>JAKFHU010000144.1:18750000-20000000 GCA_023783475.1 Daubentonia madagascariensis
AGACTCAACCTAGAGAGTTTATGCTACAATATCACCCTAAATCCCCTATCTGACATGAACAAGGTGGCAAAAATTCTGGCCACATAGAAGGGCCAGGCTCTTGCAAAATAGTCACACACCTCGTTTGTGAAGAGTTTACCTTAACCCTGACCAAGCAGGTGGTATGGACTCCGTTTTAAAGATGTAGAAACTGAGGCACTGAAGATCAAGTGCCTTGCTCTAGGGCTTTGGCTCCTTAAGTTAGAAGTTCTTTCATCTTTACCACAAATGCTCTCCAGAATACTGAGTGCAACATGAAAAACTGGTAGGCACTTATCTTTCTAATTTCTAACTGTTTAAAGACTTTTTCTTACTCTTTCCAGGTCTTTGTCATCTGGTAGTGGAGCTTCACAATAGGCAGGATAAAATTGACATCTCTAGCACATAGAGGTACACCCCACTTGAAAGACAACCGAATATTATAAAAATTCTCACTCAGGTACAGGTACATGAAGGAGTTACACGTTGTCATTTTAGAGGGATACTTTGGTTTAAACAAGTATTAATGGTTCCTTCATGTTGTAAAATTTCCTTCGATGTGCTTAAAATACAACCTGACTTGTGCAGAACTTGAATTTGCACCCAGGAACACACGCATTTTGGAGCAAGGGGCACCGGTGCTATCAGTTCCTTTCCATGGCAAAGCATTTAACCAGAGGTGTCCTCTGTGGTCTTAGCTGCCCATTGCCCAGTGAGAGGTGTCTAGGACAAAGTGAAGTGACCTCAAGAAATGTCACAAGAGGCAGAGGAAGAGGAGGGAGGAGCATTTGGGAGCACTAATCATGATATAATAAAAGCCTAGAAATAGAAAGAATGGATTTGCATTGTCCCACTGTGCTACAGGAACAGGCCGAATTAGTCCCATTTATCCCCAGATCTATCCATAATTTAAATTGGCTTCAGATCACCATTTTTTTTTTTTTTACCTAAATAACATGGAGTGTGGCTGAGTTTCTATTATGCAGTTGCCATGGCAGTGCCTCCAGTTGGCTCTTTCTCATTGAAATGAAGAAAGGCATTTGTTGGGGGCAGGGAGGAACTCACGCAGGGTCAGTAGGGAAGGTCTCAAACATCTGGGTGGCCTTTTGGGCCACAGAGAATGCTAGGAATACGAGTTTCCACTCGGCAGGACTGCAGCCTGACCTGGCAGCTGGAAAGAAGGGAGCAGGTTTTGTGGCATTTTGAGCTGGGGGCTTATTTATTAAATCAAGCTGCTTGGGAAGTTTAATGAGGTTTCAACTTGAATTCTTCCCGGGGGCTTCTCTTTGGGGTAACAAGCTGGAGAGTTCTAAGGAGAACTGCTGAGTCACCTGGGCCCGGACGGGAGCTCGGCCAACCTCATTAGCACTGATAGGATAATGCAGTCCCCGCTCACCCTGTCCAGGCCTGTCATTACAACCACGAAAGCACAGCTTCCTTCATTAAGCTTCCCTCTCTCAGGCTGCCCTCTGAGGCCCCTCTGAATGGAGGCACTGCTGTGGCAAGTGTTCTTATCCTGGTGAGTGATCATGGATGGACTTCAGGGATCTACAAACCCCCTGAAATGTGTGTTTGATTTTGTGGGTAGGTGTATTTTTCTGGGCTAAGGGTCTACATCTCTTCACATTCTCAGAGGGACCTTCCTTAATAAAAAATGGCATGGAAGTTCCTCCTTAATAAAAAATGAATTCCTGCAAGGAACACTCTGGTGCACTGGCCCTAGGATCTCAGAGTTGTCCACAGCTGGTTCCAGAGATCACATTCTACTGAAGTCTGTCACTGAAGATGGTTGGCACCATATTCTGGCACAACTAATTTGAATTAATGACTCACCTGTACTATGGGAAAGCAATAGATGAGACATTCATTCTGCCTGCCCCCAGAATCACCTGGGAATGTTTTATCTTTTAAATACTGATGACCATGGCCAGCTGCACCCCAAATGCTCCGATTTCATTGGTCTGGGATGGGACACTGTGGATGACTAATGTACAGACAGGACCGATAACCCTTGAGCTCAGGGATAACAGCAGACAAATAAACAGAACAGGGAAATGATGTAAGGAGGGGAAACAGTTTCCAGCTCATCTGCCATTTTTGGTGGCTGATCGTAGGTGCCAGAAGTGCTCTATTGTGAACGTTTTAAAAGCGGTTCCCAGCTGAGAATGAAAAATATTCTCATCCAGTGGTAATATCTAGGGGACAGGAAGTTGTCAGCATGCATACATGCTGACACCTCCTCAGAATGGAAGTGCTGCCGTGTCTACAGTGCAGGTGTTCTCGTTCTGGCAATCGTGGATGGACTTCAGGGATCTACAAACCACCTGAAATGTGATTTTGTGGGTAGGCATATTTTTCTGGGCTAAGGGTCTACGTCTCATCAAATTCTCAGATATTTTCTGTTTTAAACTACATGCTCATATATGTGTGTGCATACACATGTGGGGGTGCACGTTTGTGTCTGATCTCCACTTGAGTGCACACGACCCTGGAAGCCCTGTGCAAGAGAACAACATACACGGTACAGTGCCTCTTTGCAGTTCCCTCTGTGAGACTGCACTTCTTTAACTGACACTAAAAATGTTTCCTTTTAGGGAAGACTGTCTTGTCCTTCTCAGGCTCTGAGCTGTCACTTTTGTGTTTCCTGGGTACCAGGCACAGTACACACTGTTGTAGATGCTTTTCCTGTGTTAGTCTTCACAACAATCTGGTAAGGACTGTATTGTTATCATCCCCGTTTTTGCAGAAGAGGAGAGCAAGGCAGGCTGGCTTAAATAACGTGCGTGGGTCTCTGTGCAGGTACGGGGCAGAGCTGGGATTTGAACTCACACAGTCTGCCCCCCACGCGTGTCTTTGACCACTGTGCTGTACAGCCACAGAGCCCAGCGCACTCACCCGGGAGAGACACGCGGAGCCAGAACCTTAACATTCTTTTCCTTCTAACAGGTTTCATCCCCCCACCCCTCATCTTTGGGGCTGGTATCGACTCCACCTGCCTCTTCTGGAGCACGTTCTGTGGGGAGCAAGGCGCCTGCGTCCTCTACGACAACGTCGTCTACAGATACCTGTATGTCAGCATCGCCATCGCGCTCAAGTCCTTCGCCTTCATCCTCTACACCACCACGTGGCAGTGCCTGAGGAAAAACTATAAACGCTACATCAAAAACCACGAGGGCGGGCTGAGCACCAGTGAGTTCTTTGCCTCTACTCTGACCCTAGACAATCTGGGGAGGGACCCTGTGCCCGCAAGCCAGACACATAGGACAAAGTTTATCTATAACCTGGAAGACCATGAGTGGTGTGAAAACATGGAGTCCGTTTTATAGTGACTAAAGGAGGGCTGAACTCTGTATTAGTAATCAAAGGGTCATTTTTTTCTTAAAAAAGAAAAAAAAGGTTTCCAAAAAAAAATAAATAAACCAAAACTCAGCACACACACATACACATACACACACACACACACACACACAACCTTTGTCCTTTTTCTCTAAATCAGAGCCAGACAGGATTCAGAATAAGGAGAGAATGGGATCATGTGTTTGACGTGCGGCAGGTCCCGGAGGACGCTCGCACTGCTGGCCGCAGAGTCTACTTTGAAGGCACCTCATGGTTTTCAGGATGCCAACAGCTGCAAGCAACAGGCACTGCCAAATTCAGGGAACAGTGGCGGCCAGCTTGGAGGATGGACATTTCTGGATATACATACACATACAAAACAAAAAAAAACCATTTTTTAAAAAGTCTACTAGAAAAAAAAGAAAAACACAAGTTGAGAACATTGCCAGATTAAGCACTAGTGACACACCCCATGCCACCCTCTCCCTCCACGTGGGGCTGGGGAGGCACGAAAGGTGGAGGGGTGGAAACTACGCTCCTCTCCCTAACTTTTGCAATATGGGTCACTGTGTAGACGACTCACCCAGTCTGCATGTGGTTCAAGGCCCCAGAGTTCTCTCAGCGATGCTAACGGGTGATCCGTGCTGGAGTCTGTAATTGGCACCTCTCACCAGCTCCATTTCCATGTTCAAGACTGAGGGCCCGAGGGGGGGCCGGGCGGGGGCCAGCACCTCCCCTTCCCCTGGCAGCACCTCCCAGGGGTGGGTGTCCACCTTCCCCCAGCCCCACAGAGTGACCTCAGGAAACAGTGGGCCTCACCTGGCCATGACTGACCCGGCTCAGAGCCGGTGAGACCCAACACAGTCTAAGTCATTTGCTTACATTTGCCAAACATTTTACCATTTTTTAAAAAAAAAATACAATGCATATGAATTCAAACTGTTGTGTGTATAATCCTCTAATACTATTTTTAACTACTTCTAAAATCTGTGTTAACCCTTCAGTCACTAACACAGTTCTGTAGGCCGGATTTATTATGCTGGTTGCTTTTACTTTTCTCCTTTTTTAATGCACCAAACATACAATGTGATTCAAGGGATGCAATTAATCTATTGTAATTTTTATCATTTTATCCTCATTTGGATATTCTGCAAAAACAAGAATATACAATGTGTTACAAGAAGAAAAAAAGTTACTTCAAAAAGAGTGTATATGCAGCCTGCCTTTAAAAGAATCACATTTGAGACAACAGGGGATAATGTGATGAATTGCAAATTTGCCTTCTAGCTTTATTCCCTATGATTCAGTGATCACTGTCATGGGAAGCCCTTTTATATTCATGCTTGACATTCCAAGAGACGTTCTGTTCAGCCTGTGGAGGAGACACGCTCAGATGTGGGTTTGTGTGTATGGGTGCGATACTTCTGGGGATGGGAAAGAGAACCATTCCTTAACACAAGCTGTTGAGCAGGCTGTGGTGTCTGTGATAATGTATAGACCCACGAGCTCCTGGAAGCTATCTTGTGTCCAATGCATGAAAATGTAATCTTGAAGGAAGAGGCCTTTGTGTGTGCTGAACCTCAAACAGTTAGAGAATGAACCTGTCATTGTTTAGGGTAAGAATCACATGGGAAAACCTCTTGCAACCAGCAGACTAAGCCTCCTGTGGCCATTTCCATAAGGGGACAGAACTCAGGTGAGTTAACGTAGGTATGCACACATTCACACACAGCAAAGGGCCCAGTTAACTTAACCCTTCCTGCTTTCTCAGTAACCTTTGTTCATGCCACATTCATGGCCCTGGAAAAGACCTCAAAGGTGGACTGGTTGGTCTGCTTTTTCACCTCAGACACACATTTGCAGTTTATCCACAAGGCAACAAAAGAATCAGGAAGTAAAAGGCATGGGGGTGGGGGGGAGGTTGCTATGCCAAATTTTTTAACCCAAATGCCCAAATCTAGAGAAAGTACCAAGCAAGGACGACCAAAAGAGAAGCTGTGTCACAGTCCAGGGCCACTGTGATCAGCTACCTGGGACAGGATGCTTCCAAAACAGTCCTTTTATCTGCTTAGTGTTAGTCTGTCCTTGTTCATGAAAATGGTGATGCTCATCGGTATGTTAACTAGTGAAAGGGGGTGGTTCTCCAACCAATTCATAAAATATGTATGCTCTGTTGTTCTTAAGGCTTTGATAACATTCTGTACAGGTTTTTAGTTTTGTTTTAAAAATGTATTGCTAATAGGTCACTGCCCTCTTACTGCCTGGCCCTCCAAACTCAGTACTTACACACTGAGGCCCTAAGAGCTACTATTTCATGGGACTATTTACTTTGGGGGGAAAAAACGTTTTTTAAACTCTTTGCATTTTGGATTTTTTTCCCTAAGATTTCAGGATGAATGGTAAAATATGTTAGAATGACAGAGGAAAACATCTCCAGGGCTGAGTTTTATCAGCAATTGGGTATAAATGTAAAGGCCCCTATTGCAAGATGGTTCTGAAATGTGTTGTGTCATCTTTTAAAATCTTAATTTCTCTCATATGCTGCAGAACAGAAAACTCAGTCTAGTTTTAATTTTCCTTTTGTGTTATAAAGAACCATTGTACATACAACACTAGATCCAGCCTCTTCGTTATCTGTTTGGTTTCAAGTGGTATCTTGACTGAAAAGATTTCCTGGTAAGATCTTCATTGGATTTACAGAAAACAAAAATGGAAGGGATGGAATAAACCTAGAAAGCGAATGCTAGAGTTCTTTCTCTTTGCTACAAACTCTTCCACCATCTTAGTTGAACATGCCCAGGGATGGATGAAAAGTTTCTCTTTGCTGAAACTTTTGAAAGATCTTTGTAACTCTTACATATAGACCAAGAAGGTTTGGGGATTTTTTTTAAAACCAGTATTATTCCCTCATATGAAGTAAACATATTTTGCAAAGGTGTCCCTCTGGGGGGACAGGGTTTTCTGGCTGTCGTCTTCAGCTGAGGCTGTGTGCTGTCAGGGAAGGCCAGCTATGAGGCTCCGAGGCACCCTGGGGACACCACCACTGCAAAAGGCCACAGCAGGCCATGCCGACTTTCCTCACAACTAATGCAGGAGCAAGAGAAGCCGCCTCTCACAGTCCCCCTGAGGAGCTTGCTGGTGGCGCTTAACAGGCACAATAATCAGGGGAAACCGAGAGCTTCTAAAGAATTATTTGACAGAGTTGCTAATGTCTTCTGAGCAGGAAGGGAGCGTGCTTCCCCATAAAAACCGCTTCTTTTTTACCACCTTACAATGGAATAGCTTGCTCTAGTGATGATTTTTAAAAAGTTTGGTGAAGTGGCATCTGTACATTGCAGTCCCGATTCTGCCTCCCTGTGTCAACAACTTCAAGGTTCCCCTCATTGACACGTGCAAGCTTTCCCAGCCCTTCTTGTCAGAAAGCCCACGGGCCTGAGGTGACCCACAGAAACATTCCACACAAGGGCAACCAGCTGGTCCCTGGGATGACAGCTGCACCACTCCCGAGGGGTTTTCTCAGGAAAGAGAGTCTGCGGTGGTTGCTAAGGGAGATTCTGCCACACCTTCCAGAGGAGGCCATTCACTGTGAGGAAAATGTAAAGAGGAAATATATATATTTTATATACACAGACACACACACACACACACTCTTAACAGAAAAACCGTCTGAGGAAAAGTAGTTGCTGCTCCCTGTGTGCCCGCCAGGCTGGTTTTCTTGCTGCCTGCTGCTTCGGGTCCTGGGAAATATGGACTCCTCTCCACGCAGCCATGCCTGCCAGACCTGAGCAGTCTGTTCTAAGCACGGCTTAGGAGTCCTGAAAGCCCTACTCAGCAGTGTTAAGCAATAAAGTTCAATGTGTAGAAATCAATGCATCCAATAGTACAGTCAAGACCGGAAGGACGAGATGAGCTGCTTTTGCAGTTTGGTAGAGCGACGCTGTATCTTATTACGGTTTGTATATTTGGTCTTGTTTGGTTTCGATGAGGGAAGAAACCCAGGCAAGCAGTTTCTCAGTCCAACAGATGGAGAATACTTGCTGCCTTGTGCTGTTCTTACCTGACTACTTTGATGGCTTAGGAGAAGCAGACATCTCTGGCCGAAAGCCAGGGGAAAGTTCCAGGCACACAGTAGGGGCTTGATTGCTCTGCTGGGCTAACACTACTGCCCCCTTATTGGCCGCCTCAACCACGATCCACGATTCCCTTTAGGGACTGTTTCCCCTTAGGTTAGAATCCAGGTAAAATACCTAAGACACACCAAGTTTCCCAAGAGAGGGTGCTAGTGGAAGTAAATTTGGCCTGGAAAATTAGTTCAAGACCCAAATATAGTTTATCCTTTTTCTGCCCTTCCCTCCTCTTTCATTACAGCCCACCTTGCCCAACTCACTCCACATCCTACTCTCTGAACTGCTGCAAGGACCTAATCTCTTAGAGCAACTGGCCCTAACTGACAGACTTTGGACCCCAGTCCCCCTAGGGTATTAACGTTGCTCAAGAGTAAATAATTGGAAGAATCTCTCACTGATGGAATATGCAAGGAAGGTATTTTTGTTCAGATGCCTCTTACAGGGCCTGTTCCCTAGAATAACACGTGGAATCCATACTGACTGCACACAGCTGCCCACACCTACCTCCCCTTCCTCATGTTTGTAAGTGACCTCAGCAACCCAGGGTGCCTGGTCATCATGACAGGGACAACATGGCTTGTAAAACCTAAAATGGAAATTTAGAAGAGCAAAGATGGTCCTGTCCCTCAGAAAACTCCACTGCCATGGAGACAGGGACAAGAGCTCATACTTCTCAGGGACCATCCATGTGGTAACATTTTTATTTGCAGGGTTAGTTTCATTTGGGGGTGTATTGTATGAGCTTAATACATTCTAAACATGTATTTATTCATTCCTTAAAATTTTGGCTCTATGCCAGGCCTGGATGAGATACAAAGGTGAAGAGACATGGTTCCTGCCCTCTAAGAGCTCATAGTTCAATGAGCTGGACAGACCTAAACACAAATACAATCAATGGAATGATAGTATTAAGAGCTAGGGTCTGTCTGGGAGTGAGGAGAGCTGGTTCATGGTGGTGGTGAGTTCTGCCTCATGGCAGCAAGAATCAGGAAGACTCTGGAGAGAGGATAGTCAAGAAACTAAAAACTAAAGAACAGTGGGTATCTGTAAGGAAGGCAGGGTGAGAGGACAGAGGGGGGGAGAAGAGGCCTCCCAGAGAAGGCCACCAAAGCATGTTCACAAGCTTTTTCTGTAAAGGACCAAGTAGTAAACATTTTAGGCTTTATGGGCCAGAGTCTGTCACAACTACTCCTCTCTATTGTATGAACAGCATGAGATCAGCCGTAGACAGTGGGTAAACCAATGAATGGGCTTTGTTCCAACAACGCTTTACCTGCAGAGACAGTTGGTGACTAGGTTTGGCCAAGGGAGGGCCACAGGGTGCTGATATCCATTCTAGAGCACAGGCAAGGCCCCAAGCAGCACCGCGTACTTGGTGGGGGCGCTAGTGGCTAAGTGTGGGTAGGGCAGAGCCCAGCACCTAAGACTGCTATAGCGTGTGTTGGAAGGGACCTGGAGCTAACCACTCCTGGCCGTGAGACCTTAATTCAGATGTCTCATTTACTTCCAACAATGAGTTAAGTGCCCCTTTGCTATCAGGGTTTAAAATTGAAGGCAACATTATTTTTCTCTTGTGTAATATGGAGAATTTGAACCGTACACTCTGCAGTCCCTTCCAGCTCTGAGACTCAGCAATTCAACTAGAGTAACCATCCTTTTTTTCCTTAAATGATGGAAATGGGCACATGAGGAAGAAATGTAGGAACCAGAAAAAGAAAAGTGAATCTAGATTTTGAATAGTATTTCAAATTCCTTTCCTCCTCCCTACCAACATAAAACACTGGCACTCTAAAGCTAATAGCTGTGCCATGTGGAATCATTGGTAAGCACTAACCACAGCTAATAATAATAGTAGCTAACGTTTATCAAGCACTTACGATGAACCAACTACTAGGCTGAGCTTATTACAGTATTATTTAATGTCAACAATAACCCTGTGAGGTAGGAGCTGTTGTTAGCTTCATTTTACAGGGGAGGAAAATAAGACTTGGAAGGCTTCAAAATTGGCTCAAGTTCACAAAGCAGAGCTGGGATTCAAACCCAGGTCCGTGAATCCAAAGCCCGTGTCCTTAGCCATTATGGGTACTACCTTCCTACTGGGCAAGACATGAGGGACCCCTCCCCACCTTTAGAGACTGCTTCGTTAGACAGACTGCAGCCCAAATGGACTATGGGGCCCCACACACTCTCACATGCCCTGATAAAACCACTAGGACACCGTGGCAGCAGTGTCTAGGGACATCCATTCTTCCTATGTCATTCCTGGTCTTAACCCCCAATCCCCGTTATCTATTGATATGAGGCATTCTACCAGAAATGAACAGGTAAGAGGAAACAAGAGATTCCTCCACTCTAATGCATTCTGAAATGCACTGTCAAAGCACCAGAAGGCCAGTGAGGCACTCCTCAATGCCGGGCATCAGCTCCAGTGGGGAGACCTCCAGACACCTCACGCCTGGCACCACCGTGGTCCACAGCATCAACCTTGGGAGCTCAGCTCTGGCCCAGGGGCTTCAGACACACTGAAGCTGGTCGCTGATTGGATATGTCTTACTCTATTCTCAATTCCCAGGTTTTTAGGAACAGAGTCTCTAGACATTTCTATTTTTGTAATAATGACTCAGGTCAACAATCAGGAGTTGATGATTATAAGTTTTGAGTATTTTTCCATAAGGTAGAAGTAATTATGTTCTTTTGCTATGAACAAATGGAACAACAGTACATTTTCTGGAGGTTTAACTTTCTGTAGATGATTGAGATTTTTGCCAGCCCATTAATGTTTTTCTTAAATTCATGCTAACCTAATGGAGAGCGACTCTCGTGGAGACATGGCTTGGCACGACTATCTGATTTTATAATCTAAGGCCATAAAATGAATTGGAAGTATGCAATGTAGGGAGTTTCATTACAAGAGGAACCCCACTGAACACAAATTGTGTTCTACTCCTGTACCTTAAGGGAGGGAAGGAGCTGGGGAGCTCATGTTTGTTAAGAGCCTGTCCCCTAAGCACCAGGCACTGTGCATGCGCGATCCCAGGTGTTACTTCCAGCAGACTGCTCACACCAGCCCTATGAGGTGAGTATAATTTGTTTTCCACTTACAGATCCAAAAACTAAAGCTCAGCAAATCCAACCGTCCCAAGGTCACATAGCTAGTTAGAAAATCACTGGGAGCCAATAACAGATCTGACTCCTGAACCAGTGTTCTTTCCTCTATACCACACAGCCCCCAAAGTGAAAACATGGATCTGGCTTCTTAGGAAGGCTCTATGAAGGCAACAGACCAGCTACCGCTGGGAAACCTCAGGCAGGAGTCTACAGTCGTAGAGAAGTGAGCCAAGAGACAGGGTTGAGAACCTCTGCAAAATTTTGCTTATGGGCACAGGAATCTAAAATGAGACAAACTATGTTTCACTTCAATAATTAAACACTGGAGACCTTTCAAAACACTCCTCCTTCCTTCTTCAACCTTAGCCACATCAGCAGACGTTTCCTGGCCACTCACCAGCCTCTATCTTACTCTGCTGAGCGGGAACCACCCCAGCTCTCTCACTTCTGCCCCACCCTCTCCAACTCCCTACCCCAAGACGCCCAGCTCAACCCCCAAGACCATGAGAACTTGAGCCTTGCAAAAGTTGAGAAAGGATGCTTCCAGTTGCCCGGAACCCAAGTCTTAGCTTCAAAATCCTGAAGAAAGGAGTGACTTACACACACGTTTTTTTTTGGGTTTTTTTGTTTTATTTTTTGTAGAGACAGGGTCTCGCTATTGCCCAAGCTGGTCTTGAACTCCTAGCCTCAAACGATCCTCCCACCTCAGCCTCCCAAAGTGCTGGGATTACAGGCATGAGCCACTGCGCCTGGTCTAGAAATGACATTTCCAAACTGTCATCTTATGTACCACCAGGTCAAAGTCTAAAGAGGACAAATAAATGAACGGGGACGTCTATGGCCCCACTGTGCCTGTCATTGAACAGGAAAGCCGCATGTTACAATGAGATGAGCACGGCTTGCGAATCCTCACAGGGACTAGTTGGGTTTTTAATACCATTTAAATGAAGCCACATCATCTATTTTGGAAGTGTGGCATAGGCTAAAACCCTTGCCCCTATGAGGAGATTGTTTTACTCCTCATGTGGTGAATATCTGTGGCTGAATGAGAAGCAAACTGTCCTGAATGCTGAAGGAGAAAGCCCAACATTGTGATGCCTGGTGGTTTTCTCTGACACTAAGCCTCCTCTTCAATAGAGATGTGCAGTGACTGAGTCCTAGAACACAGGTCTGTTACTGGTAATTTACATAAGAGGAGGATGAATTATTGACAGGGATATGTCTTATTTATACCCAAGTCCACTTGGGTGTTGGGATGGACATGTAGATAAATATGCTTCTCAGAAAGATGTGGCCTTCAAAAAGGTCTCTGGGCTTTGGTATCTGGTCTCTTGGGGTCATGGGTGAAAACCAGCACTGTATTGCTTCGGCTGCCTACTCGTCCATTCCACTGGAAAGCCATGATGCTATTATATAAGCCTAACAAAAAGTAGGAAAAGCAGAAAAGACCGATCTCTTTTTCCTCTTGGCTCTTCTTCCCTCCTCCTTTCTTTAGGCACAGAGTACCAAGACATTGAGACTGAGAAAACCTGCCCTGAGTCACATTCACCTTCAGAAGACTCCTTTGTGAGAAGCTGAGGGCCTGGCCCTCTTCCTCTTCCTGCAGAGAACAGCCCACCACCCCCCACAGACCTCGCGGGCCTGACTTGGCATCCTCTTCCCTGCCCAGGAACCCAAGGGTCCCCGTGTGGATCATCCAGCCAGTGTGTGGTCCTTTGAGGCCCCCGGCGCAGGCCTGTGATGAGGACTAAGCGGGTGACTTACGCTCAGGAGTCCTTGAAACAGCCCTCAGAGTAGGCGTTTTTCCTGGGTCGCTAAAGAGTAATGTCGACCTGGTGTACAATTTCCCTTCCGTCCACCCCTCCTCTGGCTCCCGTGGGGCTGGCTTGCTGACATGCTTTAGAAACCCCCCTCTTGGGAATGCTGCTCTGACCGAGGGCTCCAGCAGCTCTGACGAAATCAGCCAAGGGGGTCAAAATCACTCTGTTCCACAGAATGGAGGGAAAAAAGCACATACTCAATAGATTCTGAGTGTGGTATTCTGTATTTTTGCAGCTTATATTTTCCAGATGAGCAGTTTAGAAATATGTGATGTAAAGTACATACTGTACGTTTGCTGAAAATTATATTAAAAGCACTATTTTAATTCTTCCTCTGTCTCATGCTGTAATCTCTGTTATTTTTCTCTCTTGTGCCCTTGGGTAGAACAATTCTAAAAGAATTTTCTGGAGAGTGTTTCTGGCTGTGTGTGTTATATGTATGGGCTTTGAGATGTTCAAAAGAGCAAGGGCTTTAGAACCAAAAAGGACCTGTGTTCAAATCCCCACCCCAGTACTTGCTCCTGGTATAATGTTGATCAAATGACCTGACTTCTCTGAGCAGTTTCATCATCTGTAAAATGGGAATATTAACACCTACTTTATACATCTGTATAAGACTCAAATTAGATCATGTGTGAAGGCACCGAGCAGAGAGTGTAGCACAGAAATGGTCATAGTTTATTACTATCCCATTCCTGTGGCTGGAATTAGATGCACTACAGTACTGATTCAGCTCCTACTGATGCATTTAGTGGTCCTGTGCTGTCACTGTCTGGTTTTCCTTTCTGACTCTCCCACTGTCTGTAAACCTTGGAAGAGAGGCAATAGCTTCATCTCAGGAACTGCCCACTGCCTAGTATAGTGCGTGATATTCAGTGGATACTCAATATGAAAATGAATGAAGGATGAACAAGCAGCCTCAGACCCTTCAGCCTCTGGGGCTTTGGCTTTATCCCCATTCCTTAGCAGCAACCACAGCATTTGCCTCCCTTTCTCTAGGTCCATAGACCCACCCACAGCCTCACTCCATGCATGGAGCTCCAGTGGTCTTCCCTTACCTTATCAGGCTCCTTTACTTGCAATCACCTCCTTATCAGTACACTGGCAGGACTCCTCCCTCATCTGGACAGGCTGGCCAGGTTGGTACTTGCCACTGACATGCAGCTTAGACTCCCTACTGCATTACACCGCTGGCCAGACTGGAGCTCCAAGGGTGGATGCTTGCCAGAATTCAATCTGTGCTTTGTCCTTTTGGGCAAAAGACCTAGGATTGCTCCAGTCCTTTTACAGGGCTAGCCCTGTAACTGACCCACTTTCTTCACACCCCCTTCCAGCCTGGATCTTGCCCTCAATAGCCCCATCACCTACTACCACTGAGCTCACGTGAAATCAAAGCTTGTCAAATCAATTACTGCTTGAAGACTGTACCCACCTCAGCTCTGAGTTGTCTTTTCACTCTAGGGTCAGAGGGGGTCAAGAAAGAGTGTGTTTGACCTTCTTCAAGGCCTGATTACTGAGCCATTGGTGCCTTGGGGGATCTTTTTTAGCCTGGCCCTGTTATTTATGTGATTGTTTATTTTGTGCAAAGCAACATGATTTATTGTCTCCAGCATAAAAATCCCAAGAAAATGCAATTTCAACACTCTCTGTCCTGACATGAAAAGATGCTGAAGCTGCTGAAACAGTGGCCAGTGGTTCCTCTCGGGAGCTGGGCTTCGTTTGCACTGAAAATTCCAATGGAGGCGGAAGGAGGAAGTAGGGAAGGGCTATTGCTGAAGGTGTCAGTGTGTTCAGTCCCAAATTTCACATTTGTTTTTATCTACAGTCCAGTTTCTTTTCCCTTGCCACCTTTTCCCCTATAAAGGTGGTCAACCTAAGGAAAACTCACTCTCCATTTTATCTCAGTCTCACAAAGATGTGTATTTCTTATTTGGAGTCAAGAGATCCATCTTTCAATAGGTAAGTGGGTCCATGAGAGATCTCTTCACACAGGTTGTTCAACTAACTCAGGGAGAACACATGGCTTAGATTAGACCCCAAATGCCATCTCTTACCAATGTCCTATCAGGTACCATGGGCCACCAGGGCCTTGAACTATATACACAAGTGGCTCATCTTGATCCAGGTCCAGAAATCCAACTTGACCCCCTTTCCCAATCTTTGGGAAAGGGTTAGTGATATACCCAAGCATTTGGCTCAACCAAAATAAAAGTGGGATTTTTTTGTGGCCCCTAATGCAGATTCAACACCACTCACACATCCACTTACAAACAGTCCTCCTCCTCTTCCTCCTCCCCACCTTTCTGAGTTATAGTATTTCCAGCTGTGAAATCTATTTATGGGATCCCCAAAGGAGGGCATTTCAGATCTTCCAGAATCCCACTTTTCTGTTCCTCATATGAAAATTAAGGGGTGAAATAAAGAGGACAATTAAGCTAGAACACAAAGGCAGGTTGACCAGTGCGTGAGTTGGTCTGACCAGCAGTATAGAAAACAGCCCCAGGGGCTCAAACTCAATATGACAGGTGCCCCCAGCCTCCTTTAGAGAGGAAATATTTTCCCAGGAGGCTTCTCTACATTACATGTCACTGAGAACTTCACAATACACAGCTGTCCCCTGTCCCCAGACTTCTCACCTCTCAGCTTAGCAGCTGATCCCTTTCTCACCTCAGGTGCTGAACTCCCTCCAACATCTGTGGGGAATTACTCTGTATTGAGGCAACTCTATTTTCATAGCAAAATCAGTGCTTGATACAGGTGAAAGAAAAAAAAAAGAAAGAAAAATCGAAGAAAATGTCAGTTTCTTCCATTGTGTCTAAAACCATCATTTTCTAGCTCTTCATGTTTTATGCAAATGATTAGACATGACAATGCAATACTACGAAAGGAGACATTCCTCTTAAGCAGAATGTTGGAGATAAGATTTTATTCTCATCACGACTTGCCTGTGAATGTGACTCTTGAAGGAGCATATCAGTGTCAACCATTTTCTCAGGTGGTATCAACAGGTCAATTCTGACAAAGTCACCGAGGCAGCCCCAGGGGAGGAGAGGACCCAGAACCAAGACCCGTGCTGCGGTGAGGAGGCAACTTGACGTTCAAAGGCCCTTACTCTGACTTGGTCCCACCCTCTACTTCATGGTGTCCCATGCTCCCTGGGAACACAGACTCTGAGGAAGATGGTTAATTTCATTTCATATTTCAAATGGATGTATGTCAGATTTAAAGCAAGGCCGTGATTATAGTAAGTTGGTATGGACAGGACTCTGTGAGGCTGCTTGCCCACAGTGGGAACTCCATAACTGGGGGCAAAAGGAGAGCAGGATGGCTTAGTGGAAAGAGCAGGTAACAGGCGTGCATCTGGGCTCAGCTGCTTACTAGCCCGGCCAGGTTAGCAAGGTTTCACTCTAACCTCAGTTTCATGTGGCTATGAAACCAGAAGGTTACAGCCTGCTTGGCAGAGGCGTCATGAGAATTCATGTACGTTTATAGCCCAGTATCCATCCCCAGTGGGGCTCAGGAAGTATGAGTTTCACTGAGAAGTCTCATTATTGGCCATAGAAATACAAAACAGCTTCTGTTTGCCAATATTCACCGCCACTGTGCTCTTTGGAAACCTTCTCTCCTGCTGAGTAGCTACTTCCTTAATGACTTCTCAGTCAATTCCCTAATTTTTGAGTCATTATTACTTATTAAAACAGCTTTGCCTCACCTATGAAGACCCAGTCCTGACCATTTGAGAACATCAGCCTCATATTCCATTCAATGCCCACAAGGGCAGGCTGGCCCTGTGGCTCTGGGGGCCTGGGGTGAATGGGGGAGTGTGATCTGCTCTCTCTTCCATCCCTTTCCTTTTCCCTGCCCCATCCAGGCTCCAGATGGAGGTATGGAAACTGAAGAGGGAACTTCCTGTGGCTAAGCTTGCCACCATCACTGGCCATCACTACTCTGATGACACCACTGCTCTGATAACAAGACGAGTCGGCAGGTCCACGCATTGGGGGGACATGCAGCCAGTGTGCATACCCCAAAACTTTACAAGCTATTGCTTTGGGGACCCCCTTCCCTAAATTTTGAGAAGGGAAACCAGACAATACCTCTCTTCGTGAATATCACTCCTCTGCCCCAAAATGGTGGCCTCTTACCTCCTTCTCCAGCCCTTTGTGTGTGCTTGAGGTGCAGATATGGGGTGGAAAGAAGGAGTTGGTAGTGCCAGTTTTTCTGAAACAGGAGAAATCCCAAAGCCCCCCACCCCCACCCCAGCATGCCACCCCACCACCTTATAGTAATATCATCAAAAGCCAACAGGTGATGATGATGAGAGATGACACTACCTCAAGTCTCCATACTTTTTGTCCTGAGCAGCCACCTTCTAACCACCTTCAGGTAGTTAAGTCTTCATAGGTTTTGCACTTAATCAAAGAATATTGATCCAGGGCCTGGTATGGAGCCCTGTACCTGCTGAGGTCGTGTGGAGAGAACCAGGGAAACCCTGCAATCAATAAACTTGCAAGCTAAATTGAGGACAAACATGCCTCCATAGAATACAAAGACCCCTATTAGAGCCCTGCATATTCAAGTGCTCCTACTGAGTAATAAGGTCTTGAGAGTGACGGGAATTCAGAAAGGAGGGAATCCTTAATACCGTGGAGTAGCCAGATGAAGCATTCTCAAGGAAGTGGAGTATGCAAAGACCTCAAAGGAAAAATCTCTCATTTAGGCTCTAGGTATGATGTTGTGCCCTGCCCAGATGAATGGGTTTCTGAAAGGAAGCAAAGCAGTGGTTACAGAAGTCAAACATCCACGGGCAGACACCAGGATAATAACAATGCACCAAGCACTGGACTAAATTCTTTACAAAGCTGTCTGCTGGCAAGCACCCTGTGAAATAGGAATCATTTTATACCAGCCTGTTAGCCTGGGTTTGAATCTCGGGCCTTCTACTTGCCATGTATATGACCGTGGTTTCCTCATCAGTAATGTGAAGGTCATCCTTCCCCCTCTGCAGGAAATCTGTGAGGATTCAGTAAGATAATGTATCTAAATCACTTAGCACTATGCTTAGCACCTAGAAAATGTCCGAGGAATATAAGGGCTCTTCTTCCTCTTGAGCACATAGAAAACACATTCTCTCATATTTCCAGGTCATCTGGCAGTTAAATTTTTAACAGAACTAACTTGCATGGGTAAATAATTATAACAGCAATTATGTCCCTGAGGACAATTATTTGCCATTGCCATTTGCACCCACTGAAATTACATGCACAAGAAGCAGACTCACCCATTGGCAGATAAACGTAATTAAATTGGAAGAATGACATCCAATGGTTGATTGGATTAATAAAAGAAATTTATTCCCCAGAGATATTTCAGAAATGCTTCTCCAAGCTGGATCATATTTTTTAAAAGCTTGTACTCTGAATTCAAATTACGTATTAATTCTTTTTCAAAAATCAGCATGCCTCCAACCCTTATAAATACCATGTACTTTGTAGAAGATCAGACTACAATGGTCTTATAAACCACACACACAGACAAAAATCTGCTTGATCTTTGTATAAAGATAGATATAGAAAAGACATGGTACTTTGTGGTAAAGGCGATTTAACAAATTTTTTACTGGATAACGTTTCCTGGTTTGAGGATTTTGTTTTAAATAGTGATCAAAGACTATGATATATATGGTCACTTCACAAATTTAAACAATTTTTTGCACTTAAGTTCTCCAAGCATGTAATATTCAGATGCAGATTAGGCTTGAAAAATCTTTAAAAAATGAGTTTATAAACTAGCAATTTCTCATGAATTCTACAACAAAGTAGTAATGATTAGTGGGTCCCAAATTTATGGACACTGAGTGATAAAGGATTTTTCCTTTTCCTTTTGGGAATGTTCAACACTTCATTGTTCTTATACTTATGAACACAGGTCTAAGTTTTCATTTCTAAATCTGTCTACTGTTTGTCACTCTGAAAGCCTCAAGATAACTGATATCTGTTAGTTACATGAATTTTTATGCAGCTCTCCATTTATGAGTTTTGGTGGCAGTCCACATTGGCATACTTCTTAGGTGTTTGAAATACTTCTGTGAGGTAGAGATAAGAAAGCCATAAAACTTTATTTTACCACTGGAAAAATCCCAAAGAGGAAAGGTGTCTTTCCCTGTAGCTCTTACTTTGCTTCTTTCACAAAAGAAAATAAAACCATCCGCAGCAAGATGGCTGCCAGAGAGGAGCACCCGCTGTTAGAGGCCTGGAAGAGCACTTCAATCGCTTCCACATTTTCACACACGAAAAAGAAATTTTCATACACAGCTATTGCAGAAGTAAAAATGGGTGCATTCAATATGCACTGCACACTGGAAATGCCCTCAGAGTCTAGACCATGGTTACCTTGGAGAATTCCAAACTACACTGAAATGTGCCCTTAAAGAAAACCATGTTCATTAATTATCTAACTCAATTAGACTAAAAGCTAGAGTACAACCAAATTGCTACCATCTTCAACTCTTTGGAAGACCATTTAATGATCTTTCTAAATATTTACTAAAACTGAACATTTTGGCATTAGAATGATTGTTGTATTTTCTTTCTTCTTCTTCTTTTCTAATATTAAGGTCATCTTGTCTAGAGACTAGTGTAAATGAATCTTGGTCATTAGACTGTCAGTAGTTGTGTGCATAAATTAGTAATGTGATGAATCAATGTTTACCACTTCTCTGCCTGTAGAGGCTTAGATTCATGGACATCCCCTTATTTGCACAAATCTCACATCTTTCTATCTTATCTGGGGCATACTGGGTATAGACAAGGTTCTGTTGCTTGAGTACTGATGAATATAAATTTCCCATTTACTTAGCTTTTGAATTTCTAAAACAGCAAAATGCAGAGTCATAGCTACAGAAAAGACCACACTCAGCCCAGTTCATTTACAAAGGTTTTATTATTTCATACTTAGTTACAATCACAACAATCATGGCAATGCTGTCTCATTCATGATAGCACACATTAAAATAAACCTAACAGAAATATGTGATATTTATTTTTTAAAAAATTATAAAACTATCCTTGAAGACAAAAGTAATAGCTTGAAAAATAGAGACTATTACCACATTCCTATATTGAATGGCTAAATACTAGAAAAATGTGATCTCTCCCAAATGAATCTACAATTTCAATGCAATCTATGGAAATTCACAAACTCATTGCAAAATTCAAATATAACTAAGTGCTCAAGCATAACCATGGAAATTTCAAAAATAAAAACAAAAAAGAACAATGAATGAGGGTCCAGTTATATGGATTTTCTTCAACCAATCTCAGATCAAAAATACAATATTCTTGGGATGCAAAACCTGCATCCGTGGAGGGCTAACTTTTTATATGTAGGTTCTGCAGGGCAGACTGTAAGACTTGAGTATGCGCAGATTTTAGTATATGCAGGGGTCCTGGAACCAATCCCCCATGTATACCTGGGGACAACTTGTGTTTTAAAAGGCACAGCAGGACCAGACCATAGATCAAAGGCTCAGAATAGCATCCACAAACAGACATTTATAAATGTGGGACTTAGAATATATTAATTAATTAATTTCAGATTATTGGGAAAACACTGAACTCTTCAACTAATGGTTTGGGGAGACAATTTGGAAACAAATTTGATTCATTACCACTCACCAGTGAAAAATACAAATCTTACAGGATTTACACAGATAAAAGTGTTTAGAAACTACAAAGATTTAAAAAAAAAAATAGAAGAATACATTAATGGTTTGGAGGTTTCTAAAAAGACCCAAAATATAAACATCCATAAATAAAAGGATAGATATGTTTGACTATTGCAAAGTTAAAATATCTGTATAATCTAAAACAGCATATACAAAATCAAAAGGGAAGAGAATATTTCAAATATCTATAAGTGACAAAGAATTACTGTCATAATATATAAAAAATCTCTACATAGCAACAAGAAAAAGAGAAACAATTAGAGCTGCTATATCACATAACTCCAGGGGCTGCCACTCCTATTGTCACCTCTGTAAACCCAACAGAGAAATGAGCAAATAATATGAATGAGCATATCAGGAAAGAGGAGCCACAAATATCCTATAAGTATTCAAACTCACTAAAATAAGAAAATGCAATTTAAAAAAAAAAGAACATTTTTTTTACCTAAGATTTTGGCAAAAATTTTAAATTGATAATGTCTCCTGTCAGGGCACAAGGCAATTGCTGGAGTATGAACTGGTGCAGTCATTCCCGAAGACAATTTGACAATGTCTATTAAAATTTTAAATGCTTATGCAGTGTGATCCACAAATTACATTTCTTAACATCCACCCTAAATAGAGGGATGCGTGGAAACACAGGAAGGAGGGTGCCATGCCAAGGCAGGATTTGGGTCTTCAGGGAGCCTTGGTGATCAGGGATTAAGTTTCTGCATCCCTGCCCACATCTCCATCTCATGACCTACATAGAGCATGGCTGGGCACACCACTTCACTTCCTTCTTTCTGACATCCCTGTTATAACCCCACTGCCTCCCTTAGTTTAAATCCCACCTATCCTATAACGTCCAGCACAGATATTCTAGAGAACCATAGTGCTCTCCAGGATTAGCTCATTAAGCTTAACTTTTTGCCAGTGGCTCAATATCTCGTTCACATAATAATTCCCATGTGATGTCCTACCCATCCCAGTTATCCCCAAGATGATCACATTAAAGCATTTTTCAATGCTTTAATTGGAAATCTCCACTGGGGCTCCACAGGCAGAAGCTGGGGTGGGGAAGTCTTAATGTACCAGCAAACTCAGCAGAGAGATGGGAGAGTCCATTGGCTCTATGCTCCCCCAACCCACTGCCCATTCACCACAGGTGGTAGTTTCCCACTCTCACAGCACTTATACTCCATGTAAGTGTATACAGTTTAGGTCCATATGTTGTATTTCCTCTGTTGAAATATATTCCTTATAGACAATATCTGTGTCTTGTTTAATTCTCCAACCCTGACAATGCTTGAGATAACATCTTATACATATAAAATTACATTAAATATTCTTAATTGTATTAAGTGGATTTCTGTTCAATACCCTAATAATATGGCCAGGGGAAGAGATACCCAGAGCCATTATAACCATACACATCTTCCATGATTGACCAAATCTCTGCTACAAGCCAGAACTGAAAATATCTTGTTATTCTCCATGTCCCCTTAGCCTAATTCAAATCACCCACTCTGGACTGATAAAACTTACGTCTAGATAGGACTTTAGAGTTCCCAAGATTTTTCTACAATCAATTGTGTTCTTTCTTGATTCCCTAACAATTCAGAGAAATACCTGGAGCTCCAGGGGCTAAGTGGCTTACCCAAGGTCACTTGGCTAGTAAGTGACAGAGCTGGGATGAAAAGCTAGGTGTACCTTCCTCCAAGATTTGAGTGCTTTTCCCCTCCCCCACACTACTTCTGTCTTTGCAGTGAAATCAGGAGTCAGTTCCTCACCTGAGGTCTAGGTGGGTATGGAACTGGACCAGAACCCAACACCTGTTTGGGGCTACCAAGATTTCATCCTCAAGTAGGTATGATCACATGGGTCCAGGGAGCCACATAAGATTTTGCAGCCCCTGGAAAAATGGTGAATACTGTATCACTTCTCAGTTCATCCTTCCAGGAGATAACTGTGATTTGTCCACTGGGCTAGAGTAGAGCTCTTGTGTCAGGGAAGATTGTGGCAGGTAGGGTCTTGGGGACCTCTGGGATTATCAGTCTTCTCTGAGCTCTGGAATGTGGAATGCATGTTCCTCACCAGACTGGAACATTCAACATAGATATTTTCTGGCTGAGAGACCAACAACATCTCCTCTGGCAACAATCCAAGGGCCCCCCCCTGCCAAACTCCCTGTAGTTCAGGGACATCCTGAACTTCAGATTGGGAGCCATTTCTAGCTGCAACGTGGGTCCTTCTGCCTCTTGGCCCAGTTCCTGGCTACCCATTTCCAAGGTCTATGTTCTCCCAGGACACTCTGAGGATAGCCTCAATTATTTATGTACTCCCTCTGAATCTATTCAGTGCAAACTTTGAAGAATGGGCCACTCTTCTTCTGGAAGAGCCAGGTCAAGAGGCTCTTTTTCCTGTCACTCTGCTGAGTCCCATTTATAAAGACTAAGGTTATCCCACCTTGAACAGAGTCTGGGAAACTGCATTCTCCTCCAAAGGTCCCTCTGGATGTTGGCCAGCACCTTTTATTAGGTGGACCTGGGCTACCATACCCTAACCCTACTGTGTCTTCAACTCTTCTGGGAAGAGGTTTGGGCTTCCTTCTGCAAAAGGTCCTCAAAGCAGACCCCAAAGATTACTCCTGAATACACGCCCCCCCCCCACCGAGGCACAGGAAACCACAGTGGCACCTAGAAAAAAGCCTGACTGCTCACGAGAATAAACCAGGTGCATACTGAAATATGAGGACATTTTCACAAATTAAGTAGGACAATTTCTCATTATGCCAGATGTCAAGATCGAGTGACCTGTGGTGCAGGGAGCCACTGCTGTTTTCCTTTCTCTCACTGCTCTATGCTAAAAAATGCAGACTATGCCAGAGGGCAGCTGAGAAGTAAAAATAGCAGCTGTTATTTATTGAGGCCCAATTAGGTGTCAGCTACTGACCTAAGTGTTTTACATTTATCCCCACAAACAATTTTATAAGGTAGATATAATTATCTCATTTTTCAGAAAAGGGAAGAGATAGATGCTCAAAGTCCCTCCTAAGAATGGGTGGAGCTGGGGTCCAAGCCCAGCCTCTGTGACTTCTGTATCCACTAGAGGGTGCTGACCTCCCCTTTCCTAGTCTTGGAAGAATGACTATTAATGGTGGTGATGGGAATGGTAGGTTTGGGAGATTGACAAGACTCCTTTGGTTCTTTATAGAAAAGTTTCCATTGTAGTACGCAATAGACAACCAGCCCCTGGGAGGGTCTGGTTCACATCATCCACTCAAGTCATCATGTTCCTAACCCTCTGTGGGCTCCATTGGGCATAGGATGCCCTGTTAGTCCTGGGATGCCCATGTCATGAAGAGACTCAGGTTTCACAGAGGCTGTGACATCCAGGCAGCTGATGGAAGAGCAGGCATATCCCCTGGTTGGCAGCCTGCCCTGAGGCTTCAGGACACTGGCTTGCTTATATTCAGTGTGAAAGGGTCAGAAATGGTGGTGGTGGTGAGGGCAGCGTGGTGACTAGAAAGTGTCAGCAACACACCACTAATTGAACATGGCCACATCCAGGGAAACACCAGCTCAGAGACTGGTGTCAGACTCCTCTGGACTCAGCTCGCCTGGGTGCCCATTTGTATGTGTATGTTTCAGGAAAGGGGAAAGTGGGCAGTGGTCACTGTGTCAGCAGGGGTAGCAGCAAAAGCCATGGTGCTGACCAATAGAACTTCTGGCTTTACATGCTCTGTTCAATATGGCAACCACAAGCCACACGTGGTTTTCAAGCACTCAAAATGTGACTAGTGCAACTGAGGAAAGGAGTTTTAAATTACATATTAATTCATTTAAATTTAAATTTGGATGGTCACTTGTGGCTACTATACTGGACAGTGCAAGCCTAAAGCATCATGCTATACTTCACTTGAAGATGAAGAGGCTGGGGTGTGCGACCTCCTCCTCCTGCAGAGTTTTCTCGCCAAAGGACTAGAAGGTGTCCCTGGGCAAGTATTCGTTTGGATTCCTCAAGAAATTGCAGCCATAACTCCTTTTTTCTCCTACTGGGAAAAAGAAACATCTGCTGCAAAATTGGGAGGCCAGAGTAAGGTCACTGCTGCATCCCTGTGGCCCTGTCACTGTGGCTCTCCAGAGCTAGCTCTAGCTCAGCCACTGTCAAGCTCTCTTCTGGGACTCAGAGGAAGTTCAGCTGCTATTTACCATTGCTGGGGGCTCTAGGAAATTTATGAGACTGTTGTGAATTTCTCCTCCAAAAAAAAAAAAAAGAAACAAAAATGCCAAGCAGCCGTTTTTCATCTATTCCTCCCATGCTGGGTGGTGTCTACAAAGTTTACCAATTCCCCCGGCTCCAACCGAGCAGTAGGATACAGGTAACAGCTACTCTTGGATCACCTGACCATCTGGGGGCTCCGTCATTAAGTTGCCCTACTCTGGGAGGCAGGCATGGCTCAGGGCACCTTCTCAGGACTCACACTAGCGTTTACCTCCGCATCCTGCTCCCTGCTTCTTTTTCCCCTCTCTCACCTCAGAGGATTTTTATCTAATGGTGGTTAAGAAGGGGGAACTGCTCTGACCAATTTCTGACCAATCACCATCCTTCAAAGCCTTGCGTTTTGATACGCAAACATCCAGGCTCTTAAACTCTTCTCTCTGCTTTTCTGGTCCACCAACCCTTTACTGAGGCAATAGATGCCACACAGGCTAGTTTAAATGGGAAAGGACTAAAAGGTAGAAAGGGGAATAACTAGAAATGAAAATGTACTAGTTAATGCTACGTAATATTTCCATGCCACCAAGGTCACAGAGATTAGGACCCAAAGCTCAGAGAGAATCTACAGCAATATTTAGAGAGCCTCCTTCTCTATTTCACAGTGAAAAGATATCCACTCATCTTTTCTTGAAAGAAAAGAAATAGTATTGAGAGTTCCCCTAATCATTTTCCCATGCCAACAGTCTGGTTTACATTTGATCTAATTTGTAGGCTAGAGCCTGGCTGTGTTATTTTCCTCAAAGTCCTAACCAGGGTTGCAGTCAGCTGGTCCTCATTGCAATCCAAAGTCAATGTTGAAGGGGCAGAGTTCATTGCCAACCAGTGACTTCCTACTCCCTCTGCCCAAGTTTACTTTTTACGGCCATCTCTCCAAAAATCAAAGGAGCCCTCCTGAGAATAGGGCTTCAAAGGATTACACAAACAGTGAAATCTTCCTTTCCCGTGCCAGGGGAAACTCAACCCCCCCTTCAATCCCTTCTGGCTTCCAAGGACCACTTCTGTTTCTAAACAGCCACACCCTACAGTAAGTTGAAAGGCACCTCCATTGCTGAAGACTCTGAGCAAATCTCAAATGGAGTATCACATTCTATTCCCTCTCCCAGAGAAGGAACAAGGAGTAATCCCTGTACCGAAGATCATTTAGACTAAAATCAGTAGAAATGATAGATCTGGATAGGCCTAAAAGCCAAAAGTTAAGTAGTGCAATGTTGAGGAAATATACACTGTCCATCCCTTTCTTGGATGTGTAGCTTCTCATAGAGGGAAAATCACAATGAAACCAGGAAGTCAAGGAAAAAATCCAGCAGCCATTTTCTGACTCCCCACGAGGTTCTGTCCTCAAGGGATGTGCATCTAACAGGGAGCTGAGGTTAAAAACACGCTTAACTAGAACACAATGCAAAATGGTGGCAAGTCCTTTAAAACAGGCAAAAGGGATGGAATCATTGTTAATATACTTTTCACCCTGAGGATTCCATGAAAGCTAACACAGGGTCTCAAACAATTTAAACATGTCTAACCCCTCCATGGCATTGCCATTTGCCCCTTAACTTCTGTGGCTAAAATTTGCTGTGTACAAGATCTGTAAACTCTTCATAGAGTGGGTGCTCCTTTCTGGTCTTCTTAATGGGAAGGTCTAAGGAATGTCCATTCTGATTCCAGGATGGGGCCACATTCTCAAGGTGAGGGAGGGGAAGGAGACAGGGTGGCCAGTGTCCACAGGAGCCACACTTGACTCAATACAATGCAAACCAGTGGAAATTGCTGAGAAAAAGAACCTGTGTGGGGAGAGAGAACAACCCATGTGACAGTGCATCTTCTCCATGTCATATTCCCCCTCAAGCTCTTCCTATGTCTTTTATCACTTATTCCTCCCACCCTCCTGTGAAGTATTGCTATTCCTGTGTGATAGAAGGATGCTTCGGAAATATTAATGAGTTTTTCTTTTTGCATTTACTTTCCTTTCTTGACCCTTTTCTCTCTTCAGTCAGGCAGGCCATTTTGTGTTGGTTGCTTTAGGGGCGGATGTCCAATCAGCCATTGCAAAAGCCAAGGTTCTTTGACAACTGGAATCACTCAAGATTGAAAATTAGACTGAGTAATAGAAATCATTGCCTCCAACTCAAAGCCCTCTGCCATCTAGAAGAATGTACTTCAATCTGGGAGAAGAAGGAACCAGAATAGAAGCAATTAGAGACAGCATAGCCATTGGTCCTACAAAAGTGGTCCTATGCCCTGTTTTCTGGTCTGAGACTGAGCAGGTGGAAAAATCTGAGATTCATTTCTGGGATGTGAGAGCAAGAATACCTTTTTTTTATTTGCTGAGTAGAGTGTCAGGAAGGCATTTCATCTCCAGAGAACTGGCTAGAAGATGTATCAGGCAGTGGTGTGCTGGAGACAGAAAGCTAGAGTTGATTGGTACATTTCTAGAATTTTGTGAGCTGATTGTTAAATCATCAGTAGCTTGAAATTGGCCATCATGGAAGTGTTTACACGCTGGAAACTGGCAAACTATGAATCAGGACTTCCCTCTCTCCGCCCTCCTGACTCTAACCTCCCAGAACCTATTGTTAAACATTTATCAGCACACCACCGGAGGTAGAAGAAACCTTAGTTGAGTCAGAGAATGATGCCTGTGTTCTCAAAAAATGGCTGGGCAGGAGGATAGACAGCTCCAGACAGCGGGACCCTCCAGACAGGAGATTATCTCTGGCAAGAGCATGGATAGACAACAGAGACCCAGTCAGGGAGGATAGCTCAGCAGATGCTCACATGACATTGAGGACAAACTGGGCTTTGGAAATGATGTTGTTTTTAGATAAGGCCCCCAGAACATAAATGTAAACCTGGGGAGAAAGGACAAGAAATTCAAACTATTTGAGAGTACAGTTCTACAACTATGCAGAACAGGGACTCAAGATACAAATCAAATTTTTATAGAAAAATAAAGTTACATATCTTGCAATCCTGAGTTTGTGAAGTGAAATTTACATCTACTACATCTATTTGACAGATGAGAAACAGGAGCGTTGGAGGGTTTGCCTCTCCCCAGGGTCTCACTGTGTCTGTCTAGCTCCCTGATCTATGCTGTTCTCACCACATGGGGAGAAACAAAGGCTGGGATAGCAGCACTGCAGATGGGCAAAGTACCATCTGGAGCTGATTTTTGGAGCAGGGGCTAAGTCAGGTGCAGCCACAAAGAAGTAAAAACTTTTTCCCAAGTCCCAACCCAAATGAAGGAGCAGCTCCCAAACCCCTTACCTAGTGAGGGAGTAAATAAATGTTAAACAGAGGGTGAAAAGGCTTCCTTTGAGCTAGTCAGATTTTGCTAGATAATTCAGGAGCTGAGTTTGATGGGAGGTAGGAAGGAAAGAGAGACTGCTAATGCAATTGGTGACTCGTGTGGGAGGAAGGGCAAGTTCCGTGGGATCCAAGCCGTGGGCTACGGGATGATCATCTGAGGCCTGAGCATGGCTAGGGGCAGCACTTGACAAGCCTTGGAAGATGGTGGATAAACAGCATTGGGATGAAAGAGCAGTGGTGTCCTGGCTGATGGACATCACTAGTGGAGCCTGAACTTATCCAGGGCACGGCATTCACTGACTCCCCTGCCCCACCCTGACCCCCTGCCTAGCATCCTTCCAACTGCAACGAGAATAGCAATGCTCTGACCAATGCCAGGACAAGGGAGTCAAACAGAGCTTAGGCACCAGTTTGTGGGATCTTCTGAAAGTAAACAAATGGAAGTTCTCTGCCAGGGAAGCCTCTTCTTAGCAACTGCATCCTGCCATGTCACAGGGAGGGCACCCCCGGCCAAGGCTCAGCAGGATGCTAACCCTCCCCCCGCCCAATGTGGGAGCCATATCCTGTCTTTTTTCCTCCTGCTTCCAGGGCCTGGCTGAGCCCCCCTGAAATCTCAGCCTCCCTGAACTTTGGAAGGAGACTTCAGCATTCAGTTCCTCTAATTAGATTACAGTCCCCTAACTGCACTGCTCATTAAAGTTATTAGTATTTTTTTTTTGAGACAGAGTCTTGCTGTGTTGCCTGGGCTAGGGTGCAATGGCTCGATCGTAACTCACTGTAACCTTGAACTCCTAGGCTCAAGCGATCCTCCTACCTCAGCCTCCTGAGTAGCTGGGACTACAGCTGTGCGTCACCATGCCCGGCTACTTTTTTTATTTTTGGTTTTTGTAGAGACAGGGTCTTACTATGTGGCCCAGGCTTGAACTCCTGGCCTCGAACAATCCTCCCACCTCGGCCTCCCAAAGTGCTGGGATTACAGGTGTGAGCCACCATGCCTGGCCTGAAATAAATAGTTATTTCTAGAAGACAAGACAGCAGCTCTCTCCACAGGTTCCAGCTGGCATCCAGGTGAGAAGGATGTGGACAGTGTGGGGCTCTCTGTCTGCCTTCACCAGGGTATAAAATCAACTCCAAACCAGGGAAGCCAGTGACCCAGGCCCCGGCCCCTGCCCCTCTCCCACCAACCAGGGACGGAAGTGCTCCAGGCACCTTGAACTACCACTGAGCCTCAGGAGGGGAGGCACAGGCTGCTTTCTCAACTCCACCGACATCTCTCCCTTCTTCTTTCTAACTGTAGGGCCACAGTTTGGGCCCAGGACTGTTTCTGCATCTGTACCAAGCTAAGATGTAGAGAGAGGGACCTGGCAACGTCACCTCTGACAAGGCGTGTGACTTTTGTGTTGGGGACACAGCACCTTTTTTCTCGTTCTTCTTAAACATGTCCTACCACAATATCTTGCAGAAAAGATGCTCATTTCGTTTTATTTCCCCCAATTTTGCAGAACTTCAAGGAAACAATAGAAATGAGAGAAAGCTGACACATATTGTACTCTGGTACTATGAGACTTAGCTAAGTTACCCTCACAAGAACTCGATGAAGTGGTGATCAGTACAGCAGTCCCCCTTATCCTCAGGGGATGCATTCCAAGACCCTCCGTGGATGCCAGAAACCATAGATTGTACCAAACCTGATATATACTGTGTTTTTTCAATCTGACAACTGAGCCAGCTACTAAGTGACTCACAGGTGGGTAGCATGTACAGTATGGATATGTTGGACAAAAGGATGATACATGTCCCCCAGTCCGGACAGAGTGGGATGGCATGAGATTTCATCACACTACTCAGAACTGTGCACAATTTAAAACTTATGAATTGTATATTTCTGGAATTTTCCAGTTAATCTTTTCAGATCCTGGTTTACTGTGGGTAACTGAAGCTGCAGAAAGTGAAACCTTGAATAAAGGGGGATTAGTGTTCATCCATTTTACAGATGGAGACACTGAAGTTCAGGGAGGTTAATAAACTAGCCCAAAGCCACACAGTCAGCAATTGGTGGAGCTGGGTCTGGATCTCAGGTCTGACTCAGAAAGCCCAAGCTTTCTTCAATTGGTAAGTTAAAAAACAGGGTACTTCTGAGGTTCAAATAAGGTAATGTATACCCACTAATTAGCTCCGAGTTTGGCACATAATTAATGCTTAATGGAACTTAATTAGCCTAGTCCTCTTTTCACACAGGAAAGAATTTTTTAAGAGGTAGAATTAGCCTGGTGGTTGGAATGACCATAATCACTTAAAATGCAGAAGATTTAGACATCATCCAGTTGTTGGGATATTGTCTGGAGTTAGAACATCCAGGTCCTCACACAGAACTCCCTGACCTCACTGTGTGAGTACAGGCAGGTCAGGCAACCTCTCTGGGTTTCCAGATTGTGCAGATGATCACAATTAGAGTGTAGCTTCTCAAACTCCTTTGGATTGGCCATTCCCAGCCCAGGGACTTTGGATCCCTGGAGAACCAGAGGATTAAGACAAGGAACCAGAGGAATCCTGAGCATGCCAAGCATTGTCTATACAGAGGGGAAACATAACATCTCACCCAAGCACACACTTATTTTCTAGTTGCGTGATGAATTTATGATTAAGAAATTACAAATTTCCTTGCAGTATAATTTGAAGTCTGCTAATGTGATGCCTCCAGGTTTGTTCTTTTGCTTAAAATTGCTTTGGCTATTCAGGCTCTTTTCTGGTTCCAAATGAAGCATAGAATTCTTTTTCCTAGACCTGTGAAATATGATGCTGGTATTTTGATGGGGATTGTGTTGACTCTGTAAATCACTTTGGGCAGTGTGGACATTTTAACAATGTTGATTCTACCAATCCATGAGCATGAGATGTTTTTCCATTTATTTGTGTCATCTGCAATTTCTTTCATCAGTGTTTCATAGTTCTCCTTGTAGAGATCTTTCACCTCCTTGGTTAAGTATATTCCTAAGTACTTTATTTTCTTGGTAGCTATTATGAATGGTATTGAGTCTTTGACTTGATTCTCAGCTTGACTGTTCTTGCTGTATGGGAATGCTACTGATTTGTGAACATTGATTTTGTAACATGAGATTTTGCTGAATTTACTTATCAATTCTAGGAGTCTTTTGGTGAAGTCTTTGGGATTTTGTAGATACAAGATCATATCGTCAGCAAAAAGCTATAGTTTGACCTCCTCTTTCCTGATTTAGATGCCCTTTGTTTCTTACTCTTGCTGATTGCTCTGGCTAGGACTTCCAGCACTATGTTGAATAGAAGTGGTGACAATGAGCATCCTTGTCTCATTCCAGTGCTTAGTGGGAATGTTTTCAACTTTTCCCCCTTCAGTATGATGTTGGCTGTGGGTTTGTCATATATGGCTTTTATAATTTTAAGGTATGTTGCTTCTATGCCTAAGTTTGTTGAGGGTTTTTATCATGAAAGGGTGCTGAATTTTCTTGAATGCTTTTTCTGCATCTATTGAGATGATCATATGGTCTTTGTTTTTGCCTCTGTTTATGTGAGGAGTCATATTTATTGATTTACTATGTAGAGCCATCCTTGCATCCCAGGGATGAAGCTCATTTGATCATGGTGAATTGTTGTGGGTTTTTTTTTCTAATGTGCTCTTGAATTTCATTTGCTAATATTTTTTTGAGGATTTTTGCATCTATATCCATAAGGGATATGGGTCTATAGTTTTCATTTTTTGTTGTGTCCTTTTCTGGCTTTGGCTGTAGTAACCAAAACAGCATTGTACTTGTATTATTAAAAAGTAGAGACATAGACCAATGGAACAAAACAGAGAACTCAGAAATGAAACCATCTACCTACAACCAACTGATCTTTGACAAAGCAGAAAAGATCATACATTTGTGAAAGGAAGCCCTATTCAATAAATGATGCTGGGAAAACTGGATAGCCACATGCAGAAGAATGGAACAGGACCCTATCTCTTGCCATTTAAAAGAATTAATTTAAGATGGATAAAAGACTTAAATGCAAGGCATGAAACCATAAAAATTTGAGAAGAAAATGTAGGAAAAGCTCTTCTAGACATCAGTCTGGAAAAGAATTTATGACTAAGATCCCAAAGGCAATTACAGCAACAACAAAAATAAATAGATAAGACTTGATTAAATTAAAAAGCTTCCACGCAACAAAAGAAATAATCAAGAGAGTAAATAGACAACCCACAGGATGGGAGAAAATATTTGCAAACTATACATCCAATAAAAGGCTAATATCCAGACTCTACAAAGAACTCAAACAAATCAGCAAGAAAAAAAAAAATTAAAAAGTGGACAAAAGACATGAACAGAAGTTTTTCAAAAGAAGATAGACAAATGGCCAATAAACATATGAAAAAATGCTCAACATCACTAATCATCAGGGAAATGCAAATTAAAACCACAATGAGATATCACTTTACCCCTATCAGAATGGCCATTATTAAAAAGTAAAAAAAAACAATAGATGCTGGCATGGATGTGAGAGAAAGGAACACTTATACACTGTTGATGGGACCACAAAATAGCACAACCTCTCTGGAAAACAGTACGGAGATTTCTCAAAGAAATAAACATAAACTTACCATTTGACCCAGTAATCCCACTGCTGGGTATCTACCCAAAGGAAAAGAAGTCATGTTTTCAAAACGACACCTGCACTTGAATGTTTATCACAGCACAATTCGCAATCAGTTGCAAAGATGTGGAATCAACCTACGTGCCCGTCAATTCATGAGTGGATTAACAAAATGCGGTATATATTACTACATACCATGGAGTACTACTCAGCCATAAAATGGAATGAATATGTCATTTGTAGCAACTTGGATGTAACTGGAGACCATTAGCCTAAGTGATGTATCTCAGGAATGGAAAAACAAACACCACATGTACTCTCTAATAATTTGGAGCTAATTGATGGGCACATATGGGTACAGAGAGATGTAAAGGTCATTGGAAATCAAGAAGAGGGGAGGAGGGATGGGGGGAGAGGTAAAAACTTACCTATCAGGTACAATGAACACTATTCAAGTGATGGGCACACTAATAGCCCTGACTTAAGCATTATAAAAGCTATCCAAAGAAAAGAGACATTCTATAATAAAGATATCTGCACTTGAATGTTTATAGCAGCACAATTCACAATTGCAAAGATGCAGAAACAACCCAAGTGCCCATCAATACATGAGTGGATTAATAAAATGTGGTATATGTATACCATGGTGTACTACTCAGCATAAAAAAAATGGTGAACTAATACCTCTTATATTATCCTGGATGGAGCTAGAGCCTATTCTTCTAAGTGAAGTATCACAAGAATGGAAAAACAATAACCACATGTACTCACCATTAAATTGGTACTAATTGATCAATACTTATGTGCACACATGGAAGTAACATTCATGGGGTGTCAGGCAGGTGGGAGGGGGGAAGGAGGGGATGGGTAAATTGACACCTAATGGGTGTGGTGCGCACTGTTTGGGGGATGGGCATGCTTGAAGTTCTGACTCAGATGGTGCAAAGGCAATATATGTAACCAAAGCGTTTGTATCCCCGTAATATTCTGAAATTGAAAAAAAAAGCTATCCATGTTACAAAAACATTTGTACCCTCTTAATATTTTGAAATTTCTTTAAAAATGCAAAAAAAAAAAAAGAAATAAAAAATTTCCTTAAAGGCAGCATTGACCTCTGAAGATATTTTTGTCATTAAGAATTCACTAGTAAAACCTAGGGCAGGTTACTTACATTCTCTGAGCTTCGGTACTCTTTTCTGTAACATGGAAATATTAGTGGGTCTCATTACAGTGTGTGTTTGAGGATTTATTATTATATTGATACAGTACCTAGTATCATAAGCACTCTAATAATAACTTTAAAATTCCTGTTGTTATTATTATTATCAAAATGCTTTAATATTAAAAGCAGCTTTTCATCCTCATTCTCCTGGATATTGGGGGGCAAAACAAAAGCTGACCCTTGGGAAGAGGAAATTCTGGGTGTAGAAATACCCCTCCCAGGCTTTCTAAGCATCTCTTTTGCAGCCAGAAGACCTCTAGAATCTGGAATAATGCCAGCAATTGTATCTGCTCCTTGACTACTACATGTTAGTATCGAGAGCAGACGGGTGGGTGGAAAGACTTAAAGTGTGTTAACTACAAACTTACCTAAAAGTGGTTTAAGCAAGAAGGGCTTAATGTTACCTCCCCCATCAAGCAGTCTCCTGCAAGAAGTTTGCAGACCTTTGGTCTGGGGCCTCAACCCTTCTATCAAGGACTTCTACCTTAACCTCTCCATCCTTCCTCTGCCACCCTCAGCAGGGCTGTCTTTCCTCAAGTATGGTTGCAGTAGCTCCAAGTACAACAGACCCTCCTTCACAGGGAGGAATAAAGGGAGGAAAACCTCCTGCATGTCCTGTTTTTATTTCATCAAGGGTGAAAACTTCTCCCCAGTCTTTTAGCACACCTTCCCTAGTATCTCACTGGCCACACGTGAGTCACATGGCTACCTCTAAATCAAGCAGAATAAAAGTAGCTGGGTGAAGACTCACCCAGGGCTGAGCACACCTTTTCTAAGGACACAGCCCTCAATGCCCAGCTTCTGTTTGAGACAAAGTCCCAGTAGGCAACACCAAAGCGCACCACAGGCTAGGCTTCAGAAAGAAAGAAGAAGAGAGGAATAGAGACCTCATCTCCACCTGCTCGGTGTCTCACATCCTCCCTCAGTTCTCCTTTGTCTATCTCTGCCTGATGGACTTCCTAGAGCTCTGCTTGCACTTGTGGCTCCAAGTTTAAAAAACAAAAAACAAAAAACAAAACCAATAAGGTGAGGGCCAAATTCCTGAGCCACATCTTTAGCAGGTCATCCCAGGCCCATCCTTAGCCAAGCTGATCTGCTCTCTACTGCCTTGTCCTGCCTCTCTCCTGCCTGCCTGCCTCTTCACCTTTGCTCAAGCAGCTTTTGGGTTGCTCTTTCTCTACCTTTTCACCAACTAGGTCTTGTAAACATACAAAGCTGAGTTTGTTCCCACCTTTCCCAATGACCCTTCCCTAACTAGTAATCTGTTAGGCTTCTGAATTCTTACAATTAAAAAAAAAACCCACCTACGGAAGAATAACCTGTTTACAGAAAAAGTGCACATATCATAAATATTCAATACATAAGTATACAATCAGCACCTGGGTCATTTTTAATTTAGCATTGAAGCTTATTGCATTTTTTATTGCTATGTCAACTTTCCTCTGTATGTTTTCTTTCTTCACATAGATTAAGAGTAGGGACTCTGATTTATACCTTCTAGAATCAGAGTAAGTGGTCAATAAATACACATATACAGTTGACCATTGAACAGCACAGATTTGGACTGTGTGGGTCCCCTTATACATGAATTTCCTTCTGCCTCTGCCACCCCTGAGGCAGCAAGACCGATCCCTCCTCTACCTCCTCCTCTTCAGCCTACTCAGTGTGAAGATGATGATGAAGACCTTGGTGATGATCCATTTCTCTTAATGAATAGTTAATATATTTTCTGTTATGATTTTCTTAATAACATTCTTTTCTCAAGTTTACTTGATTGTAAAAATACTGTATATAGTACATATAACATACAAAATATGTGTTAAAAAACTCTATGTTATTGGTAAAGCTTCTGACAACAGTAGGCTATTGGTAGTTAAGTTTTGGGGGAGTCAACAGTTACATGTGGATTTTTGACTGTGCGGGGGATCAGCACCCCTATCCCTGTGTTGTTCAAGAATCAACTGTAGTTTGATCCCTGGTAAACGGGCCCATGTCTAGCAAACAATGTCAATACCCTCACAATTGCCATCACTACCTTAGTGCTAAAAAGGAGGTATGAAAACTAAAGGATGGCAGAATAGTGTCATACAGTGTCCTAAGAGTAGGGCATAGATTGCTAACAGTATGCAAAATGTGGTTAGGTCTAGCATTACTTAACAATGAAATGATGATGATGATGAAATGATGAAATAAAATTGCTTATTGAATTTGGTTATTGGTTAATCCCATTGGTTATTGAGCTTGTGGTGCATAGATATGCCATTAAATAACATGGAATCACACAGTGAGAAAGCTATTCTATCCTACTTACAAATTTCTTTCAATTCATCTGCTTAGGTTAAAGAGAAAGTTTCTGTTTGGTATTGGTGTGTCTTTAACACTTTAAGACACTGTTAATTGCCTCTTTTAAACTAAGATGCTGTCTTAGAATGAGTATCTTTGCAGGCAACAATATCTAGATAAAATTAATTAATATTGTTTATCATATTTATTTTATGGCAATCTCATCATTTGGCAAGAGGTACAGATTTTCTAATTCACATGGTGATAAGCTTTCACTTTTAAACAAAGTCATGAAAAAGAAGTGAGCTTATTTTTAGAAACTAGTAAGTAAGGAATACCACAGGTAGTGTGCTGCTATTGCAAAAAAGAATGTGAAGGTGTTGAGTGACAGGTATTTGATAGTGTGACCTAAATGGTGGTAGAAAGAAGACAGAATTGGGATTGAGAAATGCCCTCATCCTCAGGCAGTAACTGCAAGAGCCAGTGGCTCCAGTCAGGTGCTGTGTGCAGCAAGTTTGTCCCGGTGGAATGGAAGAGTAGTGGGTGCCACAGTTAACTCCCAAACTGCCATCCCACACTGTTTCGGTTTGAGAGCAAAGAGTCAGCTGGCTCATGGTATTTCCCTGGCAATTGATTTTGGCCTAAGATTAGGCGTGTGTGACCTAACTGGACCCAATCAGGTGAAAGGAAGGGCTTTTATACCATGATTGGGAAAGTGGACTTCAGCTCCCTATGAATAAGAAAGCCTGTCGCCCCAATTGCTCCTGGCTGCTACCTTATAACCATCAAGGAAAGAGTCCTAGGATGGAGGCAAAGCACAGTGAGATGAAAAGGCTAGGGCCTTGGTGGTGTAGCTGAGCAGTTCATCATTCCGTGCCTAGGTCCTGACCTACCACTCCACTTCCAGTTATGGGAGAGAGACGTTCCTTATTGGTAAAGCCAGCTTGCGCTGGGATTTTCTGTTACTGCTATGGTCTGAAAGTTTGTGTCCCTGTAAAACGTTCATATGTTGAAATCTGATCACTAATGTGATGTTATTAGTAGGTGGGGCCTTGTGGGAGGTGATAAGGCATGAGGGCAGAGCTGTTATGAATGGAATTAGTGTCCTTATAAAAGATACCCCAGAAAGCTGCCTTGCTCCTTCTACTATGTGAGAACATAGCAAGAAGTTTCCAGCTATGAACCAGAAAGTGGGCCTTCATGAGATACTGAATCTACTGCTGCCTTTTAAAAATATTATCATTATTATTTTTATTATTATTTTTAGAGACAAGGTCTTGCTCTGTCACCCAAGCTGTAGTACAGTGGCATGATCAAAGCTCACTATAACCTTGAACTCCTGGGCTCAAGCAACCCTCCTGCCTCAGCCTCCCCAGTAGCTGGGACTACAGGTGTGCACCACCATGCCCAGCTAATTTATTTTTATTTTTATTATTTTGTGGAGATGGGGTCTTGCTATGTTGCCCAGGCTAGTCTTGAAATCCTGGCCTCAAGCAATCTTCCTTCCTCAGCCTCCCAAAGTGCTGGGATTACAGGTGTGAGCCACCGTGCCTGGCCTTGCTGCTGCCTTGATCTTGGACTTCCCAGCCTCCAGAACCATGAGAAATAAATTTCTTTTGTTTACAAATCACCCAGTTTAAGATATTTTTGTTATGGTAGCCTGAATGGACTAAAAGACAGTTGACCACAGCAAAAAGCCCCTACTGATGCTGAACCCTTTGAAGAGTCCCAGAGGAGCTGGATACCCTACCTGATTCCAGTTAATGACATACAGGTGCGGGGAACAGAGCAGATGACGCTGTACTTGTGCCTCAGGTGATCTGGGGCTTCCTTCACACCATTCATCAGGAATTGCTGCTATTTGGCTTCCAAATCCTGATTCTCCTTTCAAGACAACACTGCCAAACAGGTTGGAGTACACAAGTAACCCAAAGGGATGAGATGACAAACCTTCCTGGCATCATAGGTCCTAATGCACCAATACCTCTATCCGGCCTTTACAAAACATCCTCTGCAATGGTCACACTTTCACTCACATCCCTCCTGGCCCCTGCTGTGTTCTCTTATTCTACCACAGTGGGCAATGAGCAGCTGCCCCCTCCTCCCTTTGTAGTAAATCTTTGCCACCTTAAACCTCCAAAAATGCCATCAATCTGGCCCCCTCATCTTTCTCTTCTTCAGACTAAATCCTTTTAGTTCAATCTCATAAGTATCATTTTCTAGCTTTTAACTCCAATCTAGATCCTCCAGTAGTCAATATCCTCTATGATTAAAACTCTTTCTTCTGGATACGGTTGTAATGAAGCCTGAAAGAGACTGGGTTCGAGAGTACACTGAGTGTGGCACGAGTGTAGGGCACCATTACTGAACAGACGAGCTCAGTTATCCACACCATTTGTTCTGCTGAGCTGAACAGTCATTTCAGCCACTCTTGTTAAACTGGCTGCTCTTGCAGGGCTGGTATATTGGAAGAAGCCATAGCCTCTAATTAGGAAACCTCTGCTCTCAATTCAGCTCTGCCACTAGCTAGCTATCTACGTGTGATGTTGAGCAAGTGGCTTTCCTGACCTGGGCCTCTGTTTCCTTCTAAATTCTGTGATTCAATGGCAAAAATGAGAATTGATCAACAGGCTGGAATCAGGGAATGTGCTAGGGTTACAGGCCAAGAAAAGTAGTGAATTGAAAGGGTAAGTTCTTGTTGGAACATTTTTCCTTCCTATCTCCCAGTGGCTCCACATCCAGGCTTCTCAATCAGACTCAAGCCAGGTTTGTCTTCCTCCTCCTCTTCTAGGGAAGGGAACATGTAGGAGATTTTTCCTTTGATATCCCAGTGGGGTGTGCTGGCACATGCTACAGACCTCATGACTCCCTTTAGAGGCGTAATAAAATAGGCTTCCAGGGAAGGGACTCCTTCAGCTCCAAGAGCAGTCCTAGATAGAAGGGAATGGGAAGCAGTGACTTTAGGGTAACAGTTGTGCCTGCTGTACGTGGCAAGGCACCACATGTTTCTGAACAACACCCACCAAGCCCTTCTTGTGCTTGGCCTCATTTAACCCTCATAGCAAATCTGCCAGGGAGATGGCATGAGCAGAGCATTCAATTTGTATGCACACATATGGCCATACCAGTCGTTAAAATATTGAAATACTTCTGTGATAGCTGGTAAATAGCCTCAGCCCCAAGCCCTCTGAGTGCCTTGCCCCCCGCTTCCTTGGCCCAGCAAATAAAGGATATATCTGGGCACTAAGAGGGGCTTCTAGAACCCAACTCCCGTGTTCACAACATCTGCTGTTGTTAGTAAGTGCCTTGCTATTGAATATTTTGAATACCATCTTAGATGCATAGTGCATATAATATATAATTATACAGATCAGGGGTCTACAACAAAGTTTGATTGTTTACCCACAGGAATAATGATGAATAGATAAATACAATGTGGTGGCATGGAATCCATGGTGTAATATTAGTCAGCCATAGATAGGAATGAAGTCCTGATGCACACTACAACATGGATGGACCTTGGAAACATTATGCTAAGTGAAAGAAGCCAAATGTAAAAGGCCACATTTGTATGATTCCATCTATATGAAATATCCAGAATAGGCAAATCTATAGAGATGAAAACTACATGAGTGTTTCCCAGGAGCTGGGAGGCAGAGGAAGTGACAGCTAAGAAATGAGAAATTTCTTTTGGGGGTAATGAAAATGTTCTAAAGTTGATTTTGATGATGGATGTACAACTCTGTAAACATACTAAAAGTAATTGGATTGTATGCTTTAAATGGATGAATTGTATGGTACCTGAATTAAAGCTGTTTAAAAGGTTACAGGATAGAATCTCCTAAATATTTACTGAGTTTAAAATTATACATACATGCACACATACGTACCATTGCATTATCATGAACACTGTAACGCAAATACAGAAACTAGACTTTTATAGGATGAGATGAAAAATAAATAGAAGTCTTCATATTTTCTGCCTGAAATCCAGTGGATTGCTTTTGGAGACCTCTGTTCTAGAAGAAGCACTGGAGGCTCAGAAAGTTTGCAAAATCCTGTGTATTCCCAGAGCCTTTCCTTTTTCTAACACAGCATGCAGATTCCAGGGCCTCTCAGAGGTTAAGGGAGGCCAGAGAGCAATGCTATTTTTTGATGCTCACAATGTATTGAAAAAGAAAGAAATGCCAAAATGGGATTAAAATATCAAGAAATATTTTAATTGTTTACATTTTAAAAATTAAAGCTTTTATAGAAAGAATAGAATGCAATATAATCATGCTATTCACAAGATAATTAGAGCTTTCCTAGAAAAAATTAATCCAAAGCACATGGAGGCAGTGGGGCACCATTATGGAGAACAATCAGAAGGTTGTGTGTTAAATGTCTTCGTTCTCTCCAGCCAGTCTCTCTCGGGGAGTCTGTGCACAACCTCGTCTGGCGATGGCATCTGAGGTCCTTGTAAGTAAGTGTATGAGCCACACTAAATAAACCCTGGGCTCCTGCTATGTTGGGACTTAGGAGCCTGTGCTTCAGGGCAGAAACAGGAGAGCTAGAGATGATGATAGGGGAAGTGGCCTGAGGCCCCCCTCTTTGTGCCTGCAAGCAGTGGGTGGTTCTACAGGATTGTGTCCTTCACCAGCAACAGTCACTGAGCAGCAGAGGAAAGTGGAGGAAGGTTGTGGGAGGAGCCACCAGTTCGACTGGGAGGAGGATTATCAAGCCTCCTGGAGGCAAGGCAACTCATTAATTCACATCTGGCAGGATGTTTCCTGTCAAAGGTTGATATTATAAAAAAAAAACCTGGTGTCTTTCTCTTTTATCACCAGTATAATAGCAGTGAGAAAAGGAAACTGTAATTGCCCCTCATTATTTCCTCCTTTGGCCCCCAACATTTCCAAAGCCAGAGAGCTCTGAAGAAAGGCAGGGTCAAAGTCTCCCTCAGGTCTCAGTCCTTGGAAATTGAGTCCCTTCTTCATTTGGAGCCGCCCACAAGTTGCCATGGAAACACAACATCTGCTACCCAACTCTGCTCCAGCGGTCACTGGATTTGGCATCCTCCAAGCTATTACCGATCCTGCATTTTGCCTGATGTGCTACTCTGCTCCCCCAAGGAATGCATCACACCTTTTCAGCAAAGGAACACTTATTCAAAAGGCAGGGTTATAGAGAGAAGAGAGGTTAAATCTGTGCAAACTGCAATCCTGAGAAAGCAAGCTCTCATGCTTGTGGGGCCATTAACTCTGCCAATCTTTGGATTAATGCTCTGTATCTGTTGATCTCAAATCTTACTGCAAATATCCTCCTAGATTTATTTATTAGCATTTGTTTTCTGAGGAGCATACATTATTTATTAAAACTCCTACAAGACATTTAAAATATACATAAATTCCTTTCTCATCTCCCTTATTTTCTCATTTTAATATATTTCAAGTTTAATTGCTTGTCTGCAGTTCTTTCTATTCACTAATTATTTTTGAAACTGAACAAGATAGAATATAAATGTAGGTTTCCTTGCCTACCACTTTATCCTGTTCCTCCAGGTAGCATCTTTATTCCCACTTGCCCTTGGAAAAAAACACAATGTCTCGCTTTCTTTAATAGTTATAATTCTCATGGGGTCTCTAAGAAACTGAGAGGTGGTGTGTTACAGCTGAGAAAATACAGACTACTCTGAAGTCATAAAAATTTAGGATTGGCCTCCCATCAAGTGTGATCAACTCATCTCATGTTGCCTGAGACTTCCCCAGTTTGGGCACTGAAAGTCCCACATCCCGGGAAACCCTTCAGTCTTAGGCAAACTATGATGATTGGTCTCCATCTTCCCAGCTTCCTTACCCTCTAGCAGCTGTGTGTTCTTGAGAAACTTGCTTTGCCTTTCTGACATTCATTTTCTAATTTGTAAACTGACAGTGATAAATAGATTCTCTTCAAAAGGTTGTGGTGAGGATTAAATGAGTTAATGGCTAACATGTCTAATGCTAAAACAGAAGCCCATGTACAGTAGCTATTATTACTAATCTTAGAACTAGAACTCTAGGGATAATCTTGAGTCACTCATTCAATCTACAGCTGAGAAACTGGCTTGTTCAAGTTATCTAGCCTTTTAGGGCTGGGAGCAGGGCTGGGAGTGGGCTGGGGTGAGAGAGATGCCTATGGCTCAACATTAGAGGAAGAACTCACTCACAGGGTTACATAAACACAGACTCTCCTGTGAGTACAAGCAGGGTGTCAGCCTACTTGAGGCCATTTAGGTCATGCTGCCAGGCTAGAACTCACTGTCCTCTGCCTCAGATGAGGACATCACAGGCTCTAAGAGATAGATTCTCCATATTATATTTGGTGAAAATTAGTTTCTAATAGCAACAATGTTCCTAAACCATCCAGAGCTGTGACTACTGCAAAATACTTTTATTTTGAGCATTATTAAAACAAATCAAAACAAAAACCCTTGGTTCTCAAGAGACCATGAGAAGCGAATCATTATGGCCAGCCATCTCCCAAATAGCATTAAATTGCCTTCTATTCTTGACAATATTTTGTGGAAATCTTTCTAAAAGATACTGCACACTTCCATGACTACTTCTTTTCTTGAAATTATACTTTTTATTTTGAAATAATTTTAGGTTCACATGCAGTTTTAAGAAATACAGAGAGATCCCATGTACCTTTTACCCAATGTCCTCCAATGGTAACATCTTTCAAAACTACAGTGCGGTATCACAACCAGGATATTGACACTGAGATAGTCAAGATACAGAACATTTCCGTCACCAAGAATCCCCTTCCTTTACACCTTCTGTAGTTACACCCAGTTCCCTCCCACTCTCATCCTCTCCTTAATTCCTGGCAACCACTAACCTGTTTTTCATATCTACAATTTTATCATTTTGAGAGAGTTATATAAATGGAATCATACAGTATGTAACATTTTGGGATTGGCTTTTCTCAGCATAATTCTCTAGGCATTCATCTGGGCCTTTGAGTATATCAATAGTCCATCCCTTTTTATTGCTGAGTAATATTCCATGGTATTATGTACTACTGTACCACACAGTTTGTTTAACCACTAATCCAATGAAGGATATCTAGGTTGTTTCTAGTTTTTTGCTATTATTAATAAAGCTGCTATAAAAACTCACGTACATTGCTGAGAGAAACTAAAAAAGACACAAATAAATGGAAAGGCATTCCATGTTCATGAATTTGAAGACTTAATATTGTTAAGATGTCAATACTATCCAAACTGATCTACAGATTCAATACAATCCCTATCAAAATCCCAATGACTTTTTGCTAAAATAGAAAAATCCATTCTAAAATTCATATGGAATATCAAGGGACCCTGAACAGCCAAAGCAATCCTGAAAAAGTAGAACAAAGGTAGAGGTCCCACACTTCCTGATTTCAAAACTTACTACAAAAGTATAGTAATTAAGACAATGTGGTACTGGCATAAATACAGACATATAGATCAATGGAATAGAGAGCCCAGAAATAAATCCACACATACATGGTCAAATGATTTTGGACCAGGGTGCCAAGACCATTCAAAGGGGGAAAAATAGTGTTTTCAAAAAAAAAAAGTGTTATGAAAATTGTATATCCGTATGCAAAAGAATAAAGTTAGACTCTCACCTTATACCATATAAAAAAATTAACTCAAAATGGCTCAAAGACCTAAATGTAAAAGCTAAAATTATAAAACTCTTAGAAGAAAACAGGGAAAAGCTTCATGTTAAATTTCACAAGGGGGAGGAAGGGAAGACTAGAGACATTGGTCGCCAGATCATCCCAGAAATAAGGAAAAGTTTCAGATTAAAAACATCATAGCTCCGGTGTAATGCTGAGGGAAAGGTGCCAGAACCTACTGGAGATTCCACGGGAAGAAGTTATAGAGCAGAACAAAAAGAAACAAGATATTGGCAGACATCAACCCCAGAGAAACATGGAGCCTGGCAGAAAGGGTAGGTGAGGGTTTCGTTTCTCTTTTTCTCACACTTCTGGTAGTCAGCAGGCTCCTGAGCTGCTGGAGAGCTTTTCTACCCAATAAGCCCCAAAGCTGCTGCTGCCACTGAACTGGGAGCTTCTTGAAAGCAAAGCTCCAGGATGCCAGCCTCCTGAGGGTCACTCCCTGTCACCACAGACTGGAGCCGAGATGGTGGGTGTCATACTGCTTCTCCACCCTTGGCCATCATGCCTTTGTCCTCCCCAGGGAGCTTCAGCCCTTCAGTTTTCATGTCACCTGTACCCAAACACTTTCCACCTCCTGCCCAGACTGTGGTGGGTCCCAGGGGATCTGTGTGATCCCAGAGCTTGGACATTCCAGGTGGGCTACCTTCTGGGGAGAAGGACAAAAAGGGCTAGAATGCCAGCTCTCCTCCATTCAGATTTTTTTCCTCCCTCTCCCTTCCCCTGCCCACTGCTGCCGAGTGGCACTGGTGCCCCAAGGGACGATTGAGCTGGGGCTCTCCGGAGTGACTGCTTTCCCTCCGTTGGTGCATTCACTGCATCGAGGCTCCCACAGAAAGTGGGGCCCATACCTTTCCCCTTGAGGACCTGCAGTGTACCTAGGGGTGCTCAGACTCTGAACTCCTTGCCCGCCAGCACTCCCAGTGCTACTCACCTGGCCGCTCCAGCAGAACAGGGCATACCCCAAAGCAGAGAGGCATTAAGCCTGCTTGAGCGCTCCGCAGGCAACTCAGGACTATCATGCTTTTCCCTGGCACAGTCAGGGATTGAACTTGGAGGTCCAGGGGACAGGCCCGCAGGTCAGACCCTGTACCCCCAGGACTTGATGGTGTTGCTTTGGGACATAGAGGAGAGATTTGTGAGCTAAACTCAGGGGGCAAGAGAGCCCACATGGGCAGAACTAAAGGAGAGTACAGTGTGGGTCCAAGCCACAGCACACTTGTGGAGCATGCCTCCCCCCACAGGAAAGCTGTGCTTCCAGACCAGGCAGGACCTCAAGCAGGGAAGTTCCCAACTCATGGTGCCACTGCTGGCAAGCTCAACTAGTTTGGGCTTCTGATTACAACCAAACACTGGAAGGAGACTGCAGGGCAGGGGAGGACGGAGAAGAGTGAAACCCTATCTAGACAGCCAGTTGGTGAATCCCAGAGGGCCTCTTCCCCACAAGCAGATTTTCTGGTTTGATGGAACCACTTCAGCCCCTCCCTGGTAGTTTTCCCCAGTGGCCTGAGAGCTGACCCTTGATCCCTGCCAAGACAGCTCTAGTTCCCACCTTTGTGGAGCCTGAAGGCAGGCTTGCCTGACCTAGCCTGACCCAGCCTCATTCCTCCACCCACCTCTGCTGTGGTGGAGAATAAGGAGTCCCCTGGGAGCTCCAGAGCCCTGCCCACCACGTGGAACATTTGAGTGCTTCTCCTGAGGGACTAGAGCCCATGATAGGTCCCAAAGAACAACACTGCAGCTGGCTCTTTCCTGCAAGCACCACCTACTGACAGGGAGAACAACTTGTACAGCTCATGACAGCATCTACTAACTCAATCTAACAGGGTGTGGTTGATTCTTACACACAAGCACCACATACTGTCTCAGAGATTAATATCCCAATATAATTCACACTGCTGGGGGAAGGGGAAGATACACTAGAAGCCCATGTCCACTCTCAAGGATAGGATCGAAAGTTGCAGGCGGCCCAAGCTGTGAGGGGACCTTCCATCACTGCAGACCTCTGGAGTGATCAGGGAGCTGCTCAGAGTCTGTGCAGAGACATTGCACCAGAGAGCAGGTACAGCATGGATCCTGTAGCTGCCAATCCCAGGTTTCTGCAGCCAATGCCATCCTGAACTCTCAAGTGCATGGTGCCAGGTCTGATCGGGATTCAGCTTTGCAGCAGTAGCCTTTGCATCACCCCCACCAGGCCAGGGAGGGGAGCAGGCAGAACAGATGCTCTCCTGTGCTGTGCCCTGAGACTGGGAGCTGAGTGCCCCTCACCCCCAGAATGGGATCTGAGCAGAGGAGGTGGCTTAGGTGCCACAGTCACCACCTGGGAAGCCTTGGGTGACTGCTCAGTGGACCCAGGTGAGAGGAGAACCATGGCCAGTCAACAGATCCAGCCCTCCTTTGTGGTCCCTGGGCTGCTGGAACCAACCCTCACCCATGTAACTGGGCATCAGTAGTACCCATGACAGTGGAACAGCCCCCTACATGTGCAGCTGTCCCCTGCAATCCTCAGATCCAACTCTGGGGCTCTCTCTGCACCCAGGCCCGAGCCTCTGCCCCTGTACCTACAGGCTCCTGCTGGACCCACAACATTGCCCATGAGATTCCAGCATTGTGCCTGGGCTCCCACTCTACCCCTGAAACTCCACCACTGCCTCTGGACCAGCGAAACCATCCCAAGGTCCAACGCTCCACCAGGGACCCTCCCCCAGCCCGGACCTGGTTTAAGCAAACACCCACAACTGGTCACCCATGACCACTGCCTAGATAGCCTCACCCAGCTGTGACTGTCATCTCTGCCAGGAGACCCCAGGTGGAACAATCCCCCACAACTCCAGCCTCTGTGGAGAGGGTCTCACCCACCCCCAACTCAAACTTCCAACAATGAGCTGGGGAAAAACCCACCACCCTGCACAAAGTTCATCCAGCACTGGCTTGAACTTAGGAAATCACAGGAGAATGGAACAAAACAGAACAGCTGCACTACAGGCTCTCAGTGTGCCTGCCCTTCCCCTGCTGGGTCAACATTCCAGAGTAGGACACAGAAGTGCCATCTAGGGTCCTCCCCTTCTCCTAACTAAGCAGGAGAGTTCCCAGCAAAGGAGAACAGGTGCCCTGCAAACCTATTAGCCCAGAGTTGAGAAAAGGAGTCAGATGAGAAGAAACTAGCAAAAGAACCCTGGCAACATGCAAACACAAAACAGTTCAACATCCCAAGGGATAACAATGGAGCTATAGTAGCAGACTCCAATCAAAAGTAAATTGTCAAAATGATAGAAATGGAATACAGAATATGGATGGAAAATAAGATGAACAGAATTGAAGAGAAAATTGAAAACCAACAAAAACAAGCCAAAAAAAAATTCAAGAAATCAGGGAAAAAGTCACTAAAGAGCTAGACAACACAAGAAAGGATATAACAGAACTTAAAGAAATGAAAAAGTCATTTAGGGAATTTCAAAACACAGCAGAAAGCTTCAACAACAGACTAAACCAAGGAGAAGAAAGAATCTCAGAGCTTGAAAACAAGGCTTTCAAGCTAACCCAATCATTCAAAGAAGCAGAAAAGAAAACAAAAAAGACAGAATGATCACAACAGAAATATGGGGTTATGCAAAGCAAGCTAACATATGAATTATAGGTATCTCTGAGGGAGAAGAAGAAAGAGCAAAAAGCATGGAAAACCTATTTGAGGTTAGTATTGAGGAAAACTTCCCCAATATCACCAGAGATTCAGACATCCAGATACAAAATGGACACTGGACACCAGGAAAATTCACAGCAAATAGCATTTCTCCAAGACACATAGTAATCAACCTGGTCAAAGTCAAAATGAAGGAGAAAATTCTACAAGCAGCAAGACAAAAGCAATAACTAACCTAAAAAGGAAAACCTATCAGGCTAACTGCAGACTTCTCAGTGGGGACCTTACAAGCCAGAAAGGATTGGGGCTCCATCTTCAGTCTTCTTAAACAGAACAACTGCCAGCCTAGAATTTTGTATCCTGCAAACCAAAGTTTCATAGTTGATGGAGAACTAAAGTCTTTTCCAGACAAGCAAACACTGAGGGAATTGCCAGACCTGCCCTACAGGAAATACTCAGAACTCCACTATACATGAATCAGCACAAGAGATACCCACAAGTGTAAAATCACCCAAAAGCTAAAGCTCACAACTTGCATAAAACAACAGTTACAAGAGGGAAAACAAAGTAATAATGTATTACCCAACATGATGAACAGAACAGCATCCCACCTATCAATTCTATCACTCAATGTTAATGGTCTGAATGTGCCACTGAAAAGACAGGCTGGCTTGAATGGATGAAAAAACACAACCCAGTCATCTGCTGTCTTCAGGAAACACATCTAACCCACAAGGACTCACACAGACTAAAGGTGAAGGGGTGGAAAAAAATATTCCATGCAAACAGAAACCAAAAATGAGCAGAGGTAGCCATTCTCACACCATATAAAACTGACTTGAAGTCAACAATGCTAAAGAAAGACAAAGATAGTCATTATACAGTGGTAAAAGGAGAAATTCAACAAGAATCCTAAATATGCACCTAACACAAGAACTCCCAGACTCATAAAGCAAATTCTAGTAGATCTAAGGAGAGATAAATAGTAGCATCATAATTGTCAGGGACTTCAACACCCCACTGTCAGAGCTGGAAAGATCATCAAAGGAGAAATAAATAAAGAAAAATTGGACTTAAATGGGACTCTAGAACAAATGGAACTAACAGATATTTACAGAATATTCTACCCTAAAACTACTGAATATACATTCTTCTCATCAGCACATGGGACATTCTCCAAGACTGACTATATCTTAGGCCATAAAACATGTCTCAACAATTTCAAAAAAATCAAAATCATACTATGCATCTGCTTGGGCCACAGTGGAATAAAACTAGAGATCAAAACTAGAGAAACACTCAAAACCACACAAAGTCATGGAAATGAAACAACCTGATGCTGGAGGATTACTGGGTCAATAATGAAATTAAGATGGAAATCAAAAAATTCCTTGAACTGAATGACAAAGGGGACACAAGATATCATAATCTATGGGATTCAGCAAAAGCAGTCATAAGGGGAAAATTCTTAGCCTTTAAGGCCCACATCACAAAGACAGAAAGATCACAAATTAACAACCTAATGTCACATCTCCAGGAACTAGAAAAGAAAGAGCAAACCAAACCCAAAGCCACCAGAAGAAAAGAAATAACAAAACTCAGAGCAGAACTAAATGAAACAGAAAACAAAAAACAATACAAAGAAGCAACAAAAAGTTTGTTCTTGGAAAAGATAAACAAAATTGATGGACCTGTTGCTATATTAACCAGGAATAAAAGAGAAAGAACCCAAATAAGCTCAATCAGAATAAAAAGGAGATATTACAACTGATACCACAGAAATATAAAATACCACTCATGAATACTACAAAAATCTCTATGCACATAAAACTAAAAAATGTAGAGGAAATGGACAAATTCCTGGAAACACACAACCTCCCAAGACTCAATCAGGAAGAAATAGAACTCCTGAACAGATCAATAACAAGCAGTGAGATTGAAGCAGTAATAAAAAATCGCCCTATAAAAACAGCTCCAGACCAGATGAATTCACAGCCAAATTCTACCAGACCTACATAGAGGAGCTGGTATCCATACTACAGAAATAATTCCATAACATCGAGGAGGAAGGAATCCTCCCCAACTCATTCTATGAAGCCAGTATCACCTTCATACCAAAGCCAGGAAATGAAAAAAAAAAAACAAAACTACAGACCAACATCCTTTACAAATATAGATGCAAAAATCCTCAACAAAATACTAGCAAACTTAATTCAACAGCACATCAAAAAAATAATCCACCATGAACAAGTGGGCTTCATCCCTGGGATGCATCCCAGGGATGGTTCAATATACATAAGTCAATAAATGTGACTTACCACATAAATAGAAGCAAAAACAAAGATCATATGATCATCCCAAGAGATACAGAAAAAGCATTCAAGAAAATCCAGCACCCTTTCATGATAAAAACCCTCAACACACTAGGCATAGAAGGAACATATCTGAAGATTATAAAAGCCATATATGACAAACCCACAGCTAACATCATACTGAATGGGGAAAAGTTGAAAGCATTCCCACTAAGAACTGGAATGAGACAAGGGTGCCCATTGTCACCCCTTCTATTCAACATAGTACTGGAAGTCCTAGCAAGAGCAATCAGGCAAGAGAAAGAAATAAAGTGTATCCAAACCAGGAAAGAGAAAGAAATAAAGTGTATCCAAATCAGGAAAGAGGAGATCAAACTATCATTTTTCGCTGACGATATGATCTTGAATCTAGAAAATCCCAAAGACTCCACCAAAAGACTCTGAGAATTAATACGTAAATTCAGCAAAGTCTCAGGTTACAAAATCAATGTACACAAATCAATAGTATTTCTATATACCAATAACAGTCAAGCAGATAGTCGATTCAAAGGCTCAATACCATTTGCAATAGCTACAAAGAAAATAAAAAACTTAGAAATATACTTAACCAAGGAGGTGAATGATCTCTACAAGGAGAACTATGAAACACAGATGAAAGAAATCGCAGAAGACACAAACAAATAGAAAAACAGCTCATGCTCATGGATTGGTAGAATCAACATTGTTAAAATGTCCATACTTCCCAAAGTGATTTACAGATTCAACACAATCCCCATCAAAATACCAATGTCATATTTCACAAATCTAGAAAAAATAATTCTATGCTTCATCTGGAACCAAAAAAGAGTCCAAATAGCCAAAACAATCTTAAGCAAAAAGAACAAATCTGGAGGCATCACATTATAAGACTTCAAGCTATACTACAAGGCTATAGTAACCAAACAGCATGGTATTGTTATAAAAATAAAAGACATAGACCAATGGAACAGAACAGAGAACCCAGATATAAAACCATCTACCTACGACCAACTGATATTGACAAAGCAGACAACAACATACATAGGGAAACATAAGGAAAAGAAGCCCTATTCAATAAATGATGTTGGGAAAATTGGATAGCCATATGCAGAAGAATGAAGCAAGACCCCTATCTCTCATCATTTACAAAAAGTAGTTCAAGATGGATAAAAGACTTAATGTAAGGCATGAAACCACAAGAATTCTAGAAGAAAATGTAGGAAAAACTCTTCTAGATATTGGCCTAGGCAAAGAATTTATGACTAAGACCCCAAAGGCAATTACAGCAACAACATAAATAAATGGGACTTAATTAAATTAAATAGCTCTGCACAGCTAAGGAGATAATCAACAGAGCAAACAGACAACCTACAGAAGAGGGGGGATATATTTTCAAACTATACATCTGATAAAGGGCTAATATCTAGAATCTACCAAAAACTCAAATCAGCAGAAAAGAACAAACAACCCCATTAAAAAGTGGGCAAAAGACATGAACAGTTTTTCAAAATAAGATAGACAAATGGCTAACAATCATATGAAAAAATGCTCAACATCACTAATCATCAGGGAAATGCAAATTAAAACCACAATGAGATATCACTTTACCCCTGTCAGAATGGCCACTACCAAAAAATCCAAAAACAATAGATGTTGGCACGTATGCAGAGAGAAAGGAATGCTTATATACTATGGGTGGGACTGAAAATTAGTACAACTTCTATGGAAAACAGTATGGAGATTCCTCAAAGAAATAAAAATAGATTTACCATTCGACCCAGCAATCCCACTACTGGGTATCTACCCAAAGGAAAAGAATTCATTTTATCAAAAAGACACCTGCACTCAAATGTTCATTGCAGCACAATTCACAATAGCAAAGATATGGAATTAACTTAAGTGCCCATCAATTCATGAGAGGATTGAAAAAATATGGTATACATATACTATGGAGTACTACTCAGCCATCAAAAGGAATGAAAATAATGTCTTTTTCAGCAATTTGGATGGAACTGGAGACCATTATCCTAAGTGAAGTATCTCAGGAATGGAAAAACACATGCCACATGTACTCTCTAATTAGTTGGAACTAATCGATAAGCACACACAGGCACAGGGACAAGTAAAAGTCATTTGAAATCAAGAAGGGGTGGGGGCAGGGGGAAGGAAGGGAGGGGTAAAAACCTAACAGGTACAATGAACACCTTTTGGGTGATGGGTGCACTAATAGCCCTGGCTTAAGCATTATAAAAGCTATCCCTGTAACAAAAGCATTTTTATCCCCTTAATATTTTGAAATATAAAAAGTCAAATAAATAAATAAATTTCACAAGGAGTTTTTGGACGCAACATCAAAAGAACAGGTAACAATGGAAAATATAAATTAATTGGGCTACATCAAAATTAAAAACTTTTGTGCAAAGGACACAATCAACAGAGTGAAAAGGCATCTCCTCTGAAATGGAAGAAAATATTTACAAATTACCTGCTAAAGGGTTAATATCCAGAATACATAAAGAACTCATGCAACTCAACAAGAAACAAATGATCAGATTAAAAAATGGGCAAAGGACTTGAATAGACATTTCTTCAAAGATGACACACAAATGGCCAATAAGCACTTGAAAAGTTATTTATATCCCTAATCATTAGGGAAATGCAAATCAAACACACAATGAGATACAACTTCACACCCATTAGGATGCCTATTTAGAAAAAAAGAAGAAAGAAAAAGATAACAAGTGTTGAGAGGGATGTGGAGAAATTTGAACCCTGTGCACTGGTGGTGGGAAGTAAAATGTGTAGCCATTGTGGAAAACAGTATAGTGGTTTCTCAAAAAAATTAAAATAGAATTATCACACGATTCAGCAATTCCACTTCTGGGTATACACCCAAAAGAATTGAAAGCAGGAACTTAGATATTTGCACGCTCATGTTCACAATAGCATTATTCACAATAGCCAAAAGGTGGAAACAACCCACATCTATCAGGATGAATAAATAAAAGTGATATATGTTACAACACAGATGAACCTTGAGGACATGTATGATAAGTGACATAAAGCAGTCACAAAAGGACAAAACTATAATTCCACTTATATGAGTAAAATTAATAGTAAAATTCATTGAGGCAGAAAGTAGAACGGCAGTTGTCAGTGGCTGGGAGGAGGTGGTAACGGGGAATTGTTGTTTAATGGGTACAGAGTTCAATTTGGGAAGATGAAAAGAAGTTCTAAAGATGGCTGTTGGTTATAGTTGCACAACAGTGTGAGTTTACTTAACACGATTGAACTGTACACTTAAAATGGTTAATGTAAATTTTATGTTATATATATTTTATCATAATAAAAAATTCACGTACAGTTTTTTGTAAGAACATTTTTTACTTCTCTGGCATAAAATGCCTGGGAGTATACATACCATGTCGTATGTTAGTTGCATGTTTAGATTTTTAAGAAATTGCCAATTTTTTTTTTCCAGAGTGGCTAACCCATTTCATATTCCCATGAGCAATGTATAAGTGATCTGGTTTCTCTGCATTCTCCCCAGTATTTGGTGTTTTCATGATGTTTTTATTTTAACCATTCTGAGACACGTACAGTGATATCCCATTGTGGTTTTAATTTGCATTTTTCTAGTGGCTAATGAATTTGTACAACTTTTCATGTGCATATTTGCCATCAGTAGAGGATACTCTTTGATGAAATGTCTATGCATGTCTTCTTCCCATTTTCTAATTGGATTGATTTTTACTGCTTTTTGAGAATTCTTTATATATTCTAGATACTAGTTCTTTGTAAGATATGTGGTAGGCAAATAATTTCTCTCAGTCTGTAGTTTGTCTTTTTATCCTCTTAACAAGGTCTTTTACAGAACAAAGTTTTTTAATTTTGATGAAGTCCAATTGATCAACTTTTCCTTTCATGGATTATGCTTTTGGTGTCAAGTCTAAGAACTCTTGTATAACCTTAGATCTCAAAGATTTTCTTCTATATTTTTTCTAAAAGTTTTATAGTTTTACATTTTACATTTAAGTCTATGAACTATTTTGAATTAATTTTTGTATAAGGTATAAAACTTAGATCAACTTTTTTTTCAGGGGGGGGACATGGATGTCCAGTTGCTTCAGTACCATTTGTTGAAAAGGCTATTCTTTCATTTAACTGCTTTGCAATTTTGTCAAAAATCAGTTGGGCCTTTTTGTGTGGGTTTATTACCAGGTTCTCTATTCTGTTACACTGAGCTATGTGTCTACCCATCCATCAATACCACACAGTCTTGAGTACTGTAGCTATATAGTAAGTCTTGTAATCAGGTAAACTATTCCTCCCACTTAATTTTTTCAAAATCATTTTTGCCTATTCTAGTTCTTTATCTTTCCATATAAATTTTAGATTAATCTAGTCTATAACTACAAAAAAAGTCTTTCTGGGATTTGATAGGAACGGTATTAAACCTACATATCAGTTTGGGGAAAACTGACAACTTTACTGTGTCAAGTCTTCCAATCCATAAATGCAATCATGAGTACAATATATTTCTCAATTTATTCAGATATCCTTTTATTTCTTTCATCAGAGTTTTGTAGTTTTCAGCACCCAATTCCTGTACGTATTTTAATGGATTTCAGTTAAGAATTCCATTTTTTGAGCAACTGTAAAGGTATTATGTTTTAAATTTTGGTGTTCATGTGTTCATTGCTAGTATGCAGAAATATAATTCATTTTTGTGTGTTTATCCAATATCCTCTGTACTGCAAACTTCCTGATAGTTCTAGAGGTTTATAAAAATAGATTCCTTGGCATTTTCTATGTAGACAATCATGTTTTCTGCAATAGAGAAATTATTCTTCCTTCCTTTCTGATCTTCATGCTTTTTATTTCCTTTTCTTGCCTTACTGCACTGGGTAGAAGTTCTATCACTATGTCGAATAAAAGTGGTAAAACTTAGAACAAAGGAAGATGTCCTTACCTTGTTTCCGCCTTAAAGAATGCAGTTAGTCTTTTGCCATTACGTATAATGTTAGCTACAGGTTTTTTGTAGAGGCTTATTATCAACTTAAGTAAATTCCCCCTTTATTCCTAGTTTTCTGAGAGTTTTTATCATGATTGACATTATGGTATAGATTTCTTGTTGGGCCTGTTAATATGGTGGATTTCATTGACTGATTTTTAAATATAAACCTGTTTCCATCCCTGGAATAAGACCTGCTTGGTCATGGTATATGATCCTTTTTATATATTGCTGAATTCTATTTGCTAACACATTTTTAAGGATGGAGATATATACATATATAGATATATAGATAGATAGATAGATATGGATATAGATATATAGATATATACACACACACATATATGTATATATATTCATTAGGGATATTTGTAGGTTTTTTTCTTTCTTTTTTGTATTCTTGTCTGGTTTTGATACCAGGGTAATATTAGCTTTACAAAATGAATTGGGAAGTTTTCCTCGTCTTCTATTTTCTGGAACAGATTTTGCAAAACTGATGTTCTTTAAACATTTGGTAGAATGGCCCTTTGATGTCTGTAGGGTCTGTAGTGATATCTGTGTTTCATCCCTAATAGTGGTTATTTGTGTCTTCTCTTTTTTTGTTATATTAGAGGTTTGTCAAGTTTATTGGTCTTTTCAAAGAATCAGCTTTTTCATTGATTTTTCTCTATTGTTTTCCTGTTTTCAACTTTATTGATTTCTGCTCTTACGTTTATTATTTCCTTACTTCTGTTTGCTTTTGGCTTATTTTGGTTTTTTCTATCTTCTTAAGGTGGGAGCTTAAATTATTGATTTGAGCCCTTTCCTCTTTTCTAATGTATGCATTTAGTGCTATAAATATCTCTTCCAGCACAGGTTTACCTGTGTCACACAAATTTTTATATTCCTTTTCATTCTATTCAATTTATTTCCCTTGAGATTTCCTCTTTAACCCATGGATTACTTAGAAGTGTGTTGTTTAGTTTTCAAGTGTTTAGGATTTTGCTGTCATTTTTTGTTATTGGTTTCTATTTGATTCCATTGCAGCTGGAGAACACACTTTGTATGATTTTAATTATTTTAAAATTTGTTGAGATTTGTTTAACGGCCCAGGATATGGTCTACCTTTGTATATGTTCAGCGTACACTTGAAAAGAATGTGTATTCTGTTGTTTTTTGGTGGAATATTCTAAAAATGTCAATTAGATACTATTGGTTGATGATGTTGTTGAGTTATTCTATATCCTTGCTGATTTTCTATTAAGTGTTGAGAATATGGTATTAAAGTCTCCAACTGTAATTGTGGATTTGTCTATTTCTCCTTTCAGTTCTATCAGTTTTTGCTTCACATATTTTGCAGCTCTGTTTGATGCACACACATTTAAGATTTCTTGTATTTTTGGTGTATTAATGCTCTATTATTATATAATGTCCTCATTATACTCTGACGTCTACTTTACATTAGTATAGCCACTCTTGCTGTCTTTTGAGTAATAGTTATGTATCTTTTTCATTTATTTTACTTCCATCTAGCCTATATTGTCTTAGTTAAAGTAAATTTCTAGTAGACAGCAGACAGCATATACTTGGGTCATGTTTTTTGCTCCAGTCTGCCAATCTCTAGCTTTTAATTAGTGCTTTTAAGACCATTTACTCTTAAAGTATTTATTGATATGTTAGGGATTAAATATGTCATTTCATTTTTTGTTTTCTACTTCCTTTTCCTATCTTGTTTCTCCATTTTATTTATCCTGACTTCTTGTGGATTACTTGAATATATTCTAGAATTTTATTTTTATTCATTTCCAGTGTTTTCAAGAGTATCTCTTTGTTTGGCATTTTTAGTGGTTGTTCCAGGTATTACATTTTGTATACTTAACACAGTCTAGTGGTATTATTTTACATTATACCAGTGAAATATAGAAACATTACTTCCCTTTGCATCCCTTTACCCTCCCACATTTATAATTTGTCTTAACTATTTCCTCTGCAGACATCTACAACTACAGAGAGTGTTATAATTTTTGCTTCAACCATCAAATATAATTTAGAAAATTGAAAAGAAGGAAAGTCTATTGAAATTATCCTTAATTTTGCTTACCATATTCTTTCTTCATTCCTGATGTTCCAAGGTTCCTTCTTTTATTGTTTTCTTTTTCAAAAAAGACAATTTCTTTATCCATTCATTTAGTGTAAGTCTGCTTGTGACGTCTTTCTTCTCTTTGTTTCCCTTCATCTGAGAATGTCTTAATTTCCCCTTCCTGTAAAATATTTTCACTGGATATAAAATTCTGAATTGGCTACTTTTTTTCTTTCAGTATTTGAGAATTTTTAGGCCACATACTTTTAGCCTCTGTGTTTTCTGATGAGAAACTTCTCTTATAATTTTTTCTCACACTGATTTATTTATTTATATTTTGTATTTAGATTTCAGAAGTTTGGATATAATGTGCTTGGTGTAAATTTCTTTGAGCTTCTGCTGTTTGGGGTTCACATGGCTTCTTGAGTCTACAGATTTATGGGTTTTTTAAACCAAATTTTGGATGTTTTCAATCATATTTCCTTGACTACTTTTTTAAGTCTCCCCTCCTCCTCTCCTTTCAGGATTCTGATGGCACAAATATTAGATCTTCTGTTATAGTCTCACAGGTCCCTGAAGCTCTGTTCGTTGTTTTGAGTTTGTTTTCTCTTTGTTGTACAGATTGGGTAAATTCTATTGTTCTGTCATTTAGTTCACTGATTCTTTCCTGTTTCCTGCATTTTACTGTTGATCCTATCCATTGAGTTGTTTTGGTTATTGTATTTTTCAGTTCTAAAATTTTTATTTAGTTTTTCTTTTATATCTTCTATTTCTTTGCCAAGACTTTATTTTGTTCATTTGTTCCAAGTGTGTTTGTAACTGTTTGTTGAAGCAGTTTTAATATGGCTGCTTAAAATTTTTGTCAGATAATTCTAACATTTCTGTCATCTTGGTGCTGGCATTTGTTGATTTTCTTTTTAAATTCAGCTTAAGATCTTCCTGGTTCTTGGTATAAAAAGTGATTTTCAATTTAAGCCTGAACATTTTGTGATTATCTTATGATATTCTGAATCTTATTTAAATCTTCTGCTTTAGATGAATTCCTCCAACACCAGTCCATTAGGGGGGGTGACAGGAAAGTGCCACCTTGTTACTGCCAGGTAGGGGTAGAAGTCCAGATCCCCCTCTTGGCTTCCATTGACACTCAAGGAGAGTGCTTCATTATTGCTGGGTGAAGGTAGGGGTTCCAGCTTCTTAGTAGGCCTCCACTAATACCTCCCTGGCTGGGAGAAGTAGGAGTATCTCATTGTTATTCCCTACATGTCCTCCACTGTCACAATGGGGGTTTGTGTGGCCTCATTATCACTCAGTGATGGCCTCATTAAGTCCTGACCCTCTGCTAGGCCTCCTCTGATAGCCCCTTGGCAGGCAAGGTGAGAGGCAATTCAGTGGTCTCACTGACACCATGAGAGGAAGCTTAGTTACCATGGCAGTGATGAAAGTTCTAACTCCCTACTTGACCTTCTCTGGCAGCGTCCCAATTGGGATGTTCTGGTGCCTCATTACAGCCTGGTGAGAATAGAAGTCTAGGCTCCCTGCTCAGCTTTGGCTGGCATGGATAGGAATTGGGGCTATTGTGTTTGAGTGTAGTGGAGAGGTTTTTGTCCAAAATTTTCTTTCTTGGCAGGTTGCTCCTTTCTTGATCCATTGGCTAGAGAGAGCAGGATTTTATTTGCACTTATTTTTTTTCCCTCTGTTTGTTGATATTTCTAAGTTGCTGGCTTCCTCCACGCCAAGTCTGGAATAGATCAGGTAAAATGAAAACCAAGGGGACTTATCAATATGTTATTCTTTGAGTCCCAAGGTCCTTAACAGGTCTGTCAACTTTTATCCACCTTTCTCACTCTTATTAGAGTTGTTTTATACACAGTGTCCAGAGTTTTTAGTTGTACTTAGAGGAAGGAATAGGGAAAAGTATGTCTATTCTGTCTTTCTGGAAGCAGAAGTCCATGCTTTCTTAAACAGAGATTGTTTCCCTCTATTGGATGACTCCAGTTCATTATGAGAAGTATCCATTATTATGCCTATTACACTGTTCTCAGGGGCTAATAGACGATTTACTTAGACCTGTTTACCCCAATATGTAGGGTCCTAAATTTTTATGCCTTGGGGATTCTGCTGTCTACTTTTCGTAAGATTTTGTGTCTATTCTTTGGAAATTCAAGTCAAAATGAAATTGAAACATTATTCAGCCACTTACCACTGCGCGGTTTGGGGCAAGTTACTCACCCTTTCTATACTTCAGCTTCTTTATCTATTGCACTATTGTATGTTACTTTTCTGTGGTAATTGAGCCTATCTGTATCAGTCCCTCTTTTTGCTTCAGATTTGCTGTGTATTAGCTGCTGTGAGCAGGGAAAATCCTCAGGTTAACTAAAAACACATTCTAGGACAGAATTCCCTCTGGTGAACATAGGCTTAGCTTGATTAGCGCCATTTCTAGTGCTCTTCTTTGTTCTTTTAAATGGCACATTCTCAATAACCAGAATGGTATATTTCAGAACCACCTATAATTCTTCTTTTTCTACCTTCATTCACTTATATGACTTATAAACTTACTTTATAAAAGTTCAGCACATTTGATTTCTGGGATTTCCATGTCACCTAATATTTTGTTTGTTTTTGAATATTCTAATTGGGGGGAATGGGTAGAGACAGAAAAAAAGAGACTAATTTAAAGTTTTGTGTGAGTTAAGTTCTGTGCTTCCTGAAATCTCCTATTCCCAACCACCATATTTTACAATAAGCAATTGCATTAGTTGGGGTATGCTAAACCATTGTAAAAATAGAGGTTGTTTCCCTCTATTGGATGGCTCTAGTTAATGTAAAAATAGACACTAAAATATAAAAGGACTAAAAACACAATAGAAGTTTATTTTTCATGCACATAAAAATAACCAAGACAAGTATTCTTGGTTAGCAGTGATCTACTTGAAGTGACTCAAGACTAAGAGCAGTTTTCACCTTGTGGCTCTGCCCCAGCGAGGCCCTCACCTATATCTGCATACACCTAGCAAAAACAGAAGGAGAGATTAAAGAGAGGGCTCTCCTGCTTCTTAAAAGCCATGATGTGGGAAGAACTTGCTAAGAAATGTGTTCTAGCCACACATTTGTAAGCTTTAACAATGTAAGTAATGGCTAATGTAAGCATTCTGAGCATGATTTAAGGTAGGCTAATGTAAGAGTACTGAGCACGTTTAAGGTAGGCTAGGCTAAGCTATAATGTTCAGTAGATTAGGGATATTAAATGCATTTTTTGCTTATGATATTTTCAACTTACAAAGGGTTTATTGGGATGTAACCCTATTGTAAATCAAGGAGCATCTATAATAGTTTTACAATTTCAGGTCTCATATTTACATCTTTAGTCCATTTTGAGCTAATTTTTGTATATAGTCTGAGATGAAACTCCAATTTTATTCTTTTGCATGTGGGTGTCCAGTTTTCCCAGTGCCATTTATTGACAAGAATGTCCTTTATTGTGCATTCTTGGACTTTTGTTGAAAATCAATTAAACATAAATGCATGGGTTTATTTGGACTCTCTATCATGTTCCATTAGTCAATGTGTTTTGGTTACTATAGTTTATACTAAGGGAGCGTGGTTCCTCAGCTTTTTACTTCTTGTTAAACACCGTTTGGGCTATTCAGGGTCTTTGTGGTTCCATATGAATTTAAGGATTTTTTTTTTATTTCTGTGAAAAATAACATTGGAATTTTGATAGAGTTTGAATTGAATCTGTAGATCACTAATGTACGGACATTTTAACGTTATTAATTCTAACCCATGAACATGGGCTATCTTTCCATTTATTTGTGTTTTCCTCAATTTTTTACATCAGTGTTTTGTAATTTTTAGTATACATATCTTTCAATTCCTTTGTTAATTTACACATATTTTTTGCTGTTGCTATTATAAATGGGATTGTTTTCTTAATTTCCTTTTCAGATATTTGAAGTTATTTACAAAAATGCTACTGATTTTTGTTTGCTGGTTTTATACCCCACAACTTTACTGAATTCCTTTATCAGTCCTGACAGTTTTTTGGTAGAGTCTTAGGGCTTTCTCTATATAAGATCATTTCTTCAGCGAACAATTTCACTTTTTTTCTTTTCTATTAGGATGTCTTTTATTTTTTTCTCTTACCTAATTACTCTCACTAGGACTTCCAGTACCATGTTGAAAAGAACTGGTGAGAGCGGCATGCTTGTCTTTTCCCTAATTTTAAAGAAAAGGCTTTCAACTTTTCACAGTTGAGTACGATGTTAGCTGTGGGCTTGTCATATATGGCCTTTATTGTGTTAGGGCACATGCCCTCTAAACCTAATTTGTTGAGAGTTTTTAATTATAAAAATGCTGTTGAATTTTGCCAAATACTTTTCCTGCATCTACTGAGATGATCATACAATTTTTATCCTTTATGGTTAATGTGGTTTATCACATTTATTGATTTGCGTATGTGGAACCATCCATGCATCGCAGGGATAAATGCCCCTTGATCATGGGGAATGATTCTTTTAATGTGTTGTTGAATTCAGTTTGCTGGTATTTTCCTTTTAATATTTTTATGTCTATATTCATCAAGTATATTGGCCTGTAATTTTCTTGTCTTGTAGTATCCTTGTCTGACTTGGTATCGGAGTAATGCTGGCCTTGTAAAATAAGTTTGCAAATATTCCCTCCACTTCAATTTTTTGTGAGAGTTTGAGGATTGATATTAGTTCTTCTTCAAGTGTTTGGTGGAATTCAGCTGTGAAGGTGTCCAGTCCTGGGCTTTTCTTTGATAGGAAACTTTTATTACCAATTCTATCTCCTTACTCATTATTAGTCTATTCAGATTTTCTATTTCTTCATAATTCAACTTTGGTAGGTTATATGTGTCTAGGAATTTATCCATTTTCTTCTAGGTTATTCAATTTGTTGGTATAATTGTTCATAGTAATGATCTTTTGTATTTCTGTGGTAGCAGTTGTAATGTTTCTTCTTTTTTTCTGATTTTAAGTCTTCTTTTTTCCTTAGTTAATGTAGCAAGTGTTTGTCAATTTTGTTTATCTTTTAAAAAAACCATTAGTTTTGTTGATTTTTTCTATTGTTTTTCTAGTGTCTATTTCATTTATTTCTGCTTTGATCTTGGTTCCTTCCTTTGGCTAACTTTGGGTGTAGTTTGTCGTTCCTTTTCTAGTTCCCTGATGTTTAACATTAGATTGTTTATTCAAAATCTTTCTTCTTTTTTGATATAGATATTTATTGCTATAAATTTTTCTCTTAGAATTGCTTTTGTTGCATCCCATAAGTTTTGGTATGTTGTGTTTCTATTTTCAATTGTCTCAAGTTATTTTTTGATTTCCTTTATTTCTTCTTTGACACATTTGTTGTTTAGAAGTGTGCTGTTTAATTTGTACATATTTGTGAGTTTTCCAAGATTTATCCTGTTATTGATTTCTAGTTTCGCACCACTGTGATCAGAAAATAGACTTGGTATGATTTTAATCCTCTTAAATTCTCTAAGACTTGTTATACAGCCTGACATTATCTATCCTAGAGAATGTTCTATGTGCACTTGAGAAGAATGTGTATTCTCTTACTGTTGGATGGAATGTTCTATATATGTTTATAGGTCCATTTGGTCTAAAGTATAATTCAAGTGCAATGTTTCCTTACTGATTTTCTGTCTAAATGATCTGTTCATTGTTGAAAGTGGGGTACTGAAGTCCCCTACTATTATGGTATTACAGTCTATCTTTCCCTTCAGATCACTTAATAATTGCTTTATATTTAGGTACTTTAATGTTATGTGCATATATATTTACAATTGTTACATCCCCTCAATGAATTGACCCCTTTATCATTATATAATGGCCTTCTTTGTCTCTTTTTACAATTTTTTACTTAATATCTATTTTTGTCTGATGTAAGTGCAACTACCTCTGCTCTTTTTTGGTTTCCATTTGTGTGGAATATGTTTTTTCATTCCCTCACTTTCATAAAATGACCAATTTCTTGAAAGACACAAACTACCAAAACACTCAAGAAAAATATATAACTTAAATAGCATTATACTTATTACAGGGAGTGAATTTTTAATTTAAAACTTTCCAACAAAGCAAACTTCAGGTGCAGATGACTTTATTGGCAAGTTCTGCCAAATAGGGAAGGAAAAATTAAAACCAATACTACACAGTCTATTTCAGACAACAAAAGAGCAGAGATTACATCCCAATGCATTTTATATAGTCAGAATTACCCTGACATGAAAATCAAGCAGAGAGAGTACAAGGAAACTTCAAACTAGTATCTTCCAATAACACAAACACAAGAATGTTCAATAAAATATTAGCAAATCAAATCTAACAATATATAAAAAGTATAATCCTCACAACCAAATGTAACTTATTCTGGAAATGCAAGATCAATTTAACATTAAAATCAACCAATGTAATTCACTATATTCACAGATTAAAGAAGAAAAAAATATAGTCCTACCAATACAAGCAATAAAAGAATTTGACAAAACTCAAAATCCATTTTTTACTTTAAAAAAACCCTTTCTGCAAACTGGGAATAAAAGAAGGAAATTGTTTTAACCTGGTACAATGCATCTGTAAAATACTTACAGGAAACATCCTACTTAATAGAAGACTTAATCCTTTCCCTCTAAGATTAGGAGCAAAGAAACGATGTCCACTCTCAGCACTCCTATTCAATATTGTACTAGAATTTCAGGTCAGTGCAATAAAGAAAAAGAAATTGAAAGGATATAGATTAGAAAAGAAATATAACTATTTCTATTTATAGATAACAATAGTCTATGTAGAAAACTTTAAAGAATCTAAAAACAAGCCCCTAGAACTAACAGGTGAGCTTAGCAAGGTCCCAAGGTACAAGATCAATGCACGAAAAATCACATTTTTATGTACTTGCAATGAATAACTTGAAATCAAAAATTTAAACAAAATACTGTTTACAATAGCATCAAAACGCATGAAATACTTAGGTGTAAATCTAACAATATGTGTAGGATCTGTATTTGGAAAGCTACACAGAACTGATGAAAGAAATCAACAAAGAACCAAATAAATAGATCTACTATCTTCATGGATTAAAGACACAATATTGTTCAAGATGTCAATTTTCTCCAAATTGATTATGGATTCAATGTAATAAAAATCCCAGCAGAATCTTCTGTAGATATTTCAAATCGATTCTATTACTTACATGGATAGGCAAAGGAAGTAGTATAGCCAAAACAATTTTGAGAATAAAGAACCAAGACTCATATTACCTGGTCCTAAGATTATTTTAAACCTACTATAATCCAGAGTGTGATACTGGTGAAAGTTTAGATAGATAGATTAAGAAAACAGAATAGAGTCTAGAAATAGACCCACACAAATATGATAAATTTATTTTTTGTCAAAGACAAAAAGAATAATGGAGAAAGAATAATGTTTTCAAATGTTTCTGGAACAAGTGGATATCCACATGCAAAAAAGACTCTCAAATATACTTCACATCATATAAAAATTTTCTCAAAATGGATTATAGACTTAAATGTACAACCTAAGACTATAAAACTTGTAAATCAAAATAAGATAATCATTGTGATATTGTATCAGAGTCCTTAGATACAATTTCAAAGGCATAGTTTACTAAATAAAAACACAAGTCATACTTCTTGAACAATAAAAACTTCTGCTCTGCAAAACATACTGTTTAGAGCCACAAACTTTGAAAAAATATTTGCAAGTCACATATCTAAGAAAGGACCTGTATCCAGAATAGATAACAAACCCTCAAAGCTCAGTAACAAACAAAAAAACAACCCAATACAAATGGACGAAAGATTTCATCAGACACTTCCACAAAGAAGACGTAGATGGAAAATAAACATCTAAAAAATACTCAACATCATTAGCCATTGTGGAAATGTAAAGCAAAACCACAATGAGATACTACTATATTCCTTTTAGAATGTCTAAAATAAAATTTTTTTTAAACCCTGAAAATATCAATCACCATCAAGAATATAAAACAATCTGGGCTCTCATATATTGTTGTCAGGAATGCAAAATGGTACGGTCACATTGGAAAACCAAAAATTATGAAAATGTAGAAATAAGAAAATATATTATCAAAGATTTATTCATTGTGAAGTCTTAGTGAGAACACTAACGACGTAAACGAAAAATAGACAAATGACATCAATAAGCACTTCACAAAAAATGAAATAAGAATGGCACATAAACAGGTGGGAAAAAGTGCAGACCCAGTCTTAAGCAAAGAAATGAAAAGTAAAATATCACAGAGATACTATTCTTCATGATTCACCACTGACAAGGATTTTTAAAATAATAATACTCAATATTTGTGAGGGTTCAGTAAGACATATATTCTCATAAACTACTGGTGGCAACATTGTTTGTTAAAGCCCTCTGGAACATGATTTGTAAATATCTGTCATGAGCTATAAAAATTTCATCCTCTTTGAATCAGTAATTTTACTTCTATGAGTGGATCCTAAGGAAGTAATCAAAAGTGAAGACAAAGATTTATATATAAAGAAGTTCATCATGGCATTATTTTCAATACTGGAATACTGGAAACAACCCTAATACACAATTGAGGTACATCCAATTATGGCACAGCTATAAAACAGAACATTATTCAGCCATTAAAAAATATTTATGGAGGGTTTTTGATGGCATGGGAAAATACTTCTGATGCAATGTCTGCAAGCATATATTATGCTTGTATATATTATGTATATATCATGACACTGATAATATATACATAAATATGTGTATATATATGATTTTAAGGTTATGATTATTTATATATGGATATCTGTGTGTGACTGCAAAAAAATCCCTTAAGACTGCTAGACTAGGTTTTGTTATTCTATTCTTAAAATACTATATAAAATTTTTCTTTCTTAACTGTTATGAATGTTTTACATTTTAAAAAATAAATTATACTACTTTTATAATCAGAAAAATAATCACAATATTTTAAAATAATGTTTTCCTTTATAGTGTATCACATGACTTTGTTTTTATATCTGCCTCAGCTGGAGACCCACAGTTTCATGACATAATTTTGTCTAAAGAGGAAAAACGAAGGATGTAGCTTTCCTCGGATGATATGATACAAGAACACTCACTACTCCCTAGGCAGCCGTGATCTCTTAGTGGCAAAGATGCTTTCAGTTCACGGAATCTTAGCGTTTTAGTGACCACATTATATCCATCAATATTATAGGGATAAATTTTGTTTTATCCAAACCTGACTCAGTAAGTTTTGTAAATCATTATAGGTTACAATATTAAAATATCTTTTCAATATCTTCTAAATATTTCCATCACCGTACAACTCACACTCCATAAAGAACATAGGAAAATGGACAGAAATGGAGCATTATTGTATTGCTACAATGAGGTAATTAAGTCAGAGTTGTCAATCATTCTAGACTTCTTCATGCCTCAAATATTATCCTTTTGTAAATGTCAAGTTCCCTAAATTTTATCAATCAGATTCCTATGTAGGAATGTCATAACATTTTGTAGATTAGGAAAATGCAATATTTAGGAGTGTTGTTTATAGGAATTAACTAGGACAATGTGAAGAATAAACGGAACAATTAACTGGACAGGAAGGATACAAGCGAAAAATAACATTAACATTGGGTCCTTCCAGGAGAAAATTCACCTTGAGGAAATAATAGCAGATAACTGGTTCAACCACCTACTAAGGGTCAAGAAATACACTTTAAATATTTTTTATGAAAAGTAAAAGTATTACGTCTTTATGTACTATAATTAATAATATCATTAAAGACTTAATTCACGAAGTTTGAGGTTTGTTTTTTACTGGGGAAGATATCTGTACCAGCTTGTGATGGTCCATTTAAAAGAAGTAGGAGGGACTTCTGGTTTCTTCTTAGGATGTAGAAAGATGGAGAGAACATCACTCTGATCCTTACAGCAACAAGAACAAAAATGCCAGACTATTGGGACATTTACAACGTATCTTGAACCTATGGGAAAGATGAAGATTCAGGGCAACAAAAATCTAAGGAAATACAGTTGCCTTTAAGGAGACCTGGGCCATGAGCACTTCTTAACTGGGGTGGACATGGCCAGACACCAGTAAGAAGAGTTCAGCTAATATTTTTAACCAATTACTAAAGATCAAATGTGGGCTAGGGAGAGAGCCCCCATGAGACAAAGACACAAAGGCAATTCACAGCCACCTGCAGGTTACTGCCACACATCTCACTGGGGGCTCACAAAGAAAGATATTGGAGGCAAAGCAAGAGTTTTAATAAACATTGCTTGTGGGAACAGTGGCCACTGGGGAAAAGGATGTGAAGTGCCCCGCCCCCTTGCACCTTCTGTTCTGTTTCCCCTATCCAAGGAGAAGCTTAAGCCACCCAGGAAGAGCAGCAGACTCTGCCCTTTGGGAACTGGTAAAAACCCATTGCAGCTAAGTAACGAAAACAGAACAAAACCTCTAGTCAAAGGGATGAGTGAGAAACTGCCCTGGGGAGGGGCCAGACCTACAGGGACCAGTTAGTTTAACTGCTGCCCCAGGTTGGCTCCACCCCCATCTGGTAAATGCCTGGTAGAAGGAAAAGTATGTTCATTCCCAGGCATAACTATTCACCCCCGTGTCTCTACTTTCTTATCCAAGATATGACTTTCAACAAAAAATTATGCAGCATACAAAAAAAAATCAAGAAAAACACCACACAATCAATAGTAGACTCAGATATGACACAGATGTTGGAACTATTAGCGGATTTAAAATAACCCTGATTAATGTCAAATGATCTAGTGGGAAAGGTGGATGACATGTAAAACCAGATGGTTAATTTCAGTAGAGAGATGGAAACTATAAGAAAAAATTAAATGGAAATACTAGAAATGACAAGCACAATGAGAGAGATTTAAAATGCCCTTTCATGGCTCTCAATAGACTCGACACAGCTGAGACAAGAATGAAGACAGCTAAATAGATAGGTCACCCGAACTGAAATATAAAGGGGTTGAGGACACTGAGGTCCCATCTTGGTCAGTGCAGAGGGAAAGAGGGGCTCTTAGGGGGAGTTTGAGTGATCCCGGGAGATGTCCTGGATTGGCTTGATAGGGAAACCTACCCCATGTAAACAATACCCTCACCTGGCCTATGCTTCGATCAGTCATTTGCCCCTGTTCATTTAGTCCCAACATAAGTTATCCCAGTGCTTCAAGAATCTCATCATTTCCTGTGAGGAGAGACTACCCTTTGATCCCTGATGTCCATGCAGACCTCTGTCCATTTTTTCCTCCCCCAGCAAGGCCTCCGGCAGATATCAGTAGCATTAGTATAGGGGTGGGGAACCTGCAGCCTTCTGAATTCAAGACTGTTCTTTTTTAAGCACCAAAGGAGGCAAGAAAACTTCATCTATCTCTCCTGGACCCCTTTTAATAAAAGGATTTGTTCTGTAAAATTTGGATTCAGTCAAAAGGCTGCACTTAAGGACCTAGAAGGTCACATGTGGCCTTATGGCCACAGGTTCACTCCATAGCTGAGCACTGGGCTCCTAACAGTAAAGCCCTTTGCTACATAGAAAACCTGGTCTCCCTCATTCCTCTCAGCCTAGCCAATATATGGATAAGGCAGTATGGGGCAAGTTCTCTCTAGTGGGTGTTCATCTCAGCACGTCCACTGCTACTGGCTCAAACACACCTTACTCTTGTGCACTCTACTTCTATGCTCATGAAGTTGTTCTCAATAAATATCATCATTGTTTACATCATGTATGCATTGTGGTGCAGGTCACCACATACCCTACCTAATGTTTGGCACCCCCTGTGGGGTCCTTGCCAGTGCCAGTTGACCTGGTATCATGGGTTTTTGCAATCAGGGAAAGAGTTTAGCTGGGAGATTCCCCCACTCCAGGAGCAGGGGCAACTCATTTGGCTGAGGGGACTGGGCAGTGCGTGAGAGTCAAGCAAGAAGTGCTGTGAGAGGGCAGGGAAGGAAGATAACATTGCTAATGAATTTTCCACCTCCTTCCTCAGCATTTAGATGTATTTTTGGCACCCTCGGGAAAAGGAGAAGGGAAAACAGGAAGCGCCCTCTCATCACATCCAGGGCAGCTACTAAAGTCAATCCTTTGCCCAGGAAATGGGACGGGCATTTTTCCCCATCCATAGCCTTCTGTGTTGCCAACAGGATAGTCACTTGGCCACCTCAGAAACAGGGGGAGATCTTCCATAAGGGAAAAAAGAATGGCTGTTATTGCAGCCATGGGGGCAGTTTAAAACCAGCAGGCATATGGCACACTGTACAGGGAACTGAGGGGGACATCACTGGAAGAAGGAACCAGATTCCATGTTATGAGAGCTGGGTCCCTCCAGGAGTGCTATTGTCACTCCAGGAATGCCAAGGGGACTTTGAAGGCCTGGCTTGTTCTTTTGCATGAAGAAGGAATGACATTAGTTTTATTGAATGAAACTGCATAATAAGCAACAGGGAAAATAACATGACCCTTGTCTACAGAGTAGAAAATTATTTGTCTGGGTTAATTAATAATGCTGGGGAAGGCTATTTCTGTCCAATTCTTGATCAAGAACTTGGTGGATTTGGGAATACAGTCATGCACCTCATAATGGTGTTTCAGCCAATGACGAACTACATATATGATGGTGGTCTCATACAATATAATGGAGCTGAAAACATCCCTATCACCTAGTGACATTGTAGCCATCATAACATCTTAGCACAATGCATTAGTTGTTTTTGTGATGATGCCGGAGTAAACAAACCTACTGCACTGCCAGTCGTATACAAGTATAGGACAAAATATACAATTACCTACAGTATATAATATTCAGTAATGATAATAAATTACTACATTACTGGTTTATATATTTACTATACTGTCATTATTTTAGAGTACTTCTACTTACTAAAAAAAAAGCCTCAGGCAGGACCTTCATGAGGTATCCCAGAAGAAGGCATTGTTATCATAGGTGATGACAGCTCCATGCATGTTATTGCCCCTGAAGACCTTCTAGTGGGATAAGATGTGGAGGTGGATGACAGTAATATTGATAATACTAACCCTGTATAGGCCTAAGCTAATGGGTGTGTCTTAGTTTTTAACAAAAAATGTTTAAAAAGTAAAAAGAAAAATGTAAATAGAAAAAAGCTTATAGACTAAGGATATAAAGGAAGAAAATATTTTGGTACAGTGGTACAACGTGTTTGTGTTTCAAGCTACGTATTATTTCAAAAGAGCCAAAAAGTTAAAGTTTATAAAGTAAAAAAGTTACAGTAAACTAAGATTAATTATTGAAGAAAGAAAATTTTTAAAATAAATTTAGTGTAACCTTAGTGTACAGTGCTTATAAAGTCTGCTGTCATGTTCAATAATGTCCTAGGCCTTCACATTCACTCACTACTCACTCACTCACAGAAACTTCTAGTCCTACAAGTTCCAGTCATGGTAAGTGCCCCATACAGGTGTACATTTTTTATACCATATTTTTACTGTACCTTTTCTATGTTTAGATGCACAAATAGTTACCATTGTGTTACAATTGCTTATAGTATTCAGTACAGTAACATGCTGTACAGGTTTGTAACTTTGGAGTAATAGGCTATACCATATAGCCTAGGTGTATAGTAGGCTACGCCGTCTAGTTTTATGTAAGTACACTCTATGATGTTCACACAATGATGAAATCACCTAAGGATGCATTTCTCAGAACATATCCTTGTTGTTAAGTGACGTATGTCTGTACATACCCCCATTGGGAGATATCCCTGAGATTATAAATATAAATTTGATTACCTCGCTGAGGTAGTTGCCACTTTGAGACGGTTGCTGTGTTAACATGGTTATATGAGAACTAGGGCATCAAAAGAGAATACCTGACAATACACCCTTGATGCAGACAGTGCAGGATGATGTACTATGGGCATGCCCTTCCCAAATGGACAATGGCTTTGCATCTGCTCTTTTCACTAAAGGAAAATGATATTCCCCTAACTCAAAGGAAAAATGACAAGGGGCCCCAGAATGTGTCTCAGGTTTCTATGCAGGAAGAAAAAGTAGGAGAATCAAGAAAGAAAGGACAGAGGATCCTGTTCCAGTTACTTTGGCTGTGTAACAAATGACTCCTATGCTGAGTGTTTTACAACAATGACCACATTTATTTTGCTTATAAATCTGTAATTTGAGCAGGACATGGTTGGGATAGTTCAGTCTTTGCTCCACATGGCATCACCTGCAAGAGCTAAAGGCTACAATCATCTGAAAGCTTCCTCATTCATATGTCTGAAAGCTGTTGCTGGTTCTTGACTGGAACGTCAGCTGGGGCTATTAACCAGAAAACCTATATGTGACTTCTCTATGTGGTCTGGGCTTCCTTACAAGGTTGTGGCTGAGTTCCAAGGGCAAAAGTACAGAGTGAGAGCCAGACAGGAACTCTATTATTCTTTTCTAACCTAGCTTTATAAGTCATACACCATGGCTTTCACTGCCTTCTAGTAATTAGAAGTACCTGAAGCTGACATATATTAATATTTAAAGGGTAGGAGAATTAAACTCCACATTTTGTGTGAATTCAAATAATTTGTGGATATATATTCAAACCACTACCATCTGTCCGCTGGCTACAAATTATCTACATTCCTTCACATGCAAAATACACTCAAACCCGCCTAAGATCCCCCACAAGTTTTATTCATTCCAGCATCAGGCTCAGGCTCATCACCCTTTTTAATCACCTACAGGTATGGATGAGGCCTCTCAGCTGTGGTTCCTTGAGTTTTCTGCCCCAACTCACCCAAGTAGTTAATGGGATAACCACTTTTCCACTAATGGGCAAAATGAGAGGTACACAGGAGTCACTGGTTCATAGCAATTCTGAAATCTAGTCAAGCACATGTTCCTAGTTCCTCAGTTAGGTCTCAGTCCTGTGAACTCTAAGGAATCTTAGAGTGATTGACCTTGGCTTTGTCCCTTACCTCTGTGCTCATGGCATCTTTCCTACTAGTTAACTATTGCTGCATAATAAATCATTCCAAAACTTACTGGCTTAAAAGAGTAATTATCATCTGTCACTATTTCTAGGGGTAATTCAGGAGCAGCTTGGCTGGCTGGATGGTTCTGACTCAAGGTCTCTTGTAAGGTTGCAGTCATGTCTTGGCCAGGGATGCAATCATCTGAAGGCTTGAAGAGGCTGGAGAATCCACTTCTAAGGCGGCTTATTCACAGGGCCAGCAAGTTGGTGTCGGGCAATGGTAAAAATGGTCAGAAGCTCCCATCCTTCTTTATATGGACCTTTCCACAGGAATGCTTGAATTTTCTGGCTTTCCCCAGACCAAGCAATCTAAGAAGGAGCAATGTGGAAGCCACAGTGACTTTATGACCTAGACCTGAGGTCACATATCACTTTCACTGAATTCTGTTTTTAAAGAGGCATAGATTCAGTGTAGGAGGGGACTACACCAGGGTGTAAATACCAGGAAGTGTTCGGGGCCATCGACAAAGATATAGGATTATGGCTCATAAATAGAGGGACTGAAAAAAATAAAACCCAGAAATTGAACGGGTGCCAAACTGCAAATAATGGAAGACACAGGGAAACTGACAGATCCGTGTGAAAGTCAAAGGTGTATACAGAAACAATAGGCAGAAGACAAATGGTGTGTCGCCTATTTAAACAGATCCCTGAATAGTTTTATATAACTCTCTCAGGCAGTAGCTCACAGTGAAAACTTATTTTGACACTGAATTTGTCATTCCCAATCTGACCGAGCTTTAGTGACCTTACTGGCACCCTGTTCCCAGTGACTGAGGAAATCACTAATGGCTGGCAAAATTCAGTGTTCCTGTTTCCTCTGTCCTCTTCAATGCTTTCCTAATTAGCCATGCTCATCATGTTCAACTTTCTTTACCCTCTTGGGTATGGCATGATGCTCCCATTCTGCCATCTCACCTCCCAGCATTCTTGGAAACTATCCCTAAGGGACCTGGTGGTGGTGTTCTCCGCTCCATCACTCTCTGACCTACAAGCACAGAAGTCACCTTCCCCAATGGAGAATTGTCATTGCCAAATGAACATAGAATTTTACCTTGAATCTGTGTGGTACCCTTGGTGTATCCCATCTTTAGACTTGTCTTTTATATGGACAACTAGCTGTGCACTGCCTTCTAGAAATAACACCTCTCTCACTCTGTGAATGGCTCTATAGTCTTCATAGTGATGCAGAATCCTCCAGAATTCCTGTCATTAAGGTCTTTGGGACCAGCACTGGGGCCTTTCTTGTAGTATCAATGAAACAGACTTTCATCATTTTATGTGTCCATTCTGGACTTGGATCGGCACTTATGAGGCCAAGACATGATCTAAAACCTACTGGCTACCCTAAAGCACATTACTCAGAACCACAGAGCCAACCTCAATCCTGAACAGGACAGCCTTGACTCTCCTGCCAGGTCATGTGGACAGCCACGTAGTCCTGGGTGGAATATGTGTTGTGGAAAACATCTGCTCTCAACTTGGGACTATCTCAGGAGCAGGCTGGATGGCTCCAGGCTCTTTCTTAGTCTGTACTGGGGTTTTCTCCTCTTAGCTTAACCTGGGCTCCATGGTGGGTTGCCTCAGAAGAGTTCTTCAAATCCCTGTGATGTGCTCTATAATATGTTTTGAGACTTCTGTCATTATACAGTGACTCCTCAGATGCTGTCAGCAAGCTTTGAAGGCTCCATGCAAAATCTTATTTTTCCAATAGGGAAGCTTATATTTAATGAGTCCTGAAGGTTAGGAAGCAGACTGAGGAAGGACAAACCTTTGGTCTCCGATGGCCACAGGGTAGGATGGCCCTTTCTAATGGATAGGGAGTGAGTTGGTTCAGCTGGTCTGAACCAGCTCATGAAAGGAAATGTTCTATTAGCAACACTGATATTAAAACTCCCTCACTGAGCACCTGGGTAACAGGTTATTTTCTCCACCAGGAATCCCCTTTGTTTCATTGAAAAGTAGGCATTCCCTACTCTATCTTAATTTAGCCTATAAGTATGTAAATTGGTGGCAGAGAGGTGTGTTTTTTTTTTATTTGGAGTGTACATCCACCTCTGTTGCCCAAGCACATCTCTCTGAGGAATTATATTGGGACTCGGGGGATACTGTGTGCTCTGTACTTTCCTGCTCTTAAGTTGTGCTCAATATAGCTTGTCCTCACATACACCATGGGTCACTCACGTGTGTGTCACTATGCAACTTGACAAGAGTTTGGTTGTTATGTAAGCCTTCTGCAGAGCAATACCCCAGGACCACATAAGTTCTAAAGGACCTTTGTGTCCCTAAAAGGGAGAAAGATTGGTTAAAGGATCCTAATTTGGAAATGGAATGGGGTCTATTAGTACACCGTGAATATGGACAGAGGGGATTGAGTGTCCTTGTTCCATGTAGGGGTTCATTCAGGATACTTGCAGCTGCTATGTCCTACACAACATGCAAGTTGAGTAACCCAGAGGGGCCTCAATACAGAATAGGGTTAACCTGGTGCTATGATTTGCATGATGGTGTTCCCTCCAAAATTCATGCTGAAACTTAATTCCCAATAATAGTATTAAGAGGTGAGGCCTTTAGGAGCTGATTGAGTCATGAGGGTGGAGCCCTCATGGATGGGATTATAAAAGGGCTTCACCAGAATGTTTACCCCTTTTGTCCCTTCTGCCATGTGAGGACACAGTGTTCCTCCCCTCCAAAGGATGCAGCGAGACACCATTGTGGAAGCAGAGGGCAACCCTCACCAGACACCAATCCTGCCAGCACCTTAATCTTGGACTTCCCAGTCTTCATAACTGTGAGAAAAAAATTTTCTGTTCTTTATAAATTACCCAGTCCAAGGTATTTTGTTATAGCATCACAAATGGACTAAGTCACCTGGTCATATTGCTATCACCCCTTTGTATTATGCCAGATGGGCAATGACCTGGGTATATCTGGTACCAGGCTGGGAGAAAATTTTAACATATTCAGTTAGTGATACATCCAAGATGCAACCTAACTCACTTCAGTAAGCATGAAGCTTCAATTAGACATTCCCTTGTGTTTAATTCTTCCAATGATTCTGCTTAAACTTAATGAACAGGAAAGATATAGAAGCTTGGTTTTTAAAACTTCAGAAGGAAGATTATAAGAATAAGAAAAACAATAATATTTGATCCTAGGATTCTGCACCCTTAGGGCTGCAGGTACTTTTGGTCATTCACCTAACCATGCACACAGGCACATTACCCAACGTTCCTCTGTTTTTCTGTGCAATCAAAACCCAGCAGGACCAGGCATGGACATTGAGAGAGTTTGCTGTAGGGTGCCCCCCCTTTCTTTTTAAAGATATGATTCAGAGCTGTGAAAGATTTAAAAAAAAAAAAAAAAGGCCATTTTAAGCTAATGACTGTTCCAGCTCTTGTGCATCAAATGCCATTTACAGGGTCAGTGAGTGGAATAAAAAGGAAAATGACAGGCTTTGAAGAGAGACATGGCTGGCATTTAACTACCAAAAAGCACAGAAATGGAGGTATTTTTTTAAAGAGGTCCAGAGTACAGGCTGCAATGAGAAGGAAGGAGAGAAAACATGTCGTGACTTGAGAGGAAAGGACAAGGGGGCTGGGGGAGGTGTGGTGGCATGAAGAAAGAGCTTGTGGGGAGAGAGAAAGAATGACGACTTCAGCTCCCATAGACTCTAGGTTCAAGGTGGAGATTTGAGCTCATGTGTTTATCTCATCTCCCTCCAAGAAACTCATTAGAATGGGCCAAGGAGATACAAAATAAATACATCTACAGCAGCATTAAAAAATAAGGGGAAAAAAGAACATGAAATCTTGATGGACTTCTGGACAATATGAAACATGGATTAGTCAAGGCTCTCCAGAGAAACAGAACCAGTTGTATGGAGATTACGTATACATATATAATTATTTTATTATGTTATGGTTATTATAAGGAATTGGCTCATGCATTTATGGAGATTGACAAGTCCCATGATCTGCAGGGTGAGTCAGTAATCTGGAGTCTCTAGAGAGCCAATGGTATAATTCCAGTCCAAGGGCCAGTAGGTTCAAGACCCAGGAAAAGCTGGTATTTCAGTTCCAGTCCAAAGGCTGGCAAAAGCCAACATCCAAATCTGAAGGCAGTCAGGAAAGAGGAATTCTCTCTTAGTCTTGGGAGAGTCAGCCTTTTTGTTCTATTCAGGCCTTCAACTGATTGGATATGGTCCACCCACATTAGTGGGGGCAACTTGCTTTACTCAGTCTACTGGTTTAGATGTTAATTTCATCCAAAAACACCCCTTGCAGATAAACTCAGAATAATGTTTAACCAAACATCTGGGCAACCTGTAGTCTAGTCAAGCCAACATAAAACCAACCATCACAAAGCAGATGAGATTTCTTTAAAAAAAGAAATGCTGATCTATGATGCCCAGCACGTAATTCCATAGCTAAACTTGGGTTGGAGAATAGGGGTCTGCCTACAAGGAAGCATTTCTACCAGTGACCCTGGGGAAAAAAAAAAAGAAAAAAGAAACCTACAGCTTTGACGCTGAGGGCATTTCAGACCAGGCCATGGGCAGTTGGTAGGACCCAGATAAAGGGCTTCATGGGCTGTGACAGAGAGCAGCAGCTCTGGCCACATGCCTGCTCTCAAGGTTTGCTTGGTGTAGACAGTTTAAAAAAATATGTGAGCATCAACTAAGTGGGCACTCTCCCACCACATTCCTCGTTTATGTTACTACTTGCTAAAGCTCTTGCCAGGCACTGATATATGCTTACATCCTACCAGCAGGGGCTGGATGAAAGGGGCACACTGGGACATAGTTGGGGGAACTTTGGGAACTTCACCAGAGCCCTGCACATAAAGTGCTACTCGCCTTAACTCCCACCCTCCCACCACACTGCCCCTGCACAGGGACCCAAACAAGGGCAGGCTGAGGATGGCAAATCAACACATGGCATGGTGCCTGAGTTAACGTAACTGGCGGGAGGAACGTGTTGATTCTGTTTACCTCCTATCTTTTCTTCCCTTCTAGCCCCTATATGGAAAGACCTTTTAGCATAATAATATATCCAAATACATGCAGTGTGTGGACCAGCAGTATTAGCAGAAGAAATTCTGCTTGTCTCATAGGTTCTCTATTACAATGACTCTGAAAGACCCAAGCCTCTCCTCAGAGGATGTTGAGGGTCTGCAACCCTCACAGGAAGAAGCCAAAATAAACACAAGTGGGGAGAGGGCACTACATCCCCCAGCCCCAGCAATGCAATCATTTCTTCAGGATTCGTTCACAATTCCCTTTGAAGATACAGCTCTGGCCAGACGTGGGTACCCTTACATTCCCAAGGCCATGGTCCGAGGACACGGACAGTCAAGGATCAGGCAGCAAGAGAGGAAGCTCAACCTTGTAGCGAACTTCTGGGCCTTCTCAGGGCAACAGCCACCAGAGCACAAGTGATGAGGGGAAAGTGCTCAGCAAAGCTGCAAACACACATTGCAGTTTTGTCTCTCTTTTTGCAATCCCTCGTGAAGCAAAAACAGAGCAAGACAAAAACTAGAGAAAATGAGTTTTCCCTGTTTCTCTTTGCCAGGGGTTAAATGGTTTGAATAGGGGCCCCTACAATCTTGGGGAAAAGCCATCACAAACTGTAATGTAAAATTTGAAGATAATCTACCTCTTAAAGAATGAACAAATAAAAAACAATCACCAGATCCCAATAGACTCAGTAATCCCGAAGGGTCTCCTGAGGAATCAAATATCACACTACGAAAAGGCTCCTCCAGGCACCACAGGACAATTTCTACAAATCTGTAGATCACTCTCTCAAAAATCACTCAAAAGGACATTATATCTATGGAAAGAGAGAACTGTGAAATCAAAACATTAGGTTGAACTGTATAAAATTGCTGATGTTTAATCATCTTGATCTATAAAATTAGTAGTTTTGAATGGGTCAACCAAATTGCTTGCCAATGAAACACTGAAGAGTAAGTCAAGAGGCTTGGGGTATTGATAGAAATAGATCTAATGGATATAATAAGAATTAAGTAGCTAGATATACAAAAAAATCAAGTTATTTAGTAGTTCACTTTGAGAATAGCAGGATTTAGAGGTAAAGGATAAAGAAATTAAGATGATTAGTAAACAGAAGAGTTTACAGTCCAAAAAGAAAGAACAGAGCAGATAGAAGAAAAACAATAATAAAAGATCTATTTTAAAAATTCCGTTGCCGCTTTGTACCCACTAGGATGGGTACGATCCAAAAGACGGATAACAAGAGTTGGTGAGGCTGTGGGGAACCTGGAGTCCACATACACTGCTAACGGGAATGTAACACGATGCAGCTGGTTTGGGAAACGGTCTGTCAGTTCCTCAAAATGTTAAATAAAAGAGCAATGACTTAGTCCACTTCTAGGTATGAAGCCAAGAGGAATAAAAACATATTTACACCAAAAAATTGTACATAAATGTTCATAGCAACATTACTCAAAACAGCCAAAAAGTGGCAATGATCCCAATGCCAGTCAACTGATCAGTGAATAAACCAAATGCAGAATAGCCATGCAATGGGATATTGTTTGGCCATAAAAATGAAAGAAGGACTGATATATGCCACAATATGGATGAATCTTGAAAATATTACGCTAAGTGAAAGAAACTAGTCACAAAAGACATTTTATGATTACATTTATATGAAATATCTAGAATAGACAAATCTCTAGAGGAAAAAAGTACAATTGTCCGCATTATCCACAGTTTTACTTTCAGTGGTTTCAGTTACACAGTCAGCCATGGCCCAAAAATATTAAGTGGAAAATTCCAGAAACAAAGAGTTGTAAGTTTTAAGTTGCGTGCTGTCCTGAGTTGCATGATAAAAACCTCTCGCGGTTTGGCTCCACCCTGCCTGGGACATGAATCCACCCTTTGTGCAGCACATCCCCACTGTCAACTCTACCCACCTGCTACTCAGTTAGTAGCTGTCTCAGTTATCAGATCAAGTGTTGAGGTATCACAGTGCTTGTGTTCAAGGAACCCTTATGTTACTCAATAATGTCCCCAAAGCATAAGAGTAGTGATGCTGGCATATTGTTATAGTTGTTCTGTTTTATTATTAGTTTTATTGTTATCTCTTACTATGCCTAATTTATAAATTAAACTTCATCAGAGATCTATATGTATCAGAAAAAAAACATAGTATACACAGGATCAGTTTTATACACTGTTTCAGGCATCCACTGGGAGTCTTGGAACATATCCCCCGCAGATAAGAGGGGACTACCTAGTACATTAGTGGATGTCGGGTGAGGAACAAAGAATGACTGCTAATGAGTGTGGGATTTTATAGGGGAGACAAAGTTATACTAAAATTGATTGTGATGATGGTTGCACTACTCCGAATATATTAAAAATCATTGAATACTTTAACATGTGAGTTGTTGATGTGTGATTTATATCACAACAAAGCTATTATTTTTAGAAAGTTACCTTGAATGACAGGATTCATTCTTTTCATGGCTAAACAGTATTCCATCGTGTATGTACCACATTTTCTTTATCCTTTCCTCTAGCACTGTAGGATGACTAGAGTTAACAGTAACATATCACATTAATTCACATAGCTATTAACAGAAGGAAGATATTGAATGTTGCCAATACAAAGGATAGGTTTGAGATGGTGGATATGCTAATTATTCTGATCTGCTCACTATGTGTTACATGTATTGAAACATCACTATGTGCCCCATAAGTATGCACAATTATTATGTCAATTAAGATATATAAAAAAATTACCTTGGCTAAATACCATCTTAAGCTTTAGGGTCCCATCAAGTTCCCCAAACCATTAATGAAAAAGAAAAGCAGGAAAACATACTCTGGTGAATTATTATTTTTATTTCAAGCAAAAGGTAAATCTTCTACAAGTCCAGGTAGAAAATCCAGAGTACCTAGAAAGGAAAAGAATTAGATTGGCCACAGGGTTCTCTTAATTCTGAAGGCAGACGAAAATGCCATAAGAGACCTGTTGCAATTCGGGCTATTGTGTACAAGTAAGGACAGCAGAAAAACATCCCCACACAAGCAGACACTTCACATCCATCCCAACACTCCTGCCTAAAACAAAAAGTTGATAAATTCTCCTACCTACCAAATAAATGACTTAAAAAAATAAAGATCCTAAAGCATGAGATGTCATATATACACAGTCCCTGGCTTATGATGTTTCTACTTGACGATTTTTCGACTCTACGATAGTGTGAAAGTGATAAGCATTCAGTAGAAACTGTACTTCGAGTACCCCTACAACCACTCTGTTTTTCACTTTCAGTACAGTATTCAATCAATTACATGAGATCTTCAACATTAATTTATTATAAAATAGGCTTTGCGTTAGATGATTTTGCCCAATTATAGGCTAACATAAGTGTTCTGAGCACTTCTAAGTTAGGCTAGGTGAAGTTGTAATGTTCATTAGGCTGGGTATATTATTAATAAATGCGTTTTCAATTTACGATGGATTTATTGGGACACAGCCCCATCATAAGTCAAGAAACATCTGTATAACAAAAGGCACAAAGCATTGTATGGTGGGTGTGCGCCTGAGAAGAAACACTAGGTTGCATGAAGCCAAGCAATGGTCAAAGGGAGTTTCAGTGATAGTGGGCAATCTGTTTATACCCCACTAAATTTCCTAGTAGTTGTCTATTACTAAACATCCTCATAAGAACATTACTTTCAACATCACATTTAATCCTCTCAATAACCCTATTAAGGAAGCATTGTTACTTCCATATTGCTAAGGAAGAAACTAAGGCTTAGAGCAGGGTTTTCAACCTCAGTGCTATCAACATTTGAGGCCAGATAATTCTTTATGATGGGGGCTGTCCTGTGCCCTGTAGAATATTTAGCAGCATCCCTGGCACTAGACGCCAGTAGTGTCTGCAGGAATTGGCAAATGTTTCCTGGGGAGCAAAATTGACCCCAGTTGTGAACCACTGCCTTAAAGTGATTAAACAGTTTACCTAGTTCAAAACCAGGCCTGTTTTTTTGCAAATATTGCTATGGGATAAAGAACTGGTAGCAAATTTATGAAAAGAGAACTATTCTGGAATCCTGAGTTCTTATAAAGAACCATCAATAGCAGCTTTTTAACCTTGTCTGATGATGCCAGGTCCTACCTCTGAGGCCCTTTTCTGCAGTGACCTCTGTGACAGTTGGGTTTAGGGAACTGGAAACTGTTTAGGTTGATGCTCTGGGGTGTCCAGAGCCAAGCCAGGCTGAGAAGAACAAAGCTGCTTTGAACTCACACTCTCCTTCGGCCACATCAAACAGGATTCCTCTGAACTCTAGAAGGGCTCTTAAATATGACTTTAGTCTCTCATAAGAAAAGATCCAGTTCTCTTTCCTTAATTAGGCAGGTTGGCCAGTTAAAATGATATATTTTCCTGTGAGTAATACTGTGACTTAGCATTGCACTTACTTATGCAGACCCCAAGAACAACTAAGAAACACAAATGGCACAATTTTCAAGGAAGAGGCCATCAGGGTCCCTTGTCCAGGTCACCTAGTGTACCTCGGGAAGGTCAAATAATTTTAATATTTAGCCCATGCCAACGAAAATTCAGGATGATAAATGTGCTGCCTCTGAAAATCCTATCATGCTAAGACAAAAGAAACCTTTATTAATTCAGAGTAATTATAAAGAAGTTTCATCAGAATTACAAATATTTTAAGAACTGTAGCTTTGTGCTTTCTGGAATATAACAATAACTTCCACCAACAACTCCAAAGGGGTTCACCAGGGAACTTCAATGAGAAAAGCTTTAACAAACTCATAAGACTATCTGAAATAGTATACTTAAGTTTTCATATAAAATTTTAGATCTACTCTGAATAATCAGAAATTCCAAATTGTTGAGATCTGACTTCAGTTTTTATTTCAAATATTTTTTCTTTATGTCAAACCATTATATGAACAGTCTCTCCCTTTATTAGGATAGGTAATTGGAAGTGAAATAAATGCATTTATAGATGCCATGATGAATATGCTCATTAGATTCTAGTTTATCTTACAATTCTTGTCCTTTAGCCATGAACCTTCTACCTATAACATGATTTCTCCACAGGAAATGGAGAAGTATAACAAAGCCATGTTACAAAACACCTGATTTAACTTCTCAGCTACTAAGATGACAAAAAGGAACTAAAAACTAAGGTTAAACTTGTGAAACCTACAATAAAATTTGAATTTCAACTATATCTTTCTAATAGGTTAAAGACAAAATACAAAATCAGGCACAGTTGGGCCTTGTTACATGATGCAGCTTTCTCAAGCTTCCTGGTTTGGGGACCTCTCCAGCAGAGAAAGATTATGTGATCTATTTATTAAAATATCTAATTGGTACCACAAAAATCATTTATTCCTCCATTCAATAAATATTTTTGAACATTTACTTTATGCCAGACACAGGGCTCAGCTCTGAAACAAGGGCTGCCCTGTTCCTTGATCAGTCATATTAGTGGTTTATTTAAAATCCCACATGGCTTAATAATCAGAGCTGGGGTTTTTCTCTCTTGTAACTTTATCTTCTTCAGAAGAAATAACTAAAATTTAAATATTAAGTGGCTCTGGGGAATGCCTTCAGGGTGTGATGCCCTCAGAGTCCACATGGGGGCGCTTCACATTCATTGTTCTCTAGCCTTGGTCCAGATACAGGTCCCACGTTCTCAGAGGCTGGCAGGAACCCGGCTTCCACCAATTCCTCAGTCCTGAACAAAGACTAGGTTCTATAACCTAATTTAGTAGAATTAGTAGGAAAAATGGTGTTGCTTTCATGAGATGCTCCTGAAGACATTCTAGTAGTTTAACATCATTAGTAAAACTGAAATTTATATATCACAAGTATGTTTTAGGTCAAGAGACCTGCCCACAGGACTCCCAGACAGTCTTCATGAGTCACCACTAATCTCAAACTCTACTTAAATAATCCCTGATCTGATTCATCTTCTGATGGCCAAGCAAAAAAAAAAAAAAAAAAAAAAAAAAAAAAAAAAAATCTGTTCATCTTTCACAGTTTCTATAAACTTCATATGTAAACTATGGAATCTGGAGCTAAAAGCAGTCAACTCTGATGGGTTGTGCCTACCTCCCCACCGTGTTCCCAGCAGCTCCCACTCCTGGGCTGGCAACCATTGCTGGAGTTCTCAAGACAAAGGATTCCGTCACAACCCATACTTTAATCAGTTAGTTTATTCATTCAACCAAAATTTACTAAGTGCTCCGATGTGCTATTCCTATGCTAGGTATGAAGATGCAAAGATGACTAAAACAGTTTCCCATACATACCTCCATGCGTTTATAATCTATCTGGGAGAGAAATGAGTAAAAGGTAAATAGGGTAGGGTGTGCTAAATGCATGAATGGGGTAAAGAAACAGAGATAGAACACCTAACCCGTCCCTGAGTGGTCACAGAAGAGTTCAGACAAAGTCTAAATTGGATCTAAAGACAAGAAAGAAGTAAATAGCCAAAGTGGCATGGGGAGGGTGAGAAAGAAATGACTTGTGGCGAGTCCTGGGAGCTTGGGGAGGGGGAAGGAGCCTGGGTCCAGGGGTAGAGCACAGAGGGTGAGATGGGGAATGTCAAGAGATACAGCAGATGAGGACGATCATGCAGGGCCTTGTATGGAAAGCTAGAGAATAATAAGGAGCAATGCTTGGATGACTGATGTGACCAATTTGCATGTTAGCAAGGGCTGCAGTGTAAAGCAAAGACTGACACATTGACAGGCACTGCTGGTTGCCTCCCTGATATCCCTTTTCCTCTTCTCCTTTATTAACAGAACCTCTATTCACTGGGAAAAGCAATATTTCTAATTTAAAGGCTACTTTTCTTGGCCTCCCTTGCAAATAGGGGTGCTCCATGAGCTGCAAGTAGGGTTTGTTGGGTCGTGCTTCTGAAAAAGCTCTTCAAAGGGGGACTGATTGGATGGCGTATTGTTTTGCCCTTGTCATCCTCCTCTCCTTGCTGCTCCCCAGAATGTGGATGAAATGGCCGTAGCAATAGTGTCCATCTTGCTATCATGAGGCAACCTTGAGGATGGAAGCCATGTGCTTAGAATAACAAAGACGAAACACAGTCAGTCCTGTTGTCCCTAGAGGTGCCATACCAACCCTAGAAGTCTCCTTAGCTGTAGGAAAAAAATCTTTATTTTAAGTTGCCGTGATTTGTACTTTCTATTTTAGGCAGCAGAAACTAATCATAACTGATAAGGAGGGAGAGCAAAGCTAGGAGTAAAGAGATGCATCCGTAGGTTTCCGCATGAAGACAGGTGGTGGCCTCAACTCAGCGGTGACGTGGATAAAGGGGAGTGGACAGACATGAGAAACGGTAATGGGGTGTAATGAATGAGACCGGTGACTGATGGAAGGCAGGTGATGAGGGGGAGTTTGAGTTTCAATTTTCTGGTTTTAGATAATGGATGTGATAAATCATCATCTGTTTACAACAAACTCAAAGTGTTTGTTATTGAAACTCGGGCAACCTGGAAAACCCAGAATCCTTCAAATCTTCACTCAACTTTCAACCATGCCCTTTCAACAAAACATGTAATAAACTCCATAAGGTTCTAAGCAAACTTTTGAATCAGTCTTATCAAATCACATCCCCAAACCCTTTGAAGTAGAAAGGCTTTAACTTCAAGGGGAAATTATTTTAGCTATTTTTCTTAAAAATTGAGTATGCTATAAAAATTTCATGGTGGAATTCCGTTCCAGAATTCTTGGTCCCTTTCAAAGTAAAACCTAAATTAACCAGAATAAGAGTAGAGGCTTCAGCAGTTTAATTCTTACCCCCTTTGTCAAGAGGAAGCTATCATCTATCCTTCAATTGCTAAGACATCTTCACGTACATGATCTACATACTGTTAGAGCATTTACAGTTCTCCAGGAAAGCATGCAAATCTAGGGGATACAGAGAGGCAGTATGATTTTTAGAGGTTTTCTCTATTCCTGAAACTGTTCCCAACTTGGCATGGCTAAATCTTGCACATCCATTGAGGCCCAACTCAATGTTCTCTCTCTCATGAAGCCTGTTGTGACCACTAAAGTTGGATGCAGCTCAGCCTTGTCTAAACTTGCATGCTTTTAAGACTTTGTTGGATACTGCTATCCAATAGTCAATTTAAGTCGGCCAACTGAATCAATTGAGAACACTGTGCATATTACAGTCCATAACCAATTATATCTTATTCCTGGGAGCAACTCTAGGGTTTTTCTTTTCTTCCATTTTCACAAAACAGAAAATTTGCTTTTTGCATTACGGCAACTCTTCCTTGTTGTGTTACCTAGAGAGGCACTAAACACTTCCTTATGACAAACTTTGCATCCAATGCCATGTTGAAACTATCACACCCATTCTAATAATTTTGCAGTCTTACAGGAAATTGAAAAATGTTAAAGAACAAGGCATTTAGTTATGTCATTGCCAGAACTGGAAAGATGATGGAAGGACAGGAGATAGAAGCAATTCTACTTGAGTTGCCACTTCAAAAGATCTAAAAAATAGGAGGAATTTATGACTGTCCTTAGCACTGCCCAAGGTACTGAAAAGCCATTTTGTACTTTAATTTAACAAGTATTTGTTGAGCATCTTCTGTTACATGCCATGTTAGGAGGCACGGCAGTGGGTGCTGCACGAACTCCATCAGCTGGCAAGAGCCCAGTCTTAAAACTCCAGGAAATTTTTTGAGCTGAATTTTAGACCATTGGTAGCTTGAAATTTACATGGCAGAAGTTGGAAAACGCTACATATTCAGGGCTTTTAACTTTCAGGGAGTCAGTTTACCAACACACCACTGGTAATACAGTTATGAGTAAGATGCATTTTGAGTCCTCAGAAGTTTGCTTCCTAGTTGGGAAATAAGACAAATGCAGCAATGGTCAGAACACAGGTAGCATGTACTGGGGCTCTGATCCATATGTTAAGTTAGGATACACAAGGCTCAATCCAGAGCAGTATTGCATTAAAAGAAATAGTCACAAAGGAATTCTAATTGTGTGCCCTATAAGAACACAATACAAATCCAAGGACACAGCATAAAACGACTCTTAGAACACTATTATCTCTGACGGTATCATAGACTAGAGATTTTGAAATTCTGACTGCAAATTAGGTAACAATTCTGCATCTCACATTCACATATACACATTTACATGAATGGACAATGAATTAAGAAAGAAAAATCCCTTGAGGTAGTGATTGACAAGGGAGTTGAAAGGGAGTAGAAGCTAAGGAGGAAAGTGAGTGTAGTCATTACCACAGAGGCCTCTGGGTGATTACTTGCTAAGTCTAGGTTCTAGGTACACAGTTAAAAATAAATAAATGAAGCCTCTCTTGAGTCCCTGAGCCATGAACTAGCACATATACAGAAGCCATGCAAACCATTTGTGGCCTGAAACCTCAAGGAAAATTCTATTTAACATGGACCTGGTCTGTAGTGACTCTAAGTCCCTGGGAGAAGCAAATATTAAATAAATCCTCCCTAGAGCAATGCAACCTTATCCCAGATTCAGAGAAATTACAGAAAGACTCTCCAAAAGTATAACCTCCCAAAGAAACAAAAAAATCACAAAACATAAGAAAATATTATCCTAAGTAAGAGAAAGCAGAAAGAAAAACTACAATGACAGACCATATCTATGAAGACTTCAGATATCCAAATTATCAGATATAGTATATAAACAGGTATATTAAATGTGTTTAATAAAGTAAAAGAGAGAATCAAGAGATGAACAAAAGGGTCTATTAAAAATTAAGAAGCAGATTTGAAAAAAGTACAATTTCTGATTTAAAAAAACTGTAGATTTTTAAATCCCATGGAAAGGTTAAATAGCATAATAAAGTCAGATGAAGAGATTATTTGTGAACTAAAAGGTAGATCTGTACTTTTTGGTATTTTTCTGTAGACCTCACATGTAATTTGTTAGACCTCCCTTTTATGAAGAATTATGACCCTTTTTTCCTTATCTAAGAATATTCTTATTTCATCCTCACTCTTTATATTTCCAATTTTTTATTATGAAAAAAGTAAAAATACAGAATGATTGAAAAATAGCACAAAGTAAAAAAAGTGTATATATATATATATATATATATATATATATATTATACTATAATATGCACAAATATATCTATTTTTCTAAGCCCTCTGAAAGTAAACTGCAAATATCATGGCATTTCACCCTTAAATATTTTAGTGTGCATCTAGGTTAAGAGTTGGAAAATATGAGATTACAGGCATGAAAGGTTGGGCTAGAAGGTCCAACAAACATCCAACTAGAATTCAGAGGAAGCTAAGAGAAAGAATGGAGGAGAGGCAGTATTTGATGGGATAATGGTTTAGATTTTCCAGAGTGGAGAAAAAATAAATTGTAAGATTCAGGAAACCCAATGAATAGCAAGAAAAATTAAGAGAAAGAACTCCACAACTAGATACAACATAGTTAAGGTGTAGAACACCAAAGAAAAAGAGAAGATCTTAAAATCTGCCAGAAGTCCTTAAAAACAGAATCATTAAAAGAAAGGCGGGGGAGAGAGAGAGAGAGAGACAGACAGACAGACACACCGACCTATCAGACATCTCAACAGCTAAAAAGGAAGCAAGAAAGCATTGAAATGTTTTCAAAGTCCTGGGGGAAAATGATACATACCTAGAATTTTCTAACTGTGAAAAATATCTTTCAAGAATGACGCTGAACCTTAACCAAGCACTTAGCATCTCTAATATGAGAAAGTCGCACAAATCCAGAATGTGAGATATTTTGTAAGACAAACTACATTCAAAAATTTCAACTTATAAAAAATGAGAGGACAGTTTTAAGTTAAGAGATTTAATAACCAAATGTAATGTGAAACTGATTATAAGGCAATAAAGTTAGGAAAAAAACAACCTATTAAGGAATTTTGGAAACAATTGAGAAGTTTTGAATACAGACCATATATTAGATGATGTTACAGAATTGCTCAGATTTCTTCAGTGTGATAGTGGTATTGTGGTTATAAAGAAGAATGTCCTTTTTTTTAGGAGATGTGTGCTAAAATATTTAAGGGTAAAATGTCATGATATTTGCAGCCTACTATCAGACGGTTCAAACAAATTTTTAAAATCTATGTATACTATTTTTTCTTCATGCTGTTCTTTTAACCAGTCTGTACTTTAAACATTTTCATAATAAGAATTTGGATATATAAAGAATGAGGTTGAAATAAGAGTGTTTTCAGATAAAGAAAAAAAGAGTTTTGTGGGCTATCTTTCCTTATTAAAGGAATATCTAAATAATTATATTCAAGAAGATACAAGAAAGAACAGAGACAAAAGAAAATGGTTAACATGTGGATATCTAAACAAACATTGACTGGGTAAAACAGTAATAATGATTTGTAGTTTGTGGAGTAAAAATGCTAACAAGAAGCAAAATACTTGGACAACAATAGCATTTAGGCTGGGACAGAAATGTTGGTGTTAATATATTTTAGGTTCTTGTATTGCTCAGGAGGAGGATAAATAAATTAATTTAGACTTAATTATGGATATTAGAATTTTAAGGAGAAATTCTAAAAGAATAAAATTATAAATACACCTTCCAAACTAGTACAAAGTAAAAAGTGGAATGAACAAAGAATCTAATTAAAAATAAGGCAAAGAAGACACAAAAGGAACAAGAAAAAGGGTGGCAAGTAGAAAAAACAAAAAATGATATAAATAATGCCAAATATTTCATCACAATAAATGGGAATAAAGTGAACTGTCCTGTTTAAAGTCAATGATTTTCTGACTTGGTTTAAAAAGAAATTGAACTACATGTTTATGTAAAAAGATTCCTAACATTGAAAAGGTCATTGAAAAATAAAATGATTGAAAAATATTTCATGTATATACTAAACAAAGAAAGCTGGTATAACTGTATTACTATCAGACAAACTAAATTTTAAGGTGAAAATAATTAGTAAAGATTAAAAAGGTAAATATAAAAATTTTTTTCCCCAGGAAGATGCATTGAATCTAAATTTGTAAGTACCCACTAAGACAGCTTAAACAAGAAAACAAAATAAGGATTGATTAATGATGTTGAACATCTTTTCATGTGCTTGTTGCCATCCTCCTCATCTTCTTTGGTGAAATGTCCATTCAAATCATGTGCCCATTTGTTTAGTTGGGTTGTTTTCTCATTATTGGGTTTTGGAAGTTCTTCATATATTCTGGCTACAAGTCCCTTATCAGATATATGATTTACAAATATTTTCTCACAGTCTGTGGTTCGTCCTTTCATTTTCTTAATAGAATATTTTGAAAGCAAAAGTTTTTAATTTTGATGAAGTCTAATTTTTTTTCCTTTATGAATTGTGCTTTTGGTGTTGCATCTAAGAAATATTTGCCCACTCCAAGTTTCATAATTTTTTTCTAGAATTTTTATACTTTTAGATTTACATTTAAGCATATGATCCATTTTGAGCTGATTTTTGCATATTGTGTGAGGTATGGTTGGAAATGCATTCTGTGCATGAGTGTGTCTTGTTCAATAAGACTTGAATAATAATTTTGGTTGACAATTATAGAACATTTTACCTAACAACAGCACAATACACAATATTTTCAAGTTCACACAAAACAGACCAACATAAACCTTTTTTCCGGGTCATAAAACAATTCTCAATAAATTTAAAAGCACTGAAATAATACACAGTATGTTTTCTGACCATAAAGAAATTAAGTTAGAAATCAATAACAGAAAGATACTTGGAAAAATCCCTGAATAATTGGACTTTGAACATCACTCCCAAATAACCCATGAGATCAAAGAGAAAATCACCACAAAAAAATCAGAAAATATCCCAGTGCATGGAAGGCCGAGGCAGGAGGATTGCTCGAGGCCAGGAGTTTGAGACCAGCCTGGGCAACATAGTGAGACTTCATCCTCTAAAAAAAATTTTTTTTTAAATTAGCTAGGTGTGGTGGCGCATGCCTGTAGTCCTAGCTACTCAGGAGGCTAAGATGTGATAGTCGCTTGAGCCCAGGAGTTCGAGGTTACAGTGAGCTATGATTGTGCCACTGCACTACGGCTTGAGTGACAGAGCAAGACCCTGTTTCTAAAAAAAAAAAAAAAATTTAAGTTAAAAAAATTGAAAATATTTTAAAAAAAAAAAAAACACAAATTTTTAATGTTAAAATTGGTGGGGTTCACCAAAAAAAAAATAGAAGGAAATATATAGCATTAAAAGCTTATAATAATAAAAAAGTCTTGAATCAGTAATCTAAATTCTACTTTAAGAAACAAGCAAAAGAATAGCAAATTAAACTCACATAAGAGAGAACATTTCAAAGAGCAGAGTATGCTTGTGCTCACAGGGGAATTACTTACAATAGCCAAAAGGTAGATGCAACCTAAGCATCCATTAACAGGTGAATAAACAAAATGTGGCATATGCGTGGAATGAAATGTTACTCAGCATTAAAAGGGAAGGAAATTCTGACACATGCTATAACATGAACATTGATTATACTAAATGAAGTAAGCAGTTACAAAAAGACAAATACTGCATGATTCCACTTACATGAGGTTCCTAGAGTTACCAAATTCATAGAGACAGAAAGTAGAACGGTGGGTGCCAGGGCTGCAGGTGGGGGGAGCATGCGAAATGGGGAGCTGTTTAATGGGTATAGAGGTTCAGTTTTGTAAAATGAAAAGTTCTGAAGATTTTACAGAAATGTGAATGTGCTTAACACTACTGAACTGCACACTTAAAAATGGTTAAGATGGTAAATTTTATGTTGTGCCACAATTTAAAATAATGATAAAAAAGAAACAAACTCTAAGCCCATTAAACAGCTCCCCATTCCCCTCTCAGCCTTTAACTTGGGTGCTTAGATCATTTATATTAATGTGACTATCAATATCGCTTGGTTTAATTCTACCATCTTCATAGTTTTTTCTACTTGCCCCTCTATTCTTTCCTCCCCTCCCTTGACTTTTTGTATGAAGTGAGCGTTTTTATATTCCCTTTTATTTCCATAACAGAATTAGTTGTATTTTTTTTAAGTGGTCACCTAGGGTTTATAATATACATCCTTTAACTTACAAGAGTTTTCTTACAAATAATATTGTACTGCTTTACATATAGCGTGAAACATAAATATTCTTCCATTTCCCATTCTTGGCCTTTGTGCTATTGGATTTTATTATATTTTAATTTTACAAATGTTATAGACACTCTAATATATTCCTATTATTCTTGCTTCAAAGAGTCATTTTTTTAAATTTAAAAATTAGAAAATGTTATATATTCACAAACTTATCATTTCTAGTACTAGAAATCTAAATATCCATCTAGTATCATTTTCCTTTTGTCTGAAGAATTTTTAAAAAAAATATTTTGTAGTGCCATTCTGCTGGCAATGAATTCTTTTAGCTGTCTTTTCTATTTTGCCTTCATTTTTGAACGGTTTTTTTTTCTGGTTGTAGAATTCTAGGTTGCATTTAAAATTTTTCTTTCAATACTTTAAAAGGTCACTCCATGCATTCTGGCTTTCATAGTTTTTGATAATAAGTCTGCTATTATTCTTATTTGTGTTCATCTGTGTATATATTTTTTTCAAATGCTTTTAAGATTTTATCTTTATGACTATTTTTTGGCCATTTGGTTATGACATGCTCTGGTGTTGTTTTCTTTATATGTGTTCTGCTTGGCTTTCATTGAGCTTCTTTAGTGTTGTTTATAGTATTAATTTGGAAAATTTTATGAAATTGTTTTAAATGTTTCCCTCCTCATCCCTTTTCTGGTATTCAAATTATCAGATATTTTTTCATAGCTCACTGATCCTTCATTTTTAGACATTTGTCTTTCATTTTGGATAGTCTTCATTGCTATAAATCCACTAATTTTTTCTTCTTCAGTATCTAATCTTTTGTTAATCCCATCCAGGATTTTTATTTCAGTTATTGCATTTTTTATCTTTTGAAGTTCAATTTGGTTCTTTTTTATATCTTCTGTCTCCCCTTAGCATGTGGGTTCTTTCTTCTATCTTAAGCATATGAGATATATTTCTAATAACTATTTCAATATATTTGTTTACTAATTTTATCATCTGTGTCATTTCTAGGTCTGTTTCTATTGAGACTGAGTTTCTTCCTGGTTACAGGTCATATTTTACTGTTTCTTTTCATGCCTGGTAATTTTTGATTGAATGCTAGACATTATGATTTTTTTTTTTTTTTACTTTATTGGGGACAAGATTTTATGGCATTCTTTTAAATAATGTTAGGCCTTGTTTGAGATGCAGTAAAGTTATTTGTAATCAATTTTGTCCACTCACATCTTGTTTCTAAGCTTTGTTATGGCAGATCCAGAATGGCCTTTCAGCTAGGGCCAATTTGACTCCACTACTGAGGCACTGTTCTTTTTATGATGCTATCCAATGCCATGTCTAGTAAGAAGTCTTTCCACTCTAGCTTATGGGAATGAGAACTATTCTTGGCCTTATGTGAGCTATGAAAATTTTTCTTCTTCCTTCTTTCTGGTGGTTCTTTCCCCAACCTCAGTAGTTTCTTCATATGTTGCAGATCAGTGCTCAGCCAAAGACTCGAGGGGACCCATCAGAAAATCTTTGGAGTGTGCTTTCTATTTTCAGTTGCCTCCTTTGTAGTATTTTGCTCCATAAATTCTAGGTGCCTGGACTTTTCTGAGCTATGAACTGAGCCAGACTACTGAACTCTGTTTGGATTACCCCTCCTTGTGCTTTGGCCTGGAAACTTCCCTGAAGCTGAACTGTGGCACTTACAGGGCTCCCCTAGTATTTTTTTTTTTTTTTTTTTTTTTTGCTCTTAAGAAATCACTGTACCACGTTCTCCATTCTCCAAATACTCAAAACCTATCATTACGTTTTTACGATGACCCATTTTCAAGTATTAAGGTAGGAGAGTAAATCTAGTTCCTTTTGTCCCATCATTCCTCAAACATGCCAAATTTTAAATGGATATGAAAAAGCAAAAGACCAGGAGTAACCACGATACTCTGGAAGAAGAGCCAAGTGAGTAGATTTTTCTACTAGATATCAAGACTTACAATAAATATTAATTAAGACAGTCTGGTTTTGGTGAATGGCTAGAAAGTAGAAAAATTAAAGACCAAAAAACAGACCCACACATATGGAAATTTAGCATATATTTGGAGAAAGGATGAATTATTTAACAAATAGTAGTAGGATTTATTTTCAATCTTGAAAAAGTTTAAATTTATCCCTGTCTTATAGCACATATAAAAATCAAATCCAGGTATGGTATTGACTATTGCACTTATGCCCAGGTAGATATGTCAAAGAATATTTAAGTAGGACCATTGTTCATAATAGCAAGGTGGAAATAATCCAAGTACCCATCAATAAGAGAATGACAGATAATACTACATAATACTATGCAGAGATACAAATAAATGAATTATAACTACAGGCATGAACATGGATGAATCAATCAAGTATAACCTGAGGAAAAAAATACAGAAGAATACAAGCCACATGATGCCATTTCATACAAAGTACAAAACAAGGAAAAATGAAATAAAGATATTGTTTAATATGCACTTTGGGATAAAACTATAATGAAAGCAGTGGAATGCCAAAAATTTTCAGAATAGTGGTTACTCTAGTTGGTGAGGCAGCATGGGTGATGGAGATAGTGGGGGCAGATAGGGAGATGGAACTGGAAAAGAACATGTAGAAACAGGGAATAGTGTGTGTAATGCTCTATTTTTTTTTTGAGTTGGGCAGTGGAGTTATAAGTGTCTATTTTATTATTTTGTTTCATAATTTGTAACACAATATATACATTTTTTTGCATAGTAAACTGTTAATAAAAGTTGAAGAAACAAACAGACACTCTATTTTCGTATTCTTGGGTGCTCTGCAACTTCTAGTAGCTCTCCACACAGTCGACCCTGAAGAAGTCCTCTGGTGTCAGATGAGACCCGTCTTCCCCCGACCCCTGATTCCTTCTTCCTACTGCCCTCCTCTTTTCGTAATGGGCTCAGAACACATCAGATTCCCCACCCACCACTGCCACTGCTGAAAGTATAATAGTTCCTCTTCAGGTTGCCTGCTTTTCTTTCACAAATTGACAGGTAGAGGGACCCTCTAACAGCTTCAGAGCAGCTGTAACAGCAGAGATTGAATGCCGCCTTGGACTGAGGGAACAGGAACAGTGGCAAGCATCTATGTTAGCAATTGTGAATGGAACAGAGTCCTCTTCGGAAGAAACAAGGAAAAGGGGATGGGAATTCTAGCCGGGGGTCCGGGGGGGGGGGCTTCAGGCAGAAGACAGCATCAGATCCGGGCTTTGAGAAGTGGGTAGAATTTTGATAGATGGCAGAAAGAAAATTCCCTGCAGAGGGAAATGTCATTGCAAGAGAAAATTACAGGGCTTTTGAAACACTGAGTCTTTTAGTTTGACTCATTCATAGGGGAAAGGACTAGGTGACAAAAATAGGATTGAAGTCACATCATGGAGTTAGCATGGCATGGCATATAGAGGAGTTGGAACCTTTCACTTTAGAACGTGAGAAGACATTCAAGGTTGTTGAACAAATATTGACATGACCAGAACTCTCTATGAAGACTTAAATAACTACTTTTGAGTATTTAATATGGGCAAGGCACTGTATAAACATACAGTATGTGGGGTGGAGGTGCAATAACCAAAGAAAAATACCCTAAGTCATGATGCCTGCCCTGGTGGCTCATAATCCAGTTGGGGTTGGGTGGGGGTGGAGGGACATAAGCAAAAGCACAGAGTAACACGACAGGACAGTTTCCCAACTTCCCTGAAGCAGGTCTTTTGAGTGTGGTTTCCCTATTTGGTTGGAATTAGTATGAATTACCAGAAGCACAAATGAAAGCCCAAAAGCAAATACTACATTTCTGCCGTACTCAGCACACTATAAATTGAATTGGGTGGTAATTAGGTGGTATAATGCTAGAAGAGTGCTCACTATAGATTCTCAGCAAATGCACATTCCCTTTTATGGGAATAACAACCAGATCTGTGTCCACAAGGCCCATGGTCTTTATTTTTAAAGTACAGACCATAGGGACTTGCACAGCCACACAGTGTGTGAATAACAATGTGATGCCCATCAGAGGAGGGCTCTGTCTTCTCTGGGCAGTAAACTCTGAGGAAGGAATATACCAGCCTCTTTCCCAGACAAGCAACGAGTTCTTGATGCTGAGCGTGCCCGACAGGATCCTATGAATCCCTTTCAGCTTGCTCTTCAAATTGCCTGTATTGTGAACACCCTCATTTATCAGTCTGGATAAATGCACCAACCTACCTTGGGGGTGGCGAGGTGATCTATTTATGTTTATCACCGAATACTGACTGAGATCTTGATGACACAGAGCAAGCTGGGCCTCCCTCCTCTCCACTTATCCATCATCCCCCACCTGCCAACACACCCCGTGGAAAAGGAAGAGGCTGCCAAGACATATGCTAAAATTATATTGTATTCCATCTTACTTTGGAAGTAATGAGATCGTTGAACATGAAATGTAATTTAAAAGTGCAATGGGGCTTTTTTTCTTTTCCCCTCCCCTGGTAATAGCTTCAGATGCAGCATGCAGCTGACACATCAGTAACAGGTACAGAATGAAACCTATTCCTTTCAGAAAATGAGTGTCCGCTGAGAGAGCTGGACAGAAAGCAGCAAAGACGCGGGCCTTTGAGGACTTGTGGCTGTGCCTTAAGCTCATCTCCCAACAGGTCGGGATACATTACTCTAGGCTCTGCACAAAGCCACATTCACAGTGGAGAGAGGTGCCTTCAAACACATGCATATTAAACTAACTCCACAATGAGACACACAGAAGCAGCTCAAACTGCCTTTCTTTCCTCTCCCCACCCCCTTTAGGAAATGATATGCTTTACTTCCACGACACAGAAATATAGCAGTTGATTCTGATCAAGAGATGCCTAAGCCGTTAACAGTTTCAGGTATATTTATTACCCCCTAAGGGGTGTAATATGAGGAATTGGTAGCACTGGGCAAAGCTGGAAATGTAATCTTCTGGAAATATTTCACATTCAGAATAAAGTCACACCTCATAAAACAGCTAATAGCTTTAGATTCACATATTTAAAAAGAAAATGGTAATTGTATAAAATACTAGCAAACCTCAAGAAATAGAGATACAAATGCTAAGCATGTTAAGATCATGACACCAGGAGATTAGATTTTGATTTGCTTTTTAGTTACTCAAAAGTTATCACTTTTGAGTGTGTTTTAGATTTCTTCAACATTTAAAACCATGCATTAGAAGGTGGGGTGTAGAGGTGAAAAGTCACATACCTGCATACTAGGCTCCAGCAGGAATTAGCTGTGCAACCTGGGGCAAGTCATTTCTTCTCTCTCTGCCTCATTTTTTGTATGTATAAAAGGGAGCTATGATTAGTTAATCACTTATAAGATGCTTGCATACAGCACCTGGTATGTTTTTTAAAGCTCATTATGAATTTTTTAAAGATCAAAAATGTCCAATATAACCTTGTTATTCCAAGGGTAGTCCACATACCAACAGCACCCTGCATCGCCTAAGAGCTCACTAGAAATGAGCAAAATCTCAGTCCGCACTCCAAACCTACCTATGTAGAACCTGCATTTTACAAGATTCAGGTGATTCATATTGTTCTTAAAATGTGGATTCCTATTCAGTAGGTCTGGCGTGGGTCTGAGGTTCTGTAGTTCTAACAAGTTCCCAGGTGATGCTGATGCTGCTGGTCCAAGGACCACACTTTGGGTAGCAAGGGCTAAAAGAATGTCTGGCACATTGGAGGGGCTTAATACAATAGCCTACACCTGTGATTCTCAAACTTGCGTCATCACACCACCTGGAGGGCTTGTTAAACACAGATGGATAGGCCCTGTCTCCAGAGCTTCTGGTTCAATAGATCTGGAGGGGGACCCACAAATTGGATTCCTAACAAGTTCCCAGGTGATATTGATGCTTCTAAGTCCAGACACCGCATTTTCAGAATCACTGGTCTACAGACTGGATTGAAAAACAGTAAAAGAAGATTAACTATGACAGCGTAAGGAAAAGCAGGGTAATAAATTAGCACAGTATAAATTTTAGTTATAAATAATTGACATGTTAAAAAATCTAGAAGGAAATGTACAATAGAAATTGTCTTATGGAATTGGAACTATGGGTAAATTCTGGGGTATTCTCTCTACTTAACAAATTTGATTGGAAGTAAAAGGTCGTTTCCCTTCAAACCACTCCTCCCTTCCTAGGCTGCCATTCCAGAAGCAGCAACTCTCCTGATCTCTGACCTTTCCCACTTACACAAAGACACTAGTGGCTTTTAGAGATAAACAAGTGATTTGGATTGAAAATGAGAAGAGATTAAGAGCACAGGAGAGACAGTGACTTTAGAAAGTAGGCATAAATGAGCAAATGGGTGAGCATGTGGAAGACTGAGTATCCTCAGAGATTCAGCAAGATGGATGTGTCCATAGTATTCACTGGTTTGTTGGTTTTGTTATATCCTACTTTGTTTCTGAAAAGCTTAAAATGTTTTTAAAATGCATGTCAGCTTTATCAACCTCAGTGTGATGAATTTTTGAATAACAAGTTTCCATGGTGCAGGATGTGCAGTACCAAGAGTCACCATCGTTGCCCTTTGTCAGAAGTGGAGCTGTGAGCCAGGCACTGTCCTTTGCCAAAAGGCAGCTATCTCCACTGGGCACGGATTGTACAAGGCCTAGCTCAGGTCTGGTCCCAAGGGTCCTAGAACTTCAGTGGAAACTTCCTCTCTGATTTAAAAAGGCCCTAACACCCAGTAACTTCAACCCAGTGCATGCCCAAGAAAGGTTTATTGTACTTAAAGGGCAGCTATCCCATCCCCTGCAGAAAGAGCTGATGCCTCAGAATTGGGGACCCAAACAAAAGCAAATGATAATACTCATCATCATCATTAAAAAAAAACCTTATACAACGTATTGGAATCCATCCTAAGAAAAGGAGGAAGTAAAGGAGATATTCATTGTAGTTAGAAAAGTGACAGATTGTCAACAACTCAATGCCTAGCATTAAGTCAATAGAATATTATATAGCCATCAAAAATGATGTTTGTGAAGGCCAAGTGATAATTATGGTATTATGACAAAAAAATATTTTCTAGGTTAAGTTTTAAAAAAGGATACAAACTTGCATCTAGAGCTTGACTACAACTATATTTTAAAAACTCCATGCCCAAGAACACCTGAAAGAAAACATTGCAAAATGTAGGCATTAGTTGTGTTTGTGGTGTAGGTCTTTTTCAAATTTTGCTCATTTATCCAAAATTTTTGTTTAATAAGTATGCTTTCAATTTATAATCAAAAATGAAACTTTAAAAAAATTATGATTTTTTAAATTATGTTATTTTAATGCTGATAACATTAAGAGGAAATAGAAAGATAAGAAATCATTACTCTATAATTACAGTTATGCTAAAAGATCTACATGTTAAAAAAATAGAAGTAAATGCATTAATACTGATTGCTTTCATTGGGACTTAGGGCAATTGGGAAGGGATTGGTTCCCTTAGTTGCCAAATTTATTCACTCTGGTTTGAGAATGAAACAAATACAAAATATAATGAGGACTTGAACGTCTGTGTGAGGAGTTCATATGCACAGGAGATTTCTCAAAGAAGTACCTGAAATTTGGGGGATTAATCTTTATTTAATAAAATGTAAACAACAGCTTGTGCTTTGGCTTGTTGTTCTTGTTGCTGAGCTCTCAGACCATCCCCTGCCTCTCTGGACCATCCCCGTGCCAGAGCCCCTGCTCTCACATGAGGGCAGCATGGGCAGGGGCTCATTGCTTTTCTCATTTGGAAGTGAGCCCAGCCAAGGCACATGACTCACTTCTTAGAGCTTCAGGAGTGGTCACAATGCCTGTGACCCAGAATCCTGTCCCCTTGCGGTTTCATTCCTATAGCTGTTGGCTAACATGGCTTTGTGCCCATCAGCTCTGTAACTACCAACTTAATGGGATCATGAGTGACCACATATGTTGGGGCTCAGGATAGGTGTTTGCAGAGAGCAGAAAACATCAGTTTCAAACAATCATGCCAAAGTAGGGTCACATGCTTTATCAGCCAAGATTGATGATGACTCTTTGCAGGGCTTTCAGGGCCTTGCTCAAACATAAAAGGTTCTTTCACCCTGAGCCCTGAGGTCCTAGGAATTTTTCCAGTAGACTTGGGGAAATTGAACTCTTTCTCATATCATGAGCCCCACAGAGGTGTTAAAACCTGTTCATGCCAGTCCCCAAATAACTTCCTCTAATGGTACACCTGGCATACACAGCCAACCATTCACTGAACATATGCATGAGGACCCAGGGATTCATTCATTCATTCAACAAATATTCCTTGAGTGCCTTCTGTGTGCAAGCAGTATGCCAGGTACCAGAAATAAAGTGGTGCATAAGAAACAGTAGCTGCCCTAAAGGAGCTCAAGGTCTAGATTGAGGGACAGAAGTAAGTTTCAGTGGAGTGTCATGTCACAGGGCCCTCCATGAGGACACCACAGGGAGTTAGGAAAGGACACAGGGCTTGCTGGAGGAAATGATGCCTAAGTGAGAGGGTAAGCCCAGGTAGAAATTAACCTGATGAAAGGGAGGGACAGTGGGGGAATGGGAGGGGGAAGAACTTTCTAGAAGGAAGCGCAGCAGAGTCAAAGCCTTAGAAGGAAGAGAAAATGGTGTGCTTGTGGGACTTGTAAGTAGTACAGCATTGCAGCAAAGTAGAACGCAAGAACAAAGTGTTGAGGTGAGTCGTGGCTTTATAAGCCACGTCATCCTGGTAGCACACTTCAGAGCTTCGTGACCACTCTCCGCCCCCCGCCACCTACTGAGGACGAGAAGGGGAGCTGATGCTGGCCAAGGCTCAGGACAAAACTGGGCCAGCGTAACTGGTGTGGACTCTTCCCTGTAAATGCAATGAGCATGCAAGGTCCAGTCTGTCGGTGCGTTCTCTCTGCTCGGCTATTTGTGCTCCTTTCACTGGCCTCTTCTTTGGAATCTGCTCTCTTTCTCTCAGATCCCTGTCTTCTCAGAGCATCTGGTGTCTAGCGGGTGCCTGGAGTTGTCTTTTGTTCCAGAAGGGCCCTGACCTGTGGAGGCCAAGTGTGAACTGGGGTGGAGCCCAAGGGAAAGGAGGCAACCTCCAGACTCTTAGACCTGCCTGGTCTCTGCTCAGGGACCTTTGGCTGGTGGCAATCACCTCACATGACAGCTACAGCTGTTTGTTCATTAGATAACATATAAACTGGACCCATAAAAGGCAGCTAAGTGTGTCAACATACTAAAGGACAGGTTGTATGGAATACGAATGTACAAGAGTTGAAGGATATTTCAACTTTTTGTCATTGTTGAGTGACAATGAGAGCATATTAGGATTTGACACAAATAGGTGCTCAATAAATGCATCCTTCCTCTCCTCCCTTTCATGGCTATCTAAGCTCTAAAGTTCATGAAAACTTGGCCCAATTAACAAATCAGCTGTGAAAATTAGTTACAAGGCACGTGAGGGACCCTGAAGAGAATAACAGGCCTGAAATATTTTAGGGGAAAAATAGATCATTGTACTTTAAATACACATTTAGGGCCTACACTTTGTTAGGCATGGTGCACGGGATTGTGAACCGGGGGGGCACTTTGCCCTTGGGAAGCTATCAGTCTTATGATGAGAGAAGTCCACACAAAGGACATGATCACTTGAAACACATGCACATGAGGAGCCACAAGATATAATGACATGAAGAGACACCCTCCCGCTCCCCCAGCTGGGAAAGCTGCAGAAGCCTCCATAGAGGAGGGGACATTTGAGGGAGAGGGAGGATCGGATTCTAGGGCACAGGGTCACTGGGACGGCTTCCGGGGCAAAGGGACTAGAATGATCCAAGGCAGGGAGAATGGAAACACGGGAAGAGCAAGCAGTTGAGTTGGACCGGCCATGAGATGTGTCAAATGTCAGAACCAGGGAAAAGCAGGTGGGGGGTCCCACTGGGATCAGATGGTGGCAGGTCTAGAGGGCCAGTCCTTCATGGCCACTGCAGGAATCCATCTTGTCCTGGCTGGAGCACCCCAAGGACACTGTGGCAGAACTGGATGTAGTGGGTGATGAGCATGGCTGAAAATAAATGCTCGTGACCACTGGCTTTTGCATATATTTGTGCCCCCCATGATGATGGAATGCCAGGTCAGGGCTCTTACCACCCGCGTTGAAGGAGCAATTGCACTATTCCCACCTCTGATAGCTGCGTGCCTGGCTCATTTTCCCCTTAGCACATTCCAGAAAACTGCTGTCACACTACCCAGGGTCAATCCATCCCAGGCAACATGATCAAAAGACACAATCAAAATCCAGGACACAGAGCTGCAAGCATACCTGCAGCAGAGCAGGCCTGGGATGATTAATTACAAGAGGCGGCCATACCCCTGACCTCTGCTTGGCAGAGTCAGGGCAACAGCTGTGCAAAAGAAGCACCTGCTTCCCCTTGGAATCTTCTTCATGCCCCCCAAGCAGCATTTTGTAAGAGGAGAGCAGAGTATCTAAATGTGTGCTTCCCATGAATGAGCCATGCTCCATGTATTGTTCTTCCCGAATGACTTTCATTCCGGCATGTTTCCACGACTCAGTTTTTACTGCTCTTCCATCCTGACTAGTCTGTGACCAACAGCCGTCATATTCATCCATTTTGATAATGCTCAGGTGTCCCCTCCTTCCCCAGCCTGGAACATTCCTGACTGATGGTCATTATGTTTGCCCTCTGGCAATCCTCTTCATATGCGTATTCCCTGTGGTAAGGGGAAGGCCCTCCTACCAGGGTGGTGATCAACAATTAAAATTATGAGATACATTCCCAACTGAATGCCTTGTTAAACACATGTATGAAACCTCCACTCAAATGATGCGTTGCTCTTAAGAAACCATCGACCCCATAGGAATGATCCCAGGGAGAAGCACACATTCTGCCACCACATCCCCAACATAAGTAATGAGGAGGCACCTGCCTTTGAATTAACCAATGAAATCTAACAGCAAGCAGGTGTTAAAGAAAGTCGGCATTATTCCTGGCAGATTTAAACTGTGGTCACAAAAGGCTCAAAGATGAAATATTAATAAAAGGCTCTGATTTCTGAAGAGGTTTTCAGTTGAAAGTGCATTGTCTAAAAAAATAGAGCATTTCCCTTTCATAGAAACAATGATGGTGAAGGTCACAGGCTACTCAGTAACGTCCTGTTAATCCATAATTATACTGAAGAGCAATATTGCCAAACTGTACTGCTCGCTGTTCTCTAATGCACCCTGCTTCCCCAACACTGTCTCCTCTGGGTGCCCTTTGCTTATATGCAACATCAAATCCTACCTAATTGTTGAGACACAGAACAAGTACCTCCTCCTCCTCCTCCAGGAAGCCTCCTTCACAACCTTGGACAAAAGTAAGCCCTCCTCCTTTCATGCTTCTGGAGTCCTTTCCTTTATCATTTCCTACAGCAGCTATCACATTGTGCATTATAATGCAGGTGTCTTATTTGCCCTGTTCAGCTGGGAGTGCCTCGTGGGGAGAGATTATATAATATCTTAATAATCTTGAACACCCTTGAGCAACAATGATAATGTCTTCTGAAGACTAGGCCTTTCACAGAAGTTTTTAAATTGAAAAATAAAGGCCTGATGTTAAACCAAACAAAATACTGAAGAATAAGTGGAACTTTGAGAAAGTGACTGCTAGTGCCTGATCTATAGTTGGGTGCACAGGAAAGGCTAATATAATTTAAACCTGAAAAACAACAAAAGAAGAAATTTTGTTTTGAGCACAGCGTTTCATTGCATAGCTATGCCATAGTTTATTTAATCAACATCTAATTATTGGATAATCCCAGTGGGTTTTTTTAATTCATGAAGATTTCTACAATAAGCATAAATGTACTGTCAATTTTGTGGATATGATTATCAATTTAGAATAAATTATTGGAAGACATAAATGGACATATGCACTTTTAAGAGTTTATACAAATTGATACTTTTAAATGGGAATTCTTTTAATGTTCCACAAATAGGTTTAACTTTCACTGTTGTTTTCTGGTAGATTACTTGTCTCCAGTTAGAGAATTTCCTTTATTCATAGTTAGTTAAAAGTTTTGCTTTTGAATGGGTGCTGAATTGTACCCAGGGCTTTATTTGCACCTGTGCTGGATGTTCTTCTTGGTTTGACCCCCTAATTCACTCTCTAACTTTTCCAACCTGCTCTGTGTGCAGAGGGTGGCTCCGTTGCCCTCTGGCTACTGGTTGGGTTCACCCAATGGGAAGGACCTTTAGGAAATCTAAACAGGTGTTGGGAGGACAAGGAGAGAGACACTTAGCATATACACTTTCCTGGCACCCTCCCTAGCACCGTGTCAGTAAACTGCATTTCTCTACCAAAGACCCCTGATTCTACTAAATGCCCTCAACTCCACAGTTTCTGGAAATCACTCCTCCCCTTGCCTTTCAGGACTTGGGGAGCAGGGGAATGTGCAAGTGACAGCTCACCACACTTTCTAGTCCTGGGATGCTTCACCAGGCCTTGTTGGATTCTCTTAATCCAACCCGCACCTCTGCAAAAGGTTCCTTCCTTAAACTCTCCCCATTTGCCCTTCTGAATGTTCCATCTATTTCTTGACAAGCTTAGACTGACATTGTAATTAGTACCAGGAGTAGCTCCAGGTGGCAACACTTAACCATCAGAGACAACATGGACACAATTTCTAAAATTAGCAATGGTGTCTTTTGTGGCAATGAAAGTATTTCAATGCACAAAATCTGTGACAATGGCTAATTATATGGTTCCTAGAAATGAAATGGATGGGTAGACTTACTCAGGTGTACTTAATTCATGTAGAAGACAACTTTCCGGTTCTGGTTGGCAGATTCCTAATATAAGTCACTGTTACAGGACTGATGGCCTCTTACCCATTTCTCAGACATAAGCCGGTTCACAGACACAGAGTAGGCTGGTTACTTTGAGGAAGGACTCTATGTTGCAACAACAAGTATATAGTGTGATGTACCTCCAGGCCTCCCCAGAGGAACCTGTGTCTATTTACACAGTGACTATGCACCAGGGAAAAGGAAATATCCAGACCTTCCAAGGGTTATGAGTCATCTCTGAATTAATGTCAAGCCCTAGAAATTGAATTGGCACCATGGTCCACCAATCAGAGTGGAGTTCAATGGTGGACACAGTTTGGGGCTGAAACCATCTCTCAGTGGGTCTAGTGGGGCCTATCATGATTCCTTTGTCCAGTCCCAGCATGTAGAATGCCACCATCAAAGACTTCAGAAAGACAGGGGTGGTGATTCTTCCCTTAGCCCCCATTTAACTAGCTTATCTGCCCATTCAAAACCCAGATAGCTCTGGAGAATAATTGTGCATTATTGTAAACTTAATCAGATGGTGATGACAATTGTAGCTTTGGTTCCAGATCTGGTCATTTACTGAGAAAATCAGTACCGCCACTGGCCACAGGTATGCAGGTATTGATCTAGCAAATGCCGTTTCTCCAATTTCTATTAATAAAGACAATCAGAACAGGTTGCCTTCACTTGTCTTCTCTCAAGACTATGTTAACTCCCCTCCTTTGTCATAATACAACTCAGAGAGACCTTGATCACTTTGACATCCCACAGAACATCTTTCCGGGGCATTACTTCAGTGATATGTGCTAATTATACATGGTGAGAATAAATGCCCATCACAAACTGGGTCGTATCTGATTCACCAAATCATAGTGTTGGACATAACACCCATCATTAAAGGGAAATGATCTAGATAAGACTGGGCTCAGGCAGGTCCAGAAAGCACAAGGAAATGGCATGAGCATGTGGCTCACTCCCCAGGGCACCTCTTCCTAACCCTTCACTGCTTCTCCCTCTGCTCACACTCATGGCCTCATGGGGAATTCCTGAGAAGGAAAGACATGAGCACGGCTTATGGATGGGTCTGTAGGGTTTAGGGCTCCCCTGAGAGTACCCTTGAGAGTGGTGGAGGGAAATCTTCAGTTGGGTGGACTTTGGGTAGCACAGTCAGATGACTGCCTACTTCACATGGAAGAAGGCTCAACTTTAAGTCATTGGCACTGGTGAATAGGTAAGTGGCTGGTGAGGAACTTGGAGAAATCAATGTTGGAAAATTGGTGATAGGGAAGCCTGGGCTAGAGACGGGTGGATGGATCTCTCAGAATGGGCACAGAGAAGATAATCGTTTCTTACAAAAATGCCCACAGGGTGCAACCACTCCAGTGCAGGCTCTCAATAATTATAATACTAAGTGTGGTGTCAGTCAACCTCTTTCCCCAGCTGCCCCAGTGCTTGCTCCTCAGGCTTTTGTCCAAAGTGGACCTGGAGGCATGGTTGGGGTCAAGAAGTATGGACTTTCCCCAGCAAGGCTCATTTGGTTCCTGCCACCACTGACTGCCCTATCTGCCAATGACAAGTGGTGCTCAATATGCCCTAATCTCTGGGTGTACCAAGCAGCCACCTGAGGCAAGTTGATCCCACTGCTCCTTCCATCACAGAGAAGGCAACAATCTGACCTCACCAGGGTAAATTATATTCTGCTAATACATTTGCTTTTCTTGCCTATAATGCTTCTGCCATCACCATGATTGGTGCCTTATCTGCTGCCACAGTATCCCCAACAACAACATCTCCAGTAAAGCAATCTTTTTATGGCAAAAGAAATATAGCAATGGGCTCATCCTCATGAAATTACAGTGTGCCCCACCACACAGAGGCAGCTGGCTTAATAAAATGGTGAAGGTTTAGGTTCAGAACCATCGGGGAGACAGCATTCTGCAAGGTTGGGGAGCTACCCTACAGGACACAGTAGATCCCTTAAACCAGCAGCCTGTATTTGGCGCCACTGCAGTTGCCAGAAGGCAAGAGTCTTGGAAGTCTCCTGTGGAAGTGGGAGTCATCTCTTTCCCTATTTTACCAAACAATTCACTGAAGAACTTTGCTTTCCTTTGCCATGACCTTGGGTTTGATGGGGTTGGAGTGCCTACTACCCAAGGTAAGGAAGCTCCCACCAGGGATCACATGATATTTCAATGAAATTGCAGCTTGACACTGAACCACATTGAACTTCTCACACCACCAAACTAACAGGTAGAGGAGTCACTCTACTGACTCAGGTAATTGATCCCAATTGCCGAAAGGAAATTGGGTTGCTGCTATGCAATAGGAGCATGGGGGACGGGGGACTGTGTTTGAGTGACAATGATTCATTGTATTGGTGGAAAATTGCAGAAATCCAATAAAGACAGGGACACCAAGAACTTGGACCCTATGAAATGAAGGTTGGTATCATTCTACCGTGAAGGAATCCCACCCATGAAAGGTGCTGGCAAAAGGTAAAGGGAACATGGAAAGGGTGGTAAAAAAAAAATTAGGCTCTTGGCTAGTTACAGAATCAAGTGCTTGTAGTAGCTGCTGTAATTTATGTTGCTTAATTATTTCCTGCCCTCCACCCCTTGCAGTCTCAACTTAGACAAAGAGCATGAGAGGTTTCATGTGGTGACACTACTGAAATCATATTCAGCTCAGATAATTTCCTTAATTTCTTCTCTTTCATCTTCTTCAGTTTCTCCTCCTGGAACTTCTGTTCTATTAACATTGAGTTCCTGGCCCTATCCTTGAGATTTTTGTCTCTTCATTTGTAATTCCCATCTCTGATTTTGGTTTTGCATTCTAGGAGAATAGCATCAGTTGGTCTCATTACTAAGGGAGTTTTCTGAAGTATCCATTGTGATATTTATGCTGTTTTTTTCTTTTGGAAATGATGCTTTATTTCCAAGATCTCCTTGTTTGTTCTCAGCATCGTCTTTTTCCATGGCTGTCTGCTCCTGTTTTATAAATGTGATATCCTCCCCAATCTCACCACAAATATGAGTTTAATGTGTTTGAATTATTTCCTGTTTCCTGGCCACTCTGCTTGATTCACTTCTTCAAGCTGCTAAATTTTTGCTCATTTTTACGAAGAAAAATTGAAATCAGTAGTTTGAGGAGCTATATATCATAATCACCTGGCGAATGTTTTCAAAATATACATTCCTAGTTTCTTTCTTTCCTTTGGTGCCCTCCTTCACAATCCCAACAAAAGTATAACATAATCTCCAGAAAAGGTGTCTAAACAAAGGTATTAATATAAAACAAAACCTACATAGGTGATTCTGTTAGGCCTCCTCACCCCTCAGGAGAAGCAGCAGGCTAGCATGCACAGTATGGTGAGATGATGTGAACTCTGTCTGGGAGTTCAGATCCTTATTTGATTAGCCTGTTGTTTCACTATGACATTAGTTGTGTGGGTGCTCTGTGTATTGGCCGTGGTAGCTCATAAGATAAACGTCCTTTCAGGGATAGCAGGCCAGGAAAGCAGGTGGAGTCCTAGAGGTGCTGTGTCTAGCCTACTCACCATCACACCACATTGCCTGGCCTTTGGTAGGCATTCAGTAAATACTTGCTCTAGAAAGAATGAGGACATCAGAGTGGTAGTTGCTAAGGGAAGTCAGGAAAGCACTAGTAAGGAGGCTTCAGGCATCCAAGAATCCATTGCTGTGCTGGTGACTCTCCATCCCACACTGGCTGTGGCACCTGAGGTCCGCTGAGGTCTTCCTTCTCTCCATGACCCTGTTGCACACCTCTGGTTCCACTGCAGAGAGATCTCGGTGTTTGCCATCATGAGTAGTAGTTAGAGCCAGCAGCTCAGTGTGCAGGACCCTGCTCTGTTGACTCCTGAAGTCTTTGCAGTTACCTCCTCCAGAGCCTCCTCAGCTCTACCTGTGTTTCACGGCTTTGTCACAGAAAGGCTGGCAATTTTCAGAGATGCCACTGAAAAATATCCCTCCACTCAATTCCATGCAGCCACCCCCTCTCCTTGCATTGACTTGCAAGTTAGTTGTCTGCTGAGCATGTCTGTCAATCTGAATCTGCTTACTCTCTTCCAAAAATTTTATAAAATCTTGGCCTATGGATAATATCCTTTTCTCTTTTTGCAATGATATGAGGATATTTTTCTTTGTATTTATGTAATTTTTGTAATTTCAAAGAACTTTTGTTTAATCTCAAGTTTTTATCTTGAATACTGATTTTAGATAGACATTTCTGCATCTAAGTCAGAAGTTGCAGGCTCACGGATTGTAGGGCAGATGCACCCACAGACATATATTTTGTCCAGTGTAATATTTTTAGTGTACACATCTGAATGAAAGTTTGGAATTATACTGCAGAATATTTGATGTCTACCAATATTAGGTTATTTTCCTCTTCTGATCATGAGGGTAACTATGCTTAGCCCCTTGCAGTTAAAAAGGAACATGTGACAAGTTTTGGCCAAGGAAACATGAGCAGAAATTAACTTCATTACTTCCTGGCCCCTCTTCAAGCTGTCTTCCCATATAGCAGCCACTAAAGGGACCACGTATCCCAGATGCTGGAATCACACAATCAGTCAGGATGCCTGAGTGACTGTAAACCAATATGACTCATAAACTTTTGCTGTGTTAAGACACCAAGATTTTTAAATTGTTTTTAACACAAAAATAACTTAATGTATTCTAATTATTTTGTATCTTGGGGTTTGTTTTTTTTTTACGTAATGCATCAGCATTTACCTATACCTTTAAAGACTACACAAGAACAAGATTTTTAATGGCTCCCTGATATTTCATCATAAGTTTATGAACTCTAAATTTATTAAATTAATCCTTTATTGTTGAACATTATTTGGAAACATTTTTAGAAACTATAAATAATTCTGTAAAAAGCTTTATTGTGTTTTGCATGGGTTTATTGTCAAATTTCACTTGTGCTACTCATATGATTAGAAAGAATTAAATACTGCTTCAAGGAACAGAAAACATTGATCTAACAGAGGTTTAAAAAATATAAAGTTTTTATTTGAAGATGACATGATAGTTTACATAGAAAATCCTAGGGAATTTATAAAACAAGTAAAACCAATAAGTTTATTTAACAAGATGAGGCCTTGTAAAATAAATATACAAAAATCAATCGTATTTTATGTACTAGTGGCAAACAGTTGAAAATGGAGTTAAATAAAAACAATTAAATTTACAATAATATAAAAACATAAAATGCTTAGGATTCAATTTATAAATACAATACATGCAAGATATCTACACTGAAAATTATAAAACACTTCTGAAAGAAATTGTAAAATATCTAAATAAGTAAAGAAATATACCATTTTTATGGATTAAATACTGAATATTTTTAATATGGTGATTCTCTCCAAACTAATCTATAGATTCAACATAATTCCAATCAAAATCTTACCAGTGTTTTTATAGAAATTGAAAAGCTGATTCTAAAGTTTATATAGCAAGGAATGCAAAGGACTTATATAGCTAAATAAATCTTGAAAAAGAAGAAAAAGTTTAGAAGACTGAAACTATCTAAATCAAGACTTACTATAACACTATAGTAATCATAAAGTGTAGTGCTAGTATAAGGATCAAGAAATAGATCAGTGGAATGGAATAGAGAGTCTAGAAATGGACCTACACTTATAGTCATTTGATTCTTACAAAGGTGCCAGAGCAATCCAATGGGGAAAGAAAAATCTTCTCAACTAATGGGGCTGGAACAACTAAATATCTGTATAGAAAACAATTAAACCTTGACCCCTTCCCTCATACCATACACAAAAACAAATTCAAGATAGATCATAGACCTAATTGTAAAAGGTAAAATTATAAAGCATCTTGTAGAAATCATAGAAGAACATCTTTGCAATCTGGAGGCAGGAAAAGTTTCTTTCAGATAGGTTACAGAAACAGTGACCACAAATGAGAAAAAATTTATAAATAGACTTCATCTAAATGAAAAACTTTTGATCATCAAAAGACATCATTAAGAAAATGTATAATGAGCCATAGATGAGAAAACAGTATTTGCTAAATAAGTATCTGACAAACTCAACAACTCAATACAAAGTCAATAACAAAAGTCAAACAACCAAATAAATAAATGGGAAAAACATGTGAACAAGGAAGATACATGCATGACCAATAAACATGTAAAAAGATGCTAAACATCATTAGCTATCAAGAAAATGCAAATTAAAACCACAATAGGATACCACTTTACACTAACTAACTAACATGGCTAAAATTATAAACAGTAACACCAAATGTTGGTAAAGGTGGGGAATCTGCATACCTTGTTGGTAAGGATATAAAATGATGTGACCACACTGCTGAAAAATATCTGATAGTGTCTTACAAAACTAAGCATATGCCTGTTTGTGACGGTTCATTTTATGTGTCAACCTGGCTAGGACATGGCAGCCAGATATTTGGTCAAACGCTAGTTTAGATATTGCTGTGAAGGTGTTTTTTAGATGAGATTAACATTTAAGTCAGTAGACTTTGAGTAAAGCAGATTACCCCCCACAGTGTGGGTGGGCCTCATTCAGTCAGCTGAAGGCCTTAAGAGAAAAGGCTCTGTTCCCCAAGGAAGGGGGAATTATGCCTCCAGACTCGATCTGTAACATGAACTACTCCCTGTGACCTACCCTACAGGTATGGGGCTTGCCAGCCCTGACAATCACATGAGGCAATTCCTTAAAATAAATTTCCCTCTTTGTCTCTCTCTTTCTCTCTCTCTCTTTCTCACACACACACACACACACACACACATCCTATCAGTTCTGTTTCTCTAGAAAACCCTGACTAATACACTATCCTATGATCCAGAAATTCTATATAAGAAAATGAAATCAAATGTCCATAAAACTAGTCATTCTAGACTGTTCATAAGGGTTTATTCATATTAGGCAGAAATCGGAAACAGCCCAGGTGACCATCCATAGGAAAATGGATAAACAAACTGTAGCATATTCATACAATGGAATACTACCTACCAATGGAAATGCATGAACTACTGATAAAACACAACAACATGGCTTAATCGCAAGCACATTTTTCTGAGAGAAAAAAGCCTTACACAGAAGAGTATTTAAAACATGATTCCATTTATCTAAGTTTCTAGAATAGGTAAAACTAATCTATGGTGAAAAAAATCAGAACAGTAGTTGCCTCTAGGGAGGGTGGTGGAGGCAAGGGTTTAACGCGAAGGGGAGTGAAGGAACGTTCTGGGGTAATGTAATGGTATTGTTCCATATGTTAATGGGGATTGAGTTATACAAGGGCATGTATCTTTCAAATCCCATCAAATACTACAGTAAAATTAGATCATTTCATTTTATGTAAATTTTACCTCAAAAGAAAAAAAAGAACTATAAATAGACATTAAACTCTAGGTAGTGGTATGCACTCTGAGTGTTTAGGGGTAAAATGTGCAGATATCTGAAAGTCACTTTGAAATGCACTAAAAATAAGATAAATCACTGGAAAAATAGAGGGGTGGGTAGATGGATAAATATGTCATAGAACAAGATAGAGAGATGTTAATTGTAGAAACTAGGTAGTGGGTGTTTGCTGTACAATTATTTCAAGTTTTCTATATGTTTGAAATTTTTCTTAAGAACATGTTGGGATAAAAGAGAGAGATTTATTTCTCCTCATGAAAGGTCCAGAAGTAGGCAATCCAGAACTTGTATGGCAGCTCCATGATGATTAGGAACCGAGGCTCCTTGCACATTGTTGTTCTGCCTTCCATAGCATGCCACCTCATGGCCCAAGATGGCTGCAAGATTGCTAAGCAACTATTCCACATTGCAGCCAGCAGGACACTCAGACATCCCAGCAATTCTTTCCTGTCTGTGTTGCATGACCATTTTTTCTCTCTCTACTGGATTATTGTCATTAGCATACAAATCTGTAGCTATTTCTCTCATCTTAAAAATATCCTTCCCTCGACCCAACTTCCTCCTCTGCTAGCCACTGTCCTGTTTCTTTGCTCTCCTCTATGCAAAAATCCTCAAAACAATGAAGGTATCTCCATTTGCTTTCTCTGATTCTACATTCAGTGGACAGCCCTCAGGCCTCATCTTGCTCACTGCGTCTGCAACACTCAGTACGGTCGATCACTCCTTCCTCCTTAATATAGCTTCCTGGACACCGCACTTGGCTCTCCTCCTACTTCCCTACTTCCCTAGCAGTAATTTCTCAGCTTCCCTCATAATTTAGCCCTCTTCCCTGACATCCTAATGTTGGAGTGCCCCAAGGCTCGGTCCTTTGACCTTGTCCCTTCGCCATCCCATCCAGCTTCAAGGATTTAATACCATCCATTTGCTCTCAAAATTTTTTCTCCTGCTCAACCTCTCCCCCAAACTCCAGACTTCCATATCCACCTCCTCCTGTGAGACATTCACTTGCACATCTAATAAATACCTCACATACAACATGTCCCTAAACCCAATCCCTGGTCCTTCTCCACAAAGCCTATTTTAACCTCAGCTTCTCCTGTCTTCAGGATGGCAGCTCCGTCTTCCAGATGATCAGGCCAAAAAACGTGGAGTCACCCTCGTCTCCTTTTTCACTCATACCCAATAGCGAATCCATCAGAAAACCAAGCCGATTCTATCTTCAAGACATGCCCAGAATCTGATCACTTCCCGCTGCTTCTGTGCTGCTCTCCCCCTCACCCAGCTCAGGTCACTGCAACAGCTCCCTAACTGGCTCCCATTTCTGCCTTTGCCCCTCAAAAGTCTACTTGTGACAGATCAACTGAATTAATCCCTTTAAAATGTTGTCGGACAACATCCTCCTCTGCCCAGAACCCTGCATCGCTCCCCACTTCCCCCAGAGTCAAAACTGAAGATGTTCGGTGGCCTACAAGGCTCTGTGTGTTCTGGCCCTCTCATTGCCTCTGGACCTCACTTGCCCCCTTGTGTACTGAACTCCAGCCACGCTGGCCTCCTGACAGTCCCCAGAATGCACCAGGCATGCTTCAGCCCTGGGGCCTTCCACTGGCTGTTCCTTCGGCCCAGAACACTCTTTCTCCAGATTTCTCCCTGGCCAGTGCCCTCTCCTCCTTCAAGTCCTTGCATACCTCCCTTCTCGATGATCTACAGTCTGACCACCCTGGGACTCCCACTTTTTCCTACCATGCTCTGTATGTCCCTTCAAACACACAACTAATGTATTTTTAAATTATGTTCATGTCTAGTGTCTCTCTCCTCCCCCAGAAGTTAAATTCCAGAAGGAGAAGGGTCTTGGTCCTTTGTTCACATGGATCTCAAGCACCTGGAACAGTGCTAGTACAGAGACCAATACATGCTCATTAAACAAATAAATGAAGCACGCGGAACTGCATGGTCAAAAATCCTCAAACCCTCTAACCAGATACATCTTATACTTTTTTATTTAACCTTCCTCCAATAAGACAGATTTTTCTTCTTCTAATCAACACTACACTACTCAACAAAGGGCATTGTAAGTCATTCCTCCAACCAGCCTTAAAGTGTAATGAGGACCCAGTAGGTGAGGAGAGGTAGGTTTGCTTGAAAGCAGCACAGTGTGAGCAGTCCATTCCTTAACCAGAGGCTTGTGGTCGTGTAGGCTCTCTGCTCAGGAACACAAAAACCGAAAATGAAAAAGTTGTTGCTCAAATACCTCTTAATGATCCCTAGAGTCAGCTCTATTTAGAGCAAAAACAAAACTGAAACTAAAAAAAACCGACAGCAATTTAAAAAATATAGGTCATATCTCCTAATTCCTGCTCAGCTTCTAAGGAATTAGGTTCAGCTCTTAATATTCAACTTTTTCTCTCCCCTCCAGACCCTGTGGGCTTATTTTTTCTCTTATGGATTTGCTTAAAGCAAAGGTAACAATCACAACCATCTGTTGTATAAAAAGGAGAATTTTACTTTCAACCAAAAGGCAAGTTGCAATCGCTGAGATTTGCCATTGGTTGCATTAGCTAAGATTCCAAGTGCAGCAAAAGAGGTAGCAACTCCAGGTCTTGAGCACTCCTATTTTTGTGCTACCCCCGCATAAGCATCAGCTGTCAGGTATCCAGCCCCAGACCACACCCATGACCGGAGACTCAGAGGTGGTTCTCCAATGGTGAGTTTCCTACAGCTCAAGCAGTTTCTCGTGTGTGGCCAATTCATAACCTCTGCATAACTTGGAGGAGGTGAAAGGCTCTCAAAAATGGCCCTGGCACCTATTCATTGGTGGCTAGTATTTGCATGTGACACAATTACTTTTCCACTTGCAATCACTTGCAGTCAAGGAAGGGGTAATTAAATGAGCCAGTGTTGAGACGTGAACAACAGCAAGAGCCTAACGTTAGCCGCTGTCTACAGCATTCATGGTGTCACGGTGGGCAGAGGAAAACGAAGGAGTTGAGATCGCAAATATAATACAAAGGTTAGAAAGGTCCGGAAGAGCCATGTATCTCTTTATTATTATTGCTGTTGTTGTTAATTCATTAATTGAATGATTTTTGCTGAGTCATCTTTCTAGTATCTCTTTCAGCAGAGTATCAAGTACTTCTCCTGGTTACCAGGGCAAGGTGAGGTCAAGTTTTCTTTTTTTGTGTGTGTGTGTGTGTGTGTGCACGCATGTGTGTGTTCATAATTTGTATCACCCCATGTAGACTACTCAAATAAAACAGGGGGCAACCCTTTCCTAATTCCTCCAGCTCAAACAAGAGTGACTCCATCCCCGCATATTATTCCCTGCTGTCAATATCAGTCTCTTAAAACGTTAAAATGACAGAAAACTAAAGGATTTTATGAAAAGCTCTTTGAGCTACTTCACACTCCATGGAATCTTGGTCTCGGTGAAGCATTGCTTCTCACGGCAGGTATTATAACAGTTTAGCAAAATACAGCAAGTCAAATTCATTCCAAAAGGTAAAATACTCCTGATTCATCTTAGCCTGTTACCTAAACTGACACATTTGCCCATGAAAATCACTTGACATGTCTTTATATGGAGAAGTCATATTTCTTATAACCAGCAAGGGTTTCTTATAAACCCAACAACAACCATGGCTTTCTTCCCTGTTCTAACCCTTAACTGATGGCTGGCTTGCACTTGGTCACTCCCAGGGCTTAAGAGCCCGTGTGACACTGGACAGCAAACCCGTGATCTGCTACAGTGCCAGGCATGTCCAAGTTTGGTCACAGGGAATTCCATGGAGCACATGGCTTCTGTACAATGGCCGAGGGTGTTCTCTGGTACCAATGGCAAGTCTCCCAAATTACTCCCACCATCACAATTGGTTCAAGAGACACAGAACAGGGCACAAGGGCAGGAGGCCCACTCATGACAGCTGTCATTGCTGGATGTAATCAGCAGCTGTAGCCAGAATGAGCTACAGGAGAAGGTGTAAACCCTTTCAAAACTTCAATTGGTAAAGGTTTCTATTTAAGGCGTGGATGCTGAGCAGGCTTGGATAGAGAAAGAATTCTCTCCAACCGGCACTGGCCAGTCCAGAACAGCTGGCATGGGTATGAAATTTATGTGGGTTGGTGGATGGTGTAAAACCTAGAAGACCAAAGGTGATCTAAATTGGCACAGAGATATTTCTTCTTCAGTCTGGGTTTTTTTTTTTTTAATATGCTTTCTTTTGGGAAGAGTGCCTCTTATCCTACTGAGACCTTCAACAATTGGCCCACCTTAAGCAACCATCATAAATTCTGCTCTGTAATAGCAAGTTGCTCTCTGCCCCACAGGGACACCATGCGAGACCACTTGTGCCCCACTTCTTTAAGTCCCTCTTGCCTGTTCACATTTTCCCTCGCCTCCAAGGCCCTGCTGAAGATCCTTCTAGCCATGAAGCTGTACAGATGACTCCAGCCCACAACAATCTCTCTAACTCTGAATTCACGTGGCATTCATAGTCTGTGCCATGTAATTTCCCACTTGATTACACATTATGTGATATTATCCTATAATTCCACCTGTGGTTTGTCCCCCAACAAAACCGTACTCTTCTCAAAGTCAGAGATTGAAACTTTTACTTTGTTGTACCCCTGCCATTGCTGGTAGAGCCATGGACACTTGGTAGATAATCAACAAAAAAGTAATTGGATTGTTCCCAAGTTGAAAATCAGTGCATAGATTAAAAAGACTAAGCCAAATAAACTCCCCTCATCAAGATCTTCTAAATTACACATAGATCTAAAATTATAAAAAGCAAGACAAATCACAGAGGTAAGTTACTGATGGATAAAAATTATTTCAGCAATGGCCTCAAGTTGTAAAAGAACGTAGTTACAGGAAAAATGGAGGGAGGCAGGGAGGGCAAGATCTGATTCTAAACTGACCTTTTTGAGGCATTCAAAGGATGTTGAGGGAAATCTAAGGATGACAGCAGACAGCAAGCTAGGTGGCTCCCTCTAAAGTGCAAGGATGACAAGAAAATCAAGCACTAATTGTGAGGGAAGGGGCTTACCAAAGGGCATTGTATGAAGGACAAGGAGATAACTCCATGCACAAGGCCATGAGTGCAACATTCCAATTTGACAGGCTGCTTAGCCAAGAGTTGTAGATAAATTAGAAGATGTGCAGAGGTGAACAAACGATCAAGTTGATTAGGAAATTCACAGAGGACAGGATGAGTCATAAAATCTCTCATGATCCACACTGATCACTCTCTGAATCAAACCATGCCCCTCCCTTTTCTAAAACCACATACAGTAAGCACCTTCAGCATCTATGATGTGCCTGACCCTTTACACACACCACCTCCAAGCTGCACAACAACTTAACAACATTAGCAGTGTTACTCTTATTTCACAGATGAGGGTATAAAGGCTCAGAGGATTAAAGATTTGCTTATTCATCCATTCAACAAATACTTATCGTTGGCTTACTTTATTCCAGGCACAGGGTGTTAAATGGGGATAAGACAGCAAAATCCCTCCTCTCCTGTAGCTTATGTTCCAAGGTCATGGTCATAGAGGGTTTGGCTGAGGTTTGGACCCTGTCTGATTCTAAACCACACACATAGCCTCTTTTTCTCTGCTACCTTACAAGGAGAGCCTACAAATAGTTTTCTGTAATGGTTAGAGGTGTTACAAACAATATAATAACATGGTTATAAAAATGTTTTGTCTCAACACTTAACTTGAAAAGACTATTTAAACTACCACAGGAAATATGAAATTTGTGGAAACAATGGAAGAAAGACTTTTCTTAACTCTTATTTAAATTACAAAAGCAAGACATGGAAGGCTTCTAGGAGCAGGGTAGATTGAAAGACACAAGGAGCCCCCCTGTCCATGGCAAACAGAAATTGTGGGAAAGGGGTAGCAAAAAATTATACAATGGAGCTTGGGGAAAAAAACAAGAAAGGGGAAACTTGAAATTTCAGAAAGGGAACTCAAAGCCAAGGGACTTCAGTAAGTGAGAGTTCACTGGCTATGACTTCTGCAGGTACTAAGCCCAAACATGAATTCTAGGGGTTAGGGTTCTGACACCCAAGTGTCAAGGCATCAAAGCTAGAAATTGGGAAGCTAGATGTGGCTGGCTTCAGGGATGAGCTGGGACTTTGCTGTCTTGATCTCCTTTTAACACCCTGTGCCCGGCACAAAGTAAGCCAACAATAAGTATTTGTTGAATGGATGAATAAGCAAATCTTTAATTCTCCAAGCCTTTATACCCGCATCTAGCTAACGGAACAATTTGAAAAGGACCATAAAATAAGCAAGAGAATGAAGGAGATAGAAGAAGCAATAGGAACTATAATGAAAGAAAAAGTCAAACTTTTTAAAAAGACATATTTTAAAGAGTATCAAATGGAGTTTTTAGAAATGAAAAACTTAGTCATTGAAATTAAAAACCCATTGTACATTCAGTAAGCAGATTAGACAGACACAGCTGATGAGAAAATAAACTAACCAGAAGAAAGCACTAAAGAAGTACTCTAAATACTGCAGTGAGCAATAAAGGAGTAGAAGTTACAAAAGACCTGTTAAATGACATGGAGAATAGAATGAGATCAAACATGTACCTGGTATCAGTTCGGGAAGTAGACATTGAAAAAACAGGAGAATTATTATTCAACAAAAATGGTTGAAACTGTTCCCAAATATAAAAAGACATGGGTCTTTGAACAGCACACTGAATCATCAGCAGAAAAATATAAATTAATTCCAGCAACATTATAGTAAAAGTGTGAAATATTGAAGACAAAAAACAACATTAAAAGCAACGAAAGGAAAAAAAAATTCCCTACAAAAGAATGACAATCAGACTGACATCATATTTCATATTATCAACAACAGATGCCAGAATTGTATCTCCAAAGGGCTGAGGGAAATTTATCAACCTAGAATTTTGAACCTAAATAATCTACCCCTATGTTGTTCAATATGGAATATTGTAGCCACTAGTCAAATGTGGCTATTGAAACCCTTGAAATGTAGCTAGTCCAAGTTGACATGTGCTGTAACTGTAAAACACACTCTGGATTTCAAAGGCTTACTATAAACAGCAAGAATGTGAAACACCTTGTTAATAATATTTTATATTGATTATATGTTAAAACAATGACATTTTGGATATATTGGGTTAAACAAAATATATTATTAAAATAATATTAAGTTCACCCATTTCTTTTTACTTTTTAAATCAGCCCTACTGATCTCCATTCATTCAGTAACTAAAATTTGCCACATTCCTCCAATCTCAGGCTATTTGTACTTGAAAATAATCTCTTAATTAACTCCTTGACTACCCTGTACTTATAGCACTTTCTTGGTCTCAAAGTACTCATTTATTTGTAGAATCGTTTTATCCATGCTTGTCTCCCCACTAAAATGAGTGTAAACTCCAGAAGGACAGAAACAATATCTGTCATAGTCACTCCTATATGCTCAGCCCCCAGCACAATGTGGACCCAGAACCCTCTATCTTAGATGTGGTCAAGAGTATGTGCTTCAGCATCGTGTGGCATGGTTTCGAATCAGCCTCCACTGGCGCTATCTATGTGACCTTGGGGCGAGTCACCTAACTTTTCTGAGCTTTAATTTCTTTGGTTTTAAAGAACCCACTTCCCTACTCTTAAAGGTTTTTATGAAATAATGAGTGAAATAGCTTGTAGGTTGGCTCCTTCTACCTGATGATTTTTATTATGTGCCTGGATCTTAATATATAAAGGTGATTGAGTGACAACACAGAGAGGTCAATGTCATTGAGAGAATAGTTTAACATCACTCACAGTTCCCCTAGGAATGAGAGACATGGCACACCGCGCAGGGCCACGTGGGGAAACACCAGAGTCGGTCAGGGAGCCAAAGGAGCCTGCGGAAGACATGGACCACAGCCGTCATTGGGGTCTCTGTGGGAAAGGCAAGGCAGGGTAAGCAGGTTTGGATTGGCTAGTTTGAATAATTCCAGCGGGCTTTGGGGCATAGGGCTGTCCCTAGTTAGCTGGTCCCTGGCCCTGGGTTGATTTAGGGCAGGGGAAATATTGGCTTGGCCCATGAGAGTCAGATGGTTGGAGTGTGGTCTGCATGGGAAAGGCATGTTCACAGGCCAGTGTTTACTAGCTCTAGGAATTAGCTAACCCTAGAAGGGGCAGTTTCTCTCCAGTCAGCAAGGCCCCCCAAGATGTCAAAGCATCATAAAATAAAAAACATGATTAGTGCACTTTTGAGCCCCTTTTGTCCTTCAAAAGAGTGACAACCTGCACATCAAAGTGGCCACTCCCTTGTTCCTGACACAATTCTGCTTATTTAGGCCTCTTCTGCACCACTTGCCCTGACAGATGACTTGCACCCAACCACCCTACCTACTTTCTAACAACCCCCCAAGCTAAACGCTGCAGTTCTGCCATAATACTCTTACGGCTAGAGCAGTCCCTGGCTCAGCCTGTCCTCAGCTCCCAAGGTACTCTAGAGGAAATTATTGTTGAGTATTCTGCAGGTTCAAGGAAATGCTATTAATCATGCCTTAAAAAAAAAAAGAAAGAAAATTAGATTTTTCCCATTGTAGGTTACAGAAGCCACTCACAGTGCCTTGAGCAGAAAAGGAGAACTTATTATAAGGATACAGAAGTATCCCAGGAACCCACAGGCAGCCAACATGAGGCATGAACTAGATCAGGGATGCCATGCTGATACTCTCTTGCCTTTGTTCCTCTTGGCTCATCTGCTTTTTTGTTCTTGCTTCCTCTACAGACTGATGTTCTCTACATCTTCAGCTTCAGTGCACATTGTGGGTCAAAAGCCCAACACTGCAGCTGATTGTCCCCATTTGGGCGAGGTACCCATCTCTTTTCTAACTGACTGTTGCTAGGCAGGGAGCACATCACCCAAGATAGCTGCCAGATGCCCCCCGCTGAGGGAAAGGAGAGAGTGTGAGGTGCCAGGACATTGTAAGCCAACCAGACGAAGACAATCACCATGGATGAATAGTGCGGAAGGTTAAAGTGCTGGTTAAACAAAGTTAAACAGAACTTTTCAGGGTACAAAGCTACTGTGCATTGTATGTTTTTAAGAAGTGATATAGTACGCAGTGTTAACCAAACTTATTTGACTCCAAACATCTTTTTTCCTAAAGATTTATTAAATATTACAGAATTAGTATCCTACAGAAAGCAGATTGTGGCATATTTTTGATTTTCAAAGTGCTTTACCATGTGACAGGGGATCAGAAGATTTGATCTCCTGACATTCTATCTGTATATCCTATATAATAGTTGGATACATGGGGGCATTGAAGGCTAAGGTTATTTTGTGAGAACTGACTCAAGAAGAAAGTGGGAATTCTGAAGTCCCTGCCTAAAGTAGCATCATCAAAGTTGGAGCAGTACCAATCCTCCAATCCAGCTGTCTCATCTTAGAGGGTCCAGAAAAGCCAAGTGACTGGGCCAAGGTCACACAGCAAGTGAGTAGCAAAGCTGAAACCAGAACCACAGTATGATAACTAGAGTTATTAACACCAGACCAACCCTGGATGCGTTCAAGGTAGAGATTGGATTTTTCAAATATTTGCCAAACCTGCTTTGAGATAATTGGCACAGTAGAAGTGCCTGGATTTTATGATAAGAGGAGCAGGGATTTTGCATTACAAGTTCAGAGACCGAATCCATGTTTGCCAGCCCAAGCTGAGCCTCTAGAGACTCCGAGATCACATTCTTCACTGCCACGCTGACAGCCACGGAACCGCATGCCTTTAGAGTGCACTCACACTGGGAGCCTTGTGGAGTGTTTAATCCTTAATTTAAATCCTAATGATTATTCAGCCTATTTGAGAGTTTAACTCAGTCATCAAAGGTTAAGCTGCCTCTGGGTTCTGCATTCAACAAGGCAGGAAATTAGTTCCTTAGCCCTCAGTCCAAGTGGAAATAAGATGGGCAAGTGAGAAACTGACTCTACCTTTGTTCAAATGACCCCACTGAATGCTCTGCGGAGACTTGCACACACCACCAGCAGCCCCAAAGCAAAAAATGCCATCCCTTGGCTCCCAGACAGAGTAAATCCCTTCAGGAGAGCACAACTGTAGCTGGATGGTGGCGGAGATCTCCTGCCACCTGCCCTCCCCTACCCTGCTGCTTGTTTTTACATCCAATGCAGAAAACAGAGCGACGTGAGACTCCCATCTTTGGCCAGACCACAGCAAACAACGTCCAGCATGAAGATTTTGCTTGGCCCAAAGCTTGTGCCAGGAGCTGTTTTTAAAAGTAGACTCACTCCTTGATGCCTTCTGTCACCCGTGGGAGTGGATCATTTAATGGAACATGCTCATCAAAATGATGAAACTGAAAATGCTTTTTACCAAGCACCATCCTCCCAGCTAAGTAGTTTATGGACCCATGCACTCAGGGCTGGAAGTGTTGCAGGAAATGGAAGAGGCTGGGGGGATAAAAGCCACAGCGGGAAGACTTCCCTAGAATACTACATTGATGTTGCTTCTTAAAAATCCATTCTCTTGAATCCGCATATTAGGCGCCCAACCACCACAGCTACCTCTTTCCCCGCACAGCCCTCTCTGAACCATGCCCAGGGGACCACCACAGAGGCCATTTTGTTAGTTGTTGGATTACAGCAAATTGCACAGGACACAGAGTAGACACGACACTCAATGGCTTTTTGCTGATTGATTGGCTAATACAAAAATATGAGATCAGGTGCCCCTGGAAGTGAGAAGTTTATCATTACCTGTCTAAGTAGATACCCCACTATGCATCCAGCACTTCTGAAAGGGGAAGGCAAACCCATAGAGTTCTCTTTCTTCAGTCCATCCTTAGACTGTGTTCCAGATTATTCCTTCCTTGGCCGTTTGATAATTTTAAGTCTGTCTACATGTATTTCATTTTGATTTGATTTTCTAAGCATTGCCTTGTGACCATCACTACCATCATCTTGTGTGAGCTGTTGACACCATCCCAACCCAACAGCTGGATCAGCTGGGGTGTGCAAGAGCATCGCAGATCCCCACCACCCCCCACCCATCACTCTGTCAATTTAATGGGGAATCCAAACATATAATTTTATTTTTGTCTATATAATTTTATTTCTCCATAATTAAAGGAATACTTTGTTCATTATAAAGCATTTGGAACATATAAGAAAAGTAGAAAAAAAATCCTCATGCCAATCAGTCATAACTCCACCAAAATAAAAGAATTATTGAGTAACCCTTCCTTTAGTCTTTTTATTATACACAGTCACACATGTGTAGAAAACTAAGAGCTAACATTCATTGAATGCTACAATGTATCTAGTGCTTTGTTAAGGGTTCAAATACATTATTTAATTCTCACAGCAACTCTAGGTAGTAAATACTACTTATAATCTTCATGTGTAATTATACTTTATATACAATTTTGTTTGCTGGGTTTTTTTTTCTTTTAACATTGAAACATAAGCATTTTCCATTTTACTAAAAGTTTTCTGGTTATGATTTTTAATGATTTAATATTCTTACTTTTATTTCACTTCATATTTTAGCTTAATGCATTATATGCCTTAGAATGTCTTCACTAAGGACTTAATTTGTTTCTAATTTTTAATTTTATAAATAATGCTGTGATGAACATCTTCATGCACAGCTGTTTTCCATATTTAATATTTCTTTAAGATAGTTTCTCAGAAATGGAACTACTGGATCAAATGGGTATAAATATTTTAAATGGTTTATTCAAGTTATTTGCAGAACTGATTTCTGTGATTCAAAGCAATTTTACGCAATTTAAAGAAGATCCATAGTTGTCAGAAGTTACTAACTACATCACCCTGCTAAGAGTAAAATAGCATTTAAGGCAATTTTAAAACTCTAATAGCATTTCACCCCAAACTTTCACACAAAACTAAAAATGCTACTTATTATAAACTATTAAAAAACTTTTAAAAAGTGTGTTAATGTAGTGAAAGCTATTTGTGGGTTGTTCAGTAAATATGGAAAAGAAGTATAAAGAGTTTAAAATTCACCTGCACTCAGAGTTTTTCAATTTTAATATTTCAGTGGATTTCTTCCCATTTCTTAATAGAGAGGTGAGATAGATAATACAGTGTATACTTTTCCACTGAATATTATACTCTATAAACCTCCTAAAGGATCCTGATGCTCCTACGCAAGTGCTTCCCAGGGTAGTTGTACCAATGAATAAGTCCTGCAGCCTTTGGGGAGCTGCCTTCAGGCTGCCCCCAACAGCCAGAAAGCAGAATGTTCTCCGCAAATCTGATTGGGGCTGACATGTGGGGATCGTCCTTCTCTACTACGGCCCTAGGTACTCTAGTGGGTATCACTGTTGTTTCAGACTGGACGGCTGAGCACTTGCTCTTATGTTAAACAAAATACCCATCATCTCTCTGCTGATCTGGAGAAGGTGTCAAATTTAAAAAAAAAAAATGACACTTTGACCAGGGAAGGGCTCCTCCTGGCTGAGCAGCAGGAAACCGGTTTTGAAGACTGTAACTTGTCAAGCCAGTCAGATGGAGTGTGCTGCTATTGGAGGTATTTTTAGAAGTCTAATTCAGCTGGGGGAGAGTGGAGGGGAATCTGGTTTTGTATTCAGGTCCAGTGACAGACAGTTTAACCTAGTTTAACCCCAGATGATATTGGAATCATCTTCTGACCTCAGCTCTGGGGAGAGGACCCCACATCGATCGCTGGGTGCTCCCTCACTCCCAGGAACATCCGTCCCAGCTCTCAGCACTCATGCTGCTCAGGCTTCCCAAGAGCCTTTGCTCACAGTTCTTGGGCCGTTGTTCCCATTTCAGAGCTGGGAGATGCTGAGACTCAGAGGAGGTCAGCATGTGCCCTACACCCTTGGCTGCTCCTGGTCTCCACAATTCACTGGTGCGTAAGAGCAAGGCTGCTGCAGCAGGTGGGGCTGGCAGGGACCAAGACAAAATAAGCTTTTCAGCTGTAAAAGAACGGTAGCTCACCAAATGTGCTACCTAGGGTTTGTCACAGCTGGTGCAACTCTCATATAAACCCAACCCAATTAAGAATCCTAGGTAGTTAGATCTGAAAGAGATCTGAGAAATAAGGTGGGTCAGAAATCACAAGCTGCCACCCTTCACAGAGCTAAGTGCCACCAACTGATGCTGTCTCTAGAAGTGGATTTAAAACATTTGGATGTGTTGCTAAAAGTTAAAACTCAGGAAATGTTACATAAAAGTCTGGATTTCTGGCTCAACTGAAAATATTAGGACATCTTCCAGTACTGGCTTCCTATTCTTGCAGGACAACAATGAACTGCCCTCTTTAGGAGGAGCAGAAAGTCCCCAATTTGCCACCATCTCTCCTATTCCTTATTATATGACATGTTTCTTATCTAGCAAGATCCATATGTCCTAAGACCCATTTTGAAGATGAGCAAATTGACTTCTGGAGATTTTTGCAATGTGTCCAATGTCAACTTGTGAATCTCCATGCTCCATCCCTCTTGGCCACAGGCATGCTTCTGCTCATAACTACCTACTGTTTACAAGGTCTCTGCAAAAGTCTTCAAGGTGGCTCTAATAAACCACTAGGATTTCCTCCCTTCCCAAGAAAGCCCAGCTTTATCTCTCTCTTCATTTCCAAATTGAAGCCCTTCCTCTACTAGGAATGCAAATTGAATGGGGTGGGGGTGGGGGAGAACAGAGCTCTTCAACAGAAGATCCCTGTTCGGTGACTCTCAAGACTTGAAAGCATTTGTGATCCCTCTAACCTCAGCTCACATTAGAATTAGATGTCCCAGCCCCAACCCAGACCAACCACATCAGAATCTCTGGATCTAGGTGTCGGTATTTTTTAAAGCTTCTCAAATGACCCCAATGTGCTGTCATGGCAGAGAAACACTTCTCTGATCACCCTCTGGGGTGGTTGACCCAGCCTCCTTAATATTCATAAGCCTTCCTTTAGTTTGAGGAGTTCCTTTTCCTTATCTGGAATGTGAGGAGGATAGATAAGATCCACGACTTCCAACTTGGGATGCTTTGTCCCTTGGTGTCCATAAAAAAATTATAAGATCATTGAACTACTTTCAATATTGCAAAATGTCTAGTAGAAATTGCACACTTACTTACCTGTGTCAAGGCTGCACAGGTTAATGCAGGTGTGAAGTTTCTTTGCTGATAGCCACAATTACATTTCCTTGATGTGGAATTTCTAGTTTTAAAATATGGGGGTTTATGAAGAGAGAGGGAGATGTCCTTGGTGATTAAAAATGGAGAGAAGGAGGAAGGAAGGAAGGAAGGAAAGAAAAAAGGCAAGGGAAGGGAAGGGAAAAGAAAAGTTGTTCCTCATCACAATGATTTCAAAGGTTCCTTCCAATTCCAGCCTTCTGTGGTTTGATGGTAACACCTGGGAAGAGAAAAATGACTTCTGAGGAAGCATATATACTTTTTGAACACTCCCCTCATAAAAGAATTATATTCTAACATAATACATTTTGGTCCCCTTTCTTTGCAGAATGTTCTAATTAATACTTGGAAGCCAATATCTCTGAAAAGAATAGGTCCTGAATTCAAGGACCCCAATGCAGGAGGCCTGGTTTGTTTTAATGAGCCCAACAGTGTGACAGCCACAATTGGGCAGGAGGACAGGAATAAGGACAGTATTGTCAAGATACACATCAGTGGACAGTGACAAAAAGTAAAACATTTTGCTACATGATAGATAAGTGCTTCCTGACAATTTGTCTGCTTTTATCTCTTTAAAGCTTTTCTCTACTCTCACTCAGCTGTTAAATTATTCTAGCCAACACGACCATTTCCCCAGTAAACATTTTCTTTGCCTGAAACTAGGAGGAATTTCATCAAGGAAGCAGAGGCTGTGTTCGTTAAGGTGATTTTTCTCTTTGCTGTGTCTCCAAGGGAAATGCCCCCTTGAGTTTCCCTCTTGCATATGCAGGCAGATCTGGTGACCATTGCTAGGCAACGTGTCATCATAAATATTTCATCAGCGAAAGAAAGTCTGTCTCGGAGAAGCCATCCTTCATCTATTCTAGTACTTCAGCTCTCCTTTATAAAAAGAATTTGAAAAAAGAATAGAAATCCACACCCTATGTTCCCTGACACCCATAAGGAGGGATCAATGACAAAATAATCAAGTGGAAAACTTAAAACCTAGGCAACAGCAATAAATAAGTTAGAAAATATAATGGGGAAAAAGCATCCCATTCATATTGTCTTACTCCGTTTGGGTTGCTGTAATAAAATCCAATAGACTGGGTAATTTAAACAACAGACATTTATTTCTTGCATCTGGAGGCTAGGAAGTCCAAGATCAAAGTGCCAACAGTTTCAGTTCTTGGTGAGGGCCCTCTGCCTGGCTCTCAGACAACTACTTTCTTGCCATATCTTCACATGATGGAGAATGGAAACTCTGGTGTCTCTTCCTTTTCTTATACGGGCACTCTCATGTCCTCATCTAAATCTAATTACCTCCCAAAGGCCCCACCTCCTAATACCATCACACTGGGAATTGGGATTTCAACATATGAATTTGGGGGGGACACAATTAGTCCATAACAAATATGAACCAAAATTTTCAAATGATGCTCATCAAAATTTTACATTGACACATCGGCACATTATTATGAGGAGAATAAAGGATTCAATGGTGTTGAACACTATAAATACAACTATGTTTTTTTTTTTAAAGAAATACCTAAACATAGGGGTGACAAAAATCTGGAACATAACCAAAATATTGAGAGTGGTTTTCTCAGGGGATTAGAATTATGGATGTGGTAGACAGAATTCTGAGATGGTCCCCAAGATTCTCTCCCCCTGGTCTACATGCCCTATAAAATCCCCTTCCTTGAGTGTGGGCAGGATTTATAAATATGATGGAATATCAGTCCTCTACTTATGCTATATTATGTGACAAAAGGGATTTTTTTCAGATGTAATTAAGTCCCATAATCAGTTGAGTTAATCAAAAGGAAGATTATCCTGGGTGGATCAGACCTATCAGGTGAGCTCTTAAAAGGGATCTAAGGATGAAAGATCAAAGAGTCAGACGTTCCTGCTTGCCTGGAAGAAAGCATGAGACGCTGAGCAGAGAATCCAGCCAAGCTTTGCCCAGACTCCTGCCACACAGAAACTGTGAGATAATACATTTGTATAGCTTTAAGCTAAGTTTGAGGTAATTTGTTATGTAGCAAGTAAACTAATACGAGTGACTGTCATCTTTTCTGTTTTCCATTTTTAGAAATTCCCATGTATTACTTGCACTAACAAACCAGCTGAGGACAAAGTTGAAGACTCCATTTGAAATACATGATTTTTAGAGAAAAAGTGCGTCACCGTTAGCATCCTGAGGCTAAGGGAGCTGTCCCCAGTTTCCCCGAACTTGAACCACTTTCACAAACTTCCTTTCTGACCCTCACTGAGTAAGAGAGTTTCATCTTGACACTAACTCAGAACCTATTTTGAAAGAAGTATGCCTTATAAATGGACCTTACTCTGGGAATAGACACAGAGATCAGACTTCTGTGTCCTAAAGAATAATTAGAATAACACATGGGGATGCATATAAATAGATGTCCATCACTATCTTGCTTATAAAATAAAACTCAGAACATGCATAATATCAATAGAAGGTTGATTAACTGAAGTATGATTCATTCGTTCAGTGGAATACTATGCCCCCATTTTCAAGATTATATAACTCTATGTTTATTGATGTTTATGTTATAGTGTCACATACTTTAAAAAACAGGTCACAGCAACTTATAACAGTACAATCTCAATTTGTTTTTTAAAAAGATAGATAAGCAGGGATATGTATATAGATAAGCATCTACAGAAGGAGAGATAAAAGGCTATCTGTCAGGATGGGCACCAAGGTGATAAGAATAGTTATCTCTACTGGTTGTTCTATGGTACTTTCCTTTTATGCTCATTTGGATTTTCTAATTTTTCTTCAATAAAAATAGATTAATTTTTCAATTTTTCAAATGCAAAGAAAAAATTAGCTAATAGATTAAAGACACAGAACATGCATAAGGGCCACTCATTAAAAGAGAGATTTCAGTTTCTACTTAATAGTCAATAGCCTTTTGATGTTCCTTGAGCTTTGTTAACTGGCAGCATATTCCTGTTTGCCTTCACATTTATAACAATGCTTATATATATTGATCCATTTTAAGAGAGGATTGGGCTCCAGAATACTGAGATAAATCTGTTTTTCTTGGCACTAATGGCATATTTTCCAGATGCAAATTGCAGGGACCAGTACTCAACAATTATTTGCTGTTGTTACAAAACGCGTAGAAAGCACTGAGAACGCTGTCTCCATCGCACGTACTCACACTTCCATCATGAAGTGCCCAGAGGAAGACGTTCCTACTGAGAAAATGAACCTTTCAATCCTCTTCCCTTCACCTTACACTGATACATAAGTGATGACTTCACTCTTCAGGTTCAGAATCTTCCCTTTATATTCAAAGGCATCAGAACAAAAGGCATTTAAAGTCATCATAAAACCACTGGCTATGTTGACCAATGAGACATCTTCCCAGTGAGGTAAACCCTTGGTTGGAGGAGCACATCTCTGTATGTGATTCCAGAAAATAGAAAGACCTGTACTACATGGAGGTGTAAGTGAGGGCTTTGCCACCAACTGGATAGCCTAGGCCAGTGGTTCTTAATTGGAGATGATTTTGGCCCCCAGGGGACATTTTGATTGTCACATCATGGGTGGTGGTTGTGCTATTGGCATCTAATGGGTAGAGGCCATGGATGTTGCTAAACATTCTACAATTCACAGGACAACCTCTCACAACAAGGAATTTTCCAGCCCAAAATTTCAGTAGTGTCAAGCTTGAGAAACCCTAATTAAGAGTGTCAAGGAGATGCAAACTGGTGGTATCAAGGGCCTGACAAGGTGGAAGCACAGCTCTCTTATGAGCTGAAAATACCCGTACATGGAGCAGCAGCGAAAGTTATATCCAATTCCAGCCAATATGGAATAACCAGGAGTAGATTTATCCTCCTTACACAACAAGAAAACTGGACAAATATATAAAAACCAACATTTATCAGCAAGCAGTTCAGTGACTGTCATCACTGAGAGAAAGAACAACTGAAGTGAGCCTTACTGTTGCCCCAGCTTACTGCTGGCAGCATTTTCTAGGCTGCAGCACAGGGAGGGGAAATCTGAGTAGAGCCAGGTGGTCTCCCTGAGTTGAGGAGACAGAGTGGAGGATGCAGTGAGACCAGGGCTATTAGAATTTATGGGGAGGTAGGATGACGCTATTCAGAAAGGGGCCTGAGTCTGGCTGAGTACTGATCTACACACGCTTGACGGGAAACTGCCTAAGACTGGAGAACTACCAGACAGGAGTACACAGAACAATTTCCAGGGTTCACACAAGGATGGGTATAGTTTGTGTTCCCACTAGCTAGAGTAGAAAGAGCTCTTAATACATGTGATAATGGATAAAATCCTCAGAAGCACATTGACTTAATAGTGGGGGCAAATTAACTCTAGACTAAAGGCTGCTCTGGACCAGCTCTAACAAAATTTAAAAGCAAGACTCAAAAGGATCAACTGGATTCCCAAGGTTTTAATTGCATGCCAAAACAAAATCCAATAATACTGAAGGAAAACCACAAAATCCAGCAACCAACAACATAAAAACACAATATCCAGCATTCAATCAAAACTTACTGGACATGCAAATAAGCAGGAAAATATGATCTATAACCATAAGAAAAATCAATCAGTAAAAATAAAACCTGGAAAATCATAGAAGTGATAGAAATAAGAGAAAAGGACATTGAAACATCTTTTGTAGGTATGTTCTATATGTTCAAGAAGGTAGAGGAAAACATGGTCAAGATGAGGTAAGAAAAGGAAAACATACAATTTTAAGAGTGCTGATTTATTTCTTCATTCTAGCATTTAGGAACATGGTGCCATGCTAGGCTGTGGGATAGCAGAGATGAGTAAGTCACAGCCCCTGCTCTCCATCAGTTTATCATTTAGTAGAAAAGGTAGATGCTGAAACCATTGAATATGATAGAATGAGAGTGGATAGAATGAGTTTTAGGCAAAGTACTGGAAGAACACAGAAAAGTGGGGTGTCACCACCCACGGCAGGGAGTAGGGTTAGGGTCCTTTACATTATCCTTGGGACAAATAATAATAATAGCCAACTTCATGCAGCAACAACAAAAAAATTGCCAAATATTTATTATGTGCCAAGAACTGTTAGGAGCTTAAGAACAAAATGGAGAAATAAAAACAGAAATGAACCCACCTCCCCTGAAGGTAACATTTATTGACCATTAGAAACTTTATATTATTTTGTCTTTGTAACACCTCTGTGGGTACCACTATCACCCACTCTGGTAGGTCACATTAATGTTCCCTAATTCTTTACTTCTCTGTATCCATTCCCTTTGACTTGTGACTTTGAAATTCTCTCCACTAAAGAGTCAGAACTGATTTCCCTGTGCCATCGCATTTTGTTTTGCCATACGACTTGCTTTGGCTGAAGAAATGTTGGCTGATGTGATGTGACCAGAGACTTGAAAAATGCTTGTACATTTGGGCTTGTTATCTTGTGTATGTGCTGTTCTCATGAGAAGAACATGCCTGTAACCAGGAAGAGGGTAAGAGACAAATGGCACAGAAGCATCCCAACTAACCTAGCAACCTGCAGGGAGAAGCAAGGTCACTGGATGGAGCTAGTCTAGATCAGCTGAACCCCAGCCATCCCACAGATGTATCACCCAGTAAGTGCTTACTGCTCTGTGCCACTGATATTTTGTGCTTCTTTGTTAGGCAGCAAAATCTGACTGATGTGACCATCATATGAAGAGAGGGATGGAGGTTAAGTAACACAGCTGGAGTGATACTCCTAGTAAACAGTAGAGCTGGGCTTTGAATTTACATCTGCCTGGTTCCAGAGCCGGTGTTTTTACACATTACTGATTTCCAGAAACCTCACTCCAGGGAATTTTCCCTAAGGCAATATTTCCTAAAAAGATTATATGCACATACATATTTACTAAAGTTTTACTTACAACTTTAAAAAAAATGAAAATGCCCTGAAAGTCCTCAAAGTGAGAAAAGCAGTTAAGCAAAGTATAATATACCATCTTGTAGGAATAGTTTGTGCTTATTAAGATGATAATTATGAAAAACATGTAACATTAGATAGAAATCTATAGTCTAATATTAATCTTCAAAACCAAAATATATTTTGTAGGCCAACTAAAAAGTAAAATTGTGTGCATAGATATGCAGATGTATGTATATGTCTGCATACATATATGCAAATAGATAAGGGCAGAAAAGCGGTTTATAAAATGAAATCAATTTCACAGAGTCGTGGGATTAGAAGCGATGTATTTTGGTCTTTAAATTTTCCATTAGAGTTGTTACAATGAAAACAGTGATTAAACTGACACACACACAGGTCTGGTGTCATTCCTAATCCACTCAAAGGACTTACACAGCCACCCACTGCCTCATCCACACCAGGCTTCAGGCAGCCTGGGTGTCTCCAAGATCTTTCTCCCCAATCCCGTTAGCAATGGATGTCAGAGCGTCTTTACCATCAACTAAGCCTCAACTAAGGACCGCCAAGGCTTACACTCAGCCTTAGTAAAGGAAGAGAAAAGGCCCTCAATCCCCGAAGGCCTTGCATTTGTCAGCCAGGACAGATTTCCCCATTAAGGTCTTTCAAATCAAAGCTGGAGCCAGTTCTCCCTCATGGTAAACCTGGGTAGGGAAGGAGGAGGGGACCTGGATGTGGGTCATTGGCCTCCTCCCTTCAGCCTTTCCAGAATTCATACATAACTTACATAAGAGCACCCACATGTGCCACTGCTCTCTGCTGGGCACGTTGCATACATTATCCCATTTAATCTCTGAGTAATGCTATTGTCCCATTTTCTAGGTAACAGAACCAAGTCTTAGAGAAGTTAGTTATTTGCACTAAGTGGCCTTGGGTAGTATTGGATTAATCAAGTAAACAAGTTAATACTGTTGTCTCCCTCCTGGACAATTAAATACCAATTCCTCAATGACTCCAGCTGGAAATCTTTGAGCGCCTTGAAGGTGGGTTAGAGAAAATCCAGTATTGGGGGCCTATGGGAAGGACACTCTACCTTACTCCTGGCCATTCCTAGCTCTTTACTGAGCCATGGCCACAGAGGCTTCCTTCCTCCACCCTCGAATCCATCCTCCAGCAGCCAGAGTGGTTTCCTTAAAAGCACGTCCGATTGCAGCATTCTTGCTTGCAAGTCTTTGTGACTCCCCAGTGCCCTTCAGCTGAACTTTAGAAAGCCTCAGCATGGCACACAGGGTCTGTATATGTTGGCTTTGCTCTCTCTTTAGCATCATATCCTCTGCTCTGCACCTTAAAGTTTACCCTTCAATCATCCAGGGCTACTTACAGATCCCCCAATATGCCAACTCAGATTTCAGCCTCTGCTTGAATGTCTTCCTCCCTGGTCCACCTGGGAGGCTCCTTTTCATCTCTCAAATGGCACCTATTGGTTATTCACCCCTAGAGAGAGGACAAAAGGTATCCCTCTCTATGGAACTTCTTTGTGCTATAATACTGTGTACTGTAAACTTTATCGCATAAAAACTAGCACTGCCTTTCTCAGGCTACCGTAATGACCTTTTACATTTCTATTTCCCCACCTAGATTGTGACCTTCCTGAGGACAAGGACATTTTTCACTGGATTCATCTTTGTATTCCCAGGAACTGCACATGCATGGCACAGAGTAAGAAGTAAATTAATGCTTGTCAAATGGAATTAATTTAATTATTGCCTCCATTTAAAGTGGAGAAGAGGATGCAACCATTAACTGAGTGCCCACTAAATACCAGGCACTGGTTTAGGCACTTTGCCATGTCATTACCTCTGTTGTCTCATTTAATCCTCACGATAACTGTGTAAGGCGAGTGTGATCATCCCCATTTGTAGATGGTGACAGTGAGGTTCAGAGAGGTTCAATGACTTGCCTGTGGTCATGGAGTCCACAAGCAATGGAGCCAGGGTTCACTCCCACATCTGTCTGGCTCCAAAGCCAGCACTCTGGTCCTCTCCCTGAATCATGCTGCCCCCCACTCTGCAGAGGCTGTGTACATCCTTGCACACGACGGGTGAGCCCAGTCTCTCCACATATTCTTCACCTGAAGAGCAGGTCCCCACCACAGCTGTTCTGATTTGCATTTTGCCTCTGCAGGTGGCTGCCACAAAATTGCACCCCTGTACTCTGCTTCCTGGCAAGCATCAGCTCAGGCTCCAGGGGTCTCCCACTCAAGAGGCACTTTGTGAGGGTCTCACTGAATACAAAGCACAAGGCCACAGGCTGGCCTTTCACAAGCAGAGTGAGTTTGCCAGGGTGGGAAATGTCTCACTCACCAAGGGCACTGGTGAGGACTCCTTGAGGGGCTTAGCAGCTCCCAAATGCAAACCCAGTGAAAAGGGTATTCGTGCAAATCTAGAACTTTTCTACCATGCTTCTAAAGGTTCTTTCAGCTTCTGCCCATTATCCAGTTTCAAAACTACTTCCACATTTTTAGGTATTTATAATATTACCACCCCATTTCCTGGTATCAAAATCTGTTATTTGTTTCCTAGGGCTACTGTAATGAATTACCACAAATATGGTGGATTAAAACAACAGAAATTTATTCTTCCACAGTTCTGGAGAGCAAAAGTGTGAAACCAAGGTGTTGGCAGAACTGCACTTCCTCTGAAGGCTTCAGGGGAGAATCCTTCCTGCCTCTTCCAGCTTCTGGTAGCTCCAGGTGTCGCTTGGCTTGTGGCAGCATCACTCCAATCTCTGCCTCTGTATTTACATGGCCTTTCCCTTGTGTCTGTATGTGCCTCAGATCTCTTTCTCCTTTCTCTTACAAGGACACCAGTCATCAGATTTAGGGCACACTCTAAATCTGGGATAATCTCATCCCAAGATCCTTAAATATATCTGCAAAGACCATATGTCTGAATAAGGTCACATTCATAGGTACTGGGTGTTAAGCCTTGGACATATCTTTTTGGTGGATGTTACTTAATCCATTATAATACCCTTTGTTCCTTTTAAGTTTTCAGAAACCAAAAGATATAAAATTCAGCATTAATACCTTTCTTCCTGCATATCAAAATAATTTTTTGGTCTTGTTAACGGCCTATATTGCATTGGTGGAATCACAATAGCCCACTATAAGAGGAAGAAAAAGTGCTGAGGTAGACTCAGACATGGTTACAAATGTCTATCAGCCAAAGAATCGTGCATATTTAAAAATGGAAGTCATTGGGATGAAGATTCGTATCTCTCTTTACTATCTCTTAACCACCATTAGGTGGTAGATAGATCTGGAGTCTGAGAGATTCAAGTTCAGATCTTGACTTTGCACCTCTTTGCTGTGTGTCTTTCAGCAAATTGCTTAATATCACCAAGCATATTTCCTCATTCATAAAATGGAGATGAAAATAATAACAAAACATGCCCCCCCAACCTTCCAGAGTTGTTGTGGGGATAAAATTGTGTATGTGTGGGCACTGTGCAAATATCTGTGGCTATTTTGAGAGATTCTTGCAGAGTCTTGGTTTACCAGATTACATCTCTCAAGGTGTGATAACCATTCGCATACTGGAAGGTCAAATGTGGGAAGAGCTTAAATTCCAGTGGTGTCCTTTCCCTGGAGCCTGGTTAAATAAGCTGTCATGTTAGTGCCATCTTGTCTTTGCTAATCCCACTTCAAGGCACAGTAAGTGTCAGAGCAAATACTGGCTCCTCCCTTTGAATTTTAGCTGTACATGCAAAGTATGCTCAAAAAATGTTTGATAACTCACAGTAAACTTATATGTACCTCCAGTAAGATTATTCCCTATTTTATCAAATAAATTATGTGTTTATTCTCTACAGAGCCCCCCTTCCTCCTTTCCATTAGTTTTAGTATTCACTCAACAAACATTTGCTGATCACCCACACTGAGCCAAGCCTTGGGCTAGCACTGGTGCTATAGGTCATGGAAGGCAAGGACTCTGCTGTTTTGAATGTGATGATCTAGTAAAATTAAAAAAAAGACTTAAATAATCAAGCTTACCATGATATGTGCCATCACAGAAGCAAGTAAAGCTTCTATGGGTAGGGGGAGGGTAGTCCAGGTAGCAAAAACAGCTGGGGCAGAGTTTCACAGGAGTGAGGAAAACAAGGGCTTTTTTGAAAAGATAACAGAAATTTTTTTAATGAGGTAATTTGATTTAAAAAAGAATCTTTGGGTTTTAAAGTGGTCCATAAATTAAACAGCAGCAATTTGTGGGTTTTTGCTTTTTGGTTTTTTCAAGATGAGTATACTGCCTTTTTATCCACTTTAGGAATGCTCTAGGGTTTTGGCTGCTGTGACCTGAATCTCACATTATCTCAGGAGTGGAATCCTCAGTGTGTGGTTTGGGGTATCTACACAACTGTCCCTCATTAGCTAATATGAGAATGGGCCACGTGCTGCAGCTGCAGGGTGTAGGATGTGAGGGGTGAAGCAGCATGAGACAGGGCTTAGAGGAGTAGCCAGGGCCCAACCTGGAGGGCCAAAAGGAAGCGTTTCGATTTTATCCCTCAGCCAATAGAGATCCAGAGGATTGTAAACAGGACAGTGACCACATCAGACGTGCCCCAGCCCTCTGAGATACGACTTTAAGGAATGCTCCCCATAGGAAACGCAGGATGGCCATTATCTGAGTTGTGAGTTGAGAAAACGGGATCCCAGCAAATGGCTTGTCACCTATGGAATCCCTGCAGCAACGTTCCCTAACATGTGTTGGAATGAAAACATCTGCCTGGCTCAGTGCCCCTTAAACTCTCCTGCTAGAAAGAACACCTTGGAGAGTGAATGCTTCAAGGGAGCCAAAGAAGAGCATCCCCTAAAGGCAAGAAGAAGGTGCAGTGAGAAGTAGGGAGGAAGATGAGAAAGAGTGACGGAAAGCAAGTGGAGAGATGTTGCAAAGACTGGCGGGCTCTCCACCAGTGCCCCAAGAGCAAGGAAGTGGAATGAAAACCTCCAGTGGCTCATTTCCTAACAAAACAGGGCATAACTCACAAAAATATCTGAAAGTCAAGATAAGAAACAAGCATATTCCAGACCCATATGGGAACATCTGCCAGCAAACATACTGTTTTAAAGATGGCTTTAGCAACCAACCACCAACTAAATTAAAATAAGGTCGTTTATAGCTTTCGTTGGTCTCTATGCTCCAGTGGTGTTGATGGACACCAAGAGTGGAAATTATAAGAGAATAGATTGGTAGATTTGACAAACTAAAATGTAACACACCTACATATCAAAAAAATCTGCAGAAACAAAATTAAAAGGCAAATCCAGAGAAGAGGAATTTTTATGCACAAAGCTGTCTTTAATCATTTTATTTATTCTCATGAAAAATTGAAGATAACCTAATAACCCAACAATCAACTTTTAAAAGGTAGTTAGGAAGACTGGTAAATGTGGAAAGTGCTCACAGATGCATAACTAAGGAATAAAAATAGATCATGACATTTTGAACATATATTATAATTTTATCTATGTAGTAATAAAAATGCTATACATAAAAAAAAATTTAGAAAAAATTTTTAAAAAGTTTGTTCCTCCTTATTCCCTTGGGGACATGTTATCAACCAGAAGCCAATGGAAATATTTTCAGACAAAATCCATCTGTTTGAGTTTCATCTTGCTTTCGGAGTCATCCTTCAGCTCGGTTTGGGAAAAACCATCTACAGAAATAAGTATGTTTTTAGTCAGACTGACATGAATCTCTTTTCTTTTCTTTTGGGGGCCAATAATATTAATGGATGCAGCTGCCAGAGCTCCCAGCTGGGAATCCTGGAATGACACAGGCCCTGGCTGGCTGCTTCTCTGTCCTCTTTAGTACCTGCTGTGGCTCCCATGTTCTGCTCTGTGAAGGGAGGGGTGGGGAATGGCAGTTGGAGAAGGTGGCATTTCATTCATGCCAAAGGTGTCCTCTGTAGTTTCCCGGAGGGACCCGACCAGGACTTGTTCATCTCCTTGCCCTCATGAGAATGTAGCACAAAGCAGGCCCTCCATAAATGCTAACGGATTGTATGTTTAGCCAGGCTCCTGGTATAAGCCAAATAAATGCCACATGGAAGCCAGAGTTTATTCTAAGGGCCAAGAAAGAAAAAACACTCCATGAAGCTCTTTTGTGTTTTTCTGGGAGGAAAAAGTAACTTTTGCAAATGATTAGAGCCCTTGCCTAACTCTTGCTCTGTCTGGCGTGGGGAACCTAAAAAGATCATTTTCCTTTTTGAATCAGCAGCAATGTCACATGAGCGAGGTGGAAGATGGGAGGGTGAGCATGGATGAATGTGCCCCAGCCCCTGGGGACTGCCAACACAAGTGGCAGACATGCCCTGACGGTCTGTGTACACATGGGGAGCAGGGTGGTGGGAACAAACTGCTTTGTACCAAGGCAAGAGACTGAAGAACAGCAGAATCAAAGTTCCTGATGGAGTTACTTAGAGATACAAAGGAACACAAACTTCTGTGATTTTCTGCTGAGGCCCCTCCTGTAAGAGGCTTCTTGTTACCTGCTTCTGGAAGAAAAGTCCTCTGGGTCCACCAATACTATCTACGACTAAGCTGCCTCCACCTATGCTGGCACTGATGTGGGCAGCAGGTGTGTGGGAAGTTGTCAAAAGAGAAATGCAGAACAGCCTTGCTCTCAAGAAACTTCCAGTCTACAAAGGCCTCTTGGGCCACCTGGGCATGCAGAGACTTGAATTCAAATCTCTGCTTGGCCTCTGGCCAACCACATAACCTGACCGCCTACCCTGACCTCTTGGCATTATCTATAAAGTAGAGCATTTGGGAATTCTTACTCCTCTGCGCTGCTGTTGGCATCAATTAGCAGAGTGCTTTCACAACCTGAAAAGTTCCTCTGGTGTTGCTAAGAACTACAAGGACAACCACTGAACTTCCCATGGAGCATGCCAGAGTCTCCACTGTAGCACTCAGGGAAAGGAAAATACTGGATTCAGAGGGCTTCAGGAATCCTGGAATGACAGCGGCCCCATGGCCTGTGATCATTTCACTAGGGGCTAAGTGTCTACCAAGCCTGGAAGGTCAGGGCTATGATTAGCTGTCCTCTTAATATCCTCCCAATATGATCAACTCTGTATCTGCACACGCAGCAAGTCTGAACCCAGTTCATGAAACCCAGGTTTGCAAGAAATGTAACTTTATTTTACTACAACTCAACTTATATTCTATTTGAAGCTCTATTCTGCTTGAAGGCAGAAAATGTAATCTTAGTCAATTCTGGGTAATCTTAGCATTTCAGGTTTAAACTCAAACAGCTTGGGATTTCCCCTATGCCTCCCTTTTCCCAGAAATAACAGCATCGTTCAGGGAGTCTCATACAGGATCATTAGTCACAGGTAGGCGAAAGGAAAAAGCTCATATTCCCCAGTCCCCATTTCTAGGTGGAGAAACATCTGCACAGTAGTACTCCAGGCCCTTTCTTCACGCCTCCATGACTTATCTAAGAGAAGGAGCTAGGCCTGCCTCTCTCGGCGTTTCCCTCTCTTTGAGGTCTGCCTGCAGCAAGCACCCATTCCCCTCTGCCTCTCCCAAGGAAGGGCTGCAGTTGGCCTGTGAATAAATTAGTCATGGAGCCCTGGCACGCACTATGTATTAGCAGGCCCACTGCTTCCACTGAACTCAGTGATGTGACATCCTCCCATCTCGCCTTTCTCAATTATGAAGATGATACTTGGATTTATGACTGCTTGACTTCTGTCTCTATCTCTCTGTTATTTCTGAATTTAGGTGATGAATAGGGATGTTATTTGTGAGCTCCCCAAATCCTTATGTCTGGTGTCTGCCCATGTAGGCATCTGTTGCTGGGTCTGTATTCCTCTCTGCTCCCAGCCCAGGGTCCCAGGCAATGTCAGCTGATGCAAACCCCATCGTGACCATGAGCCTGCCAGTGCCTGTTCTCTTGGCTAACTCCCTTCTCGAGGATATGGGAAAATGCACATTCCTTCCCTCACCCCTTTGAGAACATTCAGGCCCTCCCTGACCCTGATAACCCACCCTTCCTTACTACTCCCAAGCCATGATGGTGCAAGGATATTGCCCCGTAGGCTTCCCTCTACTCTTGCATCCCTAAATTCCTCTGGAAATTATGCTGCTTCAGAGAACCACTCTATATTAGTTTCCAAGGGTTGCTATAAAAAATTGCCACAAACAGGGTGGCTTATGGCAACAGAAATGTATTCAATTCTGGAGGCTAGAAGTCTGAAATCAAGGTGTCAGCAGGACCATGCTCTCTGAACGTGCTGGGGGAGAATCCTTGCTTGCCTCTTCTAGCTTCTGGTGGTTGTGACAATTCTTGGGGTTCCTTGACTTATAGCTGTATCATTTCAATCTCTGCCTTTGTCTTCCTGTGGCTTTTCCCCTGTGTTTCTGTCTGTGTCTCTGTGTCCAAATATACTCTTCTTAAAGGAACCCCAATCATTGGATTAGGGTTCACCGTAATCTAGTATGACCTCATCTTAACTTGATTATACCTGCAAAGACCCTATTTCTAAATCAGATCACATTTATAGGTAGTAAGGGTTAGGACTTTGCCATATCTTTTTGGGAGACACAATTCAACTCATAACACAGTCCCTTCCTTGAAGTTTATATTTTAGGATGATACCACACCTCTCTCTCTTCTCTCTCTCTCTCTCTCCCCTCCCCCAGCTCTTCTTTCTCCTGCAACCCAAAAAATATTTTAAACTCTTTTCAGGTGGGGAAAACACTATCTTTGGTGAGTGTTCTACCAAATCTTCTTCCCTTAGGTGTGGAAGGCAGTTTTTCATTGCTTTGTTTTATTTAAAAGCCAGGAATTTGTTGCCTTTGTCTTCTGGCTTCTGGGCTGCCCCTTCCTGGAGGCAACAGATGTCTGCTGTCTCGTGGTGGGAGTGAGAGAAGGTCCTGAGGAAATGGGCAAGGAGGAAAACACATATTTCTCACTATCATTCTGGCACACATATATCTCGTTCAGAATATTTTTTGAGTCTTTCTTGATTTTCACTAGTTTTTCAGCCTTCTGCCACCATTGGGATCTTCTGGCTCTGAAAATTCCTATAAAAAGAGAGAGTAAAATATGCAAGGACATGCCACATTTGCAGAACCTGCCCTCCTGCCCCTTGTAAAGGCTTTGTAGGCTGCTGGCGAGAAAGCCGGAGCTAGCACACCTCTATCAACACCCTAGTGTCCAGCCAACAGTGTAGCTGGAGAGGAGAGAAAAGCCAGCCTGACTAGAGTGTGTCCCCAGTGGAGCCTCAGATTCCGTTTTAGAGGCTTATTTGAGCGATTTGGTCCACATCTCCAGGACTCCTTTAAAATATAAACACCAACGGGAGCCACACAAATCTTAATGGTGGTTCTATCAGTATTTTTCAGTACTTCCAAATCCAAGTCCTCTTTTGACAAACATAAAAATCTCATGGCCTGCTTCAGAGTTATTTGGTTTTTCAAAGTAAATAGGATATAATGCTCAAAAACGGCAAGGCAATATTGTTTTTACCGCTGCTTCAAGCTACACTTCTTCCCCACGCCCTGGGGATTCTAATCCTCCCCACTAAGGGGCACAGTGCCCCTCTTTCGGCCCGGCGATGAGCACTGCTTTGGGGGTTTTAAAATCCTGATTGTCCCCTTAGATTTGAAGAACAAGGTCTTGAGAGAATGGGTCCTGGACAGATAAATTTGTGGAGTTGGAGATGGAGGGCATGGGGAACTGTACAGGAGGAGTTATTGCAGGAAGAGCGGATCTTGCAAAGCACCATAGCAGAGATGTCCAGGATGAAAATGCAGTGGTCTTGAAGGGGCCTTGGGGAAATTGGGGAAGAGAGTGGGTAAGGGAGGGTGGAGAAGACACTGGAAGAGATGTCAAAAGACCACGGTTTGAGCCCTGGGTCTGCTGCTTACAAGTCATGTGACTGTGGCCAAATCCCCTAACAAAACTGTTGTCATATGTAGCAGCAGGCTGACCACTCAGAAGTCCCGTGGGGATGAGAAGAGATAACTCTATATCAAACTGTTCACCCAATGCTAATTTCCTACTCACCCCCTTACTCATTCAGACGAGCCTGTTAGTATTATAACCATCCACTGACTGTTTGGAAGTGGGAACCAGGCTGCATCCAGTTTAGAAATAGTCTGGTTCTCATGTAATTTCATCACTAACCTCCCCTCCAGACATGGCCACTGACTCTGAGGCATGCTCATCCCAAAGCCATTCCCTCCATCAAACTCTGGTGGCTTCAGGAGTCTCTGTTCATGAACATATTTGTTCTCCTGGAGTTAGTCCTATTCTGATGACAAGGGCCATTTCAGGCTGGAGTGGTAGCAACGTTGCCATTGAATAGCAGCCTGAATGCACTTTAGCTTCGGAGGCTCATGCTGATGAGATATTCTAAGCTCTCTACCCAGACAATAACAGATTGCTGCCTGCAAATATCGCCCCCCTCCTTTTGGCAAAGTAGATGAAGTAGGTTCATTCAAAGAGAGAGGAAGGGATATTCTTTTGGGATGCTCATTACAAATATAGTTCTGAGGTGAAGGAAGGAGTTAAGCCTGCTGTTAACCTTTAGAAGCAGGGAGAAAAATAGACAGGAAATAAGGTTGAGGTCTCTAGTTAGTGGTTTTAAAAAAAATCTGTCAGATTTAATTAAATCATCGCAAGTGCCTTTTAAAGGGCTCTGTGTGGTTGTCCTGCATGGTTGCAGGAACTCGATCCAAGAGGCAGGCAGGGTTTTGGTAGCACGCCAACTTCTGTCCTTTCCCAGGCAGAAAACACAAGTCAGCCAAGTGGTGCTCATCATTACGTGGACCTAGAAGGCTATCAAATGCAGAGCTGGTGATGGGTCCTGAGGCTCAGCACAGTGTGGGAATTTTGCCAGAAAGTCCGATACTCACATCTTTCTCCCCTGAACTCGTCTAGACTTTGTCTGAGGTGCTGTCTGTTCATTGCATTTACTGAATTCCTAAGCTACAGCTTCCTTTTCCTCTCAGTTCCCCACAGCACCAGGGAAACAATAAACAGGACTTAATTTCCATTCTCTCATTCAAGAGGCATCTATTTAATGAGAAGTCTCTATAGGTAAAAATATCATATATGATATTAATCATATATTATCATATATGAAATAATATAAGTAAAAATGATAATAGCAAACATTTATGAGCCAGGCACTGTTCTAAGCACATTACACATTTCCAAAATACAAAACAAATCAAAAAGTAAGTGCAAAAGTGTGCATGTCGTCAATCGTGCTATTCATCAGACAACCCTGGGCCCCCCGATTCCGAGCACATGGTTGGATTGGACTTCCTGGTCCCACTGTGGTTGGGAGAGGTCACATGACTCATTCTGGCCAATGAGTTTTGAGCAGAAGTGACACATGTCATTTGCGGGCTAGAGTATTTAATTGCTGCTGTGGGACCCTCCAGTTCTCTCTTTCCCCCTGGCACAGTGACTGGCAATTTTGGGGATCAGAGTGCCCTACCAACCCATAATAGCTGTGTGGCATGAGCGGGAAATAAACCACATTTGTTTTTAATTTTGAGTCACTATTATTTGAGTTATTGGTTAGTGCAGCCTATTCTAAACTCTCTGATTACACTTATACATTCATAGGTTATTTCTGAAAAGATATACAAAAATTTGGCAACAGAAAGAGAACTAGAATCGGGAGTGAGAGGAATTTTATACTTTCATTTTTTTTGTGCTGTGTGTTTTGTGTATCGTGTCCGTGTATGAATCCCTTTCCACCCTCCCTACCCCTAAATTGAAGCAAACGAATGAGTGAAATATGTCCAGCAGACACTATGTGCTAGGCATCATGCCAGGTAATTAGGAAACAAAGTTTGAAGCTGTTCTATTTTCCTAGCTAAGGGTCTGTTTGGCTGATCGTGCTGATTTTTCTCTGGTTATCTCTATCTTGCTTAAAAGGGTCCTCCACCCACCCTGCAATGCTTCTCTTACATTCAGAGCCAGAGAAACAAAAAGAGTGGAGCCAGAATCTTTCTGGCCAGGTCAGAGAGGTCTAATTGAGCCTCCCTGTTACCGTCACTGACGCCTAATTTGGAGTGTGCTTGGGAAAGGATGTGATGGTGCTCAAGGCCTCTCAGCTCACTGCGCAGACAAGCAACACTGCAGCCAGGTCACTTGAGGGGCCATTGGACTTGAGCCTGAAGCAGGCTGTGTCTTGAAAAATCTTCTGAGTGAGCCCAGGTGACAATCCTTCTTTCGGCGGGCTGGGGCCAGGGTACCAGTTAGGGTTCATCATTAGCTGCAGAAATCCAACTACAGTGGCTTAACCAAGTAGGGGGTTATTGCCCCCCATAACAAAGAGCCCAGAGGAGGCCACCCAGAGGACGTATGGCAGCTAGTGGTGTCATCATGCCTGTCACCTCATGGCCATAAGATCACAGTGGCACCACCTCATACCTCTTATCAGCATTCCTGGCCAGAAAAAGAAGAAATAGGAAGCAAGAAGGGGTCAATAGCCATGTCAGGAGAGTGCAGACCTTCTCAGAAATCCAATCTGTATTGGTGGGAAACAGCCAAGCACAATAGTTAAGAGCACTGACTCTACAAACTGGGTTCAAATCCTGGCTCCACCCTTTAATAGTTGTGTATTCTCAGGCTAGTTACATAACCTCTCTGCATCTCAGTTTTCTCATGGATAAAATAGGAATAATGGTGCCTACTTCATAGAAATATTATGGGGACCAAGTTGCAAAGTGCTTGGAATCATGCCTTGACCATAGCAAGTGCAACCTAAGTGTTTGCTAGGTAAGCACCTGACCAAACCTTCTGCAAGGGGGTCTGGGAAGGTAAGCACTTTAGTTGGGTAAACTGCCCTGGGCAAAAGCAGAGTTCTGCTGGTAAATAGAAAAGGAAGAGTGATACTGGGTAGGCATTCAGCAATGTCTGCCATGGCCAGCAGGATGGACATGGGCCAGAGTTTGAGCCTGTTGGGTGAGGTGACCAAGAAAGGAGAGAATCAGAGGGCTATCTGAACCAAAATCCTTAGAGCTGAGGCCCAGAGCTAGTGCCACTTACTCCTACTCCAAAAAAAAAAAAAAAAAATCCTTACAGCTGAGAAGCAGTTGGGAAATGAAGACCAATATACCAGTCCAGAGGCTTGGTCTGAATTGAATAAGGCCTAGGAAACAGAGGCCTAGCAGCTGCTAGGAAGAGAAAAGAAATGTAATATAATAAATAATAAGACCTCTCATGTATTGAACAGCTCTACTTGCCAAGTACTTAGTACTTTATATATTACCTTATTTAGTGTTCATCTCAACTTGGCAGGATAACACAATTCCCCCCATTTTACAGATGAGGAATCTGAGGTTCAGAGAAGTTCAATAAATAGCTCAAGGTCACCCAGGCCATAAGTGGTAGCATGAGTACCAAGGCCTTGGCCTTAAGCCTTCTGCCTCTCAGGTTTTCATCAACTGCCTTGAGTGAAGGTCCCTCCTCACCATCTATGAAACTGTATTTTTCCTCACTCAGAGGCACTTGGCTGCTGGGGTGTGCTGGGGTCTCAGCAGCCACCTGCTGAGGGTGTTGGAGCAGGGACCAGGATTGGGCAGTGCCTGGATGGGGAGAGTCACAGGTAGGAGGTCGACCAGGGACCTAAGTCAAGTGTTGTGGAGCTTGGTGAAGGAGGGTGTGCTCTGAGGCAGCACTAGCCAGGCGCAAGCTGTGCTTCAGATCTGGGACAACATGGCAGCAGCTGTGTCTGGCAGTGGTACTTGGAGAAGGGAGGGCCACTGAGTTCAAAGCAAGATCCCAGTGAGCAGTGGGGGGTGAGGGATGGGAGGGGTGAGTGGGTGAGAGCATTGGCCCCAGGAAATGACAGGGGGGAGAACTGGGCAAGGCTCAGGGCCTGGCTCCAGAGACTGGGTACCTGTCTCAGAGAAGGGAGCTCTCAGGAGGGATGCCTGGGCTCCCACCCATAGGGTGATGGCACAACCAGTAAGGCAAGTGGGGGCATGTGAGCAGGTAACCATGCTGGGCCAGTAACCTAGAGCCCCTACTGTGCCAGGAACACTGACCCTTTAGTTGCTGGACCATGGAGAGGTCTGGGTTGTCCCAGGAGGACTCAGAGGAGAGGATGCAAGGACATTAAGGCTGTGACTGCGATTTTCCAAGACCTAAGAAAGCATTTCAATGTTTTAACCACTAGCACATCTGGTTAAATGCCAGCTCTGCACTCACCAACTAAATTACAGACACTCCCACCACCACTGCAGGTGTTTATTACCAAAGGGCCCCTGTCCTGCTCTCCCCAGGCTCAGGACAGAGCAGGGGCTCCCCTGCAGGTGCAGGGTCTTGGCACCTGCAGGACTGGAGGCAGGGTTGACCCATTTCACCTTAGTTATTTCTTTCAATTTTCCAGTCTGGAAAGGGGAGGGTAGGAGTTGTCTGCTTTTTGTTTTCCATTTTGAGATATTTGTGGGGATCGGGCAGCTGTTTGGGGGTGTCTCCTTGGAGCCCAGTCCTGCCCGGGACTGAGAGCAGGCACGGGTGACTTGCGGAGCCCCCCACCTTCCTGGAACAGGTAGTGTGGAAGCCACAGCACTCATCCTCTGCTAATCGCTCAATTTCTTTAGGCAGCGGGATTTTTCATAAAAACCCCATTCCGTTTCTATCCTGTCGCCCCCGTCTCCACGCCCACAAGCTGCTTTCTACCAACAACAATTTCAAAATTGATCTTTGAAATGACTCCTCACTTAAATCAGCTTCTGAGTTTTAAAGGGTAAGAAAATGTCTCTTACTCATTTAGACTAAAATAATGCGCCCATTAACCGTGTTAGAGACATGCAAAGTCTCCTGCCTAGAAATTATCCATTAGCCATTTCAGGCTCTCCCACCTGCCAGCCTTCCTCCGTGGTCCCAGAGGAGTTGTGAATCTTCAACATCATTTTGATGTTCCCTTCCTCCAAAGACTAACTTTTAATGGCTCCCCATTGCCTTAAGGGTAAAGTCCAAATTCCTGGGCCTGTGATCTGACTTCGGTCTTCCCTGTCACTCCCTCACTCTAGACCTGGGAACTCCAGGCTCCAGCTGTACCAAACATATCATGACTTTAGCCCACCTATTCTGTCACCTATTGGAGACACTTCACCCAATCTCCACCTTCAAATCTTAGCTGTCCTTCAAAGGAGGGACTTAAATCCAACCTTCTCTAGGCAGTCCTTCCAAATCCTCCTGGCTTAGAGGATTAACCTCCCTGGGCTCCCCCATTGCACCTTGTTCTCATCTATTGCAGCAGCCCAGCTTGTCTCCCCTGTGCCCAGCGAATACTTTATTCTCCAACTATCTCTGTTCTTCGTTATTCCTTGAATGCAACTTGCTGCATTATATTTTTTGCTCCTGTGTATGTTTATCCCTGGACTGTCTTCTCTCCTCTTATCTGTCCAGATGACTCAAACTCATCCTCCCAGAGTAGTGCTTCTCAACCTTGGCTGCATGTTAAAGCATTCAGCCAACCAACGGGGGGGGGGGGGGGGGGTGTTCAAAATACCCGATGGCCAGGCCTCACCCTACAGCAACTAAATCAGGACCTCTGGGCGTGGGATCCAGGCATGAGTGCTTTTAAAAGTCCTCAGGTGATTCCAGTGAGCTGCCAAGGTTGTGAACACCTGTTCCAGAATCACCTCAAGCTTTTCCCTACTTTGTTAAGGTTAATTATTATTTGTGCCCTTGGAGTTTAGCATTGTGCCTATAACTAAGTATTTATTGAATGAATGAATAAATAAATGGATGGATAAATGGATGGAAGGAAGGATAGACGGGAGGATGGGTGTTGCTCAGGAATAATCATAGGCTGCTTTCCACTTCTAGACTTACTCCTGGAAGGGAGGTGTCAACCCCACGTCTCCAGCAATGCTACTCCCTTACACAACACAGGTGCTGAGTCAAATTTGCAGACTTCAGTTGAGCAGCAGCTTCACTCAGTTGCCAGGTTATCTACTGAGAGCAGTAGTTTTCCATCTTTGCCCACAAAACACTCAGTTTTGACCTAGACCAAAATGGAGCACTGGTAAAAATGAAGGGATAAAAGTAGTTCTTCTCCTAATTTGTAGGGGAGCTTGGAATTTTCTCTAAGTTTTCCCTCCAAAATTTTTCTTAAAATTTTGCCTCCCTACTACTGATTGTTTTACTAGCAAGTATTGATAAATCAATATGATTAAGTATGGAAGCAAACCAATAAAGGCAATCTCTAAAATAGGATTAGGAAATAACTTCTGGAGAATGTTTCTTCTGGTTAAACTGATTTCCTTTCCTCACCCCTTTCCTTGCTTCTTTCCTCCCTTCCTTCCTTCCTCCCTTCCTTCTTTCCACAAATATTTATTTAGCATATACTAGGTTCCTGGCACCATGCTGGGATTAATGGTGCAATACAGACATGGTCTTTTTTCTCACGTGAAATTCGTTGTGAATATTTGAACATTCCACAATTTCTACTAGGTATGCTATGACTTCTAGAAACTCCACGTCCTCAATGAGGTTAAGAACCACTGACACATTACAATTTCACAGCCAGGGCTCATTGAAGACAATGAGCTTAACTGTCAGTTTAAGTGGCTTGAAGATGGTGAGTAAGTCTAGGTAGAGAAGGCAGGACCAGCTAGACCTTCTCAGGACCCTATTTACCTTTGGGAGCCAGCCGTGGCACCCTGTAAGGATCCTGCCAGCCTCCACAGTCAGGCCCCCACATTTCCAGATCTTCCTGAGCTCTGTGTTGTTGGGCTTTCATCGTCGCACCAGCAGGACCTCTGAGAGTTTCCATCTTCCCCAACTATACCCATCTGGTTGCAGAAGTACCTGCAAACTTAAGGGTTACAATGTGTTATAGTCTGAATGTGTGTGTTGCCCCAAAATTCACATGTTGAAATCCTAATCACCAAAGTGATGGTATTAGGAGGTGGGGCCTTTGGGAGGTGGTTAGGTCATGAGGGTGGAGCCCTTATGATTGGGATCAGTGCCCCTATATTAGGGTCCTCATTAGAGGCCCCAGAGAGTTGCCTCAACCCTTTCACCATGTGAGGACACAGAGAGAAGACACCATCAATGAACAAGGAAACAGGCCTTCACCAGAACCAAATCTGCCAGCACTTTGATGTTAGATTTCCCAACCTACAGAACTGTGAGCAATAAATTTCTTTTGTTTCTAAGCCACCCAGTTTATGGTGTTTTGTTACAGCAGCCCGAACATGCTAAGACACAATGATAATTTTTCTATGAAAGTAGGAAAAAAAGAACATAGAAAATGAACTCTGAGCAACCATGAAGCAATCAAGTGAGCTGGACAGAGTTGCCAGCAGGTATACCTTTCGTAAGCCCAGATTTTTCAACTATCCTACCCTTCAGCAGAAGTGGTGATAGTCACTCAAATCTGGTGCAGGGCAGGTCTCTTCCAAGCCTGCTTTCCATCCTAATTTGCACTTCAGCTTGCTCTTCTGGTCTCAGAGGTCCGAGCATTTCTTTGCAGCTGTTCTTCTGTCCCCAGAGTCTCTCTCCCTAAAGCCCACTCATATTATATTTGCTTCCAAAAAGCCCTGTCCTAGTGTTCTGGTGTCCCTTTGCAAGGCCCTTTTATACCTCCTGAGATCTGTGTGGTGTGTTTTCCAGACCTCAGGACAGTCTTTTCCTCCTTATGGAACATTCAGCCAATGCATTTGGTTTGTCCGAACTATTTACTGGTCTGTTGCCAAACTCTAGCCTTGAACAAAGCCAGACTGCTTAACCTATGGATCTTATTGGGCACTGGGCCCTCCCTCCAGTGTGGAGGGACTGCCCCTAATGGAAACTGTCTTACCTTGGGGCTCCTCGCTATTGTCTCAGGCCTCATGGAGAGTCACTCCTGATTTCAAAGCCTAGACTTCATTGTGGTTCACCTAGCAAATTTCTGTGTTGCACACAAATAACACTTTTAACATCCAACTGTGGTACAAAGCAGGAAAAAAAAAAAAAGGCCTGTCCCCTGATCACAGTATGGTCAAGCAATTTTTGAAAGATTCATCATTCAAGTGGAGAAAGGAGTGGAATTTTCCAAAGGCCACTTAATTGCACTCTTATAGACTATGGTATTTTAAACATTAATACTCTATAATAAAAGAAACTAGAAGAAATTTGGATTAATCAAAGGCTGGAGCTGGAAGAGAAGACACATTATGGAGATTGATGGCTTGGGTTAGATAATCACAGGGAAGTATGCATTCGTTCAAGAAAGTAATTTTTAAACTCTGGCCCTAAAACACTAGGGGTCCCAGGGGAATGCTGCAGGTCTATAAGGATTCTATAAAAGTTTGGCTTAGAAATTCTATATATTTAACTGTTTCTTCAAAAGCTAATAAAAACTTGTGTATTCAAAGGTTTTGTTTCCAAAATTTTACTATCATTAGAGACCATCGGTGCTTTAATTTGCATGCTAACTGACCGACTTTATGGTTAGTATCATAAATAAAAACATTCGAAACAAATTTACCCGTGTTAAATACACACAATGTAGGACATCAATAAAGTGGTGGAAAAAAATTTTTCATTTCCTTTATAACTGGCCCCAGGTTCCTCTTTGGTTGGGAACTGTCTTTATTTGCCCTCCCCCCATGTTTATATCTATTTGCTTGTTTTATTAAGCCAGATCCCATTCTCCTCGTAGTCCATTAGTCACATGGCTGCCATTTGTCCCTCTAGACCCACGTCCCCGACATGCTTCTTCACTCTTCTCTCTGTCCAAGAGGTCGGCTTGCATGGATACACCAGTGGCCTCCCTTGCCCTTTGGCTATCTGTTGGGTGGGCCAACGGGGAGCTCTAGCTGGAGGAGGGAGGGAGGGAGGAGTGTGAGGTCAGGGTCTCAAGCTGGGTCCCTCTGTGTTAAAGGTCACTGCTTTTCTCCTGGCAACTCTCTCTTCCCTTCAAATCCACCGCTCCCTCCTGCAATTCCTTCAGGCTGCGTGGAAGTAACAGCTTGACTTCTACTAACTCTGGGTTTCTGCACTACCTCTTATAGTTTCCCTACACCCTCCCACACCTTCATACATACACCTATCTTGAATTATCTTCATTTGGGTGTGCCATCTGCTTCCTGCTGGAATCTTGACTGATTCACCCCGCTTCTGGTCCCCTTCCAATGATGAAAACCATCCCTAGGCACTTCTGCACTTCTCTTTGTATGTGTTCTTGCAAAATGGTGTTGTTTTGTATGCATGTATTTCAACTTTTTCATAAATGTTATTGAGTTATACATTTTGTTTGGCTTCTTACCTTTCCCACTAATTACCATGTCCTTAAAAGGTTCATCCACGTTGCTATGGCTACAGCTAATCTATGGTTTCTAAACTGCTGCTCCATCCTCTGCCATGTGCACCTGGCACATTTACCTATCCAATCTCCAGATGATGGACACCCAGGTGGTCTCCAGCTTTTTGGCACCACAACTGGTGCTGCAATGAAGAGTTTTGTGTATACCCCTTAGGGAGCTGTGTAAGGATTTTTTTGGACAACACAGCAAGGGATAGAATTGCTGAATCATGCAGGGTGCATCTACTTAATTGGATTCAGAGAACCAGCTGTACTCTACACAATGCCCACACCCATCTGCCCTCCTGGCAGCAGCAATGCCCAAGTGTTTCCTTCCCCAGGTCCCTACCAACACTTGGCATTATCTAGCTTTCTAATTTTGCTAGTCTACTTACATATAAAGTGATACCTTATTTTGTAATTTGCCTTTCTTTGATTATTAATAATTTTGAGCATTTCCTCAGAAGCTTTTGATTTCCTCTTCCATAAATTATATGTTCACATCCTCTGACTATTTTTCCATCGGGGTTGCTATTTTTCTTATTCATCCACATGGGGTTCCCTGTATATTTTTTAATACCCTATTGGTTTTCGTTAGCTAATATTTTATGTAAAATTTTTTACATCTACATTAATAAATAAAGTGAGACTTTAAATCTCTTTACTCCTATTGTCCTTACCTGAATTAGCTTTAAGAATATAGAAATGACTTGTTCCTTACAGGAATCTGATGGCTCCTCACCATTTATTCCCCTGTCCAAGTCATCACTATCCCTCACCTAGACCCCAGTGAAGGATGACTGGGTGCAGGGTACAGAAGAACATTGGGTTTGGGGATGGAGTAGGCCCCTCATGGGCCTCTCTGCATGGTATGGTAATTATCTGCTTTTGTATCTGTCTTCCCCATTGGACTGTATTTCCAGTACCTGGCACATGTGTGCCAAGAATAAATGTTTAAGTTATTGGTGAGTAGGAGACCAGTTCTTCTGTTATATATGATTTGTCTAAAGTCAGGTAACCTGTTTCCTCATCACAATCATCAGAACAATAATGATAAAACCATGTCCCATATTGGTGATGAGGGTTAAATAGAACCATGCACCTAGAGCACCCCACTTGCCACATGGTGGTGAGCATATGTGGGTGGAGGCCATCTCAGGAATAATCCCCACCCTCTTTAAAAATAGGGCTTGGGACTCCAACTGGCCAGAAGCGGGGCTGATATTTCAGGCTGGAGGAAATCCATGTGGCCAAGTGCGTCTGCCTCCAGGAGCAGGGATCCAACAGGGCAGTGCTCTCCCGAACTTCCAGGCCCCCATGCTGACAAACATGTGGACAGGGCCCTGATTAGAGAGGAGCCTAGAGGGAAGGGAAGAGGGAGACTCCCCGGGTCCCCAGGCCTGTTCTCTCACACCCATTGGTCTCCACTGATTACTGCATGAATGGAGCATTGATTACCATGCCACGCCACTGTGCAGTCTCTTGATGGAGTGGCTCCATGCAGGGATTTATTAGTAATCACGCCTTGAATAAATGTTTTGCAAATGGGGTCTCTCCCGATGAATAGGAAGGGCTTTGGGAGTTGAGAAACCCTCGGTGCCAGACCTTCAAGGCTTGCAATATGTGTTTTCACTTCCACATAATTGTATGTTTGTCCACTTCAAGGCTGACAGGGACCTTAGTTGGCAGATAACCAGCTACAAATGCAGGTCTGCCCTCTGGGTGGTGTCCTTTCTTGGAAGAAGTGGGGATATCTTCTGGATTGTTTATCTTGCCTGGTGCCAGGCCAGTGGCCCCCTCAGCACAACCTCTCTTACTCCATGGAAGTTCGCAGGCTGTAGTCCACAGGCAGGGCCTGGCGGGGAGTTTACCGACCTTGGGGAAGAGCACCAGGACACTGTGGAGTTACATTTATGTTGCACACAGGGTTTGTTCTGGCCAGCAGTTCTCACAGGGTGGGTCACTCTCAGCCCCTAGCAGGGTTCTCAACCTCAGCACTATTGTATTGTAGGATGTGGGGAGCCAGCCTTTGTATAGTAGGATGTTTAGTAGCATCCACAGTTACTAGATGCCAACTGTATGCTCCTCGCCCCCAGTTGTAACAACCAAAAATGTCTGCAGATATTGTTGACCATCCCCAGAGGACACAGCTGCCCCCATTGAGAACCAATGCCCCTACTAGAAAGGGTTTCCAGGTGATTTCAACAAAAATACTAGGCCCGCTTAGGGGGAAAAATGTAGATCAACAAGTTTTAAAATGATAAAGGGAAAGGTTGTTAGGAAAAATCCATTTAATTATGCCTTCATCCATTAATCAGCTCCTGGGTAGTCTCCTCCCATGCACCGGGTATTGCTACAGGAACTAAGGATTTAGCATGGAATTAGACACCTAAGACCCCTGCCCTTGTAAGGCTTCCCTTCTACTTAGGAGGGAAGACTAACAATAAGCAAACAAATGAGATAATTTCAGGTTCAGGTAAGTACTACAGGGTTGGTATGATAAAGAGCAACCTGTATGAGGGATGAGATGGGTCACTGGTTTAGACTGAGGGTCAGGGAAGGCTTGGATGATAAGGTGGAGCCAGCCCCTGGACTCTCCGGGGGAAGAGCTCCAGGCAGATGGAACGGGGCAGGGGGCAAGAGACTGGGGTGGGGGAGTTTGAGCATGTTCAAGGAAGAGGAAAGAGGCCAGTACGTCCAGCTAAGGACGAAGCTGGAGAGTGGGATGAAGTGGAGAGGAAGCTGGGAGATGCATCGTGGTCTGGTTTGTATTTTAAGTGCAGTTACCCATGCCCCACCCCTACCATTATGCTCTCTAGTACCCCAATTCCAACCATCCCCTGGCCCCACAAAGAGCCTAACATGCTCTCACTGCCCCTTGTCCCTCAAGCTCTCGCTCTCCTTTTTCCCAGCTTAAACCCCTGGTGCATCACTATGAACACTTCCTTTTATACATCCTCAGCTTCTTCCCCTCCTTCTGCCACTGCACTTGTCTCACAAGTGCCTTGAGAGAGCTGGATGTAGCTGGAAAGAAACACACAGGCCAACTTGCTGGAACTTAAATTTATGCTCATAACCTCAAGGGAACCCTCAGCACTGCTGGTGACCCCACTCTACTTCCCTAGTCAACTTGTCATCCCCTCTCTAAAACCCTCCCGTGCCTTCTCCTCTTACCTTAAACCACCTCTACCTTTTCCCTCTGCCTCACTTTCCACTGACGATCTTGCTTTTTATTTCTCTGCAGAAGGTCCTCATCTTCCCACCATTAAATCTACCACCTACTTGCATCTGTGCCCATCCTGTTTTCCTGTTCTGTAGAGCAGTTGTTCATGAGCCTGTCTATTTGTACCCAGGAGGAAAGGAACTCCTTTATTTGTTGCTGTGTTCCCAGTGTGTAGGAAGACTGCCTTGTACTTAATAAGTTCTCAGTCAAAATGTGGTAGTGAATTAATGAATGAGTTTTAAGGAGGAGAGTGACAAGATACACCTCCTGATTTTAAAAGATCACTCTGACTGCTGTACACACAGATGGCTGTAGAAAGATAGGCACAAAAGCAAAGGGTGAGGAAGGAGGCAATTGCTTTGGCCCCAGGCTGCATTAGGGCAGTAGTAATGGGGGTAGAGAGAAGTGAATAGCCTCCATTCTATTTGGAAGTAGAACTGATTTGGTGATGAAATGTACGTGGGGGATATAGGGAAGAGTCAAGAAAGATCCCTGGGTGTCAGTTTAAACAATCAGAAGGGTGATGGTGCCACATGCCGAAGTGGGCAAGACGGTGGGGGAGCAGTTCTGAGAAGGGAGAGAAATAAGAATTTGGTTTTGGACGTGTGGTCATGTTACGTTTGAGATGTCCTCTGGAGGTGTCCAATTGGAGGGGCCATTTATGCTGTTAAATGTCAGGCTGGTGCTTTGCGAGCTCCCTCGGCTCCCTGTCTACATGTTCACTGCAGGTCGGCAGGGAGTTCTGCTCATCACAGCCACTCAGGGGTCCAGGCTAACAGGTTTCACTTAACACTGGGGGCTCAAGGAAAAGAGAGCGTGATACACCACACACTCCTATTGTCTAATCCAAGCCAGGACTGTGCAGTGGTACCAAAGATTCGCCCCTTGATTTTATCTGTTGGCTGATCAAAAGATGGCAAGTACTTCCCAAGATGGGTTTGTAGTGGCCCTTGTGGCATTCACGGAGATGATTATCATAGCACTTCCATGGGTGAGTAGGTAATAATAACACCCATGTATTAAATGATCAGTATGTGCCAGGCCATGTGCTAACCCATTTACATGTTCAATTAGCAAAATACCTTATGCAGATGGTTTTATTATCTCTATTTTACAGATGAAATATTGCCTAAAAACATTATTTAACTAGCCCCAGGTCACAAGCTGGAGAGTTGTAGCTAAGGTGTGAACCCAGGTCTCTCTAACCCCAAAGTCCATGCTTTTAACCATTTTACCAAATCCAAGTTACAGACTAAAAATGACATCCTCAAGGGTTTTATGGTGAACAGTTTAGAAGGATCCAACCTGAGAAGATTATTTTCTATAGAACATATTTCTGTTTTCTAAGACTTTCTTTGGAAGTGGAAGCCACCCTTGGCCATCAAAACCACCAAGCTCAGGTTTGCTTTCTCAAGTTACAAAAAGGTGGAATGGCTGTGCAAACACGTAATGTGGAATTACCTCCCTCCCCAAACCCTTGCACTTCATGTAAATCTAGCATGTTCTACACCAAGTCACTTAAATGCCAAATGAACCTTCCTCACTGGTGTGTCCTTCATTTGTAGCAGGTCAGACAACACAATAAATTACTCATTATAAGATCAGTCGTAAATGCAGGGTTTGGCTTCTATATTCATTTCCTGTTGCTCCTGTGACAAATTATCACTGATTTAGTGGCCTAAAATAACACAAGTTAATTCTCATACTTCTAAAGATCAGAAGTCTGAAATCAGGCTTACTGGATTAAAACCGACCTATCAACAGGGCTGGTTGCTTACGGAGGCTCTGAGGGGAGAATCTGCTCATTGACCTTTTCAGCATCTAGTGGCCGCCTGCATCCCTTGGCTCGTGGCCCCTTCCCCATCTCTGCTTCCATCATCACATCTCCTCGTCTGACTCCTCCCGCCTCCCTCTCATAAGGACCAGTGTGAGAACATCAGGCCTGCTAGATAATCCAGGATACTCTCCCCATCTCAGGAGCCTTAACTTAATGACATATGCAAAGCTCCTTTTGCTATATAAGGTGACATTCAGTGGTTCCAGGGTTTAGAGAATGAAGGACCATTATACAGCCTACAGAAACATCTGTTCAGAGGGCATCTAAACTCAAGAATAATATTTCTCCAATGTTTTCCTTGGCTCCTTCTTCAGATCTTTGTCACATTCAAAACACCATGTAACCATGTCTCAGCCATCCATCAGAAGTCCTTTAAATGGTCAGGTGTAACTTGTGTGAGTTACAGCTCTCACTGGTAAGACACAGCATTCAAGATTTGATTTTTTTCCCCTTTCATTTTTGAAACCAAAAATTGTATATGTCATTTAGTTAACAAGGTCTCACTCTAAATTAGGGAACATTTGTTCTAAGCACAAAGCTTAAATTAGGCCTTGACTTTCTGGACACTCACGTTCTTATCACCTCTTTTCCTAATCTGCTCTGGCTGCCCTAGCAGTGACGAGAACCAGAGCAAAGACCAGGGCTGCAGGCAGCTGCGCATACAGGCAGGCCAGCTCAGCTCGCAGCGCTCATTTCTGCACCAGGGCCTGCAATGGAGAAATACTCTGAAACCAACAACAGTGAACACGTCAGGACTGGCAGTTCTCTGGGGCTGAGACACTCTCAAGCCATGGGGGGACAGTAGCTGTTCCTTTACCTTCTGGGTAGGGTACTTATAGAGGAGAAAGAAACCCTAAGGGAAGTTAGTTAGGTTACATCTAGTGCATCCAGGGGTAATGAATTCATTCATTCATTCATTCATTCATTTGTTCATTATTAATTATAAGCCTCAAGCACTCATCTCTGTGCTGGTGCTCCAGATATAAGAGGCAACAAAGTAGATATGGCTTTATCGTCTCATGAGCCTTGCTGCCCTTTATTTAGAACCTGCCATGGGCCAGTCAACAGAGGAACTATTTGAAATGCAGTTCTTGTACTCAGTCCTCCAACCAATACCCCAGAGAATTTACACCAATCTTCTAATTCAAGAGGAAGTGGTGGGTAGAGTGAGTAGGGAGAAAATTTCAGTTAAGAACAAGTCAGGTGAAACCTGGGTCCCTGCACTGTGGTTTCTGTGAGCCCCTGGACCTATTTGGGGACTTCAGGGTATGTGGATTACATCACACCCTCCTGGTTTAGGCACGTGCTGATTCAAATTGCTTACTCAAAGGATGAAGATACCAGATTGCGTCCATTTGTAGAGTGGCCTCATTTTCAGTGTGTTTTGTGCAATTGTTTCAATGGGGCCCTGGGCCATCCCTGTATGGCCATCATCCTGGGTCAAAACTCATGTTTCAGAAAATGTGGCACTCTCTCTCAGAAGCAGGAGGTGACACATTTCGTTCTCATCATGGGGACAGCAAGATTCCCATGCAGAGAAGGTACTGCCGGGAGCCAGCACACAAGGAGCACAGGGCTGGCCCTTGTGGATTTCGGAGAAAGAAGTGAAGACAGTAAAGTGTAGTTATTTCCAGGGATGGCCATTGATAACGGTAAATTAGACAAAAGCAGAATGCTTTGTAGTGACTGGCTGAATTATACCTCTGATGTGATCAAATTCTAATGCTGATATCTGAAAGTCTGGGAAACTGGCTGCAATGTATGCCCCACACTCGGCTACACCCAGCATTTGAGGACATGGGGTGCACAGGAGATGCGATGCTCTTTTGTCACGGCCACCAAGCCTTTTAATTGTGTGCCTAACTTTGGTCGATGTCACTCCAGCTGAGGGAGGAAACTGAGCCAGGCCCACCTGCAGCCCTGAACTAGGGATAGGGTCTCAGGGACTCCACCTGGAGCAACTCGAGAGGTCACCTGAAATGGACAAAAACAAAAAGATTTAGACGATCTACAAGATGCATATGATAAAAACCATGAGTGATAGAGATAAGAGGAAGCCGTCTTCATTCATTCATTCATTCATTCAGCATTTCATAAATATATATTGAGCACTTACTTGAGGCTGTGTGATGATGATGGGAACTCAATGGTGAACAAAACTTGTACCCTGCCTGCAAACTCTTCTGGGACATTGTAGGGATAGTTGGTGGTTGCCCCTTCAGCATCCCTTCACATCTTATCCCTTCCTAGCCATACTCCACTTTACTCAGGTTTGGGATTTCAGAGCTGGAAATGGGCCCCATTAGCTAAGCCTGATCGCTCTATCCAGAACTGCAAGTAGGCAGCAGAGCCCCTGCCTCAGGTCCCTCTTTAGAAGGCCCTGCACTGGTCCTTCTTCAACCATGCATTTTCCTATAGGGTGAGAGTCTGAGGGACTAAGGGAGCCTGTTCCTCCCCTTGTAGACCACAGCCTAGGTATCCGAGCTCCGCTGCTAGGGCATGCACTGTCCTCTTTCCCAGTTCTGTCCTCCCAAAGGCAGATTGTGCTCCCAGTGGGACACCCCTAGGCCAGATGTGGAATTTGGACATATGGGCGAGGATGTCCCCATACATGTGTATGAGGACCCTCTCGGTGAGGGATGAAGTGTGGGGTGGAAGAGAAAAGGGGCGGACTATTGCCTGTTTGCACACTTGCCTGGAAGCCACAAATGAGTATCCCATCTTCATCATAGGAACCTAAGTTGGTTCTGTAAGAGTGAGCTCCAGGAATTTTATTGATTGTGGAAGAAGGAACCTTCTAGTACTACTCTTGCCTAAAGCCAGCCCTACCTCTGGAGGTTTTGGGTTTTGTAGGTCAATCAATTCCTTGTATCATTTAAGCCAGTTCAAATTGGTCTTTCTGTTTCTTACAATCAAAAACATCCCGATGGAGTATTAACCCCACTTCCATCAGCTACCAGCTATGCTGCTGGAAGCACAGCAAGTCATTTCCACCTCACCAAAGCTCATTTTCTTCAAATGTACAATGAAGATGATAACCCAAATGTTGCTGGGTGGCTGAGAGGAAGGAATAGAATCATGAGTGGAAAAATATGCTGACCATGGTACCTGGCATACAGAGGTGCTTAGTAAATATCACTTCCTTGTTGAACAGTGTGGACTAGAAAACTCAAAGCTGCTAGGGGCATCCCTAGGCCTTGCCCCCTTAGAGACAGTCATTGTTTTATGCCACAAACATTTACTAGGCATCTCTCAGGCATCAGGTTCTATCTTAAGGGCTGAAGATACAAAGATGAATGAGTCAGAAGCCCTGCCCTTGCAGAGCAGACACAGTGTCATGGACTGGCAGGGAAGAGACAAGTTCACAACTGTGTCAGCATGTGATGATGCTGTGTTCAATGATATGTAAAGTAAATAAGATGTGAAATAAATCAGGCTTTGAACAACAGGTTGGATAAATATAAATGAATAGAAATTTAGAAGTTAAAAAAAAATTGCTTTTGGTTGCTGTTAACGGAGACCTGAATTGTGTCACTTGTACTTTTCTGGATTTTTCTCTTTCTTGTAAAGTCCAGAGGTCACATGTCCAGGGCTGCTATGGTGGCTTCATGATTATCAGGGACCCGGGCTTTTTCCGTCTTCCTGCCTGGTTGTGTGTTGCTTCCTTGTTGAGGCTACCCCAAGCTTCTGGAAGGCTGTTAGAGCCCCAACCATATTGCAGGCAGCAGTCAGGAGGAAGAAGGAAAAGTGAAAAGACAAAAAAACGCTGGTCCCAGCTGTCAGTCCTTCCTTCTCAGAGGTCCTTCCCAATAACTTTCACCTAAAATCACAAGCTAAAATTTAATTCTGTGACCATACCTAGTTGCAGAGGAAATGTAGTGGTTGACTATGCACAGTGGTGTCTCCATAATACAGATCTATTAGTAAGAGAGAAGTTGGTGGGGAGGGTGGATCGAGGTTGCTTCTGTCGCTTGGGGGCACCACAGGAGCAGAGGAGCAGAGGACAAATAAACAGCCCATGACCAGGACAGCCAGGAGAGGTTGGAGTGGAAGGCAACAAAGAGATGATAGTCAGGATTTAGGATAAGCCAAACTTCAGCAAGAATCAGAAGTACCTGGAGGGCTTGTTCCAACACAGATTGCTGGACTCCACCCCCTGGGTTTGTGATTCAGTAGGTCTGGGGTGGAACCCTAAAATTTTGCATTTCTAACAAGTTCCCAGGTGATGCTGATGCTGCTGGTCTGGGGACCACACTTTGAGAACCACTTTGGATAAAGGTAAGACTTTATCCTCTAATTAACCCCCTGAAGGGTTTTGAGTTGAGAAGAAGAATGACGAACTGATTTGTGAAGGCTTCCTTGCCAGGGGTGTGCCAGATGGGCAGGAGAGGGCAAAGATTGGAGGCAATAAGAAAGCCATCATTTGGATCTGTCCAGCTGGGCTTAACTGTATTATTTACAGCAATTTCATGAAGGTTCCGACCTCCAAGTCCCAACTTTATTAGCTGTAAGCAAACCAACCAAGCTATCTGCCCTACGCCCAGAAGAACTCTGGTTTTGAGAGGGTGTTGGTATTGATGATTTAAAAAAAAGAAAAAGAAAAAAAATGATATATCCCCATCTCCTTACCCTATTCAATTACAGCCTGAAGTTTTTATTGAAAAATGAGAAGCAGCTGGGTGGGACCTGCAAACAAAGAAGCAGGCCCTGAGTAGAAGAAATAAGATGCTAGGGTAAAGCAAGGTCAATGAACCCCATCCCTCCCATCAGTGAGTCTCCCCCACTTTCTGTTCTATTTGTCCTAACTTGAGTTTAGACCTCCTTTGGGTTGCAGTTAAGGCTGAAATACACAGGGAAGCAAGATTGAGGATTTGGACCAAGCTGAGTTTATTTATTTATTTATTTTTTAAAATAATTTTTATTTCAAAATATTAACAGGTATAAGTGTTCTTGTTACATGGATGAATTGCATAATGCTGAAGGCAGAGCTTTTAGTGTGCCCGTCACCAGAATAGTATACATTGGACCCAATAGGTAAGTTTTTATCCCTCACCCCCATCCCAGCCTCCCCCCTTCTTAGTTTCCAATGTCCTTTACACAACGTTATGACTGTATGTGCCCACTTATTAGTGAGAACATGTGGCATTTGTTTTTCAATTCCTGAGACACTTCACTTAGGATAATGGTCTCCAGTTCCATCCAAGTTGCTGCAAATGACATTATTTCATTCCTTTCTATGGCTGAGTAGTACTCCATGGTGTGGGGTGTGTGTGTGGGTGTGTGTGTTCCATTTTCTTTATCCACTCATCAATTGGTGGGCACTTAGGTTGATTCCATATCTTCGCTATTGTGAATTGTGCTGCAATAAACATTCAGGTACAGGTGTCTTTTTGATATAATGACTTCTTTTCCTTTGGGTAGATACTCAGTAGTGGGATTGCTGGATCAATGGTAGGTCTACTTTTAGTTCTCTGAGGAATCTCCATACTGTTTGCCATAGGGGTTGTACTAATTTACATTCCCACCAACAGTGTATAAGTGTTCCTTTTTCACCATGTGCATGCCAACATCTATTGTTTTTTTATTTTTTAATAATGGCCATTCTGTTAGGGGTAAGGTGGTATCTCATTGTGGATTTAATTTGCATTTTCCTGATGATTAGTGATGTTGAGCATTTTTTCATAGGTCTGTTGGCCATTTGTGTATCTTCTTTTGAGAAAAACTCTGTTCATGTCTTTTGCCCACTTTTTAATGGGGTTATTTGTTTTTTTCTTGCTGATTTGTTTGAGTTCTTTGTAGATTCTTGATATTAGCCCTTTGTCAGATGTATAGTGTGCAAATATTTTCTCCCATTCTGTAGGTTGTCTATTTACTCTATTGATTAATTCCCTTGCTGTTCAGAAACTTTTTAATTTAATTAAGCCTCATTTATTTATTTCTGTTGTTGCTCTATTTGTCTTTGGGGTCTTGATCATAAATTCTTTGCCTAGGCCAATGTTTAGAAGAGTTGTTCCTGCAGTTTTTTCCAGAATTTGTATCAACCTGAGTTTAATCCTGGTTCCAGCTCTGAAGAGGGCAGTGACTAACCTCTGGGAGAACTTTGTAAATTAGAAAAGGCACCACCTCCAGGTGCAGCTTGGCAACCCAAGAGTGTGGGCTGGTTGCAGCCCCCATTTGCCTGCTTGGCCAAGAGCCCTTGTGCAGGCACAGGCTGCAGGACAGTAACAGGTGGCCCTGCTGTGAGCAGGGACTTAACCTCAGGAGCCCTGGATTTTTCTTCTGTCAAATGGGATGACAGGCAGAGACCCCAGAGTTGTTGGGCAGACTAAATGAGATAAACCTTATAAAGTGCCTGGCATGTGGTTGGTGCTCAAGGAATGTCAGTATCCTTCCAGATTTCCTTTTGAATCAGTGAGGGTAGCCGGATGGGTTAAGCCTCGTAGGCTGCCAGGGAATCATCTGCTCCTCAAAATCTTGGCACGGCTGCCCCTGCCTGGCATTTGCAGCGGCGTGCCTGCTGCCTCTCCGCCAGCATCTCATTGTCTGGCGTGAGGAAAAAGTGCCCGGCTCCTGCTGCGAAGCGGAGAGCAGCAAACGGAGACCAGCTGAGCTCCTGTGGTCAGCAGATTAGCTCCCTTAATACTGCCAGCTTCGGGGGGCACAGAGCCCCTGATTGTGAGTCTAAAATCTCAGTGACTTCCCTCCCTTTTCATTAATTTTCTAAGCTCTAATGCTGCCAAGATAATGCCCTGCCAGGTGCAGGGACTCCTCTAAACCACTTTGCTCACAACCCCCACTCATCCTAGCATCCCTGGCCAGCTTGCTCATGTGCTGGAGGGTGAGGAGGGGCAGAGGCATCATTCCAGGAAGCCCTGTAGGAGTGAGGTGACCTGGAAAGCTTTCCTTGCTGAAGACTCTCCTTTTAAGGGCCAGCCAAGAGGCTGAAGTGCCAAGTCCCCATTAAATCACAAAAGAAGTGGGAGCGGTGGAAGGACAAGTGGGAGGGAGGGAGAGAAGCTGCTGCAACTGATTCTTCACTTGCCTGAGGCTGTTCCAGGCTTGCTGGATGGGATTGTTTCTCTTTTGGGTGCATGCTTTATAGTAACAGGTAAATGTTCAGTGCCAACTACCTGCTGGGCTCTAGGTTGGCCATAAGCAGTCTGGAGATGACTGGGACCTAGAGAGAAAGTTCACGTTTTAATTGGGGAGACAGACCTGCAAACAGACCGTGGCTGTGCCATATGGCAAATGCTCCAATGGAGGTTATTATGGGGTGTTGTTAGTACACAAAGGAGGGATGTCTACCTCTGCTATGGCAATGACGAAGCTTCAGAAAGAAAAGGACAATTGGGCTGGCCCTTGAAGGACGGGCAGGAGTTCACAAGGCAGAAAAGATGGAGAATGGCATTCCAGGGACAGGAACAGCACATGGCAAGTGCAGACTCCTGAAACATGCTAGAGGAACATGTAGGAAATAAGGCCTCTGAAGTAGGGGAGTGAGACTCAGAAGGGTTTCACAAGCTGGCAGTCTTGGTCAGGGGGAAAAGGAAAGAGACTATCCCCTATCTACAAGTGTGGGCAGGCTGGCAAGATGATGAAGTTCTAGGAGTTGGGTTGCTTGATCCCATATCCAGCTAGCAACAGGAAGAGAGTAAGCACCAGTCTCTGAGATCGGTGCTGAAAGCAAGGAGCTGGGGGCAGGAGATGAAGTGAAAAGATCTGGACACAAGAAGTGGAGTGGGTGGGAAGAAGTTCAGCTGGGCAAGGGGTGAGAGGGTCTGGGACTTTCACCACGCCTGGAGCTCTTTGTTGACATCCTTATCTTGTGCTGCATCGGTGAGGTGGCCTGAACCCCTTCCACTTACCCAAAACTGGGATTCATTTGTTATCAAATGCCATCTGCCTGTGCCCTGATCCCTGCCTGTATGCCGGAGTTCTCGCTAGGAAAGGCAGCAGGTAGGGAGCTCCCAGGGGCATAAGGACTGAGTCCTGTAGGTGCAATATTGTCTGAGTTCATGGTTGCAGGTTCTGTAGAGTGTGGCCCTGCTTAAGGGCTTGGAATGGTGAGCATGGAAGCTGGGGCTTAGAGTAGATGTAGGGTCATTCTCCAGCCAAGGACAAAACAAACAAACAAAAAACCCAACATGCTGACTTGGCTTCTCTTAAAGCCATTGATGGAGAGAGAGAATGCACAGGTGAGCCCTACCTGTGATATGAAGAAACATGCACCTGGGGCCTCTGTGACTAGGAACTGACTTTTCATTGTATACTAGTGATGTCTAAATAGTCCATCCAGATGGTGTCCCTGGGCCCTGAAGGGCAATGGGTGAGGGAAAAACCACAGTAATTCAACCCAATAAGTATTGCTTGATGCCTATTCTGAGCAGGCACTGTGCTCAACGCTGAGGAGGATGATGCTGTGACATTGTGATATAATAAGGAATATACACATTGGTCTCTATGTCCAGTTCCTAACATAGAACTCCTAAAACCCTTGTAGATAGGGGAGCCACGAGAATCTTCTGTTCTAATATTTGGTCTTTGACCCTGGTTCCTGACACAGAGCTCCTAAAAGCTTTGTAATTTCCTGAGTGATAGGAGCATCTTTTTTCTAATGAGGTAACTCTTGGTGGATTCCTGGACAGCCTCAGGATAGGGGCTGGTTGCCAAGGAAACCAACCATGTGATTAGAGGGTTGGACCTTTCAGCCCCACCCTACAACCTCCCGGGAGGGGAGAGGCGCTGAAGGTTGAGTTCATCACCAATGGCCAGTGATGTCATCAAGCATTCCTATGTAATGAAACCTCCACAAAAGCCTAAAAGGTCTGGGTTTGGAGAGCGTCTAGAGAGCTGAACACATGGAGGTCCCCGGAGGACAGCGTGCTCAGAGAGGACATGGGAGCTCCACACCCCTTCCCACATACATTGCCCTACACACCTCTTCATCTGGCTGTTCACCTGTATCCTTTGTAATATCCTTTATAACAAATGGGTAAACATAAGTATTTATCTAAGTCCTGTGAACCATCCTAGTAAATTAATCAAACCCAAGGAGAGGGTAATAGGAACCCTGGTTTATGAACAGTTGGTCCAAAGTATAGCTAACAACCTGCCACTTGGGATTGGTGTCTGAGGTGGGGGGCAGCCTTGAGGGACTGAGCCCTTAATTTATGGGATCTGACTCTAACTCCAGATAAATAGTGTCAGAATTGAATCAAACTGTGGGACACTTAGTTGGTATCCACTGAAGAATTGATTAGTCATTCATGGGGAGAAATCGCCACATACATTTTGGTGACCAGAGGTGAAGCGTCTGTGAAGCGTCTGTGTTGTGAGCGTGACAGCTGAAGCTTATGGTATAGTTGGGAAACAGAAAATTAAACCTCAGTTACATTTGACCTATGCCCAGGGCTGTGATTGAGGAGGCACAGGTAGCCATGGAAACCTATCCCCGGGCCCCAGTGCGGGGCTGTGAGGGTATGAAGGCTGCTCCAGGTGAGGGGAGAGTGTGCGCCAGGGCAGGGAGGTCAGGAGATGGCACATCTGAGCAGTCAGAGACCAGGAAAGTGGGAGGTGGACACATGGGGCGGTGGGCGTGGGCACATGCAGAGGCCATAAAGCCTGAACAGGAGAGTGGGCATTTGGTAGAAGTCAGGACGGCCATTGCAGGAGGTAAAGCAGGGGAACAGCTTCACTGCTCTGGGTGTTACTCTGCCTTGTGGAGAAGGGATAGAGGAAGGAGAGGATGTAAGGACGTCAGTTAAAGGATGAGTGTGCGCTTCAGGCGAGAGATGGTGGACCACGGATTTGAGCACAACAATGGAAACAGAGGAGAGTGCACAGACTCAAGAGACACTTAGGAAGTAGAATGGGCAAGATCTGGATATTAGTTGAGGATGGGGATATGGGGGTGAGGGGGCTTGAGGTGGACTAATAGTCCTCAAAGACATAAGGTTCTAATCCCTGGAACCTGTAAATGTTACCTCTCCCCTGAAAAAAAGATTGAGTGCAAATAGCCAGTGAGGTATGTGGAGATCCAGGAAAATGTAATGAGTTGGCATCCAAGGGGAGCAGCATGTTTTTTCATGGGCGTAATCTTGCCAAAAGGTCAAACAAGATAAGATCTGACAAACACTCACTGGACTTAGTGACCAGGTGGGAGTCTAAAGGGAACAGGAGGGAAGAGAGTCCAAAGCACAGGAGGGGCGCTGGCCTTGGGTGCAGAGGGAAAGGAGAAAAAGCCAGGCACAGGTGAGTCCGCTTGTAGGGTGAGGAAGCTTGAGGAAGTCTTGAGGGTGTTTGCTTCTGGCGGAGTCACTTTGCTTTGGCTGCAGGGAGTAATATCACCTGCTGAGACTGGGTGGGTGCGTGAGTGATGGGATTAAAGCCATTGTTAAGAATGGGACAAAGCTGACTGGGGAAAACAGAAGTGTTCCAGGGCAGTGGCACAGCTCTATTTGGGCTAGAACATTGTAATTTCTATCAGTTCCAACCTGTGTGGTTGTGTGCTTACTTCCTCCTGCACTGCTCGCCGGGGAGGTCTGGGAGTTGGAGCTTTGCTGGGAGGGTGAGATAAAGGTGCTGCAGTTAAGGCTACTGGCAAAAGAGTGGCTGATACTGTGGGTGGATCCCGGGCTCTGAGCTGGAAAAGGGAAGGCAGGGATGGCAGGAGGATACTGATGGACAGGGGGATGATCAACAGGGCAAGTGATGGCTTCCGGGGCAACGATGACTGTAATCAGTGACAAATGCCCGAGGGGATGGGGCTGTGATCAGAGAATGGGATGTCTGAAACGTTGTGATTTCAGAGGTGAATTCTAATAGAAGCTGAGTGCAGGTGCCCTCAAAGGATGTATAGAGTCAGGGCCAAGGAGAAGAGTGTGAATTCAGGCCACTAATCCAAATAGGTCCAGGCAAAGGGATGGACAGAAGACAGGAAGCTGAAAGACAAGAGGAGGTGGGGCTGTGGCCACAAAGCTGGAGTGGCTCCCTGCCAGAGCAGCTCCCTGGCACTGGGGCTCCTCTCAGAGGGGAATGGTGGGTGGCATGCTCTTGGGTGGGAACTACTGAGAGCTCCCTGGTGCTGTCCCAATGCTGTGCTGTTCTTTCCTTGCATTGCCAGACATAGTATTGGAGGCCAATGAGGTCACGTTTGTTTCACTGTCATTGCTACTAACAATAGCTGATGTGACTGATCCAAACGCACATGTCTGTAATAGGCTTCATCTGAGCCCCCGTTTTAGAGGACAGTGGAATGGCGCTGAGAAGGAGGAAATTGCATCGTTGTCTATGAAAGGTAGCAATTTCTCAGTTTTTTCTCAACTCAAATTCCACGCTCCCTATCTGATTCTTTTTTCCCCTTCTAAAGGGTCTCTTCTCTCCCTTCTTCTTCCCAAACTGGTGTCCAAGGACAGAGGGAAGCAGAGCCTCTGGTCCACCCACTAGCCCAGGTCCTCTGGCCCTCTGCTGTGTGGTCCCTCCTCCCTCCCCCTTGCCGGGTTTCCTGTGCCCATGTTTGCTGGGGGGTAGCTGTTACCATCTGTTTCTTGGGTATCTTGCTGAGGTCCAAGGTGAAGTCTGGAGTCCTCACCATGAGCCTCCACTTTGGAGGTCTCCATTTGCCAGAGCTATTTCCCAGCTGCACTCTGGACACCAGGATCTCTCAGTATTTTGAGTCCCCCACTGGGACATGCAGGGACTTCTGGGGCCCCAGATGCCAAGGGTAGGCATAGGGGAATGGGGCACTATCTTAGACACCCTTGGCCCCTTCTCCTCTACCTCCTGGGCTGCACCATTCTGTCCTGGTGCCAAGCTGAGTTTTCCTGTGCTACACTCGGGGAAACAAGGAGCAATCCATCTTGTTCTGTGATTCACCCAAATTACCTGGATGTTTCTAAAAATCCTCCTCAGCCTCCCAGAGGAGTTGGAGCGGGAAGAGAGCAAGAACACTGTGTCTGACTCCTTGCCTCTCCCTCTCTCTCCCTTCCTCTTCCTTCCCCACAACAGAAGGACTTTCTACTTCCTCTTCCTGTCTGATAGGAACTGTCCCTATGATATGTCCTCTTCCTTTCTTGGTACATTTGTCTCCTTCCCTTCCCTCGAGAAATGAAGACAGAAAATTCAAAGGAAAAAAAACTGGATTACTGAGAAGAAAGAAAATTGGGAAAGATATTTTTAAGATACTATTCCAATTATCCTAATAACAAATAACAGTGTTAAGTGACTCACATACACTGTTTCATAAAATTGCATTTAAAATCTGAGAGGTAGCACTGTTATCACCATTTTACACATGGGAATACTTGGAGGTGTGGCAAGCCTAATAAGTACACAGGTGGTAAGAGATGGAGGGAGGCCTCAAACCCAGGTCCTTCTGATCCACAGCCTGAGCTCCCAACCCCTATGCTACACTGCCTCAGCCAGCCTACCCTGTTTCTATCTCTCTCAAATCCCAGGGCCATGGATCTGGTTTTCATTCTCTACCTCTGGCACTCTAAGGACAGCATTTTTCCCAATAGGAACTGACGTATGTAAAGGAGTAGTTCACCATCATTCCAGTGTCTGAACCATTGAGGAAGAGGTTGATATTCATCCAGATTGTAATTAGCCATATCAATTGTTAAAATATTAAAAATTAAACTGTTAAAACATTTCCATTCCAGTGGATAAATAGCTGCCATCCCCAAACCCTCCAAGTGCCATCCCTGATGCCTCATTCTGATGGGTGAGTCCCCAAGCCCTACTCACTGGTAAATATTTTGAATATCACCCTATAAGAGGGAAAAAGAAGTTTCACCCTACTGGATTGGACATATAATTGCTCCCTTGAGCTATTGATGGTACCATAAAGTGTTAGCCATTTTCTATAGCATTAGTGAGACAACTTGGGTGAAAGCACAGAGCATAATGTCCAGCACATAGCAGGTGTTCACGAAACATTAGCTGTCCTATAATCTAAGCCATGTTGGTAAAAGTCCTCCTTGAGGGACAGTTTGGAGCCCAACAATTCCCAGAGTTGATAGGACTGACACATATTCTTTTAGGAGGGGAAAGTAGAGCCATTTCCAATTTAAATCCCCAAAGCGGAGATATGAATGAGGTATGGCCAGAATTGGAGCATCTGGGTAAGCTGGCAAGGGCAGTTGCCGTCAGCACGCTGGACCCGAGTGGGCGCCGACTGAAAAGCAAAACAAAGTGGATTGAGAAAGAGATTTGCGCCAACAGCAGAAGCCAGCTGTACTTACCAAGGCCTCCCTGTGGGCAGATGTGGAGCATTAGCTTTCACTGAGCACTTTATCCCCGCTGACTCCTCATAGCCAACATAGAAAGAGTGATGGCATTCCCACTTTGGATGTTTGCAAACTGGAGTTCAGGGAGGATTGGGAGCTCATCCAAGGTCCCACAGACAGCAGGACACGGGGTCAGGAATTCCACCCATTCTTTCACGTTCTAGGGTCGTTAGGCTACCTCCTCCGCCATGTGCTTCTGCCCTGGGGTAGGAGCGGGGCACGGTTCACCCGATGTGCCCTTTATGCACTGCTTTGGTCTGTTTTAACAGACACCTTACAAGGAAATCACAAAAGCCACGGTCAAAACACTCACATATTCCAAAGTAGATGTGTTTTTAATAGAACCCACCCACAATCCAGAGACGCCAGTGACGATAGAAAGGAAAGTAGTGAGATACTAAGAACAAAAAACACATACACAGCTACCTGCCGAGGGAAGCAAGAAATGAAGGTATCGGTTGCTGAGACCAGTGGCAGCCAAAGGCACTCACTGCCTCAAGTGCTTCCACTGCAGTGGAGCCGTGGGTGGTACAGAGAATGCACTTGGCCAACCGATGGCCTCCCTGGGCGAGCTGGCTCGGCCCTTGGCCTGGACTGGAACTATGAGCCGTGACGCAGATGGATGTCGGCAGTGCGCCCAGAGGCTGCTTCCATGGAGTGGGAGCCACATCCTGTGGCCAGAGTCTGTCCATGTCCTCACACGGTGTCTCTAAGGTCTAGCCTTTGTGACCCTTCACTCGTGTGTAGCTCTTCATGGCTTTCAGAGCACTCTCTCATAGAGGTGATGGCCTTATCGGAGCCTCCAACCCATCTGTGATGGAAAAAGATTTGTATCCAAACCCCCACCCACTCCCAGCAAAAATCTTTTATTTTGCTTTTTAATCAATGAAGAAACTGCCTCAGAGAGATGAGAAAATGACAGACCTGGGATGGGTACCTGGGTCCCTTGACCCCAGGGAAGAGTATGCAATAAGAGAGAGAGTGAGAGCCTCAAAGTCTGGTTCATCTAGATTCAAACCTGGCCTCTCACGATCTGGGGACCTTTGGCAAGTTACTTAACCTTTGGGAGCCTCCATCTCTTCATCTGTAAGACAGAGATAACGGTATCTGATTCAGAGTGTTGCTGTGAAAATTAAATGGGTTCCTATATGTGAAATGCCTGGTTGTCCATAAACGCTATTTTTCTTTCCCCTTCTAGACTGGCACTGTTTCCACCGTACGGGATTAGTTTCAGAGACTTGTCATATGGGGGTGAAGACGGAAATTGTTTCAAGCGCTCTCAGCCTCATGTCCTCCACGTGGCCTCTGTGGTTGCAGAAAACCAAGCAAGGCTGCCTGGGAGTGTTCAGGGTGGCTAGGTGGCCTTCTGCCAGGTTAGACAGCTCCCCCATTTCTAACCCTTTTCAAGTCAGTAAGAAAACATCTGTACCTTTGATTAATAAATCCTCTAGGAGTGTGTAACATCAGTAGGAAGTCATCTCAGATGGTTTTGCAAAATCTTCGTGAAAATATGGGACCCTGTATTTGACGAGTGTGGTCTAGGGCCAGCTCCGGGGTTCCCACTGAGCAGCCGTGTTCCTAATATCATGGAACAACGGCTGCTTCCATACTTGGCCCGCCTTAGTCCACACCTTTGGAAGAGCTTGGGAGAGGGTCAGGCTTGGGAGAAACTGTGAGATTTTGAAAGACGTTTCTGTGCCAATTTCTCATACTGAGAGATCTTGCCTTCCCTCAGAGAGACACTGGATCTCTTGTTCTCAAACTCATCTATAAAATATCTTTCCATAATTGGGTTTTCTATGCAGCAGCGTGATGGCAAATGTTTAACTACGGGCTCTCTGAAAAAAAAAATTCCAATTTGTGGCATTTGCCAATTTTGTGATGTAAATGCTCCCAGCATGGCAGATTTCAAGCTACTATCATGAGGCTTGAGGAGTTAGGAAAAGGTACACAATTAGTTCTCATCAGCTGGCTATGTTCTGCTGAATTTACTTACAATATATCATTTAATCTTATCAAAAGTCCCATGAATTAGGCATTATTGTTCCCATTTTATAGAAGAGAAAATTGAGGCATAGAGAAAGAAAGTAACTTTTGGACAAGGCCACAGAGTTCTTAAGTGGAGCTGGGATTTGAACCCAGGTCCATTTGATCCCAGTGGTAACTCTGTTCAATGCTACTCTATACCCAGTCTCCTAGTTTACACTACCTGCTTTCCACCCCTCAGGAAACTGGAAAGGATTCAATACATTATTTACATTTATCTGCTGTCTTGCCACTCTCTTTTTCTGTCTCCACTGTCCCCTGCCCCCAACCCAAACACCCAAACCGCAACCTGTCCCCTTTCTCTAGCCTCAGAATTTCATGTGCTTGTTTTGCGTTTCCTACCATGAACCATGCTCCTTGTGGGGTTCTAGATTCCCCATTCCTTTATAAGACCACCACACAACCCCAAGCACTGCGCTTTGTACTAAGAGACAGCTCAATAATTTTTTTAATTGGATGAAGATCTTGAAGACAGTCTGATAATCTGGGTCACTGGAGCCCAGGATTTTCATTAGCAGATTGATGAGTGAGGTTATTTCCTTTCTCTCTCTCTCCCCCTCTTTCTGTCTCTCTCCCACTCTCTGTCTCTCTCTCTCTCTCTTTCCTTAAGAGAATTTGCTACTTTCTGACTGGCCTCTCTATCTTCAGGCTTGGCACCACTGCATCTGTCCTTGAATCCACTGTGGAAGCTGCCTTCATGAACACAGACCTGACTATGTTTGCCGCCCACTGCTCAGAAACTGTCTGAGGGTCTCCACTGCCTGCTGCAGTGATCCAGGGATGATCTTCTGAGCATGAAAATGTGGACAAATAAGTCTGGCAAATGCTGCAAACCAGATCCCCTCTTTGCAGTCCACAATGCACATTAGCCTATTAAAGGGAGAACACAGACCTGTTTTCCTATGCTTCATGCGTCTTCTCAATGAATTGGACTACAGAAATGCAACCCTTTTGGCCCTCGGAAACATCTGCTAAAATCTAAAAATTAGATTTTGTAGAATAAGCTTTGGAAAAGGCCTGTCTCAAAAGGGATGCCCAAACTCTTTAATTTGACCTTCAAAACCTTCTAGAATCTTTACCTAATATTCTTCTCCAATAGTGATATAAAAGCTCAGGCTCCAGAATCAGACAGATCCAGGTTCAAACCCCCCCAGCACTGGCATTTAATAGCATGTCTCCTTGGCCTGGTTGCTCCGCCGACACTGGGGCATGGTTCCTTATCTATAAGTGGCTATCACCCACCTACCTGGAAGGATTATTGTTAAAAGATTGCATGAGACAATGAATGTAAAGCCCATGGTGGAATATCCAGCCTATGGAAGAGGACCCAATGAATGCAATTTCTGTGGTTATCATTTAAAGTCCCTTTGCAAACCCACTATGACTCGCTCCAACCAATCTGCTTGCCTTTTCCCCAAAATTGCCCTATGGGTCCAAATTTCTAAGCACTTTCCACACAGCATGCCCTCTCTTCCCTGTCTCCATGCATCCAAACTCCTGCCACTATTCAACACACAGGCAAAGCCACCGCAGTCAGCTCCCCCAGGACCTCCTCACTCCCCCTGCTGTGGAAACTAGTACCCACCCTTTTCATCCATCCCTTCTATACCTGCTTTCTGTAGGTACTGGGGCACTTAGTCCTCCTCCCAGTGTGGCTCTTGCATCCACACCTTTGGCCCCCGCTGGACGGCTTGAGGATGCCTCGTGGTGTGGTGTGATGGGCTCCAGCTCTGCCTGCAGATGCGTTTGAACACCTGCCCAAAAGGCTGGCCCTGTGATGTTGGGCAAATTGGAAGGAGGGTTCTGCTAGAACTGCTATAAGTATTTAAGGAGCTAGCCTGGGAAGGGTTTAGCATTAGGGTTCACTTTTGTTTTCCTTCCTCGGCAACCCCCTTACTCCTGTCACACAGGGAATATTGAGCTGACTGGTCAAGTGGGCTTGATCAACCAATAGAATCTTTTGAATCAACATTTATGGACCTATTTACCAAGTCTCTAATTTACCTTGCCTCAATCCACAAAAGAGGCAATTCTTGAGTGCACAGTTACCTGGCTTTCCTCTGAAACTTCTACAGGGACAGATCCAAAGTCCCCTGATCATGATGAAAGCAAAGTCCCCTGAACTGACCAGGATGTTGAACGCACATGAAGGTATTTAGGGGATTTTAGCACCAAAACAACTCCAGCGACAAGACAGAACTCACTGTAAACATCACTGATTACAAAACTGGAAGGCAGAAGACTTGCATTTTATGGTCCTTGCTCTACCTATACTTTCGTGGGGGACCCTGGGCTCACAGGGACTCAGTTTCCCTTTCGGCAAGTGAGGACATTAGACAGGAAGATGGCTAAGCTCCTTTCCAACTCTAAATCTGTGGAAAACCATGATGCTCTGTCTCTATTGCCTCAAGTCTCGGACATGTGTTAATTAGCTCCCAGTCTGGTGTTTGCTGTGTTATGTTAAGAGCCTCCAGCATCAGACCAGCGGTGCCGCTTTCCATCAGGGAAGGACCATGCTGGACCATCTGCTCAGCCCAGAGCTGCCTGTGGGTCTTAGGCCGCAGCAGCAGGAAGCTTCCTCTGAACAAGAGGGTCAGTTGAGAGGAAAGGCAAAAAGGGAAGTTGTTTCCTCTTGGCTGACTTGGTATCTTTGTTTTTGTCTCTGGTTCACATGGAGCCGACAAATTAATCCCCTGAGGTGGCAGTAGTGATGAGGAATTTGGTTTTATGGTCTAACCATTTGGTAATCTCTGTAGAAGGATGATAGAAACACAGTGTCTAATGGGTGAGAGATGAAAAATTATCTGGTTTGTTAGTCTTTTCTCTTTGTTTGTCTATTTTGAGCTTAAGCCAATTAAGAATTTCATGCCCACAGGAAGATTAACTCTTTGAAATCTGGACCAGTGGATTTTTATGGTTCTGTGTTTACTTTTGACTTCTGGCTAAAGTTGCAGAACTGAAGCTACAAACTCTCTATATAACTGTCTGTAATTGAGAAAGGCCTTCACTTGTCCTTGTGGAAGTATGAAATGTTTTCCTACCATTAGAGGGTATTAATAAATTAGAAAATAATGTTTCTTAATTATAGGAGGTCTGTTTTGATTAGTTTATAAGTTAATATAAATACTCATAAATCAAATATTTCTAAAATTTCCAGAAAATAAAACTTTGAATTTATGATACTTTCATGTGCTAGACTTGAGAAAACAACCTCTTTGCACAAATTGTTCACTCAGAAACATTTTAAAAATCCAAGTTCACATAATTAAGGTAAATTTTGGCAAATCACACTAGTTTGAGAAAAACTATTTCTTTTCTCTTACTTATGAGTTTTAGGTATAATACAATAGTACATATTATTACACTTGGGTTTGTTTTTTCCAGAACAAAATAATTAATCTGAATCTTCTAAATAATGTATAGGTTTACTAATCAAATAAGTTAACATTACTCCTATATGATGTTTAAGATCATGAACATTGTAAATTTGTGTTCAACTAGGTTGAGTCATTATTTGACAAACTTTTTATAACAATAATAATTATATTTTATATTGAACCACCTTTGACATAATTTCCAACATCTTTAGTTGAATTAAAACTTGCACAAATATTAAAGTGAGTTAATTAACAGATTTTAGATACCTAGATATTTTCTAAATAAGATAGAATACTGAAACATTGATTATTAAGCATAATTTAAAGTTTATGTACTTTTGTTTCTTATTTTTATATGCTCTACAGCTATACAGCTATATCTTTGGGTCATATGAATGAACATATTCATCTTGAAGTGTAAACATGATGTCTGAAGCTGAAGAAAATTATATTATGTGCATCACAGGCTTTGTTAGTCTGTTAACATGCTTGTATATGACAGACAGTTCTCAATTATCTACCTCAATTTTCTCTGTGAAACGGAAGTTAGTTACTTTAGTTAAAAGTCATAATTGATATGGATGATTCAGACTATACCAGGAGCCCAGAGGAATACAGGAGCTTAGGTGCTTTTGTTTTTTCAAGCAAGTCTGTTCCAGAATATGAAAGAGGGTAAGTGAAGGACAAAACATGGAAATTGAGTTTTATTTTCCTTGGTTTATAATTCCTGAATCTAAAGAGAAAACATGGAACATGTTAACATATGGGCAAAGTTGTCTCCATTTTGTAGGGCTAGCTTCCTTGTTTACTGACCAATGTCTTTACCTACAGTATGAAAGAATATTTGTTACTTTCTGTGTAATCTTTCTAGAGAGCAAAAATTCAGAATAATTACCTTATCAGAAAATAATTCTCATTAGAAATAATTACCCGAATAATTTTCTGTGCTTTATGTTGATTTTATTATGTCCTTGTTTTTTTAAAAAAAAAAAAAAAAAAAAAAACAGTTTCATCCGTTGTGAAAGAGCTGAGTTTCTTTATAAGTCTATGTTATTTTAAAATGTTTTATACTCACTTTGATAAATATATAACCAACTATTGTTTTTCAGACACCTATGAACCTGTCTTAATCCAGGGTCCAAATCATCTCTAACAAATCTTTAGATTGTGCCTTCCTTAGATTGGATCCTAACTTAAAAAAAAAATAAAATAAAATGTTCAGGATCTTTTCTACACCTATATTTGAAAATTCCCAGTAGGCCACTGGAAAAGGCCATTGCAAAAATTTGTTCTTTTACCTTATGAAAAGAGAGATGCTAAAAAATAATTAGGTTTGTTTGGTGTGATTCATACTCTTTGACTAGATTCACGACTGTAAGAGATGCATTTGAAGAGCTGTCAGCTTACAAGGGCTGCTCAGCCTACCCCCGCTGAGACAGGCGAGAAGCCCTGACATGGCCCTGCCACCTGGACTAGGCAGCAGTGAACATGGCTTTGCTTCCCTCTTCTCTCTTAGAGCATCACGGGCTGAGAGGATTTAGGAGTCCAAAAGATTTGGGAGAGGAAAGAGTTCAGTGACTGAAGGAAGCACAAAGAAGAAACTTCTCTTGAATGCTTTCTCTTTCTGCCTCGCTCACAGGCTCACCAGCTTCTAGATGTTTCCTTCTCCACGTAACCAGAGTGACTTTTCTAAGCCACAGAGAAGCAGACCACTAGGATGGATAGGTGGATGGATGGCTAGGTAGATAGGCAGGCAGGGGGACAGACAGACATGTTTGTTAACAGCGATTTGACCTTACACAACTGTAAGCAGTCCCCATGACGCTGTTGTCTTCACGTCTGTCATTGGACTTGAAGTGTCCGGGGCAGGCAGTCAGGAAGGGAAGGTGGGTATAATATGAGGGAGGGCAGGGACAAGCTGAAACCCATGGGATGGGCTGGAACCTGTCAGCCTTGATGTCATGTAGCAGCTCACCGTGGACTGGGGAAAATGCAGCTGTTCTTACACACCATAAGAAATTTTGTGGGTTTCTCGGATTCTCCTTACCACATTTCAGGCCACCATTTTTATCCCATTGTAGCTTATCCCTGAATTTATTCAGGGTTCTATCAAGTAGGCATCCCCCAACACAGCCTGAGGGACAGTTCACAAAAGCCTAAACTTCTTAATTCCTCTCTAACTTTTCTCTTCTCCCATCAGACTGTGGGATTTTTATCTAATCTATGCAGAAGAAAAACATCTGTCTGGCAAACAATCTTCCAAAATTTTTCAGCCACTCCCAGGCAGTGGCCTTTGTCTTTAAAACCAAGCATGTGATGTCTCTTTTCCTCTGGCCCTGCCATGGTCATTGCCTTGGGAGGAAGTAGGCTCACCTCAGGCTGCAGGGACCAAGGGCTGAATAGTAGACGTGGGAGGCTGGAAGGATGGCAAACAGGCCCTGGGGAGCAAACGGAGAAACTTAGGGGGCACAAGAGTACTCGTCAGTTAACATTCCAGAATTCTCCCCCATCATACAAATATTCCAAAATCGGGAATAATAGGGCAATAATTTCAACAAATACCGTACCCTTTCTAGTAAAGAAACAAACGTCTTCCCAACACATGGGCTAGAAACACTGCATTTGAATCAGCTGAGACATTGTCTTTGGCTTTGAAAGTGTCATGTAGCCATGGTTGTTGGGAGAGGAACCTGCCATGGCCCCAGAACATCCCTGCCCATTCTCGCTGGCTATGCCAGGATGCAAGGCCCTGACTGCTCTTTACCTGGGCTGCTTCTCAGTGGCACCTCTCTCCCCAGACAAAGAGCAGGCTTTCTTCTCCTCCCTATAAAAGCAATAAATGCTCCAAGCTCAGTGCTCACCTGCTGTCACCCAGCCTTCTCCCTGTGCAGGCACCCATTAAGGCACAACTCCTCCCCTCATGGGACTGCAGGTCACGGGGAACCAGCACGAACATGAAACTCTCACTACAGATTTTGCTGTGAGCAATAAATTCCATTGTCTCTGACCCAGGTAGGGTAGCAAGGTAAAAACTCAGACCACTGACAGTTCTTTCCAACGGTGGTCTCTCAGTGCCTTCTCCAAAAGGGCACATCAATCACCTTAACTACCATATGTGTGTCTTAGCCCTGTGTGACCTCCACTAAGCCCCTGCTAAGTGACATAAAGAAAAGGAGCTGTTGGAAATAACAAAAAAACAAAGCCAATGTAGAAATTCATTGTCCACCCACCGCTGGCCGGGCTCGTCTGGCATCTGTGCCTGGAAACCCAAAAGCACCATAGCCTGGATGCCGGCAACCTGGCCCATCATAAGTGCCTGCAGATCGGGGCTGTGTTCTTGGTTTTGGGGAGAAAGCCTCTGCCAATCCAATCCAGCTTCTTAGCCTGCTGCTAGTGAATGCTCACCATGCCCAGACTCCTTGCAGCCTTTCTAGACAAGTTTTCAAACCTAATTAAGCTTAGCATTATCATTGTTTTTATCACATTAAGTTCCCACTTGGCCCTCAGCAGCACAGACCACAAAGTCAGCACTGCATCTTTAAACAGAAACAACAGATTTTGGTTCAATTAAAAATTCATTAAAATGCAAATTAGTTTGTAAATTTTTTTCTCTTCTTCTGATGATTCCTCAACGTGGCTTTTTAATCATAGCTGGCGCTGAAGGAGAGGTGAACCAGTGGATAGAAAGGAACAGAGGGAGAGGCACACTCTGGAGCCCCCGCCCCACTGCAGGGCACGTGCTCTCTGAGAGACTTACCCCCTCCTCAGCCTCCCAGAGCTCCGTTTTCTCCCCAGAGGGGGCCACTTGGAGTCTCAATCTTCCCGGGGGCTTGACGGATACAGTCAATCATTTTTCAGACTTCAATCTCACTGAACAATGTGATCTTAAGGGAAACACCAGGATAAAGTGAATAATTAACCTTATCCACCTACGTTCCCTGGCCATACTGTAATACTCTGATAATGCTTTCATGAAGATTTCTCCACTAACAGGGCAGTGAAATTTGACTGGGGAGCTCCTGCCATGACTTTAAATGACAGTTAGCCCCCCAAGGGTTATTCAGGTGACCTCTTTGCCAAATCTGTCAAAATGACAGAGGCCACAGAAAAACATCTACAGGCTAATAACAATGCCTACTGTGTACAGAAACTGTAGGACTCCACCCTACAGAGCAACCTTCCTGAGGTCTGTATTGTTAGGCCTAGCATAGAAATGGGGAAACTGAGGCTTGGGGATTCTGGGATACCTGCCCAAAGTCACATAACTAGAAAGCAGTAGTCAGGACTCGAACCCACATCCACTGGATTTCCAAGCCAGTGTAGTGGAAAGACACTTTGTTCCCATGTCACAGACCTGGTTCAGCTTATTGTTTCCTTGAATTGACCAGCTGTTGCATTCAATTGCTCCTAAGACAGGTTGGATGTACACCTTGGTGCAGGATTTCGCAAAAACAATGCCATGCTGCCTCAGACTCAAGGAGAGATGTTCTCATCTTCCTGTTTACCTTGGGAAGCCAAGCAGCTACTGCAAGTTCATTAGATGCCCCTAATTGCAGAGAACACATTCAGGAAGTATGGTAAATGCAACTTAATTGAGAATGAATTAACTTGTTATAGTTATCTCGTTACATGCCAATTAAATGTCTAAATATTCCTTTCTTCTCAGATAAAGAATTTTTAAAAATCAGTGATAACAACTGTATCTCCAAATGAGAGAATTCAGGCAGCAGGCCCTGGCTAGACACCACCCCTGCGGTGGCATCAGTGGGGCCTAGTGGTTCTGAAGAGGAAGTCAAGATGATTAACACCATTTGAAAAGAAGATGTTCAAAGGCAGTGGGCAGATTTTGAATTTCAGAAGAATTCTCCATTAAATCTGGTGTGAAATGGGATTTGGCCCAAAGACCTCAAGAGACAGGACCTGGCAAGGGCTATTCCTACCACCCAGCTTCTCTCTAGCTACTTAAAGTTGGGTTTTTTATCCCTTTGTTTGTTTTTAATCTGCCCTTTTCTATAAAAATCCAAGGAGACCTTCCACGTAACTGCACACTGTTATCAGGAGCCTGTTGCCAGGGCAAGGCTCAGTTTCAGCTCAGCTCCCGAGTAATCACTTGCTTTTAATTTGTTTTCAATGGCGATGGAGTTTAACACCCTCCTCTGCTGAGTTTCCATAAGCTCTTCCAAAGAGAGTCACCGGGAGTAGAGGAACTGACAGGTGCTTCTTTAGGGTGCCAGGAAAGAAAAGGAAGGAAGGGAAGGCGGAAAGAGTAAGTCTGTTCACAGTGCTTTACTTTCAGCCCTGATGTTTCTTTCCAAAGTGTGTCTGTTTAAATCACTGAGAAAAGCAAATTCTATTTGTTCCTGTCAGAAACTCAAATCAATATCTGGTCCTGGGAGAATAAGTGAATCAGATCCCATTCCAACCCATTGGAACTGATGGTCAGTGCGTCTGGGCTGCCTCATTGAGACCAGTTAGTGTTGCAAGAGGAAAGAACGGATCTGGTTTCTCATCTTAATGACAAGCAGACATGGCTGCTTTGAAACGTTCCACTTGACCCCCCAACTTTCCAGTTTGACAAATAGTGCTAATTCCAGATCTTTCTGGCTGCCTGTCTCTTTGAAAAATGTCCCAACCCTTTGGTTCCCAGGGCTTTTCCATTCTCCCTTGCTCACAGGCAATGCTCACTCTCTATGTTAGGGGCTGACGGTGCTAACATGGTCTGTAGCATTCCCAAAGAGAAATTAGGATGCTGAAGCCCCAGTCCTTAAGGAGAGCTACTTGTCTGCTCTGCCCCCAGCCTGAACACCCAACCTCTCACTGCAGATATGTTTCTACAAAAGAACCTGATGGGGATTCCTTCACTCTGGCCTCTGTGGAGACAACAAAAGAATGAATTCAAAATGATGAGCCCACCCTCTGTAATGAAAATGATAAACTACTTATTATACAGTCACTTTAAGCTACAGTGCATTCAGCAAACTATAAATAACACACATGGAGATGCTGATAAGAATTTCCAATTTTTTCTCTCTACAAAACGGGTGTGACCCCTCCTTAGTTAGTAGCACTCGAAGCTTGCCTGCCATCTGATTCATCTGGATTTTGGGGAATTTATTTTCCTGCCTGGGTTCTGCCAGCTAACTTCCACTGAGTCTCCAGCACCATTCTTGTTCCACTTCAGTCTGTGCCGGGACACAGCTTCTTTGTATCAAGCCCTTGCTTGCTTTTCTTTGCAGAAAACGCTCAATCTCTGCTTATGCATTTGTTCAAAGTTCACTTTAAGTACAGCGTATTTATCAACTGTATTGCTCCGCAAAGCGCCTGCCGCCGGTTACTCATTACAGCGAATGGCTTCCCTCCCTGTTCTGCATGGCCCCGAAGCTTTCTGTCTGTGCCTCTCTCGTGAGTGCTCTGTTTTCTTTGGCCAGCTGCCTCTGTTCTCAGCCTGCATCCTGACGATCAGTGGCATATTTCAAACTCTAGTCCTTGAGGGTGGGGAAGTAACTACCAGTTTGGGATTAACATTAAAAGAGCTCTTCTATTGCATGGAAACGTGGTTACTGTGTTACAATCCTCTTGGTGAAGCAGCACCTTGGTGCAGAGGGTGATGTGGGCTGCAGGGAAGTGTGGTTTCTGCCAGTGAATGGTTCTCAACCCTGACTGTCCACTGGAATCCCCTGGGGAGCATTTGAAAATTCTGACACCTCTGTCCTACCCCAGAGATTCTGACTGAATCATCTAGGATGCAGCCTGCATCAGGGTTGTTTCTAGTTCGCCAGGTGAGACTGAGAACCACTGGGTCAGAGGTGTTGCACCAGATCAGAGTCTATAAGAAAAAGCTGAGATTCACACTCAGCGGAGAGTAAGTATCAACCTCAAGTCCAAAGGATCAGCAACAGGATTAAAGTCCAGACTCAAAGCCAAGAGTCCAAAGTGGGGCAGAGATGGAGCACAGGGTAAGATAAAAGCAAATTAGACAAGAGCCACAAAAATCCAGAGCGGCCACGGTAAGGGCTGTGGCCTGATGGGCCCACAGCTCAGTCTCACAGGCTGGAAGTGTCTGGAGCCCTGCTGGTCAGCTTGGCTCAATGCCTGGGGCAGGATCCACAGGGGGCTGTGACTTCCTGCTTTAGGCTATTACATACCCTTGTACCTGCCATAGCTAAGGGTTGACTCAATTTACACCAGTGCCACACAGATCATGACAAATGTAATGATGTAAAATCACACGGTGTTAGAGCTGGAAGGAATAATTTAGTCCAACCTCCTTCATTACATCAAAATCAGGATGTGTTTCTCCTCCCCTGGATCTTTACTATAAAGACTAAAAGACTCAAGTCAGATGTTCATAAAGGCAAGCAGAAATGGCTTGAAATTTTAATAAGAAAGTTTCAATTATCATCAACTCTTCCATGGGAGGGTGGTGGGAAATGTGTGATAATCCCTAAATCAGCCTTTCCCACACTTGAGTATACTTGGAAAGTTCCCAAGGGGGAGCATGTTAAAATACAAATTGCTTGGCCCACTTCAGAGAGTCTGACTCAGTAGGTCTGGGGTGGGGCCCAGGGATCTGTATTTTTAACAAACAAGATGCTCTATAACCCCAGGCATTCTGCTGTAGGTGGTTCCAGAGCCAGGTTTTAAGAAATACTGGCTCAAACAGTGATATCATCATTGCCTGTTTATAAACCTGGCTTGACTCGTGGGCAGAAAAGCAATATTTCAAATTGGCAGTTATCAACCTTGGCTGTACTTTAGAATCATCTGGAGAGTATTTTTAAGAAATACTGACGCCTGGGTATCTTAGTCCATTCAGGCTGCCATAATAAAGCACCATGGGCTGGGTGGCTCACAAAAAACAGACATTTATTTCTCACAGTTCTGGAGGCTGGGCAGTCCAAGATCAAGGTGGCAGCAGACTCAGTGTATGGCGAGGGCCCATTTCCCTGGCTCATACATGGCACGTTCTCACTCTCTCCTCACATGGTGAAAGGGGAAAGGGAGCTCTCTGAGGCATCTTTTATAAGGACATGAATTCCATTCATGAGGGCTCTAACCTCATGACCTAATCCCTTCCCAATGGCCCCACCTCCTAGTACCATCACATTGGCAATTAGGTTTCAACATATGAATTTTGGGGGTGGGGGGGAAACAAACAGTCAAACAATAGCAGTGGACTTTAACCCAAACCAATTAAATCAGAATCTCTTAGGGCTCATGCCCTATATTAGTTAGACATTGCTATAACAATGCTGCATAACAAATATCTCAAAACTCAGTGGCTTAAATCAACAAGCATGTTGTTTCTTACTCACAGATCTCTCAGTGGCTGGAGCTTGGCTGTTCTAAGCTGGCTCAACTGGGTGACTCTTGCTCCAGACTGTAGGTTGGATTCAAGTCAGCTTCACATATGTTTCATTCTCCTTGGACCAGGGGCTACCAAGAGCATGTGCTTCTCATGGTGGATCACTGAACTGTGGCACAAATTGAGCACATTTTAGACTTGCCTACCAGCAAATGCAAGTTATATGGCTAAGCCCAACATCAACAGGATGGGGAAAAAAATACTCTGCTTTATGGTCCAAACTATCACAGGCACCACATGAGACCACTTAAATCAACATTTCTGAGGTGGGGTATGAACAATGACAAATCCCCCTAAAATGTACAGCTAGGGCTGGGATTGATATTATTCTAAAGGATGACTCAATGATTCAGGTCCCAGACCCAAAAATAAGCAGTTGATCCTATGTGAAGGAGTTGCAGTGTCATATATCTGGAATAAAACATGAGAAGTAGCACTGTGGCAAAAGTATGACTAATTGAATGATGGAGAAAATAATGAAAATCAAGCAAAGACCATCATGTGCGTCAGCCCTTCAACTGTTTGGCCTCCGTCTTCACGTTCTGCAGCACGGACCTGAGCTCCTTTCTGACCTTTACACTGTTAGTTTCTCCAATCATCGTCCAGACAGCACGCTTGCAATTCTCCTCACCATCTGCTCTCGCTCTTCTCCAAATGCACTCTATACATTTTGAGGTACACCCCTTATATCTGGGGTGCCCAGAATGTCCCCCAGGGCTCCTGCTATGGCCTTGACTTGAGAGAAACAAAATCATACCACCCTTCCCCTTGTCCTCAAGCCACATTTCTGTTCACGCAGCCCAGGTGAAACTGCCAGGGAAAGGGCAGCACCTGCACACCTGGCTCATCAGGTGTAGCCACCCTGGCTCCACATCAAAATCAGTCTCTCAGCCAGTTGCCCTCCCAGCTCTGCCTCTGACTCTTTGAGTTTCTCTGGACCAAGCCACCTCCTCCTCTGTCATTCCTAGTTTCTTCATCTGGAAAAGGAGGAGTCTGAGTTGGCCACAGGCTTCCAGCCCTGATGTTGGCTGAATATGGGGCCATGCGGGTGTGAGCATGGCCCTCAGAGAAGCACTGTCACAGTCAGGGGGCCTGAGGGAAGCCCAGACAATTACCGGGGGTGCTTGCCAACAGCACTCTGATTAAACGCTCAGGCCTATGAAGCTTCAGAAAAGTTTTGTTACTCCTAATAGAACAATCCACTAACCGCCTTCTCCCCGTCCTGGAGGTGGGTAAGGAAGACTGTTAACATAGCCTGGCCTCCAGGGCTGTCTAGGATGCAGTTGCCCATCTGCCACAGCGTCAGGAGAGCTCACAGGCCTCACTCCCTTTGGCAGGAGAGCCCTGCTTTTGTAGGAACCTTTCATCACTCCCTGCACAGGAACACTTGGGAGCACCCATGGAGATCACTCATCCATCAGCCCTTACTTAGCCTGAGCAGCAGGCCCTGTGGCCTGGCTCTGCCTCCCTCTCTGTCCTTGTCTTTCCTACTCTCTCTGCTGCTTTACCATATATTCCTGGACATCCCCAAACAAACCACATTCCTTCCCTCTCACCTACCTTTGCAATTGCCGTTTCCTCCACCCGGAACACTCTTACTGTGGTGACTAGCCATCCCAGTTTGCCTGAAACTGTCCTGGTTTTGGCACTGAGAGCCCTGTTTCCCAGGAAACCCCTCAGTCTTAGGCAAATAGGAGGGTCAGTCACTCTACAGGCCTAGAGGTTCACATTTCCTTCAGTCTCTGCTCTGTGGCATGTCCTTAGAGAGGCTACCTCAACCACCTTTATAAAACATCCCAATTTCTTTTCACTTGTCATCAGTTACTGAACGCTGAACTTGTGTGAAATGTATTTATTGTCTGTCTGCTCTCTCTATCTCAAGAGCAGGGACCTAGTCATTTTTCCCCATTTAGAGCAAAGTCTGGCCCATAGAAGGTATTCTGTAAGTATTTTCTGTTGGACTGATTTTAGGCAAACAGAATTGGTATCCTTTGCTCTCCAGTCACAGATTGGAGCCCAGAGGCATTGGATTCATCATCATCCTCTCCTGGAACATTTTAGGAGGCCAATTGGTCCTTGAGTCCCAGGAGCTTGGACATTTGCTGTCATCATGACCTGTTTAACAACAGCACAAGTTACCTAGAGATGCAGTGACCAAGGAGAATTCCACTAGCTCTTTAAACCTGTGGCAAAGTTTCCTGGAACAACATGAAAACCGCTGGATACAAACTCAAAGAGAAGAGGTATAATATGTCCAAGAACTGGAGAACAGCTCAGTATCACAAATCCACTCTTTAGTCATAATAAAAATGGCACCCGGGTATAGTGTGCCAAGTTAACTTAATTCTCACAACATCTATAAAAGATAGATGATATTACTTCTCTTTAGAAATGAGGAAACTGAGGCACCGAGAGCAAGTAAATCACATCAACTGCTGAGTGAGTACAGATATTTGAAGACAAGTCTGACTCTGAAGCCTTTAGTCTTCCCTTGATACCAAATTTACCAAATTGCCTCATTTCAGTAGCTGTGCAGTAATTTAAAAACATAGTGTGACATTTCCACGGCAACTTGGAAAACACCATGTTGTAATGTTTCATAAAAAATTAGGGTTCCAAATGTATATATACTTTATTAATATTTACATTTTTAAAATTTTACGTAAGAAAAAGCATTAATCTAAACCACAATGTCATAGTGGTTACATTGAGTGATAGATTTTTAAGTAACTTAAAAAATAATTTCCAAATGTTTGGTACTTTTAGACTTTAAAAAAAATCAATATGTTTTTTCAAAGGGAAAGTAGTTACCCACCCTTGGTTTACTGTGATGAAGTGGGAAATCCGTCTTTCAAGCAAGAAGTCAGAGTGCAGAGAAGGGTTGATGGAGTTGGAGAATGTCTTGGCCAGCACCAAAACTATGGTGGGGATTTGCTGTCAAGGGCCAAAGACCCCTGTGGACAGACTACCCTGGGTTAGTGCCCAAGGATGGGGCTACTAGCAGGCAAGGGCCTCAAACCAAGATCATTCCAGAAGGAAGGTAGAGAATCAACTCAGTCCCCTTTCACTTACAAGGAAAAATGTCAGGAGCAGTTTTCTTTTTTTACAGGTGTTCTGGATCTGATATGTTCCCTGAGGTGCTCTTAATGTGGCCCAGCCTTTAGATGTTTTGACAAGTGTATGATCAACACAGAACAAGCCTTGTGGGCACTTTCAACCAAGTCAATTTATCAAAGGCAAAAATTGGTGAATAGTGAAAGAACTAACTCCCCTCTAACAGGAAATTCCTACTGTTTAGGACTTTTTAATCATTTCTCTGAAACAGAGTTTTATAGAACCCAGAACCATGGTATAAGAGTGGATTTCTGGGGATGATGGATTCATTGAGTATGGCCTCTAGCCTTTCAAATGAAGGGAATCAAACATCTCCTTTTGAACAACATCCTTATGACAAGTTTAAATACCAAAAACAATCCCAAAAGGCAGTGCAGATTTCTCAGGGAAACTTGCATGTGCTTCATCATGAGTTACTTTACCATTATTGTGTGATATGTTATTAACATAACAGCATAATGGAATCAGAGATCATCTTAGAGAGGTGTCATGGTACACTGGAACAAGCATGGGTGCTTCATTCAGATAGATATGGGTTGAAACCCAGTGTCTTAGTCAGCTCAGGCTGCCATACAACGCCATATGGTATTCATAGACCAGGTGGCTTAAACAACAGGAATTTATTTTGTCAGGTTCTGGTGAGGGGTCTCTTCCTGGTCTGCAGATGGCTACCTTCTCGATGTGTTCTCATATAGTGGAAAGAAAGAAAAGAAGCAAGCTCTCTGGTGTGTCTTCTGACAAAAGTATTAATGGGTCGTGAGGGCTCCACTCTCCTGACCTCACCTCATCACCTCCCAAAGGCCCCATCTCCTAATACCGTCACATTGAGAGTTAAGGCTTTGACATAGGAATTGGGTGGGTGGGGGGTGCAAACATTCAGTCCATAACACCCAGCCTTACCACTCACTAGCTGGGGAGGCCACATAACCTTTCTGAGTCTCAACTTTGTCACCTGAAAAAATGGGAGACTTATTGGGTAGCTCTCAAGTCAAATGAACTAAAGTGTATGAAAACCTCAACACAGTGCACATAGGAGGTGCTTTAGAACTGTCCCAGATATGTTTTTGGCAGCAGCACGCTTTTCTTCACAGACAGAAGCACAATCTAAACAGGGAATAAGAGCAGAACTGCTCTGTTAAGGTCACCCTTCCATTTGGATCTCACTGACCTATGGGATCACACACCAGGAGCCAGGACTTCAGCAAGCACCATTCATCTGGTACAGCTCCACTGCGCCTGCTCACACCCTCACTCCCGGGGGTCCTAAATATAAAACACACATCCAGCCACATGTGAAGACACTGTCACGTCTAAGGCAAGCCTGGCCTCCTCAGGCCACATCCACACCCCCAGAAGAATTCCCTTTGCGTCTGCACTGGCATCTCACCCCAGTGCCCTGGGTTCTCTCTTCAATGTCAGCACCACACCCACCTCTCCAAGCACTCACTTAGAGTGATTCCCAAGTCCGCTTTAACAGAACCTGTGTAAAAACTCCCCTCTCATGAAATCAAAAGAATTTATTTCTTTCATTTTAGAGGTTAAAAATTTGGAACAATACTGTGTGTGTGTGAGAGAGAGAGAGACAGAGAGAGTGTGTGTACATGCACACACCATGGATCTCAGTTTAGACAAATTTACTGGATTTGGGAGTCTTATTGTCTCTTGAGGAGTTGTACAGTGGGTTAAAATGTATATTATTCACAAGTTTTGCATTCATTCATATCATTTCTATGCTGCCAAATGCGTAATTCTGACACACAGCTCCCAGTAAACCTATAAGCAAAAGGATTTATTTTATCATTTCATTTTTATTCCTTGCTTTTCCTTCCCTTTCAGTGTTTCCCTAGGACCGTGTCATGGGCAAAATTTCACCTGTGATTAGATACGGGATTACAGTGGTAGGAATTGGGAATGTGGGCACCAGTCTCCGGTCAGAAGGTCCCTACGACCTGGGTAGAATGGGGATGTTTCTGAGGACAGTGATGGCCAGGACAGAGGAAGTCTTACTTTTCAGAAAGTCACAGCTTTAACTAAATTCTAACCCCAGGGTATTAGGACCTTCTTTTTAATATTTTGTATTTTCCCTCAATAGTTTGGACAAAATGTATTTTCCCTTTAATCTGACTATCCTAAAATTCATAAGTAGTCCCCATTGTGAATAGGCAGTTCACAGAAGCATAGGAAAAGATGTTCACTGTCACACATAATGAAAAAATTTGCATTTAGAGCAAAAAATACCATTTTTTTTCCCACCTTGCAGACGGCAAAGATCAACAAGTTTGATACTACACTGTATTAGCAAGTGTGGACAAACATTTTGACGGGAGAGTATATTGGCACAGCTCTTTGGCAATGGCCACCAAAATGTAAAATGTACATGATCCCTGATTCAGCAATTCCACTCTAGGGACTTTATCCCAGAGCTACTATGGCCCATGTAAATGTTCCTGGAGAAAAATCCCACACCTGTGCCGGCTGGACTCACTCTAAATTATCACCTCAACTCTCAAATAGGCACCCCAACCTGCTCAGCAATTCTAATACTCTTCCCCAGTCCAATGGCGAGGGCATCTGCTCTCCCAGATGACCTTGTCATACTGGCCCCTTGCTTCTTAAACCCCAACTTCTCCCAACTGGAAACCCCTTCTCAGCCTTCACTGAGAAAGAAATGCAGATACAAACTCATTTTCCCAATTAAAAAGTTGTGAAGGGTATATCGGGGGAGGGAAGACAGCACAGGATTTGGTGACCCAGGGGTAATGAGTTTAAACACCACCTATGAGTATGACACTTCGGTCAAGGCATGTAGACTCTCTGAAATTCAATTTCTTCATCTAAGTAACTAAGATCCTGGCCATGGCCATGAAGGAAAGAGAAGAATCAAGAAAGACTCTTAAGTTTTTTGACCTAAGAAACTGCACAAATGGTGATATCAGTAACTAAGATGGCCAAGGTTTAGTTTAGTGGTTTTCAAAGTGTGGCCCCTGGGCCAGCAGTGTGAGTATCACTCAGCCCCGCCCCAGAACTACTGAGTCAGAAACTCAAGTGGACCCAGCAACCTGCTTTAATAAGCCTCTCATTTCTTCCATTTCTGATACATGGTAACATTTGAGGACCAATGATTTGGAGGATGTATCAAAAGTGAAACAATTTTAGGTATTTTAGGCAGGAAAGGATTTAAGGTAGAAGGTGCTTATAAAACCCTTGGAAGGTGAAGCGACGCAGGTCCGGGAAGGGTGTCTCTGCCAGCTTGGTTCATCTCCAGCTTTCAGGGAGGGAGGAAGTTGCAGGAAGTTCAGGAAACCTCTCGCAATAATTTCAGCTTCAGAGCTGTATGATTCATAGAAAAATGCTGGAGGCCACTGCAAAATCTCTAGTTTGCTACAAGTCCAGGAGGAACAATTATTTGGTTTCTGTTTCTCTTCTTCCCTCCAAAACTCATACAAATGCTTCTTATTGGTGGGATCTAAACTGGAAACCTGTAGGCAGGAGTTCTGGGAAATGTAAATGGCAGATCCCACGCCCCTGTGATAGGGGGTGGAGGGTAAAAGGGAAGAACAAGGTAGAGTTGCCAACAGACCACCTGGCACAGTCAGGAAAAATACAAGAATTTCATCTGAAGTGCAGATAACACATTCCAGTAGCTATGTGAGGTTGGCAGCTGGATACCTGAGACAGAAATCCAGGGGTGAGGTCGGGGCTGAAGATCTAAATGCAAAAGTCTTCAGCATATAGATGGTATTTAAAGCCTTGGAGCCCCAAGATAAACATTGTCAGAGAGTGTGCATAGCTAGAGACAACATTAAGAGACTCAGAACTGGGCCCTGGTTGACCAGAGGAGGAGCAAATTGTCAAGGACCAAAAGAAGAAGGGGTCACCCAAGAGAGTGTGCCGTCTGGAAGCATTCTCGTGGGGGTATCTGAAGAGGAGGAGGGCCTGGCCCAGGCAAAGGTGCTGGGAGGTCTGGTGAGGTGGACATAGAAAGGGGACCCTCTGGTTGGCAAGATGGCACCTACTGGCAAGGTCAATGGGGACCACTTTCAGAGGCATGGTAGGGACAGAACTGTCTGGAATTGGTTGAGGGAGAATAAGCGTAAAGGAAGAGAAAGTGGAGACAGAGAATTGACTGCCCATTCAAGGACATGTACTATGAAAGGAGACAGAAGAATGGGCCACTGCCAAGGTCTTGGTTATTTAGAGGAAGAGAGTTTATGTAACTTGACCGAGGTCTCACGCTAGTAGGCAACACTCAAACCCATTCATCCCTGATGCTGACTGTTGCCAAATCCTGTGCTTGCTTCCCTCCCCCAAACAGACCCTCCACTACTTTTCAAATTGTTCTTTTCTCTGGGTTTGTTTTCTCATAGTTATTGGAAAGAAACTAAATTCCCTAGCTACTCCTCAAAGCTTCTTTTCAGAAGGTGACTTTTCTTATTGGAAAAGAGATGTTATTAGACAGAAGCAGGGGTGAGGCCCCAGGCTGGTCTTTGTATCTTCAAAAGCAAAAGCCTTCTGCTAGTTCCCTCTCATAAGCACTTTCACAGAAGGAGAACTTTCAAAGAGATAACAGGAGAAAGACTGACACCCCATCCCTTTGATTGTTCCAGGTTAATAAACCAGTATTTGTGTAAAGGGATCGACTCCAATGGCTACACAAATCTGAGCCAGTCAAAAAAGATAACTCCGAAAATGATCACAAGTCAATACCACCCTGGGACAGGGTCGTGAGCTGCCTGTCACTTGCTGTCTTCCTTAAGGACATATGATGACACTTCCGACTAGGGCTCAGACCATGGATTGGCCATTAGATCTGAATTCATCCTGTGTGAATGTGAGATGCATTTGATTTAGTCAGCCCAAGACAGGCTGAAAGGCAGCAGTGGGTTCCACAAAGGTGTTAAAATGATCGATTCGTCAGCTGGGTTTGACTGAGTTTACCCCTTTGCAATCTGATGCTTGGAATCCCAGTCACACATGCTGCCTTACACACTGGAAATTATAACCAAATCAGAGTTCTCGTGAAGCAAATCAACTAAGAAAGGGTGATCTGATTTATTTCACCCTGAAATAAAAAATTTTGTCTTATTTTCTTTCTTTATTATTTTAATTAGAAGAGTAACAAAGGACACTGTAGAACAAAAGTGAGGAATTACATTTAAGCAGTGTGGTGGACATGGCGATGCACCACCCCGATTCCCGTTCGAGGACAGACTTGTTGCCCCAGCTGCTGGAGGTGCGGTCAGCAGACGGCTCCAGCTGCCAGCTCCTTCAGCATTGGCCCTGGCTTCTGAGAGATGCTCGATCAAGAGCGTGGCCTTCCCCAGGGAGTCCACATCCAGCCACCCATCACAGATGCCTGGCCATTTCTATCCACTAGGGGACAACTCGGATGGGCCCTGTACGCTCCAGAGCTCCCTGGAGGCTTGGCAAAGGCTTTGTCAAGCCTGCATGCTAGTTTTACTCCTTCCCTTGCCCAGTCCTGCTGCATCTCCTTCCCTCTCACAAGTGTTGGTCTGCATAAAAACTCCCGTCTTGGTATCTACCTCCAGAGAACCCAACCTGGGATGCTTGCTACTGGGAGTGGTCCAAGAAAGCAGGCAATAGGATGGAGTTTTGGAGGAGGATCATTGGCTGCTGGCTGGCAGTGAAGAACACATCGCTGGTGGTGGTTGGAGCACAGACAGCCTCTGGCACCAGGTAGCAGCGCAGTTGTCCAAACTCTCACCTCTGATGGGCTGGGATGGCAGACCAGTGGAAGGGAATATATTAGCTGGTATAATTTACCAGAAGTGTGTGTTGGGGTGGGTGTGGGGGACGGTACCAGTAAGGATAATGGATGGAAAAGCACCACGGATACCGTAGAAAAAGTTCATGAATAGCTGACAATTGAGAGGCAAGTGGGAAAGCCAGAGGACTTCCCTGGTGTCTAACAAAGAGACTTTCATCTCCTGCAGCAGGAGGACAGAGAAAGCTGAGGCCCAGGCTCAGGACTTCACAGTAAGAGCCACACAAGTGCCAGAGAAGTTCAATCCCCCACCAAGGCAGCTCTGTTATGTCAAGGTCAGGGTCCTGTATGAGGAAAAACGGGGCCCACATATTTGGAATGAGTATATCTCGGCACGTGCCTCTGGAATTTTGAATTCCCAGATTCCTCTGAACCATGTGAGTATGCAGAAAAGTGCTAACCCTCCCTATTAAGGTTTAAGGTTCAATGCAGAAGCTGCCTCCCCATAAGACAACACACACCACCCACTTAGAGACCTCTACCCCCTCTCCTGGTCATTAGGGTTAAGCCACAACACAACCCACCTGTGCACCTGCTAGGCCGGATAAAGGAGGAAGGAAGCAATGTCCCAGAGGGCTGCAAGCCCCTGCCAGCACGTTCTAGCAGGAGCCAGGGAGCCTGACCAATGATCATGGGTGCTCAATCAATGGGGTCAGAACATAAGACTGGATCAGACAGAATTTATTGATTTGGGAGCTCTCTCCCAAGACACACCCTGCCAAGGACCCTAAGAAATGATGCAAAATTGCTGCTAGGATGGAACCTAGATACATGGAACAAGGGATGGTTGACACAAAGTGAAGTTGAAATACCAGAGCTGCCATGGCAGGTGCCAGAGAAAGGGATTAAAAGCCTCTGCAAAGTAGGCATGCTGGCGTAAGTATATCACGTACAGCCAGGAGATACAGCAGATGTTCCCCTGTTCGACAGATGTTCTAAGACTCAAAGATACTGCCTTCTAAGGCCAGGGGTATAAGGGGCCCCATCATCACTCAGGTGTTCAGTGGTGGCTCTCCTCTGTAAGCTAGGGATGGTGTAGGAAGGGCTGTTCCAGAACTCAGCTCACTGGGGGCACTGGGGTGACAGGACCGAGAATAATAAAGGCCAGGTTGTGATGAACCACCAGAAGCCAGGCAGGCACAATTATCCTAATGAGCACCAGGGTAGGAAGGGCATCCAAGGAGGCTTGACCCACAGAAAATCCAGAGTTATGGAGACAGTTAATAGAACATGGACTGTAGTTCCTCTTGGTAAACTTCCTTATGTAAGTTTCCCACAGGGAGGGAGGAGGCTCACTGGAATCCCAGAGAAGCTGCTCCCTGAACATATGCAAGGAAGTGGATCCATGTGCTGCGAATATCGAACTGTGGACACAGAGATGTCCACCAGCTCCCCATGGAAGGAAGGGCTTGTTGCTGCAGCTGTGGGGAGTACTGTCAGTAGATAACTTCCACCTGTCACCTCCTTCAGGGTTTGCCTCGGCTGCAGAGGGCGACCTCACCCAAGGGCTTGCCCTTCCTGGGGCAACCCATAACCGGTGAGCCATCGTTGGGGGTATAAAGATCTGGCCTTTTCCATCCCGTGGGGGTAAACTCTGATGGGCCATATATGCTCGAGAGTTCCCTGTGTGATTGGCCAGGCTTCTGTTAGGTCCTCCCCCAGCCCAGCCTTGTTTTCTACACCTCCCTGCCACTGTGGCTGATGCAGAAATAAGCTGCCCACAACCCCATTCAAGGAAGCACATGCTGCCCAGTGGGAGAGGTATGGTCAGCAGACACTCTCCAGCTGTCAGGATCCTTCCAGGTCTAACTTAGGGGCAGTGAGCCACCTAACCACAGCTCACTCCTTCCTGGGGGCAGCCTGCATCCAGCGGCTGAGTGAGGCAGGGCTATGGAGGCCATTTCAGTCCCATTTAATACACTGCGTTGGACAAGGTTTTAGTGGACCTACATTGCAGTTCAGCTTCTCCTTCTGCCCAGTCCTGCTTCCGCCCCCTATTGTCCACGGGTGTTGATCCCTACAAACATCTTGTAACCCAAGAACCTTCTCCGTGTCTGCCTCTGGAGAACCCAACCAGCAACAAAGGGAAAGAAGAAAATAAATGTGAATTAAAGTCACCTCAAATCACAACCCCCTCATTATAAATACAGAGTGTGTCTCAAAGGCAAGATAGCTCTGTCATAGTATATGAAATCAGCCAAATTAAATTGTAAACTGTTAAGTCACCCTTCTGTTTATTCAATGACAGTGTCAAAATCTCAAGTTTTTCATCAGAATAAAACATAAAAGCCTGCCAGTACTACATCTAAGTGATCTGTAGCCCACAAACATTTTAAGATTGCTACATTTATGTCATCCTCACATAATAACATCCAATATTTTGCAGTATATACTACCAGACCTCTTGCCCTGGTTATTGGTTATCTCTTACTACATAATAAATTACCACAAACTTAATGGCTTCAAACAACACACACTTATTATCTCACAATTTCTGTGAGTCAGAAATCTGGGCATGTTTAAGGTGGATTCCCTTCTTTAGGGTCTCTCACAAGGCTGCAATCAAGGTGTGGGCCTGGGCTGGGGTCTCATCTGAGTGTTCAACTGGGGAAGGCTCCATCTGTAAGCTCACTCAGCAGTTGTTAGCAGGATTCAGTTCCCCATGGGCTGTTGAACTGGAGCCTCAGTTTCCCAATGGCTGTTGGTTGGAGGCCACCCTCTGTTCCATGCCATGAGGGCCTTTCCAACATGGTAGCTGACTTCAATAAAGCAAGCAAGCCACGAAGACAAGACAGAAGTCACAAAATTTGTAACCTAATCATGGAGTTGATATCCTCTCAATGTTGCTATATTCTGTTGGTTAGAAACAAATTACTCAAGGGAAGAGGATTACACAGACTGTGAATACCAGGAGGCATGCATCATTGAGTGTCATCTTAGAGGCTGCCCACCACACCAAGTATATCCAAATTTATGTTTGCAAAAGTGGGATCAGGCTGTCTTATAATCTTCAACTTACTAAAATGCAAATAGACTTTTATATCCATAAAAGTCATCCATATATCATTGCTAATGAGTACATACTGTTCCACTGAATAGCTGTCATATGATTTGTTCATGAAGCCCTATTGCCAGATGTTAGATTTTTTTCTATTTTAATTTCTATAAATGATGCTGTTATGAATATCCTTGTATGTAAATATTTCTACACACTTATATATTTCCTTTAGAAAAAAATTCCTAGAATTGTTGGATTGAAGGGCATGTTCTTTTTAAAGACTTCTATTACTTTACAAAATATTTTTAATTGGTCTGAAAGCAAAGGACTTGTCAGATTAGCAAGAGTCCTCCATTCCTCTCAGTAGTAAATCATACTTCTGCTCCCAGGGTAAGCCAGAGGTACAGAAGGAACAGGCCTCCTTCTGGTGGGTCTGCATGATTCTGTTCTCACTGACTATTGATTCATCCTATGTAACAGGTCCGCCATATAACAAGACTTCCATTATATTGCCAAATTGCCCTCCAGAGAAGTTGTTCCAAATGTATGGGATTTATCCCCATTTATTTTAGATCTGTTATATGAGGAGGTGCTGACCTACCCTCAATAAAGTACACTCATGTGGGTTTCACGCCAATCCACTTCCTAGATGCCTCTGGAACCAGACAGAGATCACTAGGGGACTTCAAAAAGTTTGTGGAAGAGTGGAATTAAAAGGATAAAAACAAAAAACATAAACCATATTTCTCAATATAAGCTCCACCAAGGTGAAGACACTTTTGTAAGTGATGATACCAGCCATGTAATCCATCCCTAAAGAACTAAGGGCCCTGGGCATTTAACCATGTCAATGCAGTCTTTTTTACATTATTAACTGAAGAAAAATGAGTGCCTTTACAGATTTTTTTTAATATCAGGAAACAAAAAGAAGTCAGAAGAAGCCAAATCAGGACTGCAAAGTAAATGCCTAATGATTTACCATTAAAAATCTCACAAAATTTCCCTGGTTTGATGAGAGGAATGAGTGAGAGCATTGTTGTGGTGGAAAAGGACTCTCTGGTGAAGTTTTCCTGAAGCTTTTCTGCAAAAGCTTTAGCTAATTTTCTCAAAATACTCTCATGATAAGCAGATGCTATCATTCTTTGGTCCTCCAAAAAGTCAACAAGCAAAATGCCTTGAGCATCCCAAATAACTGTTTCTGTGACCTTTGCTCACAACCAGTCTGCTTTTGCTTTTACTGGGCAACTTCTACCTCTTGGTAGCCATTGCTTTGGTTGTGCTTTGTCTTCAGGATCATTCTGGTAAGGCCATGTTTCATCTCCTGTGAAAATTCTTTGAAGAAATGCTTCAGGTTCTCAATCCCACTTTTTAAAAATTTCCATTGAAAGCTCTGCTTTTGTCTGCACCTGATATGGGTGCAACAGTTTTGGCACCCATCGAGTGGAAACTTCACTCAACTTTAATTTGTCAGTCACAATTATGTAAACTGAACCAGTTGAGATGTGTGCAGTGTTGGATATTGTTTCCACTGTTAATCATAGATTATCTTCAATTAGGGTACAAACAAGATTAATTTTTTCCTCAAAACTTGATGGGGATGGTCTGCCACTGTGGGCTTCATCTTCAACATCATCTTGTCCCTTCTTCAAATGAGTTATCTACTCACAATCTGCTGATTTCTTTGGGGCATTTTGCCCACAGACTCTTTGTAAAGCATCAATGATTTCACCATTTTTCCCGGTAAGCTTCACCATAAACCTTATGGTTGTTCTTGCTTCAATTTTAGCAGAATTCATGTTGCTGTGATAGGGGCTCTTTTCAAACTGATGTCTTATCCTTCTTAGTGCCTCAAACTAGATTCTGTTCAGACATGTTATATAATAACAAGTCACTATGAGTTTATTTTGGGGCAAAAGATTTTGAAATCCATGCATAGTTTTGTTCATAATATGCATTTTCCATGAACTTTTTAAAGATCTCTCATATGTGAATCAGATTAGATGTAAGAAAATGGGGAATGGGGGACCCTGTTAAGAACCGGAATGTCTGCAGCCCACTAAAGTCCTTCAGAGTCAGGAACATTTTTAACTACTTTGCTGGCCCAAGAAAATATTTTTGTGGCTCAGATTAAACTTGGGCTATGAGTTTATGATTCATGATTCATAGTTGAGAGACAGTTGATGGAAAATAGAGTATTACTTCTGATCACGGGGAAAAAAAGCATTTCCTAAGCAAAGTCAACTGCCTCATATAGATGACCTGAAAGTAGTGAGTCTTTACTAACAAAAAGTCCTACAAAACAGCCCATCAGGAACTCCAAGATGGACAAAGAGCACAAAAATGAATAAGCTTTCTCTTCTTGGGAAGCAAAACTAGGTGTCATTAAAAGCATAAATGAATGAACAAATGATGACAGGTTCTTGGTACAGTGTTCACTTTCTCCTTACCTGCTACTGGAGCAGAGCTCTCTCCCTTTCAGAACCTGGGAGTAATGGGAGATGCATTTATAAATACACCCACACTTCCCGTGAATCTCAGTAGCTTCAACTTCACATCCCTAGAGGACTAACTATAGGAATCCATTAAGTTAATGAGGGGTTGGGTGCAGCTATATCTGTGCAACATGTGACAAGTGTCACCCCATAATTGAATCAGAGATCTTTCGCAAAGACTCTGGGGGAAAGCTGTGGCTTCTGTTTCTTCACTACCAGAGTTCTGGGCACCGTGATAGGCACATGAGGAGAAGATATTTAATAACTACCCAATAGTTGGTGCATGAACTTCGAGAATACAAATGCTGTATTAATATCACCCTCCTTCTCCTCCCCTAAGGAAGTGGATCTGTTGTTTTATATACCTTCCTCTTTGGGGGAGCGGGAGGGGCATTAAGAGAAAGACTCTTGGTCCAATTATATGCTGTATAAGGACAACTGGGCAGAGTAGAGCCAATTTATTTTTTTTAACTTTTAAATTTAAACAGCTGGCAATGCACATCTACTCTGGTTGTGCCCAAATCAGGGACAGTGCAAGGTATCAACCTATTATTAATTTTCATTGATTGTGCAAGGTGTCAATCTGTTACTGATTTTCACTATTGATTATTGGAAGAACAGTTCAAATTTAAATTCTTCACCAAGGCTGGGAGGATTAATGAAAAGACCCCTGTGCAGAAATTACCTAGATTTTCCAATCAATTTTTTGATGACCCATGTGCACCTCCCCCTTAATTTGTTTGCCTTTAATACTGATTTCCACAGACAATGTGTCCATTTTTCATCTCCATTCCAGTTACATGGTGATTGAAACGGGCTTCCTTGAATCAGGCTAGTCCATAAGCAAAATGCAAGATTCTTGCCTGCCTTGCCGCCGTGACCTCTCCCAATTCCTATCCGCATTCTCTCTCGGCTTCTCCTTTCACCCCTTCCTCGCCCGGGATTCACCTGGCGCTGGCTCAGCCCGGTAAATTGGCTGCATCAGGGCCCCTGGTCTGGCGCAGTGCCACCTGGTGGTGCACCTCAGCTATTACAGCAGGACAACAAAAGCAGGGAAAAGCCTATCAAACCCGTGAAAACGAAGACAGCCAAGATTAACCGTATGAAAGAAATCAAATGACTGATACAGAGAGAGACAGAAAAAATTATTTCTTTTGTGGAACTTCCGATGGATTCACAAGTTGTCTGAAAACAGAGTAAGAATTGATTCAGCCGAGACTATTTACAAACATCGCAACTGTACTCCTGTCCACGTCTTTTCTCAAAATACCTGTCATACTGTATTCCGTCAGGGGACGAGGATGACTTTTGAGTGGTTAACCACTCTCAAAGAACAATCTCTCTTTACTGGCTTCTGAAAGCAAAACTGCAAAATGTTTTTCTATTATCTAGCAAATTATGATGAATCATCAATGGTATTGATACTTCAGAGTTTGTCTTTTCAAATGGCTGCAGCAACATGGAAACAACAATTCCTACTTCCTACAAAGCATCTCCCTCTCACAATGGCTAGCTGCTTGCCGTATCCTGGGTCCTGGCTAGTATTTCGCCATGTGAAGAAAGAAAGAACAAGGAAGCAGTTATCTTTTTTAGCTATGCTTTGGAAATGACCCTAAAAAATGTTTGTTGGATGTGGGTTTTTTTTTTTCCATTTCTCTATTTTTAAAATGGGTGCTGCTTAGTGATTTATAACCTGTCATTATTTGTGGTCAATTCCATTCTAAAAACTGAAAAAAAGAAGTTCTTTTCCTGCCAGCTTCATCTTTCCCATTGATTTCCTCGCCCAATGCATGCCCCTAATGGAGCTTGAAATGAACGCAGCTTTGCTTTTGTTTTCTTCCTCTGTTGGCACCTCTGCCAGAGGCCGGCTGTGGTTTGAGCCACCGGGCACTCATCCTGCAGGGAGGAATCTGCTCCTCCCAGAGGCTGACAAGCAGGAGGTATGAAGGGGAGGAAAGGATGTGTTCTCTTTTGCTAAGCCTTGAACCACAAGTGAATATTGTCTTTTGAAATGAGCTGCACTACAGAAAATAAAAGCTTTTATAAAATACACAAGAGCCAGGAAGTTAGTGATCCAGCTGGAAAGGTAGAATGACAATGTTGGAAACAGGGGAGCTTCTTATACCAGACAAAGTCCCTTAAAAACTACAGAATAAATGCAGTATCAGCACACTTGTCCCCACTGGTCCAAATGGGGATTATCCACACAGAGACAAAAGGAAAGAGAAGGACGTTGGTTAAGAAAGTCCTCTGAGGCCTCTGGCCGTGTCTGGTTCTCTATCCCTCCTGACCTCTCACCGCATAACCAAGAACCTCCATCCACACCAGGAGCCAAATCTGTGGACTTGAGCCAGTGGTAAACCAATTTTACTAAATATGTGTGTTTATATTCTGGTAAAATTTAGAGTTTGGCCGAAGATCTCATAGGGATTTAGAGGGGTATAATAGCCCTCTATAGAACTTTTCTATCTCTGAGACCACCACCCCCTCCAGCCTTTTCTTTTTGAAAGAAAACTCAAAGCTCATGCTGGCCTTCCTGCTCTCTCTCAGACCCACGCGTTTCTCTGACTCAGTACGTAACTTAGACACTCACAGGGGTCGCTGTGATGTGTCCAATCTACCTCCAGTGATGTCAGATGGCTTGAGACCACAGCTTCTCCCAGAGCCACTCAGGGAAATTTACTAAACCGCTTTTGAACCCCAAGTGCCAGCCACTCGACACTGTCTCCTTATCTCAGTGAATTTCCAGAAACCTGCAAAATGGACTGCATTTTCTCCATTGAGTCAAGGCTCTCACTGGGGATTCTGTTACTGCCCAAGGACTTGGAAGTGAATAAATCACAGCTATCACCAATAACATGTCATCACAGAGGCAGATACACCCCTACAAATCTCTATAATCATTTAGAATTGTCAAATTTACCTCCCTGTTGGTAAACATTTACTCTAAATTTCAGTTATACACGAGATTCCAATGTACCCTAAAGAATATTTGTAACAGGAAAGCATGCAACACTAGTAGGTCATAAAGATAGTTTTTCCAAACAAATGTTAACAATAATAAATGTTAAGTAGTAATAATACCCTCTTGGAGTTTGGAAGAGTTTGAGACAATTTGGGTTTTACAAATCTCTAAGAAGGTATCCAGGGAAACTTAAATTACTATCTGCTTTTTCAGCTCAATAAATTTTCTCTTAGACAAAAAAAAATGTTATTCCAAAATATGTAATGGTCTCTGCGCTGCATTCAAGGTGAGGATAATTCTTCTCAAAGAGAGCTGTGCAGCACGGGATGACTGGAAGGCCTTGCCAAGGACTTGATTTGTGAAGATTTGGAAATGAAGGATCTCTTGGTCATCCTTCTCATGCTTATCTGCCCATGCCTCCACCCCCATTTTAACGTATCCTCCGGATTGTTGCCTGCAGAAGGCAGTGGAGCGTGAGCAATGGGGAGGCCACCAGGGACAAAGCCCCTTCCGCCTGTGCTCGCTGGTGTGTGTGAAGCCACCACCTCCTCTCTGTGAATCGCCCCCTTGCTCCGAAAGGGGGGCTTTGCTGTGATCCAGAGCAGTCAACAGAGAGGTCCAGGCTGGGTGGTGATGAGGTCGCATCAGGGAAAGAAAATGCAAGAGAGGAGCCCTAAAGTGTCTCATTGCTTCCAGCACGAGCAGGGGGACGTTTTGTAGACTGTGTTTTCCTCCATTGGAAATTGCAATATGAATATTAGGTAGATGCTTACAAAACATCAAAGAAAGGTTGGAAATTGTTTGCAAAACCAATTTTACTAAATATGTGTGTTTATATTCGGTTATTGAGAAAGAATATTAAACTCTGGCCAAAAAAAAAAAAAGAAACCTCAGTGCAGAGAAAATAGGCATAAGAAATTTTAATTGCTTTTTTCCTGATTACTGAGTAATTTATGATCATTGTAGAAAATTTATAAAACAGAGAAAAATATGAAGAAAAATCAAGATCAATCCAAATTTCACCACCCAGAGATCACTACTGTTTTATATGTGCATATATATGTATGTGTGCATATATATCTCCTTTCTATTTTTGCATTATCCTAATAAATAAAGATTTGTATGTAATAAACACTTACTTTATGCTAGCATTTTACTAAGTACTTTAAATACATTATCTTAGTTTATTCTTACTAAAACTCATGAGTTAAGTATTATTATCATCTCCATTTAATATCAAGGAAACTAAAACTTAGAGATAGATAAGTTCTATTTTTTTTTTTTTTTGACAGAGTCTCACTCTGTCACCCTGGGGAGAGTGCAGTGGTGTCATCATAGCTCACTGCAACCTCAAACTCCTGGGCTTAAGTGATCCTATTGCCTCAGCCTCCCAAGTAGCTGGGACTACAGGCACAGTGCCATGATGCCCAACTAATTTTTCTATTTTTAGTAGAGATAGGGTTTTGCTCTTGCTCAGGCTGGTCTCAAACTCCTGAGCTCAAGTGATCCTCCTACCTCGACCTCCCAACATTCTAGGATTACAGGCATGAGCCACCATGCCCAATAGATAAGTTCTGAACCCTTTTATATGTGATCTCAAAATCAACTCTAAACCAGAGCTATTCAAAATGTGGTCCATGGACCAGCGCTGGTCTATAAGCTGTGTATTACTGGTCCATGCTGAGATAAGTACGGAAAATTAGGACCAGCATTTAGAAGCTTTTGTAGCAATTTCACATTGTTGCACACATAATCAATCACTGACTCCTATTAATGAAGAGGGCTTGGGGGTGTCCAGCTTGTGTGGTGAGTGGTACATGGTGTGAATGGAATGCCAGTCAGGCAGTAGGGCAATCACTTTGCAATAGATTGGAAATTTAAGAAAAACAAAACAAAACAAAACTCATCCCTCATTACAGATGGCTTGAGAAGCATTGCTCTAAACCAGTATATTGCTTCCCTAGGATGAAAACAATGAAGTAAATGTAGCCAAGTAGGGTGCTAAGAAATAGGAAGATGAAAGGGTATGAAGCTCAGCTCTGGAAATAGCATGGTTGCCCACAAACTCAGTCATTTCTGGTCAGTGACTTTTGGCAAGTCCTTGTTCCACATAATCATAAGGCAGGGCCAGTGAGGAGGTATGTGCAGAGCTTGAGATGGGAGAGAATAAACCTATATGGTGTTTTCCATTCCCACTGTGGCAGACCCTACCTGTTGTCCCCCCACCTGTCCTTCCTTTCTTCCATAACAGATTCTCAGATGAACACATCGAAGCCCAGGATAAGGATTTGTTCCCTGTTTCCCTTGCAGCTAGGTATGCCCCATGACAGTGTCTAGACAAAGTAGTGTAAGTAGAAGCATCATGTGGCAGGTTTCAGGGGCTTTCTTCCTCCATTCTATTGCTCAGAATCTGGGTGTGATGGGCTATAGGGAAAGGGCCTTACCTTAGGGATGGTGGAAAGGAAAGCTTCAAGGACCTGGATCCCTAGGGACTTTGGGGAACAACCATGGCCAAACCAGCACTGGCTGCCTGCTTGGGGACTTGCACATGAAAAAGAAATAAACTTCTATTTTGTTTTCAGTTTTGTTTTTTTTTTTGAGACAGAGTCTCACTCTGTCACCCTGGATAGAATGCAGTGGTGTCATCGTAGTTCACTGCAGCCTCAAACTCTTGGGCTCAAGTGATCCTCCTGCCTCAGACCTCCCGTGTAGCTGGGACTACAGGCGAGCACCATGACACCCGGCTAATTTTTCTATTTTTAAAGAGATGAGGTCTCACTCTCACTCAGGCTGGTCTCGAACTCCTGAGCTGAAGCAATCCTCCTGCCTTGGCCTCCCAGAGTGCTAGGTATGAGCCACCATGGAAGTTTGGCCCAGCCAAACTTCTGTTTTGAATAAGTCACTGGCACTTTGGGCTTACTGTCCCTTGCAGCCAAATCCAACCCAAACTAATAAACTCACGCAGACAAAGGCACTGGTCTCTTGATCGCCCTGCATTTTTCCCCAGTATGCCTTGTCAAACTTGACCTGGGACTGGGAAGGGAGGATGCACAACCACACAGAAGCAGGGGAGAAGTGCAAGAGGATTCAAAGGGACATTTTACAAGAAACTGACTTGGCGCCAAGGGGCTCCCTTTTTTGTCTGGTGTTTCCTACTAACATCCCAGCAGGGTGACATCCTGGCAAATGCTGCCCTGCCTTTGGGGACTATCCCCCCTGGAGTTGACTTTAGAAACAACATCTCACCAAGCACGCTCGCCAAGGTATCGTGACTGTCAGGACTTTCTGTTGCCACTGGTCACTGGTGTTGTGCTGGATATGGCTCATGCTGATTGTTCAACACAGTCATTATTAAAAATTGAAATATATAAACTTACAATTTAATAAATTTTTTCTAAAACAAAGGCAATACATAGTCAGGACTCATCAATTCCTACTCTTATTTTCTACCCTTTGCTATGATCTATGTTCTTGAGATTATTTTGTTTCCTGTATGGATATGGTGGAAATGCTCTATCACAGGCTGCCACTCATATCTCTTCCCAACTCTGCCTCCAGCAACATGACACTGAGGGCTTGAAACTGGCCACGGTGGGAACAGGTGTTGATTGGGGTTCTACCACGCTAGATAGTGTGGAGCCAGAAGAGGAATAAAAGTCCCTACCCCTCTGGAGTTTCCAACCTCATCGAAGTATCATGAAAATGAAATAAAACAGGATGTATACAGGAGAACTAGCACCGAACTCAACGAGAAGGCAGGAGAGCTAGACTCTGTTCTCAGCTCTGAAACCAGCGCTGGGACTGTGGGCAAATCTTTTGGCGTCTCAGTCACCAGGGTTTTTCATCTGGAAAATCCCACTGGATGCCAAGTGCCACTCGGGGACGAGCTGTGCCCACTTCATTTGCCATCCCTCCAGCATAATTCCAGACACGTGATAGGCGATGAAGCAATACTTGTCAAGTGAATGAATGAGCAGGAAAGCACCATTTCCACGAACCCTCCCAGCTCTGGAATGCAGAGCTCCATGATCCAAACTGGGGCTAAGAGAGGAGACATGCCTGAGAGCCAGGGAGGTCCACAGGGCCCCGCTGCCTCAGACACCTACCAGGAAGGGGTCATGCTGGACACTGGGCAAAGGTGGGCAAGCCAACAAGTCTGATTCAGAGATCTCAGGGATAATTCATTGAAGCCCTGGTAAGAATCGGGAGAGGACATTCCTTTTTCTCCTTTTCTGCTATCTGGTACCTGACTTCATGCTTCAGTTCGAAACCACCTTTAATCCTGACTGAAGAGTTAGTAAAAAATCTCAACCAAAAAAAAGAACCCCCTCCCCCTTCTATCACCTCCAACTCACCATGGAGCTCCTTCTCACATCCCTCCCAAGACCTCTTGCTGATGATCCCAGAAACATTTACAGCCATCGCCTGAGTATATCTCTTTTCTTTCTTTGGTTAAACTATAATTTTGCTATTTACAAAAGTTACAAATGGAATGCAAATGTGCCTGTTAACTTTTACATATTGTTACCACTCTCGTTCTAATTTTGAAGGGGAAAATGTTGCATTTGTGAGAACATTCCAATTTAGTGTAAATTACACAAGCTAGGGCAGATTCTCTCGGTTACTAGAGGCACAGAAATGCAATAGCCTATGAATCTATCCCGACTGTAATATTCTACCTGTGCACATTGCCCTCCCATCCTACCTCCCAACATACATAGCTTCCCCTTCAGAGATGATGCAAAAGCAAGGCTGTCACCACTTTGGAGTTATTTAACATTCTAAATTGCTCTCTGAGAGAGTTCAAAGGTATTAGGCATTAGGTCAGAATTTTGGATGAGATCATTATTATTTATTCTTGAGTTAAAAAATAAACACTGAATTGATTGAAAGGACCAGTCTTTTCCATGTGGAAAGATGAAAATGGAGATTTATGATTACAGTCTCACAAATGATGGAGGCTGGGCAGTGAGTGCTGATGGATGTGTTCCCCAAATCCTGACACACCAGAACTAAGGGGATACAATAAGAACTCAAAGGAGGGACCTGTTTACAAATCCATTTAGAACTGACCCAAGTGCTGAAGGGGACATTGGCAATCCCATGATCTCAGAGGTTGCTGAGGCCCAGCGGAGCTGACTGGATTAAAATTCCCTCCTTGCCAACTGAGACACCTTGGGCAACTTAGCGTCTTTGAGCCTCAGTTTCCTCAAATGTAAAATAGAGATGAAGATATCTATATGAAAGGATTGCTAGTAGGATTAAATAAGAGAAACAGCCCAGATTGGTGCCGTGCACTGTGTGTGCTGATAAATGCTAGCTCCCCTCCCCAACACACCCTCCTACATCTGACTTGCCCTTTTTCCTCAGCCAGTAACTTGGACAAGTTATTATCAATATAGACCTTATTACTCCCAAGAAGTAGTTCAGGTGAAAATTTTGCATAGCTGGGGTGCAGGGGAGAGTTTAGTTAGATGTATAAATGGTAGATAAAGTTTGGGGGTTTCCATGAATTCAGGCTCTGGGTGGCTCTGCACTGTTGAGGTTGCACTGGAAGGACAAGCTATCCTCAACCCAAGGAAGGGCTGTCCCACTGCTGTGACACTCTGCTGGGCTCCTTGGGGGCTTCTGCAGAGCCTCCTGCTCCTCAACCTCTCATTAATACAAACTTTCCAGGGCCTTACTAGTTGCCTGAATAGCTCATATACTCTACTAATTTGAGTTAAAATGTTAATAGGTGGTAACGACTTTTAATTTGCTGCCACTCCCCTATGACTCCTGCATTTTAACCCAAACATTCAATGACTTAGTCTAAAGAAGTGATTACTGGGGGACCTTCCAGTTTCTTGGAAAATCCAAGGCAGGAAAAGGGACTTGCTTAAACAGAGGGATGGCCAAGCCAAACGTGTGCCCAGGTGGCAGTTTACATCAGCAGCCTGACATTTGCTGCCAATCTGGTCATTCTTCCTCTTTCCAGATCCCAGAAACAAACTCATTTTTCAGAGACAGCAAAGGTTGGTGGGTGTGCACAGATCACTTGTTAAAGTAGCTGGCACAAGAAGATCCAAACCTAAGTGCTTATAGCCCTATCCTACAGCCAACAATCACAAGGGTCCCCCATCACTCTACAGGAAAAATCCCATCTTAATGACCCCCATTGTAAGGACAGCCTCTACATTACAAAGCTAGCTCCCTTTCCCAGCAGATGGATTTGGGGGACATTGCTCTACGGGTCTGGTTACAAGGATTTCTCTGTAAGGGATGGAACTGTTCAATAAAATTTTCCACTGTTTCCTGGCCACTCATAATGACCCTCCTCTGGTGGGTGCAAAGGAGGAAGACAGAGCCTCAGATAGGAACACGGGTCACCTAAAAGGAGATGGAAATAGACTCTGCTGTGATAGTGCTTGTAGCAATGAGGTTTATCTGACCTGATGACCACAGCCATATCTCCATGATGTTCTGCCTAGTAAGAGTGTCGTTGGTAGAGAAGCAGACAGCAGAGGAGAGAGAGGCCAGCCAGCTTCTTCTGGCTCTTTTGGGCGATCTTATTGATCAAGTATTAATATAAACTAGTCAGGAGACCTTAGCTCTGTGGTGGGTCACATCCCATATCACAATTAGGCTCCTGTAGGTCTGTCTTCCTCCTGAACAGAGAGCCACTAGAGGGCGGGAAACTAGAAGTGTCTCTCTCCTCTCGGTATCTCTAGCCCTTAGCACAGAGCCTGGAGCCAGGTAGGTGCTCAGTAAATATTGCTGAGTGTTGGAGTGAATAGAGGAGTGATTGAAAAATTGGGGTGCACCCTGTTCTTACCCCTCCCTATTCAGTTATCCCAACCATTTATCTCAGATACACAAGACAAAATGATAACAAAAACAACTCCACACCTCCTAAACCACCCATCAAGCAAGACAGAGGGACAGATTCCAGGCACTCAACAAACTCGGAGACAGGATGGTTAGACCACGTGGTGGCCGCACTGATGGGAAACCCTCTTTTCATGTTTCGTCCCCTCCTCTAACAGACAGGGAGAATGACATCCAACACGGTTCTTAACACCAAAAAGTCTCACCCCAAGAAAAATATGTGGTATTCCTGAGGAGCTCTCTGTAAAAGGAGAGGATGCGCACCGCCTTGGCAAGGGGCTGGGAAGGAAATGAAGAGTTGAGATGGGAATCGGTGCACCCTACTCTGGGGAAAAGACATCTGCTCTCAGCACTCAGAGGAGGTGATGCGGAGCTTTCCCCCACCTCTGTGCTCTGTCCCTATCCTGTTCTCTAGGCAGGATGATGGGAGCTCCTCCTGCAGGGAAGAGTTTATCTTGGCTCCTAGGGCCAACAATGTCCAGCAGCCCCCCAGCTTGGAAACCTCCCTCCTGCCCCTCCTTTGAGGCAGAAGGACTGGCCACAGGCGGTGCTTTGATGGGAAAATCAGAAGGCCCTCTTATCTCCCCACCATTGCCCTGAAGGGACTTGGCTGCTGCCAGCGTCTCCCCAAATCCCTCTGAGTGGTCCTGGGGGCACAGCCAACCAGCCCCTCCCATTCATTCGGGTGTGCTTTCGAGCAGCGAGGACCTTCCATATAGCTTCTCCAACAGGACTCTTCCCCTCACACTCACACCCCGAGGACCCTTTCATAAACCAGACGATCATTTCTGGAAAGTTATGTTTCCTGATTTCAGGGATTGTTACAATTAGTGCAAGGAAAAAAAAGGTAATTATCTAATTCCAGTAAAACTTAATGGGGCCCTTCCCACCCCAGGCTAACGGTTGGTTCGAAATGCAATTTGAGTTAAACTGTCTAAGGCTGTAAAGCTCAAAATATTCAGTATGGTGGGGGGCATTACCCCTTGTGGGAGCCATATTTTTCTATAGGACCTTTTGATCAAGATTGGACTCGGCGGGGGGGGGGGGGAGGTTATTGATTTTGCTAGGTGAGGGTAAGAGCTGGGGAAATGAAGGCCACCCGGAGTCAGCACCGCGAGGGCCGGGCCCAGGCAGGGCAGGCGCTGAGTCTGCCACTGTAGGTACAGAAACCACTTGGAGCAGCAGCTGAGGGTTCTAGCCAGGACTGCCTTGACCTACAGCAACTCAGAGAGCTCTCCGAACCAGTCTCGGGTCTATGAATGGAGACCAAGATGACCACGTGGAGGGAGTGATTTCTCTCGGGCTGAGCACCTCGCCCACAAATTGCAATCAGCATCTCTGCCGAAGTTGGCCTGTCTTGGATATTCCTTCTCCCCTCCCCTTCCCCCACTTCCACTCCTAATTCGTCAACTGCTGAAACATCTGTCTGGCTGAAACCTTCTCCTCGGCGCGCGCTGGGGGCTGTCCCCAGGTGTTGGTCTTTGTGTCGGGGAAAACTTTGAGAGGAAGCGAGGGCGCTGGACAAAGAGCGGGCGAGGGAGGGCGTCTGTCAGCCGGCCGGGTGCGCCAAGGCGGTGCGCGCTCTTCCCTGGGCTCAGCTCGGTACCTGGTCGCACGCGGTGCCCCGAGCCCAGCCTCCCTAGGCCGGGAGTGGCAGGCTCCCGCCGCATCCCCGCACCTCGGGAACTGAAGCCAGGCGGGAGAAGCAAAGGCGAGAGGCTGGACGCTGGAGTTGGGGGGAGGAGGGGAGCAGAGGCGCGGAGCAAAGCTGTCAAACTGCGCGCGGAGCCCGGCGCGGGGCGGGGGAAGGGAGGGGAGGGGAGGGGCGGGCGGGAGCGGAGAGGGAGCGAGCGGGCTCGCCGCGCCTGAGCAACCCCTGGCTGTTGCTGCCGCTGCCGCCGCCGCCGGCCCGGACTCGCCCGGAGCACAGGGTGTCTGACCCGCTGCGCGCGGCGCGCGGAGGCTCCGGCGCCCGCCGCTGCGCCCTCCAGCCCCTGCTCCTCGCGCCGGCCCGCGTGGGTCCCGGCGGGCGCGAACCCACCATGCAGCTGCAGTTCCGGAGCTGGATGCTGGCCGCGCTCACGCTGCTCGTGGTCTTCCTCATCTTCGCAGACATCTCGGAGATCGAAGAAGAAATCGGGTAAATAGCTGCGCCCGGGCCCGAGCCACGAGCCCTGGCGGGATCTCTCCCTCCCCCCGTACTGTCCCCTCCACCCGCTTTGTGTGCGCCGCGCCCCCCTGTCGCTCCGCTGGAGAGGTGGGGACGCTTTTGGCTGGGGTAGCGGCGCCTGGGGCCCGGGACGTTTAGGGAGAGGAGGGTGGGGGCGCGGCTGCTGTGGGGTGTCCCTGGGCGGGGTTCATGGGCAGCCCCCAGCTGGCCGGCGTCGGGAAGCGGACTCACCCACCCTTCCCCCCTTTCCTGGCGTGTCCAAGCGCAGTGTCGCCGGGGTCGAGGGAGGGCGCCGGGGAGTGTCTCGGGCGGGCGGAGGGGCCGAGAGTGGAGGGAGGCAGGAGTTTCTTTGTCTCCAGCTCGGCCGCTTTCTCGCCTTGGCAAAGTGGGCAGGGGGCGCGCGGGGATTTCTGAGCTGGGGGAGGGGTTCCCCGGGCCGGAGCGGAGGGCGGGGGCTCTGCACGGGCTCCGGGGAAGGGGAATGTCCCCGGTACACACAGGCACATACGCCTCCCGCCGGCCCAGAAGCCAGGCGTAGGGGCTGACACCGCTAGAAAAGGGCGTGCGGGGCTGGGCAGAGACCCCTGCCTTTGCCTGGCTTTGGACGCTCAGCCGACCTGCAGCGATCTGGGCGTCCCCGGGTTCCTGCGCGCTCGCAGCGCTGAGACGGAGACCTTTCGGCAAAGTCTGTACCGCCTCCCGGTGGGCTTCTGGGCCCCCAGGCGCGATCTCATCCTAGCTTTTCTCCGAATCAATCCGGAGGTGGGGCGGGGCAGCTAGCCCCGGCTCCACCTGGCTCAAGACTTCTTGGAGCGCGCACTTGCGGCGCAGGACGCACCCGTGGTGTGTCCCAGAGGCTGGGACTTGCGCCCCGCCCCGCAGCCTCCTGCACGCCGGGCCTGGCCCCTCTCCAGAACCTCTAAAGGGCGACAGGCAGGTGGGAATGCAGCCGGGATTATGAGGAGGCCAGAGGAGGGCTTCCTGGTCCTGGGCAGGGAGAAGGTGAGGTCTCAGAGAGGGCCGAAAGTCCCTTCCTCTGTGTGATTTGTGCCGAGCTGGGCGCTCTTCACGAGTCCCGCACCGCGTGCGCCCCTCCTTTGTCCCGTTTGTTATTTCATTTATTATCAGCGAGAGTTGAGGGCCCACCACGCTGTCAGGTCCCTCCAAAGGGAGATGCCAGTCCTGGGCCCAGGATGCCAAGACCCTAAGAACCAAAACCTGGGGCAGGTGCCACTTTCCTGCTCTTTCCTTTGCTCCCGCCTCTGCCCATCTCCCCAGAAGTCCTTCTGTGGACTCCACCGCTCTCTCTGCCTCCTTCTCCTCCCATTCTCGATTTCCCCAGGAGCTCCGAAAACTTTCACAAATGCTGTTCTGTTAATACACGATGTGCCACCAGCTCCCACGCGGAGATAAACATGCAACTTTCCGTAGCTGTTCGTCTCAAAAACGTGGATGGAAATCAGACAAGTCAAATCTTGGGGTGATGGAAGATGCAGCGAGAGGGAGGGACCGCCTTCTGGGCTCCTCGCTTTCTTCTCTCACATGTGGGCTCTGCCTGGCCCAGATCACTTGCTGACCTTTGAGGATGTGAGAGGGAAGGACCAGCAGCCCCTTTGTTATGCTGTAGAAACATAAGTGCTGTGCTCATGCAGGCATCCTTAGCTCATCCATTCACTGAACTTTTACCAAATACCTTCTACATGTCAGGGACTTTTAATTTTTAAAATGCAACCCAGAGATCACTTTGCACATAATGTTGCACTTTCCTGCCGAATGCATTGTGAAGTCTGCACTCGCCACATCAGGTTGTTCCAACAGGGAATTGAGGAATAAGCTCCAAGGCCTGAGCTAAGAAGGGCATTTACAAATATATATGTATACACACATACACGCACGCACAGGGCTCTTCGGCTATGGGTGTGTCCCCTGGGACCTGTTTCACTTGGGGGTCCCTACTTCTTTTTATCCTGCCCCTGCCTGGGCTGACACAAACAGGTCAAAATTGTCAAACAGGTCAAATGTGTCATCTTCTATGGCATCTTTCTTCCCTCTGTTGCCTCTCGTCCTCAGGCTGACCCCTGGCTTGAGCAGTCCCGACCCAGGCCTGAATCACACCCCTCACCCAGTCTGATGTGGCTGCCTAGGATGGACACTCTCCATGACATATGATTGGGACCAACACTCCAGTCCCACCCATGGCCAGCCCCACACATGTTTAACCCAGAGGAATGGAGGCATATCTGGGAGTCGCCTTGGCTAGGGGAGGAAAGACGTGGAATCCTAGGGGACGGGAATCCCAGCAGCACCTTCCATCTGCTTACAAGTGAGGGTTTAACACACAGTCACTTATTTAGTCCTTGGAACCACCCCAACTCAGAGCAGCTGGGCTCTGTGCCCATCAGTGCCCTGGCACAGTGGCCAGTGAGGGTGTGGAGAGGGCTCTGTGTTCCTCACCGTATGCCTTCCGGAGACCTTGGATCATACCCAAGACCTTGGTGCTGCTGCACCAGCCCTGCACCACCCCCTTCCCCAACTTGTTCTCGACCTGTGCTAGGGAGGATTACAAATTGCCTGCCAATGTCCGTCCCTGGGAGGAAACAATGGTTCTGCAAAAGGGTGGCTGTTTCTGGAAGGCAATGAACAGTGGGACCTCGTGATGTGTTAGAAAGGGAGGAAAGATGGAAGGAACCTCTTTTGAGGGTAAAATTTCGAAGGATTAAGGAAGAAAAAGTAAAAGAAGAAAGTGAGTTACATGTGTATTGTCTGGAGGAATAAACATGAGATTCGCTTTTCTGATTCCCTTTCTTGTAACATGAGGCTTTTCAGCGTGGTGGTCTCGGAGCTCCTGGCCTGCTTGAGGAATGATGTACCACCTGGTGAGGAGCAGGGCTTTCTTCTAGGGGCTTCTTCTGAGAGACATGTCTCCTGTGCTAAGTGATTATTTTCAAAGTTCCATTTCTGACTCTCTTGCTTTCAGTCAGCTGGGGCTGGATGAGAAAAGAAAACATAGATAAGTTCCCTGCAAAGCACCCAGAGAGTCCTGCCTGGTGGTCAAGGAGTGAATTCAAATTCTAAGTCAGAAATTGGGTTGGGCTTTGGTAAAACAGCTCCTGATCAACTCACGCAGCCTCCTAAGTTTTAGAGTCTCTTGGGCCAAATTGTAAGCTAGTCTTCTTCTGCTTGTCCCCTGAGCTTTAATCTTGAGTATAACCTCCATGAGGGGAGTGTGAGACATGGCTGTCTTGCCCACTGCTGGTGTCCCCAGAACTGGGCACACAGAAGGCATTTAATAAACATCTGTTGGATGAATATTGTTCCAGGTCTGGCACAGCGATGGGCACACATGGCATCTTTGGGCAAGGTTGGGACTCATAGAGCCTTAGGACAGGAAGGGAGCATACAGCCCCCCTATAGAAACCTCCCCTCTTTTTTTATCAGTTAGGGTAAATTTGTTCCTGAAATGTAACATCATTTGTCCAAGATCACACCCTGGCTGTGTAAGGGCAGGGCAGGCTTGCACAGGTCTCCTCTGTGATAACCCAATGCTGTAGTCCCCAAATGAGCCCCCCTGCCTTAAAAGGAGTTAGAGAACTCTGGTTAAAGGAGAGATGAGTGACTAGGAATGATAACAGTAGCAATCATAACAGTGATGATGATGATGATGGTTAGCATTTACAGAGCACTTGCTGTGAGCCAAGAGCATTCCAAGCGCTTTCTAGACATTAACGTGTTGCATACGCATGGCAACTCAGAGGTCAGCTACCGGTGGCACTAAGAACTCCTGTGTATTGAGCTCTGTGTGCCAGGAACTGTGCTAACTCTTTGAAGCACTCATTCACTCAGTCCTCTAGGACCAACCAAACCCCTCTAAGAGAGGCACGGTTGCTATCCCCAGTTTATCGATGAGGAAACTGAGGCTCAGTGAGGTTGTATAACTCGCTAGTGGTAAGGCAAGTGCTTGAACCTGGCTCTATGGGAGGCAGAACTCCATGCTCTTGACCGACACACTAGACTGCCGTGTCCTCTGAATTATTTTTCCCCCTGCACTAATATTGGGGAATGGGTCTCGACTAGTCTTCCTAACTCATTCTCCAGGGTTCTTCCAAAAGCTCAGAGTTTTTTTTAACAAAGAGCCTGGTCTGGCCTTTCTAGTTTCCTCTTCAGTAATTTAGCAAGAGAGAAGGCGGATGAGGAGGACTGGAGGGAGCTCAGGGCTCATCTCCTCAGAATGTCCCTCTGGTCCAACCAGTTCAGTGCCAATGCTAGAGGACAGAATGGCATTAACCCTGGCTTGCACTTGCCGTGTGCTGGGAGCATCCCAGACTCACAGGCAGAGCCCTGGACTAAAGCTTCTGGAGAAGGGAAAGCTCCCATTCTATTGCAAACCTGATTCTGATGTCAGTGGAATGGGCTTCCCTGATTCTGCATGCCATACAATTGGGCATCTGGGCGTCTGGAGCAGGAGTGATTGTAAAGATATTTAACAACCGGTCCCTCTCCAGCACCAACCTGTTAGAATGGACATCTGACCAATCAGAACCGATGCTGCCCAGTACATTGTGGCCAGGGTTCCTAGTTCACCACAGCCAAACATCAGGCCCTGTCTGGGAAAGTACTAGACGAGGTGGGACTAGCTCTGATCCTCAGCCATGGCTAGATCCCTGAGCAGGCAGCAACGGCTGCCACCAGCTCAGAGTGAGGTGAGTTTGCTGTTCAGTGGATGAGTAAGGTGGATGGGAGAGAAAATGACCTTGAGCAGGTACAGTCCAGGCACTCTGTAAGGAGCATACGTGATTGCTCAAGATGGTACAATTTTTTTTTTAAAGTCCATTCTTCTCCCCAGTCCTGGTGTCCTTCACTCAAATGTAGACATGATTGGAGGATAAAATAGGAGCTGGTTTTAACTCACTTGCTCCAAGTCCTTGTTGCCAACTGTTCCTAGCATCAAATTTAAATTGTAAATAGATATCCATCTTAGAAACCAATTCACCACTCAGGGCCTCTTTCCCCTTGTAAAGCAGGGTTGCTAGGTTTTAAAATTGTTTTAGGTTTTACAAATTGGGAATGTTATAAATTGCAAATTATAAATACTTCTTAGAGAGAGTAGATTCTAGAAAGGCTCCCATTGCTTTCAGCAGGGCATACAAAGCAATGCATAATCTAGCCCTCGCCTCTCTCCCTAGCCTCCCTGGGCTCCAGCCATTCTGTGTTACTCACAGTCCCAAAGAGTGTACCTCTGTCCCTTTGCACATGCCGATCCTCCTTTCTGGAACAGCCTCCTTGCACACACTATCCATCCTGCCTTCTCCTCCCTCCCCCACTCTTCCCAGGTCCTTTCCTTCTCTGACTGTTCTGTCTCCTCCTTTAAGGCTGAGGTCTCACATCACCACCTTTGGAAATCATTCCCAGACCCCATGACCTCCTTGGACAGTCTGGGTTAGTTGCCCCTCCTGCCCCTCCTGTGTGCACCCTTAGCATCCATCATGCCAGCATTGTATGGCTTATGGGGCCTCTCTGCCCCAAAAGGTACATGCTATTCTAATAATAATTAAACATCCTCCACTTGCTCCAAGATCCCCTTCTTCCTATGTATCTAGCGTAGAAGGCACAGCCCAGTGAAGGGCACGGTCTGGCTGTGACATTATTCATTGTCTCAGAATGTTGGGGGCCAATGAAAATGAAAGCTCCTTCCTGGCTGGTAAAAGAGGAGGACCCAGTGGTGTGTTTGCCCACTGCTCATTCAGATAGAAAGCAAAGATCTTTTTGAGCCCAGACTCCAAGTCTCCGCCTGGCTCTTGATTCCCCAGAGAGCCCTTTCTAGCCCTCTGCTGCCCACAGCACCACTGTGGCTGCCTCCCTCCTTCTGCCTGGAGAGGACGAGCCAGCTCTGTCTACCTCGGTCACCTCTAAGGTTTCCATACTGGCACTGAGAGAAGACCAGGAACTTAGGGCCAGCTCTTTCCTTCCAAGGGCCAGTCCCCAGGAAGGATGCTGGAAGCTGCATGTTTGAGACATTGAGAGACTAAGAAATGTGAGGTCAGGTCCGGTGTGTGTCATTGCAAAGATTTTCCTTATTAAGCACTTTAAAGTGGTGTTTTTATTTTAAAACATTGGTCAAACCAGGGGGTTGTGATAATGGGTCCAGACTTGGGGCAGCTGCGTGGACCCTGGATGAGCTCAGGAGCCTCATCTCTCTCTGCTGTCACAAGCAAAGATGAGTTCGAGAGACAAATGGGGAGGGACAGGATCCTGAATGCCCCCAGCCGGGTGAGTCAGGTGGCAGTCTCCTGCCAGGAGACAGGGACAGGCTCATCTCCCTGAGAGGCACCCTGAGGTGAGGCTCTGTCCCCTGTTGCTGCCTGACTGCCATCTCTCTGGTGCTGAGGCTTGTCCTTAAGTGTCGAGATTAGTCACTCTCCTGGGCGGCAGCTGGCTGGTTTTATATTCTGCCCAGTCGCCTACAATTCGTCACCCTGCTAGAAAGCCACTGGTGTCCTGACGGGACCTGTTTGTCCCCGTGTTTTCTCAGCTTCAGCTGTCACTGACTTTGTGGTGGTGTGGAGGGAATGGCTCCAACCAGGGAGAGAGCGGTGGCCCTGACACGACATGTGTCCAGATTATATGTCGGCAGCCGTGGCTCCACCCGGCACTTTCCAGCACTTGGGACCCTGATCTGTTCCCCTCAGGAATCTGTCTTGCTGTGTGGGTGTGCGTTTGCATTCTCAACCTGCTCTGCCAGCATGAAGCTCTGGCTCTGTCAAAGGGTTTCCCCGTACTTTTCTGTTATTATTGGAGGAACACAGAGGGACTCAGCTCTGCTTCCTGGTCCCTTTTAAATTTGAACACAACAATTCCTCCTCCTCCTCTTCCTCCTCCTCCCCTCCCCCTCCTCCTCCTCCTCCTCCTCTAGCCTCTTAGTCCATAGTGGGAGGTTGAAAGAACCCCTAGGTCAGTGGTGCCCAAATGCTGATCCAAAAGGAGAAAGAGAAGAAAAAAGAGGCCTGGGTGGTGGCTCACGCCTGTAATGCTAGCACTCTGGGAGGCTGAGGCGGGAGGATCGCTTGAGCTCAGGAGTTCAAGACCAGCCTGAGCAAGAGCGAGACCCCGTCTCTACTAAACATAGAAAAAAATTAGCCGGGCGTGGTGCGTGCCTGTGGTCCCAGCTACTGGGAGGCCGAGGCGGGAGGATGGCTTGAGCCCAGGAGTTGGAGGTTGCTGTGCGCTGTGATAACACCACTGCACTCTAGCCAGGGGGACAGAGCAAGACTCTGTCTCAAAAAAAAAAAAAAGAAAGAAAGAAAGAAAGAAAAAGCACAGTGTAGCCATAGTGATTATTAACAGTTTCAAGTTGCCAGCTGTCATTGCCGAGAAGAGCTCCTCTATATTCTGAGAGGGTGTTGTTTTTCTTTTGGGTACTAACATGTCCTTTCTTTTATGAAAGAGGTTGATGGTAGCTATAATGTTCCTCCTTGGGCAAGAAGGTTGGTAACCCCATCATAACACCCCAACACCCATTTCTTGGAAATGTTACTGGTCCTTGAAATCTGATAGCCTGGGCTCTGGGTGGTCAAGGCGCGCTGAAGGGCTTGCTTCAGGAAACATAGCCTCGCTCCTCACACATTTTCCTCCCCACAGAGGCTGAAGCCAGCGGAGAATAACAAGTCATTTTCTGCGTGTGTCTGCTGTGTGCCAAATGATATTCTAAGCACCTTAGCTATATTCACACCTGTAATTCTCCCAACAATCCTATGAGGTCTATGTTGTTATTATCTCCATTTTACAGACAAGGAGACTGAGGCACAGAGCAGTTAAATAACCAAAGTCATGCAGCTAGTAAGGTGCAGAGCTGGGATTTGAACCCACGCTCCAGGGAACAAGGAGAATTAGCAAAAAATGATGTACTAAATGATGTCCTGTGGGGAAAATATTCATGCTCGTATTTCCAAGGGATAAACCTTGAAAACCGAAAGGTCTGTGGGAGAGAGAAACCTGGGATGCAGCAATGCTGAAGGAACCTTAAGGGACAGCATGTTGGATCCCAGGCCATAATGGGATGTGGCAGCCGAAAAGATCGATGCAATTTAGGGTAGCTAACTCCGAAACCCCGTAATGCAGGATGGAGACCGGGCACACCACTCTGCCTCTGCCTCCCCCTTGCCTTCTCCTCCAGCCACCTCCCTGTCCCTACCGGGTCCCATCAGAGTGGCTCTGGAGCGCAGCATTTGTTTGACCATCTCATTACCAGAGTGAGAGAGACACACTGAGAGAAGGGAAACACAGCATAAATGGCTAAGGCCTAGAGGAATTTTCTTCTGGGGAAAGAAGTGTTGGTGCTGTCAGCCTCCCCAGGCTGGGTGCAGCCTGGCAAGGAAGGGAGGGGGAGAGGAAGCCGTGGGAGCCCCATTTCCTGCGGGTAACACCGTTCTGCTGAGAGCTCACAGCAGTCATTGCATTCAATGCTCCCAGCCACCCTGTTTGCCCGTGTGCAGATGAGGAAATGCAGGCTCAGAGAGGTTCCATGACTTGCTAAGGTCACACAGCTGGTAAACGAGGAACTGGGATTCCAACCTAGTCTGCCTGACTCCATGGCCCACCTGCTCTTAGCTGCTTTTTTGTACTGAAGTTACCTGGCCGCCTGCTCCCATTCCTCCTACCTTAGACCTCCTACACTCTGTCCTATTTTCTGTACCATGCAGAGAGTTTGCAAAGGGGCACTGGAAGCTTTTTAAGACTGTGGAAGAGATTCATTGATGTGAGATAGCCTCCCAAACATAATGGCAGCCATCACCGTTGGGTGCAACATTTAAGCGGATGCTGAGGAAGGGGTAGACATACCTGGGCTCTGCCCAGCCAGGTGTGAGTGCTTCTTATTAGGTTTCTCCAGCTCTAATTTCAAGAACAAGAATATTGGCTGCACTTGGAGGAGTGATACCCAGAGTTAATTCACACCTTCCTTCTTGGTAAATGCCAGTGTAGCTTAAATAATGAAGGCAGGACACATAAGATGTCTGGAGAAAATGAGTTGGTAAATTGATAGGGCAGGTGACTTTTGTTTGCTATTTTCCCGTTAGCAGTGTGGGCCCCCCAACTGCACCTCTTGAGGTTCCCAAAATTTGGGACTTGACTTTAAGTGGACTCTGTGCCCTAATCAAAATGTTTAGTTCCCAGGAGAGGCAAAGAGGAAGATGGAAGAGAAACCCCCAATGGTGTTCTGTCCTGGCCTGGGCAGGGAGCCTCTTAGGCCAGCTGGACGCAAGGGCAGCAGCATGCTGACAGATGGTCTCCCAAAGAAAGACCTGTGATGGCCCAGCCTTGGTGGTGGAGCCAGCCAAGGCTCTGTAACCCCTTCCCCGGCCTGCCAGAGCTGCCCAACATAGGTCTAACCCCCAGGAGAGTGTCAGAATAACTCACTTAGGTCTTCATCATACATCTCTCCCAACCTGGAGCCTTACCTTTCTCCTATTTATGAGGACTGATAAGTTCTTCTCAGAGCTGGCTTATGATTCAGGACAGCGGGCCACACCTTTGGAGCAGCTGGAAGCTACTATTAGCAGATTGAGGCTCTAGTCTCTGGTAAAACACTTATTACCTGTGTGACCTCAGGCAAGTGAGCTTACTCTCTGAGGCTTAGTTTCATAGTCTGTATAATGGGGTGAATCATATCCAACTCACAGTGTTCTGAGGATTAAATAAAACACAAATGATGAGAGAATGTCAAATGGTGCCGTCACTAAGGAAAACAGTGTGATGGTTTCTCAAAAAATTTACCATAGAATTACCCTAAGGTCCAGCAATTCCACTTCTGGGGATACTGTTTATCCAAAAGAATTGAAAGCAGGGCCTCGCAGAGATATTTGTACACCCATGTTCCTGGCAGCATTATTCGTGATAGCCGAGGTAGAAGCAACAGAAGTGTCTACTGGCAGCTGAATGGATAAACAAAATGTAGCATATACATGTACAGTGGAATATTATTCTGCCTTAAAAAGGAAAGAAATTCTGACACATGGTGCAACATGGTACAATTGAGGATAATGTGCTAAGTGAAATAAGCCAGTCACAAAGGACAAATACTTACATAAGTGCACGACTCCACTTACGTAAGTTACCTAGAGTAGTCAAATTCACAGAGACAGAAAGTAGAATGGTGGTTGACAGGGGCTGGGGGGATGGGGAATGGGGAATTGTTTAATGGATATAAAGTTTCAGTTTTGCAAAAAGAAAAGAGTTCTGGAGACTGATGGTGATAAGAGCCGCACAACAATATGAATGTACATGACGCCGCTGGACTTTATACTTAAAACTAGTTAAGATGGTAAATATTAGGTTATGTATGTTTTACCACAGTTTAAACACACACACACACACACACACATATACACATGTGCACACACGCACACACATGCACATACACACACATGCACACGCACACACACATATACACTTGCACACGAAAGCAGCCAGAAGAGTGCCTGGCAGGTGCTCAGGACACATTGATTTATTTTAAGAGCACAGGTGTGGTCTTAAACAAAGCAACATCAGTGTGAGTATTATTTAATTTAAACAGTAATAGAGTGCCAAAAAGCATGGTAGGGAGGGAGTGGAGGGAGAAAATAAGAGGAAGGATATAAACACAGAATTAGAAAAATGCACACCGTTACTTTTTTGTGAATATGTTTGGATACGCTTGCTGGAAGTGGTCCAAATACCTGGGAGTTAGGATTGGGGAAAGTGCAGATACAAGGTTTTTTTTTTTCTGGCCACTCTGAATACTTGCTGGCCTGCCTGCCTGTCTAAATTCAGTGGGGGTGCCCATAAGGTTTTGTAAGAGTTTAAGCTGCGTGGAGATCACAGAGTGATGGGGACACTCAGATGGGGCCAGGACAGCTCAGACCCATCCCTCTCAGATGCAGCTTCCCAGCAGTCCCTTTGTTTATTTATCACCTGCATAGGGGTAGTCTCTAAACAGTGTTTTTGGCTCAAGGGTGCATCTGAAAAGAGTCCCAAAATTCAGCTCCCAAGATTTGGCTCCTACTGGGCTGGAAAGAGGTGGGATGCAGCTGTCTCTTCCCTTTTAGGCTCAAGCCACATGATTCCCAAAAGATAGCAGGACTGAGCAATTGAGGGGGATTCTGGGAGGCACGAAATGCCAAACCGATTCTCAAACTTGAGAGAGCATCAGAACCTCCTGGAGGGCTTGTTAAAAATGCAGTGCAGGGCCCCACCCTGGAGTTTCTGATTCAGCAGGTCTGGGGCGGGGCCTGAGAATTTGCATCTCTAACAGGTTCTATGGATGCTGCTGGCGCCTTTGAGGACCACACTTTGAGAACCACTGGGCTAGAGCCTTGTCATTCAAAGTGTGGTCCTCGGACCAACAACCTGGGTGTCATCTGGAGGTTTGGTAGAAATGCAGCATCTCAGGCCTTACCCCAAAGCCAAACCTACTGAATATGAATAATATGAATCTGCACTGTCACAAGACCCCAGGTAATGCATAGGCACACTCTGCTGGTGGCAATGATTGGTTTCCCTGCCTGCTGCATAGCCCCCGCTCCAGGCTGTGACCCTGACCCATCACACCAGGGGAAACTAGTCAGTGTATCTCCATTGCCCATCACAGAGTTGGCCCAGAGTGACCTTCAAATGGATGTCAGCAAAATGAATAATGATTCTTACTACAGCCACTTGGATGCCTGTGTGTACACCAGGAGCTTTTCATACATAGTTTCACACATTTATTATAAAACCCCTGCAAAACCCATTTTGTGGACAGGTAAACTGAAACTCAGGGAGAGTAACCACTTAGTAAACAGAAAAAGAACTGAATTTTACAAGGTATAGCTGGCCGTATGCCTGGGTGCCGGGGGTTTAGCCGTGTGGGTTAGCCTACTTCTCTCCCTCTGTCCTCCCAAACGAGGCCCAAGGCAGGAGGTGCTGCGAGGAGAAATCTTAACCACGGGTTGAACTGATTTATTAAATGAGCCAAAGGAGGCTGCAGTGTGTCCAGAAACAGCCTTGACCCAGCACTGGAGCACTTGAAGGAAATTTCTAGAGAAGCTGGACAGCAAAGCACTCATCGGCTGTGTCATTAAGCCCTCTAATGAGCTTGGCTGGGATGTGATCATTCACACAGCAAACAGCCCCACTTCACAGTTGGCACATGCAGGAACAGTTCCCTAGAGTTCTGGGGGTTCCTGAGTGGATTTGGTGGCCTGCTCAGCCTGCAGTCTAATTCCAGACTCCACTCTCAGTTATAAAAAGCGGAGGAATGGAGGGGGGAGGTCTCTAGGGGTGGTGGAGGCAAGTATAGGGGAGCCTTGTAAAACCAATCTGCTCTTCCAGATAAAGAAAGCCTGTGGGTGGGCTGCAAGCCAAGAATTTAATTGTATTTATTTTTGCCATTACTTTCTATTTAGGGCAAGGGATATTGGTATTCTATTTATGGCAGTGACATAAAGATTCCTTTTGTGATAAATTCATTTAAGTTTTCATTTAAGTGAGTCAAGTATTAAGTCAATAAAGTCTAGTTAGCAAAACACATGAAGGCAGACCCTGAAAATGATTGAAGTTTATGGAATGACGTGCCAGGCTTACTTCTGCCCCGTGGTAGCGAAGCTGTGAAAATTCCTTACAAAACTTCTATACAGAGTGAGTTAATCCTCCAAAGAGGTACCTAGTTACAGAAACAATTTATCACTGTATTTGGGAAATGGCCCAACGCACAACAAAAGAAGCCTTGAATGAAACCATCTTATGAATGATTTAAACAGTGTGCGCCAACACTCCTCAGAGAGAAGGTGGTCCCGCCAGGAGGATAGGATGCTTTCGCCCAGGAGGACCCCCCCACTGCTGCAGCGCCACTCGGTTAGAGCCGCAATTTACAGTGCTCTGGAGCTCTCTGCTTCTCGTTGGCACCTCTCCATACACTTCGTACTTGTTGTGTGGCATCTCTCCTGCCTGCAAGATTATAGCCCCACGAGGGCTAGGACCATTCCAGATCTGTGCCCCGTCGTACCTCCAGCTCCTTGCACAGTGCCTGGCAGACCATAGCTGCTCATTTGGAGAATGGTGGAAAGGAAGGAGGGAAGGCAGGAACGAAAGGAAGTGAGTTCCTTGAGGGGGGCTCAGATAGGCCCCCATCCCCGATATTCTGGGATCATTTACATATTTCTGTCCATGGCCAAAGGAGAGAAAATGTGGTGGGGGCTATGTTAGCTAATTGTCTGGTTTGAAATCCATTGCTTTCCATCTTATTTATAGATGAAGCCCACTTTCCTTTTTGCTCCCGATTCCATGAAGAAAGACCGGCCCACAGTTTAAGTAAACATTCCTAGCAGGCTAATTCCCGGTTCCTAATGGGCTGCGTGGCCCCATACACAGAAGCCAGAGCACTGGAGGAATGTAGCCAGAATTGGGAATCAGGCGAGCTGGTTCCTGGCAGGCCGAGATCAAGCTGATAACAAGGAGATTAATAAGAGTCTGCAGCCTCCTCAATCCTGTGGCATGGAGCAGGGTTTCAATCAATGATGGTTGGGCTGGCTTAGTGGTACCTAATCTTACCTTTTGAAGCTCACATGTTTGGGAGTTGAGATCAATTGAGATAAAATAAAGTAAAATGTGTTGACTTTTGGATTTTTTGTCTTCATCAGAGTCCCATTGTGTACTGTTTTTATTTTTTGTCTTGGAAACAGGCAGAGATTAGCCACTGGAGAGAGTTGTTCTGTCTGGACTGGGTAGTGGGATATTTACTTTTGTTCTTTGTTTTTTTCTTCATTTTCCACTAGATGATTCTTCATAAGGGAAGGGCTCTTTTCTGTCCTGTTCATCTCCGTATAGCCAGCGCATGTCACCCGGTAAATGCCCGAAAACTATTTCTCGAATGCAGTGTTGCAGTGTCACCACACAGACTATGTGCCACAAGCTGGTCTGCTGGAGAAGCCAGTCTGCTCCCGATTAGGTGCAGACACAGCGGCCTTGCAAGGAATTCATAGTGCCCCTGGAGAAAAGGGTCAGTTCGGCTCCCTAGTCCCTGGTTTCTGTGTCAGGTACCGTGAGCCGTGTGCAGTCATCGCAAAGCTATGTGTGACCAAAATGCATCTGATTCACTCTTCACAGCTGCTTGCAAGCCCTGTGCTGGATGCTGGTGACACACACTGATGAACACAGCACAGAGTTTGCGGTCTGGTAGGGGAGAGTTCTTGCGTGATGACGAGGAACGTGTCTAGAGGTGAGAGTTTGGGGCTCTGGGCTTTGGTCGTGGATTTGCCACCAGTGAGCCATCGCCCTAGGACAGGCCCTAACCTCTTTGGTCCTCAGTTTTCCCATTTATAAAATGTGGGTTACATGAACCCACAGGTCTTCTCTAGCTCTAGAGCAACAGGACTGTGTAGCTGCCTCAGGGAGATTCCCTGTTGAGTGGAGTTTAGCCTCACTGGAAATAGCTAATCCCTTTGCTATGCCTCTAAATTTCTTGCCCTGAAATTTTAGAGCAGGGCAATAAATAGGTGCTGGTCTATTTTCACCTACCACCTGCTCTATATTAAAAATAAAAGGTTGCTGTAAGGGAAGAGAAAGACAAACTAACATACTGAGCAGCTACTCCGTGCCAGGCACTGCATCTGACGCTTTTGCATCTTGACGAGACCGCTTGGTGCACTTGCAGGACGGGGTCCACAGCATCTTCGTGCCCACCTGTTAGTCTTACTTGGAGAATCATTGTGCACAGCAGGAGCAGTGCTCTGGAGAAGCAATGCGCTACATTCCATATTTTAGAAAAGCACATGAGTGCGTGTAACAGGATGTACAAACACTATTTTTAAGCATACTTAAATTTGGCGATTTGGGAAGCCTTCATGTGGCTATCAGGAAAATATCCATTATCACCAACAAACATCTCGTGTGTGTAGTGTATCAGCCTGGTTGCCGTCCTTGTTCTCCGTGGTGAGCCCTGCCATGTAACAAAAACAAAGATGACAACGCTGTCCTCCTGGTATTGATGATTCGTACTCTAGGAAGAGGGAGTCCCCACAAAGGACTGGGGACTGCAGAGACACTTCTGAAGAAAGCAAAGTCAGGCTGGGACTTGACGGAAGGACTGAGCGGGGAAAAAGAATGAGGTTGGTGATTCAGATGGGGAGCGTGGCGCCCCTCGAGGTGCAGGGAAGTACGGCAGGACAGAGGGTTTGGGGCCAGGCTATTAGGGCTGAGGGACTCAGGCTTGATTCTTTGGGGGTTTCTTTGGTTTAAGTTGGGGTGCACAGACCTCTTAAGAGTCTGTGATAAGGTTCAGGAGATCCAAGAACCCCTTGAACTTAGAGGCATTTTTCTGGGCAGAGGAGCCATACGTTTCAAAGGATTCTCAAAGCTTAAGAGGAGCTGCTATGGAGAGTTGGGACCTTCGAAGTGCTTTGAAGGAGGTATGTGCAGAAAATGTGTAAACCGTTCAGAGGGGGCAGAAGCTGGGAAGACCACCCAGATCATCCCACGGGAGTGGCGTTGCGTTTGGGGCTGGGGTGGTTTAAGTGGAAAGGGAGAGAGAGTCAGGGAGTGGTGCTTACAGTGAAGAAACAACAGCACTCCAGCCCTCTGGTGAGGGTCAGTGACTGAGCCTGCCATGGGTGTAGGAATCCAGAGGGGAAGCTGTGTTCTGTGATCCTATGGTGAGTTTGGTTTTAAACACAATTTTAAGAGGATGAGTTCATCTATGTGGAAATGCAGACATTGAAAAATCACGGACTCACCAATTATTGGAGCAAGTGGAGACATTAAGAGGCCAGCCTGCCCACCCACTTTTAGCTTATAGGTACCAGCTGAGGCCCTGAGATGGGAAACAAGTTGTCCACAGTCATGTAGATGGTGGGCAACCAGGGACCCATCCATAAGAGAATAATGTTTAGGAGCGAAGTCAGGAGATGGAGATCCGAAACCATTCTGGGGGAGATGTAGTTGAAGCTATTGGTGTAGGTGAAGTCCCTAAAGTAGCAAAGACCCTAGAATTAAGCCTTGGATTTTGCCCTGACTTAGAGTTGGAAACAGACGCCACGGCAGCAAAGGCCATGGAGAGGGGCGGTCAGAGAGGTCAGAGGGAACCAAGAGACCAAAGCAGGGGCCAGAGAGGCAAGTGCCCACCCGGAGGAGGATGCTCTGGGGCTGCAGGGCCTGGTCCCCAGCTGGTCTCTGGAGACATCCGAGAGACCTCTTTGATGGTGGGGTGAAGCAAGATCCCAAAGAGAGGTCCCTGGGAACAGGGGCAGTGAGAACAGACTGGCCTTGCTGAAGGTTTGGAAAGAAGGAGAAGCAGATCGGGGTGGTGACGGGCAGGAGGAGAATATTGTACAAATAAAAGAGTGCCTTTGTGAAAATAAGGTGGGGAAATGAGGGCAGGGAAGGAGAAGGGGAGGAGAAAATGGGACCACGCAACAGGGTGGGGCGGGGGCGGAGGATGGAGGCAGGACCATCCGCTGGGGTGAGGATGGCCCAGAACCTTTGTTGATGTTGAAGGCGGGAAGATAGGGATCCACTAACCCAACTGGCTCTTCCTTGCCTGCGGGGTCGTGGCCCGTGCAGACCCCCTCCCTGACGCTCTTCCCGCCGCCCTTTGCGGGGCTGGCTGCCCTTCATCCTTCAGGCTTCTCCAAAAACAGCCCCTCCCTGTCCTCTCCCGAGTATTCACGGGGCCTGTTATCTTCTATCACTGCTTCTCATCTGATTTCTTCTCAGTGCCCGCCTCTGCCCAGGGTGGTGTTTGTAGCTCCGTTCCTTTGCTGGGATGTTTGTCTGTGTGTTTCATGTACCCAGATTTAGATTTTAAGCTCCTTCAAACTGGAGACAATCTGTCTCCATCTACACTGTGACCCCAGAGCCCCGCTTGGTGCCTGTCACGCACGTAGTAGGTGCTCAATCAAATACATGTGAATTGGAACAAAAATAAGGGAAGGCAGAGGAACTCAACCATAACCTACTCTTCTCTCAGAAAAGTTTTAATCAGAGCGATAATAAAAATAAAATAAAAACAGCATCCGCTGAGTTCTTTCTATGTATTCACTATTTTCTTTTGCTCTTCACAGTTTACCTGTTTTAAGGAGTGAGGAAACTCTGTTTTCAATACTCCACTAGTTCAGATGGTGCTAGGGATCACACCAAAGCCCGTGTTCTTTTTTGGTACCTTTTTTTTTTTAACAGTATTGTATCAAAGATATGTTTTTGTCAAGAGAGCAGAGAGGCTGGATGCCATTTCTCTCCTCCTCCTTGCCAGGTGGTGGGTAATTTCTGTGCACCCTCACCCCACACTCGCCTGAAGCATTGCCCCCTTCCAAGTGTGCCCATGCAAAGTCCTTCGTGTGCCGAGGTGTTTTACAAGAGCACGTGATCTGTTCAGGAAAACAGGGTTAAATCTCCTGTCCACTTGTCAGTCTACTGCGGTCACGTGGAGAAGTCAGCAGGTAAAGAATTCTCTTTGCCTTTGGCTTATTCTAAACCCCAAAGAGTAGCAGACTATCCCCCTTCACCCCAGCCTTCTTTCCTGAAATCTGTAAGAAATGGATGGCAGGAGCTGTGGGGAGAGGGTGAGGCTCTGAGGCAGCCCTGGATGTGAAGCCCTCAATGACACCTTGAGCCATTGTCCCAGGGCACCAGCCAGGACCCTGAGAGCTAATAGGCCTGGGACTTTGTCACCCCCTCGAGGCCCAGCCCACCCTGGGAGTCTGTGCTGATACTCAGGGCAATGGGAAAAGCATAGGAGCGGGGTACTTGTTAATAACATTTTTGCAACTCTCACCTAGGGGTGTTTAGAACAGAAACCAGCCTCCCAGCCTGTGCACAGCCTGAACCTTCTGTCAGAATCTGGGGGAAATAGTCAAAGAAAGCATGAGGCCAGACCCCCCCAAGAAGGCAGGTATAGAATAAAGTCAGAGGGCACCACCCCAGGTCCCTGCGTACCTTCCCCTCTCCCTGCCTTCACTTCATACCTCCCCCTCGTCACTCTGGCTGGGCGAGGCTCTGGAGTCAGGTGTGGTGGCCCAGGTACACTGACCGCCTTGCTGTGCCCTCTGATATCTCTTGTCAGTTTGCTCCTGTTCCGCCAAGTCCCAGGTTTGACTCAACTCAGGTTCTGACCGCCCCTGCCCCACCCTCAGCTTTGCATCTAGTTCCCAATTTGGAGACAATCTGCAGACAGAGCAGGGTTCAAATCCTGCCTCTAGCTGTCCCCTCCCTGTCCATCTTTGGCTATGACACATAACATCTCTAAGTGAAATGGGAGGAATAAAAATGCCCAGCTCCTGGGGCTGGGCTGGGGAGGAAAGGAGGACATCCACAGCAAGGCCTGCCACGTGGCCAGGGCCCAGGCAGGATTAACTCTGGTGATTACTACTCTTCTTGCCATTGTCCATCCAAGCGAGGTTCTTCCCAAGTCCTACTCAGACACCTGCTTCTAGCATCGACCTGGCACAGCCCTGAGGGCCACCATCCTCTCGGTGTCCCTCGCCACCCCATCCCCACCTGCCACCAGCTACAGTGACATTGGTTGGATGCAGTCATTTTCCAAGCCCTAAATCAGCATGGCTGGAGTTCATTGGCCCACCCTGAACACCATCTCAGGGCTTTCCTCAAGGCAGTCAGGAAGCGGCTCACAGGGAGGACCCAGGGGGCAGAAGCCCCTCCCCCAACCCCCTCACCTCCCCTGAGCCTTAGGTGCCTACAGAACACAGGTGGGAGGGCTGGAGGCCACAGCTGATGATACCTGAAGACACCTGAGGCTGAGTATCCCTCCAGAGGCAAGGGCTGGCTTCCCCGTGCTATTCCATCACTTGGTCGATCAGCAAGCTTTCAATCAAGAAAGCAGCCTCACCAAGGGTCTTAGGAAGCACAGAGCTCTTGAATTTCCTTTTCCAGCACTTTTATTTTCTGAACATTACTTGGGGGGTAAAGGACTATGCCCCTATGTGTTCCTCCTTCTGCTTCTGCTTGCTTTTATCAATAAGCATCTTGTCATCAGTCACTGAGAAAGAGCAAGAAACTAGCACCCCCTGCCATATCCTTATGTCCTCAGGCCTGCCGTACCTGGCATAAGAGGGGCTCTGAGTTGGGAAAGTTGTGGAAAAGATGACATGAGCTGAATTTTGCTACTTGATAGGAGGGTGAGTGTAGGGATCTCAAATTCAAATGCCTCGAGGATCCAGGCAGGTCACATACATAAGTAAAGCAGCTCAGTGTAAGACAGTAGGGAGAGGTGCAGACTGTGGAAAAATAGAGCATATACACCCCACACACACAACCAGAAGACAGTGGTGCTTCTCAACTCCAGCAATTACTGTGGTTCCATATTGCCAGGTCTTTGGACTGTTCAAAGAGAGCCAGAAATTAGCATATTTTATGATGACTAGTCTCTCGAGTTTTAAATATTGGCCTCTGATTTTAAAAAGGTTTGACATTAGGCAAGCCCCCAAATACAGATTTAGGCCCGATATGACCTGGAGCTGGCAGTTTATAAATTCTGACTTCAGCAAATGAAAAATAGAATAAGGGGTTCCTGAGAGAGACCATGATATTCAAAGGTACGACTTTGTGGACTGACTCACATCTTCCAGAAGCTGTCCCTTGCTCTGTCGTGCTAGAAGGTGGATGTGTGGAAAAATAGAAGATGTGATCAGAGGGGTGGCTCAGAGAGGCTCTTCTGTGCGGCGCTAAGGAATCCGAACTTGATTTTGAACGCTACGGGGAAGAACTTAAAGGCAGAAGAGACACGCTGCGCTCTGCATGTCAGGAAGCTGGGTCCTACGTGGGAGGGACAGGCAGAGAAGCAGTCTCTGCACACAGGGAGATACGACGGAGGCCACGGCAGTGAGCCAGGGCGCAGGGATGAGGGCGCCGACACCTGCCTTGCTCAAGTGAGTGAGCTCAAATCTGAGGGCTGGGGGACCTTTGAAGGGGGCACATGGTGGTGGGGAGTGGGGAGTGTAGACACTGCCCTGATCCTGAATGCACTAGGTGGGGCTGCCATTCCTGGCGAGGACACTGGGAGAGAGCCTGAAGGGAGGTGTATGTGGAGACACCCAGGACGTGCTGTGATGCTGGAGCCAGGAGTGGGGTGTGCCAGAGGCAGATCAGGGCATCATCGGCATATAGATGGACAGCGGAAGTCAGGGTGCTAAGTGGCCCATGCTAAGGGTGCGCTCTCAGCAACCTCAACATCCAGGGGAGGAAGAAATCCTGGAGGAAGTGTTGCCACAGGAAGGAGGAGGAGGGAGTCTATGGCCTGGGGATCCTTCAGGGGCACGCTCAGTTCACTGACAGAGCAGAGAGAACCTGTGCTCAGACACGCTCAGGCAGGGCCCAGGCCACAGTGTGAAGGTCTCCACCCAAGGGTCCCATCGGGGTTCGGTCCTGCACGGCCCCGTGGGCCTTGGGCATGCCTTGCCCAGTTCTCAGCCACACGACTTTCAGATGTGCCTGTCGTGCTGAAGAAAAGAAAATGCACAAGTTTAATCTCCAGCAGACCTTCCCTCCGGACGGCCCCCAGACAGCATCCGTGAAAGCAGCAGCACAGCAGGAAGCACAGTTCCACCACGCTCACTCCGTTCTCTCTCCACTGCTTCTTATTTCTCCCTAATGAACTGCACTGTTGAAAAGCAACTTCCCTGAGGACAGCTGTTCCAAGGGGACTTGTCAGACTCCACACGCGGCAACTGGTTTGCTCTGTTCCAAAGGGCAGTAGCCACCCCCTTCAGCAATACTGCAACTAACCTTCACATCTGTCCAGGGCTTCTCATTTTAGTCCAACAACAGGACCCCGAGTTACAGAGAAGGACACCAGGACCTAGAGAGGACTAGGGCTGCAAAACTAGAACCCATCAGGAACCAGAACTCCAGTCCCCTCCCTGGTGGTCCCATCCATCCTCCTTCCATCTGACTCCACGGTTTCCTGAGTGGTGACTGCCATAGCCTCTGGAGCAGAGGGAGTGGCCCTTTCCCTGGGACCAGGCAGGCTGGGGAAGGGGACATATCAAACACCTGGAAGAAAAGTGACTTCAAAGTCCTCCCCAACCTGAGTGCCCTCCAGGAATATTCTCATGAAAAGGCGGCAGCTGACATTCATAGGGATGCTGCCTCTGAGTGCCAGCCAGTCAAGAAGGGAACAAAAGAGAGGGAAGAAAGCCAGGTTGGAGGCAGAGGTCTTTCAAGTCCCCTCAAGGCAGGTTCAAGAGCAAAGCTTGGCATGCCGGACAGGCATTCCGCTTCTCTTTAAAGAGCATGGATTTATCTATACCATGTGACATGAATGAAATGAGAAATTTCCGGGGCTGCCAACCTCTTGGTTAAGGTTTTCTGGTAGTATATTTCTACAATAAAAAAGTAAAAATGACAGCCGAGGTTAACAATGTGTCTGCAGCGTGAGACCCAGTGACTGTCAATAATGGACACTAAATAACTGGACAATGCAGGATTGAATGACTTTTCATATAAAACCGTTCCTAAGCACAGCTCTTAATGACTGGGTCACATTTTATCTTTATTGGTGTGGTACGAGTGGAGAACTTGAATATTTTCCCACTTAGCTAACCAACTGTCTCACAACTATTTGTTGAGTAATCTTTGCTTCCTCTTAACTCTCTGGTGCCTCCTCAACTGTGTATGAGATGCTTTCGTGCAGGAGGTGAGGGGCGGGGTGCGGGGGGAAGCTTTCTGCAGGCATACGAGGCTTGGCTCCATGCAGACCACCAGTGAGACCCTGCTGTGCTGGCTTATGTGCTGGGTGACCCTAGGCAAATTGCATAAACTTTTTGAGCTTGGGTGTCCTATTTCTAAAACCAAGTAAGAAATAAGAAAGTTTATATGCCTCTGGTACAGCGCATGGCACAGCGTGGGGCTCAAGAGAATAAAGTTGTTAATGTTTTTAATTGGTCTCTGGGAATCTGCATCCCCTTCTAGGGAAGCATGTTGTTAACATGCCTGTCTGGGACAAGAATTGTCGCCTGGGATGGTGGAGGCATCGCTCTTAGGGAGTAAACTTTGGTGGGAGGCAAAAGGCTGTTTAGTTTGAAATATACACACACACACACACACACACACACACCCAATGCTCTGTGTTTGGAAATTTTATAAAACTATCATTTTGTAAGAAAAACTGTAGAAAGTATTGCTGAATAAAATCCTGTTGGGTGTGAATATAGAGAAATATTGAGAGTTTTTAATTGGTGCACCTCTGCCAGGGGAACAGTAGGATCAAGGAGGGATTTTATGTCATTGTAAATGGAAGTATTGTGAGGAGATGATTTAAAATAATGGATTTTCTGAGCCAGAAGGAATCTTAAAGGTGCCCTGAAGGCTCTAACCCACCCCATCACTCGGGACCATTTGTCATGTCTCTTCCCAATCGCAGGTTTCCTCCAGAGGGTGCGCACAGAGACGCTTGTCTCCCTCTCCCAGGGAGGAGGTCTGTCCAGGGCCACCCGGTGAGCCAGGCAGAAGCTGGGGACCAGACCCAGGCAGCCCAAGATTCACCTATCCAGGAAGGAGGAAGTATCTGCCATTGTCAAACGCTGATGGGGTCCGAGTAAAAGGGGGACCGAGAAATGCCCTTGCAAGGTGACACAAGAGTGCTTTTGATAGAGTGATGGGGACACAAACCAGATTGGAGTGGAAGGAGCAGGGGGTGGCGTGAAGAAGGAGAGACCACTGGTGTAGACAAATGGGAAAAAGCTTGCAGAGTGCGGGCAAGAGACAGAAATAGCTGAGGGGAACATGGAATTAAGGTAGGGTTGTTTATTTAAGGTCAGAACAGAAAACATATATTTCAGTGCTACTAGGGGGGAGCCAGCAGCATGGCATAGTAATTAGGAGCTGGGCTCTTTAGCCAGCCTACTGGGTTCAAATCCTGGTGTCCTTCCTCGGTAGTTGTGTGGCCCAGGCAGATTTCTCACCTTCTATGTACCTCAGTTTCTTCTTACTTAGAAATGTGTAGTAATTCCTGCTTCACAGGGCTGTTGTGAGGCTTAATGAAACTAATATATAATTTGTGCAACAGAGCCCAACATACACCAGGTCTAAGAAAAATACCAGATTTATCACACAGCCAAAGAAAGCTGTTGCATATGCGGAAGAGAGAAGACATAGTGGATAGGAGAGTCTCAAAAGGCCAGAGGGATGCAATTCAGAACACAGGTGGAGGCACTAGGCTTGGATAAGAGGACAGCTGGCTCCTCTCTTGTCACAAGACGAAAGCCTGAGTCTTTCTATTTGCAAGTATTTATTGACCCCCTGTGCTGTCCAGGCACTGTGCCCAGCACGGGGGGTGCAGCAGCCAGCAAGACAGACACACGCTTCCACCATGGAGCTTACGCTCTAGTGGCAGAGTCAGAAAGGCATTCCATCGACGAGTATGGTGATAAAAAGACGAGAGGAGAGGAGAGTCCAGAGGTGGGGCAGGAGGCAGGAGAGAGAAGATGGTCAGGGAAGGCCTCTCTACAAAGGTGACATTTGTGCAAAGATGTGAAGGAGGGGAGGTGAGCCCTGGGGCGATCTATAGGACAAAAGTTCCAGGGAAAGGGAAGAGCCTGGCGGGTGTGGCAGGCAGGCACTGGGATAGGGAGTGCGGCTGGGTTTCCCTCCTTCCTCCCTAAGCCGTGCTTCTGGGAGGCTGATCCTCTTCTCTACAGAGGACGGACACCTTCAGCCTTTCTGACCCATTCCTCCAGCAGTCCTCTCTAGAGCATGCTGGATGTGCATGAAATGTGCCTCCCATGGCAATACAAAGACGAATAGGACCCTGGACCCATGCCTGGCCGTGGTCTGGGGGACTGGTGCTGAAGCCAAATCCATGGAGGCAAAGGCCACGGAGTGTAGGAAGCACCTGCTCCAGGTGTGTCCAGGACTCTGAGTGAAGCCACAAGGCCCAGGATCATCGTACTTCAGGGAGCTTCAGAATGGGGGCGAGTGACTCAGGAAAAGCTCTATAGCCATGAACATTGGACAGAAGATGTCCTCTCTCCAGAGCTTTTCACCAGATCCAGCTCAACCAGCAGCATAAATATGTATCACCCCTGGGTTTTAACTGCTTCGGTTTCTAGGGTTTTGAGTGGTAGGGATTTAGGAATGCAGCATTATCTTAGAAGTGTGTATTTTAAAGTCTATCTCCTTTATAAGATGGGTGTAGGTTAGAGGACAAATCCCACATGAGTTGGTTGTCCCAGATCATGAATCCTCTCTGGTTGGTGCCTCTATTCACTCTGAAATTGTTCTGGTTTGGATGATAAATTATATCACCCTGGTTAGAGGTGACCTGCAGTTTCGTGATGAAAAAGGGAGGATCGGAAATTGGCATGGTGGGAAATGCTTGGCATCTGAGTGACTTGTTTACTTGCATTTTGATGTGCAGATGCCTCTAAGAACTTTCATGTAAAGACTAGGGAAATTGGCTGGAACGCAATCAAAGCCCTAAGTCCTCAGGGATGTTTTCTGAAGTTGAGCAAAAGAGAGAGCCAAGAGTGAACTGGTACCTTTTTGTATACTGATGAAAGCTGATGAACAAGTAAAAGTTTGGTGAAATCAAAGCAAATGGATAAATCAAATCAAGCTAATATTTAAAGTGAAAGCAGAAGGGATGGCAAGAAAAGAGCTGAGCAATGGATGAGGAGCACTCAGGGGCGTAAAAAGAGACGCCCAAGAGCTTGTTGAGTTAATGCTCCCCGTTGGCCCCTGCAGCACCCTCAGAGGCCCAATGCCAGAGAGCTCAACTGCCGTGGAAACACCACTATCAAGGTTGAAACCTACATGGGTCTTCAGAGCCGCTGTGCCCAGCAGTGTCTCAATATCCATGAGGTTCAAGAGCTTCTGTACAATACTAAGTCTTGCAATATGGAAAAAGTGTCTCAAAGGCTGTTGAGTGCATCAGTAAAGCTACTCAGCCTAACTTGAGGAGCAAGACACTGCGAGTGTGGAACCGGAGGAGAGTACCAAGCTGGCAGTAGGTATGAATTTAAATCTAACTGAGAATAAATCTAAATTTTGTGCAAACACCGTACTAGAAGTTCCATTTGCTACCTGTAAAGCTGAAGCTGCTGCAAGGGGGGCCCCCTGTACTGTCACACTGGGTCTTGTCTGGCAACCCAATAGTCACTGGCCATGTCCGGCTTTCAGCGTGACCCATGGCAGTTCTCACACTGATACTGAGCTGGCAGCGCAGGTGTTTGTGGTCCTCCCTGTTAGAGCTGTGACTTAGGAAAGCCATGCTCAACCAGAAGGATGTCATCAGGGAGAAATACAGCACAGATGCCTCCTAGGTGGAGGATGAGGGGTGTTTTGCTCCTCATATCCTAGAGCAGGGATCATCAAACTATGGCTCACAGGGCAAATTCAGCCAGCTCCCTGTTATCACGTGACCCTCACACCAAGGATGGAAAAAAATCAAAAGAAGAATAACCTTAATATCGAGTGATTTACAATATGCCTTTCAAAATCTTTGCATTCATGAGCTCAGGTAATCTTTACAACAACCCTGTGAAGTAGATACTGTTACTCATTCTGTAGATGCTGAAACAAATGGAAGCTTCTATATAGGTTAAGTAATAGTCAAAGATCACACAGCCAACAATTATTTCAGCTAGAATTCAAACCCAGGGAGTCTAAGCTCAGAGCTTGCTCTCTCAACCTGCTTCCTCATGTGAAAAGTTCCCCAGCACTATAAGGGTAGAGCATAAGTTCCAAAAGAGAGATGCAGATAACACGTTCTGGTGAGTACACAAGAGGGAAGATAACAGTGTCTCAGAGAAGCAAGGGAAGGCTTTGCAGAAGAATGAGGGCACCTTTCCATCATGATAATAGGAATACTCACTTGGAACTCCAATTAAGCAAAACTGTGTGGCCCCCAAAAGAACTGCATTCTTCTCATAGTAGACCTAATGAAATTTTTTGACTACAAAAAAATTGTTCTCAATTATTATTATTTTTTTTGGCAGTGGAAATTTATTCTCTCTTATTACTTAAGTACCTGCACACTATCTTCAGTTTTTTCTCTTGGCCCATAAAGCCTGAAATATTTGCTGTCTGGCCCTTTCAAAGAAAAATTTGCTGACTCCTAGAGAATACAGAACCTTGGAGTTTCTATGGAATATGATTAGAAAGACTGGCTACACTTACAAAGTAGTGGACAGCATGCTCACTATAGCCTCTAGTTCTTAAGAGTTTGGGAAGTATGACCTTGAACTCAGGTCTCCTGATGACCTCAACAGTTATATCACTCCTGACCTGGTGGGGTACAGGTACAAGTCCTTCATCAAGGACTACCCAGTGGTGTCTACTGAAGATGCCTTAGACCAGGATGACTGGGAAGCTTGGAAGAAGCTCTCTGCTAGCACAGATCGTATCCAGGTGGTAGGGGATCATCTCATTGTGCCCAACCTGAAATGAATTACCAAGACTACAGACAAGGACTCATGCAACTGACTCCCACTCAAAGTGAATCAGAGAGACCCCATGATGGAGTGTCATCAGGAGTGCAAATTGGCTCAGGCCAAAGGGTAGGGTGCCGTGTTTCCCACTGTGCTGGGGAAATATATCTTCTGAAAATACTTTCATTGCCAACCTCGTGGTGAGGATCTGCACTGGATCAACCAAGCCTGGGCCCCTCCTCAGAAGGAGAACATGGGCAGCAAAGCTTAACTTGGTGGTAACAAATTCAGAAAGCTCCCAGCCAAGTGAGGTCTGGGCAAGTGAGTGCCTGAACCACTCAGGTGGGTCAGCTGGTGGGACCTCTGCTGCTATTCTAATCACAGGTGCTCAAGGCTCCAGACACTGACACTTCAGAGGGCCTTTCCTTGCCCTTTCTCTGTGATGTTCTGCTTCCTTAGAAGTGCTGAATCAGGTGCCAGGCTTCCTATACGTGCTACAGTATGGATGAAGCTTGAAAACATTATACTAAGTGAAAGAAGCCAGATGCAAAAGAACAAATATTGTGTGACTCTACTTAAGTAAAATATCTAGAACAGACACATTCATAGTGATAGAAAGTGGAATAGCGGTTACAGGGACCGGATGTGAAGGAGAGCAGTTTTTGCATAATGGGTACAGAGTTTCTGTTTGGGTGATGTAAAAGTTCTGGATATGGATGGTTGTACAACATTGTGAATGTATTTAATACTCTTGAACTGTGCACTTTAAAATGGTTACAATGGTGTCTTAGTTCATTTTATGCTGCTATAACAGAATACCATAGGCTGGGTAACTTATAAAGAACAAGTTTATTTCTCACAGTTCTGGAGACTGGGAAGTCCAAGATCAAGATGCCAGAAGGGTAGGGCCCAGTCTCTTTGTTCCAAGATGGTGCCTTGAACACTGTGTCCTCCAGAGGGGAGGAATACTGTGTCCTCACATGGGAGTGAACCCACTCCCAAAAGCCCATTTAATAGTGGCATTAATCCATTCTTGAGGGCAGAGCCCTTAGACCTAAACACCTCTCATTAGATCCCACGTACCAACACTGTTGCATTGAGAATTGTTTCCAATATGTGCATGAATTTTGGGGGAGGGGGAAGCATCCCAGCATAGCAGATGGTAAATTTCATGTTATGTGTATTTTACCAGAATAAAAAAAATGAGGAGAAAATAACCTCTTAAAGCAAAAAACCCTGACCACACTGTTGGAAGCCCTAGCTCTATTCATGTGACAGACCCCAAATCATCCTTTTCCTCCTGACCGTGTGTACGTGGAGCCATATACTTACAGTGTATCCCTGGGGTGTCAGCAGGCAGAAACCCCAATGGTGCACATTGAAAAAAAAATCCAGTATCCTCCTAAAAATGTAAAGGAAGAATCATCTGCAAATTCATTAATTGTGCTTTAGTTTGATCTTCTATTCTCAAGACTAATCAACTGTTTAAGTTGGGTCCAGCCCCTTAATTAAAGATGTCAGCTCCTGGAAGTTCATTCTGAGCCTGATGCTCCATGAGAAACTACAAACGTGGGAAGTTCTAACATAGCTAGGAGATCCCAACACACTGGACATTGCCTTACCCATAAACAGCTGGGCTTGGCATGTATATCAAAACATCACATTATACCCCATAATATATACAATTACAAATTGTCAATTAAAAATAATAATTAAAAAATTAAATACAAATAAACAATTGGGCTTGGATGAAGAGGCTAAACAGAAATGCAGTCTGCAAGTTTGCTACTTGCTTTTCACTAAAATAGATCCAGCTGTGCATGGCTTGGGTTTTTCTTTTTTAATGTTTTTATTTTTTTAGAGACAGGGCTGTTGCCAACACTGGAGTGCAGTGGCAAGATCATAGTTCATTGTAACCTCGAACTCCTAGGCTCATAGGATCTTCCCACCTCAGCTTCCCGAGTAGCTGGGACTACAGGTGTGTGCCACCAAATCTGGCTAATTTTTTTGTTATATTTTTTAGAGACAAAGGTCTTGCTATGTTTCCCAGGCTGGTCTCAAACTCGCCTCAAGCAATCCTCCTGCCTCAGTCTCCCAAAGTGCTGGGATTACAAGAGTGAGCCACCATGTCCAGCCTGGTTTTGTTTTATTAACATACCGTTTTTATTTATTGTCTTAGTTTACTGTATACATCGTACTAGGACAGAATATCATGTCCGTGGTGGGAAAAAAAACTGACATCCTAAAATGTAGACTTTTAAAATCATCAACCTCTATTTTCATGATGCGCTGAGAATACCACAGCAGGGTCAAATGGACAGTTGTTATTACTAATATTATACCTTGTTTTATAGAGTTCTTCGTAGTGTGCAAAGTGCGTTCCCATATATTTTCTCATTTGGGTAATCTAAGCATCTACATTTCTACAATTTTGGCACTTTGTGAATTCTTTAGCAAATGTTTCTCACCTGATCATCTTTTTTTATCATTCAACCAAGCAGGTATCCACAGTCCCCCATCACAAGGAATGTAAGCTTATTTTAATAATGTTTGAGGCAAAACCTAATTAGAAAAAAACAAATCCCTCGTCAATTCATATGATTTATTCTAGAGCCAAACATCTGCAGCCTGGGTTTCTCTGAATGATGGTCTGCTCGTCTTATGGACAACTGACAGGTGGAGCAGTGTCTTGTACAGACATAAATGGCATGGAGGAACACAGCACATAAACTGCAGGGAAGACTTTAGAAGGAAAGTCCCATTTATGGGCAAAGTTTGATTTGACTTACTGGGCCCCAGTTGGGCAAGGCACTATGCAAGGCTGAGAAAGTGAACAAGACAAGGTTTTGCCCTGTTTTAGTATAGGTTGGTATGTTAAGGCTGACAGATCAGGACATGACTGCCACTGAAAAGACAGTTTGTTATGCTTGCATGGTGGGGACCACACAAGAAAGCGCTGGGGTTGGTCAGGAGGAAGAGGGGAGGGGGAAACTGTGGCAGAGCCTTTCTTGTGGTTTGCACAGGAAGGAGCAGGCAAGGCAGGGTGAGCAGGCTTAGAATTGACTAGTTTGAATAATTTCGGCAGGCTCTGGGGTGCAGGAGCTGTCCCTTGTTGCCTGGTTCCTGGCCTGAGGTAATTAGGGCCAGCAAATATTGGCCCTAGGTGTGGCAGCCCAATAGAGGGGGCGGTGGGGGTGTGGGCACTGGATTGGGTGGTTTATATTGAGGACAGTTGTTTGCTATTTCTGGGAACTGGCTAACCCCAGGAGGGGCAGTCCCTCCAGGGTCAGCAAAGCCCCAGATGTCAGAGCATCAGAACGAAGAAAATAAAAGACATGGTTAATGCACACCCTCAGAAGCTTACACCCTATTGTGGTGAGCAGCCAAAGTAGCTGAACCTGGGACACAAACCCCAGGCCTGAGGCTCTTCAAGTCTAAGAGGAAGAGTTCGGGTTGTATAAATGACAAGATTTCCTAAAGCCTCCCAGCTGTGATTCCGTGAAGTAATTAAATATGAGACAAAGGTGACAAATGCTGCAACAGAATTGAGTGCTCTGGGAAAAGAAGGAGAAGGTGGCTGAGAATTGAAAATCGGGATGGTTTGAAGGGAGGCACAGATGTTGGGTTGGGGGGTTACATGGGGATGGGCTGGCTGGCGGGGGCAGGGGTCCATCCTCTCAGAGTTTGAGCGGAGGTTCTCAACTGGAGGCAATTTTGCCCCCCTGCCCCAGGGAACATTTGGCGACGTCTCGAGACATTTTTGGTTGTCACAGGTTGGGGGGGGGCAGGAGGAGGGCTGCTACTGGTACCCAGTGAGTAGATGTCAGAGATGCTGCTAAGCATCTGTCCTGCAGCACACAGATAGCTGCCCTACCCCTGACCCTGCCAGCAAAGAAATATGCCAACCAAAATGTCAACTGTGCCAAGGCTGGGAAACCCTGAGTTAGAGGAAGCGTTGGTATGAAAAAGTGCATGGATTTGTAGTACCCAAGATGCAGGAAAGGAGAAAACCAGGGAACTAGTTGTTGCAAGGCTTTGAATCTCCTCTGAGTCTGGCTGTCAGGGGCTGGGGTTGGAGATGTTAGGCAAAAAGTACAAAGTTCCAGACAGAATGAATAAGTTCTGGAGATCTATTGTGCAGCAGGGTGACTATATGTAATAATACTGTATTGTATGCTTGAAAATTGGTAAGAGTATATCTTATACATTCTCATAAAGAAAAATGATAAGTATGTGAGGTGATGAATATGTTAAATAGCTTGATTTAATCATTTCACAGTGTGTGTATATATATCAAAACATCATGTTGTACATCATAAACATGTACAATTTCCATTTGTCAGTTATACCTTAATAAAGCTGGTGGGGCATTGGGAACGCAGCAAAAATAAAAGAATTAATGCTTCTACTGCCTTCTATGCTGTATTCCATGAGGGCAGGGACTATATATGTTTAGCTTTGCCAAAGCCCAAAATATAACATTACTCAATAAATTTTTGTTGAATGAGTAAGAAAGAAATTAAACCAGATGTAGTGCTGTCCTCATCCAGAGCCCTCTTAGATTTCATGAAACAACCTGGGGCTATTGATGTTTGCTCTTTGTATAAGCAGAGTTTGGGATTTTCATGAAGTCAAATCTGTCTACATTTTCTTTTATGATTTCTTCTTATCCTTCTGAATTTAAAAAGTCCTTCATATATACTCCTCAGCCCTCATCAAAGATTTGATAAGCATTCTCTTCCATCTTCTTACCAGTTACTTACGGTTTGCCTTCTTTAAATATCTAACTGTTTAATTCAGTCCTTCCCAGAGGGTGGTGCAAGTACTCCTGGTGTTCCTCGTGATAATGTAAGATGATTTTAGGAACTCCATTGATGAATATTTTTGCATTAATGGTTGTGTGGTTTTTTAAAATGAGTATGTAATCATGATATCAAGCCTGTATTTCACAGATGCTATTGCTTAGGATAAGTTTTTAAAGATGAGTCAATTTTAAAATGTAAGTGGATAATAGTGTGTGGGGATGATAAATATGACAAACTGGTGATAGAAATATGAGAATTACTGAAGTTTGGGAAACACTGGTTAAATCCATTTGAAATTTATTTTGCTGTCTAGAGTAGGATAACAGTTAACTGTTTTTCTTCCAATTCACCCCCAGGTTGTTAACCAACCGCTCCAAACCATTTACTGAATTTCTCTTTGATAATGATTTTTCAAAATCATATATTAATTCTTATATGTAACATTTCTGGACAATCTCTTTGGTTCCATTAACCTTTCATTAGCCTTGAGCTATTACTGCAATTTTAAGTACTGTGCTTGACTTAATATCTGGCCCAGCAGGTCTTCCCTCCCCTCAAGCAGGGCTGATTTTGAGGGCTGGGGTCAAGGTGGGAGGATGTGAGAGGACAGTGACAATAGGCTGTAGCACACTCAGCAATGCCCTCAGGGCCTGTCCGAAGTAGAGGACAGTTATAGGACCAGAGCTGGCTGACATTCCCAGACCCCAACTCAGAAGTACTAGAACTCTGCTATCCCACCTGATCATCTTCTTTTATCATTCAACCAAGCAGGTATCCACAGTCCCCCATCTGTGGGATGTGGAAAGAGACCAAAAAAAAAAAAATTAGGCATTATATTAAAATGGGAAGAACCAATGACACTTTGTGTAATTAATAACTAGACTTGTAGTGGTGAAATTTGGGACCTGAAGGGAGACTGGGATGAGACGCTGGATGAGTCCTAACACCCTTCCTGTTGTCCAGTCATCTGGCTGTGAAATGGGAGAATATTGCCTGTTGCCAAATAATGTTGAAAAGACATTTCAATCTATCAGGAAAAGACAACACACACACACTGTTATATATCTGTTATACACACAAGTATGCTAATCCTAAGGAAAGCAGATAGAAAAATTCAGACTTAAAACCAGTGTGGGGATAACCATTCACTTCCCCCAAAGAGTTCTCATTTAATGGCAAGGTTCCTTCCAATACACAGCTTCTCCAAGTGATTTTAACTGTTTCTTAGGAGTGCACCAACATTCTGACTGAAAGGCTTAATAGAATTTTTAGAAATGAGAAAAGTCCTCAGCACCTCCCCAAACCACATACCCTATACATTTTTTATTAATAAAAATAATTAGTCTCACATACAACTTTTCTAAAACACACAAGGCACAAAGTAGAGTACCAGAGGTACTTGTATTCATCCATCCTTCAGCCTAGTGTGGTAGTGAAGCAGGATGAAACTGTGTGGCCAGACAGAATGGGACTGGACAGAACTGAATAGACAGCAGGGCTGGGAAGGGCCTTAAGAATGCTTTCATTCCAAAACCTGTCCTCCAGAGGAAGGAATAAAGGACCCCTTCACCCACCCACTCCCTCCCCTCTTCCTGGCAAAGTGACACCGCTTAATATCTAATATCATTTCTCCTGCCACCAAAAATCAAATCGTTATCACATTTGGTTGGAGGCGTTGTTGAGTAATCTTGTTGCCACTGTTGAACTTCCAGTGTCTCAAGGTTGGAGAGAATGTGATGGACAACATCTTACCACAGGTGAGTGAAAGCAAGAGAAGACAGCCAGCAGATGTTGAGTCATGCTAGAGCAGATGCTGAGTTATGCTGGAGAAAATGCTGAGTCATGCTAAAGCAGATGCTGAGTCATGTTGAATTATGCTATTTTGTGGGATTAACCGGGGAAACTAATCCCAAGGGGGTTTATTTCCAGTCTCAAATGGGTGCTAATTGAAATAATCTTCACACTAGGGGCAGGGGAGGATTTGGGAGGTTCCCTTACCTGTAAAATTCTTGGGCTGTGTCTGGGGCCAGGACTTTGCCCATTCTGGAGAGTTCAGAGTGAGATCTTATCCTCCCTCCTTATTCTTCCAGGTGGGCTGTGGGGTCTCCTGGCAATTGAAGAGGGCTTTGCAAAGAAGAGCTGGGTTTATAAATAATGCATTTCCTTTGTCTTGCAGGAATTCTGGAGGCAGAGGTACAATCAGATCAGCTGTGGACAGCTTACATAGCAAATCTAATAGGTTTGTAAATTAGATTTTGTGTTCATTTGTTTTTGCTGTAAGGCAGCTATTAATCTGCTTCTTCTCTTTGCTGGATGGTGCCCTTCTTACTTAGCAAATAGATCTTTTTCGTTTCACTTTGGCTTTGCATTTCCCTAATCACTTTTGGGGGAGCTGTCAATGGAAGAACACATGAAATGACCCAAGGTCTAGAGGCTGCAGAGATGGAAAATACAGATGGGTAAGAGTCACTTTCTGGAAAAGAGCCCACCCACTTTGTAATGCTTGTGCCACCAGTGAGCTTACTCGTAACTTACATTTTTGCTGAGCAATGGAGATCCTGAAGGGAACCTGAACTTTCACCCAATTTCATTGTGGTAGATGGCTTGTCCAGGAGGTGAAGATGGAAAATAAAGCATTTGGGAACTTTTCTGAGACCTCTTAAAATATTTAGAGAGTCAAGACAGTAATGTTAATTCTGATTATTGAATGTGCATTCCAAATCCTGAAAGAGTATTATTACTTCATGTGACGGTACAGGACCGAGAGACTTTGGGCAGTCCTTGGCCAGGGGCCAACTTGATGCAGGGGAGCCTGCAAATGCTTTGCAAGTCAACAGGCCCAGGCTTGCCATTGGCTGTGGCTGCACCATGCTTCCGAGTCCCCATTCTCCATTGATGACAAGTGCCCCACAGCTATGACCTACAGTCTTATAAGCCTAAGCTTAAGGAGCAGTGGAAGGAAGTGCCAAATTATTTGACATAAACAAAGGCCACTGCTCAAAATGAAAGCCTTATTTTGCTTTCTAAACATCCTGATTTGGTCAGTCTGGGAATGAGAGGTCCATATTATTTGGAGGACAGTGTATTGTATGCCCTTCCATATTTTTTTAAGATCTCTTGACCATATGAGACCAGTCAAGTACATCCATTCCTGACTGCATGACTGACTTGAGAAACTGCCCCCTGTCCCTGACATCATTGTTTCTGGACCTCTAATGACCTTTTAGCCACCTTGGAGCTATTAATGAAGCTTATGTTATACCTGGTGAAATGCAAATTGCAGAAAGAAAGGAGAAAGCCATGTGTCCCTAAGTCCTTCTCTGTTCTACTGTAGGAAGATTCCCCCTTTTCAAGAAAGAAGATCCTTCCCCCCAAGCCCATATTCCTGTGGTGACTTGGGAAGGCTCAGTCTCATAGGAATCAAGTGTAAGAAGTGGGAAGAACAGTGTTGGGAGCCAGGCAGCCCTGGGCTCAGCCCTGGTGCCTGCTAACCCGGGCTCAGGCAAGCGATTTCACCCCCTGGAACCTTGGCTTCTTCATTCAATTAGAATACTGCAACATCTTCTTTGAGGGGTGTTTCAGAATTAGAGCTACCGAACGTAAGGGTCTGTCTAGCCTAGTGCCTGATGTGTTAAAGGCACTCAGTTGATGCTTATTACTCTCACTGTGGGTGTACCTATGGCATCAGAAGATGGTCACTGAGGGTGAAGTTTAGGAGTTGGGGGGCAAAGAAACTTCAGCCTGAACTGCACCTCTAATGTCATTTGGGAGGTGGGGGAGAAGACTGGGGACAGGAGGACACACTCACTGAAGAGGTGAATCTCAGCTTACCCACTCAGCTATGTCTGTGCAGCACAGAGCATGTAAAACCTGGGGTTACCTAATCTATCCCCTTTATTTTATGGATGAGAAGGCAGAGGCCAGAGACCTGAAGTGACTTTCCCATGTCTCCCAGCTAGATAGTGACAGAGCCAGGGTTAAAGCCCCATGAGACCACAGCTGGCCATTCAGGGTCCTGTCCAGGGTCACGCCAGGAAGTGGGGACAGAAATGGAATTTTGCCACCGTCCATGCCAGCATTTATCTCTCTCCCTTTGCTACCTCTACCACCTTGTGTTCAAGAGAAGTCTGGAGGTATCTGAGCAGGTCCCCTCTACAAGCATGCATAAGAGAACACCTCTGCAGGTCCTTCTTCTCTGACAGCCTGGCATCATCCAATCTGCCCCAAGTTCTGGGGACCATCACCCTAGACAGAATTCACCTTAAGCCATGAGATGTCAGGGCCCAGTCACTGATTCCTGATGAGAACACCAGCTAGCCTCTTAGGATGACAACACCTCCTCACAAACATTACAGCGTTTTTATCATATATGCTTACTGAGCTGCAGTGAAGCTTGGGGTCCTGGGGTGTGGCAGCTAAATCTGTGGCCCTAAGGCCACTGCTCTTGCCTGTGGCCCACACAGAAGTAGGCAGTACCAAAGGGATGCTGCCATACCAGCTCCTATTAGAGCTCCACAAGGTGGCAGCCAGTGGTACATTAAGGAACCATTGGTGGGTCTTTTAGAATTCTAGAACCTCAGAGCTAGATATAATATCTGCCTCTTCTATACAGTCTTTCTATAAATGGGGCATGTGTGGCTCAGGAAGATAAAGCAATTGACCTATAGTCACACTGCTTATGAAATCTTTCCACTATACCCTCTGCTTCTTTCATGAAAATAGTACAAATTCCAAAGGGTCAGGCCTTCTGTGTCCTTTCATGGGCTCCCTTAAACCTTCATGCCAGGAGGAGTCCATGTGCCTTACTCAAAACTCTTTTTAATTTTCTCTCCTCTGCAAAGTTAGATATATTTGAACCCAAGGCAAGTGATACCAGCCATAGGAGCCAGAGATATTGAGGAACAGAAGTTGGTGGATGAGGGAAGTGACAAGATGATGTGTACCCCTACATGAATTAATTCCTTCTCTACCTGCAAAAGTCAAAATAGAGCGATGGATTTGGACCTTGCTAACAGGATTTCATCTTTTTTGTCTTGGCTGTTCCAAAGTAAATGCAGAGGACAGAGATGTTTGGTTTTAACTCTTTAAAGCGTCAGAATTTGGCATCACAAATCCACTTATCATTGTAACTGGGAGAAACTGCCGTCAGCACAGACAAAAAGAACTTCGGATGTGACCCACATGCATCTGTGCGCATCCGGCAGAAAGCAGGCTGGCTCTTACACTGCCTTTAAAGATAGAATTGTAACCCAGTTTCTTAGACACCTACTAGCATAGATTTCAAGCCTCTGAATTCAAGTGGGTCCCATAATGCCTGGTGTTCCTGAGTCAGGTGGAAAGATGATGTATACCCAGGATCATGATCTGCCCGGGGCCTACAAAGCCAGCCAGCTCCTTCATCCACTTCAGCCCCAAACCACCCCCCACCCCGGGATCAAGTGCAAACTCAAACTCAACTAACACTTATTTATTATCTGCTGTGTTAGACCATTAGAGAATATAGACATGAACGAGGGCTAGCCCCTGCTCACAGTCTAGTAGGAGAAAGAGAGACACCACACAGATAACTCTGTAACAAGGTTGATGTGTCAAGGGGCATCTCAGAGTGACCCACAAGAGAATAGTGGGAAACTGGGAAGGAGGGAGAAGCCACCAGCTACAATCACATCATCCTGGAATGAGTTTCTGTTTTCTCTTTAAGTTTATAAGCCTATCATTTGATACTTTGCTGCTAATATACCTGCTCCTTGTGGAGTTTCTTATCAATAGCTTGAATAAGAAATATCACTATGCTGACAGCGACTGCCAGGTTTCACTGGGGGTAAGCATTGGGGGTGGTGGGAGAAAGACAGTTTTTCAACCCCCCCGCCCCGTTCCTGTCTCTAAGAATGCATGTAGCTTACACCTGAGGGAGAGGGTTTGTGCATTCCAGAAGATAAATAGACTTCCTTCTCTTCTCAGGTAATAACTGCAATTTTGCTCTTCTGAAGAAGTTTACATTCAAGCCTGTGCAAAAACAAAACTATTAGACTTGTCATCAGCACAATAACGGATCACGTCTATCATCTTCCCCTTTTTTTTTCCTTCCAGAGCTGAAGTTGTAATAAACGGCTCCTCATCGCCAGCTGTTGCTGACAGAAGTAATGAAAGCATGAAGCACACCATCCAGCCAGCCCCGTCCAGATGGAGACACAACCAGACGCTCTCTCTGAGGATCAGGTACTGGTAATTACCTACAGGACAAGACGTAGACTTGGCCTTCTTTAGCACAAGCCAGCAAATTGCTGCTCTCCGTCATCTAAAGAAGTCAGAATAGAAATAAAATGTTTACCTCCCACTGGGGCAGGTTTCGTCTGTAAGCGATCAATTGGAAATAAAAACGCAAGGCAAGCCTAGCAGCCCAGCACATGTGGGCAGCGACTTGAGCCGCGGAGGTGGCAGGAACACCTGCTGAGGTCCTGGGTTTGGAAGGAGTGAGGCTCAGGTCAGCAGCAGAGGGAACCTGGGCGGTGGAGGCCACAGGTGGCCTCTTCCTTCCTGGCATAAGTAGTCCTTTCTGGTTTGGGCCTGCCTGGCACCCACGTCCCCTTTCTGTAACAGTCGTCCAATTTGTCCTTAGAGATGTGCCCCTCCCACAGTCCCTGGGGCTTGCATAGGCTGCCCCTGTCCCACAGCATGAAAATGAAAAACTAGAGAGACCCAGGAACCGACCTGACACCTAACCCAGAAGGCAGACGTCTGTTTAGCCAGAGAGCGGCTTTTGTCCTGATGTCTGCATTAGGTTAGGTGGTGGGAATGGGGACCTGTGGAGAAGGAATTACAACTTCAGCATTTTGGACACTTAGCTTTGATGTAGCTGTGATTGATTGAGCAAATATTGGTCAGTATAACCCAACTATTCATTTCCAGACATCGTGCTGGGGACCCAGGTACTGAATCAGACATGCTAGATGGGGAAACACAAATATAAGCAAAGACAGGACAGCTCAGTATGATACACACAGGCAGCACTGTGTCTTACAAGTGGGTGGAAATAAAAGAGGTCATACTGAGGAGAGGGTCATTCATTTGTTAAGAGGACTAACAGCAATGAGTTTTGAAAGATAATTAGGAGCTTGCCAGGAATGCCAGTGTGCCTCCCGCATGCGCAGTGTCTGAGATCTGGTGTTTGTGCACAGTGCTGCAGAAGCACCAAGCAGGAGGTAGAGAATGGGAGGGGTAGGGGGTGAGGTTGGAGTGGTAGCAAGGACCAGATGGGGGAAGCCTTGATGGCCGTCCCTGGCCATCACCATGGGAGGGAGAGGAGAACAGCCACCAGATGTATCACCACACAGAGCAGGGAACTGCCCCCTCCAGTAGGCTCACTGTCAAAATGGAAATGCCCCCGCCCTCTTGTTCTAGAGGCTTAGTTTTGGGACATACGCAGGTGTGGGGAATAGAAAGGCATAAGCCCTGGGGATATGGCAGCTGAGAAACCACCAGAAGGCTCTGACTCCGGCTCCATCCTGCTGCCACCTTCCACCCCTTACTCAGCACTCTTCGGAGGCCTCTTGGTGGGCCCTCTGCCCCTGTCATGTGGCCCTAACAGCTGCCCCTTCAATCGGGGGCACTATGGAGTCGGTGAGCCCACCTGCATTCATTCCCTAGAGATACTGTAACAAATTTACCACCACCTTGGCAGCCTAAAACAACAGAAGTTGATTCCCGCACAGTTCTGTAGGCCAGAATTCTGAGCACTCCCTTGAAGGCCCCAGAGGAGACCCTTCCTCTTGCCTCTTCCAGCTTCCGGTGGCTGCAGGCATTCCTTGTGGCCACCGCACCCAATCTCTCTCCGTCTGCACGTGGCCTCCTCTATGTCTGTGCATTCTCCTCTTCTGTCTCTTATAAGGACACTTGTCATTGAATTTAGGGCCCACCCAAGTAATCCAGGATGATCTCATCTCAAGATTAGTTTAATTACATCTGCAGAGATGCTCTTTCCAAATAAGGTCACATTTACAGGTTCCAGGGGTTAGGAAGTAGACTTATTTTGGGGGGCCACTGTTCACCCCACTACAGCACCTGGGAATGAAATCCTCCTGCCAGCACAAGCCCACTTGCAGTCCCCACTCACCTTTTCTCCCACCACTGGGTAGAGAAATGGACTCCACCACCCTTTTGAAGACCAGAATGTGGCCTTCGTAAGGAGCCTGCAAACAGTCACCCGGCAGGAACAATGTGCTTTCACCCAGAAGGAAAGAGAATTTCCTTCCACTTCAGTCAATTAATCACCCGAATTATTCATAATAAAAGATTCTGTGAGTGATATGGAATGTTTAATAATTGATAGTAATTTCACATAATTATTTAGAAATTAATTCACTCACAGAGGTGTTTGTTTATGGGCTTTCTAGGGGCTCTCTTTGCTTTTAAATACTTTGGGGTAAGTAATTGCAAGGGTTTTAGCAATTTCCAAACTATATTAGTTTGTTCAGTCATATAATCCTTGGTAAGGCACAGTAAATAAAAACAATGCCTCTGTTTTCCATCAAGAGATACGAATTATTCAGCAAGGGTGGTTTCCCCTGTGTGAGAGCAAGAGATCCAGGTCATTAATAAGGAAAGAAGCATGGAAGAAGAGCATGTGTTCTAGCTGTCCCCTGGCTGCACCAGAGGCTCCGGAACCTGAACACGTGTTAGCGTTACCTGGGGAGCTTTGAAAGCACGCTGAGACCTGGGCCTCTCGGGATTTCTCAGGTGTTAGCCTAGAGCTTCCAAATTCTTTAAAGGTTTCCCCAGTGATTGGATATGCAGCCTACACAGGTTGTGAACATCTCAAATGCACAGGCTGTCAGGCCTCAGTGCCTCCACCTGTACGATGGGCAGCCATCCTTCAGAGTCTTAGATTCTCAAAGTACATGAAGGTTCTGAGTTTGCAGGATTCTGGAAACGAAGACCAGCATCTTTCTATCTGTTCTAGCTGGGGACTGTCTGCAGGAACTCAATTTAATTCTAGCTGATCTGGGTACCCCATTTCTTTCTGACTTGAATCATTCCTAAAAATCTTTTGGGTGATTTGGACAGTTCTTCAAGTAAAACCCCCAGCTAGGATCCCCAGGCTCCTGGGAGCAGGCTGTGTGTTTTAGGTAAAACTTCCTTGGAGAGTCCAAGAGGACACCCACCCCTTTCTGACCCTCCTCTATCCCTTCGGTGTGCTTTGCTGGATTATTTGAGAACTTTTCCCAGATTCAAAGCTACCTAAGGGCCTAGATAGCTGTCTTTTGATCACCTTTGTTCTGAAATAACACAAAGAAGCCCTGCTCTGAGGCCAGGGAGGTGTCAATATTTACAACCCCCCACCCCCTGCTAGACAGCAGCTGGGGGCCAGGGGGACATGATCCACAGTACAGAGCAGCTCCCAGGGTGGTAGGACATCCTGTCAGTGTCTCGCAGGTAGAAGTGTGAATACGCCTCAAAGTACCCACACTCCTGTTCACCCCAGGCAGCCCCTTTGCCCAGAGAAACCGTCCATGGAAGAAAATGGGCCAGTGAGGAATGAGGGACATGGTCCATCTGGTGTCCCGTTCCTGGTTCAGGACTCCCTGTCAGATGAAGGCCCTAAATCCCCCTAAGAGAGGGGGGTGTGACTCAGGGTGACCAAATGTCTGGGTTTGCCTAAGACTGAGGGGTTTTCTGAGGTGCGAGATTTTCAGTGCTTAAACCAGGCAGTCCTGGGCAAATCAGGATGGTGGGTCACCCTTCCCCCTCTGTGACTAATGGAGACCCTCCATTCCTAATGGGTTGACTTCACCTCTTATAGGAAGAGAGTATAACCATGGCAACCATGAGATTGGCTACCACCGCAGTCACCTCTGGGCCTTTTCTGGCCATCCCTGCCTGTTACCCATTCTTGAGAGCATCTGGACTCTTGGCATGCTCCACCTGTTTGCAGGGCTATGGCTGCCCTGTAGGGGGACACAGGACAAGCTGGGTTGGCAAAGGGCAGCTGGCAACATGGAGATTGTCCTCATGTGTGTTTGGTTTTCATAGGAAGCAAATTTTAAAGTTCTTGGATGCTGAAAAGGACATTTCTGTCCTCAAGGGGACCCTGAAGCCCGGAGACATTATTCATTACATCTTTGATCGAGACAGCACAATGAACGTGTCCCAGAACCTCTACGAGCTCCTCCCCAGAACCTCGCCACTGAAGAACAAGCACTTCCGGACTTGCGCCATCGTGGGCAACTCGGGGGTCTTGCTGAACAGTGGCTGTGGGCCAGAGATTGACACACATAGCTTTGTCATCAGGTAACCAACCGCAGCAGGTGCTCTGGGCACAGAGCAGCAGGCAGACTGTGTTTATGTTGAGCATTCCTAGCTGTCCTAGAAGAGCGAAACAAGATGCATTGGTTGAGTTAGCCCCTGTTCTCAACTGTGACTGCTCATTGGAATCACTTGGGGAGCTTTGTCCCCAGTGTCCAGACTGTACCTCAAACCAGTTAAATCAACGATGGGGTGAGGGTGGGAGTGGCAGGGGCCTGGGCGACCCGGGGCTCCCAGGTGATTCTGCTGTACAGCCAAGGTTGAGAATCACTGATCCAGAGCAGAGGTAGGCAGATGGCAGCCCTCGGCCTGCTTTTGTAAATAGAGTTTGATTGGAACACAGCTATGCCACTCAATTTCACATCGTCCGTGGCTGCTTTCTCACTGCAAAGCAGAGTGGAGTAGTTGGGCAGAATTGAAGAGTTGCAACACCGAGGCCGTAAAGCCTGCAAAGCCAAAAATATTTATTATGTGACCCTTTACAGAAAAAGTTTGCTGACCCCCTAGGTTGAGCCTGGCACAAAAAGTTGGTAAGAAAGTCTCCTGGGCTGGCCAGTTGTTGGTCCAAGTTTGCAAAACTCTTTTAAGTGTCCTGGAAGGTGGTGCTCTCCTAGTAACTTCATTATCCTATTGTCACAATCTGGGAATTGAGGGAGTAACAGGGAAACTTGCATTTTGTACCTGACCATCTTTTTCTCTAAAGTATCAGCTCTCATTTTTCGGTCACCTGGGATGTTTGGACACAGTTACCCATGGCCCTGACACCTGACCCCCAATCCATACAGACTCAGAAACAAGGCCTTGCTGTCCCCTGGTCAAAAGTAGGGCACACAGAGCCTCGAGTTTCTTTCTGAACAGCTCCCCAGCCCTAGCAGAGCTACATTCCATGTCTCAGGTTTCTGTGGGGACAGTCGGATGCAAAGAGAGCCTTGTCCTGGGGCTTTGGGAAGCGGCCTTATCATAGAGTTCCCTAGACCTCAGGACATGGGAAGAAACGGGGTCCTTATGCCTGCATCCACTGGGATTGAGGAGCTACCACAGATTGGCAGCCAAGTTGCTTTAGTTTTGCTATCCTTCGCCAGGTCTGTCTGTGCAGGGCATAGCCCACCACTCAATCCCTATTTTTCAAAGCCCTCCAGTCTAAGGAGCGGTAGAGGGAGCATAGGGGAGGGGACAGGCAGGAAGGAAGGGTGGCAGGTTTGTCTGACCAGAGACCAAAGGAGGAGTGGAGGGGTGGGCATTAAAAGTGAGGGCATTGGGGCAAATGCCTCCTCCCGGGGGTCAGAACATGTCCAGGGCTGCTGGGCAGTGTCGAGGAAGGCCTTTCAGACCTGGTGTCACCCCTGTAAGCCATGCAAGTCATGAGTGTCAACAGTGAACTGTCTGTACCCCACCGGGCCCTGCCCCAGGAATTTCCAGAGGCAACAGCAGACTTTAGCCAACAGTTTCCTTTTGGACACTTTCATAGCAAAGTGAGTGGTATGGCGTCCAAAGCCCAGCCTTGACCCTGCTACCCATTTGTCAGATGACTTGGAGCATGTCTCGCTCCCTTTTGGGCCTCAGTTTCATCATCTGTAAAATGGGCGGGTTGAACCGGCCAGCCTTGAGGTCCTTCCGTTCTGAATACTGTCTGTGGTCTAGCCCCACGTGCCTCACACAAGTCACCTGGGCTTATTAAAATGCAGGGTCACCAGGTCTGAGGTGGGGCCTGAGAGGCTGCTTCTAACAAGCACCCGGGGGCTGCTCCTGGGATGTGAGCATGCTCTGCCTCACGCCTGGGAGTCAGGTCCACAGCTGTCCACACACCCTTGGAAAATAGGGACCTGAAATGCCAAGCAGACAGCTACTCCAAAAAATGCAGTGTCCTTTGACTCTTAGGCCTATGCACTTGGCTCTCAAAGTTCTGCGTGTCTCTGGGATAGACTTGAGGGGTGTTTTAGGACAAGATTATGCGGCCCCACTGTGTGCAGACCTCACATTTCATGGCAGGGACAAAGCACCCAGTGGCAGCACTAGCTCCTCCAGCCCACCCCCCGACCCGGGACCACTCCTCCAGGTTCTTCCCATCTGGGGGATTATTCCATGCCCTCCACATGGACACATCCTACAGGCCAAAGCCCCGCACAAAGAGTAAAGAAAGTGTGATGTTGTGGGCATTGTGTCTCCTGTACCACAGGGGCACACTAGGTGTTAATTCTCTGTGGACTCTGTCTCCATCCCACCTGCCTCCCCCTTAGGCAGTGAGCTCCTGTGAAGCAGAGTGGCTGTGTCCATCTCTGGAGCTCCAGTCCAAGGTTGTGCCCAGCACAAAGGAGGGGCACAATGTGGCTTTGCTGAGGTGACAAAGGTGGTAAAGCAACTCATGGGGATGTCTCTGTCCCCATCAGTCCCAGTCTTGCATCAGTTCATCTTGCCTGGTAGCATTCACCCTGCTCCTCCCCGTGAGAGGCACAGACTCAGGAGACCTCCCCTCCCTCTGCATGGGGAACCTGAGCCTGTGAGTCCTGGCAGGACACACTGCATGCAAAACACAGTGAGCTTGCAAAACATGGCACCTCCCGGGAAGTTCAGCGCAGGCTTCTAGAAGAGGTGGCACTGGAGTGTGGCTTGGCTCCAGTGAACATGGTGAGGAGAAGGAGGAAACAGCATGCAGAGGGGCATGGACACAGGAAGGCAGGTTTATGGCTTTGGAGAGCATAGGCTGCTGGGAACCTAGGCTGGATGGGGGTGCTGGTCCCAAGAGAGCCCCAGGAGCCTGCAATGCCAGGCTGAGGAGACAGTGCCTTTCCAGGATCACATGTGCAGAGGAACTTCACAGTTGTTTAGATGTTTGGGGATCAAAACTTCACTGTGTGCTCACACACACACCCTTCCATAGGGAGAATCTGATGAACAAATGCCCTTTCACAGGTAAATCATGATTGTCATCCCTCAACATTCCTTGGGCACCTAGCACTTACCAGGTGCTATTCTACACACTTCACATTTAACTTATTTAATTCTCACAACTGCCCTGTGAGGAATGTCCTCTTTTTACCGCAGCTTTGAGGAAACTGAGGTAGGGAGAGCCGAAGTCACATGGCTAGTGGGGGCCAGGGCCAGGCTATGGGCTGGGCAGTGTGGCTTCAGAGCCCCCACGAGCTGCCTCGCTCACCCTGCAGAGTACTCCTCAATGTGCGTCTGCGGACGTGGTGGTTTCTGGAAGGGAGCAACCCCTTTCCTGCCCAGAGCCAAGCCCACCCAAGCAATACAGCCCACCCACAGCCACCTCCCAGAATTCTTTCTGGGAGGCCTGGCCTACTATCACACAAAAGCGAGCCTAGATCAGGCTTAACCCCTGCCTGTCCCCTTTTCCCCCCTTAATGAAGCAGTTCACATCCAGTGGGGAAGGAGGACGTCTAGAGAGTCCATTCAGGGCAGAGCTGCCTCCGCCCCCACATCCTCACTGAGACATGGTCACTGGACAGGCCTGGACTTCACAGCACCTTCGCTTCTGCAGGTGAGGTGTGGAGCTCCTGCTGTGAGCCAGGGCCTATGTTAAATGAGGGCTGGGGCCTGCTCCCAGGACTGCACAGTCCCTGGTTCCCATAGCCCCCAGCATCATCCAGTGGACAGCATCCAAACTGGCCGACGCTGTATTCTGGCGTGTATTTCCCGCCCCACCTTCCCAGGCCACCCCGGGAGCCTGCCAGGGTCAGGCTCCATGGCAGCCCCATTCTTTGCCCCTGCCACAGCCCCTCCTGACCCAAGGTTGGTTCCAGTCCATCTGAACTTCATTGAGTCTACCTGGCCCTGCTCTCAGGACCTGGAAGTTGGCCTGGAAGAGGCCCTAGGCTCTCAGGAAGGCCGTGGAAGCCTGGCTCAGCTGGGTTTCAGGGCAATAGGCGTAACAGAGACCTGGGCGGCCTAGACTGACTGATGTGCTGGTGGTGACACCCCAGTCTCTGAGGCCTGTGGCAGGGGCTCCCAAAGGGGAATTGTCCCAAGACAGTTTCTGTCCCCTTGCAATATTTAGCCACAGTCAGAGATAACAAGGCCTGGGAATACAAATGGGGAAAGTGGATCTTTTGGAGGCTCCAGTCTGAAAATAGCAAACAGGCTTTTTGAGTCAGATACACCTGAGCTTGAATCCTGCTGTTCCCTCTCTAGGAGTCTGGGCAAATTAATTCTCACACTCTGGGCCTCAGTGTCCTCATCTGTGAAATGAGACTGATTAAAACTGGGTCATCATAAAGTGAGCTAACCTATGTTAAAGGACCAGCCAAGTGGCTGGCATACACCAGGGGCTCAAGAAATGTTAGTTTTCTTTCTGATTAATCTACTTTTTCTCCCCAGTTGTTGAGGAAGGAAAGTCCTTGCTTAAAGAAAGGGGTAAATGTTGTCTTTCTGAATTTCATCATTTGGTGATGGCATGTGGCCCCTGGGCTTCATGTCACCAGCCTCTGGTTTATACACACTTATTCCGATTTCTCAGATTTATTTCCATTGGTCAAAGGGTTTTTCTGCCATCAAATCCTGTGTGCCAGACAGGAGCCAAGCCTCCCCAGTCGTGCCTCCCTGCTGCCATCCTAATCCCAGCACAGGTAGAAAGCCTGGTTGTGCACACCCAGGCGGGGTCCCCCACAAGGAAGTTCTCAAGTTAAATAACAGAAGCTGCCCACCCAGGCAGCCTGACTTGTTCAGCAAAAGATTGCAATGGTCTCTTATTTGCCTTCCAATACCCAACTCCATGCCCTCCAATACATACTACAACTTTATCTTATTGCTGTCTAACTGTTGCCTAAAATGCAAATCTGCCCAAGTCACTCTCCTGCTCAAGAACCTTCAGTAGCTCCCTATTGCCTTCGGAACAAAGTCCCTGACACATGACCTTTGATATCTCACTCTGCTTGCCTCTCCAGCTCCAGCTCCTCCACACAATATGCCCCAGTCAGATCAAATCACTTGCCTTCCCCTAATCACCCATGCTGTTTCACACTTGTCTGCCCTAAAATGCCATAGCATGATGTTTCCTAGACTGCTTGGTTATAGCACTTACCTGAAGAGGAAGATCTTGTAAAAAATAAATATCAATTCTTAGGCTCACCTGCTGAATCTGAATCTCCAGGTGAGTGACCTGGGGAATCTGTATTTTTAACAAGTAGCAGAAGCCTTCTCTTCATGTACCTTGTCCACTAATAGACTTCTCATTGCCCGTCCTCCTGGACTTCCGTCAGTGGTCACCACCTGGGGGAAGACCACCTGCTCCTCCTCCTTCTCAGAAAAGTGATGACAATAGTTAACACTTACCAAGCTTTTATTATGTCCCGCAGTGTTCTAAATGCTGGGTGTGTGGTGACTCCTTGAATCCTTGGGAGAAGTGCTGTTGTGATCTCTATCATAGCTAAAGTAATGGAAGCTCTCAGGAAGCACAGAGAGGTTGAGCAAGTTGCCCAGAATCACACAGGTAGCAAGTGTCAGAGCTAAGTTTTGAACCTGGGAGTCTGCCCTCAGCACCCTCACTCTGTCACCTAATGGTCCAGGTCACTCCTGCCAACAGTGTCGTTACCTTGTGGGCTGAGGACTGGCTTATTTGCTTCTTTCCTCCTCTTGTAGCTCCTGAACTCCAGGAGGCGGGCATTTTACATCCCTGGAGCCTAGAAAAGTTCTAGGTATGTGGTAGGAGCTCAGTAAACATTTGCAGCAGGAAGAGGAGGAGGAGGGATGACAAGAGGGGCCCGTGAGGAGGGGAGAGATGCCCTGGTAGGAAGCAAGGAGAGGCAAAGGACAGGATCCAATTCGATACAAGAAGAGGCATCAGCTTTCCCGAAAGACCCATGTTGCCTTTGTCCCTGGCAGGTGCAACCTGGCCCCAGTGCAAGAGTATGCCCGGGATGTGGGGCTCAAGACAGACCTGGTGACCATGAACCCCTCAGTCATCCAGCGCGCCTTCGAGGACTTGGTCAATGCCACGTGGCGGGAGAAGCTGCTACAGCGGCTGCACAGCCTCAATGGCAGCATCCTGTGGATCCCTGCCTTCATGGCCAGGGGCGGCAAGGAGCGTGTCGAGTGGGTCAACGAGCTCATCCTCAAGCACCGCGTCAACGTGCGGACTGCATACCCCTCGCTGCGCCTGCTGCACGCCGTCCGCGGGTGAGCGGCCTCCCCATGGGGTAGGGGGACCATCACTAAGTGTGGGGGATGCTTGGTAGACGATATCCCTTTCCCAGATGCATTTCCATCCCAGCTCTACCACCTGCTTGGGATGACCTCAGCAGGTCACCTGGCCTTCTGAGCCTCCCTTCCTCAAGAAATGGGGGGGTTCGGCAAATGGGTTTCATCTGGCATGCCAATTTTGACCAATGGGTAGTGCCTGCCTGGAAAGCTGTGCTGAGAGTGATCCTGGGGCTGCATCAAGGCTCAGTGGGAACAGATGCCATGAATGTGGGAGGAGAGAGAGTGGCTGGCATGTCACATAGCTACCATCCCAGGTGGGTGATTTCCAAGAAAATCAGGATCAGAGGCACTCGACTTCAAATATGTCACGTTAATCTCTCTAAACTTTAGTTGCCTCATCAGTAAAATAGGGGTGGGGATGGTAACATTGGAAGATGGGAAGACTGGATGAGATAATATATGTGAAATGCCCAGTAACATGAGTAATGTCAGTAGAGACACTCAATGTTATGAGCATCAACACCATCATCATCCTCATCATCATCCCCGTCATCATCTCTACCTCCCAGTGTAATATTCTCTCACTCTGCAGAGCACATCTTATTGATTGGGCTAAGATCTCCAAAGGTGGGATATGTTTTTGTCCACAAGGTCCTGTCTCTGAGATGGAGAAGCAACTTCCCCTAGGTAATATGAAAGAGACAGAGTTAAAGCAATGGAATCTACTCTCTTTGAGAAGAGTTTTGACATAACGATCAAGTAGGGGTTCTCCTGGTTAGGCCTGGATCTCTAATTCCAGAAAAGGGGTTCCAAGTATTAAAGAACACAAGGAGGGAATTTTGAGGAGGTTCTGAACTATTCCTATCAAGAAATCCATGTCAACCCAGATGAGGCTCTTCGACAGCTACAGCCAAACTAGTAGTAATTCCCAATCTCTTGTTTGTTTCCTCCCATTCATGTGGCCTGACATAGACCTCCCTGGCACTTGGGTCAGTAAATTGGCTATGAATAGTACTAGTGCGCATCATAGCAGCCACCAGAAAATAATTTAATATTAAGCATTCATTCACTCTGTTCCAGTTATCTATTGCAGTGAAATAAATCACCTCAAAACTTAATGGCTTAAACAAAATCATTTTATATATTTTACAATTTCTGTTGGTCAGGAATTCAGGAAGGTCTTAGATGGATGGTTCTAGGTCAGGGTCTCTCATACAATTGCAGTTCGATTGGCTGGAGGTGCAACAGTGTGGGCCAGAGCAGCTGGGGTCGACCATGAGTCTCTCTCTCTCTTCATGTTATCTTAGGGCTTCTCCATGTGGTCTCTCTGCATGGGCTAGATTGGGCTTCCTCACCTCAGAGTGGTCAGACTGCATACATGGTGGCTCAGTCTCCAGCACAAGTAGTCCAGAGACCAAGGCTGCATCACCTTTTAAGACCACATAGTGTCACTTGTATCATAATCTACTGGCTAAACAGTCACTAACGTGGTCCAGAATCAAGGGGAATAGACATAGACCCCACCTCTTAATGGAAGAGTGCCAATTTGTGAACTTGTTTTAAAACCTACATATAGTCATTCCACAAATATTTATTGAGTGCCTACTATGTGCTAGGCCCTGTTCTAGACACTGTAATACAGTAGTGAATAAGATAAAGTCCCGGATCTCATTAGCACTTAAGTTTTCTTGTAAGCTGGGTGTAGTGGCTCTGGAAGGCCAAGGCTGGAGGATCACTTGAGGCCAGGAGTCTGATACCAGCCTGGGCAACATAGCAAGACCCCATCTCTGGAAAAATATAGAAAAATTAGCCAGGCATGGTGGTACACTCCTATTGTCCTACTCAGGAGGCTGAGGCAGGAAGATTGCTTGAACCCAGGAGTTTGAGATTAGAGTGGGCTATAATGATGCCACTGCACTCCAGCTTGGGCAACAGAGTGAGACCCTGTCTCTAATTAATAAATAAATAAATAAATAAAATTTTAAAAATTTAATTTTAAAAATTTTTTTAAAGTTTTCTTGTAGTTGAAGATAAATTACTGATAAATAAATAAGATACTTTCAAATAGTGCTATCAGAAAAGTCTTCTCTGGAAAGAAGTTGGTTTGAGCTAAGGCTTGAGGGATGGGAAGCCAACAGCCATGTGCAGGTCTGGGAAAGGAAACCTCCAGGTGGAAGGAACCTCAAGGGCAAAGGCCCTGAGGTGGGAGTGTGTGTTCAAAGATCAGCAAAGAGACAAGTGTGTTCGACACAGACTATGCAAAGAGAAAATGCATAGAAGGTGATGTTGGAGAGAGAGGCAGGGGCCAGAATGCACACAGCTTGTGGGCCACGGTAAGGAGTTTAGATTGGAATCAAAGTTTGAGGGGCAGTCGTGGAGGTGAGGGAGGAGATCTGATTTCTGTCTTTAAAAGATCCCTCTGGCAAGAATGAAAGCTGGAGTATTTGTTGTGATGCTGTATTAATAGTTCAGGCACGGAATAATTATGGCTTAGACTATAATAGGATGGTGGCATAGGATATGTAACAGATTGGCCAGATTGGCTATAAAATTTGGAAGTAGAGGCAGCAGGATTTTCTGGTGGATTCTATTTAAGGACCATAGTGGTGAGAGAAAGAGAACAATCCAGGATGACCCTGAGGATAAGAGCTTGAGCAAATGTGTGGATGGCAGTGCCGTGTTCTGTGAGGGGAGAGCCCAGACAAGCCCAAGTGTGTTTGGGGATATTGAGAGAGAGAGTTTCTTCTTGGGCATGTTAAGTTTGAGATGCCTGTTACAAATATATACTCCACCACACTCCTGACCTCCCTTGGAGCCAGACCCTGTACCCAACTGCCCATCCAACCACATGGCAGATCACAGCCCTGCTCCAGGGACACGAGGGAGCACAGTGTACAGACTCCCCACTGACCGAGGCGCATCAGAATGCCCTTCACGGGGGCCTTAGCATAACTCAGTGTGACCCCGGGAAGCCACCCACAAAGGACTCTTGTCCTCATAAAGGTGATTCCCTGGGTACCCAAGCCTATGACCAGCACTGGTCTCATCATGGTGAGTGTCAACACAAGAAACCCATTGCCCCCAAGAAAGACCCGGAGAGACATTCAGTAAGGGGCAGAGTGATGCCTATATGGACACAGGGCTCACCAGGGCCACACCCCTTAGCCTGGAGATTGTCCCACCAGGGTCCCTTCAGCATGTTTTCCCTTCATCCCTGTCACAGAGTGGGTCTGCAGCAGCAACCCTCATCTCATAGATTTAGGCTCCATGCCTTAAATGTTGTTTCTTCCTGGAAGGAGGTAACTCTTGAGATAATTTGGAGGCCCAAGGGGACAAGAGGAAAAAGACAGAGTCCCTTGGATGGGGAATGGGCAACCACCTGGAAGAAACCTATGCAGCCAGAGCTATTTCCAGCTATAATTGACTCACTTTCATTTGTCAAAATAGCATTAAGCACCAGTAATAAGCCCTTTAAACAAACAGGCTGTTAATCCTGAGACTGCCACAGCTTCAGCTACGGGAGCTCCCCGGAGGAAATACTGCAGGAGAGATGGGTGGAGCTAGCCTCTACCTTTAGCAAGGGGAGAAGGTGGGGAGAAGGGGGCTTCAGGGGCCTTGGAATGGATTTCTGCCAATGGTCCTCTCCCTCCATGGGGCCATTGGGCCTTGTAGGGTGCAGGGTCCAGTAGGGCATCAGTGAAAAGGTAGACAGTGTGCACAGTAAGCCTCTGCCTTGGTGGGACCTTACCTGGTGTTCACTGCAAATGGAGGGATGGGCTGGTGAGAGACATAGAACAAAGTCACATGAGAAAAGACCAAGGGATTGTAGAGAAGAAGGCTGAAGAGGAATCTGACCAACAGGCAATGTGGCCTAGCATCAGAAACATGGGTTTTGGAGTTAGGGACACCTCCAGTGGGTTCAAATGCCAGCTCCATAACTTGCTTGGTTATATCACCTGTCTTTCCCCTGAACCCCGCAGGGGAGGCATGCAATCAGTCGTGGCTACTGTGATCATGGCAGCTGCCACCAGCCACTTGGAGAGCTACTTCATGGGAAAGGGATAAGACCTGTCCTATGGACTCAGAAGGTCTGGAGGGTGAAACCACAATAAGGAAAGTGTATTTAGGCTCGATTTAATACAGGACTGTAGTAGTCAGAGCAATGGACTAAGTCAAATTAGTCAGTCATGAGTTCTTCACCTGGAAGTCTCAATAATGGACTGTAGTTTGCAGATTAATCTTGTTCCATTATTTAAATATGAGTTGCCCAATAAACCTCCTGTTTATAAGGTATGGGAGAAGGTGGGACTAAACTTTTTTATTGTGATAAAATATACATAACATAAAATTTACCATTTTAACCATTTGTAAGTGTACATTTTACTTGGAAGAAATTCACTCAGAAGAAAACATAGGGGAAAATCTTCATCACCTTGGGTTTGCCAATAGTCTCTGAAGTATGACACAAAAAGCACAGGCAACAAAAGAAAAAATGGACAAATTGGACTGTATCAAAATTAAAAACATTTGTGCATCAAAGGACAATCTATCAAGAGAGTGAAAAGATAACTCACAGAATGGGAGAAAATATTTACGGATAATATACGTGACAAGGAATTAACATCCAGGATATATAAAGAACTCCTACAACTCAACAGCAAAAAACCCCAAATAACCCAACTTAAAAACGGGCAAAGGACTTGAATAGACATTTCCCCAAAGAAGATATGCAAATGGCCAATAAATGCATGACAGTATGCTCCACTAATCATTAGGGAAACACAAATCAAAACTGCCATGAGATGTCACTTCATACCCACTAGCATGGCTATCACCAAAAAAAATTTTAAAAATGAAAGTGTTGGTGAAGATGTAGAGAAATTGAAACCTTTGCTTTGCTCGTGGGAATTTCAAGTGAGAATCAACTGTTGGGGGCACGCTAGTATCTCCATTTTGCAAATGAGAAAAATGAGGAACTTAATGCTGGGACAAGTTAGGTGATTTATATGAGGTCACCCAGCCAGTAAGTGGCACAACCAGGAACTGAGCCACATTATCTGACTCTACTGCGGAGCGCCAGATGCAGCAGAAACTTGCACCCACCTAGTTCCTGATTGGGGTGGAGGGTGGCAATGAGCTCAGTGTGTTGGTGGTACCAGTAGGCCACGGTGGGTAGCAGAGCATCTGGACTCCACGTGCACACGGCAGTTGTTCAGAGCACAGGGCAGTGTCTTACCAGGAGGAACAAGCTGAAAGGTCAGAACTCCTCAGGGTCCCACCAAACACCCACCAGCACCTGGGGCACAACATGGTTGTGTTGAAACCCTGGTTGGGGCTCTTCATGCTGTTCACCTGTGACCATGCCTTTGGCTTCACCCTCCCATCCCTGGGAACTTGTTAGAAATACAAATTCTTGGTCCTACCCTAGACCTACTAAATCAGAAATGCTAGGGGTGGGGCCCACTCTCTGTTCCAACAGCACTCCAGGTGAGTTGGTGCACAGCAGAAGTTTGAGAGCCACTGCTGTCAATGAAATCACGACCAATTAACATCCCAGGGGAAAACCTGCAGTGGCTGTGGTCGTCTCCAAATTGCACAGAATTGAAGAAGGGCAATCTGGGATGGGCAATCTTTGCACAGACAGGTAGGCCTGGGGTCAGAAATTTCGTATCTAGACGTAAGTCAGCTACTTTGACAAAGCATTTTAGGGGCAACTTGGACCTGATTGACACTTCAGGGAATGGAAGGGGATAAAGCTAACAAAGGTTAACTTCTCAGAACAACCTTATAAGATAGATGTTATTTTCATGCCCTTTTTACTCATAAAGAAACTAAGGTTTAGAAATGTTAAGTATATTGCCCAAGGTCACTCAGAAGAGGAGGAGGTGGGAGCTGGAATTAAAATCCATATGTATAGACATCAAAGGTCTCTACTCTACCCACTGCCACCTCCTTCATGTGTCCTTGACAGATAGATTCACCACTATCTGTTGACCATTGACACCCAAAGGATGCTAATCAAGTAGATTAGTGTTGACCTCATAGAGACCTCTATAAACCTGCCACCAGGCTTGGTCCCTGTCCCCATTTTTACCAATGACTTAAATAGGAACATCAATGGTCCGGCTAGCAAATTCACCAGTGACATGACTTTGGGGGCTTCTCAATATTTGTGGTCTCAGGGTTAAATCCAAATCAATCAAAGGGGAAGAAATTTAATATGGACAAATGCAAGATTCTGTACTCAGGTTCAAAATATTTGTACAAGTGCAGTGATGAATAGTACCAACCATCAGTGGGTATGTGGTTGCTCAAAAAAGTAACATGATCTTAAGCTGCAACAAGGGATGTATAACATCTTTGTGAGTCAGAGAGGTCAATGGTGGCCTTGTTTTACTCTGCCTCACCATATTTCACTTGGAGGATCACACTTAGTTTTTGGTACCACGCTGGAGAAGGACCACAGTGGCAGAGAAATTCGGAAGTTGAAAGGTCTTGAGAGAGAAGAAGGCTCCATGGAGCATGAGAACCGTCTTCCTTCATTCAGCAAATACTCATTAGGCACCTAAAGGCTCCAGGCTTGTGCTAGGGGAATAAAAAAGAAAAAAAATCAATAAAACAATCTATGCCCTTGAGTGGCTCATAGATTTGGTCTATGAGGTTCCAGGTGTAATACCAGGGTTGGGGGAGGAGGCCAGAGTCCATCTGGACACTGGGAAGAACATTCTAACAAATAAGATCATCTGAAATGATCTTGACCATCTCTTGGGAGGCTGTGAATTCAGACTTCTTTGAGATATTCAGGCAGCAGCCAACCATCCTTATTGGGGCCCACGGAGAGGGAAAGCCATGTCATACAGACAGAGTTGGCATATTAGTTTGCTAATTAGGGCTACCGTAAAAAGTCCCATAGACTGGATGTCTTAAACAACAGAAATGCATTGTCTCACCCTTCTGGAGGCTGGAAGTACAAAATCAAGGGGTCAGCACAGTTGGTTCTTTCTTGGGGTTGTGAGGGAAGGACTTGTTCCAGGCCCTCTCCGTGGCTTGCAGATGGCTGTCTTCATGATCACATGGTATTCTGCCTGCATGCCTGTCTCCAAATTTTCCATTTGTAAGGACACCAGTCATATTGGTTTAAGGCCTACCCTAATGACTGAATTTCAACTTGGTTACCTCTGTGAAGACTCTATCTCCAAACAGGTCCCATTACAATGTACTGGGGGTTAGAACTTCAACACACGAATTTGGTGAAGGGACGTAATTCAACTCATGACATTAGTTAGGTGATCTTCCTTCCCATGCCAAGATTCTTAGATTCAACACATCTGTGCCAGGGGAGTCTCTGCCCCACAGTGTACTTATAATATGACTCCTGCCCATCTAAGGCAGTCAGCCAACCTGGGCATTTCAGGGACAGGGGAGCGTGGTACAGTAACCAGAACAGAGGACTGCCTTTCCACTCTCACTGGCAGTTGGCAGGGCCTGGCCTCTGATGCCAACAAGGTGGGCTTCAGCCCTCACCCCAGCCTGAGCAGCATTCCCAGGGGCCTCTGACTCTGCCAGCCCACAGAGCGGCACAGCGCCCTGGCTGGCTATTGGTGAGGGAGGTGAGCAACAAAAGGAAAGGACACCAAGGCAAGTGAGTATGGCCACGGGAAGTGGGAAGCTGTGGTCAGCAGCGGGTGGTGAATGGCTCTAATTTAATTACAACAGCGGAGGAGGCTGCAACCTACAGAGAGGGCGGCCCCTCAGGCAGAAAGCAGCCCTTTGGCTCATTCAGATGCCCAGCCCACTGGCCTGGTGCTGACAAGGACTGTGAATTTGTGCATAATGAGGCACCAGGAGTGCTGGGCCTGAGCCTTAGGATGGCAGTGATTCAGCTCACCTCCCGCCAGGGCCTGAGGGGACAGATCAGCAAATCAAGCCCTGCTGCCAGCCAGCAGGGAGCAGAGACTGGAGGGCCCAGGGTGAGCACCTAAGCAAGGAGCAAAGAATAAAGGGGGACCAGCACAGGTTGAGGTGTCCATCCGAGACAGGCCTGTCTCATCCAGACAGCGAGTCCCTGGGGTCAGTCCCTACCCCTCCCTGGTTCCAGCCTCCTCCAGCGGACAGGAAATGAGATAAACTGGACTTGCCTTTCTGGAGTGTGTTCCACAGAGAAGAAAAGGAGCGAGGTCTGTGGAGTTAAGGCACAGATGGCTACTGGCATTGTTTATCTTTAATGGATTCTCCTTCTCATTTTTTGAAAATAGCAGTGCACATAAGTAAAAAGAAAAATCCAAATTGGAAAAAAAGATTTAAAGTGACAAGCAAGCTCAGCCCCAAACCCCTTGTCCCCTCCACAAAGGCAGCCTGTTCAGTTGGTTTTCTGTGTGTGGATCCCTCCGGAAACATAAGGGAACATGTTTTAAGCACTGCACCTTGCTAAATTCTGGAAATTATTCCATATCGACACACACTACCTCGTTCTTCATAGCTGCCTGACAGTTCGCCGTGTGTCTGCACCATAATTTATGTAAGCAGAAGCCATTGGTGGGCACTGAGGGTGTTTCCAGTCTTTTGCCAGTATAATCAATGCTACATCGATCACCCTTGTACTGATATCTGCAAACATATGTGAATCTATAGGCTCTTTTTTGAGAAGTGTCTTTGCCAATTTGCATTGTTAATTTTTATAGATATTGCCAATTGCCCTTCCTAGAGGTAGGTGCCAATTTACACCCTCATCTACAATTATTGAAAATGACTGTTTTCTCATAACCTCACCAACAGGTGTGTTATCAACATTTGTTGTATTTGCCAATCCAGTGAAAACTGGTATCTGATTGTCATTTGAATTTGGATTCCTTTGATTGTGAATGAGAGTGAATATAGTTTTGTTTGTTTGTTTGGAGTGGCATCAATTTAAACTCCAGAATCCAGCCAGAAGGTTTAAGCCCCAAGAAGCGGTCTTGCTGGGCCTGTAGGGTCAGAGGTGGTACTTGGGCATGAGTAGCAATCTCTCTACTCTCTGGGGGGCGCCCACCCTGTAGCAGAGGAACCCCTGAAATGCCAGCAGCATAGTTTTCCTCCTCTCTTTTGGCAACTTGCTGTGTAGGATGGTGTTTGCCTGCCTGACCTGGTGGCTGTCTAGAAAGGTTTAGGATGAAGCTGGGCTCATTCACCTCTCCTGACAATGCCCCCAAAGTGATCCACTGGCCTCTGCTTGCCAGTTTTCATTCATTGCTTCACTGAATAAGATTTGTGAAGTACCCACTTCTGGAGTTATACAGAAGCAAGAAGTCAGTCCACTTGTTTACAGAATTTTAAATTGTAGGGAAAGAAAAGACAAGTAAACAACTAATTACAATGTAGCATGATGGGTTCTATGATAAGAGAAGAACAACATACAGGACACAAAACCATCCAGGGAGGTCCGGGAGGCTTCCTACAGGAAGTGACATCAAAGCTGAGATCCTAAGAAGGGACTGCAGGCCAGGAGCACATGGGAGGTATCCTGGAAGAAACCAAGAAGTTCTTTGTGGTAGTGTGGCTATGCACACCAGGGTCTGGGAGAGATGTGCGGGCCCAGATCTCAAGAGCATCACAGCTCGGCAGAAGCCATCAGATTTTATCCTGTGGACTCCAAGCGTCACTGGAGAGTTTTCAGTGGCATGGTCTTATTTGAGGCTAGCCTGGCTTACTTGAGCAACAGCGTTGGCTTGGGCAGGCCTGGAGGCCTGGGAATCAGGAGTCAGTCTCTGACATCCCTATGGCTTGGCTGGCCCTTAATGACAGCCCCAAATTCTGAGATGAAAGGCCCAGTTCTCCATGACTGCAGAGCCGGACAATCTCACCCTGAGATACACTGCAGCACACCAGAGCCCTGAGCAGTGGTCCCCAGGAAAGGACAGCAATGGGCTGTGGGGGCCCAGGGCAGGGCTGAGGCTGCTGATGCAGGGACCAGACACCAGCAGCCCAAGAGCTCTGTCCCCAGCTCTGCTGCTGGTCTTGTACACAAAGTATCACTGAGTATCCCTTGACAGCCACCTTTGAGGCAGTCCTGCTCTTTGAGGACATTATGAACTCCATCTCTGTGTTTTTAGCTTCTTGGAGAAGGTCCTCTTGATCCCTTTTTCCAACAGTAGCAGCCACTATTCTTGCCATGTACCCAGCTCAGGAATCCAGGGAAAAGGACAAATGTGCTTTAAAGAGGATTTTGGCAATCCTCATTGATTGCTGTCCACGCTCATAAAATACGGCACTTAATTGTCATAGCAATTGGGGTAGCCAATCTGAAAAATAATTACTGCCTTCTTTGAGATTACTTTGCCTTCTAATTAAAATCTCAAGACTGGGATATTAAAGGTGCATTGTCAATACACTGTCCCGGATGCATCCAGCTAACCTCATTCGGGAAGGCAAAATTAATTAGTTTGTGTTTTGCACCCAGCTGTTATCCTAAGGAAGGAAACAGTCTACAAGTCGGCCACGCACACAATCTCTAAATTGGCCAGAGCAACTGAGGAGATATAAAGGAAATCGAGAGTGATTTGTTCCTGTATAACTCAGTCAGCTTCTATTACAAGCTGCTCATTAAATGGCACTCCTGTGTCCCTGTCAGACATCGCTCAGGAGTTCTTGTTTACCCGTGGAGGCAGAACAGGAAATGAGTGGGTCCTGCCATGCCACTGAGCTCCCGATTCATTCTGGGGTCTCACTGCTGTTAACACCTTTCCCAGTTAGTAATTCTGGGTGAAAAGCCTGGCCCCAGATCTGAGAGGTTGAGTGTTTCTATTCCTGTCCCAGCTGGCCACAGTTACAAAGCTGCATACACTGCTTTTTCTTTGCTACGTCTTTCCATTTTTCAAACCCATTTGAGTCAAACATTTGCTGAGTGCAATAGAAGTCAGGATAAGCAATTCTAGGCTACGCTACAATAACACACTCTGCGACTCCAGTGCTTTAGCACAACAGAAGTTTATTTCTCGCTCTTGCAAAGTGTGATGTGAGTTGGCAGGGGCTCTCTTCCAATCAGTGATTCAGGAATCTAGGATTCTTCCATCTTACGCTGACACCATCATAACAGGAGGCTTTGAAGTTCTCCAAGGCAAGAGAAGAGAAAGTGGGAGAACCTGCCCTTGAAGAACATCAGCCAAGAAAGGACACATTTCTTGTCGCATGACCCCAGCCCAATTACAAGGGATGCTGAGAGATGCAGGAGAGTGCATGCGGTATTTGTTGGGTGCAACTGTTTCTACCACGGTGCTTTGAATACAGAGCACACTGAGCTGGATGCCTTTGAATCCTCCTACAAAAGAGTGTAAGGTGGGGTCCCTGCTCTTGGGGAGATCACAGTAGAGTTCTGTGTAGGAGACCCACTCATATAGTAATGAATTATCAGCCTGGGTTGTTAAGCACAGTAAGAGAAGTAGAAACAAAGCATAATAATCAGATGGAGGTGATTAGCACAGTCTGATCTGGGGAGAAGAGGGCAGAACAAAGGAACTATTTCCAGGAAGATATGATGCATGTGCTTTCATTTTGAAGGGGAAAAATAAGAGTTCACCAAAGGGACATGTTGGGAAAGGCAGGGAGTTGCGGGGGGTGCAGCACATGTCTGTGTAACCTCAGAACCACCCATGAGCTACTTGGATGTCTCATCACTGATTAAATTCTTCTCTCCCCCTTTCCAGGCATAGTGTTGGTGGCCTGAAAAGAAATTCATTTCTGAAAGCCTTCCCCTGCTAAGGCCTTACTATCAGAAAATAAGCCATTGTTTATTTGTCCAGCATTAGGCCTTGTATTCGCTCAGAGAGTGAGCATCAGTGAGATGGTCTCATGTGGGGACACTGCCAGTTGCTCAAGTGACCCTGGGTAGCATCGGCCTACAACTGCAGCCAGCATACTCTTAACCCCAACCCTTCCCAGAATTGCCATGGGGTGAAAAATGCCCAAGAACCAAGAGTCTTGGAAGCCTGCATTTCATCCAGATCTATCTAACCAGCTGCATGGGGAGCTTGTCTCTTCTCAAGCAAGTCATCCCTGGACTCCCACATTTTCCTCTGGAAAATGAAAGAAGAGGACAAGTTCAATCCAGAAGGCCCATGGATTTACTACACAGACATGGCCTATTTGATTCACCCAATATGGCTTCACATGGTGGGGTTTTTAAAATTTTAATTAGTTTGCTAACATTTAAAAATTTGGAGAATTTGCATTAAAATGCAGATTTCTGATACTCAAAAAAATCAGAAGATCTAGGAGCACCATACTGAGCAACAATAAAACTGGGTACTCATTGAGATGCCCCAGTCCCCACCACTCCCTACTGCCTTGGCAACCCTGAGGCCAGGTGTCAGTTTTCCTTACATGTGCTCCAAATCCCGGCTCACTCAGTTTTATCCCTTGCCAGGCTGCTGAGCTGCATGAGTTCTCCAGGCCCAATCGTCTCTGAAATTCTACTATGCCTGATGCTTACTCTTATTCTCTCTTTTTCTCTAAATATATCTCATCCTTGGGTTCTTTTGGCAGAACCACCTACCAGTCAGAACAGGACTTAGTCTTAGCTGTATATTTGAGTTTCTGGGGGAGGTTGTAAAAATCCCAGTGTCCAGGCTGCACCTGGGAGTGAGATCCGTGCATCTCTTAAGGCTCCAGGTGACTCCAGTGTGCAGCCTAAGTTGCGAACCTCTGCATGAGAGCTGAAAATGCAATGCACTAGTTTAAGAGCGGGTGAGCTCCCGTTATGGGATATGGTTAAGCGCAGGTGGACAAGCACTTTGCAGGGATGTGTGGGAGGATCCCAACATCAGCTGCTGCTCTTCTGGGATTCTTCTCTTTACATTCCCCTTGCCTTTGTCCCCCAGTACTTTCCAAGCTCAGCTTAGCTCAGTTGAGCACAAACAGTGCCAAGGTGGTCTCGGCAAGGGCTCCTTATCCAACAAGCCCCAACCTCAGCATCAAGCATCCCCTAAGCCAGCACTGCGCCTCCTATGTATTAGCTGGTAACTAAGCAGATGGCCACACAGGGTAGTCCCAGGACAATCACATTAGACCAGCCACATTCCCAGCTGCCCACGAATCTGCTGGGCTGCAACACCAAGGGAAAAGAACATGGACTTGGAGTTAGAAGGCCTGAAGGGAAGCCCAGGTTCTACTCCTCATCATCTGAACGCCTTGCTCAGTCCTCATGCCCTATGCAGGGCCTGGGTCTGTAGCATGCGTCAGGGGCAAGGACACCCGGTAAAGTGCTGGGTAAGGGTAAGGTGCTGAGAGGGGTCTACTGATGTTGGGTGATAGGGAGGGAGGGGAGGAGCTATATAGTGTGGGTAGGAAGGTTTGGAGAGAAAGAAAGGGCATGAAATGGGTTGTCCAAACCAAACAGACTTCACCTAGAGCTCAGAGCAGAGCTGAGATCGGGCAGTTGTCTAATAACCCTGATCACAGTACCACCACTTGAAAACACCCAATAACTACAGTCAGTATTTTTAGTGTCTTGGGGATTCTCTGGGGAGTGGCACCAGTTCTTCATCCGGCCAGCGGCTCCCCAGTGTCAGCATCCCAGCAGTGTTCCCTGGTCTGAAGCTGGGATGGCTGATGCCAGCTGCCCCTCACCCCAGCAGCAGGCGTGCCCAGGGGCCGCAGCAGCCTGGCTCATCCCTCCTTCCTCAGAGGGAGGGCAACAGAGCAGAAATGGGACATCAGTGCAAGCACCCTCTGCATCCGTGTCAGCAGACACAGAAGGCAGATGCACTGCTTCTGGTTCCTTCTAGCCCCAGGCCTCCCTGTGGCCAAGGAGAAGGAAAACCAAGGGATACCTCGGCAGAGTGGCAGGAAGTCTGGCCCAACCCAGCCAGGGCTTCAGTGGGACATGCCACCCATAGGCTGCCCCTCACATTCCCAGATCTTTTTCTCAGAAACCAGTATCCTGCTGCCCCAGCCCCTTATCTACTCCGTAGAAAATTGGCCATGGCCCCATGGAATCACAAATAGAAGAGGGGAAAAAAAAAAACAACCATACATACCTGTGCTGGGACGCCTCCCTTCCCACTCCAGAATGACCATTCACTTCTTCAGCGGCCACGGTTCTCAAGGCCCTCAGGACAGGGACAACAGGACTGACAGCAGCTCAGCAGGAAAGGCATGTGTGCACACCACAGCCCCATGAGACCACAACCCAGGGAAGAGACTGGTGTGCAGGTGACCACAGCTGCCCAGAGGGACACACGCAGTACAGCCCAGAGACAGGGCAAAAGTGCAAAGGAGTCTTGATCTGAGCTGTGATACATAGGCCCTTCAGGCCTATGAAGCAGCACGGTGGCGTGGGAGCCGCAGCCATGCATTCTGAGCAGGAGCGCAGCGTGGGTGAGAGCTGCACCCCGGGGGTGGCAGGGGCCAGGTCTTGCAGAGTTTATGTTCTGCACTATGGAACTTGGATTGTATCTGGAGCAGGGCGAGGTTTCAGAGAACTGTGTGGAGGGCTACGAGGTGGAAGGCAAATATCCTGGTGAGCTGCATTCACCATAATGACTTCACCCCGCAGGGAAGAAATGAAGAAGAGCTGCAGTGTGTCCACAAACTCTTCCTCTTGTTATTTTTCAATTGCTTTGTGTTTGCAGTGACCAGAGCCACTGTCCTGTTCTCTGCCTTTGTCCCTCCCTCTGAATCCCAGTTGGAAAATTCAGCTACTGGGAAGTTTCTTGGCCCAGACAGGATGAAATCGTAGCAAGTTCAAGGAAAGGGGTCTTCAAGTGACAGGCTTATGAAACAATCAAGGTTTTCTAGGGGCTGCTCAAGAGGCTCCTACTGTGCCCAGGAGCACCACATTCAGTGCAAACCCTCTCTGCATCCTGAGAATAGCAGCCCAGGGGCTGCACCAGCCTGGCTCATCCCAATTCTGGCCAACTGGGACCATGGCCTCCATGAGCAATGTCAAAGCAGAGATTCAACTCACCCCAGACTGACAATCAGATTGGGGACAGTGGAAATGCATTTTATTTTATCAAATATTACGTGATTTACTGAAATTATAGGGGTTATTAGGAATCTTTAATCTTGTCTGATTCAAAGGCTAACACTTCCTCTAAACAAACAAATAAAAAGGATTTAAGGTTGACTCTCTGGACTGTTTCTGGGGTTTCCCTTTTTAAGAAGGAAGCATTTTGCAAAAGGAAAGTAGTATTTGGGCTTCTAGTAAACCTGCCTCCCCACTCCAACCTTTTAGCTAAAAGCACTGAATACTATGAAACAGTTTCATCTTTCCGAAATATGTGAATGTTTTGTCTGGCATACCTTTACTTCTGGCATGAATCTAATTGGTGTGTTTGATTATAAAGTCATACGCATTGCTGTGCTATCACCAGTAACTGCACTAGCCTTTACTTTGGTTGGGGAATGGGTGTTTTTAGAGAGGCAAATGGGAGCACGTCAGATGGGGACTCATGGGGATTGTTTGAAGACAGAAAAACGTGGACCACATCTGGTCTAGAGACACCGTGGTAAGGAATTTTTGGTAAGGAATTACGCCTTTCTGTCAAGGTGTAAGCATTGCTTTTAAAGGGATTCAGCCTGGGGCAAGTGGAAGCTTTTACTAGAAATAAAGATGTTACACCAGACATTACAGTGAGTTGTATGTCCCTGTGGGAGAATGACTGTGGTGGAAAGCAGGAATGATGACAAACAGAGTGGACGTTTTCCCACTTCTGGAGAAACTTCTAGGTTGTCTTGGAACGTTGGAATCTAGAAGATATCATGGAGATCATCAGGACTATGCCCCGTCATTGCATGAATGTGAAAAATTAGGTTCAGCAGGGATAAGTGACTTGCTCCAAGGCACACAGATAGTTGGTGACAGAACTGTCACTAAAACTCAGGTCTTCTGAATTTTTTACCTCCTCCACGCCTCTGTTTCCTCGTCTGTGAAATGGAGATAGTGTCTTCCTCACTGCACTCCTGGCGAAGGGGCACCCGACACCCTGCTCTCTCTGCTTCCCCATGTTTCCTCTCTTTACCCTTTGACAGATGCCTGGAGGCGGGAGGCAGGGGCCCTGTTTCAGAGGCGGGTACACCAAGGTGTAGTGACAGGTGTTTAGAAGGAAAAGAGCAGGCAGAACCCAGCCTCCCAGGGCAAACCACTGTCTAGTGCCCTTCAGCTGTCCAGGAGAGTCAGCCATGGTCAGAAACGGGCTACTGCATCAGAGGGCGGGGCTCCTGCAGGCAGAGACAGGAAGGAGATCTGGAGATGCTCGAGCAGCAAGGGCAGAGTCAGGAGTGGCAATCTGCAAAGGGAAGCACAGCGGCACCCCTGAAAGGCAGAGCAACCCTGCAAGAGCAGGTGCCTTATCAGAGGTCGGTCAGCAAAGTACCGCTGGAGGGCCGGCCCCGCCCACAACCCTGTGTGGTCTGTGGCTCTTTGATTCTACACAGATAGCCACTAGTTGCAACTGGGACTGTGTGGGCACAAAGCCACAAATATTTGTCATCTGGCCCTTTACAGAAAATGTTTGCCGATCCACGTCAAAGGTGCTGCCCCTTTCAGCCCGGTGACCTCAGGCAAGCCACTTTTCCTCTCTGAGCCCCACTGCTGCATCCATAGCCACGGGCAGGCTTGTTTTGAGACTTCCTTGAACATGTGTACCTGAAACCACCCAGTCTAAGGAGCGGTTCAGCTGCTTAACCAATGGTGGTGTCAGTCCCCTGCGAAGGGAACCAGGAATCAGTGGCCTGATTAGTCCCTAAGACTCCTGCAGTGGCGGGAGGTAGGCTGCCAGGCAGGACAAAATCTCCTTCTTCCTGGAAAGGGTGATTCACAAACTTATGTTTCTTTTTTCTTTCTTTTTTCACTTTTTCTTTTCCCAGATACTGGCTGACCAACAAAGTCCACATCAAAAGACCTACCACCGGCCTATTGATGTACACCCTGGCCACGCGTTTCTGCAACCAGATCTACCTCTATGGCTTCTGGCCCTTTCCGCTCGATCAGAACCAGCACCCCGTCAAATACCACTACTATGACAGCCTCAAGTATGGCTACACCTCCCAGGCCAGCCCCCACACCATGCCCCTGGAGTTCAAGGCCCTCAAGAGCCTGCACGAGCAGGGGGCTCTGAAACTGACTGTTGGCCAGTGCGACGGGGCCACGTAAGGTGGGCACCCTGTGGGACTCAGTGGCTCACATTTCCTGCCAGCTACACCACAGGCAGATGGGAGTCGGGGTGGCACAAGCAATAGAAAAAGCAGGCTAGTGGTTTTCTTTGTTAAAGTGTAAAACAGTGACCAGAATATATATATCTATACCTGCATATATATATTGACCTGAGTATTTATAACTGTGTGGTGTTCATCTAGCATTAGGCAGATAAGCCACAGGAAGAAGGTGTGGAGAACCCACCTGAACCAGATTGAGACTCAGTCCATCTTTGGGGGCCAAAGGACTTGATATGAAAAGAAGCTAGTCCCAAGACTTTGGATGACAAACTGCCTCCTGTGTTGGAGGGATCTTTGGGCTCATGGATGAATGGAGAGCCACCTATTGTCAGCTGCCCTGAGCCTCTGGGATATATGGATTCTGGGTGAGCCAAGACCCAGAGGGGACACTTATCCCAGTCTAAGGCAGGTGCTGTTCATGGAGGAGAGGGGGTTAGAGAGTTCAACCGGGCAAAGGAGCACAGTGAAACCAAGTGACAGAGGCCCCATAAGAACTGAGGGCCTTGTTTCACAAACTTAGACTTTGACTACCCAGGGGACAAACCATGGTGTCATGTCTCAGACAGGCCTCCACAGCCACGGAGAGAAAGCTGGAGGAGACACAATGGACAGTCCATATTCTGGCTTAGCAAGAACCACCAAGAACTTTGAGTGAAGCAGGAAGATGACACTAGGAGGTGGGGTGTTCCAAATCATGTTTCTGAAAAAAAATCAAGACCTCCTGCAAAGTGTTCGCTCCACCCCCAGAATAAGGCAGAAGCATGTCCAAAATGTGGTGGTTGTGTTGGGTGTTCTTTAAAGCAACTTGAGTCTGTCAAGGAGGAAGAGACCCTGGGATTTCACCCTCTGGGTCAGTCTCCCTCTCACCCTGTAAGAATGTCATGTGAGGGACTCTACTGTCCTTCTCTGCCACCAGGGAAGCCACAGCAAGACCTTGAAAGGGCACTCTCAAGATAAATGTCATCCTTCTTAAAATATACATGATTGCCTTTCTGGGTGCCTCACAGAGCCCAAGCGTGTGAGACCTGAAAGAATGTTAAACATCTAGCTCCATGTCTCTGCAACCACTCTCTTTGTTTGCTTTCTGCATTCTCTACTCTGTGGGGCCTCAGCAGCCAGACTGCTGTGTCAATGTCACTTTCTTGTAACCTTGCTATCCTGATGGTCACACTAGCCCACACTGAGCTCCAACTTTGCAGGGAGAAGTTCCAATGTCCACCCCATATCCACCCACCCCCATCTTCCCACATTGGCAATGATTTTAGAATTTTGCAAAATCCTTTTTTTCCCCTATTAGGGTTAATGTTTAAGACTTAAAAACAAAAACAAAAACCCAAAGCCAAATGCAGTTCCAAATACTGGACATAATCTGCCGGGGAAATCTGGGCTCAATGCCAATAACTTAGAGGCTGGAATCACAGGTCACACACAGAGAAGCATTAGCCAGCTTGATTGGCTAGATGCGTTCCCTCGCCTGATAAATAACAGTGTTTTAAAACATATTTGAAAGATAAGTTAAAAACCACTATCCTGAAGGTGAAGAGAGTTAAGGGAAGTAATCAAGATCTGCTCCTAAGCGTATGAGACCGGACATAATTAATCACCGGCAATCCAGAACACGACACTGGCTCTGAATTAACGGCTGACGGGAAGCTCGTGGAGGCGGCTGAAGGATACCCAGAACCATTCACCACGCGCCACGCACCGCCCAAAACCCGGGTGACACCACACAACTCTGCATTTTCCCCTGGTTGTTGCTTGAAGTCTGAGATTTGGGATTTGCACTATAAAATGAATATTTAAAAGAGCAACAGCCCTAACAGCCTCTGTGGGAACTGAGTGGTTTCAGACTCCTCATGAGCAGTGGAAATAACTAGTGTCGTATTTTACACATCTCCAGAGTCTTTCATCTTGAGGAGCTCAAAGGTCCTAGAAGACATTTAATTTCTAAAGCTTGCATGCCCTGGGGAGCAGGTTGAACTTCTAGCAGGGTCTCGGTGGATTAGCCAAGGCCTGGATTCGGGAAGGTTCCATGGTGAGTCCAGAGGGGAGCCCAGGGGTCAGGTTCTGGAGTTGGCCCCCAGCTCTGTCCACCAGGACAGCACCCCTCCCTCCCCTCACAGGGGCGTCAAAGGGCCAGAACTCTCTGGAGAACCAGAACACGGTTTTCTCTCTGTCCCTTCTTAGTTTCGGGTCCTTAAACTGAAACCGCTGAGAGCTGGAGTGGAAGGAGCCCCTGCGACCGGCCCTGGGGCGCTCTGGAGAAAGGCTGGAGGCCCCGGGACAACCCACGCGTGCACTTTCCCCAACTCAGCTGGAATCCCCACTGCAAAATGCCTTGGCCACGCTGGCAGGAGCTCCAGGGGCCTCGGCTCCCGCTCACTCGGATCCTTCTCCATCTGGGCAGCACAGTCGGGAGACTGCCCGGCCTCTCCTGCCTGTGCCAGCTCGGCTGGAACTGGCCTCGGGTGGCCCCGGGGAGTTGCCCTGGTCCAATGCCTTGTAGCTGCAGCAGTCACGTTTCCGTTAGCCTCGGCCAAGAGGGGGCCGTCCAAAATGAGATCTCGCCTCAAAATCTCTTGCTCTGTCTCCTCCCCCTTCATCTCCTTCCTCCCAATTCAGAGGAAGCATCATCCCCCCCCAACTCCCCCCCCCACCCCCCCCGCCAGTTACCTTTCCTCTCACACTCGGAGCCTCCCTCCCACCACCCTGTCTCCTCCCCTCTGCAGCACGTGCTCGGTCCACCCACCCTAGCTCATGCGGCCTCTGCCCTCACCTCCTGTCACCTCCAGACCTGGGAAGGGTCCCCAGCACCTCCCACCCTGGTCTGCCCTTACCTTTCCGCTGCCCCTCAGCTCCTGGCCCTGCAGAGTGCTGAGGCCCGGGGCTCCTCCTGAGCTCTGCACCTGGCCTGGCTCTATAGTGACCCTCCTGGATGCTCCCTGGCCCCGCAGCACCCAGGATACCATGTTCTCATGGTTTTGCTCCTCCCTTCCCAACCCCTCTTGACCATTTATTTATTGATGTATATTTATTTATGTATTTATGATTTATTTATTGACACCCCTACCTTGATCTAAAAAGGAGTCAGGGCAGATATGACCATCTCTTCTCCTTGCCCCACAGTGTGGACATGCCTTGCATCTGCATCCTTTCCTCGGTCCCCCAACACTGGCCATCAGCACCTCATGCCTGCCTTACACCCCTCTCTAAGAGTGCGCCCCCTCCTCTCTGCAGCCCAGCCCTCCCCTGAGCCCCAGGCTGGGATGACACCTGCTTGGATGCTCACTGTGTCTGCTCTGGTGGCAGCACCCTAAGCTTAGCACCTCTGAAGCCAAGTGGATCATCTCTGCCTCCCCCTCCCCCATAATGCCTCCTTCCTCTATTAGAAGACCTGTGATCCCCTCAACCACCCGGGCTGAGACCCTAACATCATCTTCAGCTCCTCTACCACAGACTCCCTTGCTACTCCTTCCCACTAGCACTAACCTCGCTCTTGACTTGTCTCTTGGGCCACTTGACAGCAGCCTCCTCTCCCAGATTTACTCCCTGCACGCTGACAGATTCTCCAGCCATCCTGAACATGCACAGCGATTTTATCTCCAGCCACTCACGAGCCTTTAAAAGTTCCCATGACCCATGAACAATTGTACAATTCTTTATCCTGACATTACAGACCACCCGATAAGGCCTTGTTCTTCCTTTACACCCTACACCGGTCAGTCGAGAATAGTTGTTCCTGGAAGGGGCGCCTGCATTTTCCTGTCTCTGTGCCTTCGGTCTTGCTGTTCTCATCCCCTGGAATGCTCACTTCTGTTTCCTTCAAGGCCCACACAGAAACCACGTCTTTCATGACGCTCTCCCTGATCTACCAACCACTGGGACCTCTCCCTCCGCTGAACCACCATAGCACTTTATTTGTACCTTTCTCATGGCACTTAACCATATTCTGCCTTGTATTATAGTTATTTGTGCACTTGTCCTATGACTGTTCTTAGACTGTAAGCTCGCCAAGGGCAGGGACTGTGTTTTGTTCATCTGTATCCATCACAGCACTAGACGTGGTGCATAGCACACAGCAGTTGCTCAATAAATGTTTGTTGGATTAAATCCTTAATGCGTGTAGAGGGCTTGATAGTTAATGAAGTCATTTTGCATTCATAATGTCACAAGAACCTCCAAAAAATCATGCGGGTTGAGCCAAAGCAGAAAATATCATCCCCATTGTATAGGTCATGAAACCGAGTCAGAAACCTGCATGGAGCCTGTGGTCACTGGTAGAATTTTCACCCAGATCTTCTCGTCCTCACTCCAGGGCTTTTTCCGTTAATCGTTGTGGTTGGGTGGCTATAAACTGAAACGTGACCCTGAGCCTCGTGCCACAGGGCTGGGCACAGAGACTGGGCAAACCTCAGCGTGAACCCTAGCACATGTGCCCACCAACACGGGCAAAATCTGGCTCCTTTCTTGGGAGGACAAAAGCCATTTGGGTTTTATCAGGCCTGGGAGTGGAGCTATAGGGCCTCATCAATCATTCCCACTGCTGTTGTCGCAGGGTAAGAAACCATCCAGTCCAGATGGCAGAGAGACCAACAGCTCCAAGGGGCTGCTGTTTGATAAATCTCTTCATGCCTAATTAAGGCTCCCTTTCCAGAATGAATGGAACAGGGACGTTTATTGATGCCAGTCAGATGGGACTCCAGACGTGCGTGCTGCCTCATGAACGCCCTTAATGGCATCCCCAATGACACCGACAGCCTGCCCCGGCCCGCTGTCTCTCACCAACGCTGCCCCGTGTCATCTCTTCCCATCTTCGTCCCCATTCTTCTCTTCTTCTCTCCAGGGCTCTCCTCTGGGCATCCCCCAAGGGCAGGGTGAGCCCAGAGAGCCGAAAGGCAGCTTTCTTCTTGAGTACCTGAGGCCTGACCTGGGGCGATGCTATGAGATGCCGGGAAGGGATAGGATGGGGAGCGCTCTATGGCACCCCTCGTGAAAGCAAAACACAAACAGGCTTCTGTTCTGGTGGCACAACAATGGGAGGTTTCCATGGTTACTGTCTAGAAGCAATATTTTAGTTGTGTGGGGGCTTTATGATGGGGATAGTTTCATTTCCATACTTGGAAGTCTCAGTGGTGGGGCAATTTCCACACACAGAGCATGGAGCCATCCAGCCCCAGATCATAGTTTGTCAAGAATCACCCTAGTTGTCTGTAGCCAAAGCCCAATAGAGCCACCCAACAAGAACGCTAAAGATCCCTTGTGCCTTTCTCAGTCTCCCTCACCACCTCCTCAGCCATCCCATCTTTCCCATGAACCTGGGTGGGAAATGGGGCTCCCAGGGGGTTCCAAGAACTGTGTCAAGAAAGACCTCAAATGCTCCAGCCATGACAACATTTTGAAATATCAAAGAGGCCTCTCCAAAACTGACCCAACACCAACTATGAGCAGCCAATCCTCAAGGAATTAATAGAAAATGAGGGCCAGAAAGCCAAGAAGTGGGAAAACTGCCGTGTGGCCCATGTGAACACTGGCATGATGGGCCACGGGAGGAGTAAAGACTTTCACGCATCGTACCAAGGTGAGCTAAGTGGGAAACACCCCTTCAATTTAGTTCCAAGAGGCTTCATTTTCTAAAGTGAGCCTGTGACGGTGGAGCTGCTACACGATGTCAGGGGAGGGTGACGAGCCCGTTAGAATCAGGAGTGCTTAAGGGAAGCGGGTTGTTGCAGGGAGACCACTCTGGGGCGAGCTGTTTTGCTCAACAATAGCCCCAGGATTGTGCTTTCTCATCCCAGCGGCCATGGTGGTGAGAATATAACTCATGTAATAACAATGGCGGGACTGGTTGCTTGGCTGCATCTTGTGCTCACAAGCGCCCCATCTGTGGGCAAGGGCTCTGGAACAAATACCCGATGATCTGGAAGCCTGCCACTCAAGAACCTAGGGGACACGGATGAGGCTGCTCTGCTCTGGTGTTTTCCCATCTGTAAAATGGAGAAGACACTTACCTACCTCCTTTACGAAGTGGGGTAGGTAGAGAAATTGGGGGGGGGACAGTGGGGCGGGTCAGTGCTCCAGAGCAAATGAAATGTGTGGAGCTGTGACTTTTCAGTATTCTGCTAGTCCAACACCAGATCAAGTCATTGCCCTGCTTAAACCCATCAGTGGCGTTCCTTCACGCTTGCAAGAAAACTCTAAGCCTCTTACCGTGGCTTACAAGGTCTGGAACCCTTCCTCTGGCTCACTATTATTCTGGTCTCAGGGCCTTTGCACTTGCTGTTCCCTCTGCCTGGAAAGCTGTTTCCCAGCTCCTTGCATGCAGCCTGCGCCTCATCTTTCAAGCTTCAAATTGAATGTCACCTCCTGGGGAGTCCGTTTCTGGTCTCCCTCAGCTAATTACTTTCTATTACATACCACATTATCCTGCTAGGTGGTCTTCATAAACTATCTAAATCACCTCATTTATTTTGTAGTTCTCAGCCCCAAGAAGCTTTATAAAAGATCCCAAATGCTCAGGCCACACTCCAGGCAAATTTAATCAACATCTCTGGAAGCTGATCACGGACCTCCTCCCAGCACACAACCAGGATTGAGAAACACTGACATATTTGCTCCCTTGCTTGTCGTCTGCTTGCCCTTCTGGGATATTCCAGGGGGAATTGTTTTCCACAGGGGTCACGTGTACCCTGGATGGTGGAAGTGGCCATCCTCCAAGGTAATTGTTAATGACTCTGCCTGGGGTGCTGGCAACAGGCTGGCAATGTGACCACATCCCTGGCACTCTCAGCAGGCACAGACCGGCTTTGAATCCCCCACAGGTGGTACTTTTTCCCTTGCAGCCATAGGTAGATGTCCAGTGTTTTCACCCCTTTAGCTGAGCTGGTGGGTGGTATATTTCCAATCTCCATTTGACCCACTCAGAGAACTTCATGACTGTCACCTTACACGGGAGGCTCGTTCCCGGCCTGATCGGGCATGAGAACCCCACCCCACCCTGAAGACCTTTACCAGCTCGGCTGCACATTGGAACCACTGGGGGAGCTTTCAGAGCCCCTGGAACCTGGGGATTTTGAGTCCATTGGTCTGGGATGTGGCTTAGGCATCTCTAGAAGCTCCCCAGGTGGCACTGAGGTGCAGCCCCTGCAGGGAACCCAGACCCAGTTTCTGAAGGCCTATAACCTCTTCCATGGAAGCCCCTCTCAGGCCCTGGTTTGAAGTCTTTATTTGTCTCTGGCTTCTGGGGTTTTCTTTCCTTGATTTCAAGCTTACCTCTGTTTGGTCTGGTGGGTTTTGTTGCTGCTGCTGCTGCTGCTGTGTTAGCCACATCCAGGACTCTGGATTGCTGTATGCTTGCAGCAGGAGGAAAAGCCTGTCCACCACGTTGCCTTTCTCCCCGTCCAAGCTCCGTGAGGACAGGGCCTTGTCTGGCATGTTCACTGAAGGGTCCCCACCTGCTAGAACTGTGCCTGGCACAGAGTAGGCACTTCATAAACTCCTGTTGCATGCATGAAAGAATGAGTGTGGACTATATGGACGTGTGAGTGCTCCAAAGGAAGACTTGCACCTCACCAATGCCCAGAGTGGGAGGGAGTAACACCTAATGGGAGGGAGCAGGGATTGCCCCCACTTCCTCAGCTAGGCCATGCATTCTGCACCCTGCATGACAGGATTTCTATAACGCTCATCCTTACAACAGCCCTGTGTGTGGCATTGCCTCCATTTCACAGATTAGACAAACAAGGGTCTCAGAGGTTAAAGACTCACTTAAGATGCCAAGATGTGAGTAAGTGGATGGTTTGATGCCACAGCCAACACTGTTAACACCAGCCCACTCCGAAAGGCCACTTAATTCTGTCAACTCTCAACCATCTTGTCATAGTGTGATCCTGCCCCCAGGAGGGAGAGGAGGACAAACGGAACTCACCCTCTTACTGCCTGGCTACTGCTCTGCTCTGGCGCTTCCCATTGGCAGAGCTGATATAGACCCAGACCACACCTGTGCAGCAAAGTCAATTGTTAAATATGTCCTTGCCAGGTGGTCAAGAGCCACAGCTCTGAGCTCCCCAAGTACCCTGTGCTCCAGCACGTGGCCAAGGTCCATTCTGACTGGTCAGGACCCCTCTGGGTAAGCAAATGCTGCACATATCACCCCTGCTTCCAGAGCCCCCAGACAAGACACTAAGGAGTAGGGGGCCTGTTTCGGTGTTTGGACCACTGGGCAGGACACCAGAGCCTCACTGTATTGGCACTGTCGTGGTAGCCCCTCCTGGAGAAGTGACTGGCTTTCCTCTTTCTTGTTTTCCATGGACATATCCTTGACCCAAAGCAGATATTCTGTGTAGCTTATGTGAGTGCAGATTGCAAATCCATTTGTGGAAGCATCACGTGGCACAAGGAGAGGCATCTTATGACAGTCTGCCGGGACTGGTAACAGGCAAGTGATCTCCTTGAATAGTTTCTGTTCAAAGCATCTTGAATAGATGCTTTACATGGACTAACTCAGTCCTCACAGCCACCCATTTGAGGTAGATGCTGTTATTATTCCCATTCCATGGAGGAGGAAACTGAGGAAAAGAGGTCAATTAACCTGCCCAAGGCCAGAAAGCTAGGAAGTGGTTGAGCTGGGATCTAAACCCAGGCCCTCAGATCCTGCACCAGAGTGGTGCAGGAAGTGTACCCCCAAGGCCCTGGGGGCTGCGTGAGTGGCCCGGGAGTGAGCCAGCCAGGTCCCATACCAGTCCTGTGCCCTCCTCACCCCCAGCTGTTACCCCCAGGCCCACCCAGTGGAAATGCTCACTGGTGCAGCACCAGTGACAGGCTTGGCTGCTGCTGCCACCTTTGGAACTGGGCAGAGAAGCTGAACGTTCTCCTCTGCACTCGCCAGCCCGCTTGGCCCTGTGTCTGGGGATGAGATGGGGGCGGCCAAACCACAGGCTGCTGGGAACATGTGGAACCGCTCTCTGGCAGAGGCCAGCCTGGAAGTGAGAAGTGAAACCAGCAAAGCTGAGGACAGAGCAAATGAACCCAGCAGACTTTGAAAGGGCAGGGGATTGTCCTTAAACACTGCAAGATGCTACCAGCTGTCCTAGTCAGGACCCTTGCTCCAACAGCCTCCCTCGAAATTAGGTGTTTGCACCAAGCTGGGCTACAGCAGAAAAAGTGCCTCCAGCTTTTTTTTGCCGCATCAGGGAAACCAGGGGACCTCAGTTGGCCCAGGCCGTGACCCTGCCTCCTCACTTCCTGCCTGAGCAGCATGGGTTCAGCCACTCACCTCCCTCCTCTGTTTTCTCATCAGTAAACTGGGAGTAAGAAAATCTGCCTGGCTCAGTAGCTTCTGTGATTAAACCAGACAAGGAGCCTCAAATTCTTCACTCATCGAGAGCATTAGATGCATGGCAACTCACTTCCTTCTCCTCTGGGCCGCTGCCTCAGGCCAAGGGGCAAAAACTAGTTTGTGGTGAGTTCTGCCCAGTCCCCACCTGGCTCAGCCTGCTTTCTTTACTGGTGTTGAAGCAAGTGGGTCAGGCCTAGCATGCAGTAGGTACCCAATAATGAATGAATGCCTGTTGAATGAATGAATGAATGCTTCCCAGTTTCCTGAAATCATTCCTCTCTGGCTACTCAACAGGTGGGCTCCCCTGGCCTCAGTTTTCATGCCTATCTTGTTCAGGCATTTCTCTGCCTCCCTCTACCTGAGAGCTACAGTGAGGATCACAGTGATGTCACAGATAGCATCCCAAATTTGATGTCAGCATCCCTAAGTTCTAGCCCCATTGCATACCAGAAGAGGTACTTTTTTCTGCTGAATAGCTTTGTGTTCTTGCAATACCCTGAGTCCAACAGCCATCGTAGTCACCTTCCAGTTGCTGAGTGTCTTCCATGCGCCAGCCACTGCACTGAGCACTTTGGCTAGGCTGTTTCGTTTCCCCACCAGCTCTCTGAGGTTGGTATTATTTATCCCCATTTTATGCATAAGAGACAAGGCCCATGGCTTGTCACATAGCTAGTCAGTGGCAGAGCTGGGATCAAACTCAGGTCAAAGATTCCTTTTAGGAATCTCTGTCTCCCTAATCTACACAGCAACTGAAGCCCACTCATCCATTCTCTCATCCGTCTGTGTCTTAGCTCTGACTGCCATAATGAATATACCATAGACTGGGTGGCTTAAACCACAAACATTTGCTTCTCACAGTTCTGGAGTCTGGGAAGTCCAAGATCAAGGGGCCATGAAATCGGGTGTCTGGTGCGGGCCCACTTCCTGGTTTGCAGATGGCCATCTCCTTGTTGTAGCCTCACATGGTAGAGAACAGAAAGAGAGGCAAACTCTCAGTCTCTTCTTATAAGTGCACCAATCCCACTCATGAAGGCCCCACCCTCATGACCTAATTACCTCCCAAAGGCCCTACCTCTAATACTATCACATTGGGGGTTTAGATTTCAACATGTGAATTTGGGAGGAACAGGAACATTCAGTCCATAGAAGTCTCTTTACCCATTCATTTAAGAAACATCAAGGAGGACCTGGGCACAGTGGCCTACACCTGTAGTCTCAGCTACTCGGGAGGCTAAGGGGGGAGGATCACTTGAGCTCAGGAGTTGGAGGCTGCAGTGAGCTATGATCGTGCCACTGCACTGTAGCATGGATGACAGAGTGAGACTCCATCTCAAAAAAAGAAAAAAGAAAAGAAACATCAGGGTGTGCCCAGTAGATGTTGTGGCACGTGAACACCCTGTCCTTGCTCCTGTGGCTCACAGCCCAGGAGCGGGAGTGCAGGAGGGCAGACACATGACCCAGCGCTGTGAAGCTATTATAGAGGAATAAGCACATTGCTATTGACAGAGAGAGCACGGAAGGAAAGGAGCCAGGAGCTCTGCTCACAGGAAGGTACACCAGAGAGAAGGACACTCCAGGGGGAATTTCAGAGGAGGAGAAAGCATCTGAATTCCTCAACTTGTCCATTCTCTCCATGATGACATTTGCTACTGAGGGGAAGCAGAACTTGAAGCAAGCCTTAGGAACTGAATCGTGTGCCTGTGGAGATGGCTCTGCTTTCCTTGACAGACGCACGGACCACAAAGGGAGAGTGAAGGCTGAGACACTCTGTCCCTCAGACGCCCACCCCTAAAGCTTGCACCCTTCCTGCTTTGGGGCTGTGGGGTGTAGTATTCACACACAGTACACACCCTACACCAGTGAGCCACCCAATAGATCTCACCAACAAGAACAGGGCGAGAGGAGGACTCCACGTGTGTGCCCAAGGATGTCGGCTCAATTCATTCACCCAACTTCACAGACACCACTGAGAGGCAGCAATGAGCTAGGCCCTGCTCTGGGCATTGTGGGGCACACAGGCCCTCCCTTGTAAAGCTCAAGTCTAAGGGAAGGACAGTTATACAACCAATGGTGGAATGAAATAAAGGGGGCAATGCCAATCCAAGTAACTGGGGGCATTCAGAGAAGGATTCACAGAGGAGATGATAGATGAGCTGGGTCTTGAAGAATGAGTGGGTTTTGATAGTTGAATGTCAAGTGTCTGGACTACCCTTCTGGGAGGGTTCCACCCTCCTTGATGGCATCAAGGGACAGGGGAGTGCTCAAACAGCTGGCTACCACACTGCTGCCAACCCCTGCCAATTTACAAAGGCCACCAAGGGAATAAGCCCTTCCCCCACCTGTCCAGCCTCCCTCCTATGTCATAATGAGGCCCCAGGTGACGCCACCCAGATTCATGAGACCCTTCATTTGTGGATAAAGGTCTCCGCCATGCCGTGGGAAGGACAGGCAGATGCCTGCCTAGTATGCACTGAGACCTGCAGTCCCTGCTGTTTTCTTCCAAGCCAAGTTCGCCCTTCATGCCCTCATCCTCTTGGCACCTTCCCCCAAGGTACGGCTAGTGAGACCGCAGTGCTCCAAGTCTAATCACAGTTTCCCTCATTTGTTTATGGCTTTTATTGAAATACCAGCCGCCAGGCCAGCCTTTGAGGAAATGCTAGTTTCCCAGGATGGCTGTCAACTGCACAGGCCATTAAGGTACTCATCAGCTTTCTCCTGGTCTTTCTTTGGGAGGATGGAAGTTTTGAGCCACCCTCCAATGGGAGTCAAACTGGACAGAAAGTAGTGGCTGCTCCATAGATCACTGAGCTGGTGAGCAGGACCCCACACTGTCTCTCACTATAGCAAGGAGGTGGGATGGGGGCTCTCAGTGTGTTCTTGGCCAGACCCTCTGCTCCACTTGGTCACGTTCACCTGTGTTCTTGGATATTCTCACCTGTGGCCATGCTCTGTGGCTCCCTCCTCGTACTCTCATTATTTTCTCCTAGTTCTTATTAAATGGGACCTGCTCTCTTGATTTGCTTAACACTTTTAATTCTACCAACATAACAGACAGAATTATATCTACACATATATAAGGACAACATTATTCCATTACAAACCCCTTAAATAGTGTGTAAACAAATACATGTTCATTACTTATCTTAATGTACATGCTTCCTCTAAAACAGTAGATTATCTCATCAAATCTACCCGCCAGTAAAAAAAGTTAGTATTAGAGGGAGAGGGATCCTTTAAGCCATCACCTGCAGTCTGGCATGAGAATTCAAGGTCACAATAAAAGACACATAAAAGTCAGAGCCCAAGCTGGGGCATGGTGACTTGTGCCTGTAGTCCCAGCTACTTGGGAGGTTGAGGCAGGAGGATTGCTTGAGGCCAGGAGTTCGAGACCAGCCTGGGCAACACAGTGAGACCTCATATCTTAAAAGAAAAAATCAGGCGGGGCCCAACCCAGCAAGTTCCTCTGACTATGTCCAAGATGGCCGCCCTTTCTTTCTGGGCTCTGTGTATGCTCCCTCTCCTTTCCTCAGCCATGGGCTTCACTATGCCCAGTCTTCAGACACAGTATGTCCATTTGCTTTCTTCTCTAGGGCTCACCCTGCCATGATCTCCACTAGCTCATGCATGCTCATGACTCTTCCATCTGGCCCAGCACACTGAGTGGACCCCAGAGTGACTGGCCCCTGGCTCCTCTCAGTGTGTCTCCAAAGAAATCTTTTCTGGGGCACCCCAGGTGGGTGAAGACAGGAATTTCCCGGGCCTCACCCCTAAGCACTCCACCCCCAGTTGGGATTAGGGCAGGAGGGAACTGCATTCAGGCTTCACAAGAAGACAAAAGCTCAGATAGAAGGAACCATCTCAACTGTACATAACATTGAAATTGTGTCAACTCCAATCTTCTTAGCCATCAATGGAAGAGACACATCCCTGATACTTGATGAAGTCCCTCTTCATACTTACTCCCTTATCTGGATTGATTTTGTTGTGGAAAGTAAGATAAAGACACAGAGTTTAAAATAAGGCTTTGTCTTTACCTAAAACCTGCATGAGGAAGGATGTGAAAGGAACATTTGTAAGCAGAAGGAGATTGACAATCATATTGCTGAATATATCAAAATTACAGGCTTTCTATTATACCAGGATATGACCTAGGACCCTCTCTGAAAAGTGCCTTGTGGTCTGCACAGAAGGAGGGGCTTCATGCTTCTCTGCAGATAAGGAAAGACAAATTGTATAATTTAGCAAACTCCATAAAGGCTAGTTGAATCAGATGTAGATAACATTCATTTAAAAAGTGTCAGGATGTTTGTCCAGCAAAGCACTAAAGAGCTATCATTTCATTGAGATTCTAGGTTTCTTCCTCTCCCCACAGGTTATATGGGTGCACTTCTGTCTATTACAGCACAAATCTCTTTATTTCATTCGTCTCTCCTCTACCAACAGCTTCATGTGCATCAGGATTAGGAAGATTATTTTTCCATCTGGCTTACATTTTTCTTGGTTCACTTTATTCTGCTTGAGATCATTCTGCTGTCAAGAATCCCTTGTCCGGTGGCGGGGAAAGATAAATAATTTTGAAATCTCACTTCTTAATCAGATACCTATGGTTTCCCATCCTCTCTTCCTCCAGCTTCTCCTGGACAAACCTGAGCCAAGTCTCCCCAATCCTCAAAGCAACCCCAGTTGTTCCAATTGAAGCCCCCAGTCTATCTTTTCAGATCTTCAAATGTTCCTCTTTCTTAGTAAGAAAACATAAAAGACTGTTCGTTCTCACCTTTTGTTTTTGTTGTTTTTATTGTATGTTTAAAACTCAGATATGTTAATAAGATTCAGCCAGGAAAACAGAAACCTATCTAGGTATTTCAAGTAGGAAAGGATTTAATGCAGGGAATTAGAGGCTTATGACACTGTTGGACGATCTTCAAGAATAAAAGTCAGGGAAAATCGCCACTAACTTTCAGGAAATTAGAAAGTGCAGGGGCCTCAGGAAATTGCCACTGGCGATCTGTGTCTCCTACTGCCCCAAAGAGGGTAAACTGAAGCAGGAGGGCCCATAAGCCACCGGCAAAACCTCATGTCTACTGTCTCCTGAAACTCCTGTGATTGTCTACCACATTTTAGGAGCAACGATGACTTCTGTTTTTTCTTCTACTTTCCAAATCATACATGAGTGTTTCCCATTGGTGGAATCTAAATTAGAATCCTGCTGGAAAGGGATACTGGGAAATGTGGTTCCCAGAATTCCAACCCCACAAATGCAGCAAAGAGCTTTGAAAGGAGTAGGGACAAATGTTAGTTTCCTAAATCCAGTACATCAAGGGTCCACAATTCTCCAAACACTATGTTAGCAGCTTTGTATATATTATCCACATTTTTCACATGAAGAAATGGAGCTCAGACTTATTAGGTAATTTGTCCAAGGACATACAACCAACTGGTGATCATTTGGTCTGATTTCCAAGCCCAGGCTCTTTGCACAACATTGTTCTGCTTCCTACAGTAGTTTAGGACATAAATTTTTAGAATCGATCATGTCCTTCCTGCAGTGCATCTCCAGAAACTTGCCAGCGACAGATTCCTCCCAATCTAGGGGCAGCAGTTTGGGTGTCCTTATTTCTTAGCATTTCCATGCAGCTGCTGTGTCTCCCCCACTCTAGGGTATTCTTCCGCAGATGGTCTTGATGCTGGCTGCCCATGTCTCCTTCACTGGCTTCAACCGATCCCTCGTCAGGTGCTCTCTAAGAGCATGACATTTTTGCCCACTCTCAGCTTGACATTGTTAATTTTCAAGCTATAACACAGGAGTCCTGCCAAGCCTCTACTCTGCCTCTTTAGAAGGCCTGTGAATGGCCTCTGAAGGTCTACTAGTCCAGTCTTCCAGGAACTACTACAGAGTTCCCCAGGATTACTGTCAACTGCATAGGCCACTGAGGTGCAGATCAGATTTCTCCTAGGCTTTCTCAGGGACAATGGAAGTCCTTTGCTACAATATCATGGAAGTTAAACTGGACAGAGAAGAGGAGCTAAGAAGGAAAGCAGTGGCAGCTCCATGGATCACCAAGCAGGGTTAGCAGGACCCTGCATTTTTTCTTTTGGTCTGGAGAGAAAAGGACCTTTCTTTGACATGAGGAGCAGGGTCTCAGCACCTCATGATGTCATCAGTCAGGATCCCACCAAAGTTACTATAATCTCCAGGACACTGGGTTTCCCATCCTGAGCAAGGGCATTATTCCTACTCACCTTGTCCATGGGCATGAAGGGCTTGTGATGAGATCCTAAGTCAGAGCCCTCCTCCCTGGAGAGGAAGAGAGGAATGACAGGAAAAATCAACACTGTCAATAGGTGCCTCACGCTTTGCTCCCTTAGTTAAAAAGAAAACAGGAGGATCTACCCAGAACTATATCTGGAGGTAGGGGTAGTGGGCAATAGAGAAGCCCATTCTAAAAAGTGGTGCCTTTTCAAAAATATTGAAGGCAATAAGTTGGCATGACAATCATTAAGACTGATGAAAAGATGTTAGAGGAAGCAAGGTGAAATCAAGACATGACAACATAGTTAAGTGGTGGTGTTTTTTCACTGTTTATAACCTTATACCCAACAACATAGATGCCAACAGAGCCCATCCCTGGGTTCATTCTCCCATGGGAGACACTAGCTACACTCCTGGCTATACCAGATGTTGACCTTGCACTCAGCCTGTTTTAAAATAGCATGCGTAATGTCAAGGTCTAGACTTCAGAAGCTGGGGCACAAAGAGGAGCCCTGCCTGCTTTTGACTCAGTCATTTTCCTTACCAATCTTGAGAGAGAATTTTGGAAATAATGTGACTTCCATTTCAGAATTGCTATGAGTTTTCCCAGGGAGACACAAAATCACAGGCTAGACTCAAACCAAACTTTTCTTCCTGGATGTGCTCAAGGCAGAAAACTGGTCTAGATGGCCTGCAGGGGACTATTCTTGATCTGTAATTCTAGCCCACGTTCCTATGCATGCAGCTGGGCAGCTGCCACCAGGGCTTAACTCGACAGGGCCTTAGCTATACACCAGGGGATTGGGTAATGTCAAATGTTTGCACAGAAATGTGTATATAGGGTATAGGTCCAAGACACTTAATATATACCCAGAGTAGACTTAAAAGTAATGTTGGTTAACTGAGTCCCAATAATCTTCTAAACACTATAGCAGGGTTCAGAAGCCAAACCCCAAGCACAAAGCATTTTGTTTTTCCTCCCTTTGGAATGTATAAACAATGGCCCACTTCTACTGGAGACAAAATGAAGCCTGTAAAAGCCTATTCCAGGCTACAACCTCAACATACCATCCCTTTGTCCCACATACACCTCCCTTAAAGGCTCCATATATTCTGTCATATTCGCCAAGCAAAATATTAGCTAAATTGCAATATATTTCTGGAAATCAGGTCTTTTATGACTCCCTGTAAGGAGGACAAACTGGGCTTTTATCAAGCTTTAAATAAATCAGGGCATCCAAAGTAGAAAGGAAGAAGTTAAATTAGCCTTGTTTGCAGATGACGTAATCTTATATTTAGAAAATTCTAGAGCGCGACCTGACCCCCCCCCACCCCCACCCCAGCGGTTACACAGCTTCCTCACAGACTACCCATCCACTCAGTCAGGGACAAGCCCAGAGTTGGGGCAAAGCTGTTGCTGGAGACAGCAGGCTCTGTGGAGAGGAAGCAATTGCGAGAGCCATACAGAACTCTCAGCTGCAATATACAGGGACCGCTCAGGGCCCGGTAGGGACTGGGCGGAAATACAGCTTCCTGGGACGGTGCATGGGAATCCGCAGGCCAGCACCGTGCCACTGGAAGTCAGTGGGACCTGGGCCCAGGAGTTTAACGGAGAGCAGGACACGCCCTTAGGGGCTGCTGGCAGTTGCCTCCTCGGGACACAGGCCGGTTGAGAAGAGCTGCACTCCCGGGCGCGATCGGAGCCCTCCTGTGCGCCAGGCTGGTGGCGGCAGCCATCTTTAAAGCCGCCAGACCGGAGCTGTGAGCTGGGTCTCTAGCTCCGCCCTGCCCCGGCCCGGGGCTCTTCCGCCGGGCGCCACAGGCTTCGACCTTGGTGGCCAGGGACAGATGCATCCGTGGGTTCCAGGTGGGACGAGATCCTGGAACTGTAGTGGCAGGACCTTTGTGTATTGGAAACAGTCTGCAGCCTGTCCATCCAGTCCTGCTACCCCGGCTCTGGCCTCCGACGAGTCCGCTACATGCTGGTCCTAGTGCCTGCTCTTCAGGTCCCAGCTCTCCTATACCCCAGAGATCGGTCATTTTGAAGGTTGCTGGTTATAGCGACTCATTTTGTATAAGTACCAGTTCTCATGGCAACCGAATGCCTCAAGAGCCACAGGCTGAACCATAGCAGCTCCCCGTAACCCTGCCCACTTCATTAGGGAATTTCACTCCATCCAAGAGCACCTCCAGTGGCCACTATTCCCCCCCATGAGAACATCCCCCTGGAGAAGACTTCTGGGGATAGAGACACCCACCCGCCTCGCCTTGGGGTCTAGTGGTGGAAAAGGGGTGCACAATTGGAGATCCCCCATCAGCCAGTGTCACATGGAGACGAATGCCAGAGGGCCAGACACACGCAGCTGGATAAGCAACCTCTGAGCTGTGTAGAATTTTTCCAATTCAGCTCTTGCACTGCAGCCAAAAGCAATTGTGTTTCTCCAGCACCTCAGGAGGAGCAGGGTCAAAGTCACCCCTAGGAGCTACAAGACCCTTCCCAAAGCTTGGGGCTTTTGCATACCCCACCTGGGTGACCAGAGTCTGCCACAGGCACAACAGAATACCTAGCTATTAGGGAGCTGTGGATTCATATCTTCAAGTACAATCCACCAGCTTGGAGCTCTAGCTGGGAGGATAATCTCACTACACTCCACCGGGAAGAGGAGAAGACAACAGGTCAGAGGTAACCCAAGGTCCACAAAACTTGCTAAAATACACCTAAGGCAATACAGACCACTACTCCTCTCCCTGGCTTTGCCAAGAAATGAACCTCAGGGGCTTGGAGACAGGGCCATGAACTAGCCCTAACACCCCTTAGCTCTCGACCAAGAGGCCAGATGAGAAAAAAATCAGCGAAAGAACTCAGGAAACATGAAAAATCAGAGTGAAAACTCACCCCCAAAAGAAATCATTAGTTCCTCAGCAATGGATACCAACTCAAATGAAATGGGTAGAATGACAGAAGAGGAATTTTGTTTATGGATTATAAGAAAGCTCAATGAAATTCAAGAGAAAATTGAATCCCAGCACAAAGAAACCACAAGAAAAATGCAAGAAATGAATGAAAATTTTCTAAAGAAATAGAAGTATTACAGAAAAACCAAATAGAAATTCTAGAAATGAAAGAGGCATTCAAGGATCTACAAAACACAGTTGAAAGCCTTAAGAATAGGCTGGATCACTCAGAGGAAAGAATTTCAGAGCTAGAAGATAACTCCTATGCACTAAATAAATTAGTCGAAGAGAAAGAACACAAAAACAAGAGGCATGAACAAAGCATACAAAAAATGTGGGATTATATAAAGAGGCCAAACATAAGGATCATAGGCATCCCTGAGGGAGAGAAAGAAAATTCGCATGGGCTGGAAAATCTATTTGAAGGAATAATAGAGGAAATTTTCCATGGCCTAGCCAGAAATCTCGATATCCAAGTACAAGAAGCACACAGAACTCCTGGGAGACTCAACGTGAAAAGGCATTCACCACGCCACATAATTATTAGACTGACCAAAGTAAACACAAAAGAGGCACTCCTTAAGGGCTGTAAGGTGAAAAGAGCAGGTAACCTACAAAGGAAAACCTATCAGATTAACTGCAGATTTATCAGCTGAAACCTTACAAGCCAGAAGGGAATGGAGACCCATCCTCAGTCTCCTAAAACAAAATAAAGGCCAACCCAGAATTCTGTATCCTGCCAAACTAAGCTTCTTATACAAGGGAAAAATAAAGACTTTTCCAGACAAGCAATCACTAATAGAATTTGAAAAGTCCAGACCAGCCTTGCAAGAAGTGCTTAGACCTGCATTGTAGACTAACCAGCACAATAGACACCCACCAAAGTAAAACTACCCAAAGCTAATAAAACTCCAGAACCCAGACTTCACAATGACTCAAGAGGTAAAAGAGAACAAGAAACTACCCAACAGAATAAGCAGAAATCTACCCCAAATATCAATTCTCTTAATAAATGTGAATGGCTTGAATTACCCATTGAAGAGACATAGGCTGGCTGAATGGATTAAAAAATACAACCCAAGTATCTGCTGTCTCCAGGAAACACATCTTGCACACAAGGACTCATTCAGACTCAAGGTGAAAGGACAGAATGCAATTTTCCAGGCTAATGGAAACCAAAAGAAATCTGGAGTAGCCATCCTTATTTCAGATGATATAAACTTTAAAGCAACAAAAGTAAAGGACAAAGATGGACACTATATAGTGGTGAAGGGAAAAATCTTACAAGAAGATTTGACAATCCTAAACATTTATGCACCCAACACAGGAGTGCCCAGATACGTAAAGCAAATACTGCTTGATCTAGACAACATAATAAATAGCAATGCCATAATAGCAGGGGACTTCAACACCCCACTGATGGAACTGGACACACCCTTCAAACAGAAAATAAGCAAAGAAACAATGGACCTAAACAGGACTCTAGAACATTTGGGCCTAACAGACATCTACAGAACACTCCACCCAAATAACAATGAATATAGGTTCTTCTCATCAGCTCATGGAACTTTCTCTAAAATTGATCACATCCTAGGCCACAAAACAGATCTCAACAAATTCAAAAAAATAGAAATCATACCATGTATCTTTTCAGACCACAGCGGAATAAAATTAGAAATCAATTCTAATAGAAACTCACATCTTCATCCAAAAACATGGAAATTAAACAATCTGTTGTTGAATGACTATTGGGTCAAGGAGGAGATTCAAATGGAAATCAAAAGATTCTTCAAACTAAATGATCATGGGGACACAAGTTATCAAAATCTGTGTGATACAGCAAAAGCAGTTCTGAGAGGAAAACTTATTGCCTTAAATGCTCACATCCAAAAGACAGAAAGGTCACAAATCAGTAAACTAATGAATCATCTTAAGGAAATGGAAAAGGAAGAGCAAAGCAATCCTAAAGCCAGCAGAAGAAAAGAACCAAGATCAGAGCAGAATTAAATGAAATTGAGAACAAAAGAACAATACAGAAGATAATAAAATGAAAAGTTGGTTCTTTGAAAAGATAAACAAAATAGACAGGCCACTTGCCAGGTTGACCAGAAGCAGAAAGGAAAGGCCTCTAATAAGCTCAATTAAAAATGAAAAAGGAGAGGTCACAACTGATATCATGGAAATACAAAACATCATCTTTGAATACTACAAAAATCTCTATGCCCAAAAACACAAAAACGTGGGGGAAATGGACAAATTCTTAGAAACATACTACCTCCCTAGGCTCAAACAGGAAGAAATAAGATTCCTAAACAGACCAATATCAAGCACTGAAATTGAAGCAGTAATAAAAAATCTTCCAACAAAAAAAGTCCTGGACCAGATGGGTTCACACCTGAATTCTACCAGACCTACAAAGAAGAAATGGTGCCTATACTGCAGAAATTATTTGAAAATATCCAGAAGGATGGAATCCTCCCAAACACATTCTATGAAGCCAATATCACCTTGATACCAAAGCCAGGAAAGGACACAACAAGAAAAGAAAATCACAGACCAATATCCCTTATGAATACAATGCAAAAATTCTCAATAAAATCCTAGCAAACCGAATTCAAATGTACATCAAAAAAATAATTCATCACCATCAGGTGGGCTTCATCCCCGAGATGCAGGGATGGTTCAACATAAGCAAATCTATAAATGTAATTCACCACATAAATAAAAGCAAGACTAAAGATTATATGATCCTTTCAACAGATGCAGAAAAGGCTTTTGACAAAATCCAGGACCCTTTTATGATAAGAACTCTTAACAATATAGGCATAGATGGCTCATACCTCAAAATTATTAAAGTCATATACAATACACCCACAGCCAATATCATACTGAATGGGGAAAAATTGAAAGCATTCCCCCTTAAAACTGGAGCCAGACAAGTTTGCCCACTATCTCCACTTCTATTCAACATAATGCTGGGAGTCCTGGCCAGAGCAACCAGATAAGAGAGAGGAATCAGGGGTGTCCAAACAGGGGCAGAAGAGGTCAAACTTTCACTATTCACAACAATATGATATTGTATCTAGAAAACCCCAAAGATTCAACCAAGAGATTATTGGAATTGATAAATGAATTCAGCAAAGTCTCAGGATTCAAAATCAATACACACAAATCAATAGCCTTCATATATGCCAATAACAGTCAAGCCACGAAACAAATTAAAGATGCAATACCTTTCACAATATTACCAAAGAAAATTAAATATTTAGGAACATATCTCACTAAGGAGGTGAAAGACCTATAGAGAGAGAATTATGAAACACTGAGAAAAGAAATTGCAGAGGATATAAACAGATGAAAAACCCTACCATGCTCTTGGATAGGTAGAATTGGCATTGTAAAAATGTCTTTGCTACCTAAAGTGATTACAGAATCAATGCAGTCCCTACCAAAACACCAACATCACTTTTTGCTGATCTAGAAAAAATCATTCTACACTTCGTGTGGAACCAGAGAAGACCCCGTCTAGCCAAAGCAATCTTAAGCAAAAAGAACAAATTGGGAGGCATCAATCTACCAGACTTCAAACTATACTACAAGGCTATGGTAACCAAAACAGCATGGTACTGGCACAAGAAGAGAGACATAGACCAATAGGACTGAGAACCCAAATATAAAACAATCCTCATACTATCATCATATCTTTGACAAATTTCACAAAAACTTACACTGGGGAAAATATTCCCTATTCAATAAATGGTGCTGGGAAAACTGGATGGCCACATGTAGAAGACTGAAACTAGATCCACACCTCTCACCTTTCACAATGGATAACAGATTTAAACCTAAGACGTGAAACCATAAGAATTCTAGAAGAAAACGTTGGAAAAACTTTTATGGACATTGACCTAGGCAAAGAATTTATGAAGAAGAATTTATGAAGAATTTATGGGCCACCCAGCTGCCCATCAATACATGAGTCAATTAATAAAATGTGGTATAATGTATACCATGGAGTATTACTCAGCAATAAAAAACAACAGTGAATTAACACATCTGGTATTACCCTGGATGGAGCTAGAGCCCATTCTTTGAAGCGAAGTGTCACAAGAATGGAAAAAGAAGCATCACTGGTACTCACCATCAAATTGGTACTAACTGACCAATACTTATGTCACACATGGCAATAATATTCATCAGGGGGCGGGCAGGCAGGAGTGGGGTGGAGGGGATGGGAAAACTCTCACTGAATGGATGCGGGTTGCACAGTTTGGGGGATGTCCACGATTGTAGCTCTGACATGGGTAGTGCATGGGCAATATATATAAACAAAGTGTTGTACCCCCATAATATTCTATAATAAAAAAAAGAAAATTCTAAAGACTCCACCAAAAAACTGTTAGAACTGATAAGTGAATTCAGTAAAGTTGCAGGATACAAAATCAATATACAAAAGTCAGTATCATCTATATATGTCAACGGTGAACAATTGGAAAAAGAAATCAAGAAAGCAACGCTATTTACAATAACTACAAAAAATATAAAATACCTAGGAATTAATCTAACTAAAGAAGTGAAAAATATCTAAAATATAAACTATAAAACATGATGAAAAAAGTGGAAGAGGACACAAAAAAATGTAAAGATATCCCATGATCATGGATTAGAAGAATTAATATTGTTAAAATGTCTGTTAAATCATTGTTAAATGATTGTTAAAATGATTTGAGGATTGTTTTTTCACAGAAATAGAAGAAACAATTCCAAAATTCATATGGAACCACAAAAGATCCCAAACAGCCAAAGCAATCCTGAGCAAGAAAGGACAACACTGGAGGCATCACACTACTTGACTTCAAAATAATCTACAAAACTATAGTAACCAAAGCAACATGGTACTGGCATAAAAACAGACACACAGGCCAATGGAACAAAATAGGAAATCCAAAAATAAACTTGCACATTTATAGCCAACTCATTTTCGACAAAGGCACCAAGAACATATATTGGAGAAAGGACAATTTCTTCAATAATTGGTGCTGTGAAAACTGGATATCCATATGCAGAAGAATGAAACTATACACCTATCATGCACCATATTAAAAAATCAAATCAAAATGGATTAAAGAGTTAGGTGTAAGACTATGGAACTATGAAACTACTAAAAGAAAACATTGGGGAAAGACTTCAGGACATTGGTCGGGGCAAAGATTTTTTGTGTAAGACCTCAAAAGCACAGATAACCAAAGCAAAAATAGACAAATGGGATTACATCAAGCTAAAAAGCTTCTGCACAACAAAGAAAACAATCAGCAGAGTGAAGAAACAACCGACAGAATGGGAGAAAATACTTGCAAACAGTCCATCTGACAAGGGATTAATAACCAGAATATATAAGAAACTCAAACAACTCAGTAGCAAAATATATACATATATAAATTGTATTTTTAAAATGGGCAAATGATCTGAATAAACATTTCTCAAAAGAAGACATACAAATGGCCAATAGGTATATGAAAAAATATTCAATATCACTAATCATAAGGGAAATACATATCAAAACCACAATGAGATATCATCTCACCCTTGTTAAAATGGCTGTTATCAGAAGGAAATAACAGATGCTGGTGAGGATGTGGAGAAAGGAGAATACTAGTACACTGTTATTGGGAATGTAAATTAGTACAGCCATTATGGAAAACAGTATGGTGATTCCTCAAAAAAACTAAAGATAGATCTACCATATATGATGCAGCAATCTCACTGCTGGGTATATATCCAAAAGAAAGGAAATCGGTATATCAAAGAGATATCAGCACACTCATGTTTATTACAGCACTATTCACAATAGCCAAGATATGGAATCAAGTTAAGTGTCCATCAATATACAAAGAAAAGAATATGTGGTGTATATATACACAATGGAATATTATTCAGCCATACAAAAGAATGAAAACCTGTCATTTGCAGTAACATGGATGGAACTGGAGGTCATTATGTTAAGTGAAATAAGTCAGACACAGAAAGACAAATATTGCATGCTCTTATTCACATGTGAGAGCTAAAAAAGTTGATCTCATGGAGGTAGAGAGTAGAATGATGGTTACTAGAGGCTGGGAAGGGTAGGGAAAAGGGAGGAATAAGGAGAGGTTGATTAATAGGTACAAAAATACAGTTACATAGAAGGAATAAATTCTAGTGTTTGTTAGCACAGTACAGTAATTATAGTTAACAATAATTAATAATATATTTCAAAATAACTAAGAGAGAAGATTTGGAATGTTCCAAAACAAAGAAATGATAAATGTTGGAGGTGATGAATATCCTAATTACCCTGATTTGATCATTACACATTGCATGCATGTAACAAAATATCACATGTACTTCATAAACATGTACAATTATTATGTCTCTCTCTCTTTATATTTATATATTTTTATATATACATATAAAAACACAAAACTGGTTCTACCTCTGTTCAGGGATTGGCTAAATTGTAGTAACTATAAATCATGGAATAAAATACAGATACTGCATGTCTAAAAAAAATAAAAATTTTTAAAAAATTAAATAAACTCTTCAAACATTAAGAGACATTATGCCTCTTCTGAGTTGAAAAAGTCCACGATAAAGCCACATAGGCTACTCTGACCACAGTCTGTCATCTTCAAAAATGCTCCAAAGCTAAGAAATTTACTTATCACCCTTGCTAAAGAGGAGGATTATAGAGTGAGTAAAAATGTTCTTTTTGCTTCCTGAAGGCAGTGGTAGAGAATTGTTCCAAGGTCCAATAAAAACAATTTGGAATGATAAGATGTATATAAGATTCCAAATGTAGTCATCCAATAAAAAAGTGTGTTTCCTAAAAATTTTGAGAACAGGGCTTCTGAATAAAGATGGAGATGGAAAGGATCCATTTACCTTTACTTCTTCCAGAAACATCATTAGATGATAAAAAGGTATACAAATCCACTGGCACATAAAGAATGAGAGAGAGAAAACAATAAGAGACATTTGGAAGATAAAAAGCAGATGGACGAATAAGAACTGACTTGGCTACATTGTAAGCTGGCTGCAGGAAAGGTGGTACCAGGTGCTCATGAATGTGGGGATGAAGATGAGGCTAAAAACCGGAAAACTGATTAAAAGACTTAAAGAAGCAATTAGAACCCTCAGGTTGCCTCTCCCCTCTGGGAGACTGGATGATGGCTTCTCATATACCCAATCCTGGAGACTATAAAACCAAAGAACTGTGGACACCAGGGACAGGTATAGGACAAGGGTACCAACTAAAAACAGAGGTACTGAGTGACTATATGCATACCAAATGCTGAGGCAGCCCCACCACCATACCCAACTCCAGCCTTCTTCCCCATGTCAGCTTCCAGAACATTGGCTGCCAGGACTCACCCTCTAGGTAAGCAATCAGAAGAGACTTTTGAAAATCTGACCAGCTCAAGAGGAAAAAACATAAAGATACTGACACCAGAGGCCAGCCAGATCACTGTATACTGAAGCTTATAGTAAAAAGTTTTCTGGAAAAGGCAGCAGTGGTCAACAAGCATTCTATCTACTATCCCACACTTCCTAACCCACTTGTAGTTAGGCAGAGCCTAACTGTAACTTGATCTGGCCAGTTGACTATAGGCAGAAGTGGCATGGACTGAAACATGTACCAACCAGCACAAAACTGTCTGGCTGTCTATTCTCCTACTGAGGTGTCCAAAGAGACTACATGATCCAGATGAAACAACCCCAAAATTATAAAACCACCATGAACCTGGGTCCCTGAGTGTGGTGCAGAGTTCTATAGCAACCCTCACTGGATATGTTGTGAGAGAAATTAACCTTTATTGTGTTAGGCCACTGAGAAGTGGTGATTGTTTATTTCAAAACAAGTCTACTCTCTCCTGATTAACACGAAGCCCCCCCGCCACACACACACACACACACACACGAGTTTTCAACCACCATTTTGGTGCATAGTGCTAAAATATGAGTATTCGAGAATCACCAGACATCTGAGAAAAGCCTCTATTATGAAAAATAGGGGCTAGAATAAATAAAAGATGGCAGCTTGGAGGAACAAAGATTAAGCAAGAAAAGAAAAACTATCACTAAAAATCTCAATGAAGTAAGAGAAAATATTTCACTTGAGGAACAAGAGCAGAAATGCTATAAAGAAAATTGCATCCAGAGAACCAAAAAAAAAAAAAAAGCTCTTAAAAATATGATAGCAAAAAATAAAAATTCAATAGAGGCATTTGAAGAGAAAATTAAGGAATTCTCCCAGAAAATAGGGCAAAAAGACACAAAATAAGAAAATTAGAGCCTAAGTATAGGAGGTCCATCATCCAAATAATTGTAGTTCCAAAACAGAATGGAGATTACTGAAGGGAGAAAAAATATGACTCAAGAAAATTCTTCAGAACAGAAGTAAGTTTTAAATTTTTTGAAAAAGACTCACCAAGGGTCCTGCAAAATGGATGGGAATAGACTGATACATCTTTTATCTTGGAATATATCAGGAGAAGTTATTATATTTGGACCAACATGCCTTCTGAAAACAACCAAAAATGCTAGATAAAATATTTAAAACATCTTAAAAACATAAAAATGAGCAATGAATGTCCCATCCAAAACTTAAGTGAAAGCAGAAATCTAGGGAGGTAAATTGAGCACTGAGGTCACTTTTGCCCTAAAGGCATTGCCAAACAGAGTGAAATTAAGGTTTGGTTTTTATGGAACAACAAAGTTCACACCACCAGGATAAGGGGGAACCAGAAGGAAACCTGTTCCAGCTTACCTTCATACCCAAGGGTCTGCAGGAGGGATAAAAATCTAAAAGTCCTCTTGCAGCAGTCATGACCAAAAGCTGGCATTTACGTACATTTTCAGCCCACATGTGTATCACATGGATAGTTCAAAATAGACCTCAAGCCATGAATGTAGTTGAAAGTGATCCTGGGCTGGTAGTGCCCCAACCCCCCCACAAAAGCCAGAGTAAATATTCTCCAGAGGAAGACACTTTTATCGTAGTCCAAAAAAGATTTCCCACAAATAAGTTTTCCAGACCATGAGCAGCACACAGTCAAAAATAAACAAGCAGCACTCACTTTGTCAGCATGTGTACCAAAATGAAACAATACAGAGAAAAAACAGCATTTTCCTTGTACTAATAAGTTAAACATACAGTTACTCTGTGAGCCATCAGTTCTCCTCCTAGGTATTTAATCAAGAGAAATGAGAACATATGTTCCCACAATGACTTGTATATGAACGTCCATAGCAGTTATTCCTATTAGCCCAAAACTGGAAACAATCCACATGTTGATCAACAGGAGAATGAATAATCAAATTGTGAAACAGTAATATAATAAAATATTACTCAGCAATAAAAAGGAACAAGCTATTAATAGGTGAATGAATTTAGATTTTTTCCTTTCCTTCAAGTATTTACTGCTTTCTAGCTTGGGTGTGAGGGAGTGGAGAAGGAAAGGGAGATCAATTTTTCTCTCTCCTAGCTCAACCTCCTCCCCTAGCTCCCTAGCTGTGGCCAATGCTTCCTCTGACTGCCCCCTTATAACTCCAGCAGTTAGCCCCTGGGAACTCAAAAGTCACCCTTCAGAGACTCTCTCTGTTGGGGTCTCATCACCTTCCCAGTTGTACTTCTTAGGCAAAGTCCCCTTCAAGGCATCTCCAAGCCAAATCTTCTCAGGTCCATTTGACTCACGGGAAATTCATAACATCACCTCCCAGCAGCCCCAGTTTTCCCAGCCCCTGGTGCCTCAGCCTGAAACCCTGTCTCCAACTCTGATACGTGTTAGGCCCCAGGCCACTGTGTCCCCTAATTCCAGAATTCCTAATTCTCTAGATTTCCAGATGGTCCTTCAGATGGCTTCTCTCACTTCCTTTGCCTTCCCTCACCTACAGTGCATGGATTAAGGGTGTGTGGCAGATCACATCACACACCAACAACTCCCCTCCAAATGTCCTCTTGTTCTGATTGCCAATTTTGATGATTTTGTACCTTGCGACAAGAGATGGTCTAAGGGTCAGGACCCTGGTTTTGGGTCACCCTCTTTTGCAAGTCCTGCATAGATGTTAGCATCTGGCTTTGGAATGTGAGGGTGCCTGGTTGCTCATGTTAAAGGCAGAATCTCATTTTAATATCCTGTTACTGGTAACAGTTCAGGCAGCTTGCTTGAAAGCCCATCTTACAAGGGTCAGGCAATCTCAGAGGACTAGATTTCTTAAGAGCTCCATCTCTAAGGTATCAGAAAGTAGACAATTGGTAACTCAAGGGCCATGATTATGGCTGATTGAAACTTAGAGAGTTGCATAAAGATGTGGGCTACATCTTGGCAATCTGAAACAAGATGAAATTGCACTACCTGCCCCTTGCCTCTGGTTTGCAATCACATTAAAATCAGAATTCCAGATTAGCAGCATCTGTGTTTCTACACCATCAAATGGTCTGTTGCTAGAACTGTTCCCTAGCCAGGAAGTAAAACTTCACAGCAATGGGCAGATGGATATAGGAGTTTGTACAAAGGCTCTCCTAACGTTACAGAATGGTTTGGCAGCTGGTGTGCCCTTCTTCGGTCATTAAGAGGCTTCCAAATAGTGCCCAGACTTCTTAAGGTCAATTGTTGAACAAACTGAATCACCGTTACAAAATGTTGTTGCCGAAGGGACCTTGGAGACATTCTAGTCTGAATCAAATAAGGGGTAAGCACACTCACTCTCAGACCCCACCGTCACGGCAAGTGTCTAATTCATCTCACCACCCTGCCACTGAGGCTAGCCTCAGAAGTACCCATCGACATGAGATAAAGTCTATTTGCCATCACGAGTTCTACCTAATTCTCTTATTTCATAGGTGAGGAACATCGTCCGATCACTTGCTCAAGGTCACACAGTCAGTCAATAAGAGAGAAAAGATCAGACAGACTCCCAGCTCAGTGCTCTTTCAGCCACCCCAGTCTGGATTAATGGGGAAAGGAGCACTTACCTCTTACTTACCTCTGGTCTATCCCTCACATTAAGTGTCCAAACACTGAAGCCTTATTCTAGCTGTAGATGTGACCCAGATGCTGTATTTACCAGAATCTCTCCTGAGCCTACAGCACTTCTGCTCTTCCATCCTGAGATCTTCCCAAAAAACATCAAATTAAGTTCAAGTGCTTTTGCATGGAACACTTAACTCACTATTACTAGAGCCTTTTGACCTTAGCAAAAAGTCAAATGTTATGCTTTCAAGTTAAAAGGCTAACATATTCCTGGAAAAGTGAAAACGGAATACTTCCAAGTACCATATCATAGACACGCTAAACCCTTGGAACTGATTGCATTTAAGGTCTTGAGTCTAGAAGTGACCAGAGAAAACAAAAACTACCCCTTCAGATTCTCAGCATGTTTCTGAATCTTTTTCTGATGAACTTGCCTACCTCTGTCCAGAATGAAAAGTGCTCGTGGGTTGGAGGTGACCGGGAATGTAGACATAAAGAAATGGTGCCTTCTATTCCTGGACTGCATATTACTGTTCCATATGGGGGGTGAGCCAAAACATATGGCATTCCATCTGCAAGATGGGGCTGGCTGGGTCCCGTGAATGGCTTTTAATGCAAGGAGATTCAGCCCGATCTGGTCTGCCTCCAAAGGAGAAAAAAAGCCAGTGATTCAAATATTGTGTATAACCATTGAAATTAATGGCACAAAACAAGACTCATTTGTATTCTGCCTAATTTAAAAGTTGTCCACTTGGTGTAAAGTAATGAATTAGTTATGGGGGTGTTTGGACTGAGTATTTGACAGTCTCCTTGGAAGAACAAAATGCCATTTTTCCTTCTTTCAAGCCACTCTCTGTTGAGTTATTTTGAGCCATTCTCCCCAGGAAATCCATTAAGTATTTTGGCTTCTGTAACAGGCCAGACTTCAAGAGGTTCGCAACACAAGGCACAGCCAATCTTGCTTCAACATCCAAAGTCCAGGATGGGAGGGAGAATTCTAGGTGATGCTCTTTTTTAAACTGCCGAATATAGTCATCTTGTGAGTGGGAGCCCAGGTCATGCCCTTCCAGTAAATCTCCAAGGACCACTTGTCATCAACAGACCCAGTGGGCAGGAGACCTTGCCTTTCCTGAAGGCAGTGAGAGAGAACCTGGAGTTCACCCTTGAAGGATTGCACTGGGCCCCCATGCCACACATTGCACTGGAATGTCACAAGGGGCTCACTCACTATGCATATAGTCACTCAGTACCTCTATTTTTAGTTGCTCAGTCACTGAACTACACCCTATCCACCCACTAGTTAGTGATAATGATGATGATGGTGATAATGCAATGTAGTGAGACCCTGCTCTGCACCACACATCATGCTGCACATTACACGTGAATTGTCTGATGTCATTCCTACAATGAGGTCGGCACTGTCCTCCACACTTTACAGATGAAGAGACTGAAGTTCAAAGAATAAGCTGCCAAAGTCACAGAGCTAGCAAGCAGCAGACCAGAACGCAAATGCCAGTGTTCCTGCCCCAAAACCCATGCTGAGATTAAAGAGGAAAATGTGGTGTGGCTGCCCCTATGATGACCCCCTGAGCTGCTGCATCTCTGGATAAAACAGCCCAGCCTGTCTGGAAGTACTAGTGAGCCCAAACTAGGGCTAAAAGGAAAGCAACTACTTCCAAGTCATGATGCTTAATCAAAGCAGAGGCCAGAAGCCTGCATGGAACCTCAATGGCATCATTCCCACCTGGACTGGGACCAAGTGTAGAATGATGCTCTTCACACTGGCTTTCTAAAAACCTTGTTATATGACTCAGATCAAGACAGCAGTCAAAGTCCCCTGGAAACCCACACTGCCCATCTTTCCCTATGGAGTGAAGGCTCTGTGCTTCTTATAGTCCATTCTTGGTTGTCTCTGTCACATGGGTTTCAAACCTACTTCAGCAGCCTTTTTTTTCCCCCAAATGAAATTGGCAAACAGAATCCCTCCATTTGAAGAGAGGATGGGGAACTCATGGCTTCCTTCTCCCGCTAAGGACAAACCCTGAAGAATCTAAGGAATTTGAAAGATCCAAGAATCATTTTTGGAATTCTACTGTTTTAAACCCATTTTTTCACCTTCCATCTGTAAGGGTCCTGGCAGTCTCAGAGTCACAATTGTGTATTCCTCAGCTTCTTGCTAAGAAGCAGAATTGTTGTGGAAAGATACCACACGTATTGGTAGCAAGAACCATTTTTATAATTGCATACATTAAGCAAACTATATCATCCTAGGTGATCACATAAGGTGACGTTCAAGGGAACACAAGCCTGAATCATTTCCAAGAGAAAGTATTATTGGAAAACTTCTGTCAGAAGTGTCCTTTCTTCTCCAGCAGGCCATGTAGTATATGCCTGGCGATTGTGCCTTGTTTTGTGCTTGATTTGAAGAAGGCCATGGAAGATCTTGCATCTGTTTGTTATGTGCCTTCTGCTGCATTCAAGATGAAAAGTATAAGAAAATTAAAGGAAGATAATGTTTAGTTTCCTAGTATCCATTCTAAGTAAAACAATTATTTCTTGAAAAGGTGGATTAGGGACTCTCTTTTTGCTGGAAAATCACGGAGGTTATTTTTTGTTTCTTTTGTTCCTTTTCTGTCTTCATTTTGACACCCAGTGTGAGGCTTAGCACAATTTCTTTCAGGTTCCCTGATCTCAGAGCACATGCATCAGAGTTCTTCATTAAGAAGCTATTTGTCAGTGGCTGGTCCAGCAAATGCCAATGTAGGTGAGCTCCAGGGGCATGCTTCCAAAAGTAAAGAAGATGTGCAAAGTAGGAGAGACGGTGCTGAGCTGAGCTTCGGTCCCAGGGAGAGGGTCCCTGGCTGTCCAGGCTGGGAGCCATGTCTTGCTTCTAAAAGAACATTTGTAACAAAGCCCATATTCTGAAAAACTTATTTTATGCTAAGACATTGACTGCTGTCTCCTCTCCCCCTTCCCTGGGACAAGAGGCCAAACAACTTCCTCCTGCTGCCTGCCCCCTCCCCATCCCCACTCTGCCCCTGCCCCACACAAGTCTGTATCCTTCCCCCCTCCCTGATTCAGGACCTGCCCCTTCCCCCTTTCTAACATCCAATCTGCAAACAGGCCCGGAGTTCTGCCACCTGAAGAAAGGGCCTATAAATCTTGTAATGTGTGTGGCTGACATGAATCATAGTCCCCAAGTCAGTGGGTGCCAGTAATAAGATTCGTTCTATTTTGGGCCACGGCTCCACCAGGCTGGAGGAAAGTCTACCTCAGCCAGGGCAGACTTCTCTCACCTCCTTGTGACTGAGCCTAAATCCTAGGACTTAGGTGGTGCCAGTGTATGGGGTAGGGGTGCATCTGGTCCTTGATGTCAGCTGCCAACTCAGGCACTTACCAACACCCCTTCATTCTATTGCTCAATGCCCACCCCTGCTCCCATGACTTGTTGGAAGGTTCTTGATTCTGCTCTTCTGGGGCTTGGGGTGGGGCTGGCTGTTTTCTCACACAGCTTCTAGGTTCCACCCTTGATGTCTCCATAAACACACTGACTACCTGGGACCCTTGCCCTTCCCTGAAGCGCAGTCACCAGTGGGACCTCACAGGCAGGGGCACAAGCAGGCTTCACTGCTCACTGGTTTTGTTTAGTTGGAGGGGATTTGTTGCCACTGTGGGATGCAGGACAATCATGGTGGTGTAGGGGAGGCAAAGACAGGCATTCTCAAAGAAACAAAAGCAGTTAACATCTTTTAAAAATATGATACCACTCTCCTGGCATGGGGTATGGTCTGTTTTCCACCCTCTGTAGAAGGTGATCCAAACCTGAGAGTGTTGGAGACAGGGAAGCCTGTGGTTGTGGTGGGGACAACGCAGGGACCCCTCCCTAGAAGGCAGGATGTGAAGGGGCAGTGGGGTATTTTTGGAAAGGATAATCTCCCCATGCAGACAGGGCTTCCCCAGAGCACCTAAGGAACTTGCAGGCCTTACAGCTGCCGTCTCCCTTCACCATGTGCTTGGGATGGGAGCCCCAAGAACCCTGGGTCCTTCCAGCAACGCAGGGAGTTGGGGTTGTGGCTGCTCACACTAGGAAGACTTTTTAAAAATTTTTTCTGTCTTCACCTCTCAGATGTGAGCTTCTCAAAACCATACAGGAGAGTTGTCTCCCCAGGGCCCTACCCACTACGGGACAGAGTGGTGAAGACATGGGCCAGAGTATGGAGAGGTGAGTTTTGGAGTCAGGAGATGTGAGTTCAAATTCTAGCCATCACTCAACTCACCAGTGCAGTCTGGGCACCTCAGAAGCTCCCACTGATCTATTTGTAAACTCACAGGTGCCTTTAAGAACTGGATGGGAACACCTGTGTGAAAGAACTACTTAGCACATGGTGAGAGCTAACAACACAGAGAATTCAGCCCATTCCATCATCACAACCGTCAGCTGCACCCCAACCCCCTTCCTCAGCGCTCTTCCTGGGCAGGCAGGCCCAGGGGAGCAGAGAGGCACAGGCTTCCACTGCCCTGTGCCCAGGGAGGCCCTGTCTTTATGACCTGACCCCGTGGCCACTGATTTTGTCCCAGGTTTGTGGGATGAAGGGATGGGGATGGGAAAAGTAATGACCACCTGGGGCCAACTCTGGGCCCCTCTCTTCCTGCCCGTTCCACTTATCCTGTCAGGGGCTTCCTCAGCACAGGGGTCGTGTTGTGGTCACCAAGGTAAGCATCAGACACTGGTGCCATTTCTGTGCTGGCCACTCCTCACTGGGCAATCTTACCACCCTTTGCTGTAAGCTGAGCCTTTTGGAGCCAACCCACTGTCCCTTAATGTCTCAGTGTGTCACTTTGGTCCTAGTCCATGGATAAGGAGAGCCACGGTACAGGGATCTCTGACAGTGAACCCAACATTTCTGAGGCTCCAATGGCCTGGAGCCAAAGCCCAAACCGTGCATTTCCAGCAGCTCTGGGGGAGAAGCTGTGGTCTTTCCTGGGGACAGGCTTGCTCCCTTGTTCAGGGAGAGGCCACTCTGGTGGCTCTTTTGCAAGACACAGAGGTAAGTCTCCATGCGAGGCAGGCAGTGTAGAGCCCGAGGAATAGCCCAGATGCAAATGCTCCAAATGGGATGTAGAACCAGGTTCAATCCTGTCAAAGGAGATACCGCAGGAGTTAGGGGACATCTCTCCAAAGATGACTTTGAGGTTAACTCATTTTTGCTAGCTCCTACCTGGCCCAGACACGGGGGGCTGGAGGCTCTAGAACAGGGGTGGGAGTGAGGTGAGGGCATGAGAACACAAGACTGACTCGGCTGTGGAGAGCAAAGCCTCGCGACTTGGACTCAGGCCTGGGGCTGAGGAAAAAGATTGTTTTAGGGATGGGGGGTGGGGTGGAGCCCTGTGGGACCTCAGGGGTGATGAACTTTGAAGGAAATGAAACCCCAGGACCAGTTTTAAGCCTTTATGTTCTTTAATATAATTCCTTCAACCCTTGGTGAGGTTTTTTAAACAGATCAATGTTTGTGTTGGTCCCTTAGAAAATAAAGTGAAGGACCAGTGTTTAACCCTGAGGTCAAGGCCGACTGTTGGAGGAGAGAGGTATTCCCCCTCTACAGAAGGCTCCCCCTTCAGTGCTTGTGGGTAGATTTTCCAGATATGTGTGGAAGCTGGACACTGACTTGCCAAAAAAGCATCTGAGACAGTGGTCATTCACTCTCGAGAGAGGAAGGAATGACAATGTATAGCAATTCACTAATTCTGTGCATTTTTGAGCACGCACTATGCACCAGGCCCTGTGGAAGCTGGTCAGGACACAGGGTAAGGAAACAGACCTCGATCTTGCCTGGATGGAGTTTCTAATCAAGTGGAATGAATTAACAATAAACTAAGCATTCTATAAGCAGTACATTAATCGTGGCTTTGCTGAGTGCAACAAAAGAGAACAGAGGACTAGGAGATACATAACAAGCGATCTAACCAGCAGCTTTTATTATTGTATTAGAACATTATATTTTATTATATGTTTAAGAGCAGATTATTATATTATTTGAACATCAAATTTTATTGGCATCCCATCATGAGAACAACTGACATCTAGTAAAAATGAGGTTCCAGACGCTCTTCTGGTTTGCATACTGCTGAGACATGCTTCCAGAACAGAATTCTGGCTGTCCCCCCACAAACACAGCACAGGGCCAAAAGTGGCCTAGAAAAGAGGACTGGGCAGGAGCAGGTAGGTATTATAGGCTGATTTTGTCTCCCCAAAATTCATATGTTGAAATCCTAACCCCCAATAGGTCAGAATAGGACTACATTTGGAGAGTGAGCCTTTAAAGAGGTGATTAAGGTAAAATGAGGTCATTAGGGTGGGCCCTGCTCCAATCTGACTGGTGCCCTGATAAGAAAAGGAGACTAGGACACACACACAAATACAAAGAGGGGAGACACAGGGAGAAGATGGCCGTCTACAAGCCAAGGAGAGAGACCTCAGAAGGAACCAAACCTGCTGACACCTTGAACTCGGACGTCTAGCCTCCAGAATAAATTTCTATTGTTACAGCTCCCAGTCTGTGGCATTTTATTGTGGCAGCCCCAGCATACTGATACAGTGGGGAAGACTTCCCAGAGGAGGTGAGGCCGCCTACCCCACCCAGCAGAGCCCTCTCCTCTGCCTGCCCTACACCCTCCTTCTCTGTGCACTGGGCAGAGGGTCAGGCCTCCCCTCCACTCAGAGCAGACACAGGGCCTCTGCCTCTAGAGGCCCAGGCCACTGCCATGCCCAAGGACTGGTAGCAGTACCCGCCCTTTCCAAGAGCAGCTTTATCTTCCCTTTTTCCAGATTATTACCAAAGGACCAAGAGCCTGATCCACCCTCCTGCGGGCTCTGTGAGTGCCACATATTTCTTGCCTTCTCCTCTCTTCTTTTAACCACAGGGTGAATACAAAACAACCTCTTGAAAGTCACCAGCAGCAATTGTGCATTCCAGCTCCTCTCACAGAACAAGGAGCACTGAGCTTGTAGTTCAAAGGAGATTATCTGCTTGGATTTAATGAGAGTCACAGTGAAAACAGCGTCCCCAGGAAAAGGGGGGAAACACCACAAGGAGGAGGAGGAGGAGAAAAGAATATCTGTCCAATCGGTGTCTCTAGCACGGCCTCATTATGCACCCACTTCTGACATTTGCCAGTGGTGTTAGATTTGAGCTATAAAAATGTCTTTTGAAAGGCAGATTGACATTTGCCATAACCATACCCACTCCCACCTCCTAAAATTTAAGCACATGACAACTGAGATTAGGAAAAGGGGAAGGGGGCAATGACTCAACTCATAGCAGAGGACAGGCTGGCAACTGGGGAGGGAGAGAGGGCGACAGAACATTCTTGCTCTGTGTGAATGACCCTCGTCTTCCGTGTCTCGGTGTGATTTCCTTTTTAGGGAACATTTAATAAGATACAGAAGCCAGATTTGGTGGAGCAGAATGCAGGATCGCCATGGCAACCTTCCTTTGGAGGTTATCCAAGTCAGGTAGTGACAGCAAAGCTGAGTTAAAGGTCACCCCTGCTGAGAAAGATGGGCATTGATAAAGGATTTTAACAAGACCCAGAGGAGCTGGTATTTGAGAGCTACCTGCAGAGGATCAGCTCAGTGCTAGGAGTGGGAAGCAAACATCAGGGTGGAGGGGGGAGATCTGTGGTGGAGTCACCCAGAGCCCCAACTTTGTCCTCCAGATGGGCAGCTCCAGCTGCCACCAAAAGCTCAGACTTGGAGCAATGTGCAAGGTTCAATGGAAGGGTTAACATTTCATCCAGGCATCCAGATGGGAAAGAAACATGCTTGAGCCACTCTGTGCCCAAGACACGCATTCCTGAAAAGTTCTGAACAAGCCCAATGTTTGCAAATGGCACTGCTCTGACCTTCTTTGTCACTCCAGAGATGCTTTATTTAATCTCTTTTCTATTAGAACATCACTTTAAAACCTTGCAGTTGAAAAGGCCTTTTTTTTGCATGATGCGGAAGCCAGAAACCTTCGAGGAAACGGAATCTCGTGTGGCCAGTCACTAGAAAGAGATGTAAAAATGAATTTCAAGTATAATAAAATGTGAAAAAGTGCCCAGCCTTCCTTATAAATAAGCAAATGCCAGTTTAAATGATAACAAATAAATAAATGTACATTGAAAAAATATTTTTGTTTATCAGATAAGCAAAAATCTAAAAGTGTGATATACCCAGAGTTGCGACATATGGGGTGTGGGAAAACAGGATTCTCATATAGTCTTGGTGGGAGTATAAACTGGTGTCATTCCATTGGAAGACCATTTGCAAAAATCTATCAAAATTTAAAGTGGACTTCCTTTTGAGCTGGAAATTCTACTTCCCCATGTCTGCTCACATGTAAAGATATATGGACATAGATGTTTGTTGCAGCATCGTTTATATTAGCAAAAGATTAGAAACAACTTAAAGGTCCATCAATAGGAGACCAACTGAGTAAATTATGGAACCCTTATGACACAGTAATAGACAGCTGCTACAAAGAATGAAAGAGATGTTGACATAAAACAATCTCCCTGATAGAGTAAATGAAAAAAAGCAGGTATAGAATTGTGAGCCTTGTATGCTCACCTATCTACAATTAGAAATTCTTAATATCTGCATGTATTAATTTTTCAGTTTAAAAAATTAGGGTTGAAAGGTCTTCTAGGCTTTATATCGTGGACCATTTGTCTCACATAGCAAACACTGTTGGTACCTCCCCAGTATCCATTTCTCCTTCCTCCCCAACAGAACCTCAGCTTTGCTCAGGAGTTTGCCTCTCCCTTCAGCTTCCATATGTTTCAAGGGACATAGTCTGGTGCTCCAGTGATGGGCCCTGAGCCAGAAGGTCTCAAACTTGAAAGGGCATCGGAACTACCTGGAAGGTGTGTGAAATCAGAGTGTTTCTGACTCAGTAGGTCTAAGGCAGGGCCCTGAGAATTTTCAAATCAAAGAAGGGCTGATGCTGATGCTGGTCTGGGGACCATATTTTGAGAGCCCCTGGTTTAAGCCAAGTGCAGAAATCCCCTCCTTTTTTGCCAATGATGGCTTCAGAGACAGGATGCCCACACCATCTGAGGCGTGGTGAGATGTTTGATGGGAATTTTTTGGAAGAAAATGTCCTTCTCTTAAGAGAGAGTCACAGGGCAAGACTTTCTCTCCGTCTTCTCTTTCCTCCTGAACGTGAGCAAGGGGGACTGGGGCCCTGACGGTTGCTGGTAGGCATCCTGTAACCACAAGAGAAATCAGCCTTAAGATGTCACTGATACTCCAAAAAAGGTGGGTCAGAAAGATGGGAAGATCCGAATCCTTGGTCTGAGGCCTACCGACTGCTGGACTTCCTTTTAAATGAGCCGATACATTTGGTTACAGTTTAAGCTCCTCTGAGTTGTGTCTTCTGTTACCTGCAGACAAATGCATCCTGATTGACACAAGCATAATAAATATTGCTTTTAAGTCTCTAAAGTTAAAACAATTTTTTCCTATATGGCAAAACTCCATACACTTAATAAAAAGACTAATAACAGTTTGGGAAGATATCTGTAGCATGCACCTCATGTGTTCCGTCTCGGTGAATGGCCCTGCCCAGTGAGCCTTCTAGCTTCTTTAAAGCCAGTGCCACACAGAGGAAGATACTAAAGAAATACAGTTCTGAATCAAAGCTCAGAAAAAGAACTTTATTTAATAAACAGCTCCAGAGGGGCGAGAGGAATAGTCAGTCTGTAAAGGAAAGGTTACAACACCCAGAAAAAAATTCTTAAAAAAAAAAAACAACAATAATGTTTAGCTCATCTCTCTCCCCCACATCCCACAGAGTGGAGCAGCTGCTCCCAGTCTTCTCTCTCTACATCTGTCCTCCAAAACATTGTCTGGTTCTTCTCTTATGGTTCCTGCTCTCTCCGGATGCCTCGCTGTTACGTAAAGTCATCCATTCCTCCAGGCTACGGCCAACACTGCCTCTCCCAGCTCTCCCTGAAGGGGTGCAACTGAGGAGGGAGGTGAGAGCAGAGCAGCCACATTTCATACTTGTGAAATATGAACTAATTTAGAGATGAAACAGTGACGGACAGAGTTTAAGTAACTTAGTCCAAACTCACATCTGGAAGACCCAAGTTCTCTATCACTACGCTAATCTGCCATCAACAAAGGATTGAGGTCCCTAACATAACAATAGCTCATACAAATCAAAGGAGAGGGAAAAACCACCCTAATGGAAAAACTTGCAAAGAACATACACAAGGAAATTAAAGAAGAAAAGCGAATTTAAAAAGATATTCATCCTCACTGGTAATAAAATGAACGGAAATTAAAACAATATTTCAGCTAGCAGATGAGCAAAGATTTTTTTTTAAATTAATTATAACCAGTGTTGGCTGGGTATGGAGGAAAAGGAACTCCCACACTATGCTGATCAGAAAGTAACTGAAGAAAAATTAGGTAATACCCCTCCAAATTTAAAATTAGCATACATTTGATCCTGCAGTTCTGCTTCTAGTAATTCATCCTAATGAGTTTATGAAACAGGCAGGAAAAAAATATGCACAAGAATGTTTACAAAGCAGTATGTTTTAATAGTAAAACATGGAAACAACTTAATGATCACCCATAGGGGATTGAACAATGTATGAGAGAGAGAGAGAGAGGGGAATACTATGGGCTTCCCAATACAGAACCCCACAACTGACTGCCTTGTCCACCCAATCACAGGCTCCCTCAACAGTACCAGACCTTGTTCCTGTAAAACTCACAGCAGGGAGCCCCAAGGCCAACTCTGCATAGCTCCAGGAGGGAGGAGCTGCTGAGCTTCTCAGGCCTACCTTCTTCTCCAAGCGCCTCCTCTTTTAGGTATAGGCTGCATTAGGGATAGGCTGGAATGTTACTTTAATGGAGGTCCCACTCCTTGGAAACATGAAGACAGGAGAAAGAAGGTTCCCCTACTGCAACCCTAAAATAGACATATTAAATATATTCACAGAAGAACTTCTGAAGATGGATATCTGTGATGGGCAGTTTATCTACCTTACCTGAGTATATATAGGTTGGGACACATCAGAGATACTTGTACCATGAGCCACCAGATTCCTCACACTTGCTTACCACAGGAGAATGAAGGAAGTAGTACAATGCTGGGAGTCAGCATGCCAGAAGAGAGACTACAATTGTAAGGGGCAGGGTGTGCCTATGGAAGGCCAAAGTTGCAGAGGGGATGGCCTAAGCCAGAGGCAGATGGAAAGTGTGGCCAAGGCTCAAGATCTGCAATGAGAACCTACGCAGGGCCCAGCCAATGCAGGTAGGAGAGAACTGGACCCCACCTCCGACAGAGGTAGGTAGCAGATGGCAGGAGGAGACCCAATGAGCAGACAGGACAAAGATTCTCTGCAGGGGTGTTGGCAAGAATCCAGAGGCAAAAGGACTCCTCCATGAACTAGGTGCTGTCCTCATTGCCATGAAATCACCTATGTTCTCCCCTGTACCCAAATGCCATCTTTGAACATTAGAGAGAGTGGAGGAAACATTTGAAAGGAGAGAAACTGGCCCAGTTGAGGTTTAAACATGGAATTTGACTAGATATTTATAGTCAATTTCAATGATGAGAGTTAGAACTAACTTACAAGAACTCTTACGAGATTATTAGAGATGGTGCAGAAAGGTTTTTTTTAAAAAAATTATATCCAGAGTTGGCTAGGCTAGGGTATAGAGGAAAAAGAACCCTCACAGTCTGCTAATGAGAGAGTAACTGAATGAATGAAAACCCGATAATACCTCTCCGAATTTAAAATCAGCACACATTTGCTCCTATGATTCCACTTCTAGTGATTTATCCTAATGACTTCATCAGACAGCAAGAAGAAAGAAATACAAGAATGCTTACAAAGCATTGTTACAGTGAAAGAGTCCCCAATCTCTGTCAATATTGCCAGTAACTGACACTCCCAGATGTTTGTTCACATCTAAGTTGGAGTATAATTTCTGCCATATTTCTACCTTATACTAGTGTGTGTGTGTGTGTGTGTGTGTATATATATAAACTTTTTAAAGAGACAAATTAAATGCTTTGCTAGTTGACCTCTATAAACACACTGCAAAAAACACCAGGAACATTTCTAGAATGAGAAAATGACGTGTGGATCTTAATGCAGGAAGAGACGGGTAAGGCTGTAGAGTCAACTCGCGCCGTGCCTTCAGGTAAATCTGTGAGGATTTTGTTCCTGTTCCTTTGTTCTTGCTTTTCCTTGCTTTGGGGTGTGTTTATATTCATTACTTTAATGTCATTTTTATTGAAGACAGTGTTTATAGTAGACTGTGTTGGTTGCCTGCCCAATTCCATGTCTGTCCAGTCTTTCCTGCTAGCAGAGCAAAGCCAAGGGCCCCCTCAAAATGGAGATTGTAACAGGAGACCCCCAACAAAAAGCTGGGATGCTAAATGCTACACCCTCCCTGTAAGAGTGATCTAGAAATAACCCCACTTCTCTAAGAACTTCAAGGAAAATTGTCTGTCTCAAACCTTTGTGCTGAGTAGAGGGGGAAAAAAATCTCCCTTAAGAGTTTGTAATCTCAAGTCATACTCATGCAGGTTCACAGGCTGAATTCAAACTACCTGGTTGATTTAAAAAACCTCCAAATGGGAATTTAGTTCAAATAGTCCCAGGCTGGTAATTCCCCAGACACCTGACAGCAAATAATGCTTTACTATCTGAAGGAAGTCATCTTCAACCCAGCCCTCAAAAAATTTCCTCAGATAAAGTTCCAAGTAATATAAGCTCACAATCAAAAATAAGAAGTCATGACCCAGAGCCAGCTCAAAAAAATTAGATAGCAGAAAGAGACCTGCAAACATGGTAGCTACTGGATTATCAGACTCAGAATAGAAAGTAAGTTTAATATGTTTATTTAAAAGTAGAGGAGGCTTAAATATATATTACTAAGTGAAAGAAACCAATCTGAAAAGGCTATAATTCCAACTGTATGACATTCTGGACAAGGCAAAATTATAGAGACAGTAAAAAGATTAGTCATTGCCAGGGGTGAGAGGGAAGGAGAAATGAATAAGCAGAGAAAAGAGAATTTTTAGGGTAGTAAAACTATTCTGTATGATACTATAATGGTAGACACAAGTCATTACACATTTTCAAAACCCAGAGAATGTATAACATCAAGAGTGAACCCAAATGTAAACTATGGATTCGAGTGATAATGATTTGCCAATGTAAGTTTATGGATTGTAACAAATACACCACTCTGGTGCAGGATGTTGACCAAAGTGGTGAGGCTGTGCATGTTTGAGGGCACGGGCAATATGGGAACTCTCTTTACATTTTGCTGTGAACTTAAAACTGCTCTAAAAAATAAAGCCCATTAAAATTAAATAGATTAAACTCTAAAGGGAAAAAAATTAAGGAGAGCTAGGTAAGAAGCAAGTGTATCTGAAATAATTAAGCAGCTTTTTTTAAAAGCATCAATAGAATGTCTAGGAAATAAAAAATATAATAATTGAAATTGAAAATACATGTCAGAAACACTAGATACCCACTACAATGGCTAAACTTAAAAAGACACAATATCAAGTGCTGGCAAAGATATGAAGCAATGAAAGCTCTCATCCATTGCTAGTGGGTATGCAAAATGGTATGGCAACTCTGGAAAAAGTTCTGGCAGTGTTTTATAAAATTAAACATACATTTGATATGTGATCCAGAAATCCTATTCTCCTACTCCTAGATATTTATCCAAAAGAAATAAATGCATGTCCATACAAAGACCTTTTAAAATAAAGAAAGGATCTTTTCCTAACAGATAGTAAGACAGTCTACAAAGCCATATAACCATATTAATAAAAACATTTTTGTAGTGGAGAAAGAACCGATAAGTAGAGTAGTAGAAAAGAATGGAGAGCTCAGAGTGAAATCTATAGGTTTGAGCCAAACTATGTGTATATGCACATGCACATCCGTGTATATATAGAAATTGAGTATGTGATGAAGGTGACACCATGAATCAATTGGGAAAGAATGGGTCATTAAAACTGAATTTAAACCTATTACTGCATGCAAAGGTGGACTCCTGATGGATCAAAGGCCTAAATATGAAAAGTAATATAAATATAAAATTAATCCCAAAAAATGCACACAAGCATTTTTGGGATCTGAATAGGGAAAAGAAAGGATTTTTAAACAAATTTTCAGAAACATAAATTATAAGGGGAAAAAAAGGATAAAATTGATTACATCAAAATGAAGGATTTCTGTTAGATGTAGGACATCACAGACAAACTTAATAGATATTTGCAATGACTAAAATCAATAAAGGAATAGTATCTAGAATACACAAGAAATTTCTGCAAATCAAAAAGAAAAAACAGAAGCCCAATAGAAAATGGGCAAAAGATATAAAAAAGCATTTTACAAAAGAGAAAACCAAAAAACTACCAAGCATATGAAGAGATGATCAACCTCATTAGGAATCAAAGAAAAGCAAGTAAAAATAACAATGGGATATCATTTCTAATACCCTATGCCTATTAGATTGGCAAAAATTAGGAAGTTGGCTAATGCCAGGTGTTGGAGGAAAAGTGGAGACACAGAAACCCCACATACTGCCGGTGAGAACTGCTCTGAAGTACCATGGGGACGATGTCATCAAATTAGGAATATGCATTCCCCATGAGCCCACAATTCCACAACCAGGGATAGATCCCAAATATATCCTTATATAGGTCTATACAAAGATGTTTATTGAAGTTCCATTCATGAGGCAAAGAGGCTTTCTGGATGTCCATTACTGACAGAATGATATAATTTATAACAGTACATAATTATCCACAACATATATCAATATAGAGTATCTATGAATAAATTTAATAAAAATTGTTCAAGATCTATATTGAAAGTTACTAAAGAATACCTAAGTAGATCGAGAGGTATACCATATTAATGAATTGAAAGACTTAATATCATACAATGGTCAATTATCCCCAAATTTACCTTCAGATTTAATAAAATTCTAATCAAAATTCCAAAAGTTTTTATTTTAATAGATTTTGCCAAACTGATTCCTATATGTATATATGGAAGAACAAAGAATCAAGAATAACCAAGACACTAAAATAAGTTGCAGCAATTTGCCTTAACAGATACCAAAAAAGAATAATGAAGGCAGTACAGTATTAGCACAAAATCTACACATAGACCAGTGAAAAGAATAGAGAGCCAGAAATAAACCTTGTCAAATATGGAAAATTGATTCATAAGAGAACTAGCATTTCAGCAGCAAAGGAGGACTAATCAATAAATAGTGCTAGGGTAATTGGTTATTTATGTAGAGACAAATGAAATTGGGCCCTTACTTACATACACAAAAATAAATTCCAGGTAGATTAAACACTTAAGTATGAAAAGCAAAATTTTAGATTAGAACAAAATACAGAAAAAGATCTTTAAAACTTTGAGGGTTAAGGATCTATTTCTTATTCAAAACCTAGAAAGCATAAACCACAAAGAGAAAGATTGATAAATACCATTATATTAAAATTCTTCAAAAGACATGAAAATGAAAGTGAAAAGTCAAGATAGAAAGTAATATCATATATACATAATCAAAAAGACCACCCAATAGAAAAAAGAAGCAAAACAGATAAACTTTATGGAAAAGGAAACCTGAGTGGTCAATAAACATATGAAAAGATGTTTGATCTCTTTGGCAAAAAGGGAAATTCAAGGTAAAACCACAGTGAGAAAGCACTGACAGCCACCAGACTGGCATAAATTAGAAAGCCCATCATTTGTCAAGAGTCAGGAGTAACCAGCTGAACACTTACACCACACTGATGGGGGTATGAATTCGTCAAACACTTTGGAAAACAACTTGGCAGCAATTCCACTACTAGGTACGTGCCCGTGTGCTGTTTCCCTCCCAACTGGCTGTGCTGCAATACAGTTCTGACACTAACCACCCAGAGGCTAAAGACAAAGTTCTCCCCAGGACTGCTGTCCACTCAGATGCCACACGCACTTCTAATCAACTAACTATAAATTTTGGAGATCCCAATGGCCCCTCAGTTTTGATAATTTGCTAGAATGACTTACAGAACTCACTGAAAGTGCTATACTTATAATTACAGTTTTATTATAAAGGATATGCATTGGGAGGGTCTGGGAGCCTCATCCAGCTCAGAGATCCTATGCCCTCTCCCTGCAAGTCAGGGGACATCACCCTCCCAGCACATCAAAGAGTTCACCAACCAGGAGACTCAACTGACCTTCGGTGTCCTCAGTTTTTACTGGGGTTTCATTACATAGGCAGGATTAATTGAATCACTGGCAAGGTGACTGAACTTGATCTCCAGCTTCCCTACCTCTTCCAAGAGGTCAGGCATCTGCAAGTTCCAACCCTCCAGTGCTCAGCCTGTTTGATGACCAGCCCCCATCCTGAGCTGTGTCAGGATCCACCTAGTTGCCTCATTAGCATAACAAAGACACTCATCACTCAGGAACTTCCAAAGGTATTTGAAGCTCTGTGCCAGGAACCTGGAACAAAGACCGGAAAAATTCTTTATTATACAACAACCCTAGAGAAACTCTTACATACGTACCTCAGGAGACATGTACAAGAGCACTATTTGTAATAGGAAATAAAAGGAAACAACCTACATTTCTCAGGTTAGATTGTGATAAACTCATACATGGCAATACTGTATATACAGCATAGATAGTGGTGGCAAGGACAGGGAGTTATTGATTGGGAAAAGAAGGGTAAGACCATGCGCTGGGGTGATGGATCAGAAGACCCTCCTTTGAGATTAGAGGTGACTCTGAATGTAGGGAACTTGTGCCTTCACCTTGATTTCAGATTTCTGAAGGTAGATGTCTCACTGAAGTGTCCCACTCACCAATAAGTATGAGAGAGTTGACTACTGTACCCTATCACATCAATAACCATTAGTTCCCTGAGGTCTAAGGCCATGGAAAAGGACTCAGGTTCTCTAGATTACCCAAGAGGCCAATGATTAGCTAAGTCACAAGAGCAAACTAGTAGTGTCACATCCAATGCTGTCAGAGGCCAAAAGGGGCTGAGGCCACACCTCTGAGAGGCATCTGCAACAAGAAACCAATGTGAAACCAACGTGGCGCAAGGAAACCTGTGTGTTCCACCGAGCAGAGACCACTGCGCAAGTACCTACACATTCTCAGGCCCATCCAAATCAAGAAAGTGAGAGCCTCCCCTCCCTGGACCAGCACCAGCAGACCCAGTACCAAGCCAGCAGAGAAACTCCTTAATCAGAAACGCAGCCTACCTGCACGCAGTTTCTGCACCCAGATGCCACCTCAGGGAGAGAAAGTGTCAAGGTGAGAACCAATTAATTGACTTTCTCTTCCAAAAAATCAAAGTTTAGGCCAGAAATAAGATAAGTGCCATGTGCCAAAATAAAAAGAAAAAAAGAAAATGGGGACCCTGGTTCTAAGTTTGGATATAGAGATTACAGAAAATTCATTTTCATAAACTGAAAAACTGAGTTTTATAAACTGTTCTACTTCTGAAACATTATATTCACTGCATTTATAGACAGGTAGGTAGGTAGATGTATTACATACACACAAAATGTTATCTTCGTTAACATTTATAACAAAATATGAGAACACATAAGCGTACTGTTCTTCAACTTGCCTTGTTCTATTCACAGAGCATTGTGGGCTCCTTGACAAGTTATTTACACAATATTTCACTATATGAATCATATATAACATGGATTTGAAGATAATTACCTTGCCCCCCGAGTCTTCTCTTCCAAGCAAACATCTCCAACTCTTTCTGTGGCACATGCCCAGGCTCCTGTTTGCCTTACTGTTTAAAATTCCAACTTGTCACTGTTCCTCTTAAAGTGTATCAGTGAGGGTCAGGCATGGGAAGTGAGCAAAGACAGGTGAGAAGATGATTTTCCATGGCAGAGCACTCAGCAAAGGGCCCTGGCAAGGATTTGGTCCTTGCCACAACCTTCTGAACCCCCACTTAGAAGTCTCTTTTCAAGGTGCTGACAGTATTTCTAAGGTGCTATCTTTGGACCATACATTCTGGCCAACCCCACCCAAGACTGACCTTCCAATCTGGATTTAACTCTTTCTCCACCAAAGTCAAATTTCCTGGCCTTAGCTGCTCATCTCTGTGACCTCCAGAATTCTTCTAGGGTAGCTTGTAATAAGGTACTCCATCTCAAGTGCAAGCATCTCCTTCTTAAGAAAAAGTAAAACAAGCGCGGTAGTAGATACAGGCCATGTGTAATATTTGTAGTACCCAGAAAAGGGGTGCTCCCAGTCCCAGCTTGACCCCTTTCTGTTCCCACCCTGGCTTCACCGGACACCACAAGAGGCCTAATACGCATGTTTGTGTCCAACCTAGTCTGTAAGTCCAAGCTCTGTTCACACAAAGCATCTCTCTCCCTAACGTGACCTCCCGTTGGCTGTCCCTCTGACCTCGGAGTGCAAAGCTGGACTTTTCAGGCCCTGGCAACAGGCTGGGGCCATCTGGGCAGACAATTCTTGGATCCTGACACCTGAGTTGTATTCTAGATGGGGGGGGGGTGTGTGTGCAGACAGTAGGTGGGCAGGGGTCCAGCTGGAGGAGGGGCCTCTACAGTGCATAGCCAGGGCTGCCTGGCCATCCTGCTGTCAGGGGGTCCCACATGGCATGGCAAGGCTTCTGGGCAATGAGGCCAGGCCTGAGACCGTGCTTGGGTTCTGTCAGGAAAGCAATAGGGAACCATAAATAATTTTGTGCCAAGGGGAACGTGATTGGATTTGTATTTTAAAGAGGCAGCCTTCTGCCGTTGGGGAAATAGTGGAATAGAAAATCAACAAGAACAAAAGATAATGGCGAGGAAGGCGTAGCCTACCGAGAACAGATGCTGCGGGGAGCAGGAGGAGAAAACAGGGTCCTGGGGCAGGTGGGAGGCAGCCTGGGGGAGGACAGGCCCACAGAGCAGACTTCAGACCTGAGTTGAATCCAGGTTCTCACCATGGAGGAAACCAAGTTACTCCACCTCCTTGCACCCCAGTTTCCCTCATCTTTAAAATATTATAGAACAGAGATTTACTGAGAGAATTCACATAAGTGTTAATATGGATATGAGTTGTCCAGGCAGGCCTGACTCACAGGAGGTGCTCAGAAATGGAAAATTCCCCACAGAAGATTTTTGGAGAGTTTCCACAGAGAGCAAATAGGATACAGCAAAGAAAGGCTGGGAAGAAAAGTATCATTTATTTCATAATCTTGTCAAGCTCCTTGGAGGAGAAAGGGAGTCAAAGAAGGAAATAGAAAGACAGACAGAAGGTTGGAGCTTTATAAAAACGTAGAGGCCTGGACAAGCCTTGGGGAGGTGCTGTGGGCTTCTTTGACGAGTACCCTGAAAGCCAATGGCAGCAAAATGGGAACAGTTTTAATTCATTAAGCGCATAATTTTGTGGGGCTTGGGAAAACCACCAAACCCTCAGGGGCCGACAGCAACCCCAGCCCACCCACCCCATCAAGAAACACACTTCCAGGACACTCTTGGAGTCTCTCCAGACCGGCTTCTGATGAAGCTGTTCCCACAAGGATGACCAGAGCCAAGAGTCTCAGTTTCCTGGTGAACAAAGGAACCAGTAACTGCCAATGACCACGGCAAGTAAAACAAAGACAGTTTCAAAGAAGGTGCTGAGAACTGAGAACAGTGACACAGGCAAGAGTTGGAGAGAAAATAGAAATCCAACAACTTGGCTAAGCTTTGATCCATTTTTCTTCTAAGCCTCTACTCACAGAATGCTTTTGTTAAGAAATAACATTTATAGGGGCTGCAGCTTCCAAACTGCACAGGGGTGTGGGGGGAAGTGTGTGTCTGAGAAACTCGGTCTGTCTGGGGCAAAATATCAACCACCTACTTTTCCCAACTCAAGAACCTCCCTCCTCAACACAACTTTCGAGAATCACCACCACTGTCATGGAAGCTGACATCTTACTTATGTTTCCCTGTGGCCAGGCTGGGGTCAAACACAGGAGTGTAGCAAAAAGGGCCCAGGCCTGGCAGGGGATGATTTTGATCCATCCACCCTGGGGTATGGACCCTGCACCCTCCCTGCTGCGCATGCAGGTTTTTCCTCATTTATCTTCAAGTTTTAAGATGTGTGCTCATGCCACACCCTCGTCCCATGGGGAATCCTCAGCCCCATCACACATGCTCAAGGCAGTAGCCTGGTCATAGTGATTTCACATGCCTCCTTGCTGCCAAAAACAGGTAGATGGATAAACATGAACACACCCCATGGAAGGCACTTGGGAGTGAAGAGTCCCTGTGGCCCTGGGGGACATGGGAGGAGGGGAGTGGCTAAAAAAATAATATTTATAGAGATAGACAATAGATAGTCAAGTCCCATTAAATCAAAATCAATTAATCACAAATCTGCAGCCATTTAATTTGGGCAAAGGTAAAGCTTACCCTTAACACTGCACAGGGCTTCTCCCCATTGCCATGTATAGAACGCCATTTACGCATGGGAAATCACTCACCCAAGTGCTTCCTCCTTGCCATTTATATCACACATTCTCTTTTTCACCCCAGGGGGTGACATCCAAGGCAAAGTTAACTTAAGGTAGAACCCTCCACTACCACCCAACCTAGTAATAAGGGCCCCTTCTCTGCTGGATTTAATGTCTCATTATTCACCATGGCAGGATGGCAAACCACAGCACGCACACTCTTCCTTCACTCCCAACCCGGAAGGCATGACTAGCTGATCAGAGCTACAGGATCCTTCTAAATCCAGTGCTCCTTCCTCTCAGACATCCTCCTTCCAACGAGAAAACATCTGTTCTGTGCCCAAGGGTCTAAGCAGTGAGGTTACTTACTCAGTGGAATTACACTATCCATTTTGGGAAGAACTGACAAAGCAGGTGATGGAATGGGGCTTTCTGTTCCCTCACCCCTTTACCACGGAAAGTGGTTTGACAGACTGAACACTGAAAAGGAATGAAGATCTCCTTGGCCACTTGGCATGTCCCCAGGCTACAGCAGGGATCTAAGAAGGGGGTGGGAGGAAAAGAAAGTGGCAAGGGCAGGGGGGAGAGAGAAGAGGATTCCCAGATGCCCAGTCAATTGAGAGTCACCCCAGTATAGGGGGTAAGCACACGGCTCTGAGTTCAAATCCTGCCTCCATCGTACTTACTGTGTGCCTTTGAGTATGTTACTTAACCTCTCTGCCCCTTGGTTTCCTCATCTGTAAAATGTAAATAATAACAATACCTGTGTCATAGCATTGTTGTGAAAATTAAATGAGATAATCTAAGAAGAGTTTCTAGCATATACTCATACTCAACAAATGTTACTTTATTGTTGTTATAATTCCTGTTATCAGACAGGATGCTATTGGAGTAGGTAACACAAGATTCAATAAAGGCATTGATTATCTTGCAGTGAGCCCAGAGGTAGGAAGTTCCAGGCACAGCTGGTTAAATCACAACTGCTTTGAATCTTCAGGTCAGCAGCTGTTTCCCCACCAGTACAAGCTGACCCTGCATCTCCAGTTGTCACATGGCCTCTAGCAAAAAAAATGAGGAGGAGACACGTCCAGCAAAGGGGACAGAAGGAGATGGCTGTTGGGGACAGAACCAATAGTGTATGATAACTCAGACTGAATTCACGGAGAAAGGAAAGACATATTTTGTGCACACACACCCCATACACACATACTCCACCTGTGCATGTTTGGTTAATGGGACACACCTACATGCATTCCACACATCAGGGGATGTAGCAGAGGGGTTACACCTGTGTGACCACCCACCTTGTGCTGAGGCATTTCACGTTGTCTTGTCTCTGCCTAGACCTCTCCAATGGATATCAAAGCCTTTGGTTGGGTTTAAACAGGTTCATTTGCTCTTGAGTAATTAGTGCTTTGAGGGAGCCATAGGCTACAATTCATCAGATACTGCTGCCTGTTCATTGTAAGCAGAATTTAATCTGGGAGCTACATCATATGAAAATAAAGCTGCCTAAAACCACATACATTCAAATTGTGATGATAATAATGCAAGCAGGCAGGTTTTTCTTGCATGGCTTATAAAGTGGTCCAGAAACAGAGGAGTTCCAGAAATCTTTCAAGCTACAGTGCTTTGAAGAAAATGTCACTCTTTTGGAAATATATACATATATATGAAGTCCCACAGATTTAGAAATAAGATGTAGGTGTAACTCCTGGCTCCCACCATTGTGTGACCTAGGACAAGTTAGTCCACTCCCCTGAAACTCAGTTTCACTGTCTTTAAAATGGGCACAATAATACCTAATTCAGAGACTTAATGGGAGAACAAGTTAGGTAAAACATGAACATACACTGCCTGGTCTAGGAGCTGCACTGGGAAAGTGTTAATGTAGTGGGTTCGATGGTGGTCCCCAAAAGATATGTCCACTCAGAACCTGTGAATATGACCTTATTTGGAAAAAGAGTCTTTGAAAATGTTAATCAAGGTAAGGATCTTCAGATGAGATCATACTGGATGATCCAGGTAGACCCTAAATTCAATGTCAAGTGTTCTTTTAAGAGGCAGGCAAAGGGAGATTTGAGACACAAGCAGAACAGAGAAGGAGGCCACGTGACCATGGAGGCAGAGAATGCTGCATCCCTCCTATACCTCCAGTAACAAGCACAGTCTATGTTAGGCATTCATTCATTTCTTTTGTTTTTTCTTTGTTTTGATTTTTTAGTTGATTGGCAAAGACAATAACTGGTTCCAAGAAGGAATTAATATGGTACTGCATGAGTCAGGATAGGCTCACAAACCACCCCCAAAACTCAGTGATTTAAAACAACAAAGGACTCTTCCTCACTAATACTACTTGTCCAAGTGAAGCTGGGGTTGAGGAGGGTCTGCTCTGTGCCTTCCTCACTCTGAGCCCTGGGGGAAATGTACCCTCTTATCATGAAGCTGTTGGGTTTGCAGGGAAGTAAGGGCTAAAGGACCCAGCACAGACGTTTACATGCTTGTGCCTATCAGGTTACTTCTGCTCCATTGCAATGACTGGAACCACTGACATGGGAAATTGCAATGCTTGGTGAACCCGAATTAGGCGAGAGCTAGATATTGGGCAATATTGGAAATAGCTTCCACAGATATGGACTTGGTGATCTCTCTGCCTCCACATTTTAAAATTACAAAAAAAACCCAATATGAATTGAAGATGAATGAACTGATCACAGGCCTGGGAGTTTTCAATCTAGTTATTACCACCTAAATGTTGGCCCTGACCCATAGACTCCACGATGTGGCAGCTGTGGATTATAAGAAAGCACTACACATCACTGTCATTTTATTTTTCTTCTTCTGGACAGCCACTCCCCCTACCACCAAGATTCATGGGAATTCAGTCCCCAAGAGCCTGTTAACCTTAGATGCTCCACAGGGTCCAGTCTAAAGAGCCCAGATCAATGAGATCAAGCAAACAGTTTCTCAGAAGTCTCTAACAAAAAGCAGACGGCTGGCAGCCAGCATGAGACACCAAGATTTGTCTTTGTGGGCGGCTGGCTGGAGCCTGGGGGAGATGTCATTTTTTTAACAGGCCTCAGAATGGGAATGGATTTTTTACCTGCTGAAGGAGCCACCAGTTAGCAAACATTGCTCTTCCAGGAAAACAAATACACAGTTGGGATACTCATTTTTCTTCCATTATTAAATATTGTTGGCTTGATTTAAAAAGATTTCAAATACAGCAGCTCTTTAAAATTCCCTGCCTGCCTCCCTTTCTCCATCAGCCCGCCCTTTGATGGGGTTTCAGTGCCCACATGCACCGAAACAACTGCTATTTCATCTTACATTTCTATAGCAGAAAATGTAGGTCACTGATCTTAGAAGTGGCCTAGTTTCCCAGCTCTAAATAGAAATCTTTCCCTAGGTTGAGGCTTTTTTCTAGGTTTATGTCTAATAAAAGTACAACCTGCTTAGCCAGGCCAAACAAACTGAGCTCTGACCCCCTCTCCACCCAGCTGCTGAACTGGGAGATTGGAAGAACGGCCCATTGGGCTTGCAGCCTTAGGAATGTCCAAGGCCACAGCTATCCCTGAAAAGCAACTTGAGGGTCAGAATGTGCCTCTGAGGACACAGGTGATGGGGCCTAACAAGGAATACGCGGCAGCTCCCACTTGGTCCAGCAAAGCAAGGGCAGAGCAACTGAGATTTGTCAGATGTTCACCTGTGTTGGACACTTCCGTACACCTTCACATTTCATCCCTGTCAGGGTTAGCTCAGGGTCCTTCTCCTCCCCCACTTCCTTCCTTCCCTCCTTCCTTCCTTCCCTCCCTCCCTCCTTCCCACCTTCCCTCCTTCCTTTCTTTCTATTTTTAACCATACAAGTAATCCAGGTTTATTGTAGAAAGTTGGAAAACACAGATGAGCTAAAAGAAAAACAAATTATCCATAATACAACTAGAGAAAAATCCTGCTAACATTTCTTGTGTATCTTTCCAGTTATTTTGCTATGCATATATATTGATATTGACTTATTTTTAACAAGATTGGGATCATAATAGTCTGTGGCCTGGTTTTCTCCTTTAACCTATATTATAATGATTTTTCTGGTCAATTTATGTGTGTGTGTGTATACATACATGACCTTGGGATTTTTTTCTAAAATTACAGAATCTTATAAAATAAATTCTAACCTGAAAGAGATAGCTTGTCATTTTTTTAAGATTATTTCATTTAGGGTCTCATAAAACAGCTAGGCAAGCAGATAGTAGAAATTAAGGAGCTGTGGGACCTTAGCCTAGGTGGATGTCAGGTGCGGGGTGTCCTCTGTAGTGAACATGAGGTTAGGTTCCTCAGCAGGGGGCGCCGGAGGGACACTGCAGGAGGAAGTGGATCTCGTACTGTTTCTGGCGCCCACTGGAGGTGGTGTGAGGGCATCTAATGAGTCTATGCCCCCACCGCTACCCTTCTGAAGTCACTCTGCGACCGTGCAGAATTGCCTGCTGATAATATCCCTGCAGTCTTCTCAGCATGGAAACCAGAGCCCATGTTTGTGTCACACGCTCTGAAGGCTCCATCCCGCCAGCGCCTGGTCTCCCCCTGCACACTGGCCATTGGTTGACAGCCTTCTCTCTGCACTCCAGAGGGTGGTCTGTTGCTTGTCCAGCAACTCCAGGCCAACACCAGCCTGGCCAAACCAGCAAACTTCATTGCTTCCCAGTGGCCAAACCACCCCTTCTCCAACAAAGTCCTAACCCCTACCAAGTTTGTCCTTTCTTAGGTTGGCTCCCTCAGCCCCAGGGAGCCATAGCAAGTTTACTCATACCTTCTAGTTATTCTTTTGTCATGATCATTTTTTATATTAGACTTTCTCCGTTTAATCTGCTATGTGGCTTCTATCTCCTGATTGCACCCAGACTGCTACAGCCATGCTCCTGACTCAGCTCTCTAATGCTGCAGTCACTTAGGGCAAGCCACCTGGCACAAATTGGGGCCATTTATACCAACGCCCCAATAGTGGTGGCCCCAGACTTCATCTTCCCCAGCAGAAACTCACTTCCCACTCACAGTGCTCTAAAGGATGCCCTATAGGCCCTGCCCAGGCCAGCCCCTTGATCACCATGCAGCCGCAGGCCTCTCCTCTGCTCCCGCTCCCCAGCTCCAGCCCCGCAGTCTGCCACGAAAACAGATTCCTTGGCCCTGACTTTCACATCTTACTCAAAAAGGCTCATGCCATAATCTCACCTCCTCTCACGTCTTCTTGAACTTCAGTAGCTCAGCCCTAGTACCATTCCCAAAGCAGGCTCACAAATACCTCTGCATTTGACCCAAACTATAGCTGTGTAAGGAAGAGCAGGAGCTCTTCTCCCCATTTAACAGATGAGGAAACTGAGGTTCCAAGGTTCAATGCTGAATTACAATGAGAACAAATGGCATTTCCAGGAGTGAATCCAGGGTATTGCTGAGATATCACTGAATCACCCACTCCTGTTGGGCAAGAAATGCTCATTTCTACATAGTATAGGCAATCTAAGGTCACACCTGGAAAGCCTGACCCTCAGCCCACAAAGGGCCTCCACATTTGCCTGCACAGTTTAAGCCCTGCTCAGCTGAGAGCTTCTGTGGGAGCTGAAATTCCACACACCCAGCATAGGGATGAATCAGCACAGAGAAGTGCAGCATTTTGGCATTTGACCACCCAGAAGAGGCATTTTTATGTAATTCACACAACCACAGAGAATTTACTAGCAGCTGAGGTAGTTCAGATTTCATGCCACTTGAAGGTATCCCCAGCTTTGGCCAGCATAGAGTCAACATTCTATGGGGCTCCTGGGCAAGGCACCTGGTGGGTGGGTAATGGGACAGGGAGAAGAGAAGTCCACAATATGAACCTAAATCATTTGCCCCTGCAGACATCCCTGATTCATGCTGCATTCTGTCGGTCTCTCAGGCATCTGTCCTTGCAAGTACTCATGGAGACACGGAGCTACCCCTCTTGCTGGTGTCTAACTCCTTCAGGTCCTGCAACTTACTGTACTTCCGTGCATGTTCGGGAGCCCTGGAATCCCTCTGTCCTCCTTGTCCCAGTGGAGCACAGACATCTCCATGGAGCTGCATATCTCCATGGGCTCTATGCAGCCATTCCCCCTCCAGCCTTGCTTCCTCCCTAGAGAGAGGAAGGGAATGGGGTAGGACCTCCCAGACAGTCTGTATTTCCCTTCATCTTTCCTTCCTCTTCCAGCCCAACCACATATTTTCTAGACTAGGTAGAAGCCCTACTCTTTCTTATGTTCCTCCCAAACATTTGTCCCCCACACAATCCTTTCCATTTCCCTAGGGGCTTCAGCTTTGGGAGGCTAAATTCCAGGAAACTCCTCTTTGTTTGGCTTTAAACCCTGTCCACGCCCCTGTCCCTGGAACAATGGAGCTAGAAAGGCCTGGTCACCTCAGTGAAAGAAAGAGCAAAGAGGAGATATAAGGAGGGTAAAAAACACAAAGGTTGGGAGCTCAGAAATATTATTGCACTGCACGATTTTACTGAAGTAACCATGCAGCAGAAAGGAAAGTCTGTCTCTCCCAACATGATAGCAGAACAGCTGGAAGGCTCTTTGCTCCAGTGCCAATAATGAGGACCAAGTGCTGGCCATGCCAATGTCATGACTGAGTTGCTGGACCTCATGGTCAGTCCAAAGACTCACTCAGAATGGTATCAAGAGTCTTGGTCAATCTGTGAACAGGGCAGACTGAGGCAGCCTCCTGCCATCTGAGATCTTCTGAAGAACCCTTCGTATAATCAATACATTCTTCCTGAGCCTCAGAAATGAGATGATTCCATGCTCAAAGAGAGGCTAAGGAAGAGTTTGAGAATCCAGGCAAACACCGGGACAATGTGTCGAGAACTCAGACCTAGAGCCAAAGAAGAGACAGAAGAACTTTTCACTTGAAAGTCCTATCAACTTTGCCCAAGACACACCCTCTGTTTTTAACCACTGTCCCTGACCACGACCAGAAAGAAAGCAGAAAACCCACTTTAGCTGATACCACACTCAATGGAAGCATCAGGAGTTTGACCCAGTTTGCCCTAAAATTGCTCCCTGAACTACAAAAATCAAATGTTGGGAGTAATGGAGGTTTTAGAGACAGCACTAAATGCAAAGCTTCCCAGTGGAGTGTGCTCTGGGTAGGTCAAAGGCAAAACTGCATCCCTGAACCTCAGGAGACCCCAAATCTCCAAGACTAAGGCCAAAGATGCTCCATGAAAACCCTCGCTGCTGTGCCTGCACCAAGGAAACATCAGCACCACCTCTCTGCTCCCCTGTCCCACCAAAGTTCCATCTGCTCCGGAGAAAACCCCCAGCACCCAGATCAGGGAAGAGTGGAAACACTTGTGCCTACTCTTCTGACGGTACCAAAGTGAAGTCCAAATGGCCCACAGCAAACCGCTGTAGAAGGTACAGAAATAGCAACTCTTTGCAGTAGTGCAGCCTGGCCAGCCTGAAGCAATGCATTCTATGAAGCTGATCAGTTCTCCTATTTGAATGTCAGTCTGCAGAAGTCCACAGGACCCTATTTAGAATCTTGAGAGGAGTTCAGAATCCTTTGCCACCAAAAACCCCAGAGGAAAGAAGCTTCAGAAATGCTTAGACCCACTTGAGGAAGTCGTTTCAACAGGTCTTGGGGGCAGTGACCCATTTTCCATTTGTTTTGACCCCAATTTTGGCCCATATTGCTAAAGGAGAGCCCTGACTCTCCATGCATTTTTGTCTTGTCCACCCGCAGCTCTCCGGAAGGTCCTTGTTTCACCAAGTATGCGTCTGCCCCTCCTGGTTTGAAACCAGAGGAGCGCCATGGAGCTGCTGCGGAAGGCTCCCAACTTCCTCTGCTTGGCCTCCAAAGGCCCCCAGGATGCAGGTCCCATAGCTCTGTGCAGTACTTGTGGTCACCCTTAGAGGGGAAACTGAGGATGTGGAGCCGTGGAGGAGTCACTAGCGCTCTTCAAGCTTGAACAGCATATGTACCCCCTTTAACCCACAAGTTTTTTCTTTTGGACCCTTCAGTGTTGACCTATTTTTATTTGTGTTAGTTGCAACCAAAAATGCAGTTCAAACTGGCTTGAACGAGAAAGGGATCTAATTAGGTTCAAACAAATGAGGACCCCTGGGGTACAGGGTACAGCGGCTATCAGGGCTGTGCACATGAGCCTCTGGCTCCCTTCTCCGTGATCCTGTGCTGTGCTTCTGCCTTCCGGCAGGTGTTGACCTGCCACAACATGGCTGCTGGGAGCATTTGGGGGCTGTGTGCTATTTTTTGTTGATATCCGGGAGACAGAACCCTGTTGCCTACCCCTAAACCAGTCACTGAGGCCTGAGGAATGTCTGGAGCTGATCATCTTAGGCCATCACTTATGGGACCAACCACTACGGCAAGGAGGAGCGGGGTGGCCCTCCTTGCTCTAGACATCTAAGCCAGCAAGAGCCCGCCCCTGCAGCTGGAGGCATGCCAAGCCCACCCACTCAACCAGCTGCTGCACAGAGTTGGACAGGAAGAAAACGGAGTTTGGGGTACCATCCACATGTCCACGTAATCACAATGTTCTGGTCTTTGGTGAGTTTGCCAGTAGACGCATGCTTCAGACTGCTGTGCTCTATATCTATGGGGCGTGCGTGCGTGTGTGTGTGTGTGTGTGTGTGTGTGTTTCTCCCCCTCTCTGCCAGTGTCAGGTAGCTTCTCTGGAGACAGCTACATCTCCTACAAAGCTTTAACTGTCTCCACTTCTGCCTGGTAGCCCCAGCCCCTGGGCTCTGGAGCCACCACCTTCTGCCTTTGTCCCTCCAGCCTAGGGGTGGGGTGGCCTCCTACTGTTACCAGTCTCCTGAGTGTCTCACCACCAGCAATCCTACCACCTGTGTAACCACTTCCTTGCATTGTGTTGCCTTTGTTTCAAATGTTTAGAGTGGTTTCTGTTTTCCTGGTGGAACTCTGTTGCACTCCTAAATATGCACAAACATAAAACCAGGTATAAACTCTGTAAGCATAGGGCTCTTATATGAGTGCAATAAAATTCAAAATATCATTAACTCAACACAATATACTATACAGACTATATTACTTTGCTAAAACTCAATTCCCTCTTGAAATGTGCATATGAGTCCCTTTACTGTGGAACAGTTTCTTTCTGAGCTCAGCAGACTTATGCCAGCAATGTTACACAACATGACTCTTTTCCCCCCTACTTTTCTCTATTTAAATTTCTGTAAAACTTTCATTTGTAGAATATCAACATTGATTGCTGGTTTTCACATCCAAAATCTATTGTAAAGATGAGCTCTGAAATCTCATAGCCAAGCTTAATTATAAGGTCATCACACAGATTTTCCAAAATTTGTACATATAATAATTTTACTATTAAAAGAAAAGTATGACATTTTAAAATGCACAGTGAAAGAAATATGGGCATGTTTTTCACACAGATACTCTTAAATGGAGAAGAGCCCTGGGTCAAATTTCACAGCTCCTGAATTAACATTATTGCATTCAGACTATGTGCCAGGGATGCCCCAATTAATCCTAATGACAATACTTCAAGGCAGGTATTATAATTTTCATTTTACAGATGAGGAAACAAGTTCAAAGAAATTGACTTGCTCCAAGTCTCACATCTAAGATGAGGCAGAGCCTGCCACATTTTCAAACCCATACTGTGCCTCCTCACACACCTCATGCCTGCTCACTCTCCTTCCTGTTGGCACTGGAAATGCAAAACCCATTCATTCATTCAATAAGTATTTATTGAACACCTACTATGTGCCAGGTGCTGTTCTAAGCACTAGGTACAGTAGTGAGCAAAACACAAAAACCTGCCCAGTGGAGCTCACATTCTAGTGGAGGAATTAGAAAATAAACAGCACTGATAGGCAAAACATAAGCTATGCAGATAGTGCCAAGTGTCAGGGAAGCATGGAAGGGGATAGGAAATGTTGTGGCGGGGAGGGTTGGGATTTTAGATAGGGTAGTCAGGGAAGGCTTTTGAGCAAAGACCTGAAGGAAGTGAAGGAACAAGACACACAGACATCTGGGAGAAGAGTATTTTGAGCAGAGGAGACAGCCAGCGCAGGGGAAACATGCCTGGGGCCAATGTGGCTGGAGCAGAGAAAACCAGGGGGCGTAGCAAGAGGCTTGTCGGAGGGAGTGCAGAGTCAGACACATGGGGCCTTGTAGGGCATTGTAAGGACTCTGGCTTTCACTCTGAGTGAGTCACAAAGCCACTGGAGGGTTCTGAGCAGGATCATTCTGGCTGTTATGTCAAGAAGAGATCATAGAATTTTCTGCAACGGTGGAAATGCTCCATACTGTCCAGTGGTAGCCACTGGCCACATCTGGCTGTTGAGCACTTGAGCTGTGGCTAGTATGATTGAGGGACTGAATTTTTATTTAACTTTAATTAATTTAAATTTTACAAAACTGTACTGGACAGCACAGCTGTAGAGATCCAGTCTAATAAATTGCACCCAGGCAGCTCTTGCCCCTCGCTGGGATTTACTGGGAAGACAATCACCTGTGCTTTTATTATGTGTGCTTCAATCTCAAATCTGCAGACACTAGTCAGAGTGCCTTTGAGAAATGGTGGTGATGTGAATAAAGTGCTAATTTTATCTCTGAAATGGCCCATTAATAAATAACAAAGTGTTTATAAATATGCAAAACACACAATTAGTCAATTCTGCAAATTCTCTGTGACGGGATCCTTAAAGCATGTCCTAGAATGAGAGGTGGAGGAAGCAAAATAAATTTAGCTTCTCTTTAAACCCTACAAGCAATGAATACTGAATAATTTACTTCTGAGAGTTACAACACAAAAGCAAGTCATTTACGGGTTTCTCTGAACATGAGCAGCACATTCTAACTTAATTCATGTATGTGGAAGCCCATTACAAAAAGGAAATGAGTTACCAATGAGAGCAATGGCAGATGGCAGCTGTTTTTACACTACTTCATGGACCCTGAATTACTCTAATCATCATTTTATTTAAGCCCAGAAGGCCATAAGAAATGTCACTGACTGCACTGAAATATGTCTCCCTTATACATATAAACTAGAACCTGCAATAAGTACATTATTCAAACAATTTCTTGCAGTGACAGGCACCAGCCCACAGGCCAAAGGCAGTGGAAAATCCTACAGTACCCCCAGGCTCTGGCAAGGCTGCCTTCTGAAAATATTTTAGAAAGAGCCCTCTTTAGCAAGTAAGATGCTCTCTAGCCAAGTGGAGTGACTGCCTTTTCTAGAATCCTTGTTAGCATACCTGCTGCATTCCCTCCCTCAGCAAATGACCCTTGTCAGCCCTTCTTGCCTAAACCAGAGATCTGGGCATTATTTTTTATTCTTATCCCTTCTCGATTCCAATCCAGTTGTACTGCACTAAAAGAACCTTGTACTTGGTCTCCCTGTCTCCTGCCCTGGCTTCTCTCTCCAACCCATTCTTTACACAGCCGTCTGCAATGTACCTGTGCCAGGAAAGGTCTCTGGCACATAGCAGATCCTCAGTAATACTCCATGTAGTAAATGAATGAGGTCTGACAGGCAGGCAGAGCCAAATGAGGCAGGTATTGGAGAGGAGTTTGATCTTGACTCTGAGAGTCATGGGAAGCCATGGAAGGGTTTTGAGTAGAAAAGTGTCTTAATCTGATTTGTATATTGTCAATGTCCTCCAGCCCACACCACCAGGAACACACTTGTGGTTAAACAAGTTGGGTGTACTGATTCAGTGCAATAAGGGAGAATGCACATCGTGGGGAACTGTGGGGTATCTCAGCAAGAAGGGACCCTAAATTATAGGATTGGGGCTTACATTAAGGAATTCTGGAGAAGGTTTGAGCAAGTGGGGTTTGCTCTGGGTTCGATGCAGTCAGAAAGCAGGGGTAGTTCTGTGGCTGACTGCTTAATGAATCTTATCTTAAAGATGAGAAAAATAGAGGGAGGCTGAAGCTGTCATTGGTAAAAGAGCAACTCATATTAGTCAGGATGGAAGGCTATTTGGTCATTTTTGTGGTTGGGACAATGTTTATGTTTTTGTCTCTGTCCAGACATGATGACAGAGTGCTTTTGTTTTTGTTTTTATCTATCATGGTCACAGAGTGGCCTTGCTTGATGTTGGAGTTTTAGGACATGTTCATGTTGGACAGAAGAGTGAGTTGTTGGCTGTGAGTGCCGGGCCTGGTCCTAGAGACACCACGACCCACTGGCAGTGCCAGCCCAACTCTCAGCTATCAGGGCTGCTTCTTTCTTTCTCAGTATTAATAAGACAAAGATTAGAAGCAGAATCCAGTTGAGGGATGGGGGTGCTACAAGTAGTCCAGGGAGAGATGGGGGTGGCTTGCATTACGGTGATGAGGTGGTAAGAAGTGATTGGATTTAGGACACTCAGGTGGTTATATTCTCCACTCAAACCATCTTGAGCTTTTCAGCTCCTCAGAAGGACCTTGACATCTCCCCCACCAGGCCCTTCCTGGAGCAGTCCTATTGAGCCTCTTCTCCACCCCCACCACCTCAGCCCTATCTGCCTGACATATTCCTTTTCCTCCTCCTCAAATGTTACCCTCCCCAGGAAACCTTCCCCAACCCTCCCATCCCAAGTCTGGGTTAGCTGTCCCTCCTGTGTGTGTCCATAATATCTCACTGCATTATTACTGTTTACTTACCTGTATCCCCTACTAGCTTGTACACCACATCAGGGAAGAAGTGATGTCTTGTTCACTATGTGTACCCAGGTCCCATCACATACTAGATGCTTAATAAATACACATTAAATGAATCAATGCTTTACTGATACTTATAGCATTCTCTAGTCTGGTTTCCAGCAAGTCATTATCCACTCCTGACTATCAAGCCATAATGCTATTCCAAAACTAAGCTGTCTTTTCTTTTGAGCATACCCGCCAAATAAATGATATTCCTGGCACCACAGTATATATTCAAGTTTCCTGAAAATTAAATCTATAAACCACTGAAATAGCAGAAGCGACTGTGGGATACTATCCTTAAGTGGCAGTAAGTGTCTTGGCTGTGAATGGTTTTGGTTTGATTTGTTAGCAGAGTCGGGAGATATTTATAAGCTTTCTACCCCTTATGACTTTTGTAAGCCAAAAATAGCATCTTTTGTTTTGTCATTCATTCATTCAACAACTAACTTTCAAGAGTTAGTGCCAGGTGTCGTTCTAAAATGTTCTGGAGCTATAGGAATGAAACAGAGACAAAAAGCTCTGATCCAGCAGGACTCACCTACCGGACAGGAGTGGCAACAAGGAAATAGAGAAATAAAATATATTATGTTAAATAGCAGCACATGCTAATGAGAAAAACAAAAGCAGGGGGAAAATACATGTAAAATTTTATAGGAGTTGGGAATTTTAAGTAGCATCTCCAGGAAAGGCCACACTGAGAAGTTCATTTAGAGGAAAGGCCCACAGGAAGAGGAGGTGCCAGCTCAGCTCAGCGCAGCAGATGACATCTGGGGGAGGCACAGCCAGTGCCAAGACCCTGAGGCAGGACAGTACCCCAGTACACTTAACGCAGATCAAGGTCTGGCTGGGGCAAGGGACAGAGGAGTGGAGAAGAGGTGAAGGGCCATCGATGCTCCATCAACCATTGTGGCTTTCTCTCTGAGAGGCGGAGCCTTTGGAGGGTCTGGGTGACAATTGAATATTTAAAATAATATTGCATGCTAAAATGCAGTCTGGTGTTTTCTAGGATTAAAAATAGGTAAAAAATATGTATCTTTCCATTTTTGGTCATTTCTCTCCAACATACTTTTTAAAATTTTCTTGGTTAGTAAATGTAATATGATCATTATAAAAGATACAGAAAATATAAACATGATAAATAGGAAAATTAAAGCAAATTGCTCTCTGACCACTCAATGATAACCATCGTTATTTTTAGCATATTTCCTATCCTTATATATATGTAGGGTTTAAAATTCATATAAAGAATATATATGTACACACACCTTCATACGTGTATATACACATATACGGTCAGCCCTGCATATCTGTGGGCTCCACTTCCGTGGATTCAACCAACCTGGGATCAAAAATCTTTGGAAAATAAATAAAAAATAATTTAACAATAAAAAATAATACACATTTTAAAAACAATGCAGTACTACAACTATTTATACCACATTTACATTGCATTAGGTTTTATAAGTAATCAAGAGATGATTTAAAGTATAGGGAAGATGTACATAGGTTATATGCCAAGACTACACCATTTTATATCAGGGACTTGAGCACCTGTGGATTTTGGTATCGGCAGAAGTCCTGGAACCAACCCCCCAAGGATACTGAGGGGAGACTCTATGCTATTTGAGACTTTTTTCCCATCATAATCATGAACATATTTGCAATGTCACTAAAAACTCTTTTGAACCACATTTTCAATGGCTTCAAGGCATTTCATCACACGAATGAACCATAATTTCCTTATCGTTCATGTCACATCCTATGTAGCAGCTGCTCTACTCAAAAAACAGACATGGTTCTAAAGGATTGCTCCCAACGATTTTGTTTCTAACTCCGAGACCACTCACAAGTGACTGCTTGCATCATACGAAGGAAGCAGGTCAAACTGGAACAGCTGGTGGTGGTCCGTGGTGATTCTCCTGTGGGAATATCCTTTGGTTGAACAGTCTTGGGTGGAGGATATTCTGTGTTTGGATCACCCCGAGGCGATTACTGTTGCTTTGAAAATACAGATCTGCAGTGGTCCCAGAGCCCACCCTTCTTCCCTTACTCCGTGCTTCCTGATGCCACATCACATTTAATCCACCAGGAAGGCAGACACAGGAGCTGGCCCTCCCACCCAGCCCAGTACCCTGCTGTGATGCCACAGGCCTGCCCCAGCCTGCCCCAGGGCCTGCTGGCTCCCACCCCAACTCTGACACCTCACTCCTCAGGACTCCCCTCTTCCTCTCAGCACTGCTGGGCTCCTTCCCAGCCACGAATCTCAGAAGCTGGCAGGGAATCTCAAGGCAGTAACTAAAGATCCATCAGGTTGTTGCTTATTATGTAGTAATTAACACTGAGCTCGCTAAAAAGTTTCCAAATCCCAGCCTTTCCCAACCCAGCAAGGCTCACGGCTGTCTCCCAGCCAAGCAGGCCAAGTCAGAGAACATGAGGGCTTGTCCTTGTCTTCTGGTCCATGAGACAGAAATAGATCCCAGCCTCCACCTTACTCCACCCTGTAATGAGATTGATCCTCACTCGTGTCATTTCAGGGTGAGCCGGGCACAGCTGTGATGGCTTAACCAGTGGTTCTCAACCCTATCCACACATAGCTTATCAGAAATGCAGAATTTGGGGCTCCATAAATAAATCAGCTAGTCAGTCAGCTAATGAATCAGAGCCTGCGTTTTAACAAGATCCTCGAGAGATTCCTATGGGCAGAAATTTGAGAAGCATTTCTCCTAGCTCAGTCATCCTCAGACTTGAGCATGCATCCGAATCACCTGGGGTGCTTGTTAAAACATAGGTTGCTTTTTGTTCAGCCATAAAAGAGGAACGAAATTTTGTTATGTGCTATAATACGACCTTGGGAACATTATGCTTAGTGAAATAAGCCAGACACAGAAGGACAAATTATATTATTCCATTTGTATGAGGTACCTAGAATGGGCAAATTTGTGGAGACACAATGTAGACTAGAGGTTACCAGGGGTGGTGGGGAGGGACAAGGGGGAAGGGGAATTATTGTTTAATGGGTACGGAGATTTTGTTGGGGATGATGAAAAAGTTTTAGGTGTAGATAATGGTGATGGTTGCACAACACTGTGGATGTCTTTAATGCCACTGAATAGTACAGTTATGAATGATTAAAATGATAAATATTATGTTATGTGTATTTCACAATAAAAATAAATAAATTTTTTTTAAAACCACAAGTTGCTGGGCCCCACCCCCAGAGTTTCTGATTCCTGATTCAGTGGGTCTGGACTAAAGTCTGACAATTTGCATTTCTAACAAATGTCCAGGTGTTGCTAATGCTGCTGGTTTGAGGACTACATTTTCAGCATCAAAAATCTGGACACTGTTTCTTTATTAAAATTAAAAAATAAAAATAGATGTCCAGACGCCATCCCAGAGATTCAAATTTGATGGATGTGGATTGGGGCCTGGGCATGGGAGATGTTACCCTCCCCTGGTGATTCTACTATGCAGCCAAGCTGGAGACCACAGATGGGAACCTCCTCACCTGCCCATGCTTCTTAAGTGACAGAGAGAGACATTCACATTGGCAAGGAGCTCCTGGGTTTTTTTGCTTTGTTTTTTAGGGTTTTTTTTTTTCTTCTTTGGTGGGTGTGTGGGGGGTGCGTGTGTGTGTAAGCTTAGAAGTCTGGGTGGTAGAGGAGTTTTTATTCTAGGAAAAGTCACCCCACTCTTGTTTTCCTGGATAATGCCTTCTAACCATAGGCTAGGTCCTCAAGAGAGAGGTATTCACACCTTTACTGAATGACCAGGGTTGATGGGCAGACTCAAGCTTTGTTACATTCCCCATTTTAGTGAATGTGAATTTATTAATTCCTTTAATAGACCTCTGTTTAAACAAAATGTGAACTTCCTGACTTGCCCCTTCATTTCCTAACTTCTGGCAAATCTGTCACAGGTGAACCTAATAGAAGAAAACAGGAGAGACAGAGAGAGAGAGAGAGAGAGGCCAGTGGTGCTTTTCTGCTCAACCCAAAGCAATCACTTGAATAGATAATTTGTATTTGGTGATTTTCCACCAATTCTACAGAGTTCCATAAGGTCATAGAATCGACCGTGGACACCCCTACAGATGGTAACAAGACAATGAGACTCCCTGCATATGAGTCTTTTGTTACAATTTCCTTAGCCTTTTTGAGCTTTATTCACTAAGCTATTTATTTAATATATTCCTTCAGCTACTTGACCCACTAGTCCAGCACCTTGGTGAACACCCTCTCCAGGGTGGCTAGAACCCCTTCCCTGCTATTTTCCTCCCTCTACCCCCACACCCACCCATGACTACCCCCACCTGAGAGCCAGGCTCATGCCCCCTTCCTGCCACCATCAGGAGTGGGGGAGGGCATCGTCAAGACCACATGTTCCTCCCAACTCAACTCTGGGGAACTTCTGACACGTTAAAACAATACATTAAAAAGTTCAGTGGTTGCCAGAGAGTGGGAGGAAGGAGGGATGAATAAGTGGAACACAGAGAATTGTAAGGACAGTGAACCTGCTCTGTATGATACTATAATGGTGGATACATGTCATTGTGCATTTTCCAAAACCATAGAATGTACAGTACCAAAAGTGAACCCTAATGTAAACTGTGGTTTTGGGGTGACAATGGTGTGTCCACGTGTGTTCATCAATTGTAACAAATGTACCACTTTGGTAGGGGATGTTGATAATGGGGTAGGCTTTGCATTCATTTGTGAGGGCAGGAGGTATATGGCAAATCTCTGTACCTTCTTCTCAGTTTTGCTGTAAGCCTAAAACTTCTCTAAACAAAGAAAGTCTACAAAAAATTAAAAATAATAATACATTTAAGAGGGGCTCTAGAAAAGAAGACAAATATTCAATGGTGAGCTAAGGCCTTAAAATAAAACATTGACTTTGAAATAGCCTTTCTAAAGGGCTCTAGCAAAGCCTACAAAAAGAATTCACTTGCCCTTAAACCTTCTGAAACCTACCCTCCTCGCACCTCTTTCTCTCTCTATCCCAAATTACCTTCACACAGATACCCAATTATACCTCTCCTATTCCTTTGGCGCCTTCTCTTACCCTCCCAAACAGGCTACCTTTTTGCAGCGTTTTTCTTAGGAAAGGAAGAGTCACATTTCACAATATTCCCTTAAAACTGCTAGCCTAAAAGGTTGGTCTAGAAGTCAAACTTAAGTTGAGTTAAGGGCTATAGTTAAGGATTCCAAAACCTCAGGACGACAGACAGAAATGTTATGCAAATTAAGGATTTTGTTAACTACTTACTATTCTAGAATACCAGAGCCATACAAACTAGTTTCCTTCATTGTAAGCTCCTCAGATGGGGGAAATGATTAAAAGCAACAGGATAAGAAAGGCCGGGAAGAATTTAAATAATTCAACTGTGTACAATTCAGACGTTGGTCTTGAAAGGATAAGAAAAATAAGATGAACTACATATGGCCATTATTGAAGTCCTTCCCTTAAGAGAAGATTGGACAAAAATTCAAACTTGTAAATAAAATAAAGATGACTCAATAGACCTTAAAATTAGACTGCAGGAAACTTTTAAACAATATCTGTGACAGACCCAGCAGCTGATGTAAAAGGAGCCTTGTCCTCTCTTTTTGTAAATAGACTCACATCTGAAATAGGAAACTTAGTCAGAAAAGTAAATTGGAATGGGAAACTGCCAATTTAGAAGATCTCCAACATGTGGCTTAACATTTTCAAAAAGCCTTAGAAAGTAAACAAGCTAGAAATGAAAATAACTTCTGGCTATCCCAATTAAACAACTGGTCCCCAAAATAAAAATAAAAACAAAAAGTTCTCTGTTCTCTGAGAACCAAGAGCCTATAAATAAGGACACCTATGTAGATACTGCAGGCAGGAGAGTCAATGGGAAAACCAGCATCACACATTGGTTAAGAAACAGGAAACAGAAAACAGCTGTCCAAAGTCTGTCCAATGGTGCTACAGCTGAGAAAAACGTTAGAACCAAACAATTCCCTGTTCATCATCTAAACTCTCGAGGGGAATGATTTATAAATATATACGGTAAACACTTTAGCTTTCTTGTTGATGTGGACATCACTCGATTGACCATTAATCCCACTACCATAGAACAACAGATTCCCCTGGAGTACCAAAACCGCTCAAATAGTGGGAATTTCTAACAATCCTAAGCCCTTTTCTATGTCTCAACCTGTGACTGCTGCCTTGTTACCATTAGCAGAAGAACATTCCTTTCTTCTCTATGACACAAATCCTGCATGTGTAATAGGAAAGGATTATGTTTGCAAGTGGAATTGCCAGCTAAAATGTACTCCAGATGGATTATTTTTTGAAGCCCCAGAAGTTATAGCCAGTATGCCTATTAAAATGCCAACACTAGGTATGATTTGAGAAACAACTGAAGAATTAGCAATGCTCTCAGAACTCCTAAAGACCTTTAAAGACTCTATGAACATAAACAAACTAATTGGAGCAGAGCCATAAGAGTTCAGATTGATTCTTCTAAACCTTTACCTAAACTTGCTCATCACTCCACTAAAACCGAAGCTAAGGAAGGTCTTAAGCCAATTTCAACAGCTTTAGTAGAAAAAGGACTTATTCTCCTTTGTACTAGTTCCTGCAATACCTGTTTCACCTGTTTAAAAGCCTAACAATTGAGGATATAGATTTGTCTAAGATCTGTGAGCAATTAAAACAGGCTTGCAGCCCAGCAGTGCCTAACTCAAATACCACATTAGCCGTATGCCTACCTGAAGCCAAATTCTTTACTGTAATAGATTTATGTTTGGCTTTCTTTAGTATCTTGGCAAATAACCAATATTTGTTTGCCTTCACCTTGGAAAAACCAACAATTCTTCTGGATAGCTTTCTCTATGAGGAAAATCAGACAAATTTATTGAGACATTTTAAAAGATTTTAATTAATGGGGAAATATATTCATGAACAGTAAGACTCAATATTTATAAAGGTGTCAGTGTTCCCCAAATTGATCCATAAGTTAATTTCAATTCCAATAAAAATCCCAACAGATTTTTGTTTTCATAAAAACATTTTTTATTGATCATTTAATTCTGAAGGGCAAATGGAAAAAAAAACTGCCAAAATATTTCTTAAGAAAAACAAAGAGGAGGGATTTATTAAAAAGTTATGGTAATAACTATCATATAGAACTGGTTCAGGGATAGATAAAATTACCAGTAGAATAAATAGAGAGCCCGGAATCCTGCCATTCTCATGGGTAACTTTGGTCCATGACAGGTGGCATGACAGACCAGTGACGACAGAGACCATTCAGTAAAAAGAACTGGATAAAGAACTGGACTTCATATAGCCAAATATGACATTGGAATCCACCTCACAATGTATATAACATTCACTTCCGAATGGATCAAGGATTTAAATATCCAAAAGTAAATTTTAGGACTTTTAGAAGGCAATTTAGGAGAATGTTGATAGGGAGGGTACAAATAAAACACTCTCTATAACATAAAAGGTTGATTGATTTGTCCATATTAATGTTAAGAGTTTTTTGGCTTAGACAGGTGATAGAACACCCCCTCGTAACAGGCAGGAATTGAGGAGGGGTGGGTTTGTGGGTTTCATACATGAAGTCAAGGGATTTACCAGATCATGACTTCTTTTTCCTCTGTGACACAGGAAGCAAGTTCATGCTTGGAGTGGGAGTAGGGATAAGTGTGTTGTGGGCAAGAAGGAGGGTAGGAAGAGGAGTTGAGTCTGAAATCTGAGGGGTGTGGAGAGAGAGGGTGTGCACCTGTCACTAAGTAGGGTAGGAGTGGGGTGGGACAGAGGAACACAGCTGGGAGCCATGGGTGCTCCTGAATCAGTGAGTCCATCTGCCCCATGGTGTGATGGCCTCTGGCAGACTCAGCTACAGAAGGTCAGTGATTGGTTCCCCAGCCAGTTCTGCCAGCCCTGCCATTAGCAACAAACTCTCCCCAACTCAGTGACTGGGATGATCACAGCCCCACCCTCCTCCACCACAATCAGTTTTCGTCTCTTTCTACAGCTTATGGATATTCTCGTAAGAAAAAGCTACTGTAGGGACAGTTAGCTAGGTACCACCTAAAACCCTCTCCCTCTAATTCTTAACTGCTAATTGATCACGGTGTAATTGCACTCTTCCATCCAAAAGTAATTGGTAAGCATCTCTCCAACAGTGCACAGCTCTCAGGTATTGGCCTTTGGTCTTCTTGTTAGACTGGCACGTGGAGAGCTCCTAGGCTGCCCAGCTCACATGCCAGCATCTCTCTGTGCTCTGAAAACCAAGCATTGCCTGGCTCATACTGTAAGGGAGAGACTTCACCTTTCCTTTGTAGCTGCAAATTACAATTTGTCTACTAATTTCTCTACTTCTTTTCTCCAAGTTCCCAATTAAGAATAAAATCGATTACAGCCAAATGGATGTCTTTATAACCAAGCATGACAGACTCTGAGGGCTTTTCCCTAATTTCTTCCTGATTGTCTGTGGGCCTCTCCCATCATTTTCACATCCCAAGAAGTCCTCCAGCTGCCCCAACACCAACTGTGCAACAAGTTCCGTTGGGGAACAATTTGCAAACTTGCCCCTGATACAATCTGCTATCTGAGGCCTGATATTTTAACACGGGACATTTATTGATAATTTAAATAGAAAACATAACAAGATTTCCCAATAAGCATATTCAGTTGCCTATATCTCTCCCATGGAGGTAGGGGAACAGAATTCGAGGCCTGGTTCTGTTACTCATTAGTTAACTAGTTAGGTAAGTATTCTTCTACAAGTTATTTCCTTCTCTGTGGCTTCCTTTTCCAATTAAAAAAAAAAAGGATGGTCATGCCAAGCTTCCTCACAGAGGGGTTGCATGGATTAAATATGATAATGAATGCCCAAGTACTTTGCAAACTGCAAATCTAAGGTGTTATTATTCCCTTGGTGAAAGTAAATATAGTCTGTATCTCTTCTCTGCAGGAGTATAAAGGTTTGGAGTTTTCATTAAAGGCAAATTCACCAATATTTATTAAACCTCTTTTGTTTGCATACATTTGCTAAGCACTTATATATAAATCACCACAGTTAATCTTTGTAGTAAGCCTGAGTAGTAACTAGTATTAAAATCCACTTCACAGATAAGGAAACTAAGATCCAAAAAGATTAAGTAATGTGCCAGGTATCACACAACAAGTAAGTGCTGACATCAATTCTGCACAGCACTTCTTCTCCACAAAATCCTCAAAGATGCAGGCTCCTTCCAGCTCACAATGTTGCCATCCTAGCGGGTGGCCTGTCCTCATCATTCAACATGTCCCAAGAAGGAGGAAGGAAGAGGTAGCAGAGAGACCAACACTTAAGAAAAGGTCACAGGACCTTCCATGTGACACTTTGTCAACATCTCCTTGGCCAGAATACGGTCATGTGATGGTTGGTCAGTTTGCTGGCAAGATACTGAGGGAGCACTTCAACAGGGCAAGTGAAGAGAGTTTAGTAAAGGGACCATGTTCAAAGGAGTGAGTACATTTAAGGAAAATAAACAAGGAGTGGTGGCACATACCAGGGCTAGCAATAATGAGGAACCGTTACAACTGGATACCTAAAGGGGCATGGAAGGGAGGATTACCAGAACCTAGAAAGAGTTGGAATTGTTGCTGAAGGAAAAGGCTACCCCAACTGAGCTGTGGCATTTGGTAAAGGAAAGCCATCCTGTGGCTGATCTCCTCTGGCCCCTGGCATATATATATGCAAACAGGCACAGACAAAAAAAAAAAAGCCCAAACAAAAGTCTGCTCTATCAAGCCAAAAGATCAGGAAAGGGGCAGCTTAGCAAGACAGAAAACTTTTAGACAATAACTCGTCCATTCCAACCAAGCACCACAGAAAAAGAATATGGTTCCACCACACCCATGCCAGCAAAGGCCGTATGAGAAGCCTAGACATCCACCCTTGAAAGGCTATCATGAGATACCCCAAACATCATCCCTCCCAACCGGGATGAATGGGAAGCCAGGACTTTTATTCCCTCCAGGAGGACTAAAAATCCCTCTAGTCTCCCTGCAGTGTCAGTGGAGAACTGTGGAGAACACAAGGGGAACATGGACTCCTCCTCCCTACTAGTTGTTATGGACTGAATTTTATCCCCCCAAAATTCATATGTTGAAGCCCTAACTTCCAGTATCTCAGAACATGATTCTATTTGGAGATAGGATCTCTAAAGAGGTAATTATGGCAAAATGAGGCCATTAGGTTGGGCCCTAATCCAATATGACTGGTGTTCTTATGTGTGAGAAGAGGAGATTAGGACACAGAGACACATAGAGAAGAGACTTAAGTGATCACACACAGCAAAGAACACTGCCTTTACAAAAATAATTTAGAAAAATCACTAAACAAATAAACAATTACATCCCACAATAAGTGGCAACAACAAATCCTAGAAATAGAGCAGAAGCTGATTTCCAAAGTTACCACATTATAATATTCATAATGTCCAGTTTCAACAACAAAAAGAAAGAGGCATGCAAGCAACAAGAGGATATGGCCCATTCACAAGAAAAAAAGAAATTTAGAGAAACCATCCCTGAGTAAGGCCAAACATTGGATTTACTAGACAAAGACTTTAAATAATCTCTTATAGGTGCTCAAGGAGCTGAAGGAAATAATGTCCATAGAAATAAAGGAAACCAACAGAACAATATCTAAACAAATATAGAATATTAATAAAGAGACAGAATTATAAAAAGGAACAAAATAGAAGTTTTGATGTTGAAAATTAAAATAACTTACGTTTGAAAATGTGCTAGATGGGTTCAACAGCAGATTTGAGCAGGCAGGACAAAAAAAATCAGTGAACTAACTAGAAGATAAGCCAATTCAGGTTATCCCATCTGAGGAGCAGAAAGGAAAACCAATGAAGAAAAATGAATAGATCTAGCCTCACATGAAAGAGCTAAAAAAAATGAATAGAGCCTATGAGACCTGTGAGATATCATAAAGCGTACCTACATATGCATAATGGGAGTCCCAGAGGTAGAGGAAAAACAGAAGGGGGCAGAAAGACTATTTGAAGAAATAATGTCCAAAAAAATTCCCAAATTTGATGAAAGACATAAATCTATACATCCAAGGAGCTTAACAAACTCCAAATATGATAAACTCAGAGATCTACATTGAGATGCATAATCAAACTGTCCAAAGATTGAGGGAATCTTGAAAGCAGCAAGAGAGAAGATACTCATCATGTACAAGAGATGCTCAATAAGATTAACAGCCTATTACTCATCAGAAAGCAGGTAGACCAGAAAGCAGTAGGATGGCATAAAGTGTGGAAGAAAAGAAAAGTCAACAAGGAATTATATATCTAGGAAAACTATCCTTAATAATTAAGGAGAAATTAAGACATTCACAAATAAACAAAATCTGAGAGAGTTCATCACTAGTAGACCCACAAGAAATTCTAAAGGGCATTCTTCAGACTGAAATTAAACAATACTATATAGAAACTCAAAGCCAAACAAAAAACTAAAGAACACCAGGAAGGGTAATTATTTCTATACAAGTAAGTATAAAAGCCAGTATTACAGAATTTTAAGATTGTAATGCCTGTTTTTAAGATATGATTTCAAAGACAAGTTTGCAAAATAATAATTGCAGATATATATTAGTGGATATACAATGTAAAAAGATGAAATTTGTGATAATAACAATTATAATGGGGAGAGGAAGGAGCAATACAGGAGCAGAATTTTGTATACTATAGAAGCTAAAGTGGTATTAATCCCAACTAGACAGTTATAAATGTGATATGCTAATTGTCATCTGCAACCGAATAAGAAAAACTAAAAAATATGTGGAAGAGGAAATTAGAAGGGAATCAAAATAAGACACTAGAAAAAATCAATTAAATACAAAATAAGGTAGTAATGGAGAAAATGGGGAATAAAGAAATATATAAGACCTATAGAAAACAAATAGCAAATTGGCAAAAGTAACTTTTCTTATCAATAATTACTTTAAATGTAAATGGATTATACTGTCTGTGGCAATTAATTTTATGCATCAACTTGACTGAGTCAAGGCTCTCCATGTGGCTGTGTGTGCTCTGAATCAACATTCAATATATGGTGCTGTTTCTTCCATAGCCACGATTCACACAGGCCCAGGAATCAAAGGGTGAAAATGGGAATGGCACCCCTCACTATTACTCCTAGTGACCTACTAGTAAAATTTTCTTCCTGTTCCTGTGACCTTATGCTCTGCTGGCCTAGATGCCTTTGTTCCCTAGGGAAGAATGCTTCCATCAGGAGACAACGATTCCATTAAAACAGAAGTTAAGAATACCACTCCGCCACCTTGTGGTGCTCATGCCTCTGAATCAACAAGCAAAGAAGGGGTTACAATTCTGGCTGGGTTGGTTAATCCTGACTACCAAAGAGAAGTTGGACTCCTATTCCATAATGGAGGTGATGAAGAATATATTTGTAATACAGAAGATCCCTTAGGGCATCTCTTAGTATTTCCATGCCCTGTGATTAAGTCAATAGAAAACTACAACAACCAATCCAGGCATGACTTCTAATGTCCCAGATTTTTCAGAAATAAAGGTTTGGGCACCCCATCAGGTAAAGAACCATGACCAACTGAGGTGCTTGCTAAGGGCAAAGAGAATACGGAATGGGTAGAGGAAAAAGGTAGTTATAAATACCAGATACAACCATGTGCCCAGTTACAGAAATAGGGATTGTAATTGTCATAAATATTTTTTTCTTATTTTGTTATCATTATGTGTGTGTATAATATGCAAAATCTTTGTTTTCTTCCCTTTCTTATTCTCTTACCATGTAATATAAGAAGTATTGAGTTTATATCATAGCATCTAAGTTACAGAATATCAAGGAGAGGAGTAAACATTACCAAAGGACTTTGCATTCTTTTATGGGGGAAGGGGTTAGTATGTTTTTAGTTGTACACAGAATAGCTGTATTATGTTAGGCAGAAGGATGACCTTATTATTGTCTTTATTTTCAGATTAAGTACAATTTAAGGAGATGCATATAGGTGCCAAGTTGACAAAGGCTGGATTTATGATAGCTAATTTTATATGTCAACTTGACTGGGCCATGGTGCCCAGATATTTGGTCAAATATTATTCTAGATGTTTCTGTGAAGGTGGTTTTGAATAAGATTAACATTTAAATCAGTGGATTTTAAGTAAAGCAGATTACCCTCCATAATATATTTAGGCCACATCTACTCAATTGAAGGCCTTACTAGGACAAAGACTGACCTCCCCTGAGCAAGAAGGAATTCTGCCAGCAGACTGCCTTTCGACTCAAGCTACAATTCTTTTCTGAGTCTCCAGCCTGCCTACCTACCCCATCAGGTTTTTTACTTGGCAAGCCTCCACAATCACATGAGCAAATTCCTTAAAATAATTATATTTATTTATATACACATACACACACACACACACATCTTTTTGGTTCTTTTTTTCTGGAGAACCCTGACTAATACACTCTAAAATTAAAAGTCAGAGATTGACAGAATTGATTTTTTTAAAATGATCCAACTATATGCTCTCTACAAGAGACTCTCTTTAGATTCAAAGACACAAAGAGATTGAAAATAAAAGAGTAGAAAAAGATAATCCATACAAATAGTAACCAAATGAGAGTGTAATGGTTGTACTAATATAAGACAAAATAAAGTTTAAGACAAAAATTTTTACTAGAGATACGGAAGGACATTTGATTAAGACAAAAGGGTTACTCTATCAAAAATTTATAACAATTATAAACATATGTACCTACAGCAGTGTCCCAACATATATGAAGGAAAAACTGATAGAATTGGAGAGAGAAATGTGCAGTTCCACAATAATATTGGGTACGTCAATACCCCCACTTTCAATAATAAACAGAACAACTAGATAGAAGATCAATAAGAAAATAGAGGATCTGAAAAACATCATAAACCAACTAGACTGAACTGACATATACAGAACACTCCACTCAACAAGAGCATTATGTATTTTCTTCTCAAGTGTGCCTGGAACATTCTCAAGAACAAACCATATGTTAAGCCACAAATCAAGTCTCAATAAATTTTAAAAGATTGAAATCACACAAAATATCTTTTCCAATAACAATTAAATGAAACTAGAAATCAATAACAGAAGGAAAGCCAGACAATTCACAAAAATGCAGAAGTTAAACAACTTAAACAACCAATGGGTCAATGAAGAAATCACAAGGGAAATTAGCAAATACTTTGAGACAAGTGAAAATGAAAATGGAGGATGCCAAAACTTATGGGATGCGGTGAAATTAGTTCTCAGGGGAATTTGTTACTCTAAAAGCTTACATTAAAAAACAAGGTCTCAAATCAAATCAATAGATTTGAGACATTATGCCTTCAGGAATGAGGGGAAAAAAGAGCAATTAAACCCGAAACTAGTGGAAGGAGGAAATAACAAAATTAGAGTGGAAATAAATAAAATATAGACTAGGAAAACAATAGAGAATTAACAAAACCAAAAATTGGTTCTTTAAAAAGATCAACAAATTTGACAAACTTATAGCTAGACTGTCCAGGGAGAGAGAGAGAAGACTCAAATTAATAAAATCAGAAATGAAAGTGGGAACATTACTACAGACTTTACAAAAATACAAAAGATTATAAGACAACACCATGAAAAATGTTATGCCAAACAAACTAGATGACCTAGATAAAATGGACAAATTCCTAGAAACACACAAACTGTCACAACTGATTCAAGAAGAAATAGAAAATATGAAGAAACCAATAAAAGCAAAGAGATTAAATCAGTAATCAAAAACCTCCCAAATACAACAACAATAAAAGCCCACAACCAGATAGTTTCACTGGTGAATCCAACCAAAGGTTTAAAAAAGAATTAACGCCACCATTTTTTCTCATAATCTTCCCAAAAATTTAAGGGAAGAGAATAATTCCTATCTCACTTTATGAGGCCATCGTTATCCTGGTACCAGAGCTAGACAAAAGCATCAAAAGAAAAAAAAAACTACAGACCAATAGCCCTTATGAATATAGATGTAAAAATCCTAAACAAAATAATAGCAAATCAAATCCAGCAGCACATTAAAATGATTAGCCTCCATGACCAAGTGGGATTTATTCCAGGAATGCAAGGGTAGTTCAACATACAAAAAATCAATCACTGTAGGATACCACATTAATAGAATGAAGGATAAAACCACATGATTATCTCAACTGACACAGAAAAAATTTTGACCAAAAAAAAAAATTCAACACCCAAAACACTCAGCAACTAGAAATAAACTTCCTCAACATGATAACAGATATTTGTGAAAAACCCACAGCTAACAAACTCAATGGTGAAAGACTGAAAGCTTTCCCCCAGATCAGGAACAAGACAAGGATGTCTGCTTTTGCTACCTCTATTCAACTTTGTACTGTAAATTCTACTAAAGAATGCACACACACACACACACACACGCACTACTGGAGTTAATAAATAAATTCAGCAAAGTTAGAGAACACAAAATCAACGCCCAAAATTCTGTTGTACTTCTATACACCAGCAATGAGCAATCTGAAAATGAAATGAAGAAAATAAGTTTATTTAGAATACATCAAAAAGTAATAAAATACTTAGGAATAAATTTAACCAAGGAGGTGTAAGAATTATATACTGAAACCTACAAAACATTGCTGAAAGAAATTAAAGACCTAAATAAATGGAAATACATCCCATGTTCAGGGATTGGAAGAGTTAATATTGTTACCATGTGCTATGGTTTGAATATTTGTCCCCTCCAAAACTCATGTTGAAATTTAATCCCCAATGTGGCAATATTGAGAGGTGGGGCCTTTTAGAGGTGGGGCAGTGCCCTCATGAATGGATTAATTAATTCATGAATGAGTTAATAGACTGATGGGTTATCACAGGAGTGGGACTGATGGTTTATAAGAAGCAGAAGAGAGACCTGAACCAGCATGTTCAGCCCCCTTACCATGTGATACCTTGTACCACCTCAGGACACTGTAGAGAGTACCCACCAGCAAAAAAGCTCTCCCCAGAGGTGGCCCTTTGACCTTGAACATCTCAGCCTCCAGAACTGTAAGAAATAAATTCCTTTTCTTTATAAATTACTCATTTCAGGTATTCTGTTATAAGCAACATAAAACGGACTAACACAACATGGCAATATTCCCTGAAATAATTTACAGATTCAATGCAACCCCTATCAAAATTTCAATGACCTTTTTTGCAGAAATGGAAAAGCTAATCCCAAAATTCATATGAAATTACAAGAAACCCCAAATAGCCAAAACATTCTTGAAAAACAACAAAACTGGAGAATACACACTTCCCAATTTTAAAACTTAGCGCAATGCTAATCAAAACAGTTTGACACTAGTTATAAGTATAAGATGTTTTATGCAAGCCTCAGGGTAACCACAAAGTAAAAGCCTATAACAGATACACAAAAGATAAAAAGAAAAAATTCAAAACATACCACTACAGAAAACCATCAAACCACAAAGGAAGAAAGCAATAGAGGAAGGAAGGAACAAATGATCTATAAAACAACGAGAAAATAATTGATAAAATGGTACCAGTAAGTCTTTACCTATCAATAATTACTTGGAGTATACATGGATTAAATTATATAATCAAAAAATAGAGTGGCTGAATGTAATATAAAGAACAAGACCCAATATATACTGACTACAAAAGACTCACTTCACCTTAATGGACACTCATGGACTAAAAGTGAAGGTATGGGAAAAAATATTCCATGCAACCAGAAACAAAAAGAGAGCAGAGGTAGCTATACTAATTTCAAACAAAGTAAATTTTAGGGTCCAAAACTGTAAGAAGAAACAGAGAAGTCATTATATAATGGTAAAGGGGTCAATTCATCAGGAGGATATAACAGTTATAAATATATATATACACCCAACATCAGAGCACCTAAATATATAAAGCAAACATTAAGAGATCTGAAGAGACATAGGCTGCAACACAATAATAGTAGGGGGTTTCAATACCACACTTTCAACATTGGACAAGTCATCAAGACAGAAAATCAATAAGGAAACATTGGACTTGAACTACACTTTAGACCAAATGGAACTAACAGACATATACCAAACTTTTCACCCAAAAACAACAGAATACATATTCTTCTCAAGTGCACATGGAACATTCTCCAGGATAGATCATATGTTACCCACAAAACAAGACTTAACAAATTTAAGAAAATCCAAATCATGTCAACTATTTTTTCCAACCACAATGGTATGAAACTAGACATCAATAACAGGAAGAATCATGTATAATTAATAAATATGTGGAAATTAAACAATATGCCCCTGAACAACCGTTGGGTCAAAGAAAAAATCAAAGGGGGAGTTAAAAAATCTTGAGACAAATGAAAATGGAAAAACAACACACCAAAACTTACATGACACAGCAAAAGCAGTCCTAAGAAGGAATTTTATAGCAATAAATACGTACCTCAAAAAAGAAAAAAATCTCACATAACCAACCTAACATTACACCTCAATGAACTAGAAAAAGAAGAATAAACTAATCCCACATTTTGTAGAAAGAAGGAAATAACAAGGATCACAGCAGAAATAAATGAAATAGTGACTGGAAAAGCAATAAAAAACGTCAGCAAAACTAAGAGTTGGTTTTTGAAAAGCTAAACAAAACCAACAAACCCTTAGCTAGACTATCTAAGAAACAAAAAAAAGACTCAAATAAATAAAATCAGAAATGAAAGAGGAGACATTATAACTGGTAACACAAAAATACAAAGGATAAGAGACTATTATGAACAATTATATGCTAAAAAATTGGACAACCTAGAAAAAATGGACAAATTCCTAGAAACATATAACCTACCAAGACAATCACAAAGAAATTGAAAATCTGAATAGACCAATTATGAGTAAGGAGATTGAATCAGTAATTAAAAATCTCCCATCAAAGAAAAGCCAAGGGCCAGATGCCTTCACAGCTGAATTCTACCAAATGTTTAAAGAATAACTTATACCAATCCTTCTCAAGCTCTTCCAAAAAATTGAAGAGGAGGGAATACTTTCACTCTCATTTTATAAGGCCAGCATTACCCTGATACCAAAGCCAGACAAAGACACTACAAAAAAAGGAAACTACAGGCCGACATTACTGATGAACATAGATGCAAAAATCTTCAACAAAATACTAGCAACCCATATTCAACAGAGCCTTAAAGGGATCATTCACTATGATCAGGTAGGATTTATCCCTTGGATGAAAGTTTGCAAATCAATAAATGTGACTCACCTTATTAATAGAATAAAGGACAAAAACCATGTGATCATCTCCATAAATGCAGAAAAAAGCATTTGACAAAATTCAACATCCTTTCATGATAAATCTCTCAAAAAATGAGGTATAGAAGGAATGTTCCCCAACACAATAAAGGCCATATATGGCAAGCTCACAGCTAACATCATACTCAATGGTGAAAAGTTGAAGGCTTTTTCTCTAAGATCAGAACAAGACAAGGATGCCCACACTCACCACTTCTGTTCAACATAGCCTAGAAGTCCTAGCCAGAGCAATTAGGCAAGAGAAAGAATTAAAAGGCATCCAAATAGGAAAGAATGAAATGAAATTGTCTCTATTTGCTGACAACATGATCTTATATATAGAAATCCTAAAGACTCTAGCAAAAAACTGATAGAACTCACAAACAAATTCAGTAAATTTGCAGGATAGAAAATCAATATACAAAAATCAGTAGCATTTCAATATTCTAACAACAAACTGTTTGAAAAAAATTAAGAAAACAATCCCACTTATAATCGCTACAAAAAATAAAATACTTAGGAATAAATTTAACCAAAGAAGTGAAAGATTTATAAATTAAAACCTATAAAACATGGATAAAAGAAATTGAAAGTGACACAAATAAATGGAAAGATATCCCATGTTCACTAATTAGAAGAATTAATATTGTTTAAATGTCCATACTACCCAAAAAGATCTACAGATTCATTGCAATTCCTATCAAAATTCCAATGTCATTCTTCTCAGAAGTAGAATCCTAAAATTCATATGGAACCACAAAAGACCCCAAATAACCAAAGAAATCTTCACCAAAAAGAACAAAGCTGGAGGTATCACACTATCAGATTTCAAAATATACAAAGCTTTGATTACAAAGCTATAGTAATCAAAACAGCATGATACTGGCATAGAAACAGACATGCCAACAAGTGAAATAGGACAGAGAGGCCAGAAATAAACTCACACATCTACAGCCAATTGATTTTCAACAAAGGTGCCAAGAACACACAATAGGGAAAGGACAGACTCTTCAATAAATGGTGTTGGGAAAACTAGATATCCACATACAGAAGAATGAAAATGGATCCTTATCTCATCCCTTATGCAAGAATCAACCCAAAATGGATTAAAAACTTAAACATAAGGCCTGAAACTATAAAACTACTAGAAAAAAACATAGGGGAGAAGCTCCATGACATTGGTCTGGGCACAGATGTGTTAGATATGACCCCAAAAGTACGGGAAACCAAAGCGAAAATAGACAAATGGGGTTACATCAAACTAAAAACCTTCTGCACAGCAAAGGAAATGATTAATAAAGAGACAACCCACAGATTGGGAGGAAACATTTACAAATCATACATCAGATAAGGGGCTAATATCCAAAATATGCAAGGAACTCAAAATACTCATAAGAAAACAACTCTAATTTAAAAAATTGGCAAAGAACTTCAATAGACATTTCTTTAAAGAAGACATACAAATGGCCAATAGATATGTGAAAAAATGGTCAACATCTCTGATCATTAGAGAAATACAAATTAAAACTACAATGAGATATCACCTTATACCTATTAGTTTGGCTATTATCAAAAAGATGAAAGATAACGTGTTGGCAAGCATGTGGAGGAAAGGGAACCCTATACACTGTTGGTAATATTGTAAATTAGTACAGCCATTTTGGAAATGGTATGAAGGGTCCTCAAAAAACTAAAAATAGAATTACCATATGATCCATCAATCCCACTACTGGGTATATACCCAAAGGAATTGAAATCAGTATGCCAAAGAGATGACAAAGAGATTCACAATACCCAACATATGGAAACAACCTGAGTGTCCATCAACAGATGAATGGATTTTTTAAATATGGTATATATACACAATATTTAGCTTTAAAAGAAAACAACAGGAAATTCTATCATTTGTGACAGAATGGATGAACCTAGAGGATACTATGTTAAGTGAAATAAGCCAGGCACAGAGAGACAAACACAGTATGATCTCACTTGTATGTGGAATTTAGAAAAGTCAAACTCATAAAAGTGGAGAGTAGAATGGTGGTCACCAGCGCTGGGGGAAGGGAAAAGAGAGAGTTGGTCAATGGATACAAAGTTACAGATAGGGAGGAGGAATAAGTTCTGCTGTTCTATTGCACAACATGGTAACTATTGTTATTAATAATGTATTGTATATTTCAAAATAGCTTTAAAAAAAGAGGATTTTAAACATTCTTACCACAAAGAAATGATACATATTTGAGGTGATGGAAAAAAAAACCCACTGTGGTACTGGCATAAGAATAGGCATAAAAATTAATGGAATAGAACTAAAAATCCAGAAATAAACCCATACATCTATGGTCAATTGATTTTTAACAAAGGTGCCAAGACCAATTAATGAGGAAAGAATCATCTTTTCAACAAATGATGCTCGAACACTGGATATGCACATGTGAAAGAGTGAGTTGGTCTCTTACCTCATGCCATATATAAAAATTAACTCAAAAAAGCATCAAAGACCTAAAAATAAGAGCTAAAATTATCAAACTCTTAGAAGTAGTAATCTCCATCACCTTAGATTTGGCAATGAATTCTTAGATATGTCACCAAAATTGTAAGTAACAAAAGAAAAAATATATTAGACATCATCAAAATTAAAAACTTTTGTACATCAAAGAACACTATAGAGTAAAAAGACAACCCACAGAAATATTTTTAAATCATACACATATCTGATAAGTATCAGAATACACAATGAACACTTACAGCTCAACAACAAAAAGACAAACCAACCCAATTTTAAAATGGAAGAAAAACTTGAATAGACATTTCTCCAAAGAAGATACACAAATGGCCAAAAAACACATGAGAAGATGCTCAATGTCATTAGTTAGTCGAAAAATGCAAATCAAAATCACAATGTGTACCACTTCACATCCACTATGGAAAGTTAAATATTGGGAGAATGTGGAGAAATAGGAACCCTCATGAATTGCTGGTGGTAATTTGAAATGGTGCAGCCACTGTGGAAAACAGTATTGTGGGTCTTCAATAAGTTAAACATAGACTTACCACATGACCCAGCAATTTCACTCCTAGGTATATACCCAAAGGAATTAAAATCACAACAATTTGTGTACAAATATTCATAGCAGTATTATTCCCAATAGGCAAAGGGTGAAAACAACTCAAATGTTCATCAACTGATAAATGGAAAAACCAAATGTAGTATGCCCATACAATGGAATATTATTCAGCCATAAAAAAGAATGAAATACTGGTACACATTACAACATGGGTAAACTTTAGAAATATTATGTTAAGTGAAAGAAGCCATACACAAAAGGCCACATATTCTATGATTCCATTCCTATGAAATATCCAGAATAGCTGTCCCCTCCAGCTTGCCATCCTCACAGCCATGGTGGCCACCACTCTCGCAGTGTGGCTGCCTCTGCAGCCTGGGGCCATTCTCCACTGCAGTGTCCCCAGCCACTCATGCTCTGAGACCTAGCCCACGATGAACTGGCGTCTTTAAAAGAACAACTGGAAGAAAAGGAACCTGAAGTAAAAAGGCTACAAGAAAAATTGGTTTGCAAGATGAAAGGAGAAGGGATAGAAATTCTTTATAGAGGCAAAGATGGCAAATATGAAGATCTACTCAATTCCGGTTCCATCTCGACTTTGTTGGATGCAGAGGGTTTTAGTGGTCTGGAGAAAAGTCCACCACCTACTCCAGGAATGGGATCTCCCAGTTGTAACCCATTTAACATAAGTGTTCCCAAAGAGTTCCACACCAATATCTTGCAAGTTTCAGTCCCTTCATTTTTGCCAGCATCTGTAGACGTGGAAACTTCTGAAAATTCAAGGTTACCTCCTGAGGCAGAGACTTCATTTGAAGAGAATGATGGAAAAATAATCCTTGGTGCTGCTGTTGAAACACAGCTGCGTGACAGTCTTTTGACTTCAAGTCTGCAAAAGTCCAGCAGCCTGGGCTTTGTGAAGAAAGAGCAATCAGATGGGGAAAAGGAGTCTATTCAGAAGCCTTCAGAGGATAAACCTCCAGCAGAAAGCCGCCCGTTTGGAAACCTCCCTCCCAAAGCTCCCAGACACCATGACTTCATGGATGACAACCCCATTGGCACTGGAAAAGCCAGATCTTCCTTTGGCCAGGGCTTTTTTAAAATCAAAAGGAACAAGAGGATAGTAAGTGCCCCAAAATTGGCTGAAACATAAAGAGACAGCAAAGCACCTATATCTGGCTGGTGCATCTTCTCAGCCAAAAGGTTCACAGGGGAACCCGTGATCTCTACCATCTCTGGATTCCAAAAAGAAATCCAGAGGTATCATGAAACTCTTTGGAAAACATAGGAGAACTCAGTCAATGACATTCAACCCAGATGACATGTCTGAGTCTGAATTCAAAAGAAGAGGGACAGGGGCAACTGCGGGGCTCCCATTGGATTAGTCTTGAGATTTGGGACAGTCTAACAGTGACATGGGCATGTCATTTGCCAAATTGACCAAGGAGCAAGTGTGCAGTTGGCTTGTGGCACAGGGCTTGGGCTTCTACCTGAATTCTGGCAAGCATTGGATTACATCTGGCCAAACGTTTTTGCAGGCTTCTCAACAAGATCTAGAAAAGAAACTTGGAATCAAGCATTCACTTCATCAAAAGAAACTCCAGCTGGCACTGCAAGCCCTGGCATCCAAAGAAGAAACCAAGCATGGGAAGCTAGATGTCACCTGGGTCCCTAGATGGTTGGATGATATTGGCCTCCCCCAATATAAGATTCAGTTTCATGAAGGACGGGTAGATGGTCGAATGCCATATTACATGACTATTGATGACTTACTGTCTTTGAAGGTGGTATACCAGCATGTCTTTGAGCATGCTATACCAGCTCAGCAATAAAAGAGCCATCCAGGTCCTGAGGATCAATAACTTTGATCCAAACTTTCTACAGAGGTGGCCATCTGACAAGAATAGCATCACCCCATCAGAGTTTTAGCGGTGGACCAACATTCAAGTGATGGAGTGGTTATGCTCTGTGGACTTAGCAGAATATGCTCCCAATCTCAGAGGCAGTGGTGTCCATGGTGGGCTCATGGTTCTAGAACTTTGTTCTACTGTAGAAACAATGACTCAGTTATTGAAAATCCCACCAAAGAAGACTTTGTTGTGAAGGCATTTGGCCGTTCATTTCAACCTTCTGATCAGTGCTGAGGCCCAATGCCAGAAGCAAGATGCCATGGGGTTACCAGACTATGTACCCCCAACAGCTACTGCCAAAGTGAAGTGAAAGAAACTTACCCTCAATGATTTTTGGAATCTGAGAAATAAAAAACAAGAAAATGGAAAAGAATATGTTTGTCCAACAGAATTGGGACAGGCATCAGGAAGTGCATCTGGTGAAAGGAGCTGAACCTGGTTTGGACATGTGCGTCATGTATGATGAAGATGATTTGGAGTGGTTAGAGCAGGCGGAAGATTCAGAAGGGACAGTGAGACAGATAATTGCGTTCTCTGAAGGCATCAACAATATGACACACATGTTAAAAGAAGATGACATGTTTAAAGACTTTGCTGCCCGTTCCCCCAGTGCCAGCATCACAGATGAAGACTCAAATGTTTGACCCTAGCACCTGGATGAACATAAGGAGCTCTTAGTCTTTCCTCCACTTTTTTCTCCAAACCCTCAACAGACTGTATATTGTTTATCATTCCAGCTTCTGCTTATTGAGAAGTAGCAATAATGGAAAGCAGGGGAGACATACCAATTCCGAAGGTGCTGTGAAAAATGAGACACTGGCAAATGAGAGTATAATTGTTTTTCCTATATTTAATATAAAAATCTGTAATATTCTATTTAATAAAGTGTTGCATTTAAGATTTTAAAAATATATATCCAGAACAGGCAAATCCAGAGAGAAAGACAAAAGGCAGATTTGTCATTGCCAGGGGTTAGCAGGGGAGGTGAGTAGGTGGTGGGGGCGAGATGGAGTGAATGATTAATAAGTACAGGATTTCTTTTTGGAGTGATGGAAATGTTCTGAAACTATTAATAGATAGCCATGATGTTTGCACATGACTATCTGCACATTCAACACTGTGAATGTACTAAATACCACTGAATTATATGCTTTAAAATGGTAGCTTTTCTGCTATGTGTATTTTACCACAATATTTTTTAAAACTGAAAATAAATCAATAGGTCTTAGTAGTGCATTAAACATAAGGAATGAAAAAAATGGAAGGGGACAAAGATGACTCTCAGGTTTTCAGCTGTCTCAATGTTATAGAAAATGCTTGTGGAAGTTCAAAAACATGGCTCAAAAATACTTTGATACTGTGCTTATTTATAGGCAGGATCTTTGACTCCTCCACTTGAATCAGGGCTCTGTGACTGTTTGAGCAATAAACTACAGCAGAAGTGATGCTGTGCTAGTTTCCAGGCTCAGGTCTTACAAAATTGTTAGCTTCCACTTCCTGACTCTTGGGATACTTACTCTTGGAACCCAGACACCGTGCTATGAGGCAACCTAAGCTGCCCCATGAATAGATCCATGTGGAGAAGAACCAAAGCCAGCACCAACTTGACAGTCATGTGAGTGAGCCATCTCATCTTGGGACTGAATCTTCCAGCTTTGTACCTGTAAACAATATCCTACCTGGAATCTAACCACCAGCACTCCCTCCACTGTGGTTTAGATTCGAGAACAACTAATGATTAAGGTCAGGTTCCTCAGAAGCAGGCCGTGAGACAAAGATTTGTGTGCAAATGATGTCTTAAGAGCTCCCAGAAGAAAACCATAAGAGAATGGGGCAAACAGGGCACATATTGGCAAGAAGCCAAGCAAAGACGTGATTTCAAGCAAAGCCCACAGAGGGTAGCTTTCAGCACACTCCTACAGGGCAATTCTAGGGTAAAACTTCCACCTCAGAGTTGTCCCAACAGCAGGCAAAGGAGCTGGGCTTTTACCATGGTTGAAGCCCTCCCAGCCCCAGGTATGACCTGCCCTCGTGGTCTTCCTTGGCTATTCCTGTGTGACACTGACATGCCCTCTCCAACTCTCCTCCTATAGCTTCACATGAATCTTTGTCTCTCATTTTCCTGGTTCATCATCTTTGTTGGTTTTCATTTGGTGGATGGCTGAGTGGGAGGGTCAACCATTTTGCTCTTTGCCTCAACCACTTCGCATTCTGGTTTGGGTTTACATGGTTTTGAGTTTTTTGATGCTGGTTGTATTTCTATAAATTCCTGATTGGTGTTTAAAATTTTTAAGAAAGGGAGATCAGGTCAGACCCTGGACTGGGAGGGGAATGTGAACTCCCAGGCACATAAAAGCCACACGAGGGATGGGGAGGGTGCACAGAAAAGGTCAATGGTGCCCTAAGGTACAAGGGCAGTGCACTGAGAGTCTCTGCTTGCTTCATCCAATTTGGGATATAAGGGAAGAAAGAATATAGTGACCTACACCCATCAAGTGTATTCAGTGTCCCAGGAATTTTGGAGAAGGTAGTGAAATTCCAAACTAGCCTGAATTTTCCAGATATGTGGCCAAACACTGATGCCCAACCAGCAGGGCACTGTTCTTGCCATGCATCCCCAGTCTCCTCCCCCAGGCTCAGAGGAAAATGCGAACTTTGTCCCACTTCCATCAACCTGCTCCTGGTCCTTCCTGCCATCCCACACCCATCAGACATCAGCCATAATCCCCTCAGGGGCCTCAGAGACACAATGGCCCACAATGTACAGCTTGGCCTGTCCGCTTGCTGAAAGTAAACTTATCCTACCTCCCACTGAGGGGCCCATATTCATTCAAACCCTTGGGCCTTCCTTATAACACATAGGCAAATAATCACTAGGACACAATCACTAATGAAGGGAAATATTAGGAAAAAGGAAATAAATATTAATATAACAAATTAAAGAGACCCAATGCTGGCCTCTGTTTCCTAGGATGAAGATGGGAAATCATGTCCATTCCTCTTAGTCTGTTTGTCTTAATAATCCATCCTGTTATATAAACTTTATGCCTGTATTTTTCAGTGGGATCTACTATTACAGGTGCCAAACTCTTAGGCTAAAATAATAAAATACCACATTTTCTCAGAATGTATGCCAGACAGAAATTTTTCAGAAATCTACAGAATGGGAATTCGGCAAGCACTTCAGAACAGTTGAAGCAGTGAGAATGTGTAAGTGACAAATAAGACTTTAAAATATTGAAGCAGTAGTGAAATATATCCCAATAAAAAAAGCCCCAGACCAGACAGATTCACAGCTGAATTCTGCCAGACCTACAAAGAAGAGCTGGGACCTATCCTACTGAAACTATTCCAAAACACCAAGAAGGAGGGAACCCTCCCTAACTCATTCTACGAAGACAGTATCACCCTGATACCAAAGCCAGGAAAGGATGCAACAAAAAAAGAAAATACAGACCAAAATCCCTTATGAACACAGATGCAAAAATCCTCAACAAAATACTAGCAAACTGAATTCAACAGCACATCAAAAAGATAATCCACCAGGATCAAGGGGGTTTCATCCCAGGGATGGAAAGATGGTTTAACACATGTAAATCAAACATGATTACCACATAAAGAGAAACGAAAACAAGAACCACATGATCATCTCGATAGATGCAGAAAAAGCATTTGACAAAATCCAGCACCCTTTCATAATAAAAACCCTCAACATACTAGGCATAGAAGGTACATACCTCAAAATTATAAAAGTCATATATGACAAACCCACAGCCAGCGTCATACTGAATGGGGAAAAGTTGAAAGCATTCCCCCTGAAAATGGGAACAAGACAACAGTGCCCACTGTCACCACTTCTATCCAACATAGTACTGGAAGTCCTAGCCAAAGTAATAAGGGAAGAGAAGGAAATAAAGGGCATCCAAATCAGGAAAGAGGAGGTCAAATTATCCCTGTTTGCTGACAATATGATCTTGTATCGAGAAAACCCTAAAGACTCCAAAAAACTCCTGGAATTGATAGATAAATTCAGAAAGGCTCAGGTTACAAAATCAATGTACACAAATCAGTGGCATTTCTATACACTATTAATAATAAAATCAAGCTGAGAGTCAAATCAAGGACCCAATACCATTTACAATAGCTACAAAGAAAATAAAATACCTAGGAATATACTTAACAAAGAAGGTTAAAGATCTCTACAAGGAGAACTACAAAACATTGACAAAAGAAATCTCAGACGACACAAATGGAAAAACATCCCGTGTTCATGGATTGCTAGAATCAACATCGTTAAAATGTCCATACTGCCCAAAGTGATTTACAGATCCCTATCAAAATACAATCCCTACCAAAATTCCAGCATATTTCACAGGTCTAGAAAAAATAATCCAAAGCTTCATTTGGAACCAAAAAAGAGCCTGAATAGCCAAAGCAATGTTAAGTAAAATGAACAAATATGGAGGTGTCACATTACCTGACTTCAAATTATAGTACAAGTCTGTAGTAACCAAAACAGCATGGTACTGGTATAAAAGTAGAGACATAGACCAATGGAACAGAATAGAGAATCCAGAAATAAAACCATCTACCTACAACCAACTTATTTTTGACAAAGCAGACAACAACCTACACTGGGGAAAGAAAGCCCTATTCAATAAATGATGCTGGGAAAATTGGATAGCCACATGCAGAAGAATGAAACAGGATCCCTATCTCTTACTATATACAAAAATTAATTCAAGATGGATTAAAGACTTAAATGTAAGGCATGAAACCATAAAAATTCTAGAAGAAAATGTTGAAAAACTCTTTTAGACATCAGCCTAGGCAAAGAATTTATGACTAAGACCCCAAAGGCAAATATAGCAACAAAAATAAAAAAAAAGGAAATAATCTTCTGCACAGCAAAGGAAATAATCAACATAGCAAATAGACAACCTACAGAATGGGAGAAAATATTTGCAAACAATATATTCAACAAAGGACTAATATCTAGAATCTACAAAGAGCTCAAACAAATCAGCAAGAAAAAAATCAAACAACCCCATCAAAAAGTAGGCAAAAGACATGAACAGAAGTTTTTCAAAAGAAGATAGACAAATGGCCAACAAATGTATGAAGAAGTGCCCAATATCACTAATCATCAGGGAAATGAAAATTAAAACTACAATGAGATACCACCTTACCGCTATCAGAATGGCCATTAATAAAAAGTCAAAAAACAGTAGATGCTGGTGTGGATGCAGAATGAAAGGAACGCTTATACACTGTCAGGGGGACTGCAAATTTGTACAACCTCTATAGAAAACTGTATGGAGATTCCTCAAAGAAATAAATGTAGACCTACCATTCAATCCGCCAATCCCACTGCTGGGTATCTACCAAAGGAAATCAAGTCATTTTATCAAAAAGACACCTGCACGCAAATATTTATCAAAGCACAATTCACAATTGCAAAGATGTGGAATCAACCTAAGTGCCCTTCAGTTCATGAGCGGATTAACAAAATGTGGTGTATATATATACCATGGAGTACTACTCAGCCATCCAAAGGAATGAAATAAAGTCATTTGCAGCAACATGGATGGAACTGGAGACCATTATCCTAAGTGAAGTATCTCAGGAATAGAAAACCAAACACCACATGTTCTCACTAATAAATGGGAGCTAATAGGTGGGCACACATGGGCACAAAGTGATATAAAGGGCATGAGAAACCAAGAAGGGGAGGATGGGAGGGTGGGTGTGGGGTAAAAACTTATCTATCGGGTACAACGAACACTATTCTGGTGATAAGTACACCAAAAGCCCTGACTTAAGCATTATACAAGGTATCCATGTAACAAAAACATTTGTACCCCCTTAATATTTTCAAATTTAAAAAAATAAAATAAAAAATACTTATCCATGAGCCTTATCTACTAATACTTTTTACCCAGGCAGTGTTTACTCGCTGCCCTTGGGGCAAGCAGTTGTAAATAAAATGCAAAGAGAAAGGAGTGGAAGGCCAAGCCTGGCATGAAAGCAGGTTTGGGAGATGACTCTCGCTGCAAGTTCCCTGTTCCCACCCCCATCGTATGCACACCCTGGAGAGGGAGGTGTTGCCAGGGCCGCAGGCAGGGTGGGAGGAAAGTGAGACAGCTAGGCTTGGCAGAACATCCGTGAGACGGGAACTGCTCACAGAAGCCCAGGAAAGCAGCAAGGCCCGGGCTTTTGCCCACAGGCCTGTAGGGTAATGCAGCCACAAAGTAGAAGTGTACCAGGGCCTAAAATGGGCCCACTGGGCCTGCAGCCTCATAGCAGTTCAGTAGGAAGAAGCTGACATGGCCACAGGCAGAGTGGCTGGGAGAAGGTCCCAGGCTTAAAAAAGACATCATGGTTGGCATCTAAGGCAACTAGCACTCAAGACCTTTGCTGTCACTAGGGACTACCTTGTTCATTGAAATTTTAAATTTTAGAGTATATGATGTCAAGTTTTATTTATCATGGAAGCCAATTTGCCACTTTTCATACTTTTCTTTCAAAACATGTTTACGTACATTTTCCCATTAATTGGAAGAAATAACCAGTGATATGGCTACAGTGTTTTTGGCAATTCTCCTTCTAACAGCTATTAAGTGTCTTGACTGAAGTCACACAGCTGGCTAAGAAGGCAAAGACCACAGCTGGGATGGACACTGTCCAGCGTGGAGGGCCTCTGCCCGAGAGGATGTGAAGAGGATTTTGAACGAAACAGAAAACAATCCATTGCAGCTTCAAAATCTTGATCTTTTTTTAAATGCCAGCTTCTCAGCTCCAGAGCATACTAGAACACCAGAGGGAGGAATACCGTGGGGTCTCCATGCTGGCTACTTTCCAATGACATTTTCCTGGCCGCTGGACCTAGAAATAACCAAACATAATTTGGAGAATGTGCTAAAATTATTTATCAACCATTTACTGAGCCCAGACTGTTGTAAAGGAAACAGGACTTGATGCTGGGTATAGGTTAATGATACTAGAAGATTCCATTCCCATGTACTATATTCCTAACATTTTTCCAAAATCATCTGTCCCAAAACATAAACCATCTTGTTTCCTGGGCATGATGTCAGGACAGGAAATTGAAGAACTGAATTTTCCTCCAAAAAAAAAAAAATTACAAAATCGACATGAATGAAATACATTTTTAACGAACTGAAATAAGAGATAACAATAGCTAACATTTGAGTCCTCGGTACAGGCCAAGCCCGGTTCTGTATATGCTACATCTATTAACTCATTCAATCTTCACAATAACCCAATAAGTAAGATGCTATTTATCCCCATTTTACAGATGAGGAAACTGAGGGACAGAAGGGCTAAGGAGCTTGCCTGAGGTCACACTTAAAGGCAAAATAGAGACCCCACCCCAGCAGCAGACCTCCATAGTCTGTGCACTTAGTCATTGTCTTTCACACATCCAAAAACTAGGTCTAACAATGATGACTTCACTTCCTAAGTGAATTCATAGGTTTAATGTAGTAACAGGTCATACTGATGGCTACATTATAGACCTTAACAAATCATACTGAAATTCATCTACAATAGGCCATTTGATACATTATATAATTTTAAAATAATGATGACAGTCTGGTCAAATCACATTTTCAAACATGTTACCTAACAACCATTATCAAACTCCTGTGCTAACTGGGCTGAAAATAAAACCCAACTGGTGGTGGTTTAGAACAGAAATCTAGAAATGGTGCTATGGACTGAATGTATTTCCTCAGAATTCATACTTTGAAACTTAATCCCCAATGTGATGATATTGGGCAGGGGGGACTTTGGGAGGTGATTAGGTCATGAAGGTACAGCCCTCATGAATGGGATTAGTGCCCTTACATAAAAGGGACCCCAAAGAGTCACGCATTCTTTTCCCACCATGTGAGGATACAAGGAGAAGTAGGCAGTCTGCAACTTGGAAGAGGGCCCTCACCAGAACCCAACCATGCTGGCATCCTGATCTCAGTTAGGCTTCTAACTTCTAAAACTTTGAGAAAGAAATTTTTATTATTTATAAGCTACCCAGTCTATGGTATTTGTTATAGCAGCCCGAGCTGACTAAGACAAATGGATTCAATTCTTCGTAGGTTCTTTGTTGCTAGTAAACCAGAAGTAACTTGATAATGCAGTGCTGACTGCTGGGACTTTTCAGCCAGGCCCTCTCCAGCCCCTGAAAACGCCTGACTCTGACCACGTGTTTTGGGGGGACTTTCTTTGCTTCAGAGCTTACAGGTCTTTCTATGCTTAAGGTCCGGTCTTCGCTGCTCTTGCAATAACACAGAGAGGCCACCAGGGCTCCTCTGAGAAACCCAAACTTGGCCCGATGTAAATGAACTCATCAGTCCTCAAGGGGCCACGCTTTCCCCAGATTTCCCAGAAACTAAGCGCCCTCAGACGGGCTCCTCGGGACATTTCCCTCCTCATCCACTGGGAGGAGGGCCTTAGAGGCCGCTCCACCAGCCTTGTCTCGGTCCCAAAGCCCTTACCTCCAGCTACTCCCTCCGTTTCCGCTAGGTTGTCTTATTCCAGTCTGTACCTGTCAGAAGCTGTCAGGAGCCTCAAGAGAAGAAGAAAGAGCCATCAGAGGTCATTTTACATTTTCCAGCTGAACACTGAATTCCTAAAAGAAAATCTCACTTTCCAGCCCTTCCCACCCCAGGAACTCCTGGCAGGAGAGCCCAGGACCCAACAAGGTACCTGGCAGCTGCTTCCCAGTCTCTGAGAGAGAGAGACTCAGAGGGCATTAGAGCCCAAGTGGCTGCAGGGCCACACCCCGACCCTTTCCACTCCGTCCTGGGGGGCTCACCTCACGCAGCCTCCGCGGGGCAGCTTGTGGCAGGCCCTGGCAGGAATGAGCCAGAAGCCTCCCCGGAAGCTGTTGTGCTTCTGAATGACTCTTCCTTGGGAGAGGCAGGCACCCCACCTCCTGGTCTGCAGCTGTGGGTTCAGACAAAGTACATTAGGCCTCTCTTACATCCGGGGCCGGCAGGGGTTCAGTGCTACCCACCTAGGGATCATTTTCACAAAAGAAATATCCCTCAAGCTGACAAATCTTCCCTGATGTTGGGTTTCCTCAGGAGCACACCAGCTCAGATTTCCTCCCCTTTCCCAGCCACCCTGCTCACTCACCTCTGTCTCAACCCCACCCCACCCCCCAGCACCAGAACAGTCCTCAGCTTCAACTAAATCCCCGGGGCTATTCCAGCATGTTCTCCCCACGTTTACCCACATGCATCTTCCTCCAGAGGTCCCTTTGCCCCTCAGGATCTTAAATTCTGCCCCACTCCGAGAACATCAGCTAGCAGTCAGGAAGATCGTGCCGAAGACTTTCTATTAATGGAAGAAGAGTTCACCCTTGATGAACCCGGCTCCCCCAGGCCCCCGGCCATGGGATGTGGGCTCTCACCTGCATGGTAGACACTTTGCTTCACTTCTCATTCTTCACCCCTGGGGGTCAGGGCTCTCTCTTCATCTGTCAGTTGCTGGGGATGAAGGGGACTCTGTGGTACTAAACTGAAGTGAGTTTTCCATGCCCCAACAATGTGCGGTGGTGATTGTCCCCCAGAGATCAGGGCCATCTTCCTCAGTGATTCCAATTATCTCCCCTTGACACCTCATCTTCCTCCCAAGACTGACTTCACCTCAGAGTTCTCAGGAATTCACTTTCTAAGCAAGAAGGTCTTGGCCCTTGTGTCCTTGGCCAGAAGCCAAGTTCAGCAAGTTCTTGTCAGCTTCCAGCTCTGGGTACAGGGGTGAGAGCAAGGCACTGGGCAGCTGTGCGAAATGAAGTGACTTGGAAGGAGGTGACTTGATAAATGAGACCCAAGCCCCTCCCCTGGGCATCTGCTCCCCCAGGTCTTGGTTTGCCCTTTCCAAATGAAAGTCTCACGCAGTAAGTCCTCCAGTGTCTTCCCGGCCCTTGCCTTGACAGGAGCCCTCTTGTTGTGCCTGCTGGACCACCTGCTGCCTTACGCTTGGGCTCCATATCAGAATCACCAGCATCTCCTCAGAGGACACCCAGCAGCTGACACCCTCTTTTTTGCTGGGGGCCAGCCCTGGTTTAGCAGGGTATCCAGATGGAGAAAACCACAGCAGCCGCCCAGGCAGCGAATGTCACTGTCAGTTGTAAACAAGCCAGTTGGGACTCACTCCTCAGCTCCCCTCATGACTTACTAAGGAAGAAATTCCAGAATTTCAGACTCCTGGGGCCTTCGGCCACTGAACTCAGTGGCCCCACCCGGGCACCTGGCAGCCGCACCAAAGCAATAAGCTTCTTATGGGTGGGTCACATCTATTCTCTGACCCGATGCAACAGCCACTGTCCCTTCAGTCTGGTTGTGGGTGAGTGTGCCCACCTGACACACTCCTCAACATCCTCCTCTGGGTCAGCAGGGAAACCATGAAGCACAGGGATGGAAAGAAGAAGGGAAGGGAGAAGAGGCCACTGTCCTCCCGCTGAGTCTTGCTTAGGGCTGTAGGAAACAGATGGTCCAGACTCAAAGGGTCAGAGGGGACTTTCCTTGCTATGGAGGTAGCAGTTGGAATTCACATAAATGCTCTGAGCCTGAGTTTCCTTGAGTATAGAATGAGGACATCTCTGAGTGCTCCTCTGGGGTAGACAAAATAATGCCCCCGCAAAGATGTCCATGTCCTACTCCCCAGAACCTGTGAATATGTTATGTTACGTGGCAAGTGGGAATTAAAGTTGCAGATGGAATTTAGGTTGCTCATAGATTAACCTTGAGATGGGGAGATTAGCCTGGGTTATCCAGGTGAGCCCGTGGTAACCACAAGGGCCCTTACAAGTGGGAGAGGAAGGCAGGAGAAGTAGTGAGAGAGACAAGTTTGAAGATGCTGCCTTTGAAGATGAGGGAAGAGGCCATTTTCTAGAGGGGGCCTCTAGAAATGGCAAAGGCAAGAAAACAGTTCTGCCCTGGACCCTTTTGAGGGAACATAGCCTTGCCAACACTTTGATTTTAGCCCAGTGAGACACAGTGTGAACTTCTGACCTCCAGAACTGTAAGATAATAAATTTGTGTTGTTTTAACCCGTTTATCTTGTGGTAATTTGTTACGGCAGCCAAAGGGAACTAATTCACCCTCTATCCACACCACAATTTCCCATGGGCTTCTCCCTTCCCACCCAAGCTTCTTCTCCTCTGTCTCTGAGTCATGGTGCCCCCGGTACCAGAACCACTGCAGGGTCAGAGTCCCAGTGCTGGCGCAACCTCATTTCAAATATTTATATGCTCTAAAGAAAAACAGGAGTACAATGTCCTATATTTACAGAAGGCCTTGCCGTTTTTAAATCACTGTCATTCAAAAGCAAAACAAAACAAAACATTTTTTCAGAGTGTGCTTCTGTCCCTGGGGGTGCAAAGACAAATGGACATCATCCTTTCCCTCAAGGAATTCACTGTCTAGTTGGAAAAAGAAACACAGAAGCAACTCCCTAGAATCCTTGATGTTTCGGAAGTTAGACGGGAGTTGGATTAACCCGGCAAGAAGAGTGATGTTGATCGGCCACATCTGCTTCAACCTCGCGACGTCAGACATCGGAGCGGCGGCGGCAGGCTCGCTGCGGGGACTGCCTGCGCATGTGTTTGGTTTTTTTTAATCTAATGAATAATTCTGAGTCACAGCCAGGACACCGAACCACTGAAAGATCTTTTCTTGTTTTACTTTTTGTGAAGTGCTCTTTGTGCTTGTCTTTTGTTAGAGGTGGAGGGGCAATTCCAGTAACAGGGGGCGCTGGAGGAAAATCACTGCTTGAGAGCAGAAGCATGAACAACACATCCTTTGCCTTGTGTCCCCTCTTCCTTTCCCGCTTCTCACAATGACGTTTCAAACTCATGTATATTCTTTACGTAGATGGATACGACAAACTCAAGCTTGAGTTTTTTGTTGGTTTTTTTTGGGGGGGGAACCTGAGTAGAATTATCTTTAAGACCTGAAAACAAATATATTGCAAGAAGACTTACTGACAAAAAAATTTAATTTTTCCTCTCCTGAGGCGAACAGGCACACTTTTTGGATGGCGTGTCTGAGAAACTATAACTTTTTAATGGCGTTGAGGGTTGCCTGTTTCCACAATATGATAGGTGCGTTTTGAATCTAGCCAGGTAAGACCACGAGTGTAGAGTCATGACTCAAATTGACAAGATCAGAGCTACAATTTCAGGCTGTCCATAAACAGTTTTACAGTACAGGCAGGCAATCTTCCGCAGGTCCATTCTTTAGCCGGAGTTTCTAAACCCACTGCACGAAGAAGTATCGCCAAGACCCAGCAAGAAAAGACCCTGGTGGCTTCAAAGATTCCGACATTGAAAAGTAGTCCTGGTACCTGAAACACAGAATGTCACACATCAGTCGGTGGGCTCCGCCCGGGGCCCACACCGTCAGCACCTTCCTGGAATTCTCACCCCTGATTCTTTATAACTGTACTCTTGTTGCTTGGGTGGACCATGTCTTGATCCCCTCAGGCAATACCTACGGGGCTTTGATGCAGGTGAGGCATAGCCCCCCCCCAAAAAAAAAACACAAAGTACCCGAGGCAAGAAATTTTAGGGGAAATCTGCTTCCAGGTGAACTAAGTTCCTCATGTGTCCCCATAGAGACACGATGTTTTGGGAGAGAATTTGAAGAGCCAGATGACAATGCCAATCACTGCCACTTAGGAAGAGCTAGCAAAAGACACTAATAAGAATCATGAGAATACTTCCCTTTTACTTTCAAGTTTTCAAAGTATCTGTCAAAGCTAATAATGAAAGGTGTTGATATCTGTCCTGTTTGTTGTACTACATATCTCCTCTTTTATTTCTGTCCAGTCTCTATCCCTTGCGAACCATGTTGTTCACCAATTGTTCCCCAGGAACACAGGGCAGTGGTTTCCCTCCCAACATATCATTACAACTTTCCCACTGAGCCCAGCGCCTCATGGCATCCAGCCTCAAGCATATGCTTCTCCTGCAGTGATTCTGTCAGTTCACTTTTCCTTTGAAAGACCACTGCCCTTGACTCTCAAAGCAGCAACAACTCTCTCCTTTCCCCTCACTTCATGCCCCCACAGGGCTCTTCATCTGCTTTAGACATTGTGGTGCAGTAGACATGGAGTAATGACTTAGCTAGGTCTAAGTCAACCCCCTAACATGCTCACACCAGCAGCAACATACAAACTCATTTGCCATGAAGCCACATGATTCAAAACACCATTGTCAAATCCAAGGACCCAAAGAAGTAAAGCACACAGGGTCGTCCTCGGCTCATCCTTGGGTAAAATGTGAACTCCAGCAGAGGATGGCATTGCTCCACACTGAGGAATGGTGTGCAGTATTGTGGGGTAGAGTCAGTCTGTGGGCAGAGGTGAGCTCTTCAGCCTGGGCTGGCTGGAAACATTCTCATGAACAAGGAAAGATATGATATGTGTATGCTAGAAGGAGAGCATCTAAGCAACAGCCAGAGATCAGGGCAGGAGCTGAGTGCTTGCATCATGTTCAACAACGTAGAAGACCTTTCCCATGGGACTAGAGGGTGTGTGTGGGAGACTGCAGAAATAGGATGTAAAAAAGATCACTGAGACCAGACCATGGTGCATCTTCTAAAGCTGAGCTAAAGAGATAGGACTTTATTCTGTCGGCAGTGGAGAGTCATTGAAGGGTTTGGAGGCAAGGGTGAGGTGTTCCTGCTGTGTGAGGTTTAAGGAAAATGACTCCAACAGGGTCATGGGATGGATGGGTGGATGGAAGGGTCTGAAGACAGAGAGACTGTAGAGGGTTGAGTGGTGACCCCCAAAATTTCATGCCCACTCAGAATCTTAGAATGTAACTTCCTTTGGAAATTGGGTCTTTGCAGATGTTACTAGTTAAGATGAGGTCATACTGGATTAGGGTGGGCTCTAAATCCAATGGCTTGTGTCCTTATAAGAAGAGGAGAGGACACATGAAGACACACACACACCACTCTAAGAGAAGAACGCCATATGACAACAGAGGCAGAGATTGTCACCACACATCTGCAAGCCAAGGAGGGCCAAGGATGGCTGGCAGCCACCAGAAGCCAGGAGAGAGCACAGGACGGGTTCTCCCTCAGAGCCCCCCGAAGGAACCAACCCTGCTGGCATCTTGATTTTGAACTTATGGCCTCCAGAAATGTGACAAAAGAAACTTCTGTTGTTTTAAGCCACCCAGATTGTGGCAATTTGTTACAGCAGCCCTAGGAAACTAATAGAGAGACCAATAAAAAAGTCCAGCTGGAGTACAGGCTATGGAAAAACAGCTGAGACAAAAATAAGTCCTTGGAAAAAACAATTATTTGGAAAGAATAATCAATGGGAATTTTTAATGGGAACAAGCAAGCTGTAGAAGCAAGATACGACTCCAAATTCACAGAGAATGGGGTGCCCATTTCACTCTGGGGCCAGCTCTCTCTTCCTGAATTTCGAGGAAGCTTATGGTCCTTGAAGGTGGTCCTGGTGGATAGGAGCTAAATTTGGATTCTCAAACTTGGAATCACACTGGAAGCAATGCAAGGAGATGTCTGGCAGCCCTAACCCAAAGAAGTTAACTACTTATTGAAAACCAAATTATCTTGTTTATTTCTCTTTTTTTGTTCCACATTCTTTAGGGAAGAATCAATCTCTCTTTCTCTCTCTCTCTCTCTCTCTCTCTCTCTCTCATTTAGTAGAAAAGGTAATTATCACCCAGTACATTATTTAGCAACATATCTTTTCACTTAATATCTTTTCACTTAATATTTCTTGAATACTTTTCTCTGTCCAGGCTACTACTCTTCCAAAATATCCATTAAACCAATGGTCCCCAACATTTTTGGCACCAGGGAACCAGTTTCATGGAAGACAATTTTTCCATGGATGGGGGTGGGGTAGGGGTTGGGGGGCCAAGTTCTGTGGCCCAGTCCCTAACAGACTGCAGACCAGTACTGGTCCATGGCCCAGGGGTTGGGGACCGCAGCTTTAAACTTTTACCTAGCTATCTTTTCTAATAACTGAGGTTCAAATGGTTTGAAATGCAACATGTATAAAAGAATATTCAGTGAAAAGTTCCTACTGACTCCCAGATTGAGCTTGTCTTGGCAATTGGATCCTTTTTCCGGTTTTTATATCTACCCTATTTCAAACACAAGTCAGACTCAGAAACAAAGGTTAGCTGGAGCTAAGAGAGATATCTCAGCTTAGTGTTGGAGCTTTGGCACTTCCTTACATTTAAGTCTTTAATACATCTTGAATTAATTTTGGTGAGTGGTGAGAGATATGGATCCTGATTCAATCTTCTGCATGTGGCTATCCAATTTTCCGAGCACCATTTATTGACTAGGGCTTCTTTTCCCCAATGTATATAGTTGTCTGCTTTGTCAAAGATCAGTTGGCTGTATGTGGATGGTTTTATATCTGTGTTCTCTGTTCTGTTCCATTGGTCTATGTCTCTATTTTTATGCCAATATCATGATGTTTTGGTTACCATAGCCTTGTAGTATAGTTTGACGTCTGATAATGTGATGCCTCCAGATTTGTTCTTTTTGCTTAAGTTTACTTTGTCTAATCGGGCTCTTTTCTGGTTCCAAACAAAGTGTAGAATTATTTTTTCTGGATCTGTGAAATATGACATTGGTGTTTTGATGGTGATTGCATTGAATCTGTAAATCACTTTGAGTACTATGGACATTTCAACAATATTGATTCTGCCAATCCATGGGCATGATATGTTTTTGCATTTGTTTGTGTCATCTGTGTTTCTTTCCTCACTGTTTCATAGTTCTTTGTAGAGAGAGATCTTTCACCTCCTTGGTTAAGTATACTCCTAGGTATTTTATTTTCTTTGTAGCTATTGTGAATGGTATTGAGTACTTGATTTGACTCTCTGCTTGACTATTATTGTTGTATGGAAATGATACTATTTCTATTATACATTGATTTCATAACCTGAGATGTTGCTGAATTTATTTATCAATTCAAGGAGTCTCTTGGTGGAGTCTTTGGAGTTTTCTAGATATAAGATCATATCATCAGCAAAAAGTGAGTTTGACCTCCTCTTTGCTGATTTGGATACCCTTTATTTCTTTCTCTTGCCTGATTGCTCTGGCTAGGACTTCCAGAACTATGTTGAATAGAAGTGGTGACAGTGGGCACTTTGTCTTGTTCCAGTTCTTAGGGAGAATGCTTTCAACTTTTCCCCATTCAGTATGATGTTGGCTGTGGGTTAGTCATATATGGCTTTTATAATCTTGAGACATGCTGGGCTTTGGGCTCACTGGCAATGCAGCTACCTTGAACCTCGGCTCAGATTATCTCCTCTTCTCCTCTCCCAGGGATCCCGGGCTGAGCTGCCCTGCCTGGAGCCATTGCCTACTCTCCTATTTTCCCCTGAGATGCCACCCAAATTTCCTAAAATGCAGCTCACAGGAGGGTTAGAGGCTCTTGCATGTACCTTTCACCCACTAAGTTGGCATCATTTGAGGAAGTGAGTTTTAATAACATGGGTGGAGAGCCAGGTAGGGATAGGAGTATCAATTGATACAGATTTCCTTGGAAGTACAATAAAATCTGATATTGAAAGTTGTTTTTTAAAAATTCGTCCTACCTTTTGACCCAAAAATTCTGCTTCTAAAAATTTATTCTAACAAAATAAAGTAGGTTTGCAAAGATTTAGCTAGGGTATTCATCATATGCTTATGTATAATAGCAAAATAAAACTAAGTAGCATCTAAATATTCAAGATGGAAAGTTAAATAAATTTTGGAACATTCATGCAATGGAATATTATCTAACTCCCAAATCTGGTGTTTGTAAAGTAACATCAGTTGCCTCCAGGGAGGGGAACTCAGTGGCTCAGAGGCAGGGACTAAAAGGGCAACTTTTCACTGAATGTTCTTTTATACATGTTGCATTTCAAACCATTTGAATCTCAGCTATTAGAAAGACAGGTAGGTAAAAGTTTAAAGGATATTTTGGAAGAATAGCCTGGACAGAGAAAATAATTCAAGAAATATTAAGTGAAAAAGATGTTTTGCAAAATAATGTACTGGGTGATACCATTTCTACTAAAAAACAAAACCAAAAAGTCTGGAAGGAAATTACTCGAAGGTTTAATGGGTTATATTTCTAATGGATGGAATTACAGGTGATTTTTATTTTCTTCTTACTTATATTTTTCTAACTTTTATGCAGTATTTGGAAGGATGGAATAATAAACGTACTGTTAAATTCTTTAAAATGATCTAACCACCAATCTTGCACTTTGCCCTTTCTCTCCTTCCTGTCTTGGACAAACTTCTACAAGGAATAGAAAGACTGTCTTCCACTTCCTCATCTCCTACCCTACCCAACTCTACCAAAACACTGCCTCCTCGATCTGCTGAAGTCTGGCTTCCACACCCTCTTCCTCTCTCCCCCAAAACTGGCCTGGCAAATGACCCACCATTCCTCCACACTCCCCACCCCCTCCATTGCCAAATCCACCAGTGTTTTCAGCCCTCCTTTCTCTGGCCTCTGTGCTATATTTGTGTTCAGTGGACTTAACAAACATTTATTTAGTGCCTATCATGCATCAGACATAGCTTTAGGCACCTTAGGGAGACATCAGCCCTTAAGACTGGTCACTGCCAGTTCATAGGCTGGAGGGAGGGGACGAGAGAGGAGGTGACACCCCCCCAGGCACACAGGAGCATCTGCTCTGAATTCTCTGCCAAGCTCCCCATCTCCTCTGCCTCTGTTGTATTCCCTTTCCCACCCCTTATACATCTGCCCTCAGCAATCTGTCCTCACCCACTGCTCCCCTCACCCTCTCTGGCCTGTGTCCTCAACTCTGGTTTCAGAAGCCCATGAATGCAACAGGCACCACCACTTCCACCTCCCCTGAGCCCAAAGACACCACATGTCACTATCACCCCCACCTCCCAACTCTGTTTCTTAGTTGGTGGTACCTGCCCAGGGCCACATAGCACACGCAGCCCCCTACCTCCTCCACTTGAGCCCTCCTGCCCCTCCCCCATCCTCACTGAGGCTTTTGGTCTCTCGCCTGGTGCACTGCAGTGGTCTTGCTTAGGTCTGTCCCCTGCAGACTACAGCCAGTGGGCTCCACCAAAAATGCCCATCTGACCCTCTGGCTGCCCTGCTGCTCACCAGAGTCTACAAGGTGATATCCAGGGTTGGACAAGCCTGTCATTCCCTCTGCAAACCCAGCTTCTGCTTGTTTCCTCGATGAGCAGTGTCCCAACCTGGCTGGCACACCTCTGTGCCTTCCCCAGCTGTGCTCCCCACCCCATGTCCAGGCCCCCTCTGGGTTCCCCCACAACCCACTCCTGGCCTGGCTAAGTCTTTTCTTCATCAGGACTCAGCTCAGGCTGTCCCTGCTCCAGAACCTTCTTGGGAGCACAGGTCCTGGATGGGTGGCCTTCCTCTGAGATCCTGTCACAGCCAGAGCAGAGTTCTCACGTAGTCATATTGAAGTTACTAAGGCACCTGTGTTTTTCTTCCAAATCAACTATCAGCCCCTCTATGGCAGCCATTCTGAATAATTAATCCCTGCAGCTCCAGCTCTTAGCATAACGCCTGGCCAATGTCGGCAAGAAAGCTGGCCCAGGTGGTGGAGCTGTTTCTTAGGTGTGAAGGCTTGGGGGGCCTGAATGGAAGCCATTTGTAGGTTCTGTTGACCGTGTAGTAACTGAGAGCCTGGATACCCCATGATGGCCCCAACTGGTAGGAGGAGAGGGTGCTGCCCGGGGCTGCTCAATGTGTCCCTTGCCTGCAGTTCAGCCAACCCCAGAGAGAGACAAGCTCCACTCCCCTCCCAAGGGCACAGAGTTGGCTGCAAGGCCTTGGTCCACCAGGACAGTGAAGCTGTGGGCCTCTGGCAGGAGATCCCCTCCGAGGCACCCAAACCTAACATGGGGGCCTGCAGAGCAGAGTACCAGCAGGGCTCTGTATCCTAAACTTCAGTGATAAGGGCCTTAAACCACAGGCTTAAATCTTACCTCCAGATGAGGTTCTACCTAGCCATTGTATTTTTATGTACACTAAAAGCAGGGCTTCTTTCCATCTCTAAAATGTCCTCTCTGGTACTGGTAGAGGATAGGTGGTGACATTGAGGAGTCTGGAGGTGTCCAAGGTGGGGGCAGCCTCTTCTCCAGCACTGCCCCTCCCAGCCCCATCATCACCCCCTGAAAATCACCAGGACAGCAGAGCCCAGCAGCCTTGGGAGGCAGAGCCCCCAGGCACCTCAGCCTTGGAGACATTAGTCTCCTCCCCCTTGTTGCCATGAAAAGGGGAAAAGGTTGATTAAATCCAGCTCCTCAATCTCCATACAGCCCTGCCCCAACTCTGTAGGCTGCCTGTACTTGGCCACCTGCCTGGAAGGACACAAGAGCCATGGCAAAGAATGGGTGAGACTGGGGGACGGATGAAGGGTCACAGGAGGGCCAAAGTGCCACAGCCCCCCTGCTGGGCCTGCCTAGGCTCCCACATCAAGTTTTTCTTGAGCTAAGACAGGGAGAGCCCCTGGAGAATGAGACCCTAGAGGGTCTACCATGCAGCTGGGACTGCCCCAAGACCTGCACTGGGAATTAAGTTATTAAATTAATTCATCACATATTCCCTGGGCACTTTCAGTGTACTAGCTGCTGGGTCCCCACAGAAGGGTCTGGTAGCCGTCTTCAGGGCCTAATAGTCCACCTGGCTGCAGAACCAGGACACCAACCCCCAAGAATTCTAAGGAGGGAAAATTCCGGCGGCAGTTGAAGGTAACAGCCAAGTAGCGAAGCCCCTGGACGGTAGAGTCCACAGTCCTGGGAGGGGCACAGAGGTGGGATGGGCCTTATCAGGGACTGCAGGGGGAAGCTATGGGAGGGCAGAGATCAGCAGAGATCGAGGCTGAGGGCCTGCAAGGAAGAAGAGGACAAAGTCAGGAAGGAGGAGGCACAGCTACCCGGTACCTGATGACCCTAGAGGCAAATTCTGCCAACTTGTGTGTCAGTTTAGGGACCTGCCCAATGATGAAAACTCACAGGCTCTGAACCAATCCGCTCTTTCTCATCCCAAAAGGGAGGAGTCACAGCTGCCTCTGGTGCTGAACTATAGATAGATACTGCAAATCAAGATCAAGTTCATGCCAAACCTGCACCTTTTTTATAGAAACAAATCAGCAATGGCAAGTTCAAAGGAGCTGGCCAATGATAAGACTAAAGAGGGGGCATGTAGAAGAGGTGTCTGTGCAAGGCATATGTCTGCGTGTCCATCCCATGGTGTCCGTGCTGATGGCATACTAAACCCAAAAGACCTTGCCCAACGGTCTCTGTTCAGGGTGCCCTCAGTGTCTCAGTAATGCTTTGCAGTGCCCCTAGGCTAAAAGAAATAACTAGTAGTTCTGTCAATAGGTGGTTGAGTCCAAATGACTCAATAGTGTGGTGTCTGACAGAGGTCACTATGGACACTTCAAAAATTTTTAAATACTCAGTGGCACTCCTGTGGGTTTGCTGCAGTGTCCTTATGCACCTCGGTGCAGAATTCAGGAACTGTAAACACAAACCATGGATTAGGAGTCCTGGTTGAGTCCTTCAGCACTTAACTACCTACTACCAGAGTAAGAGATGGCAGGCATATTTGTCACAAATTTTTATAGAATAAAATTTATGTTAAAAAGAGCCCCTGTATTGACCATATGGCTTCAGAATTAGCTGTTTTATTTCTCTATGTAATAACCAGCCTTCTTGGAAATCTTTGTCCGTAAGGAAAAGTTTAGTTGGCTGAAGCCCATACTATGAAAGTTGAAGCATCTGGAAGGGTGCCCCCAAGGATTTCAAAGTTTTTTCCCCTTGAACACAGAAAGAAGTCTAATCTGCAAAATGCACCCCATTTTGAAGCAACGACAGCAGTGAAATTCCATTTGGAATAGTTGTACCCAATCTCCTACTAGCCATCACTGTCCTCTATTCCATGTCTCTGCTTCCATGCTTTCCCCAGTGACAAGATTGGAGCCTCACAGAGGCCAGAGGTTCTGGTTTCAGTCTTTCTCGGACCCCTTCACAGCGCTGGCCAAGAACGGGTTGCTTAGCCAGTGCCAGTGGAAATAGTGGTGAGAGACGGCCACTCCTGGGCGGTCACTGCTGCTAAAAGGCGTCCTCAGAGGTGATGACAACGATGATCATGAAGTACAGATACACTTTGCTCTCTCCCATAATACGCTCAGGAATGAATCCCTGCATCAGGATCATTTCTTGTTCTTCTCAAATGGAAATAAGCTAAAGTTCCAATTGGTTGAGTCCCAGGTCTGGGAAGTAGCCTCAGACTCTCAATTTAGCCATCAATCTGACAACAGAATTCACATTTACTTTTTAATCCAGCTAGTCTTTCTGCCCTCTTTGTGGTGAGACGCTGGCTAGCCCTGGAGGGGGACGGAGGTGCATGAGGGAACAAGGGAGGGAAAGGGGGAAGGCTCACTGTCAGCGGGGAAGGCGGAGGGATTTTGAAAGAAGCAAATGAAGGCTTCAAAAGCTGGAGCTTCCATTTAACCCAAGAATCCCAATTGCAGTTATTTTGTGTGTTGGCCATACCAGAGAACAGACCCCTTTTCCTGGGTTCCACAGCAATTAGCAAGCACAAATACTTCGGAAATCTTTGGTAAAAAATACTCCTCGAACTCTAGCATGTAGTATAGTCAAGGCAGCATGCTAGATATTCTATATTTTTTTCCTTAGTAAAAAGTGCCATCTCCCCATGTAGCATCCCTCCCACCCAGACCAAGGAATGGCCCAAGCAGTGCATCCTAAGCCACACGCCGTCCCCAGGAGGCAACACACACACACATTCATATTCTTTCCCCTCTCTCAGCATTCTGGGTGCTATTCTCTAATCCTCAGTGACCTGCGGAGTACTCCTGAGACGAACGACGAACGTCTTGCCCTCTTTTCTTTCTCTCTAATGCAGCCTGTAGCTCTCAGAGGTGCCTGCTTCGACTGAGGAATCCGGCAGGGTGGACCCCTCCCCAGACCCTTGGGCTCTCTCTAGTGGTCTGCCAGGAAGAGGGTCCCCAACCCTGACCCTTCCCTCTCGTCCAGGGGCTCTTGAATTCCATGCTTTAGCAAGGGCAAGCGCCCAACCTGCCCACCCCCTGAGCTCAAACATCAGCACGTCCCAGAAGGCCTCTGACATCTGCTGACCAAGCCCTGTTTTCCCATCTGTGTCAGCACTGTCCAGTTCTCTCAAGCTCCGCCGGGCTTTTTCCAGTCCACACATCTCAGAAGCTAACGTGAGACCCCCAAAGCAATGAAGAGCCACGGCATTTAAACAGCTAGAGATACACCTTGGATCCTCTAAAGGAGATTTCCCACAACAGTCCTACCCGCCCAGGGCCCAGGGAGGTGGTCACCTAATTCAAGGAGGGGGCCAAAAAAACTGTCGGGTCCTTGAGGCCAAAAGAAGCCCTGCACCTCAGTTCTGACTTTTCCCCACTTGGACTTAGTCTTTCCAGCTCCTCCAGGGCCAGCTGGGCCCAGCGGTGATGCTCTTTTCCAGGCTAATGTTTTTCAAACTTTTTGGACCACAAAAACCACAGTAAGAAATAAATTTAATAAACTTTTTTCATCATCACTCAGCACATTTAGATATAGGTATAGGTATGTGTATGGACAGAGGTACATATAGCTGAAAAAAACACTTACCCTTTTTATAAGTGAGACCCTGAGGTTTTTGTTTCTAATCTATTGTTTTACAATGCTGGCTGTAAACCACTAAATTGATTTCACAACCCACTAATGGTTTGCAACCCACAGTATGAAAAACGCTGCTGTGTGAGACAAGTGATGTGTTTTATTCAGCCTTTTATTCTCAAGGGATACTAAAGAAAGTTCCAAATCAGAACTGATCCGAGAGGCCCTTCTCCATCCCCCATGACTGCCTGCGAAGGCTTCTAGGAGTCTGGCTGCTCTGCTGGGTAGGGAGCTTTTGCTCCCAGCAAAGCCTCAGGAAGGGCAGGCTGGGCGCGTGCAGGTCTCAGCCACATCCCCCTCCATAGCTGTCTTCGCTGAATCTCTTTCCTGCTCCTCCCCACCCACCTCTTCTCTCTTCCCATCAATCACAAGATTGAGGGATGAATGGCTGGGGTGCCCACGGCAGCTCTTGAGGGAAGAGAACGGGGAAGGACAAGCCGGCATGTGGGGGAAGAAGGGAAGTCAGATCCTGCTCCCAGGCGGGGGCTGGTGCTGTCCTCGTCCCCAGGACGAGGGTTGGTTGGCACCGCAGCCTGCACAGACCTGGGCACCAGCTCTTGCCCACCTTCCCCTTGCCAAGCAGAGGACCTCATTCTTCAGATCCCACACCCCTTTCCTCCACCCACAAAACCCTTCCCATAGCAGGGACCATCCCCGATCTCGAGAATCCAGCAGAGGGCAGGTTGTCTCCCGCACCCCCGAATGGTTGGGGTCTGGGGACATCTGAGATGCATTCAGTTCCAGCTTGAGAAGGATGGGGCCCTCCCCACATCCTCACTGCCCCCTGGATGGGCACAGCGGGAGAGGGCGAGGGGCCGCGGGCACCTGTGCAGAGCTGCCTCCACATTCTTTATTCTACTCCTTTCTAGATGGTGAAGGTCACTCTGTGTTGGTTTGTGACGTACACACAACTTGGATGGTATTTGTCATGTCCTGACACAATTTCTAGCCCCACCGGCTTCCCCACTGACCTGCAGCCAGGTTATCCGGCCCCTTGGTGTGTCTGGAAGCCGGGGTTGGTGCCACCAATGCCCTGCACGCTGATAGCGCTTCCCGCTCAGGCAGCTCTGGGGCTGTGTTGGTGTCCCCTGTGGACGGGTTCAGAGTGTTTCCCCTTTTCCCAGGGGCCTCCTCTCAACTCCCTTCTTTCCTCTCTTAGTTTGTCCCCGCTCATTTCATTTCAGCCCAGGTGTCTTCCAGTCCACGCTTGACATTGGTGTTGAGTATGCGGCTCTCCAGTTGAACATTAAGATTCTCCTAGACCAGTTCCTGGGGGTCGTTAAGAGAATCTTAAACCCACAAGCCAACAGCAAGTGCAGTCTTCAAGCCCTTTGTTCAAAGCTGAGGCTTCTGAGGACCATAAAACACAATCCATGCCCTCAAGGAATTTACAGTGTCTTTGGGGAGAAAGGGGCACAGATATAGGCAACCACAGGAGGCAGCCAGAGGAAGCTAATCCATTTGCAAGGTCCCTAAACGACCCTGGCCTGAGTCCCTGGCAGGGGGGGTTTCAGTTGAAATAGGAGTGGAGTTCTATTCTCTCAATGGGGAGAGCCTTACACAGCAGGGGTGTGTGTTTGGGGGGTGTGGTGTGCACAGGTGCTCAGAGACAGTCGAGGAGACTTTAGGACGAGGTCTGGAAGGAGTCTGCAGAAGAGGGAGAGACAGAGCAAGAGGGGGAGGCCAGGGCTGTGGATGGTCTGGTCTTCCGAACCAAGTTAGAGAGTTTGGACTTTAATCTGTGGGCAGTGGGAAGCTGTTGAAGGTTTTGTGAGCCGGAGGGGAGCACGTGCTCAGCGGTGCAGAGGAGACTCAATTGTCAATGGTGCGTAGGAAGGACAGGAAGGGTTGAGCCTGGAGACAGGGAGACAGGCAGGAAACCATGCAGACTCTCTGGGCCCAGCCATCAAGCTCTGGACTGATCTGAGGACTGTGGCCATGCAAGCTCGGGGACTGAGCTACCAGGGGGCTGGGGGAGGGGCTTAGCGTGATGTGTTGACTGGGTGTGCTGGGGCCAAAGGTGACACCCAGGTTTCCGGTTTGGGAGGACTGAGCACCACGACACAATGAGGGATCAGCCACTGATCACTGATTGCTTTTGACTGAGCAATGATTGACAGCTCAGTCAAAAGAGCTGATATGCAGGAGCCCCGGTGGTGGGGTTACATGGAAATGCGTCATCCTTGAGGTAACGGCACAGAAATCCCACCCACCCAAGGGATGGATCAGCTCACTGACCGATTTTCCCCCTCTCCACTGCCCCGCCTCTTCTCTTCAGGCATCAGAGAACCTGCTGCCTGGGCCTGGGTGTTGTTCTGACTTGAGCAACCCTGGTATTTCTCTCTGTTGACAGACTCGAGACCAGCCTTCCACCTGCCGGGCCACCCAGGCAGACGTGGGGCCACACCTTGGCACAGAAGGGCCTGGCAGTTCGCAGAGGACAGCTGGCATGCTGCCCGGAGCCCCACGGGGTGCTGAACTGACTCGTCCTTGGGAAACAATAGTGCCATCTCTCTTTCCCTTGGCACAATGGTGTGGCCAAGAGCCCCACTGGGTCCGCTTCCTTGTGGCTCAGGCCTTCCTTCTTGACCAGTAGGATTCGGAGAGCAATAGGGATCTCTGCAAAAAAGCACGTTGTGCCCAGGAACGAGGCCTATCCCAGTCCCCCACGGTCTGATCATCTATCTGCTTTTGTTCCGCACCATGCACAAAACCAAGTCTACTTTTGCTTAGAGACCAAGGCACTTCTCTTCATGCCCACGCCTGGCCATTTCCCCTGAGGTGCCATTGCTGTCCACCTTCAATGAATAAGGGAGGTCCATTTTCTCCTCTCCTCTCATTGATAATGCCAGAGCATCCCAAGGTCCCTCTGCCTCTGCCTCTGGAGTGGCATCTGCGGTCAGCACTTAGGACTCTCCTCCCAGCACTCTGACCCCTCACACCACCTGCACGGGGGAGCAGGCTTGGTGGCAGTAGTGGTGCTCCAGAAGATAATCCGAGAGCAGAAGTCCAGCCCAGCCTCCAGGGCCTTTCCCCCAGGCCAGGGCATGTTCGTCGGAGGGCAAAGTATTCTGGAGTAAGCCTTCCTGTGTCCTCCCCTCTGTAGTTTGGCCTTGACGGCAGCCCTCAGGCCGCCATAGATGAACTGCCCCCTGGTGACACTGGGCCTCAAGTCCCCTATCCCTAGGACCTCACAGCTAAAATCCTCCTTTGCTCCACCGAGGCAGGGGCTGTGGCCCAACTGCAGAAGCCACTGTAGGCCAAGCCCACCTGGCCACAGGGATCACCACCCCAGGCTACATCGGGAGTTCATGTGCACACCGGACCCAGCCTCAGAGGCAGGGCGGAAAAATGAGAGTCACCTGTCCCTCCAGGCCATGGTCACCTCAGATCTAAAATGAGGTCTTTGGACTCTATGGGCTGTAAGTGACCCTCCAGCACTAGCAAGATTTTCCTTCTTGACCCCAACTCAATTTGTCCTGCCTCCTAAATGTCGAGGACGCAGGTAGGAGCCCACACGATGGGGCCCAGCTCTGTGTCCTGGTGATTCCATTGTAGCCTTATTAATGTCTACCAGAACAGCAACCAGGTGGCGGCACCAGAGGGGCTCTCATTTCAAGAGCGCTTTTCACTCCCTAAGCGTGGATGAAATGCTTCTGGTGGGTACATGGTACCAGTCCAGGGGATGCGAGATAAGCACATTGCAGACCCTGCCTCTGGACGCTCACAGCCCTGTGGGAGAGACAGGCAAGCAAGCAACAGTCTGAATTAGGTAGCTTTCCTGATGGACTGCAGCCTGGTCCCAGCCCCTGCCCTTGTCCACACTGGCATGGGATAAAGGATTTTGAACCCAGCAGTGGGGACAGGAAAGTAATGACGTTCCTCCCAGTTCAACTTGATAGCATCCACACCCTTTTTGCTTTTACTTTATGCTTTGGAGCTTTCTCAGTTTTGGGGGTTGGGGGGATTTCTTTTTTTTAATGGTTTGGAGGTAATTGGAACTCTGATTTAAAATTATAAACGCTTAAACAGCTTATCCACTTCTCCTTCCCGGAGCTAGCAGCCGGACTTAGCCCTGGACCTTGGCCTGGGACCGCATCCGAGGACCAGCCTGCCTGTAGGGGCCCTTGCCTGGGGCCTCAGTGCGAGTGCCCTGTGCAGGCTTATAGAAATTTAGGGAAATTAGGGAGGGCATAAGGGCACAGTGGCAGAACGTCCCCCAGACCTCCCAAGGACTCCAGTCTTCCTTTTTCTTTTCCCTTGCCCTTCTCCTTCCAGCCAGCTTTCCTCCCACCAAACCAAATCTTGTGCTTTTTGGCCTTGAATTTTGCCTTGGCAACTCCCCCGAACCCCACTGGCCTGGGAGCCCCCATGCCTCTCACACTTCCCCTTTCAGCATTGCCACAAGAAGACACAGAAAACAGAATTACAGTTAAAAAAGCCCAGACGTGTCTCAGCCCAGGGGCAGTGGCGGGGGGGGCAGGGGGTCCTTCCTACAGGGGGATTTGAAGCTTCCTTTGAGCACCTGCCACTCTGAGTAGCCCAATGGCCAAAAAAACAAACCAAGCCCAGACCCACCACAGGTCAGACTTCGCCCTCCCCTCCGGTACCACCCACCTTCCGCCTGTCTCTCCAGCCTTTGACGCTACCTCCCTCTCCCTCTTGCAGCCTGAATGCTGACAGATGGTTCTGTCCCTGAAATCTTATGCACACTTAGGTACACTTCAATCTCCTGTGCATTCGTAAGGATAAAGTGATGAGCAAAGAGGCAGCATCCCTATCCTCAGGAAACTAGCACTCCAGGGGGATGAAATTAATGAAATAGTCAACCAAATTCATATCTGCCATTCTGACAAGTGCTGGGAGGAAAATGCCCAGGGTGATCTGAGAACAGTAAAGGTTAAACTAGAGAAAGGGGCTCTAGAAAAGTCTAGTTCTCTCTTTTCCCAGCTGAATTTGACTTTTCAAGAACTGTACTAGTTGGTTGATGATGATTTCTTCCCAGCTCCCTTCCAAAACATGAGATAAAAGGGCCCTCCTGCAGGTAACTTTCAGGTTTACTCCAGCCAGAAGCAGCCTTTAGGGTTTGAATGGTCACTGGGGCTTTCCATGACCCAAGACCTCCTTTACGACCCACATCCACGGGCCCCAGGCTGAAGGGAAACAAGGCAAGTACGTGACAAGAACAACCAACAACCTAGCAGATGCAGGAAGGTTGGTCCCGTGATTTTTATTCCTTTTTTGTCCCTTCTCTGTTCTACATTTCTGTGGCTTGTTTTTGAAAAGGCCTAGATGATTTTGACTCTGATACCAGAAATGGAAACTTTATTTACATTTTACCTGCCCCTGGTCCCTTTACCCTGCTGGCTTGGGTCTTCTTCCCAGTCCTTCCTCCCTAAGGAGGGAGGATGCTCAGAAATCCCCTCCAGAGAGTTAAGTTCATTTTCGTGTCCAATTAACAGCATGCATACCCTTACCTGTGGCTGTACAACTGAAATTAGCCCAACCTAATTGTAGGTTAACTTACAAGAGGAAGGCAGTGCTCCCTAGGGTGGCTCTAAATGGGCATCTGCCCCCAGATAACCCTCAGCTGTATCCATTATGCAGGCTACCTGGACCCCAGTCGGCTCACCTCTCAGGGTGCACTACACTAACACGTCTGGGCACTGTACTTGCTTCTTGCTGAACACCCTTTCTCTAGTGAGAGTCCTTTAGGAATACCTCATTTGACCAGAAAGTTTGACTTCTGGGAATTTGATACAAGCTCCACTTTGGTTTGCCTTTCTCTGGCTGATTGGGATCCTCTCTGAGGATTGTGTTGGCTCTTTCAAATGTCACAGGGAAAGAGAACTCGATTCTGATAGGTTCTCTCTTACCATCAGGTCTTGCTGCCACATGGTGTCGCTGTCGAACACTGACCCTGTGCAGTTCCCCAGACTTGGCCTTCCAGTGGTGATGATTTCCTTGCTGGTCCCTGCCTATGCTGCAGGCTTCTTCAAGGGAAGATGGGCCCCCTTCCCCAGCATTAAACTCAATCTAGGGTGCTCCATCCTTGAGCACACACACACAGTCACTGAAGCACATCCAGTAGCCTGCACAGCTGGATCAGGAGTTGCCTCCACCTCTACCAACCACACTTGTACTAGAATCCCACCCTTCCCCCCAACTCACATCCTCCTTGCTCCTTCCTTATAATGAGCCTGGGTCACAGGTCTTTTCTCAAGGTGTTATTTTGTGCCTTAATGTGGTCCACCCTTATTTATCCCAAGGACTTTTGGATGCCAGGAACTAGGGGTTGGAGTTTTTCCCAGAAGACCCTAGCTCCTATGCAAATAGGCCCACTTCCTCACACCATTAGCTTTGCATTCAAGAGATACAGGGCAAGTCACAGAAGGTTCTAGAATACTCTAAAGCCATAAAAAATAATGAGTGCTTACTCTATTTCTGCATAACTAAGAGGGATGCTCAAGTGGAATTTTTAAGACCCTTCAATGATCTTTTATTTACTCTGTATATTCCACTAAAAACTAAATTATCTAAGCCTAATCTAAACCAAAATTCTAAGATTTTTTTAGAATTTTTTTGCATAGGCAACAGGGCCCTCCTATTTAGAACTGGAAAACAGAATACTTTCCCATGGGCTGTTCGCCTAGAAACAGATTATTAATCGAAACAGGAAAGCCCTCAACCCTCTTATTCATAAACAGTACTGATAATGTTCAGTGTGGTACACAGTATAAATCTGAAAAAAAACTAACCTCATTTCTACTCTGGGACAGGTATCATAGATTATATAACATTTGGCTTTATCTCTCTTTTTTTAATGTTCACAATATTTGGTTAGGATGATTAGAAACTTAAATATGCCAAGGTACAGTGGCCACATGTTGCTTTGTGGCAAACCTTAAACAGCAATCTCCAAGAAACACCTAAGGGCAGGATTTCTTCCCTGGCTTCCTATCCAGTGATTGTTCCTTCTAATTAAACTCCTTGTGACTGGTTTCAAAGAACTGTTGAATTCCAGACCCCAACCAAAAAAAAGAAATATTCCTGGTCAAGGGGCCATGTCTTATCTTATCAAATTGTTGTTATAAATTTCTCTTTGCCATAAAAAAATCTCAGGAAAAATAAACCTTTAATGGAAGACCAGAGTTTGTGCATCAACCCAGGCAGGGGAGTTGTACTGGGGAGCAGGAAGGATGGGGAGCAGGGAAATAAGAGCTTTCATTTTTTATTAAATGTTGTTTCATATTTGACATTTTTATAATAAGCAGTTATTTTCATGCTTTACTTTCATAATTCTGAATTTTTCTTAAATTTTAATAAATGCATTTCTTTCTTGATTAAATCCAAGTACAGCTGTCTTGGTCTAATGCTGTACACAAGAACCAAGGCTATAAGTATAGTGGTCTAGAGACAATTGGCTTACTGTTTATCGCCCCAAGGAGAAATGTTTTAGGAATAATATCAGGCTGTAGCTTGTATTGAGTTTTGACTTCATTGGTAAGAAATGCTTCGAAATGCACTAAATGAGATCAATTCAGATCACTGTATTGATGTATGTAGGAAGCCTGCACTTTAACACCAAAATAAAGCACATAGAAACTATCTTTTAGCAGATAAGAATTTCTAGTGTAGGTTAATAGGAGCAATAGTCTGACATGCATTCATGTTTGTTCATGATTTAGAACCACTTTTGAATGTGCCAGATACAATATAGATCCTCCACTATAGAGAGGCAGGAGTAGTTAAGTTCGCTTCTATGCAGATAACATGATTTCATTGCCATAAATCAGAAATACCTTGGTAGACAACTGGCTGTACTTCCAATTAGCTATTTCAAATTCTGCCCCCTAACTTGACTAACAGCCCTGCACAACAAGTCAACACTCTTATTTACTGGGGTGACATTTTGAAAATATGTATTTCTTGAAGGATACAAGAAACCACTGTGTTCAAAGTTAATTGAGCATTTTATAATGATTTTCAGAAATGTGTTTGTAGGCCAAGGGGACATCTGGTTACACCTGTTTTCAGAATGATTCCAGCTAAAAGAAAAAGCACAGTCAACAAAGGAGATATTGTGTTTGGTTTGGAAGAATCAAATAAAAATTTTAAATGGAGATGGAGATTTAACCACACGTCACAGCCTCCAAAATAGATCAAAGCTGATTTCATGGTATGGTTTTTTAAATTGTGTGAATTTGTGCACCAAAAGAACGGGCATATTTTCATAATTTTTGTGTTTTGTTTCCTAAATGGTAAAGGAGAATGATCGTGCACATTTCACATTTCCACATATAACACACTGCAGCAAAGGAAGGCTTTCATTCCCAACTCCCTGAAATGCATGTTCATTTTCCTTTCGAACACTGGTTTTTGAGATACCAGAGACCTCTTGATGTAAGAATACTCCAAAGTGTTCTTCAAACTAAGGATTTTGATAAGGTGAATGTAACTTAGAGACCAGGCAAGGATTATCCCACAACAAATCCATCCAATTATTTTCATGTCTGTGCTCTGTATTAACTTGTAATCCAACATCAGGATTCCCTTTACTTCCTATTTTTAACATGTCCACTATGGGTCTAAAGTGAATAATAGAGGACTAAGGAAAAGAGTTAAAGCTGTTCAATGGTCAGAAAGTATCATGGCAGCTAGCAGTGATGGACTGAGAACTGAGCCACTGAATGACTTGGTTCCTGACCATGCTCACAGAGTGTCCCCGAACTACCTCACAGATGCAATCAATACATGCATAGAGCGTCCACACTTTTCTTTAAAGGGGAATTGTTTTAAAAATACCTACTTAAGATTTTTTAAATTAGATATTTACCTCCATTAATTCCTCCACACGCCTATTAGGGTTTATCAATCGACAGCTGAGAAATGTTTCCTAGAGCACCTGATTAAAGACACTATGATGAGGACTTTGAAAAGTTTCAAAAGGGTTTGTTTGGGGTTGCTTTTTGTTGGTTGGCTTGTTTAGGGGAAAACATCAGCCCTGCCTGCCTGTGTGTGCTTTCTCAACCCCATGGTCTTCCAATCTATGGCTTTGCTCCCTAGAAGACCTCAATCCTACTCCAGCATACTGACTGTTATTTCAGCATCATGGAATAACTGTACTCCTAGATTCATTAGGGACTATATATAGTCACTCAGTCAAGAAAAGTATGGGAATGGTCCTGAAATATAGGTCATCCTGTTCATCTGGCACTCAAAAATGACATTGTTCAAGCTTTTTAAACCTATTCTTCACTTTGATGAACACAAAAATAACATGCTGTACGTTAAAGTTATTTGAAACTTCAAAATAAATTCAACCCATAACTCAGAAACAATTGAGGCAATAGCATCACACACCAATTTGTTTTCAAACTCTATAATAGAGAGACGGAAAAAAAATGTTTGCTACTTGTAGACTGTGATTATGCACCAAGATAATATAAGAGAATCAATCATAAAATTCTCAGTATTAATAAAAAATTAGGGAAACATTCAGATAAAAGGTAAATATACCAAAATCTCCAAAAATCAATAGCTTTCCTATTCCAACAACAAGCAGAGGATATAGGGGGAGAATTGCATTAGTAAGAGTATTGGGGCAAAAAGTTACAAAGAGCATTAATGAGAAATATCTAAGACCTACATTAAAAATGCAAACTTTTTACATAGATCGATAAAAGAGAATAGTTAATAGAGAGACATAACCTTGGATTGAAATATTGAATATATTAACGCTGCTAATCCTTGCTGTTAATCCTTGTAATTTTTAGGTGAAATGAAATCCAAATTAAATCTCAGTGGAACTTTTTTTTTTCTCTTTGAACATGATGAAAGCTCATCTGGAAGGAGAAAAAGATAAGAAGAGTTAGGAGTTGATTAAAGAATATCAAGGAGGTACTTTCCCTATGAGATATCTAACTGTATTATTGTTGATACAGTAATTAAAATAGTGTGGTGCTGGTTCAAGATTCTGCAGGTCAATCAATGAAGTAGAACCAGACAGTCCTGAAATCTATTACATACGTTTTAAAAAGTTAAATCTGAGAAAGGAATCACCGAGAAGAAACAGTTAATGGTTGGATTATCTAAAAGTAAAATTTTAAAATGTGGCTATATGGGGGAAAAATAATCAAGTTTGATCCCCCTTATACCATACACTGAAATAAAACCCCAGTGTATTAAATGTAAAAAATGAATCTAAAAATATCTAGAAGATGATATTAGCATATATATTAATGTTTAACTAAAGCCTGGATGAGCGAGAGCTTTCTGAATATGAAGTAAATGAAAGTGATCTTAACAGAAGAGTGAGTTATTTAAAAACATATCAACAACACCCCACATAAAAAACAAAGAGGAATGATAATTGGTTAAAAATATTTGAAGGAAATGAACAAAGAGTTAATGGGCTTAATATAGGAAATCCTCTCAGATGTTAATCAAGAAAATAATTATGGGCAAACAGAGAATCCAGGCATATAATTCTTAGAAGAAATACAAGTCTGTCACAAAATTCATGAGAAATGTTTGAGATCAAGGTTAACCAGAAAAATGCAAACCAGCAAAATGAGACCACTTTTGCAGTTAATAATTATACGTTTTAATTATATTCACTGTTGATCAGATGAAGTGAGGCCATGGGGGAGAGTGGGTGTGTGGCTCTGGTCTCCTCGTAGAGAACCTGCCCCTGGGAAGCAGAGTTGACTGACGGCTCCAGCTGCCTGCCCCTAGGTGACCCCCAGGCAAAGCTCAGTATGACCAGGGTCTTCATACTATCCCATTGCTGCCTGACACAGAATTCCTCTTGCAACAGGCTTTGGTTTAGGGACTCTCTATCCCCTTCCCAAAACTTGAAACCAAGGGATAATCTGATTAGGTCTGCCAAATTTAGTCTTCCCCGCTTGCTCTTAGTCTATTGTTCTTTTTTTTTAAACCTATATTGCTAAAAGCCATGCTACTAAACACTATAACCCTTACAGGTAACATCTCTGACATATATGTCACCATGGTAACATTTTCTTAAGTTGTTTTTTCAGGATCCTGGGGGCAGCTCTTGTCCAGTTCAAATGAGTTAAGACCACCAACTCTTCAACTGGGCCTACGGGAGTGCCTGGTGGGTGACCTTTTTCATGTCAGAAGGCCAAAAACTCCCCCCTCGGATCATGCTACTGCCACCATATTCTGAACGTGTGTGAAGCCTGACTACCCTTGCACAGGCCACTGGTCACGTCACTCTTTCATACCTCCAATCACCTTTCCTCACGCCTTAGACCATCCTGCTCCTTGCTCCCATAAATAGCCCTAAACTTTATCTTCAGGAAGGTGGATGTGAGATCCATTCTCCTATCTCCTCGCTTGGCTGCCTAGTGAATAAAATCTTTTCTTTACTGCAAAACCCGTTTCCGTGATTGGCTTACTACAAGGCAAGCAGCACGAGCCTGATTCGAGATCAAACCCTTAGAATCACGCAGCAGTCAGAGACTCTTCTACCTGACCCTTGTTCTCTTGCCTTCAGAGATGTCGGTGGAGGTCCTCCTGCCTGCCCTGCTCCCTCCCTCGTCATCATTCACCGGCATTTCCCCCTAAATCCATCTGTCATGAGGGTGGGATACAGACACCCTCATAGGCTGCTAATGAAAGTGTAAATGAGCACAAACTTTTTGGAAACTACAAATAATTGAATGATGATACTCGCTCATTCAATAGAATATTTGCGTGGGCAGTAAATATCAGGCTTGGGAAGAGCTCCAACTAGGAAAATACTTGTGTAATAATCTTAAGTGGATAAAGCAAGAGACAAAAGTGCATCAATAGCATGAAATCAATTTTATAAACTGTCACACATAATAGACAGATACATAGAAAAAAGATGGGCAGCAACTCCATCAAGTTGTATAGGATGGTTCTCCTTGAGGGCAGAGTTATGAATGATTTTTATTTTTCTCCTTGTACTTCCCTGTATTTTTCATATTCTCTGCCACAGTATAAATTATTTCATAATCAGAAGATGTTGCTTTAAACAGCAAGATTAAACCTAAGCCAAAATGAGAAGTAGCAAAAGCCCGGCGTAGACAGAAATGACTAATGGACTCAGAGAGGAAAGAGGGTCCCCTCCTGGGCTGGATGGAAACAGGGCTATTGAGATGACAGGAGGGGCCGTGCCTACCAGGAGGAAATGGGTATGCATAGGGCAGGATCTGAACCGCTCATGAGAAAAGCAATAGGAAGAACTAAGAGAGCAGCTCAAGTCAGAACAGCAAAGGGTCTTCAGTGCCAAACTAAACAGTCAATGGAAACCATTGAGGGTTTTTTGGCATTGCCGGGTAACTAATACTGTTTTCTCCCTAGCTTTCCTCTGAATTCCCAAATTAAGATGTTCACCCAGAGAAAGCACTCATACCCCTAACCAGCCAGAAGTGCTCTGGATCTTAACGGTCATGCACGTTTGAACCTAACCTAATGGCCCACCCCATCTGGAAGACAGCCCAGACAGCCCTGGCCCGGGGCCAGCGAACACCGCCGCAGCACCATCCCCACCTTCCAGGCCGGGGGGGACAGGCTTTCCTTGTAGAGCCTCTTTCTCTGGATTTGTTTTTCTTCTCTTTTGCTTAATCTGTTTTTCCATTTTAAAAGGAGATATTTGGGAAAGATTCCATTAGTTTAGATTACGTGACAGTCACACATTCCAAGAGTGTGACTCTGAATACCCCACACATCTAGGGATGCCCGTGTCATTACATTCTGGGATGTGTAACCCTAAGAAATATTTTGAAGGAGACGGGTGGGTCACAATAAACAGAGTCCACACAGATGCATTCCTGGGATGCTAACCTTTCAGGCAGCTCTTTCTGGAACAAGCACACCTCCCTCGGTCTCACATGGACAAGCGGGACAGGGGCCCATCTCTCCCCATCGGTTCTTGCTGTGACCTAGGAGGAAACCTGAGAGGAGTGTGGCCGAGCACATTCCCACACTTCCCATCTTCTCGTAAACACCGGGCCTGAAGAGAGCTCTTCTAGCTCAGCAATGAGCCAACAAACAACGAGAGAAAAAAAAAAAACCCCGACCATGACCCTGAAGAATTGGAAGAACATACTTTTAGAAATTATCTCAGGCAATGTTTCTTAGCCATGTTTTAGCTTGTAGCTTGAGCAAATTACGACAGCTGAAAAAGATGTTTCCACTTGGAAAAATAATAATCAAGCCCTGGAATGCCCACATGGAGAAGTCCACAAGTGCTGTGGGCCTCCCCTATTGCTCCTTCTTGACACTTAGGGATCCCACAGGGCCCACCCCCTTGAGGACCTGCCCCCTCGAGGACCCACCTTTGTGTGCCCTTCTTTGCTTTTTACCCCTGCATCTTATAACAAGCCGCACCTGTCATTCTTACAGATGACCACGTGGCCAAAGCTCTGGTTCTGGAGGCCCCTTCCCCTCCCCCTGACACCGTTCTCTGCCCCCATAGGGTCTTCCTGGGCCACTGTGCATCTGACCTACCAGGAAGAGGGTCCCAAATATCGGTATCTCCCACCACCCCGAAGGCTGCCTGTTCCAATCTCCCTCCCCCTGGGCGGGGGGAGGAGGTGAAGGAGGCCTGGGAAAGGCAGGGGAAGCCCGAGGGAGGGGGCCACCTCTCCCCTCTCCTTTCTTCCAAGCCTTATGTAGCAGGGCTGTTTTCTTCTGTTCTGTGCATCTCAGAAATTCACAGGGCTTCTAGGGATGAAGAAAAGCCCTCAGCATGTCATTTACACTTTTATAGCTAACTGCTGAATTCCTTTTAATTAAATTCCCAAAGGGCAGCCCTTCCTGCCCAGGTACTCTTGGCAGGGCCTGCTGCAAGAAGCAGTCAGGGCACAAGGCTTGTGGTGGTCTCCCAGGCCCTGACAGAGATGTGTCATTATGCGATTTCTTTTAGTACAGTGGTCCCCAACCTTTTTGGCACCAGGGATTGTTTTCATGGAAGACAATTTTTCCACAGACCACGGAGGGGGGGATGCTTTCGGTATGGTTCAAGCTCATTACATTTATTGTGCACTTTATTTCTATTATTATTACATTGTAATATAGAATGAAATAATTATACAACTCACCATAGGTTGGGGACCCCTGTTTTAGTGAATTGAAGTGTTTAACAAGGAAACACGATTACATTATGACCCAACCCGATTGTTGTGAAAACATGTGTCTTCGCCCATTAGAAGCTTACAAGGCCTAGTACGACATTTGGTTCTAAAACACAAATAAAAGCATACTAGTCAAAAGGAAAAAAAAGAAAGAAAAGGAGGAAGCATCACTGAAAAACAATCTTTGGCTTTAGTTACACAAGGGGAACCACCACGGCGGGGTGGGGAGAAAGGAAGCAGTACAGAAAAAAAAGTCTAAGACTAAATGAGGCTGGATTTGAGGCTCTGAGGCGGCCAGCTTCTCCTGCGGGCTCCACGAAGAAACAGGTCTTAATTTTACACACGTGGACAATAACACGCGTGGAAGTGCAGCCTGTAAGCCTCAATCTGAAAATGCCACCTTATCAGGTGGTTGCTTCCGTAAACAGTTTGGTTCAAAATTATTGATCCTCAGGACCTGGATGGCCCTTTTCATGCTGACATGGTATAGCTCACTTACCACCTTCAAAGACAGCAGGTCATCCTGTAAAAAAGAAGAAAAGGAGGAGCTCACTGTACTGGCCTACAGCAGGGGACTTTCCTAGGGAATCTCAGAAAACTGTAATAAAAGTAGAAAAGCCCCTCAAACCGGTATGCCCCAAGGGCTTGTCTGTGTTTTCAAAGCCTTTATTTAGTAACAGAACCCTTTTTTCTGTTCTGAACAAAATCCTCTCCAGAACCCCAAATTAATGCTCTTCCCAATGAAGCTGACTTCTAGTGGTTTCTTGCTCCTCAAAAAAAAAAAAAAGCACACATTGAACAGTCTCAGCAGAGAGTGCCTCCCGCGGATGTCATTCCAGAATCTCACCCATGTTTCTCCAGCGCTCACCCCTGCTCACTTCCTGTCACCTTTTAGGTTGAGGGGGCAAAATCTCATAGCCCCTGGATGGGCTGGGGGAGGGCAGTGCCTGAGGGAAAGACATTAGGAGAGGAGGGAACTTCCAGGGGAACCTGCCACGAGGTGTGTGGACAGCTCTCTCGGAAGTCAATGTGCACTGTATTTTCCAAGCCTCTCTCATGCCCCACTTCCTCCTCCCTGCTGAAGAAACACTTTTTACTCCACAGGACGTTCCTGAGGTGAGCGCAGGAGTCCCAGGCTCCCAGACAGACCCTGAGTTTCAAATAGAGATGAGCTTGTCACCTGCACCCTGAATGACTGGAGTTTAGGGGCAGCTAGGAGACCTGTAAATTCCAACCTGAGGAGGGTGAGACTGAGCCCATCCAGCACCCATTCATTTCAGACACAGGAAAGAGATGTGCCCCCTCTCCACCCTCCCTTTGCTCTCTCTGGGCAAGAAGCACTGTCTGAAAGGTCCCTGGGGGAACGAGGCAGGGGAGGCAGGTGAGGTGGCCCAGAGCACCCCTGCCCCCGCAAGCCCTGCTTTCCTTGCCATGGCCCTGCCTCCCCCATGGCTCTGGGAAGCTGTTGCCCTATCCATTGAGCTGTTTCCAGTAATGACACCATCAGCCTCTAGCAACATCCCTGACTGCCAGCACCCTGGCATTGCCCAGACAATCCAAGACCCCAGGGCACGGCCCACGTGGGTTTGATCCAGCTGTGCCTGGGTTCGCTGTTGCTGAGTGAAGTTGGGAGCCCCTTCTTTTGTTGTTCTCTCCTCTTGCCGAGTTTCCTCTTCTGCTCCTAGCCGCCAGTAGGTATGGATTTTATTAATCTCTGGCATCGAAGGGTTACATTCATCTACATCTCCGGCTCAAGTCACTTCAGAGTCTCCCAAGTTCTCACATGACTGCCATCATCCACAAATGTTTACAGAATGCTCACTGCACCATGCTCAAGCCTGAGGAAGTAACAGAAGACAAGACAAATTCCAAATGCTCAAGGAGCATACATCATGGGGAAGACATGATTAATATTGGAAAAACATATGCAATAATCCAAGCAATGTATAAGTGCCCACAGCAGTCAAGAGAGGAGTCTCAGGGGCGAGATGACTGGGGTGGTCTGCACCTGGAGGTGGAATGAGAGCTCAAGGGCCGTGGTAGGAATATGCAAGTCCAACAACAATTGAAGACACCCCTAGGTCGGGAATGAGACTGGCATGAGGAAGTTAGGTCAAACAAACTAAAGAGCAAGACTATTCATGAGGTAGGCAGTTAGGATGCAGGGAAGCCTCCTAAAGTCACCTGTGGGTTGATGTTGGCTTATCTCCAAAATCACAAAAAAATAGTTATCCTTCTAGAAATGCAACCACAGCCAGCTGGAAGCAGCAGTTACAATGCAAGCAATGGCCATGGTTTCCAGGGATCCTGTGACATATCACTGTTCTGTGAGTCCTAGGATAATGAAAGCAAAGGATGGCGCAATCCCAGCCTCCTGAGGCTACAAGGAATGGGTAGCTTCTCTGGATTTATCTTCTCCCTCCTCTGTATCATCATTTTTGTTAAGTAGCAAAGAATGTGTTTGAAAGAGAACCTTCCGTTTCCCTCCCATAGACCGATGCTTACTGTTCCTCAGTGCCTTAGGTCAGAAAGTCAGCTTAGACATGTAGTGAGGGCAGGGAGCACACCCAGCAGGAACACCAGAGTTTGCACTGGGTTGGCTGTTGGGTGAAGACACCTAAGACCTCTTCCAAATCCAAGATATGAGAGTCTCTCCATGCCCACCCAAATTCATCTTCCATGTCCAAGGTTGCTAGGTGTATGGTTGGCCAGCTACTACCCCATTTCCCATTCACGAAGTTAGGTGTGACCATCTGACTACACTCTTTTCCCATGTGAGCAGAAGGGGTGCATCCCACTTCCAGGTAGCCACAAAACTTCCCAGATGTTCTCCTCTATGTTCTTTCCCCTGTCCCATGAGCTGGAATGATGACGACAGCAACCTTGGAAGCCAGTTGAATATGGCAAAGCCACTATCAGCCTGTTTCCTGAGGGAATGCATAGAGTAGAACTTTCTCCCCTGCCCCTACTTTAACAATCTGGAACATACAATAGTCCACCCTGGGCTGTTATGTGAGAAAGAAATAAACGTCTATTGTATCTGAGCCAGTATATTTTGGGTCTACTTGTTATAGCAGTTTGACTTACCCTAACATAATCTCAGAGACCTGAGTTTTCCTATATCAGTCAACTGAGAGACTAGATACCTGATTACTTGCAATTCTAGGGATTGAATTGTAGGGAATTTTAGGGAGAGAGAATTAGGTGGAAATTTTAATGAAGGGTTGTACATTGGTAAACTTCCTCTAAAATGTTTTGGAGATGTCAGACTCTATTATGTGTATCTCCATTTGAATTTGAAGGCAGATTTGGAAATTCATTTTAAGGAAGTATCTAATTGAAGACTGTTCTTCAATTCAACAAACACCTCCTGAGAGTCTCCCAAGTAGACCAAGTACTGGAAAGGGAACTGGACACAAAAATTGGAGAAGAACCCAGTCCTGGCCCTAATGAATGAGCCACATGGTAGAGAGATAAGTATCAACCATTTATTGGAGGACACTGCCCTTTCTTCCTGCTTGGCCCAGCTGTGTCTCAGCTCTGGGTGCACCTTGTTGGAATCTAACTGAAGTCAGTAACAGAAGTCCTCTGAGCTCAGCACAGGGCTTCAGGATGCCCAGCCTCAGGCTGGTCATGACATTGGGGTTACCAGACAGCCAAGTGTGTGTTTCCAGTGACCTCCTAGAAACAAAGGCACTCTTTATTGGGCTCCAAAAAAGCAATCAAATACAGTGACCAAACCAGCTCTTGCCTGCCAAGCTCCTTAGAGAATACTGACACTGCTAATGCGGTGAACGAAAGAGGAAAATCAAGGGGTTCTGGAAGAAGAGGTGGTGCTTTCCTCCACCCTTAGAATTCTCCTTCCAGAGGGGAAGCAGGTCTTAGAGTCTGCTTTCTGAGGACAGGATGGTGCCCCAGCCTCACCCTCACCAAGGCTGTCTCCACATCCAGAGAGAACAACCACAGGTGGGCCCACAGCCAGACTCAGTGCATGGCTAGGCACAGGTGTTTCACATCCTTGGAAAGGTATTCTAGACCTGAGGAGTGAAAAGGAGCACCTTGGCAGCCCTCTCCCTCCCCGCCCCCCAAAGTCCTAATCATAACCTCCATTACCTTGTCAGGAGGTGAGAATTCACCGACAGTGAATGCAAAGTTCTCGGCTTTGACAGGCACCATTAGAGGTTCAGCTGTGCAAGCTTAGACAGAGGGTGCACAGAGGGCTGTGTCCTTCTACCTAACATAGGGGGGTAGCGGGGGATGGAGAAGGGTGCTAGTGATATTTCTGAAGACTGTATGTGGTGCCAGTGTGAGCCCCTCATTGAAGCAGAAGCAGAAAAGGAAGAGTCAACAGAAGAGCCCCAAGCAAATTTTGGTGGCATAAGATTTTCGGGGGAAATGGTGAAGGGGCTGCATTTCCCAATTCTTGACACAACAGTATGAATTCAAGCAGAAGTCTGAGGCCAGGGGACAGTAGGAAGCCCTTTCCCAAATGTTGGCAGGAACACAAGGGTGTGGGTGTGCTTTGGCCTTCTGTAGAGCTGTGGCCTGGAGCATTGGCAAGAAGGTGCTGTCACGAGCTGCAGGCAGTGGGGTGGCCCCCTCCCACGACAGGCCCGAGGGGCCCACCCAATGATCCTCCCCGTCCCACACAGCAGTCTTGCTGACGGCATGCATGTCTTCACAGAACTCAGTCACTTACACATTTTGAGAAGTGCTAAATTGCAGTCACACAAATATGCCATACATCCCATTTCTTAATCCACATAAGAGAAAGAAAATGCAAATGAATGTATCCAGAAAATACTGTGACTGGATCAAGGCTTTCTCCAATTGCTGTACTCTGAAGTTAGAAGCTAAACCCCAGCAATGTTATTATCTGTCTCAGGTCCTAACATTCTGGCCAAATGAACTTGTGCTGTAGCTCTCTCACTGACATCCGTGCCACCCGGGCAATAAGCCACTGGCCATCTGGAGAAGCCTGCCTCCTTGTCCCCCACCTGGCAGTCTCCCCTTGGTGCTCTGGATTGTGATGCCACCTGTCCCACCCTGCAGGCACAAACTCTGCCCACTCCCAGAAGGATAGTGACATAAGCTAAAGAAACTTCATGCACCCTGGGCTGCCAGCAAATATGAGTCCTGGAGAGGATCATCCATGTACAAAAACAAGTAAACCTGGCATGGGGCAGGGTGGAATCTGTAGCACAAGGAGAGTGAAATCCTACCCTGATGACTTCAGAGAGTGAAAGATTCCTAAGCATATCTTCATGCAGGATAACATTCCTGAGAAGGTGACATCTACATGGGAAGGGCTTTTTTTTTTAATTTTTCGGTCTGTTTCACAGGATGGTGAGTCCCTGGTACCCAAAATAGGACTTGGAACATAGTAGTTGCTCAGTAAATATTTGTGAAATGACTACATGGATAGGTTTCTCACAAACCAAGAGTAGACGGAATTAGGAAGGTGAGAAGTGCTCACGCAGGCAAAGGCTGCCCAAGGCAGTTACTGAAAAGGCCAGCTGGCTCACTTCCAAAGAGCACACTTCTCCCTGGAGGCCACTGGAGGACCAAAGGAGACCCAAGGACCTCCATCCAGCCTTTGCAAGCTCAGAAGCCTGGTTTTCCTTGGCATCCAAAACTGGCAAAAATCCACGACTAAGGTATCATTAGAAGAGAGGGAAGACCTCTGTCCCAGGGGCCATAAAGACACACTTCCCTGGGACCTGACCCCCTCTCTGATCCTGTAAGGGCTGCAGGCCCCTCCAGCACCTTTGCCTCTTCTTCTCTTCTTCTGGGCTGTCTCTGTCCCCAAAACCCCTTCAAGAAATATGGGATCAACAGCAGATGAATGAAGATGCCAGTTCTGGAGGCTTCTTGGGTGGCCCAGGTGCCCCAGCCTCCTCTGCCCTCACCCCAGGCCCAGCCAGCCTCCCCTCTGCCCTTCCCACACCCCCCAAGCCCTGCCGGACTCCACTTCCTCCACCTGCGTGTCTCTGAAGCTGGCAAGAAGCCCCATGGCAAGGAAGGGCTGAGAGAAGCAGCTAAGATTTCCACTTCTGGAAATGGCCCACCAGACCATGGAAACTATCCGCTGAGGACAGTCATGAAAGAAGGGGTGGGACATTAAAAAAAGAACAGTCTTCTTAAATGCATCAAAGAGATAACAAGATAATGGGGAAAGACTGGGCAGGGTCAGTTGTAGAGAAGAGAACCAAGACCAGTAAACCCAGCTCTCAAAGCTGCTTTTTCCTTGAGGACACTGGTGGATCCAGATGAATCAGCTTAGATATGCTCAGATGAGTTGTGCTTCTGATGGGCCCACAGCGCCCACCACCCACCAAGGCTGGGGACCCAAATGGGTTTCCTCACCTCCTTTACACTAGCCCTGAGGGATCACACTCTCAGCATAAAGGTGAACCAGAACTAAACCAACCCTCCACAGACTTGCAGCTCAGCTTCATGTTATCTTGTTGATCCAGGGACCCTTAAGTTGTGAACTTGGATTATAATGGTCTCAGGCTGGTGCTGCCAGCAGGCACCTGTCAGAAGAGAAAAGTCCTCTCTGGAAAAAGATAGCATCATCCTAGGCCTCAATTATTCCTATGAGAAAAGAGCAACCCTATATGTTCTCCCCCACCAGTAACTCCAAAAAAAACTCATGGAAGTCACCCCACAAGGATGCTGATCATCTGACTCATGGGACAGAAACAAAGCTGATCCCTCCCCAAACTTCAGTTAGCCCTCACTGTCTGTTTTTCTGGAATGAACCTGGATCCATCTGCAGGTTCTCTATGAAATCAGTTGTTTCCATGCTGGAGGCCTCTTCTTGCTAAGTGAAATAAACACAAAATCCAAATTAGAATCATTAAAACCCCTCATCATTTTCTCCCATATTTTTCTTTGCAAGGAGCTGCAAGTACTCATAGCAATCAGCCCTGTCCCCGAGAGGGTATCTAGCACTGGGCTCTTTGTTAGGAAAGTTGCCCCTACACGGGCTCAGGACACATCCCATTTCCTGGCCATTCCTCCTGGTCCTCCCTAGTCCCACCCACACCCCTTCAAATTAGATCCAGAGCTGACTACCACCCAAGCCTGTGGCCACCCCGGGCAGGAGGCAACCCCTCCATTACCCCTCAGAGCTCTCAGCACAACCACGGGATTTATATTTGCTTAATGTCTGTTTTTTGTTTAGTATAAACCCTATGAAAGCAGAAACCAAATTGTTTTGTCCACGAGGGTGTTCCCAGTTCCTAGAACAGTGTCTTGCACAGAGTAGACTCAGACGCTCATTTTTGAGTGAAAGAATGAAATCACAGCATTTCCTCTGAAAGTCCAGAGACAGGGCAGGCGGCCCCAGGCTCCCCTCTCCTTCAGGAACACCGGGAGCGCTCTCTGTGTCTCGCTTCATTCTCCTCTTCTTCTTTCATACAAGACTTCTGAGTCATCTGCTGCTTTCAGAGTACTCTCACGGTAAAGAGCTGGTTGACCCTATCTTCATCTCTAAAAACACTCCCCAAGTCACTTAGCAGAGGGTCCTCATACTACCATCATTGTCACTATCAAAAGTAGTCACTGCCCCGCCGCCTGAGTGCAAGAGCCCAGGGTCAGCATAGAGAGAATTAACGGTCTGGCCCAGGCCCACAACAAAGCTGCACCACCACGGGGAAGGCTGACCCAGGCAGTCATCGGGTGGTGCTGCAGAGACGTAGACCAGTGCATGGCACCTTCTTAGACAAAGAACGCTATTTGCTTGGGGCAGGGGTGGGAGAGTTTGATCAGTGCTGATGGCAGAAAGTGGCAGGTCCCACGGGCCTGATGTGGACCATTCCAGTGCTCAGAGAGGAGGGTGAACTGACTGCATGAGACAAGCAGAAGGATTTTTCTTTCTTCTTTGGGGGGGAGGGGGTGGGAGGAGAAGGGGTGGGAGGAGTCATTGATCGAGGAAAAGGGGGGGAGCAAAAAGAGCAGAGTGGGCACGAGTTAGACGCAGACCTGGGGCTAAGGGAAGCTTCCAGTGGCAAGGGGGCGGGAAGCACACTTAAAGCAGAATGTGTCACGCACCCTTGCAAGTGTGGGTGTGTGTGTGTGCATGTTTGCCAAGACAGTCCTCCCCAGAACATCCCCAGTTCCTCCATGAAGTCAAAATGCCAGCCCAAATATTTCATGAGGTTGTGTTTTGACCACATCTTACACCCAGGATGATGCAGTGACGAGAAAGAGCAGAGAGATATACAGAAAGCAGAAACCAGGAGGCCAAGACAGCCACACGGTCACAAGCCCTCAGGCCTCCAAAGAAGGCTTGCAAAGTGGAATTGCGTCTGAGCTCCCTCGATCTTAAATCCCAAGGAAGCCTGGCACCTAGTGGGCGCCATCGCCACTTAAAAGTAGAACTTGAACTGGACCTGGAACTGGAAGTTCACCACTTAAAAGTGGAACTCGACTTGCAATTGAACTGGACCTGGGCTGGAGAGGTCCGGGGGTGGGGGTGGGGATGCCCGTGGCATGTTCAGGACCAACCGAGAAAATGAGCTGGGCAGAAAGGAAAGGGCCATGGAGGGAGAGGCGGGAGCGGCCGGGAGCAGGCTCCAGAAAGACTCAAAGGTAAGCTAGGTTAAAGAGTTTGGACTTTTAATCTGTTGGCAATGGGGAGCCACTGAAGGTTTGCCGACCGGAAGAGTGACTACAGCCAGCAAGCAGCTGGCTGGGGATGGGAGGGGAGAGGAGGAGGACAGACGAGGCACTGAAGCACAGACGGTGTGGACGTCCATGGAGCCCAGGGGAGGGGTCGGACCGCGGACCCTGCAGAGAGGCAGGTAGGGCTTGGGGTGTGTCAGCTAGGAGGGAACCTGCCAGAGGAGCTCACCTGGGGAAAGAGAGGCAGGAGGAATTGTTGACCTTCACACCGCTTTTCTCAAGTGCAAACTTCCCCTCCTTCTCTGTCCTCTCAAGTGTACAGAGGCTCCGCATCTTCTTGCTTTGGACTAACAGAGGTATCTGTGTCTCGCTGGACAGAGAAATGGGGCACCCCAAAATGCCCCCATGGCAGCCATTCCCACACCCCCAACCTGCAGCACTTGCGAGTGGCCTGCGCCAGCGGCTAGCACCCGACACCCGTCCTCTCTGCGGCTCTCCCTGGGAGTGAGACCAGGGCGCACCCTGCCGTCCTCCTGACCCTGCTTGGAACCCACGCAGCCGCCCGTCTACTCGTTTACCTTTTTGCTCATGCCATTTAGCCCCCGACCCCTGTACAAGAGCAACCCTTACACATTTGAAGGATCCCACGGGCAAAAGTCTGCAATTCCCCACAGCATTTAAAATCTCCCACCTCCACGGTCACCATCCTTGCACATTGGACTCACGATTCTCTGCCTCTACTTGCAAAGTCTGGACTGTGGCTTTGTAGATACGGCCCTTGAAGGTTTAAGAGTACTTGTCTCCTTCTCCCTTCTGCATCTATTTCTTCCTTGGGCCAACCTGTGCCACTGAGCGGCTAGCTTCCAAACGCAAGCCTTTGTGTTTTCACAGTCCCCAGTCTTCATTACCCTGCATAGACGGTAATTATTTGGCCTAAAGCCCTGTAATTACACCAGGTCCCATCTTTCTCTAGCCCAAAACGGGGTCTTCATCTCACACATGAGTCCTAGAGCCTTGCAACATCTTTTTTCATGTTAACTTCCCCCTGGGCTCTGGTCTTTCCACACTGATTGCTGGGAACCCAGCAGGGGCCTATCTTCCCTGGGACCTGCCTCTGCCACACTTGGCAGGCAGGGTGCCACCACGACACTCCCTCCTTCTTTGACAATCTGGCCTGCAGCACCAGGTGGGCCAGGCAGGGGACCCTCACTTTCAGAATCAGGTTTTTTCGCCTGTACATTGCTGTACAGGCAAAAGAAAGGACACTCAGTGGTACTTTTTGAAGTCTTTTCTGCTCATCAGAAAGAGCTACCCAAATATCTATGTGGGTTTTACAACCTACCATCCTATCAGACTAGGTGATGACCCTTCCTCAGACGTCAGGACCATCTTCTGGCACCTGGAAATGCTGTTCCTCCAAGACAGGGTGGCTCTCATGGGCATGGGGAGGAATCTGCCAGCCCACCCAAGTCCCCATTCTCCTCCAGGGTGGGTGATAACTTCATCTGGGCCCTCTGGCCTCAGGCATCTGGGATGGTCTTTGGAGTCACACATGGAACCCCCAGCCACAACATCCACATCCTGTCACCATGATTTTAATACAGGACGCGTAATGGTACCTGAGAGGGGCTGCAGAAGAGAGCCTGGGGCAGGGATGATCAAGGGACTGTGGCCTGCACCTCCAGGGCTGGAATTCAGAAGCTTGAAGCAGGGTGTAGAGAAAAAGCGAACTAAAAATCTCACTCCTCAAGCTGTGTGCCCTGGACAAGCAGCACGGCATCTCCAGAGAGACTGCTGGGGATGCAGACTCTCAGGCTGCAGACCTGCTGGATCAGAACATGGGGCAACCTGTCCAAGCTCCAGCAGTGAGTTCTCATGTGTCTGCACACACTATGTGGCATTGGCCTCAGTGGGCTTCACGGTGGTCCCCAAGTGGCCCCTGGTGCCATGGCCCTAGGCATCTCTCACCTAGCTACCCCTCACAGGACACCAGACACTGGAGCCTCCTCCCCCCAGCTCAGGCGTGCTCTGCTGGGGTTTCCAGATGGAGAAGCATGCAGCACAGCCCCTACAGCAGAAGCCACATTTGGCCTGTGACCATCAGTTGGGGTCACCACCCTGCCCAGTGCTTCCTGGTCCCCCGCAGGGTGAAGTTTAAGGATTTCAGACTCCTGGGTCCCTTGGTCACTGAGCCTACGGTGCTTCCCTTCAAAAGCACTGTGGTTTGAATCAAGAGTTTTTTTATAGATGCATCCAAATCCATTCTCTGCCCCGCATGCAGCAGCCACACCCCTCACAGTCTGGACGTGGGTGAGTGTGCCCACCCAACACACCCTGGACATCTTCCTCTGTGTCAGCAAGGAAACCATACAGCAGAGATACATAAAGAGCAAACTGAGAAAGTGGATCCACCAGCCTTCTGCTGAGTCTTACTTAGGGCTCCAGGGATTTTGGTCCAGGCTCAGAGGATCAGAGGGGACTTTCCCTGCTGTGGAGGAAACAGTTGGAATTCACACAAACTCCATGAGCCCGAGTGTCCTCGAGTGTAGAATGGAGACCCTGTACTTCACGATCTCTGAAGGCCACTCCAGGGTAAATACCCACCCGGCAAATTCCATGATGGCATCATGCCCAAGAGGGTTCAGTTCTTGGGCACAGGACTCAGGTTGGACCTTTCCAGGCTCTAGGATCTCGTCCCACGGATAGCTATTAGTACCTTAGAAAAAAAGATGCAAACACTTTAAACACAAAACTCTGATATAGAATTTAGTCTATGACAGAGGCAGCATCTCAAGGCAGTGGTGCTCGGACAACTGGATAGACACTTGGGAGCAAAAAAATTGAATCTAAACCTCACCCAACGGCTGCCTCAGGAACTGGCTACAGGGTCACCGGGGGCTTTTAGTGCTGCGACGCCTGCAGTGGTTGGGGGAAGTTGGTGGGGTTTGGGTAGGTTTGTCTTGGGCAAGGAGCTTCAATTCACTCTGCCTAGTGAGCCCGCATTTGACAGGCTCCCCGCCACATGGGCAGCAGCTGCCTTTTGTGCACTCTGCTCAATGACATGAGGACGGTCACTGAGCTTGTCTTTGCCGGGGAGGGGAGAGCACAGGGCCAGAACTGCTGGGCCTGGCAGGGAGCAGATGCTCCCCGGCCATGCAGAGATGACGATGGGTCACAGCAAGCTGAGCTCAGCACTCAGGCAGGCTTCATCCTTCGCTAAGTTTCAGGTGGAAATACGGAAAGCGGGGGAAAGGGAGGAACGAGGAGAAGGGGGAAGAAGGGAGATTGACAGTATCTGAGCTCTTCCTGAAAGCCCGGTCCAACCACAGAGGCCTCACTCTTTGTACTTCTTGGTGAGGCCTCTCATGTCTATAGCTTTTGCCAATATCGGCTGGAGATGGGTCACTCAGCAGCGCAGTCCTATAAAGGACAGTTGGAGGGTTTTCTCTTAAACGACTGTTTTAAATATTTATGGCCATGGGGAAATGCTCATCACATGAGGTGAAAAGATCAGGTCAGATGGCCCGATTTTGTAGAGTAAAACGTGGCAAGGCACATACATAGAAGTCCAGAGGTCACTCTTTGTCCAAGCAGAGCTGGTCCCTCTCTTGTCAGGCATCTAAGGCCCCACATCCCTGTCATAGCACTCTATTCTCTGTCATCCCTGGCAGTGATGTATCTTGTCCTCCCCCACACCCAAGTTCTTGAGACTTCCAAGTTGTGCACAGCGCCTGGCACAAGTGGGCATTCAATATATGTTTGCAAATGATGAGCAAATGAAGGACAATGGATGGATGGATAGGAAGGAGAGAGGGAGGGAGGGGGGAGGGAGGGAGTTCAGAGGGAAACATACCAAAATGCTAACAAGGGTTATTATTATCTGAACAACTTACTTCATCTTTATAATTATGTGACTTCCAAAACTTCACCAATAAAAAGATCACTTTTATAATAAATTTTTTATCAAAGTTCTGTGATTTAAATCAGTCTGAATGTTTTCTCATAATTTCGAGTCCTATTTTTAACTACTGAATCAAGAAGACCCAGGAACTAGGTGATGTCTATGACAGTGGTCAAGTCTTCTAGAGCCAACACTGGGATACATGATCTGACAGGTTCCTAAATGCTCATAAGAGTGGGACTATTTGGAACCAGGGTGCCCCACAAATCTGAGCAAGACCCCCCCATCTAAGGAACAGGTGCTCCATTTAGGGAAGAGGACCAGTAACACAGCGACGTAGACGGCAACCCTTAGGAGGATGGTGGGCCTGTTTCACTGAAAGTTGGCCCCTCAAAAGTGCCTGTATAAGGACGGCAAAAGGGAGATGTCAGAGGGAGAAAGACACCCTCCCTGGGTGCAATATTCCCTCCAGCTAGACTTTGCTTCCTTGAGGCTGAACTCATTCCGCTTTTAAGGAATGGATATTGTCTTCCAAAAGGAGGAGCTAGATTATCAGGCAAGCAGAAGGCCCTTCTGGAGGCTCCTCTCCACCTCCGTCTGCCCTTCTCCCTTCTGCTCAGGGGCCACATTCACGGACCCCACTCAAGCACCAGTCACTACCAACTTCCTGCCCCGGGGAAAGAGAATAGCCTCAGGGAGCCCCTACTGCCCAGCACTCTCTGCGCCTCTGGAATCCCACAGAACTCTGCAGCTCAAGCAGGGCCTGGAGCCAGAGAGACCCAGTTGGGATCAGCGTCCACCCTTCTGCAGGCCTGGCCCTGACCTTGGACCAAGTCCCAGCACTGGGTGGCGACACAGCACTGTGCACAGCACCCAGGCCTTCAATAGCAGACAGACTACTGCTAGCAAGGGATCTGGGCATGTTCATTACCAAAGCCTTGGTTTCCTACTTTGAAAGCAGAAATGGTAACACAGAAGCTACTCTGTAGTGCTGCCAGGCACATTAACACATTAGTGCTATGTGCACGCCTGGTGGTGTTGCAATACCCAGATGAGGTAGTTATTCCCCTTTTATTCCCCTTTTACAGATAAGGAGAGGGAATCACAGAGAGGTTAAGGGATGTGCCTACGGTCACACAAGTAGTAAATGTGAGAACCAGGACTTGAGCCCAGGGAGTCTGGCTTCAGAGGCTAACAAATGAGTCTCTTTATAATGCACGTAAACTTAACACAATGCCTGGAACATATTAAAAGCTCAATAAATAGTAGCTGATGCTCTTAGTTGCTTGGATGCAGATGCTTTTGTAAAGCAGATGGCAGCCACAGTGGAGCTCTGTGTGTAAACAGCAACTCCCTCCTGCTCTAACATCCTGAAAGTCAAGAGCCTGCCTGTCTCATCCACCTTCGCAGGCCCAGCATCGCACCTTGCAGCTCCCTGAACACCTGCTGGATGTGTAATACAGCAGCACCCACTGGATGTGCCTTATCCCATCCGACCCCTCCACCACCTTGTGGGAAGCTGAGAATTTCAGTATCTGGGCAAAGGGACACTGCCTCTCCACCAGCGAGGGGTGAACAGTGGGCAGGGGGAGATTGATTCACCAGGCAGTACAGCATGCCCCTGGGGTGCATTTCAAATGAAAAGGAGATTAGTTATTCCATGTCATTAGGTACTTTATGTGCTGCTTACACAACTCTGTTGTTCTTCACTTTCTATTCAGAACATTTCCAGTAATTATTTTCCATGGATGGTGATTCCAACTAAAGGAAGGGGAGAAAAGTACACTGACGTTTACCAAGACCTTCAGGGAATTAAGAGAGAGGCCGGCTGAATCAAGAAACGGTCTCAAAATCTTATAACGTGGGAAACAGAACCATTACAAAGTAAAACAATGTGATCTTGGAACAGTGGCAACCTCAAAGCATCTCTCTACATCTTCATAAGAAAAAAAGAGGAGACATGGAAAATCCCCCCAGAACCAGGCTCTAATTCGGTGAACTGCCAGTGGTAACATCACAGGCTCCAAGACTGGGCTCTTCAGTGATGAGATCAGAACTAAAAGTGGAACCCAAATGCACTATTCTCCCCAGTGCACAGCCCAAGTCAGGCCCCAGATTAGCTGCTGCTCTCATTTGCTGGACCCAGGTCAGGACTTCAGTGGAGGCCCCCAGCCCGCAGCACAGTCCCCTTCTCTGCCATCCCCATCTGGTCTGCGTTATGAGGGGCTCCCACATGTGTATGGACACGCCCACATGCACATCTGAGCCCCACCCACACCCACGTCTCAGTCACAGCCCACGCGTGGGCACACAAGTGGCCCTAGAGAGGATGGGAGGATGAACCCAGCACAGGCCCTGGCAGCCAGCTGTGGGCAGAGAATTCTAGAAAGGGAAGGGCCTGAGCTCCAGGGGACATGTCCCCTTTGCCCTGCAGACTCCTTTCCCCATCAGGAGGGCCATGGTCAGAGTGGGTGCCTCTTGAGACATGTGAGCTTAAGTCTCTTTGGCCCAGAGCTCAGACTTCTTATGCTATACTAAAAGTATGAGCTCTTTAGTCTCAAAAGGGAAGTCCTCTATCTCTTCCCTTCAGGGAAAAGTGCTGAAGAGGGCAGGAGACTGGTGGTCCAAGACCTGCCTCTTATAAACCTTGTGACCCTGTGCAGTGACTGATCTTCTTAGACCCATTCCTGCATGTACAATATGAAAACCATGACCAACCTCACCACATTGTTGGTAGGACTCAGAGGATGTTAAAGTGTTAGGCAAATAGAATATCTGTTTTCCTATGGAGAGCCAGGGAGGGGGAATGGCCCTGGGCCTGTAGAAATGATCATAGAACTGCCAAGTCCATTCCAGGAATAACACCTACCTAAAGGACATTCTGAAGGACTGAATAAGAAAGTGTGTGCAAAGGTACTTGGCACACAGGAGGAATTCCCAGATTATTAGTGGTGGAGGTGGCGGTGGTGACCATTCCCGGGTGCCCCCTGTGCCAGACACCTGCAGCAAGTACTTTGCTAAATTGTAAATTTTAATGATCACAATAACCAAAGAAGTAAGTATGACCCCATAGTATAGATGGGGAAAATGAGGCCAAGATCACATGGCTTATGAGCAAGCAGTACGGCCAGGAATCACAAGGGGGTCTGTCTGCATCCCGATTCGTCTTCCTACCACACTCAGCACCACCCAGCTGATTTTCTTGCAGACTCCAAGGATAATTCATTCACAACATACTTACCTGCTCACAGCAGGACATCTGCTCACAGCACCCCATGTCGGATCAGCCAATGAAGCACTAAAACCAGAGACCGTGGGCCACCTGCTTTGTCAACAGACACACAAGAGCTCGTTGTGTTCCCGTCAACTTGGCTCATCAAAAAATCTATGCCCTCGAAAATGGAGCTTGCTGGCAAGACAACTAACTAAACCTAACAAGAAATAACTGCAAATTTGGAGGCACTTTACAAGGAGAGTCATACCCAGGTACTTTGTGATCAAAGACTCAGGTGGCAATGCAGGGAGTGGCTCATGACAACCATCCAGAATGGCATCGTCTATTTGGTTCCCAACAGTAATGGAAAACAAACCCTCTTTTCACAAGCTGTATGTTTTGTACACTGAGTCTGTATCAAGTGTTCTTGAATTCTCTATCAATAAAAACCACAAGAAATCTCTGGCACTGCCAGGCTGGAGGTGAGCGCCAGCTCCCACCTGTCAGCAGGGGCAGTGCGGGGCCTTGGGCAGCAGAACCCCTTTCCCTGCACTGGTGGTGCTGGGGCAGGGGTCTCCAGATCCCCAGAGATCACCCCTCACCCTCAAAGGGTTAAACCTTTTATTTGCCGAAAAGACCTCACCCAAACATGCTCAGGAGGCCCAAGAAGCTATCTGTGGTTAAAACATAATCAACTTTTGGACCTGCAAATTCAGGATGCTGCTACAGGAAGATCGTGCAGGGAAGGCGGGGAGCCGGGGAGGCAGCAGTGGATAACACTGAACCCTTTGTTACTGTTCTCCCTAGGCCGAGGCATACTCCTCTTTGTCCATGCTTGCAAAATAACCCTCTCCTTCCTCCCCTCTTCACAAACTGGCAATGCCAAGGTGCCAATCTCTTTAAATGGCTTCAGTTTCCAGATCTCAGCAGCACATTTGGGGCATTGGTGCACCTCATGCCCTCCTTTCCCCCAGAACCTGCTCTTCTGGGTCACTTCCCTGATTCCATTAAAATGGTACCCAAACCCAAGAATCTCGCTGAAGAGGACAGCCATGGGACACAAATTAAACTTAGGACTTCATCAAGGACCTTTTGGGGATAATGTGACCATATCCTTATAAAGCATTTTGTAATGACACCCCAGTCTCTGCCCCAACCCCACACAGTGTGAGAATAACCACATGATTATACTTTTATAATAGGAAATGCAGGCAGCAGAGGGAAGGGCTATGACGGTATGGACCGTCTTTCACGTACTGGCCCCCAGTAAGTGTTCCACAGCACACCAGGGAGGACAGGCTTTCTCTGTACAGAGGGGGGCATGGTGGGGATGGGTCCCCAACTGAATCCTCACAACTACAAGGCAAGTCACAACACCAGCACACCACCTACCGTGAGGAGGCCCTGCTGGCTCCAAAACATACTCCTCCCCTCAGGCTGGCTCTGCCCAGGGCATCTGAACAGCCAACCCGACAGGATGGTGCTGGGTGTAGGACATGCCTCTGAGCAGACTAAGATGACGGGAAACTCACCTTGGGGGCTTGCTCCCCACGCAGCCCTGGAAAAAGAAGCCTAGTCACTGCAAAAGTTGTAGAGAGGACCAAGAACAGGAGGAAGAGTGAAACAGACCACACCCGCCAGCTTCTCGGTGACTTCTAAAGGGCACCATGTTAGCAAGCAGTAAAAGGGCTTTTCCTTCTGGCTGTTACTCACTTAGGTGCTAACCCAGCCAAGACCTATCTCTCTCATAGAAAGGGTAAACCACGCCAGACAGGAGGCAACAATACGCCAGCCATTTTTGACGGTGATTGGTTCTGTGTTCTCTGGAGATACCCCAAGATTCTCTAAAAGCAATTAGGCTTCCGTATTTCCTAACCAAAGAGCCAGCTTCCAGGAAATAGTTAATAAGCAAGTGAGCCTACAAATGCACATGTAAAAAATAGCACCCCCCCACAACCACTTCATTTTCAAGCCTTTTTCTAAATCACCAGGATCCAGACACCTCCCACCGGGCTCCCACCCCACCCTCCTGCACAGCCTGTGCCCACACCCCTGATACTGTCACGAAAGGCACCAGGCTGGCCTCCATCGCAGAAAACATCCAAACCCAACGCACATGTGGTTCACGTCTAAAGGGCTTTTATTTAAGAGCCTGTAGTACTGAAGTTCCTCCAAGGATTTGGAAGGTCATTCTTAGCAGCAGCCGCTTCTGCCAGGACCAGCAGTGAGCACCTGGCAGGCAGAGCCCCGGTGTTTACCCATAAGGCAGAAGAATCCAGCTTTTCTGTAGGATTCAGCTGCAGTTGTCAAAAACCAAGTGCAAGCCAGCAGTTCCAGTTCAAAGGTTGAGAGGGCGCACAGCTGCTAGGTGGCCGGGCTCCCCTGAGTCACCACTCTGGCCAGGAGTACACAGTGTCGGGGAGAGATAAAGCAGCCACAGCTGCCATTCTGTTTCCAGTCCCACCCCTCTGGCAAACAGGAGGGAAAAAAAGAAGAAAAGTCATCAAAGAAGGTGAAGCAAAGGGAGCAGAGGAGCAGCCGGCACTCCACGTGGGCTCCCCAGGCAGACAGTGCCGCATGCTGTGAGCCTGCAGCAGTGCTGTGCTCACGGTGGACTTCCCAAGAGCTCCCCTCTTTCCTGCAGAGGCCAGACTGCCGTCCTCACAGGCAAGGGCCACGCAGCACCTGTGCCCAGGTGGCCCCGGAAACCAAGGGACTCCTGCTGCCCTGGTAGCCCCTTCTCACACAACCCCACCATTCTCAGGGAAGTGAAGAACCAGAAAATAAAGGTTTGAGTCCAGAAAAGCTAGAGTTTTCATCCAAAACAATAGAGCAGGACGACAAACAGGCAAATACACAAACCCCGGGGCAATGTTAGAAAGGAAAAGGAGTTGGGGGTTAAAAAAACACCTTTCTAGAGAGAAGAGAATCCCAGGGTCCCAAAGGCACTGCTAATAGACTTCAACAGAAGCATATTCATTGCGGCAAATAACCTCGACCCTGGGAACACAGCTGAACGAGAGGCCTCTATCAACCTGAGAAGTTTCCAGAAGCCAACAGACCTCTGGGTGATGCCACAGATGAGCCCTCACTTCCCGGAGATGGGCCACTGACCTGGACCCCTGCCCCACGCCTGTGGGAGGGGCCTTCCCATAGTGCCCCCAGGGCCTGGCCTAGACTGACTTCAGATATTGTCCCTGACAGTGTGCTTTTTTTCAGCCAACCCAATCACCACTCATTTAAGTTACCACAGTGGTTTTTTAAAATTACATTTCTAGGACAAACAACAGAGAACTGTGACAGAACAGAGAAACACCAAAAAAGCACAAAGGATGTTACTAACCAAAAGCTACCTGGCGCTTTCCTTTCCCTTCAGAGAAGGACAAACTATTTCACATGTATACGTGCGTGTGCACACACACATGTTCTTCCCTGATACTGGAAATTCTCTGTGAACTAGTCATGCCTATTTCTGCTGAACCCTGTAAGAAAAACAAAAAAAGGAAAGAAAAGGAGCCATAAACATGTCCAGTTCTGGAAGGGGTAGACTAGCTCTGAGACTTCCACTTCGAACTTTCACACACACAACTCCACAATAAGCTGGGACCTGACCAAGCCAAAAAGACACCAACGGGTCAGATGAGGTCTACCACGTAGATCCAGGAGAGAAGGATGTCAGAAACCCTAAATATACAGTTGGATAGCCTCCAGGCTTTTTTTAGATTCTTCATCCCCCTACTCTCTTACTATTGTCAACGGTTGCTTTAAAAAAAATTTTTTTTAAATCAACATGTTTTTACCCTTCACCGCATAGCAAGACAAAAAACTCCTTCAAGGGGGGAGGGAAGGGGTGACATTTTAAAGGGGCACCCAAAGGGTGGCAGAAATGACTCTCATGTGGTGATTTGGAAACAAGCATGATGGTGACACTCTGAGCAGATGTCCAACACACACCATGGAGCCAGAGTTTTACAAATATTGTGTGTTTTGGTTTCAACACCTCGGATGCAAGAGAGCTTCCAGAGCCTTCACACCCCGGGCTGCAGGTGACCAACTTTCCACAGGATGCCAACACGCTGAAAGACAGGTTTTACCTAAAAGAAGGGAAGAACAAGAGTCAGCACCTTCCAGCAGGGCCCCTCATCCAACATCTCCATCCCTCGCCTTTTCAGCCCTTGAAAACTCCACATCCCCCAACCACAGGACCTTTGAGTGTGCTGTCTGGAAAGCATACCCTACTCTTCCAATAAACCCCTTGGCTTCCCCAACCCCCCACACAGACCCCTCGTACATAACCTCCTTTCTCCTTATATCCCTCCTTCCCAGCACCTCTACGGGTGTTTACACCAGGGGTCAGAAGAGTTTTCCTATAAAAGTCCAGGAGTAAGTATTTTAAACTTTGCAGGTCCTGCAGTCTCTGTGGCAACTACTCAACTCTGCTGTCACAGTGCAGAAGCAGCCGCAGACAGTACAGAAATGCTTAAGCATGGCTGTGTTCCAATAAAACTTTATTTATGGACACTGACATTTGAATTGCATTTGACTTTTCCATGTCATGAAACTGCATTCTTCTTCTGATTCTCTTTCAACCATTAAAATGTAAAAATCATTCTTGGTTCCTCATGAGCCATACAAAAACAGCAAACTATGACCCATAGTTTGCTGACCCCTGGCTTATGTAATTATCTGATTAGTGTCTGTCTCTTGCTCAGACTGGGAGCTCAGGCAGGCAAAATCCATGTCTGAGCTGACCTGCCTTTAAACCCCAGCACCAAAGCACAGTGTCAGACAACTTGAGGGGTACAAGAAGTATTTGTGCAATGAATGAAAGTTTAAAAACTGATTCTATTCAAGATATCATCTAAAGGGATTTAGCAAAGGAAGGAAAATCTGACCAATTAAAGCTGCCACTATCATGAATTGATGTTTGATTATGGGCATAATATAATAAATAAATGTAAAAATAATGAGGATTTAATAGAATTTATTAAGTAACTTCTTTTCATAATATTACACGACCCCAAATATAAATATTATCATATCAGGTGACTATTTACTAAAAGACATAAACATCCTATTTTTAGGAAATATATACTGAAGTATTATATTTGCAGGAAAGGGCCGTGATACATGTAACTTACCCTCAAATGGCTCAGAATAAAACAATGTGTATGCACACACACATACACACACAGAGCAATCCTAAGGCAAATGAGGCAAAATGTGAACAACAGGAAAATCTGGGCAAACGGGTCTGACAGTGTTCCCTGCACTATTTTTATTTTTGCACTGTTTGAAATTTTTTCCCAAATAAAAAGTTGTTTAAAGAAAAACAACTAGACATGGTTATCCTCATATTAGCCACTAAGGTCTCCTTCTCAACAGACTAGAAGAAGGAGAGAATAACCTGCCCACAGTCAGGCTGTACAGGCTGGCTTCATACAGCACCCACTGCCCCCTCTTCCAGGTCAGGGGGTGGGGAGGCTACCCCTCCACCACCGACTATCATCTGGGAGCCCTCACCACACAAAGGGACGGGGGACCCCAAATGTTAAGGCTCCTTCCAGGTCTGCCTCCATCGGGCCTCCCACTGCATCTGCTGCAAGTTCAACGTCCAGGATGAGGGTAGGGGGTAGGGGACCAGGAAGGAACGGCGAAGCTTTCAAAGTCCAAACCAAGAACCAGACCAGAGGGAAGGAACCTGATGCCCACTGCTACACCGGAACAGGATAGACGACATCGGGCCTACAGACCTGGGAAGGAGCAGCCGGCAGAATCAGCAGAGATGTAAGCCCTATACCACTAGCGCGAGGAAAATTCACCCTCACGGTGTCTAGGGACAGCTGTCCTGGTGACACTGCATCTTCTGGGGATCCCCTACCAGGCTCTCTGCCCTCACCCCATCCCACGGGTCACTGTTCACACCCCTGTGCTCTTACGACAAAACACCCACACATACACACATACACACATGGGGGTGCAGAGCAACAGAGCACCAAGGGAGCCCCACTGCCCCCCACTGAGCACCTCACAATGCCTCAGCCCCTCTGCGGCAGCACTAACCCTCCACAGCTGCTCCTGGGCAAAAGTAAATGACAGATCTTTTGCACACCTCCACAGGGAGCCGTCTGCTCACACACACCAACACAACCCACTGAGTTCAGGCCAGGGCCACTGGCTCTCTCAGTCTCTCCAGAAGGAGGTAGAGCCACATCCCAAGTCTGAGCAGTGTTGGTGTCGTTGTTTGGGCCCCCAGGCTCTCTGGGGTGACTGGAACTCAGGAACAATGACACAGGGACAGGCTGTCTGTAGAGGAGGCTGTCTGTGAGGTCCCAGCTCTCTCAATGTCATCCAGCTATTTCCTCGAGGCCACTTCAAGGCCTGAAGCTTTGGGGTGCCCCCCTGAGGAGAGGCCTAGGGGACAGAGGCTCCAGGCTGCAGCCTGCCCAGTATTCCCAGGCTGGCTCAAGCTCCCCCGTGTCTGCACCTGCTATGACTTCTCCCTGGAATGCCCTTATGCCTCTCTGTCAAGCCGCCTTGGGCTCGCTTCCTGGTCCTCTCAAACTCACCTAAGCTTCACCTGCCCTGGGAAGAACTTCCTGCCCCCTCCTAGCTGCCCACAGCACCCTGTTCTTCCCTCTGTTAGGGCCTTGCCAGGTGGTCTTAGAAGTGGCCGTGTTCCTGGCTGTCCCCTGCTCTGGACACAGGCTCCCCAAGGGTGGGGCCAGGCTTACCCAGTCTACACTCGCACGCTAGACACACGGCAAAGGTGCTGAGCAGAGACTCCGAGAGGCCTCTCTCAGCCCCCTGCACATCCCCCAGAACCACCCAACTGCCAGAAAGAATGTCAATGCTGACCCCTCCCACTCCCCCCCAAAACCTTCAGAAGAAGTAAAGATATATTTAGCTGCCACAACCCAGGATTATTCAGATTTCAAACTGTCCTGCATAACGACGTTGGGTTATAATCATCCCAGAGAAGGGGAATGACATGTCCCAACTTGTGTCTGTCCCACAGTTTGTAAGAAGCTTGTCTGGCAGGCAAAACAGCCCTCAATGTGGGAGCACCTGCCTCAGCATCTGTCAGTGGAGTCCAACACCCTGGCAGCCGACCTCCCTGGTGCAGCAGGCAAGGACAGCCCAGGAAGAGGGCACAGCAGCCTCAGGAATGAACAACAGAGAAGCTAGAGGGAGGAAGCCTGGCCCCATCTGTGAGTATGCCTGAGACGGACAGACGTGGGAACACCACCAAGCACATGTCAGGAGAGCCCGCAGCACTTCTACTGCTTACATCTTGGGACACACAGAAAAAGAACATCTGAAATACATGGCTTGCTTTTGAAAGCACTGACACTTAGGATTATTTGTGGGTTTTATTTTGGGGGGTTGTTTTGTTTGTTTGTTTTTGCCTGATTCTTCTGCAGCACTATAAACTGCAGGCAGGAAACTGAATAAGTCAGATTCACTTAAGGAGGAAATTTTCATTGCCATACAAATTCCTGTGGCAATGCCACATAGGCTCCATCCTCATAGACATAAAACCCTAGGAGTTTTAAGGTGCCCGGGCTGAGAACATGATACCTTAACTGAAAACTGACCACAGACTGCCAATATTGCTTTCCGAAAAAACAAAAATGTGCCACGAGATGCCCATTCTTAACACACAAGCCCTGCACTCTGCAAGAAAGAGGGCTGGCAGATCTTTATTCAGATTGGCTTGGGGACAGCTTCTGATGCCGGGTCAGGTCCAGGCAGGATGCTCCAGCAATCTCGGGGGTGTCTGCAGGCCACTCACTCCTCTCTGGTTTCTTCTAGGCCTCGATGCTCACAATGCCCAACGTTTCCATTCCCACCCACCCTGCAGCCATCCACTTGCTGGAGGAAGCATGGGGTGGGGAGAAGAGCCTTCTAAGCCCAGCCATTCAGGGGTGCTTAGGAAGTAGAAGCAACCCCAAGAAGTCACTGCCCTGAGTGTGCTTAGCAACTGCCGTGAGAGCGCCCACGGTGACTCGGAGCCCCAGTGTTTTCTCCCACTTCCAGCCTACCCTTCGGGGCCTCTTGCTACAAACTGCACAAAATGCCCTTTGTCCCCAAGACAAGATGCCAGGCACAGGCCCCAGCATTGCAGCGGAAACCTCATCAGTTTCTCATTATATTCCCGCAGGAAGCTCTATCCACAAAAGGGTGGGAGGCAGGCATTCCTAGAATGCATGTCCACACCCCTTTGGGGCCACATCTTTTCCAAACATAAGAAGTGGGGAACAGAGACCTCCCCCTTGGCGGGAAGGCAGGGCTGGCAGGAGCAGCACCTTCTTCCCTTTGGGCTGGGCTGGTCACAGCTGCTGGCCGTCTGCCACACAAGTGGGAGGAAAAGCCAGCATCTGCCTCATCCCAGGGATGCTTAGAGGGTGTAACAAAAGTCTCCTGTAATAAACCGGGATGCACAGAGGCCCAGAACATCCCTGCAACTGCACACTAAGCCAACCAAGCTGAAAACACATGCAACTGAAATCCAAACACCTCTTGACAGAGGGAACCATTTCAAAACCCAGGGTTCTCTGTGCTCCGTTCAGCTATCATTTCTCCCTTCTAATGAGCCTTTTTAAGGACAGAATTAGAAACTCATTTCTACAGACTCCCTCCCTCTCCCATCTGGCCCTAAGCACTGGATGGAGGTCTTATCTCTTACCCTGCCTGCCTTCTCTTCCTCTACGTTTCCTACCTGGCTGAAAACTTTTGAGAAAACAAGCCTAGCTGATAGATACAGGCTGTAAGTCATGAGATGTTATCAGAGAGTTACATGCGTAATAATAAGAGGCAGGTTACTGCCTTCCTGCTGTGGCACCAAAAACACGATTGTCCTCTTTCCACTCAATCATAAAATAACCCGAAGTCATGAGTCAGCCACATCCGATTTAAATGTAGTCTATTTCCTAGAGAGAATCAAAAAACTGGATTGTGCTATGTCCAAATAGGAAAAACAAATACCTATGAACAGATTGGCAATGTGCAGACAGAGAAGTTCACAAAAACCCTAAACAGGACATAAAACAGGTCTTAAAATTTTTGTTCTTTCATACTTACTGGCCTGAAAAGGTGTTCATCGTACATTGCTCAGGTGGGAAAATGTTCCAAAAATGCATGTAGAACATAGCCCTATTTCTATAAAAAAGAAAGTTCCATACATATATACTCACACACACTCTAGCGGTTGCTGTTTAGTAGCAAGATTATAGGTCATTTTACTTTTCCTGCTTTTTATCTGTAGTTTCTATAACATAAATTACATCTGTAACAAAAAAAGCTATTACTACTTGGTCTTCCTAAGTGGTCAGCCGTCTTTGGGCCTGAGGACGCGAGAGGTCTTACGTCAGCAACTTCCCTCAATGTTCACACACATCCTGATTTTATTTCCGCCATAAAACAGCACACTCTTCTAATGGGAGCTCCCTGAAGTTCAGTTCTTCTGAATAAACAGAGAGGCAGGGCAGTGCCTGACAATGACAGTGAAAGTCTGTGGGAGGCAGATAAAGTAACAGAATAAATGGTTTCAAAGGGGGAAGGTTGAAAATGAATGAGCAAACTATTCAATGGAAAAGTTAGAAAAAAAGAATAAAACACACCCAAAGAAAGCTTAAGGAGGGGAAGCAGAAATCAAATGAAAATTAAAAATGATAATAGAGAAGATCAAATAAGCCAAGAGTTGGTTCTTCATGCAGACCGATAAAATTAAACTCCCAGGAAGACTGATCAAGAAAAAGTAGAAAAGGCAAAAATAATCAGTATTAAGAATGAAAAGGAGACCATGGCTACCCATGTTACAAAGATTTAAAAGATCATAGTAAGAGAATGTTGTGAACAACTTTAGGACAACACATTTGAAAATTTAGAGGAAATGGACAATATCCCAGAAAAAAACCACCTGTCAAAACTGACCTAAGAAGAAATGAAGACTAAGTAATCCTATAATTATTCAAAGTATTGAACATCAATGGTTTTTTTTTTAAATCTTGACACGAAGAAAGTATCAGGCCCAGTGAGTTTCAGCACATTATACTAAATGTTTAAGAAACAAATAAGCCCAATGTGATATAAACTATGCCAGAGAAAAGGAAAATGCTCATTTTATGAGGCTAGTAAAACTTTACCAAAGCCGGACAAGGATATTACCAGATCTCAGTCATCAACTCTCTTAATGAGAAAGCCCTAAACAAAGTATTAGCAACCTGAATGCAGCAAGGTGTATAAAAAGGTAACGTAACATGACCAGGCTCTTTTTATCTCAGGAATGCTAAACTGATTTAATATTAGAAAATTAACGAATATAAATTCTCCACATCAACAGATTAAAGGAAAGTATGACAATCTCAGTAGAGCTAGAAAAAGCATTTAATAAAATGCAACATGAGCAAACTAGGAACAGAGGGTAACTTCCTGAGGAAGAAAAATCCACAAACATCCTATAGCAAACACCACTCTTAGTGGGCAAATATTGAAAGCACACCCTTTAAGATCAAGAGTAAGGCAGGATACCTGTTATCATCACTTCTTTTTAACAATGACTTAAAGGCCAAGAGTGCAAAAAGGCTAAAAAAAAAAAAAAAAAGATAAAATGTTTAAAGACTTGGGTGGGGGGTGGGCAGGGACACTTATTAGTCTCAGATGACATATCTACATAGAAAACCCATGAAAAATCCACATTTATACTATTAGAATTAATAAGAGTTTAGTAAGGTTGCTGGATTTAAAAAAATCAATTATCTTAAAAAAACTGCCATGAACAAAGAATTTAAAAATAATATCTTTTAGAAGCTATCAGAGACAAGGCCATGAATCATGTGGCAGAGGCTTGCACAGGAACCTGTTTTTGAAGCTAGTGTGGTGATTGTTCCGTGGGACAAAAGGGTTCATTACGGCTCATGGTGAATTTCTGCCTAGAATGGGTGAGGAGGAGAGACACTAACATGCTTGAGGGAGCTAAGGCAATTTCCTTATTAAAAACCACCAGGTGTTGAAGGGCCCACACTATTGCTGTGTGTAACATAGAAATGGAATTCAAGTGCCCAAGATAAATGCCCAGAGCATGCTTGGAGACCTGCTTTCTCACCTACTTTTGCCCTTGCAACAGGCCAGAAAGCAAAAAACAAAAGTATTGTCTGTTACTTTAACACCCACCAGGTGGTTCAAGTCTCACAACCAGCAGCAGTGCCAATATGGGACTAATTGTCAGCATGGAAAAGGAACTCGCTCTATTATTTGAAGAATCGCAACAAGCTGTGGAAGTTTCTTAATCTCACTGTGGTTTCATATCTTCATTACGCCAGACACAAAATCACTCCAGTGATCTTTAAGCCACAATAATACTGGTATCTATATACTCAAGGAAAGGCCCCTTTTCCCATGTTATGGTAAAGAAAGAGTCTATAGGTAGAATCTCTGGACAGATTGATTGTTGTATTTCCTTGTTTAGAGTCTTTTCTTATTTAGTGGGATGTGGGGATACCACAAAAATAGTTCAGCCTCTCACAGTTCCCATGCGGTTAGTTCAGTCACCAAGTATCAGTGAGAAGCTGGTCAACGGCTCAAGATCAAAACAGGAAAACAGAACATTGATCCACTTGAACCATGAAGTGCTCCCTATCGTGCAATACACCCAGGGCTGCAGGAGGATGCAGACCCTTTTTATTGTGAATAATAATGAGGACATGTTTTCTTCACATTATATTTTATTTCTTTGTATTGAATGTGAGACAGATAAAATGGCTTAGCAACAAAATCAGTACAATCACTAACTTTCCTATGTATACAGTCATGCCTTGGTATCGCAGGAGATCGGTTCTAGGACCCCCCCGCCCATGGATACCAAAATCCACAATCCTCAAGTCCGAAATAAAATGGTGTAGTGTTTGCATATAACTTACGCACATCCTCCCGTACCCTTTAAGTCATCTCTAGATTACTTTTAATACCTAATACAATACAAATGGTATGTAAATAGTTGCTGTATCATATTTTTTGTTCTGTATCATTTTTTGTTGTATTAGGATGTTTTTAACATTTTTGATATGTGATTGGTTGAATCCACAAATGCGGAACCCTCAGATACAGAAGGATGACTGTATATTATTTTGTGGTATGGATGAATATTACTAATTGATTTGATTCTTTTCAAAGGGTGCTGCTCTTTCCCTAAAATGCAAATTATAGCTAATGGGTTTTTCTCCCACTCTGCTATCTATAACCAATCAGTTTTAATGTTTTCGTATTCTTTATAAAATTTGGATGTGATTAAACAAACTCTGCTTCCAAAACTGGTGTGTATGTAAATGTGATAGATAATACAGCTGGGTTTTTTTCAGACATGAGTATAAATAAAATAGTATTTATTTTTAAAGCAAAATATATACACAAGGGCTGGCCGGAGAGTATCCACCCATGTAATATGAAAAATAGAGATATTTATTATATTAACAATGGCTGGATACTTTCTGGACAGCCCTTGTATATAGATCAAAATGTAAAACACCTAGGACTATATCTAACAAAAATGTATAAAACATTTATGGATGAATTTTTGAAAGCACTGAAAGACATTTTTAAAAATACCTAAATAAATGGAAAGTCATTCCATATTCACAGATTGGAAGAGCCAACATAAATATACTGATTTTCCCTGAATTAATCTACAGAAGCAATGCAGTTCCAATCAAAATCCCAAATGTTGTTTTGTTGAATGTGAAAATTGATTTATGTAGAAGGACCAAGGGCCAACCACGGCCATGACTGTGCTGAAGAACAAATCAGGGCAGGTGCAGAAGGCTTGCCTTCCCAGGCGTGCAGAAGCCATGAAATAAGGGGAACTTGGATTGGAACCCTGGATTTTTGTTCCACTTTCACTACTAACTAGGACCTTGGCCAAGCAACTCCCCCTCTCTGGGCCTTCGAGCCCTCATCTCAAAACGATGCTCACCCCCAGCTCTTCCACTGACAATCTCACATATTCAAAGGACATCCCAAAAGATCTGAAAACCCACACTACAATCCTGAAGTCACAAAGTCACTCTGACTTTCCTAGAGATCACCTTTAGGAAACACACCTGTCTTCGGAGCTAACAGGTAATTCCATCCAAACAGAATCCCCACCCACCTTCTTGGCTGTGGATGTAAGCCAGGTTGAAGAGAAGTTTCTGTTCGGGTGCACAGTATGTGCACATGCAGCTGCTAGGGCCAAACCCCCACAGCCAGTGCATGACCAGCTTGTTTTCTAAAGTTTAACACTCTTCTTCCTCCCCTAAAGCTGACTTCACATCCTCATTTGGGAAAAGAAGGGAATAAACATTTCCCTGCCAGCATTTCTTAGCCAGATTTCTGGGTGCTGTGTGTTCTAGAAAGGGATCAGAGCAGGTCCCTCCACGTGCAGAACGCCCCAAGACCCAACACTTAACCGAAGAACAAGAACACACAGATGCCACGCCTGGCCTAACGGTGCCTCCAAAGGTGAACAAACCATCCCACCAACCCAATGCCCGGAGCCCAGGAGGAAGCTTCTGCACCCACCCCATACCTATATTTGATATCAAATACTGTGGAGTCCTCATCCTCATCATCCTCTTCGTTCAGCGGGGCCATTTCCACTCGCTCGGCTGGAGTGGTGATGATGTCATACTTGCGGGTCTTCTTCAACCTCTTTCCTGACCTGGAAGAGGAGAAGCATGTTCAGAGAACAGAGTTTAGAGAGAAAGAGCCCCCAAGCCCACGCCTTAGAGGACCCAATACAGGCTTAGCAGCCGATGTGAAGTCGGGTTCCCTTCCTCCCATCTGAGAGCAAAGTGATCCTCACCAAAGGAGGATCCTTTGCCTAACCCCCTTTGCCTAATCCCCCTTACAGCCAAGACCTCGCTAACCCTTTATGGTCCTCACCCATGAAGCAGAGGTACCTGCCCTGAGCACCAACAAAAACTTAGTAATCAAGATAAATAATATATGAAAGCAATATTTTTAAAAGGCAAAATTCATACAAAAAAAAAATCCATGATGAACAAGAGATCAAGATGTTCAATGAGGACAGGATGCATCACAGCCCAGCAGTTGAGACCACCGCCCTATGGGCCAGCCAAGGGGCATCTGGGTCACAGCCCAGGCACTCTCTACTTGCATGACCAGGGGCAAGTCGGTTAATCTTCCCAGGCCTCCGTTTCCTCCTAAACAAAACTGGACAGTTATAGTCTTGCTCACAAGTGAGGGAGGATGGCATGAAGTGATGCACTTAACAAGCCTGTACACAGGAGGCTTGTGGCAAACGTTACTGTTAATAACGATAATAAATAAATAGAAGTTAAACATGCTACATTCTTTCTCATATGATAAGAACTTGTGAAAATGAGTCAATTTTGTTTCCATTATGAGGAAAATGGTTCTAACACTACATTTTTACCTTTGGGGTGGAGAGTCACCACAGCCCACAGAGAAAGTGCTGACATAGGCCACTTCAGTCTCTAGCGTAAGACTCTGCATGAAGGCTGATACTTATCACGGCAGGGCTGGAAAGTTTATGATGCCACTCGGGAACAATACTGTTATGATGATGACTGATACTCTGCGTTTATTCTTCCACTCTCTCGAACTTTTTCCTAATTGCTTTGTATTCTCTGGTGTACCTCCATTTTAAGAATATTTGATACTGTCTATGGCAAACCAGCCAACCCAAAAGTCATAAATGGGGCATTGAAGAATCATGTTCTTGACACATTCTTCCTACAGACCGTAAGCTATTCCTGAGTGGAGACCACATCAAAGACACATGCGAGATCTCTTTGTCCTCAGCACAGAGAAACTCTTCAATAAGTTTGTGTAATGAATGAAAACAGAATTTCACTTTCAGGTTTTCTAAAAATTTCTTAGCAATAGCAACTTGCTCTTGTCTCACCTCGTATGATTTACCAAAAATACGATTTACCAAAGTGTCCCGTCATTTATATAAAAAGTTTTAGCACCATGTCTTTGGCATACAGCAACCTATTCAACCCATAGTACCTGCTCCTCATGGTTCTCTGGGTAGAGAAAAGGGGCAAGATATGGGGAGACAAAGAGAAACCAGCTATAAAGTCTGATGATCTCCAAGCGTCATCACAAAGCAAATTGTCCTCCCTGCTTTCATCACAGGTGTACACACACACACACACACACAGGCATGGGTGTGGATCTAGCTGGATTCTGGACACAGGATGAAGCATGGTGCAAATGCCAAGCCTGCGTGATAAGAAGATAAACCAAAGGGGCATGGCCAGTCACCCTGCCAGTAGCCCTGGGACAAGGGTATTTTGGAAGCAGGCTTTGTGAGGGACTATAAATGCTCACCTTATAAATACTGTTGGTCCCACATTCTCTCCATCAACAGATTCTTCTCTCCACCTCCCCCTAAAGGAGTAAGATAAATCCATACACTCTGCCCTAGACAATTTATAATCCCTGGCTGATTCCATCTCCAGTACTAGATGGGGGAAATTTAAGCCCATAAATGGCTCCAAATGCCACAAGCAATCCAAAACAAAGCCATGAGAAAAACTGCCCATCCTCAAGCCTTTGAGACTAGGGTTAAATCCCCAATCTACTCAGACCCACACATCACACCTTTCCCAGAAAGGTCTTTCCCAGGAAGACAGCCCTAAATCTCCACCCGGATGATTCACAGCTGTTTGGAGGGAATGTCTGCCTTTGCAAAGGGGCAGGACTGGGCTGTCCATTTCCAACACATACCTAAACATTAGAAAAGGAGATGTCCCGTGAACCTGAGGACCTGGGAAAGGACCCTCTGGGCCCTCAAAAAGACTGACACGCAAAGGGTTTCAGGCCAAGAAATCACAGTCTTGTTTGTGACTCTTTTTCAAGTATCACAAAGCCTAGAAAATGTAAAATCTGATTTGCAAACCTCATAGTGAACTTGGAACTTGATGCCTTGTTAGTTGTTGGCTCTGGGGCAGGACTGACCTGCTAACCCTGGGAGAAGATTCCAGATGCTCCAACTTCAGCCTTGCCTCATGGGAGTGGATTCCCATTACCTATAAAATCGCTTTCCTTCCTCTCTATATTCTTATAGATTGTTTATGGAGTCTTATGATGAGAAAATTAGCCTATTGAGCTAAAATAAGGCCCTTGAACACCTAACCCATGGGAGAAGCAGGAAAATGACACCAGCCCCTACAACACTATGGCCTTCAATGCTTTAATGCCAGCCTCTCCAACCATGCAACCTCAGGAAATGAATTTAAACCACAAGACTACACCAAAGGTGTGATGGTTAACACATTGACTGCCACACTAGAAAAAAAAAATTTTTTTCTTAGGGCCACAGTGTTTTATTACAAAAATAGAATAAAAACTTCGGGCTGGGGTGAGGCGGCTCATGCCTGTAATCCTAGCACTCTGGGAGGCTGAGGCGGGTGGATTGCTTGAGCTCAGGAGTTCAAAACCAGCCTGAGCAAGAGTGAGACCTCGTCTCTACTAAAAATAGGAACAAAAAATCAGCCAGGTGTTATGGTGTGCACATGTAGTTCCAGCTGCTTGAGAGGCTGAGGCAAGAGGATCGCTTGAGCCCAGGAGGTGGAGGTTGCAGTGAGCTATGATGACACCACTGCACTCTACCCAGGGCGACAGGGCAAGGACTCTGTCTCAACAACAACAAAAAAAAGAAGACGAAGAAAAACTTCAAAAACAAAACAATCCTTTCTCATTTAATGAAAAATTCATTATTCTTTATTGTTTTCTGCATGCAAGTTATATGCAACTTGAAAAATAGTTCACGTGGCTCCCAAGGTAAAGACACGTGTGAGTTACAAATGCTTCATGAGGCCCCACGATCAAAACTAGTGTGAGTTAAACACAACTCACATGGCAATTAATGTGTTAATGTTATGTGTCAACTTGACTGGGCCACAGGGTGCCCAGGCTTTTGGTCTCACGTTATTCTGGGTGTGTCTGTGAAGATGTACCTGAATCAGATTAACAGTTGAATCGAGGACTGTGAGTTAAGTAGACGGCCCTCCCTAATGTGGGTGGGCCTCAGCCAATCAGCTGAAGGCCTGAATGGAACAAGAAGCCTGACCCCTCCCTCAAGGAGTAAGAAGAACTCCTTCTGCCTAACTGCCTTCAAGCTGGGACCCCAGTTTTTTTCCTGCCTTTGAACTCAAACTGAAATATCATTTCTTTGTGGGTCTTGAGCCTGCCCGCATTTAGGCTAGACCTTATGCTGTCAGCGCTCCTGGGTCTCCAGCCTGCAGTTGGCAGGTCTTGGGACTTGCCTGCCTCTGTAATCTCTTGAGCGAATTCCTTATAATAAACCTCTCCCCGCCATACACATACATACACACACACACACACACACACCCTATTGTTTCTGTTTCCCGGAAGAACCCTAATACAAAAGCCCATTAGCAAGAGCCCTCATGCATGCTTCAAACACCAGTTTTGACATAATGAGTTGGAGAAATTACATTTCAATCAACACTCTGAGACAAAACTCTCTTCACAAAAGAAGAGCATTTTCTGCTGTTTCACTGCTGGGTGTGTTAATAAGGGAAAACTGAGACTTGTGAGACGTTTAAAGACACCTAGACACGTTCTCAGCAGAGGCGCAAGCTGGCTGTGTCAACAAGGGTCTCCGCCGATGAGCAGGAGGGAAACTGCACAACATATAAATGGAGCTGGGGGAGGGAGGGGCGGGACAATGGATTGGTGGGGGACTGGGAGGTGGGAATTGTCACACATTTCTCAAATTAGAAGGTGAACTCTTCCTCTACTAGCTGTGTACCGATCAGAAGCAGGGATATTTATGAACAGAGTCGATCAGCGTTTCCCACCCGCCTTCAACTCCCAGAGCCCAAGTGCGCTGGGGTCAGAGAACAGTGCCATTCTGCCTCGGAGGGAGAGAACCTGAGAAAATGGGAAACAGTGTATTCAAAGCCTAAATAACCTCGTGGAGTCAGTCCTCCTCCTCTCTCTTCTGTAAATGTGGATTCCGTAACATGCCTTTTTAAATTAATAACAGCCCATAAGAGTTGACTGAGCTCTTCCTGGGTGTCATCTAAGCAATTCACATGTGTGATCACATGCAAAAACGTCTAAATCACCCTGAAAGGCATATGCTGCTGTTATCCCTGTCTTACAGGTGAGGAAACTGAGGCTCAGAGAGGCCGACTTGCCCACGGCCACACAGCTAAGAAGTAGCAGAGCTAGGGTTTGAAGTAGGCAGCCCAGTGGCCGGAAAGCTCACAGTCTGCACCACCCACCTCCTTCCTGCGTGGGTCAGTGAAAGTGCCACACAACTACCCACAGCTTGCAATGTGCCACGAAGGCAGGAGAGTATGGGGCACACAGTGCACACATCATTCCCGAGAGGGCCAGGGGCTGCCCCAGCGCAGAACTCCCCAGCAGGTCACCTTGAACCACCCCTGGCTTGCCAAGAGGCAAGGCTCCAGCTCTCCATGGCTACTCCCCACTTACTCCCAACAGAGAGCCCCGCTCCATGCCCCACCAGACTTCACCACCACTTGACTTTAACAACAAGAACTCTTTGCCCTCCCTCATCATGCTTTCTGGAACATGTCACTTACCACAGCTCATACTTTCCTATTTTGCATTGATCTGGGCACACTTACAGCAAACCCCTTCTAAATTATGACTCCCTTAGGATGCATGGTGGGCTGGAGCCAGCTAGCATCCACTCTCCCTCCTTGGCTCTATATCCCGTGCCTTGTGGCCCCTACACAGTCTCAGTTGAGGAGGCTGCCACCGCCGTGCATGCTGACAGTCACAGCCACCCCAGCACGCAGCGGGAGGAGGCACGCATCAAGCAGACCCTTCGGAAGCTGACGGCAGGGGGCCCGCCCTCCTTGGACGGATGATGCAAACATCTTGCCCCCTCTAAAACAAATAACCACAGGGAAGCACCCTAACCCATGATCGAGAGACCTGTAATAACTCAATTTGGGTTTTTTCCTTATGGTAGCCCCATAGACTTCTGTTCTCAACCTTTAACCTAGCTCTTTCCCGTATTACAAAACAAGATCTACGTAAAGTGCTCATGCCGAAGCATGATTTTGCTTAGGCTACCGTGACGCTTCCAGGAGAACATCTGGTCTTCACCTCACAAGACTGCTTACGAGCACAGGGGCCTAAGGAAAAAGTAAAGACTATGCCGCCACAAAGAATCTGAAGTCATCTGAGTCTCTTTATGGGCAGCAGGTCAGCCCTGTGGACAGAGCCCTTCATCTTACCAAGAGGTGCCCGCAGCTTGAGGACAAAGCACCCGGTTCTAGAAAAAGCCCAGGTGTGGAGTCAGACTTGGGTTCGCAGGCCAGCGTTCCCACCTACAGAGCCTGCTCCCTCAGCATGTGCAGGGGTGGCGTGGGGAGACAGAGGAAGAAGGCAGCCCGCGAGAGCTGCCAAGTGAAGCGCTTCCTGTCGAAGAAGGAGATTCGGGAAACAAACAAGGGAGAAGGCACCGCTGGCACATCCCCCACAGCACGCGCACATGCTGGAACTTTCCTTTTCTGGAACAGGGCACCATAAACCAGGTGGCCTCAACCAAGAGGTGGCAAATGGTACTTTCAAGTAAATGTCCACGTTGTCTTCACAGGAATGGGCCAAGCCAGAGAATTTCTAGAAGGGACCCTTCCATTAGAACCAAAACACACATTTCTAACACGAGAGAAAGAGATGTTCAAAATTATTTTACTCTGAAATATAATCCTGAAGCCAGAGTGTTTGTTTACTCAACAGTCTTTCAACAGCTGGTCCGAAACGGGTTTCCCAGTGAGCACTTCAGACACGCCACTTACACAAACAACTCGGTGGGGAGAGCGAGCACCGGAGCTCAGCAGGCCAGCGGGGGAGAGGCCTTCCTGCCTCGCCCTCCCCCGCAAAGAAAAACCAAGCTGAACCCTTACAGGTTGGTTCAGTTTGGGGTCTGGCAGTCAGATCTCAGCTCTGCAATTCCCATGTCTATGTGCCTCTGGGCAAGCCGCTCCTCCTGAACCTTAATTTCTTCATCCATCTCGACTTCTTGCCAAGTATGGTTGGGGTGCTAGGAATAGAGCCTCCCACTCTACCTACTCCATGGGGTCTTAAGCTTTCCTGTTTCTCCTGAGGCCTCTCCAGGACATCCCAACCAGGCCAGGTTTTCTCCTCCTGAGACCTCCACTCACAGGCACCATCCCTGCTTCGGGGCACCACCTATACTCGACCTCAAAGCACACATGGCTCTCCTGCGTCATCCGCTCCACTGCGGTGACAGTAACAGCAGCCACCATCATGGGGAAGCCCTAGTGCCGGGCAATGCACACATGATCTCATCACAACCTCCAGCCAGTGAGGCAAGGAGGGTTCCCACTATCAAGGCAAGGAAACCAAGGGCAGGAGGCACTGAGTGACATTCCCCAGGAAGCAGGACTCAAATCCAGGTCTACCACACTCCAAAATCCCAGCTCTTCATATTCCAACAAGAGGGCGGGAAACTCACCTCAGACACCTGGCTGTCCCCAAATCCTAGGAGTCAGCATTCAATAGATACCTCTCAGGCAGCCAGAACTGCAACTGCAAGCTCTCTGGGTGGCCAGCCAGCTCCTGCTATACCCAAAGGCAACCAAAAGTAGTATGTCAACAAAAGGAGGGCACACTGTGCTTCTGACTAGAAAGTTTCAGTCTCACAAAGATATCAAGCCACCTAAATTGACTTACAAGTTCAATGACATCCAGTAAAATACTGAGTGATTCTTCTGGGGGATCTGAACAAGCTGATTCCAAATCTCATGGAGGGGGCACAGTGCACAATTCTGGAATATACTAAAAACCACTGAGTTGGACGCTTTAAATGGCTGAATTCTGTGGTATATGAATTATATCTCACCAAAGCTGTTATAAAAAATAGAGAAGACATATGTGTCTGTGTGTACATATATTACATCCGTTTGTTTCTATATTTATAAAATCTCTCTGGAAAGCTCCACAAGAAATTGACAGCATGCCGTGAAGGAAACTGGGTGGCTGAGGTTTTTCACTATATCCTCTTTTGTTCCTCGTAAATTTTGAACCATGTGAATATATATATATATATGACCTATTTTTAAACCAAGTAAATAAATACAATTCAAAGGAAGGGATTAAAATAAAATTTGAAACGGACTCAGTCTGTGTCAGGCTGCAATCCCTCTCCCAGAGCCCACCCATCACCCGCCGCCTCAGGGTGGCTTTGCAAGGCTCACCTGGTGACTGCAGAACCCAAATTCAGCAACTCACACCTTCCCTCCACCCCGCTGTCTCCATCTCTGAGCCCACCAACACGGTTCTGTAACACCAGACCACCGCTCTGCCAAAACCACGCTACTTGTCACAAACAGCACATGTGACCTCTGACACTTAGAAAAATTTGTAGAGAAAATGAAAATGGAATGTGGAGGCGGGGGGACTGGAGCAGGCAGCAGATACACTGTGCAGATACAGTTGCCTCCGATGCTCTGAGGACACGGGCCTGTCTCACTTTTAACCTCTGAGCTCTACTCCACGCCTGCTCCTCAGAACATAGACGTAACAGAGCCTCCCCTAGAAAACCAATTAAACTTGAAGAAAGAGAAACCACGACTCCACAACCCCCTTTCCAGCCCTGGCCTCTGCCCCGCCCCGTAGGGAGGCGGATGCCCGAGTCCCCGAGAAAATTGATGGGCTAGCCAGGGTCTCGATGGCAAAGCCACCATGGCCTGCCACCACGGCACCAGTCCTGAGTACCAGCCTTCCCTCCCTTCCTGCCTGGGCAAAGCCCCTGAGCTCCACCTGATACCTTCCCTCTGACGCAGTTTCAACAAGCCACTGGGAGAGGCAAACACCCCACCCGGGCCATATCAATGTCATCGCACTCCGCTGCAGATGGGCAATTTCAGACACGCACTAAGTCACACAAGATAAAAGTATTTTCCTCTGGTGCAGCACAAGCTTCAAGATCTCCAGTAGCCCAGCCCAAAGACGGGCTCCTGCTTGAGTCGTCTCAGAACGCAGGTGTTGGGGAGCCCTCCAATGTGCCAACGCCTCACCCCTGTCCTGGGGCGCCCTCCCCACCACACGGTAGCCCCTCTGTTCCAGCACCCAGTCAAGCACAATGACTCAACGCACCTGGTCAATTGCTCGAATGCCCCAGGGCTCTACGGCAGACCCAGAAAACCAGTACAGCAGGACTGGCCCAACATAAACGTGGGAACAAACGACAATGACAAATGGTGGACAACGCTCTGTCCTCAAGCCAAAGAGACACAAAGAGGGGTGCCCTGCCCAGCCTAGAGGGGGCGGCAGCTACCCAGCTCCCGCCTGACTGTCCCGTGGAACAGAGGCCCTGCACTTCCAGGAACCCCCATCTGTCAAGAGAAGCAGGAGATCTGGATTTTTATGCAAAGACTCCCAATTTTTAAGTATTCTCAACTATCTTACTTTTGAAAAACGCTGTGCAGATCAAAAAAACAAAAACAAAACAAACAATCAAAAACATGTCTGTGAGCCAGATTTTTTGGCCCCAGGGCCATCAGTATGCAATCTCTAACTTCGGGCCCTGGCCACGGTTTATTAGGTCATGAGCACCACGCATCAGTGATATCTAATAATTCAGCTGAAAATCATAAGCCCAGAGGGAGAGATGTAACGATACCCACGTTCAACCCAGGTCTTCCTTGTCTCTGTTCACCAGCAGCCCGACCACGATTAAGGAGTGCTGGCCATTATTCGTATAGCCTAGCTGCTCCCCATCCCCTCCCTCCTGGGCACCACCCCCTTGGTTACCACGGTTGATGGCCCCCTGCACTGGCATCCAGCACCAACACACAGTACGCGTGCCCCTGGGGCTCACGCTTCAGACAGGATTATACACCATGGGCCGGACAGCCCCAGGGAGCTCAATGACAAGTCTTAGGGCTTTTCTACGTAACACCACAGTGTTTCACCCCCATCTGCTCCCCACCCTGTTTCTCTTTCCCTCTCTCAATCCCTGAGGGATTGATTCAACTCTTATTCTTCCAAGACAAAATCAGCACACCCCAGGTTTGACCTGTTCGAAGAAGCACATGGAAAACAGCAACAGCAAATGCCCCTAGACCTGTTCCTCCAGCTCTTGGGTATGTTTGCAAAGGGTTGGGTCCACTTTGTTTTCTTACAAGGTGGCAGGGGAGGGATTAAAGTGAGGTTTAAAGCAAAGAAGGCAGCCTCTAGCAGCAGCTCCATGGGATCAAGGGCAGTGGCAAGATGACCAAGAGGGACTCTTTGGTGGACCCAGGGGACCAGACCACAGCCTGGAAACTCTGAGGTCACAGTGCTTTGGGACACACATCATAAGTGGCCCTTCCAGCATCCACTTGTCCCTGCCACGTGATAGGGGAGGCGTGGGAAAGTCATTCCTTGCTACCCCCTACTTCAGGGACCGCTACTTCTTGGCAGACACTCCCAACCCTCCACCCAAGCCCGGATGTCCAGCTGCATGCGTGGCTGGCCTTTCCATGAGCAAGTTTCACCTGTGCCTCCTCCTCTTCCTCATCAAGGCTTCTCCCCTCCCCTGCCTGGCCAGCCCCTTCACTAGGCCCCCCTCTGCAGGCCCTTCAGGACATCCTGACACTTTCCTCTTCCTCTTCCTCTTCATCCACTCAGGCGTCCAGCACCTTCCACAGGTCTCCCAGCCATCCTGGGCTCCCATTTCAGCCACGTCACTATTCATCCATTCACTCGGCAACTACTGAGTAAGATCGAATCAGGGCTGGCATTTCTAAAACAGCCCCTTGATTATTTCACTCCTGTACTCAAATCCTCCATTCGCTCCACTGACTACAAATCCCAAAATCCTCCAGCTGGCATGGCCGTCTTCCAAGATCCCTCTGTGACTGGGGAAGGGTGAGTCAGACCTCTCCCCTTCCCCAGCAGCACGGCCTTGAGCAAGATGCTTCACCACTCTGTGCCTTGGTTTGCTCATCTGTAAAATGGAGACCCCAACAGTGTACTGCTCATAGGAGCAAGGAAACATAAAATGCTTATCACAGAGCCTGGTACATAGTAAGAGCTTAATAAATATCAGTTGCTATTGTTATCATCATCATGATTTCCAAGTGATCATTTTCACAAACACTACCCACAGCAAAACCTGCTTCACCCATCCGGCCCTGGAAGAGCCTCTCCTTCCTCCCATCCTGCCAATCCTAATGTTCCTCCTCCCGTACGATGCCTTCCCAGACCATTCTGTCCCCGGCCAAAGCCACGGTGCCCGTCCTTTCTCAGTCTATCAAGTGTTGCTTTTAACACTTGGCTCCTCTGTTGGAGTAGATGGCTTCTTATCTGCCCAGCAGACTCATTCAAGGGCATCCTCCTACCTCCCAGATTGACCTGGATGCTCCTTGGCCTCTGATGTGCCCATGGCACCCCTGTGTTCACAGTCAGTGCTCATTAAACACAATGGGAAGCACACTCTATCAGCCATATTTCCTCCTGAGTACTGGGCTGGGTGCTGGGGAGACCCAGCTGGACAGCAACAAAGCTCAGCCCACATCTGGGAGGCCCAGAAAGGGCGAAACTGGGCATCCAAACACCTGGGCTTAAGTCCTACTTTTTCTACAAACTCACTGAGTGGCCTTAAGAAACCCTCCCCACTTCTGGGCCTCAGTTTCCTCATCTGTACAAGGAGTCAGGGGAGGTAGGTCAGAGGAGCTCTAATTGCAAAGAAAGTCCACACCTGAGAGGCTACAGGACACTGTGACCTCCAGGTTCTGGAAGAGCCATGCCCTCGCTCTTTGCCACAACCCTCCCCTCTCTCCCCCACACCTCACCTGCCAATGGGAATGGGTTTCCTCCTCCCTGCACCTCCAGGAAAATAAATATCAGGTCTGCATTCCTGGCAGATTACCCTTAGATTAAGTATAGATTTTTTAAATGAAACCATAACCACATAATTCATGGTCCCGGAACTTCCCTTTGCTAATGGTTACACCTAAAGCATCAGCCATAAAACTAAAGCATCCAACACAACCTTAAGCCTTCTCTGCTTAAATGCAGGAGGGTTTCCCTCCCCTGACACTCTCCCTACAGGATGCTCTGCAGATACTGACACTGTAGTTTCCCCAACCCCACCACTTGCCCCTAGATGTGCCTGGAGTCTCAAGAAGGACCTCCATTTGCAAAGACCCCCAAACACAAAGGGTGCCTGGGCATGAGAGTCTATGGGTAACGCAGTATAACCCAGAGGACTCAGTGTTAAATTAAAAAGGGATTTTCCTCCCTTTCCAATTTAATAGAAGGAATCAGTCGCAGGTGCCAGGTCCTCACAAGCCTGTTAAAAAGGGCAGTCATGAGGCACCTCCTTCATCAGGGAACTGAGTGGGCTCACTGGGGCTAAAGAGTTGCCAGTTTCATTTGAAAGAGACTCAGAAGCAGATGCACCTGCATGATTATTTTGGCCATATGGCTGCAACCTCATTTATGGGCAGAAGCAAGACCAAAAGGTTGGGTGTAAATTACATCTGTTTTCAGAATCCTATTTTTCAATACAACAGGACATTTGGCTGCTTAAAGGGGAGCCGGGGACTCGGTTGACAAAATCTCATTCTAAACATCCCAACAGCCCTTGGAAGCATGTACTGTAATTAATGATGGGAAACAGATGCCCAGAAAGGTCCAGTAAACTGCTCACATTAGACAATCAGCAGGCCTCAAAGCCAAGGTTCTCAGAGTTTCTCAACCCTGGCACCCTTGACATTTGGGGCTGGATAATTTGGGGGGGGGAGTTCTGTGCATTGCAGGATGTTTAGCAGCCTCCTGGCCTCTTGCTACCCACTAGATGCCAGTAGCATTCTCCCCCACCCCCACCCCCACTCCTCAGTCCTGACAATCAAAATGTCTCCAGACATGACCACACGACACCAGGGGACAAAATCCTCCCCAGTGAAGAACCATTTGAGGGACCATATTCTTTTCATGTACCATGATGTTTTGGAGAATGGAATCAAGGGTATGCACCCTACTCTTTTTAAAAAATTTGGATTTTTGCTGTATCAGCTTTGTTTAACACTTCTTCACCATGGCATATAAAATTAAACATGAAAGCAGATGAGTATGTGTCACTTCTGTAGTTTTTTCCCTCAATTCAAAGCCTTGGCCAAACAATCAGAAATGACCTACTGATGCTAAACAAGTCCCAAAATTCTCTTTGAAAGTCATAAAAAGGGGCTGGACCTTCTAACCATGGCTCCACCCAAAACTCCAATTTATTAAAAGAATATTGATATACTAATGAGCAATAACTAAAAACATTCAAAATGCTAACTTTCCCTAAATGCTAAAAGTATTAAGCTTTTACATTTTCTTTTAAATAACTTTTATTACAAATGTAAATACACACACAATAGAAAATTTGGGAAATCCAAGATAAGTAGGAAACTTTTAGTTCCTTTTCAAAGACCTGGCTTACTAAAATCAACTAAGCTTCTGTGATTCTACCATCTTCAGGACATGGTGCCATGCACCTTTTCCACTGACAGCTGGGCAATGTCAGATCACCCAGAATTCATCTTCCCAATCCCTTGGGAAGCACCAAAACGAACCCTCCTTTCATACAAGAGGATTTTACAGAGATTTTGAAATAAGAAGTGGCTGGGCATGTAGCCAACAGAGACCTGGGAGAAGTGGAGCCTGCATCCTAGAGCTGGGAGACTCGCCAAGGCCGAGGAAGGAGCCCCAGGAGGAAAGGAATGTCTGGTTTCGAGGTGGTAGAGCTTCCCTGATTTGCCCCCACCCAATTCATAAGACACCAGAAAGTAAAGTCAGATTCCCCCCAAGAACTAAAAGAGTAAAGTGTTCTAAGTGAAAGTGTGAGGCAAAAGGCACTGATACCAGCAGTCACTGGCTTATTCGTGTTATACCTGAATCCATGCAACCCTACCAATATCCCAATATCAAAAAATTAGAAGTAGCAGTTTTCTACTTCTTAGACACAGCCTCTTTGTTGATTCCCTTCCAGCGCTCCCTCGCAAACCTGCCAAGCAGCAGACCCAAGGGGTCCACCCACTGGGTGCCAGCAGGACAACTCACACACACCATGTGAGGACACCCACCAGTGGGCGCTGTGTCTCCAACCCATCTTTCCCTCCTGCCCATTTGTCTCCCATCTGAAAATGGTTTTCCTTAATGATAAAATACATGAAAGGTGGAAATGATTCTGTAGACGGGGGAAATCAGATTGATTAAGAAGTACAGGAAGGGACAGCAGCTCGACTGCAGTAGCAAATGAAGAAATGCAAAACAAAGCAATGAGACACCAATTATACTTATCTCATTGGAAAGCATGAGAAAGTCAGATAATACTAAGTGTTGGCTACAATGTGAAGACCTGAGACCCCTCAGGCCCTATAGGTGGGAGCCTACACTGGTACCTACTCAAGGAAATCAAGTATGAACACCCCTGAGACCCAGAAATCCCAGTCCTAGATGTACAGCCCAGACACTCTCGTGCTGGTCCTCAAGAAGACATGTCCAAGGATGCAGCTAGGAGCTGAGTGTACATAACAGAGAGAGAAATCATGAGTACATGTCGCTGGATTGTAAAGGAATTCAGACAATGCAAAAACATATCATGAATAATAAATAAATTATAAAGAATCACCCACATTCACACAGGTGCACACATACACATAGATTTACTTACACATTTATATACATATATTTATAATTTATGTGAGCTTATACTACACATGCTGTTTTGTAATCTTTTTCACTCAACAATAGAGAAAAAGTATTATATCAATGTCATCACTTTTAATAGCTGCATGGTATTCCACTGTAAGGATTACCATAATTTACTTGACCAATGCCCAGTTGTTGGACACTTAGGTTATTTAAACATTTTCACTATCAAACAGAACTTCTCTGAATATCTTTGTACACACATTTTGACTTCTTCTTCTAATCATTAACATTAGAAGCAAAGAATATATATTGCAGCAAAAAATGTGTATACCTTAGGAATGGAATTGCTTGATTAAAGGTATATATATTTTTCACTATATTCTTCGCAGTTCTTTAACACTGTGGTCCCCAACCCCCTGCGCCACGGCCGAGTACTGGTCGTGGCGGCCACGCATCACCACCTGTACTCCACCTTCATCCACCCCCTCCATGAAAAAATTGTCTTCCATGAAACTTAGGAACCTGGCCACACAGCAGGAGGTGAGCAAGCAAAACTTCATCTGTATTTACAGCCGCTCTCCATCACGCGCATTGTGACCTGAGCTCCCCCCACCCCACCCCCGCCCCAGTCCCAGTCTGTGGAAAAATTGTCTTCCATGAAACCAGTCCCCGGTGCCAAAAAGGTTGGGGACCGCTGCTTTAGCAGTTTCCTTGGATCCACATTTTTTCTGTTGTCTGGCAAAGTGACTCCAGACAACAGGGAAAACAGACAAATAGGCTAGAACTGCTGCTTTATATAAGCAATAATACTTAGCACTTCTCTTTCTTTTTTATTTACATTGTTAAGAAAATGAAGGGCCACCACCCAAATTCCTACCTCACAGGTATCCAGCATCAGCCATGCTTCTAGTCCCAGAGTACATTTTAAGAGACATCAGCAATGTAAAATACTTGGGAGTTCAACATTCTTTTGCTAAAAATATCTTTATTAAATGCCAGCTTGTGCCTGGAACCACACTAGATGTTAGAGAGACACAGAAGATTAATGCTCAGCCCTGCTCTTGGGAGCCCTCAGCCTGTTAAAAGCAGAAAGAGAAGTTCAGCGACACTTGACTCTGAGGAGGAAATTCAAAGATCGAGTGTGCCTCAGGAGCACAGAGGGCCCTGGCTGGGGAGGCTTCTCAGAGAAGGGAGCAGCAAGAGGTCAAGCAGCAACAAGCCGGCCACGTAGTTGTGGTGGAAAGGGCACTCCGGGAGAGGATCAGAGTGGCACAAGATGCCCAGGCCACACAGTACCTCTGGAGAACCCCTGGAAGTCCAGCAGGGCTGGAGCTGCGGGCAGATGGGCACTGGGCAAAGCCAAGATGGGGGCTCGAGAGGGAGGCAGGGCCCTGGCCGTGAAGAGCCAGGCTTGCCCGCACACTAAGGAGCTTGTACGCGGGCGGGGGGACTGGCAGGAAGGGGAGAGGAAGGATGAGACCAACATTCTGGCAGAAGAGGGAGGATGGACTGGAAAAGGATGAGGTTGGGGGCAGGAACCCGAGCCTAAAAGATGCCACTGCAATTCAGGAGGGACAAGGTAGGGAGGCAACCCAGGCAGAAACAGTGGCAGGTGGGGAAGCTTCACTGGGGGAAGGTGACATAGGCAGAGGTGAGACAGTCTCTGGCAGACTCGGTGGTGGAATGGCCAGGACTGGTGCCTGCATACTAAGGAGCCGGAGAGGGAGCAAGGAAGGAGGACATCCGGCCAGCATGGCAGGTGTTTGGTAATCCTGATGAACCAAGCCTACAAGGGAACGTGGAAAGGAGGAAAGGCCACAGTCCAGACCACAGAGTAGCCAAGACGGGTACTGGCCCTGCCTTGGTCACACAGACTTGTAGAGTGTTCTAGGATCTAGTGATGACTTATTCCACTCTCCAGATGCAACTTCCTCATCTGCAAAGGACTGTGTACCATCAAGGCCCTTCATGGCTGTAAAATGCTACAAGGGGTCCTATCTTTATCAGAACCTGGGGTGGCAGCTGTCTACCTGGAGACGCACCCTAACAAGAATGCCTTTCTGGGAAGAAGGGGCAGATCGTGCCCATAACCAGCTTCTGCTATGAAGTCATCACCTTCTTTCAACACTCCACACCCAAGCCACCAAGGCCCCACCCTTCGAGGCCAGAGCGCTGGCTCAAACACGAGGCTCAGACCCCTCACATCTGGCCGCATGCTGCTTTCTTTTCTCCTCCACTACTGGGTAATAAAGAGCAGACAGGCAAAATACTTCAAATACCTTCTTAAAAAGTATACAGCCTTGTGGGCTCCATGGCCTATTTTGAGCTAAATGTTTCAAACCCCCAGGCTCAGAGCTGTTCTGGGCACTAACGTACACTCCAACTGAACCATCAGGAAGTCAGTAAATGACGATGGTACCTCTGCTGAGTGCCAGGCCCGCAACGGACACGGAGACACAGGGATGGTGTGGACACCCCTCCCTCCAGGGCTCTCTGCTGAGTGTGAGAGCTGGGCAGTCAACACAGCAAGCCAGCATGACACAGTAGGGGTTACACTGAAGGTCACACAAGGCCAGGGCTGAGGAGGCCAGAAAGGAAAGCGAGGCCTCATTTAAGTGTCCAGGAACACTATACAGAGGAAGGGAGACGGGAGCCGGGCCGTGGTGGCTGCATGCAGTCTTGGAAGACGTGGAACAGGAATTGGACCAGAAGCAGGAAAGCACAGCAGCACCCTGGAGCATAAGGAAAGGTGCAGCGACAAGACAAGAGACTCAGAAGGGCTGCCTGATGGCTGCAAGGTGGGCTGGGGCCAGTTTGCAAGGGCCCGAATGCTACACCTAGGTGGTGCCACACCTAGATAGTGGCCACAAGGAGCCACTGCAGTTTGTAAGCAGAGGATCAAGGGCAGTGGAAAGGGTGGGGTGACGAGGGGGCATTTCAATGCAGAGAACATCAAGGAGACCAGCAGAGTGGGGAGGGATGTGCCGGCAGCCAAGGCAGGGAGGGATGGTGAGGTGAAGGTGGAGCCACAGTTTTCCCTGTCTGTTTGCAAAGACCACTGGCATCTAATCCGACAGACTCAGAAGGAAACACCTGGACCGAAAGTCACACAGAACCAACAGCAAATTAGACCTGCCTTTCCCAGGTCTAGTTTCTGCTCCTGCACTGAAAATGCTACCGAGGAGTAAGTCCCTGGCCCCAAACCTTCAACAGCTGAGCAAACAGCAAAGCACAGTGTGTACACTTGGAAGTGGAGGGAATGGGCAGTGAACAGCCAAGGCACAAACCCAGATTTCCAGGCCAGCGGGCCTGAGTAACAGGTTCATTTCCTGCAAAAACAGGATTTCCCAGGCATTAGGGGAAAACATCCTTGCATGCCCTGTAGCCCTGTCCACCTCACCACTCCAGGGACCTGGGACATCCTTCCTAATTTCCCACACGCTTTCTCCCTGAACTTGAGCGACCTACAAAGTCTCTCCAAGATCCCTCATGCCCCTGTGAACTTTTACCGGGGCAGCTTAATCAGGCAGGGGTCTAGGACAGCCATTTTCATTCCCCCACTAATAGAAAGTCACAGAAGCCACCAAGAGTCACCGAGCACCTTAAAGCCCAGCTCTAACCCCTGGTGCAAAGTGTCCTAGGGGCAGCCCCCAGCTCCCCTCCCAGCCTGGAAACTTCTTTTTTCAGTAGCAGAAAAAGAAAAACTGTAGGTGGGGTGTGAGGGAGCTGCTGATGAGAGAGGGGAGAAGAGGTAGCAAGTTAGAGTTAGATGGAGCTGGGTTCAAATCCTACCTCCACCACTGAGTTTACTTAGATAAGTCACCTGACCTCTATGAAAATGTTTTCCTCATCTGTGAAATGATTATAAAAATAAATTCTGTGGAAGACTGTCAGAATTCAGAGCCCTATTGTTAGTGTTCAGCATTACCAGAGAGTTAACAAATGGAATCAAATATTTATGATATACATGGTTAAAGAAAGGGGGGGAAATTCCTAAGGTGTATACCAGGAAAAAAACAGACGAGCGCATCCCGGGCCCTTGCCACCCTCCCGGGCAGGGCAGGGCTGCGCACGGCTGGCTGGAGCGCACCAAGACGCCAAGGCTGGAGCAGAGCCCCGCACCCAGAGCACCTGTGCGCGCAGGTGGGTTGGGCGCGCGCGGTGACAGCAGGCTGGCGATGCCGCGCTCGGCCCGCGGGGGAAGACAGAAGGCGGGGGGACCCACCTGAAGACGCGCAGCAGCAGGCAGGCGATGAAGAGGGCGCTGAAGGCGCACGCCACGATCACGGCCGCCTTCAGGGTAGGCAGGTCGCGGAGCAGGGTGGAGATGCGTGTCACCAAGGCGTCGCCGCTGCTGTTGGAGCTGCCGCCACCGCCGCCCGCCGCCCCAGACCCAGTCCAGGTGGCGTTCCCGGGCCCCGGGCCCAGCGACGGGCGCGACTCGCGCTCGGGTTGCGGCTGCGGCGCCGGGGCGGACGCGGCTCTGCTGGCGCGGGCGGCGGGCGCGGCCAGGAGCGCGAGCAGCAGCAGCGGCAGGAGCGGCGCGGGGGCGGCGCGGCACGCATGGCGCGGGCGGGCGGCGCGGGGCGGGCAGGGCGCGCGCGGCCGAGCCCGGGTTCCGCACCAGCTCAGAGGCCTGCACCGGGGGCTCCTGCGGCGGAGGCGGCTGCGCGGTGCTGGGCAGGAAGCTGCGACGCCCGGAAGAGCCGCGCTGCCGCCGCCACCAACACGTTGCACCGAGTCATTCGACGGACCGCGGCCCCACGTGGGCGGGGCAGGCCACCGGGCCCGGGTCCGGGCTGCGCTCCGCCCGCCGGCGGCCTCAATTCCACGGGACTTAGAACCTCGTGGACAAGTAGTAACCGCCGGGATCACTCTTGGGCAGGCGCTGTGCAGCACATTTCATACGTTTTATTTGTCCCATGTAATTCTACAACCCCCTTTGGAGACAGGTTTTGTGTTGTCCTCATTTGATAATTGATTTAGCACCCAGAGAGCCAGCTCGCAGCAACCCAGATTGTGTCTGACTAGGAATCAAAGGCTATGGGACCTGGAGGTAAACCCCCATTTTGCAGATGGGAAAACCGAAGCCTCTGAAGAAGTCGCCAGATGCCTTATGCATTCTATGCATTTCAATATCTGCCCCCAATTTCTTTCTCTCAAAAAGAGTTTCTTGTCTCATGGCTTCAAATTTTTCAGCCAGTTTGCACCTCTGCTTATGAACTGGATTTGGGATGTGATTTCTGCAGTCATACCTCTGCTGTGTAACGGCAGTTGTTGTGATTAACACCCTCCCTGCCAGGCTGAAGTTTCAGACTCCTTACTGCCTCTGGTTTGTAAGCTAAATGATGCTCAGGTGGAGAAAGACAAGTGGGAGGCCCGGAGGTGGGAACTGATGGAGGGCACAGAGCCCCCTTCCTGGAGCACTAGGAGCTCCCCCCAGGGCCTCTGGGTTCCGCTTTTACCCTGAGGATGGGTCCTGGCAGGAAGCTCTTCAGTGGTGGTTAAACAGCTAAACACACGTGACAAGGACCCAGTGACCTTAACCAGCTCACTTCTCGTCCTGCTAGAGAAAGAGATAAATATAATACAGTGTATTAGTTGTCTATTGCTGCATAAGAAATTACCCCAAAACTTAGTGGCTTAAAACAACACACATACACTATCTCATAGTCTGTAGGTCAGGAAGCTAAGCACAGCTAATCTGGGTCCTTTGCTTCAGGGTCTGTCACAAGGGTGCAACCAAGGTGTTAGCCCAGGCTGGGGTCTTCTTTAAAAGCTCTACTGGGAAAGGATCTGCTTCTGCACTGGCCGTTGGACTACAGCCTCTGGTCCCCATAGGCTTTTGGCCAGAGGCCACCCTCAGTTCCTTTCCATGTGGGCCTTTCCAACTTAGAGACTTGCTTCATCAGAGTGTCCAGCCAAGATGGCGATAGAGTCTGCTAGCAAAACAGAAGTCACTATCTTATGAAACCTAATCACAGGCGTGACATTCCCACGCCCTTGCCATATTTTATTGGTTAGAAGCAAGTCACAGGTCTTGGCCACACTCAAGGAGAAGAAATTATACAACAGTGTGAATATCAGGAAGAAGGGATCTGTGGGGCCAACTTAGAAGCTGCCTGCCACATACAGTGTAATACATTTTGATTTGGGAGGATGAACAACAATCAGATTATCAGAAGTCATCACGCAGAAGGTACTTTTTGAAATGCATGTAGAATATGCAAGCATGCTCCAGTGATGAGACGTGTGGATAGATCACATGATTTAGGTCTCTTCCAACTCTGAAATACCACCTTATGGTATGTTAAAAATGTTGCATTTGTAGAGAGCATTATTATATCATTATCATAGAATATGTAAGAGAAATTTTTTAAAGAACCACCTATGGTGTCCATGATTTTGGAGCACTGTTCTCTAAGGCTGCGGTCCCCAGCCCACAGGCTGCAGACTGGTACCAGTCCGTGGCCTGTTAGGAATTGGGCCACACAGCAGGAGGTGAGCAGCGGGCAAGCAAGCAAAGCTTCATCTGTATTTACAGCTGCTCCCCATCACTGTCTGAGCTCTGCCTGTTGTCAGATCAGCAGCTACATTAGATTCTCACAGGAGCATGAACCCTACTGTAAACTGTGCATGCAAGGGATCTAGGTTGTGTGCTCCTTATGAGAATCCAATGCCTGATGATCTGAGGTGGTGGCGCTAGCGCTGGGGAGCGGCTGCAAATACAGATTATCACCAGCAGAGAGGTTTGACTGCACAATAAACGTAATGAGCTTGAATCATCCCGAAACCATCCCCCCACCACCACCACCCCCAAAAATTGTCTTCCAAGAAACCTGCCCCTAGTGCCAAAAAGGTTGGTGACCGCTGCTCTAAGGCATAAACCTCAGACATCACAGCCTCGTATTTTTGTACTTGGCAGGAATTCCTGTGTGGTAGAGCAAAGAGGTGCTGGGCTCTGGAGCCTCTCAGCCAATATGAAAGATTTGACCACTGAGTGGCCTTGGCCAAGGACTTAACCACTGAATACCAGTTTTTCAATATCTGAAACAGGGACAATAATACCTAGCTCAGTCAGGTCACCAGGAGCATCCGTAATAAGGGAGAAAATATTAGTGCTCTTTTCCTTCTCTTGCCACACTCATGGGCTGGTGTGGATTTGTTTGATTGTTTAACATTGACTTAACATCAAGAATGCAAAAAGCACAAGTGAAAAATTGTATAGTAAAGTGAAACTTCACAATCTTTAATTCTTTCTGATTCTTTGCTTACTTATAACTTGCCCTCAATTAGAGTTCCTTAAACATTTTAATTAAACTAACCATAAACAATGACATGTTTAATATGGAACACTGGTGACAGGCAACAAAACCAACTCTGGTTGATTTCAGAAAAAGGGAGTTTACTGGAAGCATGTTGGGTTGCTTCCAGAACGAACTGTAAGCTAGAGCCATTCTAACGGTATGGTATGTGGACCCCTGGGGTCCCTGAGACCCTTTAATGGAATCTGCAAAGTGAAAACTAATTCCATAATGATACTAAGGTGTTACTTACCTTTTTCACTGTGTCGATGTTTGCATTGATAGTGCAAAAGCAATGGTGAGGAAAACCAATAGTGCCTTAGCAGGAATCTAGGCAAACTATACTCATAGTATTTGTATTTGTCACAACCATGCAGTATGGAAAAAAAGGTCAGTTTCACTTTAGAATGCTTTGAAGTAGCCATGAAATTATTAAATCTTAGCCCTTTTAATATTATATATGATGAAATGGGAAGTATAAATAAATCACTTCTGCTGCACATTGAAGCACACGTGCAATTCTTAGAGTTGCAAACTGAACTAGCCCTTTTCTGACTAGATATCTGGGTGAGGCTGGATTTTCTTCATATTCTTCAACCAAAACAACAAATTGCAACAGATTAAATGCAAAAGCAGATAGAGAATACAGCTATTTTCTATTAATGCAGACATTAAGGAGATTTGCAAAAAAATGTTAAACAAAGCCATGCTTCTCTCTAATTTTTTTTTTGGAAAATTAGTTATTTTTCATAAAAGTACGTTATTGATGTTTACATGTTAATGTGTTGATTATTTTTGCTTTTAAATAAATTAAAAAATATTTTACAGACTTCTCCATTTTAATTTCTAATGCAGTAAATATCATTATGCATAGCCCACATAAACAAAAACTCTTTGGGGTCCTCAATATTTCTTAAGAGTGGAAAGGATTCCCCATGACCAAAAGTTGTTTCAGAAATGCTGACCTCAGAGAAACAGGCGGCAGGGGGATTGGGAGGGGGCAGAAATAAGCAAATAAGTTAGGATACTTTCTGCTATAAGAAACAGAAAACTCGAACTGACTTAAATAAAAAAGGAAATCTCTTCTCTCACATAAAGGAAGTACCCAGGTAGGCAGGTTTCAGGGTTGGTTGATTGAGCAGATGTACATGATGTCTAGGATCTCTCCATCTCTCCATTCTACTACCCACAGCATTGGCTTCAACCTTAGAAGGGTGGCCTCCTGGTCTCACTGCACTGGCAATCAGGGTGGCATGCCTTATTGTTCACATAAGCAGGAGAGAGAGAAAAATACTTTTTCCAACTGTGGAATATAAACCCTCCTCAGTCTGACTGGTCTACCTTGAGTTATAGTCCTCTGGGGGAATATCATGCACTGATTGGACTGGACCCTGCCTTGAAAGTAGGGTTAGGCAGCCCCCCAAGGAAAATTAAAAAGAACGAGAAGGTCCTGTTACGAAGAAGGAAGGGAAAGACATGGATCCTGCGTAGGCTCCAGCTCGCATGCCAGCAGGCAGGAAACAAGAAACTGCATCTGGCTGCACTTGTAGAACCAAAGCCAAAATCAGACCCCAGGAAGGATCTACTTAGGAAGCAGCACTGTCCAGCAGATGTCCTGCAGGCTCCACCACCTGTCACCACTGCCTCCTCTGCCACTGGACAGTAGATGCTGCTGCCATCACCACCGCTGAAAGAGTGACATCTGAACTGCTTGAGAATTGCATTGCTCACTTGAAATTAAAAGTCCTGGGCTGCAACGTGTGATTGGCTGCCCTAAGTCACGGGGCATTGTCCTCTGTGTTCCAGGAAGGGAAGAGGGCGTATCCCGTTCCTTCATCTTCCATATGGGAGGTGGGGTTCTCCTCCACCAAGGCTCACACCACGGGGGAGTCCATCAAAATAAGAAGAACATCTGGATGTAGGGTAGCCAAAATTAGCAAATGACCACTTCAAACACAGATGAAAAGTCTTCAGAAATAATTCAGACCAAAAAGGATAGATACATAGCTATTGATGAGAGAGAGAGAGAGAGAGAGAGAGAGAGACATAAAGATAGATAGATATTATAATAGAGATAAATGGCAGAGAGAGACAGAGATGACTGCTAGATAGATATATAGATAGGTAGTAGAGATTTATACATATTTTATATATATTATACATATGTACATACATGTACATATATATTTTTATATGTACAATAAATACAAGGGAAGTAATTTAATTCCAGTACATTTACTGTGTGACCTTGCTTAAACCTTCTTATGCCTCAGTTTCCTCATCTGTAAAATAAGGATAATAAGAGGTCCTATCTCATTAGAGTATTTCAAGGACTAAATGAGTTAATACTTATAACATCTTTAGCAAAATATCTAAGAAATGGCAAGTGCTCAGCAAATGTTAATTATTAAAAAGATATCAGGGCAATGAAGAAGGATCATTGAATGGCAGAAAATATTTAACTGTAAATTATTTTTCCACCTTTCAAGGTGCACCAATATCTGAGGGAAGGAGTTTCTGACATCCTGCCTGGGACACTTCCAGAAGGCAATAACTGAGGAGCAAAAGTAGACACCTTAGTTAACAATGTCTAATGTCCAATGTACCTTGGAATTCAGAGCAGGAACAACCACGGGACATCTCTCAGCTATTTGCTGGTTATGTATACCTCAGCCCAGAGGAAATAAGTCTCAGGCAAGTAACCTAATCCTTTGGAAGACAGACATTTTCCATTCTCTGGGACTAACGGCTAACTTAAAATGGAAGGACACCAGCGAAAAAAGATGGAAAGGAAATATACCAAAATGTTAATAGCAATTGTCCCTAAGTGTGGGATCATGGGGCATTTGTATTTTCTTCTTTTCTTTATCAGAATTTTCTTGTCTCTGTAATAAACATGTATGAATTTTGCCATTTTTTATATGCATAATATATATTTTTTTTTTTGAGACAGAGTCTCACTCTGTCACCCAGGCTGGAGTACAGTGGCATCATCATAACTCACTGCAACCTCAAACTCCTGGGCTCAAGCGATCCTGCTGCTTCAGCCTCCCAAGTATCTGGGACTACAGGTGCACTCCACCACACCCGGCTAATTTTTCTATTTTTTTGTAGAGACGGGGTCTCGCTCTTGCTCGGGCTGGTCTCAAACTCCCGAGCTCAAGCAGTCCTCCCACCTTGGCCTCCCAGAGTGCTAGGATTACAGGCGTGAGCCACCACACCCAGCAGAATATATTTTAATCTTAACTATTTTACTGCCTAAAACTAACAACGACGTAATTCACCTTCTTTTTAATATAACTTCGGGCAAAAGGCTTACAAAAATGACCAGAGATCAAACTTCAGAGCGCGTGGAAGAAGAATGTGAGAGGTACACTCTCTTTTCCTGCTCTGCCCCACACCCCCAACATGCTGTAGTGAAAATAATCTTTCAGGGTACACTGAAAAGAGCTAAAGAAATTCCAGGTAACAACGGCCACCATGCATTGAGTTTTACACGCATAATTGCGCTTACCCTTCCAACCCTGTGGGAAATAGGCATTAGCATCCCTATTTCACAAATGAGGAAACTGACACTCATCAATTTAGGAACTTGAGAGGGGCACGTGTGCTTGGGCAGTGGGGGAAAGGTGTGGCCTGGTGAGGGGTTCCCTATAGTCCTTGGGGAGCGATTTGTACTCTAATTTGGAGAAGCAGCTGAGTAACCATCTTCCTGAAGGGGACCCCATGGCAAAGGAGTGGAGGGGAAGTTTAAGGCAACCCAGCCAGAAACCCAGGGAGCTACCCTACAGTGTTCCAACCTGTCTCTCATCTCTCCCTAGTCCATCAGCAGCAGTCATCTGGAAGGCTTCTTCCCAAAGCAACAGAAATTTTGGTGCTCCTGTTATGGGCCGGGCACCTTAGGGGAAGGAATAAACATATGGCAAGTGGCCGGTGGCCTTAAGGACAGCCATTCTGATTTGCAGACAAGGCATGTTGGTTGCTGATCACTAGTGAATAAAGTTTCCAGACCCAAAAGAAAAGGTTCAGGAGGAGTAATTGGTTTTGAGTGTATTACACAGTCATTGCTAGAGAAGTTCAGGCAGGGGATCTAGTGTTCGTTGCATGCCCACTGTGTGTCAGTCTCGCCTCATGTGCATCATCTTGTTAGGCCTCACAGCCACGCTCTGTGCTCCGTGTTAGCTTCCCCAGGTGACAGGCTACGAGATGAAGACCTGAGAGGTCCGACGACTGTCTGAGGCCACACCAGTACCAAGGCACAGATCCTGAGCTCTGTCTATCAACGACTCATCAAGGCTGGGATCATCTCCAAAGACAGTGAGGCACTGCTCCATTAGAAATGTCCTGTCTCCACTGCGGAAGCCTCCATGGTGCTGGGAACATGTAGAAGAGCAGAGCTGACAATGTGGGAGGACTCTCCGGAACCCCAGTGAAAACTCCTGCAGGAGGCCGCAGGCACTGGTATAAAACACACGCCTCAAATACCAGTGAAATGTCATAGTCAAATCCAATTCTCAAATAGACTCCTTTATACACATTTGTTATCTTCCATATGATAAAAGGAATTGGATTTCTCTCATTTATCTTAAGTCTTTGCACAATTTCCTCCCACTTCTGTTGGGCCTACTCAGAGGCTTGGAGTAACCCCCATTGGAGGGACGGCAGGGGACAAGGGGGACGCCCGGGTGTGGAAGTCATCCAGTCATCCTGTTACAATACTCCGCCACATTTCACAAAATGGCCAGGCTGGCGGGAGAGAGTCACGTGGACTTGGAGCAGGGTACGCAAGGCGGCTCTCCCCTCCCCAATCTGGGTGCCAGGTAAGTTAGTGTCCTCTTAAGGAGGCAGGTAACTGTAGGCGTGCTGGAGCCCTGGCACTGTAAATCAGTATTCAGTTGAGACGAGAGGAAGAATAAAAAAAAGAAAAGTCATCCTAACCTAACTCAGGATAGCGACCACCCCTACAGTGTGCCTGGGTCTGAGAAATTTCCCAACATGCAGGAATTTTTGTTTTAAAGCCAGGTTAGTCCCAGACAAGCCAGGAAGAGTTGGTCACCTGACCTGACCTCTCCACCCTCAGACACCGCAGCCCTGAGCCTTGTCAATCTCCTGTCCTGCCTCAGCCCACACACTCCCCACCCGCTGCGTTCCTGAGCAGGCAGGCAGGCGTTAATAACTGCCTACTATTTTATTGAGCATTTACTCAGCGTCAGGCACTTTACATCAGGCCTAAGGAGAAAATACAGTTCTCACTTTCTGTTACGCATGAGGAAACTGAGACTGGCAGAGGCCAAGTCATGTGTATACAAATAATTTCGTGAAACCAGCTCTGCTTACACTTGAGTTTATAAAGCATCTCCATCCTCTGCTTTCTAAAGTTTGCGAGAGAGAGAGAGAGAGAGAGAGAGAGAGAGAGAGAGAGAGAGAGAGAGAGAGAGAGAGAGAGAGGGAGGGAGGGAGGGAGGGAGAAGAAGAGAGAAAAGAAAGGAAAGATGAGAGAGAATGAGTGACAAGTGTGGGGACAAGGGGAGTGGTGCGTGTCCTCCTGTCCTCCTCCCAGGAGAACGTGCTGCGTCTCAGAAATCAGCCCCTCGCGAAGGATCCAGGGACGGAGCCTCATCCTTCGCTTGCTCTCGGCCACCTCGCCCACGGAGCCGGCACAGCACCAGCTGCAGCTCATTTTAGTCCCTGCCAGAAATGAGGGTATTATCATATGATATTCATGCCTATTTTTATAAATAATTCATCCTTTTTGCGCAAAAGTGAAATAGCCTGAAGCCAGAACATTTAAAAAGAACGTCAGTGCCTTATTCATAAACCAATAATGTGCTAGTTTGCCAGACAGCTTGTGAAAGTCCCGAAGCTAAAATACACCTCGTTCTGGGTCTATTTTTAGCCTGGAAGAGGCCTTGCGATCTCCTTCTCAGTTCCCGCGTGGTAAGGGCCGTGTCATGCTTTCTCTGAAATGGGGCTTTCCCGGATCTGTTACATTCGCACAGGGGAATCGAAAAGATAACGTGGCAAATAAGCATATTTATGAAATCCAAACCCCAAGAACACAGATGCTTTTTTTAACCCCACAAACATAAATTATAAACAAAGGGATAATGGAGTTTATGGTCAACCATGGCTATGAGAAATGGAGCCACAGATTGTTAACGTTGACAGGAGTCTTTTTCCCAAGTCTGATGGAGTTTTCCTTCACAGAGGGATAACAGTTGTAGAGCTGGAAATTGCAATTATGGAAACAATTATGGAAAAAAAGATTATGTTAGAAGGTAAGATTTCAGCCTTCATTTTATTATGGGTTCCCCCTTTCCCCCAATATCATACATTAGTTTTTTATGAGAAAGAGCTTTATTTCTTTACCTCTGATGATTTTTAAAATGCAAGATTGCTCTTGGCAAATATCTTCAGGACACACAACAAACTCATAATGTTTGTTGGCTATGGCGTAGGGTGACCAACCATCCCAGTTTGCTGGGGATTGAGGGCTTTCCTGAGATGAGGGAATTTCAGTACTAAACGAGAAAGTCCCAGGCAAACCAGAACCACTTGGTCACCCTACCTAGAAAGAGAGACTCTGGATCACTGGAATAGGGGACAGGACAGAGAATGATAACTGTACCCATTTGTTCATTTGGAATATTGAATTGTGTGAGTTTATTACCTGTTCAAAAAATAGGTTAAAAATGTTCTGTCCATATCAGGTGAGAGGACCATTTGTTTAAATTAGTAGATCTGTAAGAATGGCATGCAATAGTTTACTCAACCTATGCAAAATTAACATCAGTACATTTAAGGTCTGTTTTGTTTATTATTCATTTATTATTATTTATTTCTAAAATATGTCCTCCAAAAGACTTTATAATTATTCACCAAAAGAACTAAAAAATGTGCACAGTTCTTTAACACTCATTCTCACAACACCAGAAGACAATTGAGGCTCACACTGTTGCTCCATTTTGAAGATCAGGAAATGGAGACCTAATGAGATTATCTGACTTGCCCAGGGTTGGACATGAGAGCACAATGGGGCCTCTGTCCCCCAGGGCTGGCCTCTCCCTTGCTGGGCTACTTTATATCTGGTTAGTATTGTCAAACCATGGAAACAGCAGGCTGTTGCCAAAGAGAAATATTTCTATCAAAGTTTCTCAAGTGTCCCCTAGGAAAGCCTGCAGACAGCCAGTGACGACACAATATTGGCTGATGGAGCCCTCCCTGCCAATCGTGCTGCAGCAGACAGTGCCACCCACAGAGAAACTTTTTATGAGATTTCAGTGGGACACAAAGTCCTGAGGTGCATACGTGGGGAAGGCCCCCACCTCTGAACTAAGGGCAGACCATCCGTCCACAGCTTCTTTTGCAGCACAGTACTTTTTCTCACACACATCCAAGTTGCTTCTGATTGAGAAGCAAAGACCAGCAGGGCAGAATTAAACAGGCCTCAGAGGTCCTTCCCCCAGAAAAGCCAAGGGTGAGGAGCAGGGCGGTTCACCCTCCGGACGGCTGCTTGTAGAACACATACATACTGATGGTGAGGCGGACCCCACCTGCTTGAAAGGCATACCAGCCATTGTGCCTGCACGCAGTTCCAAGTGGGAGTCACCCCCACGTCCAGAAACACCCCCTCCATACCTGTCCCCGCTGTGGTTCCCACAACGACACCATCAGCCTCACAATGAAAGCCTGCGTGAGACCTCGCCTTTGCACGAATTCGTGTTTTAGTTCCCAGGCAGAGCTCAGGCCCTTGAGGGGCAGGGACACAGGACAGATAAGCTTCGAGATGAGCCCGGCTCGTGGCCCGTTCTCCCACTCCCCACAGTGTGGATCCCCAACCTTCACCCCTCTGTCGATGCGTCCTGGCCCCACTCTGGGCCCTTCTCACAGCTGACATTGCCACCCACTTCCCAAGAAGCTGCTCTGCATTCCTACCCATTTTTCTTGCTCCCTGCAGATCCTCCTGTTCAAGACCAGCACCCCCCACCTCGGCTCTGGGTTCGACCCTCCTCCATCTCCTCGAAGGCTTTGCTCCACACATTGCCTCCATGTTCTCCTGTATCTTCAACCCTCTACTAGATACTTCCCATTCTGGCTTCTCATTGCTTTAAAAAAAAATCCCCTCAACTTTGTGTCTCCCTCCTTGCCCCCAAATATCTCTCACTGCTCTTTCCCTGAACAGTTAGGGGATGCTTGACAATGCCAGGGCTTCCTGCCTCCGGGCTCTCTGCTCCCTCGGTGGCTGGGACCCTGTTCCCGCCAGGTTTTCCATCTTCCACTCTGACCTCTTTGCCCTCTTTGTGGACCTGGCTCCTCTGTCTTTTAACTCAGGCCCCAGTGGTTCCTGCTGAGCCCTACTCTCACTCTGCCCCTCTCTCTGGGGTCGCAACCATGTCATCAGGCCCTTAACATGTCCAACATTGGATTGTAACAGAGGGAATGGCCTGAAAAAGGGTAAGATGTTTTATGTTGTCTCTTTAAACCCCCTGCAACTCTTTTTGGGAATTAAAACATGCACCCCTGCCCGAGGCCAGTAATCAGAGAGGCAGGGGAGTGTCCTTTGTTCTTTGTATCGCAGGAGATGTCTCAACGGAATTGTCTGGGCAGAAATCATGAGATTGTCTTCACTAGAGATGCTATAGGTAAACAGCAATAGCCCAAAGCCAAAAACTCCCTTTGAAAGCTCTGTATTTCTGCGTATAGATAGGACAATGGTACTTTAAGACATGAGTCTGCCAGTCTCCTCATTCGCCAGCAAATTAATAAACTTCTCTTTCCTTCTCCTCAAACCACTTGTCCTTGCTCTCCATTCAGCTGCAGGGACAAGTACTGAACTAACGGTAACAGGACTTCTCGGCTCCCCCTAAACTTGTTCTACCTGCAGGACTCCCAGGCTCTGATGGCCACCACGTACTCCAGCTGGTGGAGCCAGAAGCCTGGGGGTCCCCCTGCACTCCTCCCCCTCCTCCTCACACCCACATCACTAAGCCCTTTCTCTTATCCCCTTGAAATGGAGTCCAAACCCAACCACAAGTAAGTTATATTGACTTGCTCATTTGTTTATCTATCTCCCCAAAACACACACACACAAATGTAGTATCCATCAAGTCAGGAATTTTTTCTGTTTTGCTCATCGCTGTACCCTCATCAACCAGAAATGTGTCTGGCACACAGTAAATGCTCAATAAATGTTGCTCGATTGAATGAATAAAGAGTCACTTTCATAGTTTGCATCATGTAACGTATATATTAAAAGTCAGAAAACAAGAATTAAAATCTTGCCTCTGCCATTTACTCTCAGTGTAACTTTAACTAAATTAACTTAAGTCTCAATTTCCTCATCTGTAACATGGGCATAAAAATAGCAGCTAACTCAAGAGTTCATTATTAGGATTAAATGAGATAATACATGTAAAGAGCTTAGCACAATGTCTGGTACATACTAAGTAATCAATAAACATTAGATATGATTATTATTGTTATTCCTTCCTGTCCCCATGTGTCACCTGTGTTATAACGTCCTCCCAACTGTTCTCCCAGACACCAGACTCCTCCCCTCAGATGAATTCCCATCCTACTATCATAACCAGAGTGGTAATTTTAAATACAAAATAGAGCATAATACTCCTTTGTGGAAAACCCTTAAGGGGTTTAAAGTCTTTGCCTCCAAAGTTCAAATTCCTTAGTATGGTCCCAGCTTCCCCATCCCCCAGCTTCACCTACCCCCACCTCCCAGCACCCCAAACTCCAACTTTACTAAACTCCCTGCTATCCCTTCCCTCCAAGTCTTTGCCTAAGTTTTCCCTGGTTCTTCCACCAGGAATGCTCTTCCCTAACCCCCTCCCTCTATTTTTTGCCTAAAGAACTCCTAATCATTCTACAAATAAGATATGAGGTCTTTTGTGAAGCTTTTCCTGATCTCTTCTCCGTAACCCCCACCATACCATGCAGACTTACCCCAGCCCATGCACATTCCTCTAGGACAGTCAGGGTGACCAGTTGACCAGCTCACCCAGGAATGAAGAGTTACCCAGAATGTGGGACTTTCAGTGCTAAAACCAGGAGAGTCCTGGGCAAAAAGGGGAAATCCTAATAGCGCTGATCACATTGTTTTGGAGTTAGTTGTCTTTCTGATAAGATTGGAGAGTAGAAAGCTTGCCTCGAATTCCCAACACCTAACATGGTGTCAGGCACGTATATGGCCCATACGCAATAAATATGCGCTGAATGCATTAGTTGAGATAGCATAGGGGCAGCAGAGGAACTAAAGGCCGTGGTTCAAATTCTGTCCCCTCACTGTTTGACGCTGGGCGAATTATTACTTTCATTTATATATTTATTTGTCACTGAATGATTTAAGGCAAATTTCTTGGTCTCACTGAGACTCTGTTTCCTCATTTGTGAAATGGAGATAATATTCATTTCGTAGGAATGTTGTAAAGATTAGATGCATGTGAAGTGGTTAACATAATGCTTGGCATATAATAAGCTTTCAATAGCTGCTATTTCTATTCATTTTTTTAAAAGAGCACAATGCATTCAATAAGGGTTGGTTCCCCTCTCCCCACTAAATAAATTAATACAGGTGGCCTTAAATGTAATTATACCATAGGGAAGGCTTCCTTAGTTCAGTGATAGGCCACCTTGGCTACACATTAGAATACCCTGGGGGGCTTTTACAAACACTGATGCCCAAACCCAGACCAATTAATTCAAATCTTCTTTGATGGATCCATGCATCAGCACATTTAAAGAGCTCCCCAGTGATTCTAATAGGCAACTGGGTTGAGGACTTCTGCCTTAGGGCACTGGGTTAGTTGCTCTTACATCTTAATTGCTGTACTGGGTCTTTCCAAAATTATCCCTAATCTAGCTGTTGTCAACTGCAAGTGTGTAATTCCCTTTGTCCCCTTCACTTCGTCTCCAGGGCAAGAAGTAGAGAATTCTCAGCTGACCTACGGGCTGAAGGTTGCCTCTCAACAATTCCTGGCCTGTACCCAAGTTCGTGACAGCCATGAACGCCTGGCCCTAGCTGCTCCCATCCCTTCAGAGCCTTCACAGCTTGACATTCTCTCAGGAATTTGGAGAAATGACAAAGAGGTCACTTCATCTGTGTCTTTCTTAAGGGGACACATGGTTTCATTTTCTAGCCAGTGTTTCTCAAACTGGGGTCCACAGAAATGTTATGTTCTCAGGGATCTACCAGTCCTATATGAGGATTTTTGTGTTTGTTTGCATTGTTTTTTCTTTTAACAGAGGGACTCACTCTGTCCCCCTCACTAGAGTGCAGTGACATCATCATAGCTCACTGCAACCTCAAACTCCTGAGCTCAAGTGATCCTCCCGCCTCGGACTTCCAAAGTGCTAGGATTATAGGTGTGAGCCACCACGGCAGCCTGTTTGCATTTTTAATTTGCTGATAATTTAAAATGTTACTATTTTACATTACCTGGTTGCCCCTTTATAAAATACCTACTGCAAGATTTGATGTTTGTGTTTTATAGAGGCAGTGCCCATGCACAGATTTCAACATTGTTTAAACAGAAGGACTGACAGAAGAACCAAGTCCTCCACAGCACAAAGCAATAGAAGCAAAACAGACTCCAAATGACCAGCAAGTATTTGTCAGTCTCAAATTAGCTGCAGAAATACATGCAGTTTGTGTGTCCTGTCCATACACAACAGTTTCCAGCAGTTCATTAGCAGTGAGTAGTAAATACACATTTAAGATATTTTCTTTTCCCTTTCTAAAAATAATGAGAAGAGAAATTCCATTTAAAGTAGATTTTAATAAGACTATGATGCTAACCGTATCTTTAAGTGAGCATGAGCCGTCTACAGATTTATCAAGTGGCACCTCATTAAAATTAACAACTGGTAATTGTTCATTGGCCAGATTTGGGTCATATAATGTCTGATTGCCCAGCCTTGACAAATACAGCCTTGACGTTAAATACCATTTGTGACTCAATCTAATGAGAAGAGACAGTCTTTTCGTGGGTATTATTAAAGTCAAAATACAGACATAGATATAGAACTAGACCTAAGGCTGCATCTTTCCATTATTCAGCCCACGATAGTGATTTACTTTTAGTACAGCTTCATCATAAAGCCTATCAAAAGAATGTTATTTATTTAGATTTTGTACCCATGTACTTTCTTTTGCTTTCAGTTTGTAAATTTGTTTTTGGCTTTATAGGTACATAAGAGCTAAGGGCATAAACAGTTTATGCCTAGTTTTATTTTACGTCTAATTAAGAGATAGCAGAAATAATTCTCATTATTGCTATCAGTCTTTAGTGACCTTTTCCCTGCTGGTTTGGGACCCTGTGCTGGCTATAGGTCAAAGAATCAGCCGAGGACTGTCAGACATACAGGCTCCCAGGTCCCGGCACTGCCCAATCAGAGGTTAGAGTCAGAGGTCAGAGTAAAGGACACTTCCCTGGGCTCCAGATCTGCTCTGTCACTGGAGGCAGAGGCTACTTGGTCACAATGGCCATGGGCCCTTGGTCACCTCATTTCACCACCTCTCCCCTCTCCTTCCACTCACACCCCCTCCCCCACCAGGCCTCAGTTTCCTCATCTCCCTGGGGTCTGTGGTCCTTTGGGTCTCAATTTTCCGTGTTTCTGTGATTCTCACACTCTGTGTGACAGCAACTCGAGGTAAAAGATAAAGCACCCACAGAGTTCGGGTCAGACCTGGCTGAGAATTCTGATTCAGACACTTTGTCACCTTGGACACCATCCTAGTCTGTCTGTGTTGCTACACCTGAGGCTGGGTAATTTATAAAGAAGAGAGGTTTATTTGGCTCACAGTTCTGCAGGCTGTATAAGAAGCATGGCGCCAGCGTCTGCTTCTGGTGAGGGCCTCGGGCTGCTCCCACTCATGGTGGGAGGTGAACCCCCCCCATCCCGGACATGTAAAGATCACATGGCAAGAGCAGAAGCAAGAGAGAGAGGGGAGGTGCCAGGCTCTTTTTTAAAACCAGTTTTTGAGAGAACTAATAGAGCAGAACTGAGTCATTACCAGGATGAAGGCACCAAGCCATTCATGAGGGATCTGCCCCCATGACCCAAACACCGGCCATCAGGCTCCACCTCCAACACTGAGGACCAAATTTCAACAAGAGGTTTTCAGGTGACAAACATCCAAACTCTAGCAGACACTTAACTTCCATGAGCCTCAGGTTCCTTAACATAAAATGCAGAGAACAATGCTAGTATCATCAGATGTTGTACAGATTATATGAGATACAAAGTGTCTGGGAGGCAGAGCACATTCCTCCCTCCCAGCCTGGGTGTTCAGCAAATGTCCAATGCCGCCTCTAGAGTTCCTTCTAGTACCCAGGAGGAGCTGTTAGGTCTGACTGGGAAGAATGTGTTTTGTGTTTTGTTTTTTAACTTCAGCCCATAACCTCCTTTCAGCCAAACAAGGTCTTCCTGAAACTTCCTAGATTTCTGAATATTAGCCACAGGACAGACAAAGATGGGGAAGCTGGGGGGGCAGTGAGGGGGCCCAAGGGCTGCCCCCACTGTTCCTATGCAGAGGGCGGAGACAAAAAACCGGGATTAGAGAAGAAGGAGTTGTACTCGCTCCACCACGGGACCGCTGGAAATGAGGCATGCCTTTCCTGTGCGCTTTTCAGCTATCTGTAATTAAGCAAACTAGATTTGTATTTTTAATTTTTAATTTTAATAAGGTGTGAATGATTGATCGCTTCAAACACACACATCTGTCATGTTTGTAACTAACTAGTGGAGGACGTCAAGGCTGATGCTGGAAACATGGGTGGAAAGGGCAGGATTCACTTCATCCCTCTCCCACCTAAAAGTCAGCCTTGGGGTGGGAGAGAAGCCCCTTGCTCCGACTTTCTCAATGAAGGGAGGCTCCTCACAGTCCAGACAGGAGGCTGCCCCAGCCCTGAGTCAAGGACCCCCAAAATTCTCTGAGCTCAGGGTCCCAATACCTGGCGGGTAGGCAGGAGGTGGCTTCCCATTCAGCCAGGGTTGGCAGGCAGACCCCCAGACTCCTCCCTGGCAGAGAGTCCCTGCTGCCTGGACCCCTGAGGGCCCAGGAATCCAGGGGATCCAAGCTTTGGGGTCACATTTCCTTTTCTTCTCACCTCCTCCCAGCTGCACCCAGAACTGCTACATAAAAGACCAGTTCTGCTCAGTTCTGTAGGATATTGTATTAGTCTGCTGGAGCTGCCAGAACAATGTACCATAGACTTGGCGGCTTAAACTACAGAAACTTATTACCCTAGTTCTAGCCGCTGGAAGTTTGAGATCAAGGTGTTAGCAGGGTTGCTTTCTTCTGAGGTCTCTCTCCTTGCTTTGCAGATGGCTGTCCTCTCCCTGTGTCTTCACGTGGTCTTCCCTCCCTGTGTGTGTATCTCTGTTCTAATCGCCTCTTCTTATAAGGATACTAGTCATAGTGAGTTAGGGCCCACCCTAAAGACCTCATTTTCACTTAATTACTTCTTTAAAGACCTTATCCAAATATCACTACATTCTGAGGTACTGGGGGTTAGCACTTCAACACAGCAATTTTGGAGCAACACAATTCAGCCTATAATAGGTATTATGACGGTTAACATTATGTGCCAACTTGGCTAGGCTGTGGTGCTCCTTTGTTTGATTAAATACCAATTTAGATATTGCCATGGAGATATTTTTAGATGCAATTAACATTAAAATTAGTAGATTTTGAATAAAGCAGATTACTCTTTATAATGTGGGTGGGCCTCATCCAATCAGTCAAAAGCCTTAAGAACAAAAACTGAGGTTCCCCCTAAAAGGAAGGAATTATGCCTCCAGATTGCAATGTAGGAATTCTGCCTGAGTTTCCAACCTCACACTTAAGACCGCAACATTAACTCTTGCCTGAATTTCCAGTCCATCTGCCAGCCCTGCAGATTTTAGACTATCGGCCCCCACAATCACGTGAACCAATTTCTTAAAGTTAATCTCAATTTCTTCCTCTCCCTTTCCCTCTCCCTCTCCCTCTCTGTCTGTCTGTCTGTCTCTCTCTCTCTCTCTCTCTCTCTATCTCCTCTCCCCAGGGTCCTCCAGATACATAGAACCAATTTCATACATATTGGCTCTCAAAGAGACCAACATATATGACCAATATTGGTGGGTCATAGGATATGCATATCCTTAATTTGAGTAAGACTGCCAGACTGCCATCTCCAAAACTGTTGCACATGTTACCCTGCCCACCAGCCATGCATGATTTCCTATGTCCCTACACATTCCCACTAACAGGTGGCATGATCCAGCTGTCTAATTTTGCCATTCTAACAGGTATAAGGTGTCAGCTCTTTCTTGTCCTAGTTTGTGTTTCTCTTACAGTATTGCTAATGATTTGGAGCATGTTCTCATAGTAGCCTTTTTTGGTTTTGTAGGGAAGATAAAATTTCTCCTCTACCCTCTTAGGGTTTCCAGCTGGACCCAAGAATTAAACTGATATTAGACAGATTAACAGAAGAAAAGTATACAAATTTTATTTAGTAATTTTTATATGCACATGGGAGCCCTCACAAGGAGAATGAAGACCCAAAGAAGCAGTTAGGGACTAACACTTATATACTAGGTTGGACAAAGAGTAGTAAGTTGTGAGAACGAGACAAGACAAAGGAGCTTGGGCTAGGGCAGTTATTGGTGGAAGAGGCATTAGGAAAATAACAGTTAGTTTAACAAGGTTAGTTTGTACAGATTTCTCTCGGCCTCAACTCCCAATCTCTGGTGATACAAAGGTCCTCCTTCCTCCTGGTACAGGGAGGGCACCTTTCACATGGGTTTTACCTCCTGCTTTCAGGAAGAAAAACAAAGGTTAGAGTGTCAGCTTGCATCTCCTGTTTTTCAAAGTGCCTTTAACTCGAAATAATTTGCCAGAGTGGCATATTTTGGGGTAGCATATCTTGATTCCCCTATAGTTTCTACTTCTAAAAATTGCTTTTTTGAATTCTTTTCCCTGTTTCCATGGAAATTCCTGTATTTTTTTTCTCTTTTGTAAGAATTCCTTGAATACTTTAGGTATTTGCTATGGCCTGAATTGTGTCCCTGCAAAATTCGTATGTTGAAATCCTGGCCCCCAAGCTGATAGTATTTGGAGATGGGGTTTTGGGGAGGTAATTAAATCATGAGGGTGGAGCCCTCATGATGGGATTAGTGCCCTTATTAGAAGAGATACTCTCTGCCACGTGAGGACACAGCAAGAAGGTAGCCAGGAAGAACGTCCTCACCAGGAACCGAATCAGCCAGCACCTTGATCTTGCACTTCCCAACCTCTGAAACTGTGAGAAATAAATTTCTGTTGTCTAACACACTCAGTATTTTGTTATAGCAGCCTAAATGAGACATGTTAATCCCTTGTCATCACTGTTTTAAGCATTGCAACTATCTTCTGCCATTCTGTTATCTATTAACTTTATAATGATGTCCTATATTTTGATATGATCAACTATGTCTTACGCTTATGTTTAGAAGGTCCTTCCCTATCCCTAAATCACAAAGATATTCTCCAACGTCAACTTGTATTATCTTTAATTTTTATGTATTGACTCCATCTTTGCATGTGATATTATGCATCCAATTTTATTTTCCTCCATGTAGTGAGGGAGCTTTCCCAATACCTTCTATTAAACAACCCATCCTTTCCCTGATGATTTTGTGGATTAAGTTCCCACATGTGCCCAGGTCCACCTAAGAGCTCTCCTCTCTGTTCTACTGGGTCTATCCATTTTTCCATAAATCTCTTCCATATTGTCTTTACTACTATGGCTTTGAAATTGTCCTGTCTGTTGGGAATATCCCTCTATCTCTGCCTATTCTTTGCTCTTTTTCACAGTTTGCTTAATTATTTGTGGACCTTTATTCTTCCTTATATTTTATAGTTTATATTAATCTAAATAATTTATATTTATAGATAAGTGAGTTCATCAAAAAAATCCAACTGGAATTTTATTGGGGTGGCATTGTTTATAGATTAATTAGAAGAAATTTAACATCTCTATAATATTAAGTTATCCCACCAAAGGCAGGTACTATATTTTCATAGATGATCCTCTATGACTTTCAGAGTTTTAATTTTTTTCAGAAAAATCTTGTGTATTTTTGGATATGTTAATCCTAGATACTCATTGGCTTTGTGAATGGTATCTTCTTCCTGTTGAAATTTCTGAAGGGATATGACTGGTGTAGAGAAATACTATTGATTTTCTTTTTTTTGGTAACCTTACATCCAGCAAAATCTTGCCAAGACTGTTTATGGTTCTAATCATTGATCCTATTGGATTATCTAAATAGATACTTATATCTTGCATTAATGGTTTCTTTCTTCTTTTCCAATCCTTTCTCCTGTTATTTATTTCTTTATCACATTGGCCAGTATTCTGTATTAAACAGTAGCAACACAGGTGTCTTCGTCCATTTTGTTGCTTATAATACATGAACCTAGTAATTTATAAAGAAAAGAGATTTGTTTCTTACAGTTACGGAGGCTGAGAAGTGCACGGTCGAGGGGACACATCTGGTGAGGGCCTTCTTGCTAATCTCTTTATGTGGGGACTCTCTACAGAGTCCTGAGGCAGCACAGGGCATCACATGGTGAGGGGGCTAAGCCTGCTAGTTCAGGTTTCTGTTCTTCTTCTTATAAAGTCACCAGTCTCATGCCCATGTTAACCCATTAATACATGAGTGGAATAATCTATCCAGGAGGGCAGAGCCCTCATGCCCCAATCACCTCTTCAGGGCCCCACCTCCCAATGCTGCCACATTGGGGATTAAATTTCAACATAAGTTTTGGAGGGGACAAATATTCAAACCACAGCAATAGGAGTATCGTAAAGTAATGTATCTGGCCCCTCCTAGCAGTGAAAACTTGGGTGAATTTCTCCACCATCCGGAGTCTCAGTTTCTCCAGCTGACATACCTTCCTGATAGGGTTGTTGTAACGATCGTGATAATAAACCCAAAGTTCCTGGCGTACAGTAGGTGCTCAAAAGCATATAGTATTTTACTAATTCTCCTAATAAGGATTCAGCCATCTATTTCCTTGGTGTCCCATTCCCCTTGTTACAGGAAGCTGTACCATTTAAAATATGTAGGATATCTAAAGTGGAGGGATGGTAATTATTACTTGAATCCAAAATGGATAATTTATAAGACTGGTGGACAGGGTTTCAGCCCCCTACCGACTCCAAGCATTCTTCATTGAAAGTATTAGCAAAGAATAAACAGAATAAATTAGCAGCAGCGGTGGTAGATGCATAGGTCACCCAGCTTTTCACTCTAACTTCATAATGTATGTGTCAGCAAACTCATTATCAGCACATTTTCAAATAAGCCCTCATGATCAAGATGGTAGTGGTAGAGAATTTGGAAACAATTGTATTTTATACGTTCTAAACTGATGGGCAATGATTGAAAAAGAAAGCAGTGTAAATGCCAATTTTTTATTTAATCCAAATATTGTTGAGGAAAACACAATTACCTGTTATTTAATACATATCAAGTTTTACTCTCTATATATTAGACCAGTGCTTAAAGTGTTGTAAGTAACGTAAATGCGTTAATAAATATTAAGTTTTACTCAATTCTCAAAAAATAGATAAAAGCCATCAGGCAGTTTCCTTATCAAATTAGATTAAGAGAAGGAATTATCGATACATACTGGTGGGCTGGTCTTTCCCCCTCAAAATGTGCACTGAAATGCTAATAAATGGATCATCAACAGTAGTTACAAATATTCTGGAGATGCGATTTCACAGCTCCCATTTTCAGGAAATTGCATATTTTTGCTCTATTTGGGTGAAAGCATGTTTATAGTAACAGTTTAGTAATAAAAACCATCTTTGAAAACTATTCTGGTTCTTTGATGTGACTGCAGGGACTTTTCTCACGGCCAACGGCTAGGATTTTAAGTAACATTTGCACGACTTGGATAGATTTTCTGTTCTGCTTGGAACTGGGTGATTTCACAATCCCCCTCAGTGACATCATGCTTAACAGAACAGCAATGAATGCGACTCAGCCTGGTGTGCTCGTTCCTTACCGCCCCCGAAAGATGGTTACAGCTGTGAAAACGGAGCTCGATTCCCTATCCTGGCAGCTCTGAGTCTCTCATTTCAGCGAATTTCCCCCTGGGCTCCTAAGCTGGAAGATTGTTTTGAATATGAACTACTAGAGTGCATGCAAAGTTGAATCGTGGAATTATAGTTTTAGAAATTACTTTCATTATCAACTAGCAATCCCCTACCACCACCACCATCTCCACAAAATGCGTAGCAGATGAGGTACAGAAAAAGTCGTTAGATATTTTAAAGCATGTATTAAGCACCTACTCTGTGCTTACTTCAGTGAAAGGAGACAGCATCACTGTGTCACGCAGTGCTCCCAGTGATCTTTTGAGATGGCTGATGGCAGTAACAACAGAGTCATAATAGCTATTGAGAAAGTATATCACAGGAGTTAAGGGCACGGTCTTGAGTCAGAAACGCTGTCTTTAAATCTCAGCTCTGCCACTTAAGTTGTGTGACCCTACTTTCTTCACCTCTCTGTTTTGGTCTCCTCATCTGCAAAATAGGAATAATAATAGCACTACCTCAAAAGGCAATTGTGGGGATTACATGAGACAATGCAGATGACACGCTATATCAGTTACAAATTATCTTCAGCGGCAAACAACACATAAGGTTTTATTTTTCTCATGTAAAGAAAGTACCAGAGTTGGATGATAGCTGATGCTGGTTCAGCAGCTCAAGGGTGTCAAGGCTGAGGTCTCTGGGCCTTCTCTTCATGGCCCCAAGACAGCCACTGCTGTTGTACAGCTGTCACGTTGCAGTTCCTGGCAGGACGAAGGGCAAAAGGACAAGCCCCACAACTGCATCAGCCTGTCCTTAAAGGACCTTCGTAGAAGTCCCCTCAATGTCTCCATCACCTCACTTCCCACTCTCTCCTCAACCCCCTCCCTGCCTTCCAGCTTGTCACCCCACCAAACAGCGCTGTCTAAATTTAGTTGCAACTCCATGTTGCTAAATTTCACAGATGTTTTTCACCGCTCATCTTCCTTGACCCCCTCCCTCAGCAGAGCCAGAGTCCCTTCTTGAAATGCACCCTTCCCATGGCCTCCATGACAGCATGCGCTTCCACGCCTCTTCCTGCCTCTCTGGCTGCCCCTCCAGCCCCCTTTGCATATCCATTCTCCTCCATGTAACCATTAGACACTGGTGTCCCCAAGGCTAGCCCAGACCAGCTTCTCTGCTCCCTGTTTTTAAGCCACCTAGGCTACACCTCCAGCTTAATTCCCACACATGTGCTGGTGATGCTCAACTTCTCCTCTTCGGGCCAGACCTCTCCTCTGTCTGTGGCGTGGCAATAGAGTGAAGACTGTTGGCGTGGAGGGGTCGAGTTGCTGAGAGGCTGTGGCGCAGCACAAGTCATCCCTGTGGATAATGAGGGGAACCAGGACGCTGGCAAGAAGTGAAGGGAGAAGAAGACTCAGAGTCACCTGTGAAAGCCCTTGGTGGATGTGCAAAAGAAACCCCACAGTAGAGGTGACAAACACAGCCATAGAGGCATGAGATATTCCAATGGCATGAGCCTTAGAACACCGGGAGTTTTTGGCTCATGAAGAAAGGTGTGGAAGCAGCCATGAGGAGCTAAGAGAACGCTGACCCGTCCTCTGCCAGCTCTTCCTCCAGGCCCCGTGGCTCCAGGACCACAGGACATGAGCAGCCTCCACTCAAGAGAGACACAGGGAAACAGTCTCCAGGCTGTCCCGCCTTCCCTGGGCCCCTGCTCCCTCTTCTCAGCCCTCTTCTTTCTGTCTTCCACAGCCTCTTTTTCACCTCCAGCTGCTTGGTGGCCTTCCCAAAAAAATAGGGCTAATAATAATAACACTGACCTTAAAAGAAAAAGCCTCAGGTATATTCTGAAATGTATATCCCAGAGAGATTTTCACACAGGTCCACAAGGGGACATGTTCAGGTGTGCTCACTGTAGTGCAGCAGGGAGTGGGAGGCCCTCTTGGTCTCCATCACCAGAAGAACAGATTTGAGCCACGTAGAGAATGCACATTATGGAATGTGGCGTAGCCTTAGAACAAAGACTAGATGTGTACACAGCAATATGCATAAAGTGTAAAAACACGGCACTCCTAGCACCCAGGCTGTAGCTTCTAAGTACAATTTCCCACTAATCAGAACCAAGACTCCTTGGAGAAATAGCTGACTCCAGGTCTAAGCAAGAAATGTACAAGATGAGCCAGGAACATCTTATACCAGCCAGCAAAGAAGCTATCAAAGACTAATGAGGTGATATCAATAACAACTAAAAAAAAACCCATCTGCCAAAGACGGGACAATTTGAGCATCGATAAGGATGAAAGCTATCAAATAATATGATCAAATATATTTAAATCCATGGGTTTATAATGTTAATTTTAAGCCTTATTTCTTTATCTTTGAGGAAACTCATTATTTTAAAAATTGATAAATAAAAGGAAAGAATCAAGCATTTTTCTTGCCTTTCCTATACGAACTGCATCTCAATGTTACTAAAGAGTTGGTGAGGGGAAGGTTCCTCTTTATAGACTATCCCAGCTAACAAATGAAAAAGGAGGGATAGAATTAGATTATCATCATTTTGTGACCCCTAAAGAAGACATGGATCTAGGCATTGATCATCAGTGCTGCCAACATCACAAACAGAAACAACTAAATATTAGGTGCCTCTTGATGGAAACTCAAAACTCCACGTATTAAGTATTTCTTGCCCCCCAAAATTTTACCTGCATCTGACCGAGCATCTATATCTAACTACCAATTTACAGGAAATACAGAGGACAGAGAAACATGTTAAACAGCAGCACATGCTCCTTTTGTAGTTCACAAGCATGATGAACTACACGTGTGTGATGTGCCCCCCTCAAACCTTGTCACAACATCAGCACGTTACCTGTCAAATGTGGAAAAAAAGAAAAAAAGCAGCACAGGGATACAGTCAGAAAAATTCAGACTCTGGAAAACTCAACAAATATAAGTTACCTGGTCTTCAATAAATAAATTGTAAGATAAAAAGGAACAGAGGGCAAACCCACAGATTAAAAGAGACTTTAGACATATCAACCAATCATAACGTATAAATCTTATTTGAATCTTGATTCAAATAACTACAGAAAAGTGATGAAGTGATTGGGAAAATTTGAACATCAACTGAATAGGTGACGATATTAAGTAATTGTTGCTGATATTTGTGTATGGTGCTATGATACATTGATTATGTATTTTAAATAAAAATTACTTGTGTTTTAAGGGTACATGCCCAAATCCTTATTGATGTAATAGATGATTCTGGAACTTATTTCAAAGTAGTCTGTGAGAAGTGGGAATGAACAGGGGTATAGCTAAAATAAAATTGGCCACAAGTTTGCACTTGACTTTGAGCGATGGGTACAGTGGAGTTCATGACACCGTTCTACTTTTTAAAATGTTTAAAATGTTTGCCTAATAAACAGTTTTTTAAATAGTGGTGAGGGAAAAAAGAAAGAATGAAACAGGATGCACTCTACCTCACCATCTGTGTAAATTTAAAATATAAACATATAAAACAATACAAATCAAAGAACATACATCAAACATATTAGAATGGTTGCCATTAGGAAGACTGGGGAATGAACATGGAGAATAAGATAAAAGGGCATAAAAATATGTGAAAGAGAGAGGGACATTGCACTGACCAACAGTGAAGTATTGTTAATTCAGCCAACACTTTGCATCTGAGGTCAAAAAAATTGCTGTCACATAGTGGTGAGGATTCAATGAGATATGTGGGTACTATTGCTGGCCCAGTGCTTGGCACATCCTAGTCCTTAATAAAGGTTTGTTTCCCTTCATTCCCTCCACTTTCCACCATCTCCCTGCCCTGCTATGCAATAAAAGTGATCTGATAAGTTAATTATTAATACTTCAAGGTACTAAGCACTGATAACAACTTTACCCTCTGTTTTATTGCATTCCAGCAGAAATTTCCATTTCCTTAGTGCCAAGCCCTAAAGCAAGAGGGCCAACACTACCCATTGCAAGGGTGATTTCAGTAGGGCTCAGATCTGGCTACCAGCCCACAACTCTTCAGGGTGGTAGTTTGGGCTCGTTCTATTATTTCTCCCTTCTTCTAAATCAAACATATCAACACTAGAAAGTACACCACCTGCTAGCTCATCCCAGGAATCAGAGAACTCCAGGCTGCAGCTTGATCTTATATGAGCATCAGAGTGAAATATTTATGTTCTGAGCTCTGCTCTTCTACCTAACTGCAAAGATTTCCATTTCATGTGCCCCCACCCCACAAGCCAACCTCTACCTTTTCCTTCTGTCTCCCTCTTTAGCCATGACTGCCATGTTCCTTCCAAACAATATATGAACTATCAATTCAAAAATCATGTTCCAGGTGACTGGCTCACTAGGAATTATTCAGAGATTGCCAATGACTCATCCAATAAATTTGAGGCCCAGCAATTGACTTGGAGTCAGTGGCGCCTGACAGCTGCTCAGCAGCTGCAGGGGAAAAGAAGCAGGATCTACATGGGTTTATAATAGGTAGATGCTCCTGGTCCAACAGGAGTTGTTGCAGTGAGAAGCAATCAATCCCTGGCTGCAGGTTGGCCCCAGGTCAAAGTTAAGGTCAGATATAAGCAGAGGGTAGGACATTTCACCATGTGAAAATGTGAAAAACCCAGCCAATCCATGTGCATGTCTTTATCTAGCACACTCTGCATGTCCACCACCGTGATAGAAGACACTGAGAAAGAGTCACTCTGAGACCCCTGCTTTTAAATTTTGATAATCTTGTGAAGGATATAGAAAATTATACAGAACAACGTAAGACAGTACAACTAAGTAACAATATAACTACCCAGCATTCCTCCCTGTCTGAAATAAATTTCCCCACCTTTGTTGGCAGGTCTGAATTCTACACATGTCCAAAGGCCACTACCTTCACAGATTCCTGGCGACTTATCTTGGCACTCACTTGTTTGTCTAATGCCTCTAAAGTAGCAGCCTGGGGTCCCCAGGACTCACCGAGGTCTCCTGCCCCATGGAACTCAGCCCCATCCTCAGCCTATCCCCATGTGTTAGAGAGGAAGATGAGAGAGGAGTCAGGGTGGCTTCTGAGGATCCCCACATTGGGGTGGGAGCTGGGCAAAATCCTCCCTCCGACTCCTTGCTTCTTGAACCCAGAGCTATGTTGAGCAGATGCCCGTGTGCCCATTATCCAAATGACTTTAGGATCACTGACAGGAGCAAGTAACTGACAAAATCATCCAGGAATACAGGCAAGAAGCTTCTCCTCATATCGTCAGACCGAGTACATTCTGAGTCATTAATCCTCCCTCGGGCAGGTTAGGATTAAATTCTGCTGCGTCTGGACCACTCAGCCACATTTGTATTGCTGGGAACAATGTCAGAATCGTGCCACTCAGAGGTCTAGTATCTGTCACAAACAATTCCTGGACTCAGTCTTCTCTTCCCTCATTCCAAGCCTTCTGGGCAAGCAAATGAGGGCTTTCAACCATAAGTGATTGAGTTACCCAACTAAACTGACCAGAAAGGGTTGCAAGCAAACAACATAAAAGCCAAAAATTTGAATTTAGCAAAAGGAATTGTACAGCAGGGAATGGCTGATCAATCTGAGAAAGCCGAGGGCAGATGTGAAGAAAATTAACTTCAGCATTTTTCATGAATCAGGAGCCCCATGTTAGCTAAAAGAGCCTTAGAATACTGGATGGGACATTGTCTTTGGAGACAGTGAATGCTGACAGAATTCAGGACCACCTAGCATGAACGCGTGACACAGACCATGAACCTGGCCTTCCCCATGCTCAGCCATCTTGTCTTTGAATGCTATGATGAGCCTGCCAAAGGGAGCACAACCCAAGGACAACTATCTCATTTTACAAGTCCATTACTTAGGATAACCACTATACCAGTTAGAGTATTTAGTGCAAACAAGCAAAACCACCTCTCCTAAGCAAAATGAGAATCCGTTGGAAAGAAACAGGATGGCTTACAGTATGCAATGTAGAGCTAAAATATCAGCCCAGGGAAGGTTGCGACCAGACCCTCTTTAGAGGTCTGGGGAGCTGGGGGTGCTGATAGCTTATCATGGCCCCACTGCTGAGATAAATATGGAACCCAAACATTTCCCCCTCTTCCTCAGGACTCAGGGTCCTCAGAGAGACGGTTTGACTGCCCAGCCTGGGTCATGTGCCCCCCCTTGTCCAGGATTGGGTGGGACATTTTGACTGACAGCCCTGAGAAGCCGGCACATACTGGGAAAAAGAGATTTCCTTTAGGCACCATTGCCACCAGAACGGGAACAGAAGTTGGGTAGGAAAACACACGCTCACTTTGCCACCTCTTACCAAATTCCATGCAAGGGAGAATAATGAGGTCTCAGAGTGTATTTTCACATAATTTTGCATATTAATATAAAAAGATGTCCTCCCTAAATGGCTGTGTTTATGAAAGAAAGTCACTTAACCTGCTGAGAATAATTTTCCTCAGCTATAAATGAGCGACTGAGCCTGATAAGAATTTTCAAACTAGAGAAAAATTAGCTAGGCATGGTGGTGTGCACCTGTCATCCCAGCTACTCGGGAGGCTGAGGCAGGAGGATCGCTTGAGCCCAGGAGTTTGAGGTTGCAGTGAGCTATGATGATGCCACTGCATTCTAGCCCCAGCAACAGCAAAACCCTGTCTCAAAAATAAATAAATAAATAAATAAATAAATAAATAAATAAATAAATAAATAAAAAAATAAATAAACAACAAAAAAAAGAATTTTTAAACTAGAAGTACCTCAGGCAAGAATAAACCCTCTTAGTATAAATGCAGATTATAAACCCAACGTAAGTGGCCAAAGAGCTTAATTGCAAAGGGTTCTGAGGGTCAACATCAGTGTCTGAGTGCTGGCAGAGGATACAAGGATGGTCATGAAACCTGGCTGAAGATCACACATTGTCCATGCATATTGTTCTTGTGTGAAAAGAATGAGTCAGAAAAATGACCTTGGCCAGATTATGGTGAAAATTCAGGAGGAGGGACAATGCTGGTGCTATGAAGGTGCACATCTGAAGAAGATAGTAGGAAAGGCAGTAGGGAGGCAAAGAAAGAAAACTTTGAGGAAGGGTTTTTTTTAAAAAAAAATGAAGCGTGCAGTGGCCATAATCGTCTCTCCAAACTGACCAGGGGATTTGCCTATCCCTAATCTGGATTTTAGGGCGGTCCCCAAAATCACAGTGTAGCTGACTCTACTGGCAACCGCAGTGGGGGCTGAGGAGTGGGGGTCCTTTAGTCACACACGCCTGACTTTCCATCCGCCCACTACCACCACCACCTTTCTTTGATGTGGGAAACTGTGGCTTTCTCAGTCTTAGTAAGACCTATGTGAATTCAGCTTCAAAACAAAACCCTTCCAACCTGATTGCTGCCCTAAATCCTCCCACCCCAGACAGAAATTTTGAAGTCACTACTAAATGTCCCCCTAGGAAAGTCTGAGGAACTTGGGCACTTCTGGCCACACTACTACACAATTTACATCCCAGCGGCCGTTGCTACTGAAATCCAGACACACACTATTGAAATGTGTCCAGTGGTCATTGAAAAGTTTAATTAACCGGACGCTCAATTTAATTATCATATGTGCCGGTGGCCATGGGCCTCAGAGTGCCACTGGTCAGCAGCCCACACCAGCAAGGCTCCTCAGGACCTCTGGTTTTATAGCACTAGCAGAACAAAATCATGTGAGGCTGTGTCTTTCAGCAGTTGGCCAGACAGGGTGGAGGTGGGAGAGGGAGTCCTTTACTGAATGTTTGACCCAAATGGTATAGTAATAGTCATCTTTTATCTCCCCTTCATAGTTTATCAATAAAGGCACATTGCAACTTTTTCACCATTGGGAAAACATGGAAGCTGAGGCAGCAAAATTTCCAGGGAGATGTTTCTGTCCTTGACACATCCTGGACCATCTTTGAGAGGCTTTCACCCCTCTGTGCCCTTCTATGGTAATTCCAAGATCTAAGAAACAGGGAGAGGATGTGGGTGTAGGGTTAGTAGCCAATGTGCCTCTAAGCCAGTTGCAGCCTGGGGGCTGGTGTTTCTCCTCCTATTACACAGCAATCCTTGCTTTTTGTTTGCCATTGCTTTGGACCCAAAACCTCCATCCCTTCATCCCCACCATCCCCCCAACCTTCTCCCAGTCCAGCCATGACCGTGGCCTTCTCCTAGTCAGCCATCACTGTCAAGAGGGTTCAGTGACAACAGGAAGGGAAGCCAGCCACAGGGGCAGTAATCACAACTGAGAGCAGAAGGGGTTGGTGTCATGGGCCACGTGTGCACAGGCGTCCAGCATCACCACTGCTGTCCTTTCAGTAAGAGCCCTGGGCTGGTTTGGGGTCTGTAGAGTAGGCATGTGTGTGTATGTTTGTGTGTGTATGTATATATGCACACATATGTATGTTTTATATATTGTTTATATATCAATATGTGATCTATATGTATGTTATACATGTATTTATATTATATATTTTATATATTCATTATATTTTTATTTATTTATATATTTTTGTTTTTTCTGTTTTTATGTGTATACAAATATTTTGTGGGTTTTTTAAAAATGAATCCAAGTTTAATAAGTCACTGGATAAAGGAGAATCAAGTTTCCTGGGAGCAATGGCGTTTGGACTAGGGGAGATCAGGGCTAGAGGGAGAAAAGTTTCCAAGAGGAATGAAAGCAAAGGTTGAGGTCACTGGAAATCACTATCTTTCTCCGTCTCTGTCTCTCTCTCACCTGCCTGCTCTTGTCTGTCCACCCCAGCACTACTTCTGTACAGTTGCCAAGTCATTTTACATCTCTTCTCCACTGTTACTTATTTTTTATTTAGACAAGCAATGGACCATCATTCCACCATGGTAGTCAGCTTCATTGTCACTGTTTTTTAGGTTATCAGTTGAAAAGGGTTTATGTAAGATGCACGTTTGTAAATCATCCAATTTTCTCATTGACTTCCCTTGCCATTTCAGAGGTATGGTCCAACAGGGGAAAATTTTGACATATGTAGTAAAAATCACAGATGGAACCTACTAAATACATCCTTAAAAGAATATTCTCCCTTCGACTGAGTACGATTTATGTGTATGTGATTCTCCCACTGGACATCCACAAGAAAAACTAGCCAAACAGGCAATCAATTAGAAAGAGTGCTTCATGTTGAAAGTATATTAATTATTTATTAACTACCTTTCTAAATCGATTGGCTTTTATTTATTGGTTTTTCTCAATGATCTGATGTAAATTGACTACTTAATTTTTCATACTTGTAAACATTTGTCCAGATATTCAGTGGAATCTGCTGTGAGCCCCCTGGGCAGTGCCTGTTAGGAACAGACCCACTCTCCCCTTCTCCCTGGTATGGGTCATGGGGTCCTGACTTATTCTACATGACTCTGACCCTTAACGACTCCCCTGGTTATGAGACACACTTCTCAGCCCTGAGAGTCACATTTCCTCCTCGAATTATTAATATATCTGCCCCCTGCCATCTTCCAGCCCCCAAGATTCTGCCCAGCACAGGCCCATCCATACGTTTGCTCTGATCCCCAGGAGTAACTCTCTGGCCCATGTGTTTATTTGTTGAAAGCTCAGAGCAGAGGATAAAAATATTACTCTGTCTTAAAAATCGTATGTTAGCATTGTGCTAATAGCTGCTTATAATCTTTGTGGTTCCAGCTTGTCTATTCAGGATACCCAGTGGTTTTGATTCTTTTGCTGTTGTTGGGTTTTTTTTAGCCCAATATTATAAACACATTGGAGATCCTATCATGTGTGAGGCACATTCCTGCCTTGGATTAGCAGATGTGCAACAATCTGTCACGGAAATCTAATCTCCCTAAAGTTCAGGTGGAAGCAACTGATAAGGCTCCATATATCCAGACTCCAAGTCTAAAGGCACGTGAATCTGTTCCACAGCTGGCAACAGTCAGAGCTTGGAAACTAAAATAGCCGCATACTTAGTTCCAAAGTTTTATTAAACAATACTTTTCTGTACATGCAATGTACTTTGATATTATCTAATCTATTCTATTCTATTTGTAAAAACCGGTTGCACTCATTAAATTGACTTCACTATTGGGTTGCATCCCATAGTTTGTAAAACACTGCTTCCACCAGTCCTAGCTGAAGAATTAAAGGTATGTAATGTCCCCAATGACAGGTTGGGAATCAAGTAGGAAAAACACTGGAAACATGGGGCTGAGTCCCCACTCATTCTCTGCCTTGCTGAGCAGGAAAGGAAGAATGGGCTCACCCTTGCTGTGATTCACTTTCCATCTTAAATTGAAGTTCTGCCTGCTCTAACTCACAGGTCTATTAGGGGGATCTAATGAGATGAAAGATGGAGAGCACTTTGAAAATATTAAAGTGCCATTCAACTGTAAAGGGGTGGTGTCAGTCATGGAGAAGAAAGAGGGGTAGAATAATCTGCTGGTTATTCACACACTATTTCCGTACAACTCAGCTCGGTTGCTTCAAGATCAGGCAGAGCCCAGGTGGGGGTGAAAGGCAGCCAGAGTCACGACTCTGACTTCTAAGCCCAGGACCTAGCAATCGAAACCAAGAGGAGGAAGAAAATGAGGGGAGACTGAGAAAAAGAAGGAATGTAGCACACCCTGGAACAAGCATCACCTTAATCACCCGAGACTTACCACCCAGCAGCCAGCAACCAGGAAACAAGGCTCCTTGTCCTATGCTCCAAGAGGTGCCACAAAGCTCATACAATACTATATACATATTCTAATTCTCAGAGGCTCTGCTGCCAAACTTCCTACTCTCAGCTACTAGTGCTAAGCTGATAGTTCCCTCTTGCTCTCAAGATTCAGCACTCTCTGAATCTTCTCTGTTAGGAAGAGTTTTCCCAGTAGTAGGGAGCTTGGCACGTGCTCCATATTATTTGATCTGACTCCCACCATCAATCAAAGAGCACTTCTAACTGAGCCAGATGATCAGCAATCTATAAGCCACTAGCCACAGCTTATATATGCCTTCTGAGAAGCAACTCATACCCCAACAAGACTTCTAGCTGAATTTCCATTTACCCTGGAGATGTCAAACTCAAATGCCTGCAAGGGGCCAGGCATATTCTGTAAATGAGGACAGAGGGGCCACGGGTAGGAGCATGTGGGTCACTGTGGAGTACTAGGACTGCAACCAGCCAGTGCGTGCTCCCCCACCCCAACGAAAGGGGGCAGCCAATGCCCAACTCCAGAGGACTGTTGGCCTGTATCTCCATATCTTCCAGTGTTCCAAAAGAAGTCAAAAATCTGGATTTTTACATGAAATTGCCTGATTCTTAAATGGTCATTCAATTAAATAGAGAGAGAGATCAAAGAAAACATGTCAAATTCAGCTTGTGAATGTCCAATTCATGGCCTCTGCTTTTTCATCAAAAGACCAGAATTAAATGATTTTTTTACCTATTACAGTATCTCATTGGAAAGTGACAGCCAAATTCTTCTAGTGTTTTGTCTTTAGTCTTTTATACTGTGTTAGCCCAGTTCTCTGGAAAACAGAGCCTGGGGCAAGGATTAAGATGCATATGCTTTATTTGGGAAATACTCTCCCTGGGCATTCAGGGAGAGGACGAAGGAAAAGGAGTCTAAGAAGAAGGTGCAGCTCTCCAGAGTGTTGCTTCTGCTTCACAAGAAGCCACAGAGAGACACGACAGGTCACCAGGCAGGTGGATTCACTCCATACCTGGGGACTCAGATGGGCTGCGAGGAGAAACTGGCTCTCAGAGAGCAGTCAGTGGGTGAAAAGAGAGAGAGAAGTTTATCTGCCAGGTCCAGGGCAGAGGCAAGGGTGAGGCAGTCAAGATACCTGGGACACAGGTGTGACCCTGAGAACGCTCACCTCCTTACCTTTGTGGCTTTGCTGCCTCTCTCACCTCACCCTGGTCCCAGTCAAGGGACTTGAGTGGATGAACAAATCTGGGGAAGAATCTAAGACAGAGTGATCTGTCTCCTGTTAAGAACTATTAAGTTAGACTGAACAGTAAAAAAAGAGAGAAGACGCAAATTCCAACATCAGAAATGAGTGAGGGGACATCACTACAGATCCTGCCAACAGTAGTAGGATAATATGGTAACACTGAGTGACTTTACACCAACAAATGCAACAACTTAGGTGAAATAGACAAATTCCTTGGGGGGAAAAAACTACTACATTGACATGGCCTGAGACTATAGAACAAATCTGAAACTTCAGTTATAAACTGAAGAAAAATGCCATAGTTTGCAATCTCACAATTTCCTGCTCTCTCAAAACCATTCAAATCAGAACATTCATAAATGTGCAAAGCCACATAACTTAAAATCAAATAGCGAAGTTCTTTAAACCGGGATCTCTGCAGAGACTCAAACGGAAGGTGGCCTGATAGGCTTAATGTGAACACAGAAAAAGGGTTAATACAATCAGTCAAAGGAGTTAAGCCAATGAACAAATCCGGAGAAGAATCCAAGAATACTAGAGCCACACTCCAGAAAGCTTAATCCAGAAAAATACTGTGATGACAGCTGATTGCAAGGTCTTTTACATAAGAGGTGACACATTCAGATGCCTACAGGGGTCAGAGACCAGCTAAGACAACAGGGAATGGGTTGGTATGAAGCCAAAGATCCCCGTGCAACTGCATGGATCCAGCCAGTTTTGCCACTCCAAGCATGCTCAGGGACTCCAGATTTTCTGAGTTGCTATTTGAAATCCCCCAGTGTTTAATTGTTGGCTCAAAAAAAAATTTTTTTTGTTTGGGCCAAAAAAACACATCAGCAAGCCCAGATACAGCCTGCAATCTACCAGTCTGTGGCCTTTACTTCACGCTTTGCTTTTAGGTGGTGGGGTATGGAGGGGGGAGACTGGAGAGAGTTTTTGGTTGGTTTGAGTTTTTTCCTATTTTGAAAAGCTGAAAGATAAAGTTGTGGAATTTTTTTTCTTTATTTTTCATGACCCCTTAGGTATGGAGGCTTCAAAGCAAAGGAAAACAACCACCATCAGGCATTCCAGCCCTTTCTGCAGCCTGCCCCCAGGATCCAGCAGATAAGAAGCTAAATCCTAAGATTTGAAGAGGTTGGGTTTCTGCCATCCCTTCAGGCTGCTGCCAGCTCACTGTCCTGCCTTCAGTTTTTGAAACACAGCGGTGATTTTGTTCACTGCTATTTCCATATGGCTGGGCCACATGGGGTGGGGGCGGGAGGACTGAACACTGAGGTTTCATTTTCCTGTGATAAGATGTTATCCTGTGTCAGGAAACAAGATGAAAAAGCAAATGTGCCAAGAGACTATCGGAAAGAAAGCAGGTTCACTTGAGCCTCCGAGCCCAGGCACTGGGGTCCCGAGCTCCTGTCATCTTCTGAGTTTGGCTGTGATGGCCACCTGTTCAAGCTCCAATGAGCCAACCCAAGGTAGTCAGTGCCTTCTCAAGGAGACACTTCACATGGGCACAGATGGCTCCTTGGAGAAAGCTTGGCACTAATGAGCCGTCTCCCATCAGCATCCAGCCTCCCAGCGGCCAGAGAACTTGTCCTAGCGTCGCCCACAGCTCCATGGCTGCAATGCACGCCCATAAGATGAAAGGGGCCTGGGAGGGCAAAGGGAGCAGACAGCTGCTGCATCCCCTGACGTGGCATAGAGGGGCTGAGAGTAGTGGGTAGAGCCCATCAGAATGCAGACAGGATGCTGAGAAAATTCCCTCCAAGCCATTCTCCCAGTGCACTTTAATCAGGCTTGGCTGAGCTCCCTGTGGATCCAACTCCCTGCAGAGCCGAAGCCGCCCTGAGCAGTCCAAGCCCCAATTGTCCGTCTCCTGTGTGTGTCTTTATCCAGGACACTCGAGCCACAATTTTCAGCAATAATAATCAGTAAGCTTGCAGCAAAAATGTCTCTTCACAACAGCTGGAACAGAAAGCAGAGGGTTTCCCAGGTATGCCCCTGCTCTCTGGGCCTCCTGCCTTCACCTCCTTGGGCTGTGGAGGGAGAAGCGACCTGGGCCGGGACTTTAATAAACCCTGACCAAGCTGTGCCTCGGAGGAGGACCGCAAGAAGAGCAGACTTTATTCGAGAGGCTAGAAAGGAGCCAAGCAATTTCTTCATGGGACTCAGATACTGCGTGAAGCCTCCAGGTGTCAAGAAAGGAAAGCACGAACGAGCCTTCCCAAATTCCCCGGCCAGCCAACCGACTGAGTGTTCTGGAGGCCAACCAACCTCGACATTAGGGAATCTTTGTTTCTGGGCAGGTATTCTCTAGAAAAATAAGAGACCATTCAGAGAATGAGCCACCTTCATGCTCAAGGAAAGGAAGAATTAAAAGGGGAAACAAGCAAAGAAGTAATCCTACTGATCTAAGGGTCTTTCCAAATTCTGAAAGTTTTCCCAGAATCATAGAGTAATTATAATGGAAAAAGTACCAAAGTCATGGCAAATAATAATACCTCACATGGACAGAGAGCCAGCTTCTGTTCTAAGTGCTTTACGCGTAGGAACTCTTTGGATCCTCACAACTCTATGCAGTAGGCACTTTCACTGCTCCCAACTTGCTAATGAGGAAACAAGCACACAGAGGTCACGTGACTTGCCTGTGGTCACGCAGCTAAAAAGTGGCAGAGCTGGGATTTGAACCCAGAGCATCTGGCTGGAGTGGGGCCTCTGAGCCTCTAGGCACCACTGCCACATGCAGTTTGATGCTATCAGTAATAATAACAAAGACATAAAGAAGCATGCTCTTATTAACAAAGCGCTTTTGTTCATTTGTTCATTCAAAAAATGTTTCTGGTTTAACACCCACCAAGTGCAGACCCAGAGAGAGAGTAGTGAGCAAGCAATACGCAGGTTCTGTTCGCACGGTGCTTCTCCTCGAGCCGGGGAGACAGATCAGGTGAACCACTCCTAAAATTAAGCCTATAAGGGCAGTGGCAAGTGCTCTGAAGGAGTGGGCACTGCAGCCATCACTCTCTGAAACAAATATTTTCCTCATTTCACAGATGAGGAAACCGGGATTTCAGAATGAAATGCAATATAACAGAAAGAACACATGGAACTGTAAAATGTTTAAATCTGATTTATATTTTAGTAGGTAATCAATATATCTGCATAATCTGACATTCAAAAGATACTAAAGGGTATTCTGAAAGAGTCTCCTTCCCTCCCCCTCCCCCAGCCTCCCAGTCCCCTCCCAGAGGCAATCAGTGTTGCAAATTTCTTGGGTATACTACCAGAGACACAATCAATCATAAACAATAAACAATAAACACACAATAAACAATCAAATGTATGACTGGCCCCCCCACTGAAAAAATTTCATTGAGCACTATATAATCCTCTACCTTAACTACTTGACCTTTTGAGTTGTTTCCCCAGAAATGGTGGATTTTCTGCAAGACAAAGAAACTGAGATTCTGAAGGCCCCTGGGCAGACTTCCTGACAAGACTCACCATCCCCCACAATCTGCCCCAGTGCAGGTAGCCCCTTGTTAGTTACACCATGACCTGCCCCGAGGTACATGGCCCCTCCTTAAAAAGCCCACGATCCGATCTGTTAGTCAGAGAGATGGATTTGAGGCAGCTTTTCCTGTTATCCCAACAAGACAACAAGATGTCTGTCGTATTAAAAATTCCTTTCTTTCTTGGCAAGCCTCATTGTCTCAATAATTGGATCTTTGTGCAACAAGCAACTGGACCTAGACTGAAACCCCCTTGCAGTTTTGATGGGAAATGCACACACATTTTCTTTCTTCACACAACTTATAGCACACTGCTCACACTGTTCTGCCCCTTGGGATTTTCCCTCCGTACGCAGTGAGCTTCCTCGTCTTCCTGCAGCATTTCACTGTATGGATGACCCATGCTTGTTTTAGCCAGTTCCCTACTAGTGGTCACTTAGGTGATTTCCAATCTTTTACTAGCAAAACAATGCTGCAGGGACCCACTAAACATACAAACCATTTCACACTCAGGCAAACATACCTGCATGGTGAACTCCCAGAAGTGGAAATTGCTGGGTGTACGGCCATGTGCATTTGCCATTTTTGTTGATATTAACCATACCATCCACCACTGGGATGTCACCAGCCCATACTCACCCAGCATTGGATGATTGTTCCACCAAACCCCAACACAGTGAAAACAGCCTGCTTAGAGAATCGAACGACCCGAGACCCCACTCCATCACTCTCCAGCTGTGGCTCTTTGGGCAGGCCTCGCAACTTCTCTGATCCCTAGGGACCTCCTCAGAATAGTGGGCTTAGTGGTGGCCTCTGCTCTGTGTTCCTGTGGTGTCCAGTACACAGCCCTTTGGAGACTAAATGAGAGGAATCAGAGCTTCCCAAGAGAGCAGTTCACAAGAGATGTCCCCCAAGCCAGGATCACAAGGGGTGACTGCAATGATCCAGAGGCCAGACGGGACACCTCAAAGCAAGCACAGCTCAGCCCTGGAGCCAGACAGGCCAGCACACAAGTGGTATGACCTTGGGCAAGCGACTGCCTCTCTTCTTTCCTCCTCTGTAAAATGTCTGATGATGGATTGTGAGAGTCAGGCCAGTGAATGCACACGTAGCACCAAGCACATAGCAGAGCCTCAACCTCCAGTGTTGGTTGCTGTGGCCCACGCAGGCCCCAGCACTCACCATTCCCGCACACCCCAGTGACTCTACTGAGGGTGAGGAGCCTGCTCTGCCCTTGCAGGCAGGAGGCGCTGGGAGCAGGCCTCGACCAATGAAGCATGGCAGTTGATGACAAAGAATCCAGCTCCTTTGCACCTGGGAGGAGGAAACACCTTAGTGTGTTTGACACACCTCCCTGAGGTCCTCAGTGGTACCACGTCCCAGGTGCCCACAGCGATAATCGATCAACCTGTCCTCTGGGCTTCCTTCCCTTCCCTGTCTCCTCCCCACTGCCCCCTCGATGCTCCCTGGGACTGCCTCCCAAATAATCTGTTGGCACTCAAATCCTATCTCAAGGTCAGCTTCTGAGTGAGCCCAGACTAGACAGGTGTTATATTATACTTAATATCATAGAGATGTTATTATGTGTAATTATCATGTACCATTATATGTGATCCACATGTTGTTGTTACTCATCAGGAAAAAGAGAGACTGAGACCCCAAGAGCAGTGGACAGAAGGACAAATAAGAGGGAGCAGTGGTCAGACACACAGATGTGCCGATAAGGCAGGACACCAAGAGTGGCAGCCACCATCCAGGCCAGGTCTTGTGGCTCTCGGGTTCCAGAACAGCTTCCTTTGACACGTGTGTCATGGACATAAACTGCGAGACACCTCTCTCCCCTGAGCCGCCTGCCCTGCCCAGGGGTGGGGGGTCGGGGGGCATGGGCAGGACCAGTATGTCTTTTTTTGTTTCTTTTTTTAACTGTATTTTTCCTTTATTTTTAATTGTGGTAAAATCATATAACATAACATTTACCATCCTCACTACTTTTAAGTATACAGTTCAGTAGTATTAAATACATTCCCAAGGTTGTGCTACCCTCACCACCATTCCTCTCCAGAACTCTTTTTATCTTGCAAAACTGAAACTCTGTACCAATTAAGCAATAGCTCCCCACTTCCCCCCACCCAGCCCTGGGTAACCCCCATTCTACTTTCCATCTCTATGTATTTGACTACTCTGGCAGGATTCTCATGTACGTGGAATCACACAGCATTTGTCCTTTTGGAACTGGCTTATTTCACTCAGTATAATGTCCTCAAGGTTCATCCATGTCATAGCATGTGTCAGAACTTCCTTCCTTTTTAAGACTGAATAATATTCCTTTGTATGTAAATACCGCATTTCACCACACTTATGTATACACCACATTTTATTTGTCCATTCATCTATCAGTAGACACTTGGGTTGCTCCCACCTTTTGGCTCTTGTGAATAATGCTGCTATGAACACGGGTGTATAGGTCCAGAGTTTCTCTACTCTCCAAGTAGATGCCCATCAAGCTAGTGAAGTGATACTTGAGGAGGGCAGCAAGCCCCAGAGTGCTTTCCAGAAGGTCCTATAACTGACTTAGGACACTGGAAGTCTGGAAAACAGCTAGCTGTGTCTTCTGGCTTCCTATTCCAGGCCATTGAGGCAATTGGGGGACTATGGGAACCCTCAGAGTCTGCTAGGGAAACACCTAGAAGACCAGTTTTTGAAGTATCAATGAAATCTGCTCCCAGTTTATAATCTGGTGGGTAGAGAAAATTTATGAGGTCCACAGCAACTCGCTTTTGTATTCTAGCTCATTTTTGCAGGAGAAAATCAAATGTCACAGCTGGGATGTGGTGATGATGCCTGAGGCAAATTAAGGGAAGATAATTTGGAGCGGAATCTCAGTTGACTCTTGGTGGCTAGAAATGGGTGGAAAGTTTGTAAGACAAACTTTAACACCAAGGCAGAAAATAAGACGGAAGCGAGAGGAAAGAAATGATAATGATGTGACAGCTACGGTGTCATGGGTACTGCCCCACCCGTATTCCCCAAATGCTGACTGCCAGTGGCTTCATCCCTTTCTCTCAAAGCTGCAGAAGCTCAGCAGGCATGCAGAGGAATCAACACCCCCAATCAACCACTGACAAGTTGGAGTATAGACACTCCAGCTCCCTCACCCCTGGGGTGGGATAATTTTCTGCCACACCCCACGTGCCATGTTTCCTGCAGAATCGACCTCCGTTTGCCCACAGTGGGTGCTGGCTTCCTAACACCCTTTATTGGTTGCCTGGCCTCCCTCATCTGATTTCCCCCAACTCCCTACAGTGCATCTCAGAATTTGCCTGTGGAGGAAGCCAAATTGAGGCAATCAGGCACCTGCTGAGGTAGCACAATTGGGCACAAGCTAGAGGCACTACATGTGTTGTGCAGATATGGCACAGCTTCTATCGAGAAATGAAAATAAATGACACTGCTCATGCATGAAGGGAAAGGTCAGCCCTTTGTCTCAAAGCAAATGTCCGAGATGACAAAGGGAAGGGTGTTCCAAATCTGAGGCCAAGCCAGGTGAACAGAATGTGACTGAGTGGGTCTTTTTCAGAACACATTCTCTGACAGAAAAGGAGGGAAAGGCCAATTTTCCAACAGAGGTAGAACCAGGTTCCAAAGCAGATCAAATGCACATTGATTGTCTGGGGTTGGGCCCCTTGTTGAATACACATTCCTGGGAGAAATAGTTTTGCCAAAGTGGTCGGGGTTTAGTCTGCCCCCTTTTGCAAATCTGCCCCTTGTTCCAGGATTAGCCTGAATTCACAGGTTAAGAAGAAACCCTTCAAGGAAGGGCACAGGTGAACTCTAGTTAAGTTTGGAAGGTGGATCATTAGCATCTCATTAACGACTCTAATCTCTCACAAACACAGAGAAGGCACAGAAAATCACTGCCTGAGCCATGAGCTGCAATTGCTTCTGTCCCTCTAAGCAGGGGGAAAACAGGCCATGCTTTGTGGCTTCTTAAAAGCCCCATTTGTTAATGAGGTTTCCTAATTTAGGGCAGAAGAAAACTTTTGGGTTATTATTAGGCCACAAATGAAGGCATGTGTTTCATTTAATCGCCCTACTTAACAAAAGAAACTTTGCTTTTGTAAATTAAAAAATTATTTTTAAGTGTTAGAGGCCTCTGGGTAACCTTGAGTGAAGCCTCAAACGTGATCTCAGGCCTTGGTGGCCAACCTATAAACTTAACAAGCTGGAGCAAATGATCCCAAAGGTTTTGTCCAGCTCTAACAATCTATGGTTTGGGGCAGGTGGGGGGCAGACAAATGTTTCCAAGGCCTTGTTCAGCTCTAACAACCTATGGTTTTGTTTATTCCCTTCCCCCACCCCCATCCAACAGAGATTCCTTGGAGATACTGAGCCTTCAAAATCCACATGTTAATTTTTTCTCTTATTTCTAACTCTTGGGGTCTTTAGATACTGTTGGGGACCACAGCACCTCTTGCCTGCTTGGGATCTCCAAGCAAGTTCCACACAGAGCATCCCCTCTGTGGGCCAAGAAACTCAAAGAAAACAGCAAAATCATCTCTCTGCCGTCTATGAAAAAAAAAGATAATTGCCTCTGTCAGTTCTGCCTGTTGAGTCACCACGCATGTGTTGGAGGTCGTCTTAAGAGGAAGTTCGTGGTTACTGGAGAGGGGCAGCCCCACATTAGGAAGGCTTTAAAACCCATACTCATAAAATACAATGATAGAAAAATTCATCTTTGCGGTTTATAACCAACAAAATCTGCGATGTCTCTTTTATGGATGCTTTAATGTTCTCTGCAGAGCGGTGAGCAGTTGACCCTGGGGCAAGTGTGGGGTTGAGCATCTCCCTGAACGGAAACAGGAGGTGGAAACCATACCTCCCCAAACAGGGAGGGGCCCTGTCCAGGCTGTTAAGCCAAACCCAGGCTCCACGGGTGGCTCATCCTGGCACGTTCTCAAGACCCCCGGCTGCTCACAAAATAAGGTGATTACGTTTGGTTTGAATTCAGTTCTACAACCCAGATGTTTTGGGCTTTCCTGTTGTATGTTTGTTCTGGAAGGGAGGTGACCCCATAATGACCAGCTACCCTCATGGGCTGTTTGAAGTCACCATGGAGACAACAAAGGGTGTCTTTTAAGGCTCTTTTTGTGGCATTCACTCTTCTTGGTACTGGCTCTTGACCCAAAGCCACCCCCCATTCCCAACCCTAACCCTAACTGCCTTGAGGAGCCTGGACCAGCCCCTGGGGGAGTCATGAGAGGCCCCCAAGTGCCCACTGGGAGCCAGGAAAACCCTTGCCCCTGAGGACTTTGTGCCAAAACCCAAACCCTGCCTCCCTTCCGCCTTCCCAGTTCCTCCCAGTCATGGCCTCCCAAACCTGCTCTCTGCCTGTGTTCACTGACTCCATGAATGGCATCAATATCCTCTAATCTCCAAGGTACCAAGTCAGAAACCTGTGAGTCATCTTTGATTTCCATCAAACCACTGTCATTTATCCTCCTGATCCTCTTCAGTCTTCAATCTGTTCACCCAGAGATGCCACAGGATAGACAGGATGTGCACTGTGCAATTTGAAGGGGTGTCACTCACACTGTGGTCCATGAGAATGGTGCCCCCTAGAGGTGGGCAGTGGGAAAGGGCCCTTTCCACTCCTTCCTACTTCCATCATCTGAGCTCTGACCTCATCTTTACCCCAGAATAGAGCCAGCCTGGTCCAGAGGAGGGCAGTCCTGGCACCTGCCTTGAGTCTTGCCCCACCCATCTAGTCTCCACAGAGTCATCTACTGAAAAGCCACGTCTTACTACTCCACCCCCTCCCTCCAGTGGATCCCCATTGCCTTCCAGATGAAACTCAAACTCCCTAGCAAGGCTTACAAGACATACAAAGCCCAGTGTGACCTGGCCCCTGCATCCCTCTTCAACTTCAACTTATGTCTACACGACCTGCTACAAGCAACTATGTTCGCTACGAGAAGCCATATGAACATTTGGAGATTCTCAGACTCTCCCACATCATTGCTCACCTTTGGGCCTCTGCATGTATTGTTTCCTCTGCCTGGACCTAGACTACCCAGCTCTTTCCACCCCACCTCTGCCCCTTGCTTCATGGTCCATCTAGCTAAACTCCTATGCATCCCTCAGGACCCAGCTCACATATGACCTCCTCCAGGCTGTCTCCCTGACCAGCCTCGCCTGCATCCTCCCTCCCCCAACTTGAGTCTAGCCTCGCTGCTTCGCCCCTGGGCCTTTAAGGGCAAAGAGCAGATCAAATTCATAGACTCAATAAATAGTTGCTGCATGCCATAAGGGGGGGTCTCCCAGGCCCCAAGCCTCACCCCTGTGAATAGTTGAAGGACCTTCTGATACAACTCTCTTCCCCCAGAAAGAATTTCTTTGCGGCATGCCCACCCCAGGCAGCTCCCAGCACCATGCGAAACCTCATCAGCTCAGTCCTGGCCTCTGCCCTTGCTCCCAGCCAGCCCTCCCCTTTGCCTCCCTGTTCTCCGCCCCATCAGCCTGGCCTTTCCCAGCCTCCGGTGGCCAGGACTGTTTCTGCTGCTCTCTAATTACCTGGTGGAGATTCTATCTCTTCCTTTACAGATTGTTCCTGCACAGTAAACAGAAACCACCTGGCGGAGATCCAAAAACCAATCATCCTACGAAGTTACCACCGGCTCCTTGGAAGAAAAAGGGACCCATGTCCTGCCCTGGCCTCTCTCCTCCCAAGCGTCCTGACTCCTCCGTGAACTTGTTATACTCTATTTCAAAAAATATGCCTTGCTCTGTTCAAATTGCAAAGGGCAAACACATTTAATGAAGTGCGAGACGACCCATTTCCTCCAAGCATCCTTCCATGTTTCCCGTAATCATAACACTTTGCCTCTTTATGAAGCCTGGTGGCTCCTATTCCCGGAGTCAGCAGCCTCCTCCTGCCCCAGGGAGGAGTCTTTGGCAGATCACAGCTCCAGATGTCATCCAGGTATCCTGCTCAATCTGTTCCTAACTGAGAGTTTGGGGTGGGAACCCTGGCATGGGTGTTATCATCCGAGGAGGGAATGTGGGCCAAGAGCCTCCAATGGCTCCATGAGCCTAAGGGGATGCCAGGTGACACTGATCTGTTCCAACCAAGACTCTTGGGAATCGGCTCGGTGACCTCCAATGACAGTCCTGGACTCTGGCACTGAGAGGGACCCTGGAACCTCTTAGTGAGGGCTCAGAGTGGGCTTTGCTAAAGATGCCTCACATGGGGACGGGACATCAGTGATACGGTTAAGGGGGGCATGTTGACGAAGGGAGTTGGAAGGCCCTCTGCAGCCACATCTACCTAAGCACCTCCTTGGTTCGCTGTTTTATGCATTAGGCTTCCGTATACATGGCTGCCATTTTTGAGCATTTACTGTGTGCCAGGAACTGTGCTGAGAGGTTTATGTGCCTTATCTCATGTCTTCCTCCAGCCAGCCCATGTAGAAGGAGTTATTATGAGCCCCATCCAACAGGTAAAAACATTGAAACTTTGGGCAGCTGTGACTCACCCATATCATAGGGCTAGTCCACCAGGGCACTAGGACTCTCCCTCAGGCCTGTCACACACTGGACCCTATGCTCCTAATCACCAGGCCACGCTGCACAAACTCCCAACTGAAGAAAGAATCTGTGGCTTAAAAAAAAGAGAGATAACACTTCACACCCATTATGATGGCTACAATAAAAAATAAGTAAATTAAATAAACCAAAATAACAAGTGTTGGCCAGGATGTGCGGAAACTGAAACCCTTGTGCACTGCTACGAAAAAAGTATGGTGGCTCCTCAAAAAATAAAACACAAAATTACCATATGATCCAGCAGTTCCACTTCCGGGTATATATCTAAAAGAATTGAAGGCAGGGACTCAAAGAGCTGTTTGTACACTCATGTTCACAGCAGCATTATTCACAGTAGCCTAAAGGTGGAAGCAACCCAAGTGTCCATCAATGAATGAATGGATAACAAAAATGTGGTCTATACATAAATGTGGCAAAACGTGGGATATACGTACAAAGGAATGTTATTCAGTCTTAAAAAGGAAGGAAATTCTGGCACAAGCTAGGACACGAATGAACCCTGAGGACATTACGCTGAGTGAAGTAAGCCAGTCTCAAGAGGACAAATCCTGTATGATTCCACTTAGGTGAGGTTCCCGGAGTAGTCACATTCGTGGAGACGCAAAGCAGAATGGGGGTTGCGGGGCTGAGGGCAAGGGAATGCGAGTTATTGTTTAATGGACGTGGCGTTGCAGTTTTGCAAGATGGAAAGAGTTGCGAGCCGGAGCCGGGTGGTGGGGACCGCAGCACCACACTGTGAATGTACTTAATGCCACCGAAGAGTACGCTTAACAAGGGATAAGATGGCCAACTTTATGTTACGTAGGTCCTACTACAGTTTCTTAAAACCAATTTCTCCATTCTTTAACTGAACATCTTGGGGCCCAGGCAGGAAAGCAAACTGCTGTGGACAGCCGAGGCATGCTGAGCCCGACAACGGGGGAGCGAACTCTGCACCTCACCTTGCGGTGTCGCTGTCCCTTCTCGCTCCCTGCGACGCCGCCCGCTGACGGCCTGGGGAGCGGCGCCTCCCCCGCCCTCCCGCCACATTCCCCACCCGCTCCGCAGGGCCACCGCGCAGCCCCCGTGGTCCCCCGCATGGCCCCCGGGCCGCAGAGCTGGTGCAGAGCTTGTGAAGGGGCTTCCTGGAGAGAGCTGCGGCCGCGATGAGGGGCGAAGGGCGGCGGCTGGCTCCCCCTGCCCCGCAGCGCCCCGGCTGCCCGGCCTCGGAACGGTCCACACCGCCCGGGCCTTCCCCGCCGCTGGGAGCGACTCCAGCTCCACTTCGGCTCTCTGGCGCCACCTTGTGTCAGTTTCTTAAACAGCCACAGAGGTAAGCATTTTGTGTGTGTGTCTCTGATAACATTTTTTTATGACTTGAATAATTATATTTATTTTTTGTATTTTCTAAATATCTCACATAGAGAACACATACATTATTTTAATGTTAAAAATAGCTAGTAGTCTGTTTAATTAGACAATTGAAGAAAACAACACTATTATATGCAAACTGATACATTTACTTTTTTTTTTTTCACCCTGAGATGTAGGGACTATAGGACTTCGAGTAAATTTATACGCAATAAGTTGCTAAGTGGCCCTCTGGATGTTTTTTATTTAGGAAAAATAATATTCTAATAACATTATTTTTAAAGTACAAAATAGTTTTCAACGTTTTCTTTTTTTTTTTTAATCCAGGCTCTAAACCAATATGATCAGCGTTTTACTGCAGAAAATATTCTCTTCTCTAGAAGGAGGCAAAGTTTACCCATTGTTCTAGCACTGTGTGAGCAAGGCTTTGGTTTCCTGAACATATTCATAAATATTTCAAAAATAATCTTAAGTATAGAAGTTGGTTTTAGCAGTCTTTCCTTTTGCAGAGAAACTACCTGTGAAATAAAAAGAAATAAAAATGAATGTTTGTGTTTATAGATTCATCAGAGCCAGATGAGGAGCTGAATAAGTAAAATATATTATAAACCCTTGTTTATGTAAACCCTGCTATCTTGACTCAGCATGCACAGTGCAAGTGGGCACAACTTAAACAAATGCAAGTAGAATTGTCTTGTTAATATAAAGGCAAATGCAGTCCAGGGACACCCTCATGATGCTAATAACTGAATCCATACTTACAGATCTACTGGTCTGTGGGCTTATGTTGCTAAAAGCAAAATGGATATCTCAAATGGGAAGAAGAGGGAGCAAATTAACACATAATTGTGAAGAGAAATCAATCATTGTTTAATCTAGCAAAAGTGATTCATCTAGAAAGTCTAGTATCTGAATTTTAAGTACCAACACCTCACAAGTTGAAATGAGTCTTTCTAATTCTTATGAAATTGCAAAGAATTCTTCCTCTACTCCACAAAGAAATAAAGAAATGTAAGGTGCTTCTGGCAAGTTACACAGGGGAAAGGGGGAAAAAAAGCCACTTTGGAGTTATAATACCACCTCGGGTTATCAGTGAGTGTCTTTAAGAGGGCTTTAAATTATCTGCTCTGCACACAAGAAGCCTTAAGCTGAAGGGAGACTCACAGGACTCAGACACAGGCTGCATCCTTGAGATCCAGCCGGGTTTTCCATCGACTGACTCCACTTAGAGTCCATAGAATTCAAAAGAACAGAGAAGCAATAGGACCCTGGGGCGGAGGAGGAAGCTGGGACCTTCCACACTTCAGGCCCAGCTGTTAGCCAAGATTAATTTACAAAAGCAAATCCTTACAACTTGAAGTAGAGAACGTCTCAAAACGGAAAACACAATACTTCCACAGCAAGAAGGAAAGCAGATGGAGGCCTCATGTTTTTTCTTTAAGTAAGTGTCACATTTCCTAAAAATGCTCGTGGTATCATCACTGCAGTAAAAGGAGTCAGGCGCTGAGGTTGCAGAGCTCTGAGTTTATAGTCTGCCTGTGTCGCTGTCTGTGTGACTTCAGATGGCTTCAGCAGCAGCTCTGGACCCCGGGGTCCTCAGCTCCTCATCGAGATTAAGAAAACCCACCTCAGGGAATTGGAAGGAACAAAAGTGTAGCATCCCTACAACAGAGCCTGGCCCAAGCAGGTGGTCGGTACATAGCAGGTGCCATTCTGATGATGCAATGATAAGAATGACAGTCCTACTATTACTGAAACAAAGCTGCCCCCTCTTCTAACTGGTGTTCACATTCACAGCTAACATTTGTGGGGCACTTACTATGTGCCAGGCACTGTGCATCAAATTATTTCACTTAATTCACAGGGCACCCGAAGGTAGCTACAGATAATACCCCACTTTACAGATAAGGAAACAGATTCAGAGAGGTTGGGTAATGTATTAGTCGGGGTAGACTAAACGTTATAACAACCCCAAACCTCATGGCTCAACATGGTGAAGGCTTACCTCTCCCCAACATCCTGGGCGGCAGGAGCATGAGAGGAAGGTCTCGCTCCAGCAGTCATTCAGGGAGCCAGGCTCCTTCCATATTGTGACTCCTCTATCACCTGCCCCTGTGTCTGCTGTTGGATTTCCTGCTTATAGCTACAGGTAAGGGAGAAGAGAGTGAGAAAACCCACAGCTCTTACCCACCTCAGCCAGATGTGACATGTGGCACTTCTGCTCAGTCACCTCTGCTCAGAGCCCAGCAGGTAAACTAGTCTCTTGACCCCACCTAGATGCAAGGGGCTGGGAAATAGTCCACTGGTATTCCTAGGAAGAAGAGGAGAACAGAAATCGATATTGGCAAGCAGCAGTAGTTTCTACCACAATGCACTTGCCCTAAGGTCACATGGCCAGTAAAAATGGACATGAGATGTGAACCCAAGCAGTCTGAGTCCAGACTCTGATCTCCAACCATGGAGCTACACTATTATCTAGGGAACTGTGGAGGTTTTTAAACAGAACCCCAAAATTCCTTCTCATTCCTCTAATCAAGAGGTGGGTCAATGTTGAATCTGGGTTCCATTAGTCCTTGACCAATAGAATGCAGTAGAAATGACACTATGACCATGTCCAGGGTCCTAAGACACTAGCAGCTTCTACTTCCTATCTCTTGGAACATTCACTCTTGGAACCCAGCTGCCATGCTGTGAGGAAGCCCAAGCAAGTCTATGCAGAGAAACCACATTAGCTGGCCACCTGTATTTGTTTCGGCTGATAGCTAAGGAGGGGGTCCCAGCCACCATCCAGAATCAACCACCAGCTATGCAAGCCAAGATGCTTCCAGATTCCACCAATCAAGTCATCCTCAGCTTTTGAGTCTTCCCCGCTGAAGCCCAGATATCATGGAGCAGAGGTAACTCATCATGGCTATGCCCTGTCTGAATTCCTCCACTCACTTCCAAGGACCTTAGGTCACGTGGATCCTACTTTCTCATATCTCTTGGTCCCTCTGATGGAGAAATCATCTCCTCCATAATAAGATAGTATTTCTTGTGATTAGAAAAGCAAAGTTAAACTTTGAACAAAATGATGGATACAGAATGCTTTACTAGAAAGATATCAGAAGCTGCTTTCAAACACTTGTTATCAGCACCATCTATAAATAGCCCCTTTAAAGTATACTAGGTGTGACTCTTAGGGCCACCCTTCTTTCCCCTTCTGGATGTCACAAAGTGTCCTCTCCTCTGCTGACCACCAGGTCACTCCCAGAGGGTGATGAGTTGTGCCTGTGTGCACAAGAAAACCTACCATTTTGATGTGCTCAAGAGTTCTGCTCCTTTACACCCTCACCCAGCCCATCTTCTAGGCTCTGCTAGTTGGTGTTGAGGACCTGGATAAGAGATAAAGAGCAAATGTCTCCTTGCATAACTAGATTTGGTCATGCCTCTCCTGGTGTTGGTTGACATGGTTTCTCTGACCAACTGTGAGTAGGCTCTGATGATCCCTGAAGGCCTGTCTTCAAATGATGATTTGACTCTCTTATGGGGTCATGTGGGACATCTTTTTTGGGAAACAGGTGCTGTACAGTTCTCTGACATGGGTACCCTGGCCCTGGCACGGCTCTTTCACACCCCCCTCAACTCCAGAACCCCGGCTCCAGAATCACAAGGAAAGGTAGATAAAAGAAGCCACTTGGCTGGGCATGGTGGCTAACGCCTGTAATCCTAGCACTTTGGGAGGCCCAGGCAGGAAGATTGTTTGAGCTCAAGAGTTCAAGACCATCCTAAGCAAGAACGAGACCCCATCTCTACTAAAAATAGAAAAAGTAGCTGGACATGATGGTACACACCTGTAGTCCCAGCTACTCAGGAGGCTGAGGCAGGAGGATCACTTGAGCCCAGGAATTGGAGGTTGCAGTGAGCTATGATGACACCACTGCACTCTACCTGGGGCAACCGAGTGAGACTCTGTCTCAAAAAGAAAAAAAAGAAAAAGAAGAAGCAGCCACTCATTACACCCATCTACCTAAATCGGGGGCCTCCAACATTCCTGGTCCAAGGAGCACTGTATTGCTTACCATTGCTTTGCCACAAAACAAGTTGCCCCAAAACTCAGCAGCTTAAAACGACAAATATTTACTGGATAAGGAATCTGGGTATAGCGTAACTCAGTTGTCTGGCTCAGCAGCCTTCTCACAAGGCTGAAATCAAGGTGTCAGCCAGGGCTGCAATCTCATCTGAAGGCTCAGGGGGGTACGGATCTGCTTCCCAGCTCACTCACTGGCTTTTGGCTAGGAGCACCCTCAATTCCTTACCACAGTATTGCAAATGACTTCCCAAGCCTGGCTTTTATCTTTTATCTCTTATCTCTGTGCATGAAAAAGGAGCATATAAACATTGTTTTCTGATGCATTTTTTAATGAACATATATAGATGTTCAACTCCACCATAGGTTAAATAATTATTTGAGGCTAGCCCAGGCAATTTATATATTTTATGTAAGGAAATATTGCCCAAATCCTAAAATCCAAGTATTTAAATGAACATATATATAGCATAATCAGTTCTTGAGTTTCATATTCTTACACTTTAGTACCATAGTTTTTAAACTTTTATTTTTAAAGCACCAAAATAACTCTTTTATCAAGTAAGAGCTTAGCAGTGTCTCCAAAATGAAAAAAATATACAAAAGTGCAGCTTCTGTGCTAAAGGTGATAAGATCAGAGTCCAGCCTGTTCAGCCTGCTCCTCCCTCCTTTGGATTTCCCAGGATCCTCTGGGGAACTCTGGGGCTCCCTGGAACACAATCTCATGTTCATAAATTAATCTGCATTTTCAAGATCCAACACTAGAGGGCCTACGGCTGAGCCTCAGCTGTGCTCCAGATTCATTATTGTTTGTGCCCAGGATGATAAAGATTCCTGTTGCAAATGCCATTTGAAGAGTTCCATTTCAGATCACAAAGTTCAACTCTTTTGGAAACATAATTTTCCATTTAAGCAAAAGTCGCTGTAGTGCACCCTGGGAAATTAAACAATGTAGTAACAGCATACCTCGGTGAGATCAGACTACTGCAAAACCCAAACTAGAAAACAGCTTAAAAATTTTTTTGATAATAAGGCAATTCACTTGGGCCTTGATGGTAAACAAAGCATAAGTAAGCTTAGAAAATAATAAAGAACATAAGGAAATAATTACACTATGTTTTCAACATAATGAAACCATCTCATTAAGCCTAAATTGATTTAAAGGTCAACAATGCATAATTTATGTAGGCTCATAAAATGCATTATGTAAACGATGATTAAACCAATATTTCTTTTTTTAATCTCTATCCTTTTAACTCTAGAGATATCAGAGCATTGGTATATGTTATGCACTAGTAACAAATTTAGAAGATACCATGTTTTCCTGTGTTTATTTCTGATAAAAATAACCCAAACCCCACAGACACCAAATTCACTGACATTTTATCCAATTCCACAGCGCTGTGTCACAGGAATCAAAATTGTAAGGGAGGAGCTGTAGGACAGGCTATAGAAGAGAAGAGAAACAGCCCAGGATAAAATATGCTGGTTTCACAATGTGGCTGAGGGCTGTCCTGTATGACTGGGACATACATTTTCAGTACTAGGGAGAAAGAATCCCTGATTCATTCAACTTTCATCTGTTCCAGGCACCAGGAATATAGAAGTGAACAAAACAAACAAAATTCCCTGCTTTTGTGGAACTTACCCTTGTGAGGGGAGACAGTTAACTAACAGGTTGGTTATAAACACTATGGAGAGGTCAATCGGGGAAGATGGAAAGCGACTGTGAGTGGGCAGGGGTGTAGGATTTACAAGTTCTAATAGGGTGGGGAAAGCCTATTCCAGGAAAATAGAACAGAAAAAGGAAAGGCCTTGAAGTAAACGCAAGGAATAGCAGGAAGGTCAGTTTGGCAAGAACAGAGTGATTAAAATGAAAAATAATAAAACCCAAAGTCAGAGGGAAAGGTAGAGTGGGGGTCAGGAACACAATGGAGGACAATGTGGCTGACTACAAGGTGTATGGCCTGAATGTCTGTGTCCCCCCCAACTCATATGTTGAAATCCTAACCCCCAAGGTGATGCTATTAGAAGGGAGAGCCCTTCACGATGGGATTAGTGCCCTTATAAGAGGAGACACAGGGCCTGCTCCCCTCTCTCCTGATCTCCACCATGTGAGGATACTGTCAATGGAAAAGAACCCAAACTCTGTAAATTAATTTAAAGGGGTTTATTTGGAGCCAAATATGTGCAACCATGGCCTAGAGAGCCATGCCCAAGAAGGCTTGAGCAAGTGGTCCCACATGGTTGGGTTACAGTTTGGTTTTATACATTTACAGGGAGACAGGAATTACATGTAAAGTCATAAATCAATGCATGGGAGGTGTACATTGGTTTGGCCTGAAAAGGCAGGACATCTCGAAGCTGGGGATTACAAGTTATAGGTGGGTTTAAAGATTCTTTGATTCGTAATTGGGTAAAGAAATGAAGCTATGTCTAAAGGCTTGGAATGTTTTAAGTTAAGATAAGGAAGTCTGTTAATCCGAGACAAGCCACCAAACATACTGGACATATACCGAGACTCAAGTGATCTGTTAAGTAAATTGATGACCTGAAGGTGTGGTTTAACCTTTGTCTTACATGGCCTTAGGCTTGTTAATGTTTTGTATCTTATTGTCGCAAAGAATAACTTCAAAAGGGACAGGCAATAACCAGGCATGTCTGACCTCCCTTCTCCTCATGGCCTGCAACTCAGCTTTAAGGGTTTGGTTTGTTTTGTTTTGTTTTGGGTTCCCTTGGCCAAGAGGGGGTCCATACAGTCAGCTGGTGGACTTAAGATTTTATTTTAGTTCACAATACAACACGAAGATGGCCATCTGTAAAGCAGGAAGCAGGCCCTCAAGAGACACCAGATCTCCTGGCACCTTGATCTTGGACTTCCAGCCTCCAGAACTGTGAGAAATAACTATTGGTGGTCTAAGTCATCTAGTTTGTGGTATATTCATTATAGCAACCCCTACTGACTAGGACATAAAGATTTGGGTTTTGATTCTGAGAGTGATGTAGTGCCTTATAAGGAAAGGAATAGCATCATCAGACTTATGTTGTAATAGAATTACTCTCCTGCTAGGGTGAGAATAGGCTGTAGGGGGCAAGGGTACAAAAAGGCTTATAACAAAAATACAGGCAAGAAATAACAGTGGCTTGGTAATAGCAAAGCAGCTTATATGAGACTATTCCTCCTGATGATCACAATAATAAACTCTGGGCAAAGTATAAAATATAGCCATTTGAAGACACTGGAGTGTGACCAAAAGCAGGCAGAAAAGGATGGGGATTTGACATTGATAAAAAGGGGAGTCACACCAAGCAAGGCCAACACATAGATGGCCCTTGCCCTCAGGACACACCCCAGTCTATCTGCATGGCAGATGGAGTCAAGCAGAGAGTCTGCAGTCTTATTGGTCTTTGTAGTCAGGAAGGAGCTGCCAAAGCAACTGGTTATTGAGTGGAGGATTCACAGATTCCACAGAATGGAGGAATCATGAAGGAGGGAAACTCAAAATCTCCATGTAAACTCCCCTCATATCCTTGGCTAACCCCTGAGGGGTTAGCCTGAGGGGCAAAACAGCTAGAAGAAAAAAAAAATGCTGAGCTTTTAGCATATGCCCACCACAGGGAAGATAGAGTTCAGAGATCAAGTCCTCTCAAGTTAAAGAAACTTGGCAAAAAACACAGGTCTTTCATTAAAACCCCAGAATAGCAACACCTTAGGAGTAAAGACCACCCCCCAGGACTGAGGTATTCACTGTAGGATTAAAGGTAAAACCAAAACAGACCTGCCCATAAAGGCATAAAATCATGCCTCCACAAAACTAAGGTGATGTGAAGTAATTTAACTACCCTCAAGAACAAAACTCAATATTCTTCAAAGGTAAAAAACATATTTGAGATCCTCCGCAGCACCTCTCCCACAATGTCCTGTATACAATTAAAATATTACTAGATCAGGCTGGGCACAGTGGCTCATGCCTATAATCCCAGCACTTTGGGAGATCAAGGCAGGAGGATCACTTGAGCCCAGGAGTTCAAGACCAGCCGGGGCAATATAGCAAGATTCCATCGCTACAAAAAAAATTTTTTTAAATTAGCTGAGTGTTGTGGCACACACCTGTAGTCCCAGCTACTTGGGAGGCTGAGGCAAGAGGATCACTTGAGCCCAGGAGTTCAAAGCTGCAGTGAGCTATGATTGCGCCACTGCACTCCAGCCTGGGAGGCAGGGTGAGACCCTGTCTCTAAATAAATAAATAATTAATTAATTACTGGATCAGCCAGAGGTTAGACAAGAAAGAAAAAATTACTAGATATGTGAAGACAAAGAAAATGTAAACCATATATATATTCAAAGACTCAAAAGACAATATGGTCATAATGAAGAAACAGATTGAATCATTAGTAAAGAAATCAAAAATCTAAAAATGGAAATCCTAGAACTGAAACTACAGTGTATGAAATGGAAAAACAAGACCAAAAAAAACACTGAATAGCTTAAGAGCAGACTGGACACAACAGAAAAAATAATTAGTGGCCTTGGCAATAGGTCAATAGAAATCATACAAACGCAAGTCTAATAGTATTCACCAAGTTTCTGGAATGACCAATAAAAGGGGCTCCACTTAGAATCAGCCAAGAATTTAATAGCCATTACCACCCCTAGGCCTGAAGAGGCAAGAGGAGAGCAAGGTATCAGAACCCAGAGATAGAGTTGTAGAAAGCCTGACCTCACTCGTGTCCTGCCCTTGATCTGATGGTGCCTCCATTGGCCCAGCCAACCAGAAGCCCAGAGACATTGGAGCACGTTGATTTAGTCTGTAAAAACCCCACAGCACACAGCAGGGTAGAGAATATGGAGAAGGGATCTGGAGGGGCACACAGGGAATATCTAGATTACATATCTAAATACATCCTGGCAAATCATTAAAAAGACAAAAAACAACCAAAAAAGCTCCTGCATAAAAACTAGCAAAAGAAAGAGGTCACTTACAAAGGAATAAAATTCACACATATCCAAATTTCCTGCAGCACTGAATCTCAAAGGACAGTGAAGTAATACCTATTAAATTTTGAGCAAAAATGTTGTAAACAAATATTCTAAAATCTAGTCAAAAGGTTTTTCATGTGTAAAGACCACAGAAAGTTATTCTCAGATGTTTAAGGATGAGAAAACATAGCCTGCACATTGCTTTTAGAAAAAAATAGTTGAGGCCAGGCACGGTGGCTCACACCTGTAGTCCTAGCACTCTGGGAGGCTGAGGCAGGTGGATCACTGGAGCTCAGGAATTTGAGACCAGCCTGAACAAGAGCGAGACCCCGTCTCTACCCAAAAATAGAAAAAAAAAGAAATTAGCTGGGCATGGTGGTGCATGCCTGTAGTCGCAGCTACTTGGGAGGCTGAGGCAGGAGGATCACTTGAGCCCAGGAGTTGGAGGTTGAAGTGAGCTGCAGTGACACCACCGCACTCTACCCGGGGTGACAGAGCGAGGACTCTGTCTCAGCAACAACAACAAAAAATAGCTGAAGACATACTAAAGCCAACTGAAAGGAAAGTCAAAATTAAGAACTCAAAAACAGGGAATTGTGGTTAAAAAGAATTTGTGTAATGAATGTTTCAACTTGGGCAAGGGAAGGCATGTACATTAGAATTATTTGTTCTTTTTATTTTTTTATTTCCAATTGGCAAACACTAAGAGAGATCATAGTGTGCCTACTCCTAGGATGGGAGAGGAGAGTGGAAGTCTTAGAATCTCCAGAGCGACAGTTTGAAGACACTCTCCTTGTTATTTAGGTACTACACTAATGGGTCTTTCCTGCCTCCATTGGGTGCCAAAGTCACTAATCCCATTAGATCATGTCCTATCTGATAGATTCTGGAGTTCAAGGCAAGGCTCCATCCTGCATACTTCACTCAACTGTTCCCATTCTCTATCTACTCATCACCCAGAGTTACATCCTTCACCGTGCAATACATACCAAATCTTGCATGTTTGATTAACTTGAAACAGTAACTGTGTCCTGCCCCAGCACTTTCTAACAGTGGTTATACTTTTTCAGGATTGGGACTTTGTGCAAAGAATCTCTGAATAATCTCCGGAAAAACAGAGTTGCAGTAAGGAATCACACAATGACCAATTTTAGTGCTAAACAACTTAAGAAGTGATTTTCTTATTGAGTGGAGAAAAAAGTCTGGTTGAATATATGCCAGACAATTAACAATGATTATCTCTATGGGTGGAGTTATGGCAGACTTATACTTTCCACATTACCAATTATAGTTCTATAATTGTTTTTAATTTTTTACAATAATTATATTATGTATTTTAATTAGAAAAGCCTTTAAATCTTGATGGTAGTGATGGTTTCACTAGTATATACTTACCCCAAAGTCATTGAGATGTATACATTAAATATGTGCAGCTTTTTATATGTCAATCATACCTTAATAAAGTGGTTTAAAAAAAAAAGAAAAGCCTTTAAAGATAAATAATTATAAAATAAAATAAAATACAAGGGACATAGGAATAGTTAAATGACAGCACAAGGAAGCAACCCAATAAATCCAAAATGGGGGATATTCTCTAGGACAATTGGCCCAGTTTTTGCAACATGACAATGGCAGCAAAAGAGAGGTTGGGGTGGAGGAATTGGTCAAGATGTTAACAGAACTAAGAGACAATAAACAAATATATTAACCTCATTTGCATCGTGATTTAAACAAACCCTTTAAAATAAGACAATTTTTAGAAAATAAGGGAAATTTTATTATGGACTGGCTATTGGATGATATCAAAGTTTGTTAGGTACTATTATGGCATTGTGGCTGTATGAGGCCCATATTATTAGAGATACAGATTAAAATATATGGGGGCACAATGGCATGATTACTGGAATTTCCTTTTAAGAGAAAAAAGGAATAGATGCTTATATGGGAAAATTTGATAATTATTGAATCTGGGTAAAGTATGTGTTCACTGAATTATTCTCTTTGTCTTTGTGTATGTTTGGACATTTTCATAATTAGAATTTTAATGAAACTTTAAAACATTATTTTTAAGGACTGTGTTGCTGATATTTGTAATTGTTGAAGAGAAATTAACCACCAGTAGCAGAGATTATCTGTCATCAAGCTTCATTTTATATTTCGTTTATCTAAGATCTTATGTTCTCCTATGTTCATTTAGCTTAAAAATAAGTACATGTAGCATATTTTCATTATATATAAATTGCAAAGAAAAAAGATTCTAAGGATATTGATGACAACAATAATAATACTTAACATTTATAGCATGCTATGTGCCAGGCAGTATGCAAGCATTTTCTAAGAATTAGCTCATTTATGGACAGCCACAGTGGCTCACACCTATAATCCCAGCACTTTGGGAGGCTGAAGCAGAAGGATTGCTTGAGGCCAGGAGTTCGAGATCAGCCTGGGCAACATATTGAGATCCTGTGTCTACAAAAAAAAAAAAAAAAATAGCTGGGCACAGTGGCGTGCACCTGTAGTCCCAGCTACTTGGGAGGCTGAGGCAGGAGTATGAGGCCGCAGTGAGCTATGATCATGCCACTGCACTCCAGCATGTGCAACAAAGCAAGAGCCGTCTCTAAAAAAAAATTTGTTTTAAATAATAATTAGCTCATTTAATCTTCATAACAGCCCCATGAGGTAAGATGTTAGGATAACTTCAAGAGAAACTAAGTGGGAATTCTGGGCCACCCAACTCAGTCCTGTGGGTCTGGAGGCTTAGCTGCCATGGCATAATGCAATAGATTTCTATCTCCTATCATTTACTAAAGAAAGCTACCCAGTAACAAAGCCTTAAAAGGATTTTCACTTTGTCACTAAATGCTATCTACAATCCTTGTAATTCTGAGTATTTGGTCTTTGCTACTAGACGTGAGCTATGGAACCAAGTACCAAGATGTCTAGAAAGCCCAGCATCAATGTGTCATAAGACACCCAGGACTTGCAAGAAAGGAACCTTGGAGAATAAACATGTATGACTGGGTGAGGCAGCTGTCTTCAGCCTTAATTTGGGACAATTGTGCAGGACCATCCCAGTTCCAGATTTCCCCATGGAATCAGCTGAGGTCTTCATTGAAACTGTGTTGCAGTTCAAATTCTCCCTCTGCCCAAACCCACAGGAGTTCATTCCAAGAGCACTCCCCAGTAAATCTCTGCATGCAATTCTCTGTCTCAGAGTCTGCTTCCCAGGGGACCTGACCTGAGATAGTGACCACCAGCCAGAGTATCTCCTGTCTTCTAAGTTTCTCTCAAGATCCTAAAAGGTCATAATGACCAAAAGCAGTCTCATGGCCCTAATAATGTTGTAAAAAATCATCTCCATTGAACTAAGGAGGCTACAGCTAATATCATATTTAATGGTGAAAATTGAATGCTTTCTCCCTGAAATCAGAAACAAGACAAGGATGTTTGCTCTCACCATTTCTATTCAGCATTGTACTGGAGTTGATAGCCAGTGCAAGAAAATAAGAAAGGGAAATAAAAAGGCATACAGATTGGAAAGGAAAAAATAAAACTGTCTTTGTTTGTAGACATATTCATCTATGTAGAAAATCCTAAGGAATCTACAAAAATGTACTAAAACCGAGTGAGTTTAGCAAGGTTGCAAGATATGAGATCAATATACAAAAATCAATTGTATTTTTATATACTAGCAATGAACAGTTGGAAATAAAATGTTTAAAAACATTTATAATATCATCACCAAACATGAAATATTTAGGAAAATTTTAACAAAATATGTGCAAGACCAGTACACTGAAAACTACAAAACCAAAACACAGCTTAAAGAAATTAAAGAAGACCTAGAAAAATAAAGAAATATACCATGTTCATGGATCAGATGACTCAATATCGTTAAGATATATTTCTCCCAAAAATGTTATATATAGATTCAATCAAAATCCCAGGAGGTTTTTTTCTGGTAAAAATTTACAAACTGATTGTAAAATACAAATGGAAATGCAAAGCACCTAGAATAATCAAAACAATTTTGAAAAGGAAGAAAAAAATTAGAAGACTTACACTACCTAATTTCAAGATTTACTATAAAGTTACATAATCAAGACAGTGTAGTATTGGAAAACAGATAAACATATAGATCAATGGAACAGAAGAGGGTCCAGAGAAAGATCCACACATATACAGTCGACTGATTCTCAACAAATCTGACAAAGGTAATTCAATGGAGAAAGAATAGTTAGTTCAACAAATGATCCTGGAATAACTGGTTATCTGTATGGGAAAAAATGAAACTTAACACCTACCTCACACCATATATAACGTTTAACTACAAATTGATTATAAACCTAAACATAAGAGTTAAAAGTAGAAAACTTCTAAAAGACAATATAGAGAATCTTTGTGACTTTGGGTTAGCCAAAGATTTCTTAAATAGGACACAAAACACATGAATCAAACAACCCAAATGTCCATCAACAGATGAACGGATAAACAAATTGTGGTATATCCATATAATGGAATATTATTCAGCTATAAAAATGATCTAATAACTGATACATGCTACAGCATGGACGAACCTTGAAAACTTTATGCTAAGTAAGAAAATCCAGGCATAAAAGTTTACATATTATATAATTCCTTTTATATGATATTTCCATAGAGACAGCAAGCAGATTAGTGGTAACTAGAGGATGAGGGGGAAGGGGAATTGGGAGTGATCACTTAACAGGTATAAAGTGTTTTTCTGGGGTGCTGAAAAAGTGTTAGACCAGAGAGGTGGTGTTTGCGCAACATTGCAAATACACTAACTGCCACTGAATTGTACACTTTAAAAGGGCTAATTATATGTTGTCTGAATTTCATCTCAGTTTAAAAGAAAAAAATAAGTCATTTAAAATATAAGAAAACTGAGGCTTAGAGAGAGATTTAAGTTTTCCCATGGTCCCTCAGGGCTGTCTGACTTTAAAGACACCCTATTAACCAGCACACTTGGCTGCCCCTGCAGCCTCAGTAATATATAAACAGAGTTATCTCTGGGTTGAAGGAATCTAGAGGATTTACATTCCCTGTATTTCCCGAGTTTTCCGTAGTGAACAAAAAGACATGTTTTTTATAAACTTTCGTACATCACACCATGTACAAGAGTGAAAAAATTATTGTATTGTAAATACTGGACAAAATGCACAATAGTGTTGTCTCTGAGGAATGGATTTAAGCATTGGGTTTTCTGTCTTCTAAATTTCTGTATTATCCTGAATTTTTATAATAGTCGTATAATGAAGTAGGCTGAAGAGAAGGAGGAAATGGAGGGGTTGGTCTTGCTGTCTCAGGGATGGCAGAGGCAGAAGAAAATTTACATATAAGTGGACCCCTGCAATTCAAACCCACGTTGTTCAAGGGTCAACTGTACATGATAGGATAAAAATGGCCCTTTATCTCTGTGTCTTCCCAAAAACACATAACTCCAGTAGAATCATGTGAAAAACATCAGACCAATCCCAATAGCAGGACATTCTACAAAATATCTGAGCAGTACTCTTTAAAAGTGTCAAGGTAATCAAAAACAAGGAAAGTCTGAGAAACTATCCCAGCCAAGAGGAGCCCAGGGAAACATGACAACTAAATTCAATGTGCTATCCTGGATGGAATCCTGAAACAGAAAAAGGGTACTAGGTTAAAAACTAAGGAAATCTGAATAAAGTATGGACTTCAGTTAATAATGTATCAATATTGGTTCATTAATTGTAATGACTATACCATACTAATGTAAGATGTTAATAATAAAGGACACTGGGTGTAGGGTTTATGAGAACTCTCTGTATTACATATGCAATTTCAGTAAGTCTAAAACTGTTCTAAAAAGTAAAGTTCATTTTTAAAATACTGAGTGGGGCCAGGCGCAGTGGCTCACACCTGTAATCCTAGCACTTTGAGAAGCCGAGGTGGGAGGATTGCTTGAGCTCAGGAGTTCAACACCAGCCTGAGCAAGAACGAGACCCCATCTCTGCTAAAAACAGAAAAATTAGCCAAGCATCGTGGAGCACACCTGTAGTCCCAACTACTCAGGAGGCTGAGGCAGGAGGATCACTTGAGCCCAGAAGTTTGAGGTTGCAGTGAGCTGTGATGATGCCACTGCACTCTACCCAGGGCGACCAAGTGAGCCTCTGTCTCAAAAAAAAAAAAGAAAAAGAAAAAAATACTGGGTGGGGCAAAAGACACACAGGCAAAAATACAAACTAATAAATGCACAAGGCTTTTTATCATGGCATTATTTGTAATAGTAAAAGATTAGAAACAACTCAACTGTCCATTGGTAGGTGATTGGCTGAACAAACAATGGTACATCTACAGTGAAATACTAACCAGTCATGACATGGAGTAATAAAAGTCTTTATGTGCTAATGTGAAATAATTTCCAGTATGCACTGTTAACTGCCAAAAGCCACCTTTTGTGTATAAAATAAAAGGAATACAGAAACATATACACACAAATATTTTGTTATATCCGTAACATAAAACAAAACACTAGAATGATAAACTGAAAAACAGCGTTAAGTGTAGGCAAGAGTAGGGAACAAGAGAGGAGACAATGATGAAAGCAAGACTTTTTTCATAAACTTATTAACAGTTTTGGAATTAGAACCATGTAAACATTTTATGTATTCAAAAAATAATATTTAAACAAAAAAGGAGGAGAGTGAAAAACAAGGAAGAAAGCCCCAAGAACTGTAACAAACTAAAACTAACGAACCTAACTGAAGATCAGCTTGCAGGTAAAACCATCTAGAGAAATAAACTATTCAAGCAATTTTAGAACAAGATTTTGACTGTACATACTCCATGAGATATATTCTAAGGACAAAATGAACTGCAAATAAACTTTAAACTTTATTCAGTATCTTCATTTGTTAAAAGTAATATTGAAATTGTGATTTTGAAACTAGTTAGGAAAAATAAATAATTATGTTAATGATATCAGAAACCAAAATTTTCATTATAAGAGAAAAGAGATACAAAGATAAAACCTAAGAAGTTATGTAAAAGCCTTGGAATAATAGATTTGAATTGTAAGTAGCAACAGAAATGCATTTTTTTTTGCCATTGAAAAGGTCAAGAAACAATGAAAGAATCCAAACAATAACAGAGAACATTCATAGCACTCAGATTGTGACCTCTAACTACCATTCCCCACAAAGGTAACCAGAGATCCTGCAGAAATACATAGCTGGTCCCAGGCATAATGAAGGAAGTGTCTGGGATATCTTGCACAGAAATCAAGGAAGTTACCTAAGACTAATGGGGGCATTTCAAAAGGATATAGGAGCCAACTTAAAAGGATCCTCATTGGCAAAAGATGGTACAATTTGAGTACTAAAAAGAAAAATTACTGTGTGGATTAAAATATATGGAACATATAAAAATCCACGAGTTCATATCAATACTAAAAAAAGAAAAGAAAGCTAAAATAAATAATTTCTTTGTTCACAATTAGAATGAGCTAGAGTAACAACTTCTTACTCTGAAAATTTATTATATCTGTCTTAAAAAACTATCTGTTGGGTTACCAAGTAGTCCTAGTCGATGAAGAAACATTCCTCCTTACAAGAAAATTTCAACTAATGAATGCAGAAGAAATGAGAGACTTCAAAATTCACCCATTTGTAACTCCTAATAAATTAATTGATTTAGGAAATAATAATGCTAAAATCTTTAAGAAAAAGATTGATGGATAACTATATAAATGGAAAGATCGGGAAGTCACAATTTTAGCTTCATAAGTTGTATAAGCAGATGTTATGAGCCACCTAACATGATATAATGTCAAATATTCCCATTAAAAAGTTGAACCAGAGTCTACCCAAATCTTCGATCTAACATATGATGTTCAGGAAACATGGGGGTTGGGGAACAAATTAAAATGACACCATGAAGAAGCAATCAGACACATTCAGAATATGTGACATTTTACAGGACATTTGGCTCAATTTCTTCAACGGCTCAATGGTGTGGGAAAAAGCCAATGGCATGGGGAAAAAAACGGGGCATGGAAGTCTTAAGAGACTTAAGAAATGAGTGGATTAATAAAACGTGGTATATATATACACCATGGAGTACTACTCAGGCATAAAAAACAAGGGTGAATTAATACCTCTGATATTATCCTGGATGGTGCAAGAGCCCATTCTTTGAAGCAAAATATAACAAGAATGGAAAAACAAGCACCACTTGTACTCACCATCAAATTGGTACTAACTGATCAATAATTATGTGCACACATGGAATAATACTCATCGGGTATCGGGCAGGGGGGAGGGGGTGTGGAGGGATGGGTATATTCACACCTAATGGGTGCAGGGCGCCACTGTCTGGGGGATGGGCATGCTTGTAGCTCTGACTTGGGCAGTGCATAGGCAATATATGTAACCAAAGTGTTTGTACCCCCATAATATTCTGAAATTTTAAAAAATTTTTTAAAAAATCCAAATACAAAGTATAGATTTTGTTTCAGTCCCAATTTGAACAAACCAAATGTAGAAAAACATTTTTCAAGTAAATTAGGAGGAAAATTTAATATGGGCCTGCTATTAGATGATATTAAGGAAGTATTATTAATTGTATGAGGAATCATTGTAGACAGAATAATGCCCCCCTGAAAGATGTCCACATCCTAATCCCAGGGCCTATGAATATGTTATTTTATATGGCAAAAGGGAAATTAAGGTTGCAAATGGAATTAAGAATGCTAATTAACTGGCTTAAAAATAGGGAGATTATACTGGATTACCTGGATGGGCCCAATGTCATCACAAGGGTCCTTAAAAGTAGAAGGAGGCAGAGGAAAAGGACTCAACCCCCTGCAAATGGCTTGGAAGATGGAGAGAGGCTCACAAGCTAAGGAATGCCACAGTCTCTAGAAGCCAGAAAAGGCAAGAAAATAAATTCATCCCTTGAGCCTCCAAAAAGGAACACAGCCGTGCCAATACTTGATTTTAGTCCAGTAAGGCTAGGACTTATAACCTACAGAATTGTAAGATGATAAATATGTGTTGTTTTACGTCACCAATTTTTCGTCATTTGTTACAGCAGCCATAGAAAACTAATACAGGTATGATAAAAAATAATATGTTATATAAGAAAAAGTCTTTATTTTATAGATGTATATAGAAATACATTTGGAAATATTTAGGGATGAAATGACACACCATCAGGGATTCATTTTAAAATACTAGAGAGGAAAAAAAGACAGAGGAAGAGTGACAGAAGATGTAAGTACGGTAAATGTTAATAGTTGTTGAATTTAGGTCATGAGTATGTAAGGTTCATTATTATTCTCTACTTTTGTGAATGTTGGAAAATCTTATAATAAAAACTTTTATAATTAGGTGGGGCAATTGGATTAAACTTTTTGTTTCTAAGATAAGTGCCTGCCTTCTAAAAATGAGTGCTCATCCACAAATGATGTGTTTGTTCTCCTGTCCACCTTGCACGGTTCTGCATTCTTCAACATGCTTTGAAGCTGCTAAAGGCCAAGTCTCAAAGGCAAACAGAATTACAAACTATGGCCAATTTTTCATTGTTTTCTCCTACTGCTGCTTTGTTGTGTCAACCTAAAATAACCAAAAGGGTCAGAATCTAATTTAAAGAGAGTTTATTCAAGCACAAAGGAATGGAGTCAGTGTTCTGATGTAGGGAAGTTAAGATTTCATTTATATAGGCAGAGATAGAGGAGTTTTTAGCAGGACTACGACATTACTTATGCAAGATTGGCACATAGTTACAGCAATTTGATTGGTTATAGGCAGTGTTTCTTTTTTGGGAAGGGTACATTTAACATTTTTCTTACAAAGGATGTAACAGTCATGGGTTTTCTGTCATCTGATCTAAGCAAAGCAGGACAACAAAAGGGAAGGGTCATTAATTAAGAAGGCAGGAGGCTTTTGTCCCTCATGTTTCTCTCTAGTCATTATATGGAACAAGAAAAATAAGAAAGTGAATTAATCTATAATCTGAGAACAGAAGTTGTAACCATATGTGACTCAGATCACAATCACATCTCTCTCAAGGCTTAAAGTATTTGGGAGGTTCCAACAGCTTTTAAATTATATTTATTTTCACAGTTGGTTGTCCAAACTAATTAAGACATTTCTTCCTGTTGAAATCTTTATTATTTACTGGGCACATGCTAACATTTACTGGACAGTTCCTTGGTGCCAGGCATCAAGTGTTGTACATGAATAAACTCAGTTAATCCTCACATCCCCCCTACAAGTTGATGCTACCATTATCTCCAGAGTACAGATGAGGAAACAGAGGCAGAGAGGTTAAGCGCCACTTTGCCTCCTTCTCACAGCAGGGAAGCGGTGGACCTGGGCTCCCAGCCCAGGCCCCAACCCTGGAATGTGCATACTTAACTTCCGTTCTCATCTGCCTGTCAATACTTACTATTTTGTAATCTGAAAGAGAAAATTTTGTTTTAAAAAACTTTTTATGTACTCTGTGAGTTTCCTACAGTTGAAATTAAGCAACCAATGTTGATATTTTAGCATTTGAATGTGGCTCTTAGGGAGAAATGCCTTGGCCTAATGGTAGAGGCAGATCGTTATTTAAGATCACGGCTTTTGTATTCCTGGGCTTTGTAGGCAAACCTGAGTTCCAACTACAAGGTACTGTCTGCAGTTTGCTTATCTGGAGTTTGCTTGGTTCTGTGTTGAAAGGCTGATAAGTAGACACATCAAGTGCCTGATGCTCAATGCATGGCAGCTCTTATTAATATGAAAATCCCATTTGCAAAGGGATTTTTCTACCCAATTGAATTTGCCCAGTGAAGTAATCCTGTTAGAAACAAAAACCTGTCTCAAGAGACCCAGGAGGAGTTGCAGGTTATTTGCATAGATTTGCAAATCAATCCATAGCTGGTGAAATTCCTCATTAAGGGGTGGATTTCTCCAAGCTGCTGAAATCCAAGGCAGCAAATATTTTGAACCAATAAATTTAATAGACTAGGAATAGCCTCTCACTCCCTGCTACCCACCTCTCCCCTCCAAAAAAAAAAAAATAATAATAATAATAATAATAGTAAGGCTTTACCCCAAACCCAGGTTTTACCTGGAAATATTCTAATTGGGGGTTGGGGGTGTGTAAGTTAACCTGGACATTCATTGGTTGGGGTGTCTGCAGGAGGCAAGACACACCTCAAGCCAGAAGCCCTCCGTGATCTAGAGTTAGCACCCCTCTCTGAGAATCAGATCCTCTAAATGAAGCCCAGACTAAGGGCAGGGGCCACCGGCTCCTCCGGCACCATCTCTTCTCTCTAGTGTTCTCTCTCAATTTTCTTATCTGATTCCCCTCCCCCTACATCCACATTTCCTTTAGTTCCATCCTTCTTTTCCCTGACACTCTTTCCCTCATCTTCAGTGTTCCCATCTGTAAAATGGAGCTAATAATAGCATCTACCTCAAGGATTAAGGAGGGAGGTGGAGAGGTCTAGTACTATACTTAACATAGACTGAATAACCAAGAAATGTTAGCTGCTTGTTTGGGTTGTCTATTACTTCATAACAAACTACCCCATAACTTAGTGGCTTAACACAACCATTTTGTTTGCTCAAGATTCTGTGAGTCAGGAATTCAGAGAGGGCTCGGCTGGGTGGCTTTTTTGCTCCATGTGGCATCAGCTGAGGTTCTTCACTCAACAGCATACAGTTGGTGGCTGGACTGGAGTAGAATTTTCAAGAAGGCTTTGCCCATTTTTGTGGTGCCTCTGTGGTTTTCCCTGTGGCTATTCTTTTTTCACATGGCTAGCTTGGGCTTCCTCACAACATGATGGTCACCAGGTAATTAAACTTTTTACATAGAAGCTAGTTTCTGAAAGGAAGTGTTCACAAGAGGAATGTATGAGCTGCCAATCTCTAAGGCCTAACCTTAGAAGTTACAGAGTCACTTCCATTGCTTTCTGTTGGTCAAAAGGAGTCCCAGGCTAGCACAGATTTGATGGCAGGTAGGGGGAATAGACTCCACCTCTTGATGAAAGAGTGGCAAAGAATTTACAGCCGTCTTTAATCCATCACACTGTTGATTGGCAATCTCTTCCACTTCTATGCTCAACCACTTGGGTATCTTCTAAATTGGCCCTGAAAATTCTCCCAAAACAAGATCACAGATACTTTTCCAAAACGCTAACCTGAACATGTCATCATCTCTCTACTAAAGCCTTCAAGGCTCCCCTTGCCTATAGAAGAGAATACAAATTCCCTAGCTTGGCATTTAAGACCATTCACAAATTGCACTCTACCTCCCCAGCCTGACTTCTGGCCACTAGGCAAACACACATGTACACATACTTTCCCACTAATGCGCAGACACTTCACACAGAAGCATAAACACATATACACACATTCAAACGCATACACACTGTTGTCTGCTGGCTTCACAGAAAGACCACCAGAATAGCCTGTGCATTAAACAAAGCCATATTTTTTACCAAACTGCAGTCAGAGAGAGCAACTTCACCTTGATCAAGCCATAAGAGTGTCCCAGAAGCAGGAGACCAGGGGCAGATTCTGATTAGGTTTTGGTGTTCAAATCCAGTGGTTTAAGGCGGGTCTTTCAATACGAGGATCTGATTAGGACTGGGCAAAGCTCATGATGTTCTAGTTTAGGATTAGAGGCCGCAGGGAGGCAAGAGCCTTAGAGTGAGTCTTGCTTAGTACACAGCTGTTTGGCAAGTGGACTTTTTGCCTAGATGAGCAGCCAGTCGTTCTGAGAAGGGGGCCAAGTGCCCAAATGAGCAACACCTTGTTTGAATAGATTTTCAAGAATTTCCAAAGCAAACAGTGAAGTATTTAATGGATTACAGTTTTATCTTCCTGGGCAAGAATTTTCTGGAATAAATAGTAGTCAAGTTGACACAGGTGGATGCAGTCTTCAGTCCTGGTAACTAACCCATGCGGATCTCAGTCCTTCGCCCATACAGTCCCTCTCACCCGTATCAGCCAGGCGCCAGGTGGCCTTTGTCTTGCCCAGCGTCTGCATTTTCACATCCTCACTATCTTTCCTAATAATGTTTATTTTCTTCCAGTATAAATGTAGTGCGTGCTCATTCCCGGAAAGTTTGAGAATAAAAAGAGTTAGAAGGCATCACCATGTACACATGGGGGTAGACAGAGATAGGGGGTTGTATTATTTTTCTAGGGCTGCCATACAAATCACCACATACTAGGTGGCTTAAAACAACAGAAATCTCTTTTCACACAGTTGTGGAGTCTAGAAGTCTGAAGTCAAGGTGTCGGGAGGGTGGGTTCCAGTTTCTGGTGACTCCCAGTGACACCTCGGCATTCCTTGCCTCGGGGCTGCATAACTCCAGTCTCAGCCTCTGTCTACACATGGTGCCCTCCTCTCTGTTTAAGTCTCTGTGTCCTCTCTTCTGCCTACAAGGACACTGGTCAAAACAAGTCCCACCACAAATCCAGGGCCACCATAAACCTGTAGATCCTGAACTTAGTTACTTTTGCAAAAATCCTATTTCCAAATAAATTCACATTCTGAGGTTCTAGGTGGACATAAATTTTGTGAGGGCCACTATTAAAGCCACAACAGGAGTGTAAGAGACCTATCTCTCCATCTGCCTTACCAGGAAACATAATGTCTAAAATCTTAAATCAAGAAATGGCAATATAAGCACATCATTTGACCTGGGGGAAAAAATTAAAGGCTGGAACACAGTTCCCCAGGAAAGCAGGGGAAGCTGGGCAGCAGACAGCTCTTTTTCATCCTTATAAAGTTTAGTGCCTCTTGACTCTAAATTATCTAATTTCATTTCTTTCATAACCCAAACTAAGAAAAAAATCACTCAGATGCTTTTTCTTCCTTATTCTTTTCTTCATGTATCTGGAAAATTTTTTTCATTTCAAATAAATGAAAATTCCTGTTACCCAGTCATAATTAGAATTAGAACATTGGTACATGTCTTCTCTCAAATTTTTTAAGTCGATCCTACTGTATATCCAATAAGAAATCCAGTTTTGCTCCACCTAACTTTATAATGTAAACATATCTCCATGTTATCTTTGAATCGTAATGGACATTTTTATTGGCAGCATAAAATTTCATCAAGTAAAAGGTCCATCATTTACTTAAATTGATTCCTATTTTTTCACATTATAGATAACACTGGAATAAATATCTTTACTTAATTATAAACAGTTTTTGTTTGTTGTATTCAGATTACTTCCTTGAAATAGATACCAGTTTCTAGAAGGTTATATTACAGGGGGGTGAATGTTTTGAAGACTTTGGATATACTCACCAAATTTTACTCTGAGGGCGGGGAAAGTAATAACCCGTCCTACCACCAGACCATACAAAATGCATACCCCGTTCGTCTTCTCTACATTCTCAGCAAAAGCCTGTGTACGAGGATATTGCATAGGCTTTTCCTGCTGCCCTAGACTGCTACCTGTAGTCCCAAAGCAGAGGACACTCAGATTACCCATAGGCTTTATTAAAAAGTATACAAACTGGCCTTCGATGCTCACATCCAGCCCTCCACCCAGCCAATAGAAGCAGAAAACTGCAATTTGTTCTGGAGAGAACTCTAAAGGGAGGCGAGTTGTCGTCAGCCTGGTGGGAAATGTTGTGATGTTTCCCCTTCTTCAAGCCAAGAGAATCGTCATAGAGACAACAGGTACCTTTGAGGGAGGAGAACAGCCTTTTTCCTCCATGTACTCCTGAGCTGAGAAACTCACAGGTCATCTGGTTGCTGAGGAACAGAAACCTCAGCAACATCAGCTGCCTCACTGGTATGCATTTCTTCCTTAGTTTCAGACCTCTGCTTCTACTCAGTGCAATAAGACATGCCCTGGCCAAGGTGATAGAAGTAGAAGAATTGTCTGGGGTTTCTGGGAAGGCTTTTTAAAGGGCAATGACTCAAGTAAAAGGATTCCCTTCCTCCTTTGTCCTTCCTCCTTCCTCCTTTCTGCTGCCTGGAATGCAGCCAGGATGTCTGGAGTTCTGGCAACTATCTTGGACCATGAGGTGAGTGCCAAAGGTCAACAGAATAGAAATATAGAGGAAGCCCTGATTCCTGATAATCATGGAGCCACCATACAAGTCCTAAACTACTTACATCTGAACTTCATTTACATGAAGTAAATAAACAAATAAACCCTTGTGTGTTGAAATCTCCTTATGGTTTTTGTATATTTGTTTGTTTTACTTTTTTATTTTGAAATTATTTTAGATTTACAAAAAAGTTGCAAAGATAGTATAGCAAGTTCCCCTATATGTCCACCTAGTTTCTCCAAATATTAACATCTTACATTACTTTGGTACATTTGTCAAGATTAAGGAACCAACATTACCTAGCCAGAGCAATTAGGCAAGAGAAACAAAGGGCATCCAAATTGGAAAGGAGGAAATCAAATTATCCCTGTTTGCAGATGACATAATCTTATATATAGAACCCCTAAAGATTCCACCAAAAAACTGTTAGAACTAATAAACAAATGTAGTAAAGTTGCAGGATACAAAACCAGCATACAAAAATCAGTAGCATTTCTATATGCCAATAGCAAACTCTCTGAAAAAGAAATCAAGAAAGCCATCTCACTCAAAATAGCTACCCAAAAAACAAATACCTAGGAATAAATTTAGCCAAGGAGGTGAAAGATCACTACAGTGAAAATTACAAAACATTGATGAAAGACATTGAAGAGGACACAAATAAATGGAAAGATATCACATGTTCATGGATTGGAAGGATCAATATTGTTAAAATGTCCATACTTCCCAAAGCAATCTAAAGATTCTACGCAATTGCTAAAAAAAAATACCAATGACATTCTTCACAGAAATCGCGAAAACCATCCTAAAATTTGTATGGAACCACAAAAGACCCTGAATAGCCGAAGCAATCTTGAGTAAAAAGAACAAAGCTGGAGGCATCACACTCCTGACTTCAAAATATACTGCAAAGCTATAGTAACAAAAAAAAGCGTGGTACTAGCATAAAAAAAAGACACATAGACCAATGGAACAGAATAGAGAACCCAGAAATACATCCACTCGCTTACAGCCAATTGATCTTCAACAAAGGTGCCCAGAACACACACTGGGGAAAGGACAGTGTGGGAAATGATGTGGGAAAACTGAATATCCACATGCAGAAGAACGATACTAGACCCCTATCTCTCATCACCTACAAAAATCAACTCAAAAGGGATTAAAGACTTAAATGTAAGGCCCAAAACTATGAAACTACTAGAAGAAAACAAGAAACACTTCATGACATTGGTCTAGGCAAGGATTTTTTTGATAAGACCTCAAAAGCACAGGCAACAAAAGCAAAAATAAACAAATGGGATTATATCAAACTAAAAAGCTTCTGCACAGCAAAGGAAATAATCAACAGAGTGAAGAGACAACCTACAGAATGAGAGAAACTATTTGTAAACTATGCATCTGACAAAGGGTAAATATCTAGAATATATTTTAAAAACTCAAATAACTCAAAAGCAAAAGAAAACAAATAATCCCACATAAAAATAGGCAAAGGTTGGGGGCACTGTGGCATGTGCCTGTAGTCCCAGCTACTTGGGAGGCTGAGGCAGGAGGATCACTTGAGGCCAGAAGTGAGAGGCTGTAGTATCCTATGATCACTTCTGTGAACTGCACTCCAGCCTGGGCAACATAGTGAGAGCCTTTCTCTAAAAAGCAAGGAAGGAAGGGAGGAAGGGAGGGGGAGGGAAGAAGGAAGGAAGGAGGATGGGCAAAAGATCTGCATAGACATTTCTCAAAAGAAGACATGCAGATGGCCAACAGGTATATAAAAAGCACTCAACACCACTGATCATCAGGGAAGTGCAAATCAAAACACAGTATCATCTCACCCCAGTTAGGCTATTATCAAAAAGACAAAAATAGCAAATGTTGGTGAAGATGTGGAGAAAGGGGACACACTGTTGGTGGGAATGTATTAATAAATTAGTACGGCCACTATGGAAAACTATGCAGATTCCTCAAAACATTAAAAATATTGGTTCCTGTACCCATGTAAAAAAAAATTAAACATAGAACTACCATACGATCCAGCAATCCCACAAGTGTGTATATCCAAAGAAAATGAAATGAGTATGTCGAAGTGATATCTGCACACCCATGTTGCGGCACTGTTCACAACAGCCAAGATATGGAATCAACCTAAGTATCCATCAAGGGATGAAGAACATGTGGTATCTTTACGCAATGGAACATTATTCAGCCGCAAAAAAAGAATGAAATCCTGTCATTTGCAGCAACATAAATGAGCCTGGAGAACGTTTTGTTAAGTGAAATAAGCCAGGCACGGAAAGACAAGTACCACATGATCTCACTCACATGTGAAGTCTAAAAAAGTAGGGAGTAGAATAGAGGCGACCAGAGGCTGGGAAGGGTGGGGGAAGGGGAGAGTGGGGAAGAGGTTAGTCAGTAGGTACAAAGTCTCAGGTAAATAGCAGGAATAAATTCAAGTGTTCCACTGCTCAAGTTGAGTGACTATAGTTAATATATTATAATTTCAAAAGAGCTAGAAAAGAGGATTTTGAATGTTTTCACCACAAAAAAATTATAAATGTCCGAAGTGAGGGATATCCCAATTACCCTAATTTGATTATTATACATTGTATACATGTATCAAAACACCACACTGTGCCCCATAAATACTGTACAATTATTATGTGTCAATTAAAAAGGCTGCACGCCGTGGCTCACACCTGTAATCCAAAAATTTGGGAGGCCGAGGCAGGAGGATCTCTTGAGCCCAGGAGTTCAAGACCAGCTTGGGCAACAAAGCAAGACCCTGTCTCTACAAAAAAATTTTTTTTAATTAGCTGGGTGTGGTGGCAACCGCCTGTAGTCCCAGCTACTTGGGAGGCTGAAGCAGGAGGATCACTTGAGCCCAGGAGTTCAAGGCTGCAGTGAGCCATGATGATGCCACTGCACTCCAGCCCAGGAGACAGAGTGAAATGAGGCCCTGTCTCATTTTTAAAAAGAGAGAAAAAGCAACATTGGAGCATTACTGTTAATTTGAATTTCACCAGCTTTCCCGTAATATTATTTTTCTCTTCCAGGATCCCATCCAGCGTGCCACATTTAGTCATCATGTCGCCTTAGTCTCCTCCAACCTGTGACAGTTTCTCAGTCTTTTCTCTGGCTTTTTAAGACCTTGACCTTTTGAAGAATACTGGTCAGCTGTTTTGTATAACGTCCCTCTGACTATGTCTGATGTTTTCTCATGATAGACAGAGTTTAATTGTTTGGGGGAAGAATACCACAGAGGTGAAATGCCCTTCTCATTGCATCAGATCAGGGAGCACGTGACATTAACATGATTTACCACTGGAGATGTTACTCTTGATCACTCGGTTAGTGCTGACTGCCAGGTTTCTTCAGTGTAAAGTTACTGATTTTTCCATTCTCCCTTGTTTGGAAGTGAGTCACTAAGTCAGCCCACACTCAAGGGGAGGGAGATTAAGCACCACCTCCCGGCAGGCGGCAAAATCTACATACACTCCTTAGAATTATTCTGTAAGGAAGATTTATCCCTTCTCCCTCATTTATTTATTTATTCAATGATTTGTTTATACCAGTATGGGTTCATGGATATTTATTATCTTCTTTGGGTTGTGATCTAATACTATTTTTATTTATTGTGTTGCTCAAATTGTTTCAGTTTTGGCCATTGGGAGCTCTTTCAGCTTGGCTCCTATTTTTTCTGATATGCCCCCATCCATATTTCATTGTGAGTTCCATTTTGTTGTGTTTTGTTTTGTTTTTTGACCACTTCTTTACTGTCTGTGGCTACAAGATGCTCCAGGCTTATCTCGTATTTTCCCTGTCCCAACCCTAGAATCAGCCACTTCTCTAAGGAGCCGTGGTTCCTTTTAGTATAGAATAGTATTTAGAAACCAAGATCTGGGCTGTGAGTGTGTTCATTGTTACCAGGGTGTCACTGTTTTCAGCAGACAAAGCTAGGACATGCACGGATATATATCACCATATGTTATTAAACCAGCTTATGGGATTTTCTGTTTTATACTGCCAAAATTTGAGCATTGTTGGAAAACTATAATGCATAACCCCTGGAGTTTGGGGTCTGTCTGCAAACACAGGTACTGATATCTTCTTCCTATCTAGAGAACACTGAAAGTGGTGAGTGGGTTGGGGAGGCCAGGAAAGGGACGGTTGTTTGGAGTTGCTCTTGATTCAGGGGCAGCAGTGGGGTAGTCTTCACTCGCAACATTTGGAGTGACAAGGATGTATCATTTTCCCATGGACCAATGTGTGCTGAGGAAAGTAGCAGGGTTTGTGCCATCCCAATTTTCTCTGTCCAAGAGGGTTGCCTACTAGGGAAAAGGGACCACAGTAGTAAGGTTTTTGGGGCATGTACTACTAGAGTAGGTTTGCCAGATAAAATACAGATCTCCCAGTTAAATTGGAATTTCAGATAAACAATTATTAAATCAAAGGAAATTTGGCCTGAGAAAGCCTAAGTAGTTGCATACTTGAGTTCTTACTTAGGAACTGAACCTAATTTAGTACGTACACAAACTGAAAACCTAACTTAGGAGTATGCTTCTGTAACAATAGCTGAGTCTCAGCCCCAAGCACAGCAGCCATGCTTTCACCAACCACAGGCAGCCAACTGTTCACACCATGGTCAAATAAGGCGAAGGTGGAGCTGTAACCAGTCCAGCTGTTTCTGTACGCACTTCTATTTTCTGTATGTCACTTTCCTTTTTCTGTCCATAAATCTTATCTGACCAAATGGCAGCCCCAGAGTCCTCTGAATCTGCCTGGTTCCGGGGACTTTCCTCATCACAAATCATTTTTTTTTTCTTTTCTTGCTCAATTAAACCCTGTTAATTTAATTTGTTTAAAGTTTTTCTTTTAACAGATTTGATGAGGATCCAAAGTAAAATTCCAGCAACCCCCAGGAACACCAGGCAACCAGGCAAGGTACCCAATTGTGCTCACTCCTGTTTATAACTTGAGGTAGTGGGTGAGTTTTCTCTTAAATTCCAAGCTCTACTAATTTGTGCTCTGAGCTATTCAAGTTCACTTGGGCAATATTTAGACTGTACTGTGTCTAGGATCCGATTGGATTTGATAATTAACTGGATTGGATTCAGTTAGAGGCCTTGGGCCTGAGGGTAGGTACCTTTTTGATAATGGGTTCATCTCAATCCAAGGAGTCTAAGACTCCATCTTCTGGGACTCCAGCTAATTTTATGTATAAAAATTATGGGCCCAGAACATGTGCATTTTCAGAAAAATGGGTTAACCGTACTAGAGACAACTTAGAATTAAGATGGCCACAATGGGGAAGTTTTAATTTGGATAAAATTGTTTATTTGCAAGGCATATTAGAAAAAAGGAAATCAAAAATTTTACAAAAACAATGGGATGTATTCTTTAATTGGGACTCAGAAGCATCTAAAAGACTAAATGAATTAAAAATTGCCTCCTTAATGGATCCTTTGCAAAAAGCAAACAAAAAGCTTAAACAGCAGAGTAAGGACATGATGAAAGAGGGCTGTACTTTGAACTAACCCCAGCTGTTCCTTGTCTTCACCCACCTCTACCTACATACTCTGAGTCCACTAACATTTTTGCTAAATTACCCTTTTACCCCAAAGATGATGACAAAAAAGAAGTTAGACAGATACCTTACAAAGTAAGACTTTCTGATCAGACAGGCCTTCCTGCCATAACCACTTCACCCCATGGTCTAAAACTGAGCTTACAGCCAACGCAAAGGACTTCCCTGACCCAAGGGAAAATTGTCAAGAATTTACTGAAGAATTTAGAATCCTCCTAGGAGCATATGATTCAGGACTCCCTGACCTCTACCAATTTATTCACATGATGTTGAAGCCTGGCAAAGCTTGAAAATGGATGGCACCAGCAGAATGGGACAAACCTGAGGAGGATATTAAAGACCTCCCCAAAATTCCTCATGAGAAGGGCTAAAAGGAGCTAGAAAAATTGCTGAAAACCTTTTAGGTTCAATTCCTACAATTTTTCCACAAAAAAATTGATTGGTCCATCATACAATCTTGCAGACAATAAAAAGGAAGAACCAGTTTCAGATTACAGAACTCACTTAGAAAAGCTGTAAAACATTCTGGGCGCAAAATACGGTGTTTCCTGCGGGGACTGAAAAGGTATTAACTGCTCTATTTATAAATGAACTCCACATGAACTTAGCAGTTTAATTAAAAAACATAAACTGGGACAGGAAGTTACAGATATGATTGATTTGGTGGTCTCAGCTAAACATTTTGAGAGGCCTCTAGAGCAAGAAAAACCCAAACAAGGCTAACAAGGTTATGTCTCTCCAATTATGACAGTTAGGGGGCCAAGACCAAAGGGGATATATCGTCTCATCTTTATTTTTAAATCTCAACCAAGAGGTCCCAGAACGAGGAATTCTTTACCCCAAGGTGTCTGCCTTCATTGCAAACAACCAGGACACTGGAAAAGAGATTGTCCACTTTTATATCAGCCCACCAATAAGCCTCCTCTCTTTAGGCCAGGCTGTTTCACAGCTAGAGGAAACCCAAGAGATTTTAGCTCCCGTGATGATAATCAACATCGACGAGGCACCTAGAGACTCTCTAATTTTATAATACCCTTAAATAAACATGAAGAAACAAGAGTTAAAATAAGTGGGGAATCTTGTACAATCCTGGTGGATATCACAGCCACCTTATCTACCGTAAACACCACTTTAATAAGCCAACAAATCCCTTGGAGTAAAAAGGTCATTTCTATGGTGGGGGTTTTTAATTAAGTTCAAGAGGTTCTCATATCTGAACCAATTGACTTTGGGGTCATTTTCAGAAAAACATACCTTTTTACCATGCAATACTGCTCCAGGAAACTTGCTAGGGTGAGACTTACTTTCCAAGCTGAAAGGGCACATAAAATTCTCCCCAGAGGGAGAAATAACTGTAGCATTTCCTGGCTCTCCTGAACCAGAACTGTTATGCTCTCTTCAGACAAAAATTGATAAGATGGAAACTCAGGCTGTAATACCCCGACATTTCTAAAACACCTGAATGTTTATGGGCCTCTTCCTCAAGTGATATAGGAAGGATTAAAAGTGTGGAACCTATAAAAGTCCAAATTAGATCATTCTACACCTTTGCCTAAATTACCCCAATAACCACTAAAACCTGAAGCAAGTCAAGGCCTCTCACCAACTGTAGAAGATTTAATTATACAAGGACTTAATAATTCTGTGAACTAGTCCTAGTACACTCCAGTCTTATCAGTAAAAAGACTTGTTCAAGATTTACAGGCAATTAATAGAACTGTAATACCAAGATATCCTGTGGTCCCGAATCCTTAAAACTTTATTACCTAATGTACCCACTGATTCGAAGTGGTTCATGGTAATAAACCTCTGCTCAGCCTTCTTTAGCATTCCAGTTCATAAAGAGAGTCAGTATTTTATCACTTTTACTTGGAAAAATCAGCAGTACACCTGGACTGTAATGACACAAGGGTTTACTCAAGCCCCTTCGTATTTTTCCCAGGCACTGCATTGGGACTTAACCCTAGAGTTTCCTCGAAATTCTACTCTTATTCAGTATGCAGATGACCTGTTGTTATGCTCCACCCCTAGAGAGCTCTAAAATGGCTCAGTTTACCTTTTATGGCAACTCCCACATAAAGGTCACAGGCTTTGATGGAAAAACTTCAGTTTTTAAGAGAAAAAGTCCACTATTTGGGACATGACTTGACTGCTGAAGGGATTTCCCTCTTACCTGAGAGAATAAAAGCTATTCAAAGTTTTCCTCAACCTGCAACCAAAAGACAATTAAGAGGTTTTCTTGGATTTGTAGTATATTGCATATCCTGGGTCCTAAATTTTTCTTTAATGGCTTCATCATTGTATGAACTCACCAGAATGCAGTACCAGAGCCTTTACCTTGGGAAGACAGTCATGAGCAGGACTTTAACCATGAAATTGACTTTACAATAGCCTCCAGCTTTATGACTTCCAAATTACACTAAGCCTTTCACCTTGTTCATTCATGAATGTAGCAATCAGGCATTAGGAGTTCTTACCCAAAAATGTGGGGGAAAACATAGGCCCACTGCATATTAGAGCCTGCAGTTAGACCCAGTAGCTAAGGCATATCCTCATTGTTTAAAAGCCGTAGCAGCAGCAGCCAAGTTGGTAGAAGCTTCATCTGAGCTCCTTTTAGGAAATGAACTTAATTTGCAAGTCCCACATGCTGTGGAAAGTCTATTAACTTCCAACCAAACTCAGCATTTTTCAGTAAGTAGACTTAACATCTTACGAAATTCTTCTCCTGTCTCCTTCTAATCTCCATCTAAAATGTTGCAATCCACTTAACCCTGCTACTCTACTACCTCTGCTTGATGATGGTGAAGACCACAATTTCGTAAGTGTAGTATCAGAATTAGTGGCTCCTCAGGTCGATTTATGAGATTTTCCACTGGATAATCCTGAGTTAATACTTTTTGTTGCTTGGTCCAATGCCAAAAACTCAGAAGGAAAATATCATGCAAGGTATGCTGTTACCACCCAAAATGAATTAATAGACAAGGGAACTCTTCCTCAATTTCAGTCAGCTCAACCTGAGGAGCTTTTGCTCTCATCTTAGCTTGTCATATAGCTAAGGACAAGTCAGTAAATATGTATGCAGATACTAGATATGCTTTTGGGGTAGTGCAAGCTTTTGGCATGTTGTAGAAATAAGGGGTTTCTCACTTCTAGTGGGAGCCCCATCAAAAATGGACTCCAAGTAGATGAATTCCTTTCTGCTATTCCGTTACCATCACAGATTGCCATTACTAAGATTGAAGCTCATACCTGTAAACTAAACCTGAATATCAAGGGAATGCCCTAGCAGATTTTTATGATAAATCAGCTAGTGTTGAAATTGTTAGAATGTGCAATTTGGATGAACTCTATAAGATTGATCCAAGTCAACTCCCTTATCATGACCTATTTAATAAATAGTGCAGTGCACCTGATTTGGAAAAACAAAATTGATATCTAAAAGTATGTAAATTCAGTGTTAAGTGTGGACTCACAGGGTGCCTGGACGGCCACCTGGTTCTTCCTGAGTCTTTGAAGCTTTCATTGTTAAAAGCTCTGCACTCCACAACTCACCATGGAACAGATAAAATGATCCAGCTTATGAAAAAAATATTGGTGGGTGACTGTACTAAAATTACTAAAATGGTTTATAGCCAATGTTTGGTTTGTCAAACTTATAACCCTGGGAAAGCAATTAAAACTTCAGGGGATGTATTTCTACCACCTGATGGACCATTTGGACATTTACAGATGGACTTTATTCAGTTGCCACCCTCAACAGAGTGTCAGTTCTTGTAATAGTTGGTACGTTTTCTGGTTGGGTAGAGGCTTTTCCACGTGGAAATGCTGTGAGAGTAGCTAAGAAATTATTAGAAAATGTGTTTCCTTTCTGGAGCATCCCTGGAGAAATCTCCAGCAATAGGGGAACTCATTTTACCGGGCAAGTTTAAAGCAGTTAAATAAGGTGTTACAGACACAATGGCACTACCATTGTCCCTATCACCCTCAGTGTTCTGGAAAGGTTGAAAGAACAAATGGCATCTTAAAACTGAAATTTGCAAAGTTAACTGAGACAATTGAGTTGCCTTGGCCAAAGGTACCACCATTACCTTTATTTTTTTTTCACAAAATTGTTAAAAACTTTATTTACAATTAGAATCATTCAACAAAAAAGCAAAAGCAAATGAGCCTGAAAAGGAACTAAGCTGTTGTCTAGAATGTCCTCAGAACATTGGATACCTCAGTAGCTAAGCTGCCTTTGCACCTGGCTGACATGACAACAGTGGCTCAACATACACAGCAGTTGCACTAACAGGAGCACAAATTTTCCTTTTAAAATTTGCTCACAATAGAGCAAGAAAACAAGGGGAGGGTATAAGTTCTGCCAAAGTAAATGTATTTAAATAATGCACTACCATTGCCTTTAAATGGCAATCAGATCCACTCCCATGGGAAAACAAAAGTTAACCTCCTTTTTCTTTTTTGTTGAGGCAGGGTCTTGCTCTGGCTAGAGCGCAGTGGCATCATCATAGCTCACTGCAGTCTCGAGATATAGGTCTGTAGTTTTCTTTTTCCATTGTATCTTTTCCTGGCTTTGGTCAGGGTGATACTGGCTTAAATAATCCTCCCACTTCAGCCTCCCGAGTAGCTGGGACTACAGGTGCACACCACCACGCTTAGCTAATTTTTTATAGAGACAGGGTATTGCTATGTTGCTCAGCCTAGTCTCAAACTCCTGACCTCAAACGATCCTTCTGCCTCAGCTTCCTGAGGTGCTGGGATTACAACCATGAGCCACCGCACCTGGCCTGTAAATTGATCTCTTATGATATAGTCACTGAAAGGCCCATTCCCCTAATAATAGAACCTCATGCATCTCCTGCTCACCTAAATTCCAATATGACTAAATACAACAAGCCTTTAATGCCTTAGGCCAAAGTATATTTTCACCACGTAAAAGTAGCTTTTCATGATCCTCCAGCTGAGGACAATCAAACCCTTCACAGTCTAGAACATGGAGACTGGGTCTTCTGGAAATGACATCAAAGGAACACTGCCCTTAAACCCCACTGGAAGGGACGACACCAAGTTCTTCTCACCACCCACACTGTAGTGAAGCTTTAGGGCCTCAAACCTTGGGTCCACATCTCACAGCTCAAAAGGACCCATTTAGACTCTTGGAACTGTCCACCCATTGGAGACTTTAAAGTAAAGCTGAGCAGGGAAATTTCTCCCTAGAAGTGGATGACATCCTAGACAAGGACAGCTTTCCCAAGATCACAGATCAAGACTTTGCCACCATCATGACAGCCTTTTGCTTTTTGCTTTTTTCCTTATTTCCCCCTGTCCTAATCCTTTCCTTTTCCCTATAGGGAAATCCATGAGATCATAATCAGTGGATGGTTTTAGCTCCAGCTTATGCTCTAGCACAAAACCAGAGCAATTGTTGGGTTTGTGGGCTAATGCCAAAAAATCAGGAAACAATTCCACTGATGCCAATGCCTCACTGTGTTCCCAATGAGAGTCACCCTAAAACTTCAAAGGAAGAGCAGAAAGCTATCCTTGATATTCTAAACATCACTGCTACTTGCTTTCCTCCACTCGCTTATAAGCAACACTCTAACTTTTCCAGTTAATAACCTGATCATTACCAAATATAGAAAATCTATCTGAGTGGTGTTTGCAAAAGGTATATTGTGCTTCCAGGCACCATGCACTTAAGATCTGGGAATTACCTGTATGTGAACAAGTAACTGCTTGTATAATGTTACCAGATTAAATCCTTTTTTTACTAAATGTGTTTATACAATAAGTCCTCACTTAACATCGTCCATAGGTTCTTAGAAACTGTGACTTTAAGCAAAATGACACATATCAGATTCTTGAATAACATCGTTTTGTTCAATGTCATTCTGTTATAACGCTGATGAGGAAAAAAAATGGGTTCAGTTATAGCTGTTTTGCTTAAAATCGCAGTTTCCAAGAACCTATCGACAAAGTGAAGTGAGGACTTACTATACACCCTTACAGTATGTTATAAAGGGGCCACAAAAAAGTAAATTTCCCACTGGACCTTGTTCAGGAGCTCTGCAGATTTGTGGGTGAACAAATTTAACTTACCGCTGCTCAAACACAACTGGGTGGCCCTCTTTTCTAACGCCCAAGGGCCTGTATCGGGTCTGTGGAGAATCTGCTTATTCCATTCTGACTCCTGGCTGGTTCAAATCTTGCTGTTTGGCTTGGCTCACTCCTGCCTTTTGAATAGCCTTCCCTGAAAGTCCTCACAATAGCCCCTATGATCAGAAACCAAAATGGTCAATAACTAAGATTAGCACCAACCTTAAAACAGATGAAGACGAGCCAGTTTCCACTAAGGAAGATTCTAATGGGGTTCTTGGTGGTAGTGGGGTACTGGTTGTATGGAATTTAAAGCTAACCTGTAAATTGGGAAAAATCTTGGATTTTGCAGCAAATCAAACCTCCCAGGGTTTCAGATGGGAAAGAGCCTCTCTCCAAAAGGTGGGTGATAACATAGGCATTCAGAAAAAACGCTTAGGCCAGGCACAGTGGCTCATGCCTATAATCCTAGCACTTTATCTCTCCCCTGATTTTGTTACTACACAAAGCTTAATTTAAAAAGTGGCTGATACTGCTGTTTCCTTAGACACTGCCACCAAATGCATTGAGGAAATCTCTCAAGAGAAAGAGTCATATGATATGTTTACAGGAGCAACTAACAGTTGGTTTGCAGCACCCTGAATGGGGGTGACAAGCTTGGGTTTTCCAGGGTTTCCCCATCTTTACACTCCTGTAGTGGGTTTCCAGGCTCCTATGAATTGTGTTACCAGGCTAACAACAAAAAAAGAGACCTCTTTAAATCAGGCCATTTTACAGAGAACTATGGTCCTTAATCACCACCACACCCTAAACAGGGACTATGACCAACTAGACTCAAATACTGTTGAACTGCCTATATTGCCTGAGCTTTGCCTTATTTGATTTGGTTTGGTTCGTCTCATAAGAACTCTTGTTAGGAAGTAAAGTTTGGTCTTTTAATATTATCCTCTTGACAGTCACCATAAAGCTCCCCTGGCATGCTGTGTCCTCTCAAGTCTCAAGTGTTTTGTATGCAGCCCTCCACTGAGCATTGAATGGTCTCACTTCAACTAGATCAGCAAGAACATAAAAAATTATTTAACTAGTATGACATCGTGATTTGTGAATTCCATACTGAGACCAAAGAAGACTTGTGAATTTCATATTGAGACCAAATAAGTCATTCACGATGATGACAGAGAGTGGCATCAACGCCCAAAGTTTTAGTCAATCTCTCAAAATTGAGAAGCTGACCAAATGGGGGGTATTGTTAAATCAAACTAAACTTGGCCTGAGAAAGCCTTCGTACTAGCACAGTTGAGTTCTTACAAACCACAACCTAACTTAGTACATAGACAAACTTAAAAACTAAGTTAGGATATGCTTCTGTAACAACAGCTGAGTCTCAGCCAATCACAGCAGCCATGCTTCCACCAATCACAGGCAGCCAACCGTTCACACCATGGTCAAATAAGGCAACACCGAGCTCCAGCTGCATCTGTACTCATTTCCACTTTCTGTATGTCACTTTCCTTTTCCTGCCCATAAATGTTATCCAACCATGCGACAGCCTTCTGTCCTAAATCTGTCCTAAATCTGTCCTGGACTGCCCAATTCATCAAACTTTTTCCCTTTCTTGCTCAATTAAACTCTCAATTAGTCTAAAGTTTTTCTTTTTAACACAACAAATAATTTTTAGTACAATATACATATATGTCCCATGAAAATATTATTTATCAACAATTCCAATTTAATTGGAGTTCTGTTTTTACATATGTATGTATGTATGTATTTTAGAGACAGGGTCTCACTATGTTGCCCAGGCTGGCCTCGAACCCCTGGCCTCAAGCGATCTTCCCACCTCAGCCTCCCTAGTAGTTGGGACTATAAGCAAGCATCACTGCACCAGGCTTGGAGTCCTGTATTTTTATTTGCTAAATTGTACAGCCCCCCACTGGGGACAGAAGTTGAGGCAGGGGTTGCAAGAGCTTGGCTAGAGGATGCATCATCACACCAAAGAAGTGCACAGTCCTGAGCATCTACTCCCAACATAGCCTGTCACATGAAGGGCATCATTAGTCAGGAAAGATCTACAAACAGCACTAAGAACAATAAACTAGGTTCACCTAGTTATCCTTCAAAAGGCAGCTCAAATGTCACATCTTCTTTGATGTTTAGTTAACTCTGCCCCAAGCCAAACAAACAGTTCCTCACCTGGTGTTCTCTAAAGCTTAGTGTCCCTGCTGTGAAGCCCTGGCAATGTAAAGAGTCAGGCAGTGTTTATGGACCATTGAGGTGGTTGCTCTGCAGTTCTCCGAGCTCTCTGTGTGCAGAGCTCTCTGTTAATCTTCATAGCCACAGTGGCCACCATAGCCCCAGAGAGAATCTGCAGAGGCTCTACAAATGTGCGTTCAATGAACAAGTGAATAAATGAATGACTGCTCCCATTTAGAACAACCAAGGCCCAGAGAAATTAAATTTGATCCAATTCAATTCCACAAACTTTTTTCTGTTTTAATGGGTCTAGCATGAACAAGGAAAACAAATGATGCTTCGGAAGCTGGAATGAGAGACCTTGATGCACAGTGATTGGTAGAGATGCCTGCTGTGAAGGACATTGAATACCACCCTTTCCAGCCTGGGGCCAACATGGCATCGGGGGTGGCAGGTTTCCCTCCTCCACCCATCTGCTGCCTTTCAAGGTGGTGTAAAGAGCCTTGGATAGTTCCATTCTGACTCTGTGACCATGGACACATCACTTGTCTCAGTTTTCTCCTCTGTGAACTGCCAGGGGTGATCTAAACTAAGCAATCTCAAAATTGTCTTGAGCTTGTTTCTCTGTTCATGTGTCAATCAGCATTTTTCGAGGTCTTTGGTGAAGATCTCTGGGGATACAAAACAAGACCTTGGTGAACTCACAGACTACTGGAAAGACAGAGAAGCAAAAATTAAATAAACTGAAGTGTGGCTGGTACTATACTAATAAAAGCAGTGGCCACCATTTATTCTGCATTCACACTCACCATATACCAGTCACAGTTCCAATTCCCACTGCCGCCTTGTGAGTGGGTGTCACTTTAATCCTCTATAATAAGTGGCTAGTAAGTGTCCAGAGCTGCCACTGAAACTCAAGTGTGTCTGACTCAAAAACTAGCCCTCATAACCACTGAGCTACACTGCTTCCCAGATTGCAGAATGTGAAAAGAATCATGGGCAGCGCAAAGGAGGGCACAAGAAAAGTTTCATAAAGCCTTTTTAACTAGGACACAAAATCTGGGAACCATAAAAGTAATTTAAATAATTATAGGTATTAAATATAGGGTTTACTATGTTCCATATAGAGCACTGTTATAAACACTTCAAATATATTAAGCCTTTAATCCTCACAGAAAACTTGTGAGGTTGGTACTATTGTGCCCATTTTATAGATGAGGAAAATGAAGCACAGAGAAGTAAATTTCCATTGTCACACAGCCTACTGGCCGAGCTGGACAGTAGGCTGACCTGGACAGCCTGGCCCCAGAGCCTGCACTCTAATCCATCCTGCTATACTGTCAAAGCCTGGGATAAATGACAAGCTGGAAGAAAAAAATATTTGAACCTTATATCACAAAGAGCTAACCTTGCTAATATGTTAAAAGCACCCCCTAAGAAAAAGGTCAACAACCCAATAGCAAAATAAGCAAAGCATATGAATAGATGTTCAATAAAGTTAAATACATAACAAGAAAAATGCAGATTTTTTTAACCTTTCTGAGATATGATTTCTCACCTACCAGACTGGCAAAAACCCAAAAGTTTGACACTCTTTGTGAGGCTGAGGGGATAATGGCCTTGCATACAGTGCTAGTGGGAATACAAATCAAAACAAGATCTATGGAGGGCGATTTAAAATTATAAATCCATATGCCTTTGACCCAGCAATTCTACATCTCAAAATTATTCTATAGATAACTCACACGTGTAAAATGGCCTTAATGTAAGGCTAGTCATCGCAGCCTTCTTTGTGATAGCAAAGTCCTGGAAACAACCTAAATGCCCATCAGTTGGGACTGGTTGAATAAATTTGATACATCCAAATATTGGAATATTTTGCACTGTAAAAAGGTTGAGGAAGCTCTGTATGGATTTATATGAGACAGTTTCAAGATACATTAAGAGAAAAAAGCAATGTACAGAACAATGTATATATTATTCTTTTGTGTGTGTTATGAATTCTTTTATGCAAAAAGAAGAGGAAAGGAACATGTTTTGCATTAACTTATATAGGCATAAAAAATACCTTTGGGACAAGATGGGAAGTGGGCAGATGGGAGCGGGGGGCAAGGATAAAGAGAACTTCCCCATATACCTTTTCCATTTTTTAAGGCTTGAAGCACATATGTATATTACTTATTTTAAAAATTTGACAAAGAAATTTAAAAAGAGAAAGAAAGGCCATTTAAAAGATGGGTCATTTTAGGACCCTCTGGTTCCAAGATGACAACTCAATGGTCCTGTAATGAGATAGACTCTTTAATCAGGGCTAAAAAAACAAAAAGGACATCAAAGCTGCTGGTAGGGCACAAGGACACGCTCTCAGTCAGACTCACTTATACAGTTCCCATTGCCTTTCCCCAGTACACTCCTGAGGCTCATTCAAAGCTAACACTCAAGCACCAGTGACATCTGGTAACGTGGGTAACCGTGGGCAACTAGCTTCTCTCATGGTTGTCATAACAACAGTGATGATCCTGCCGTTAGGTTTTCACTGGGAAGTAATTATCAGGCTTTGTGGTGGGTTCCTTCACATTTGCAGTTATTTACATCAATGAGGTTTATGAATGAGACTCAATTAGATGCAATTTCAGTTGAACTGTTAAGAGAGGTTGTGAATTGATTCAGATTTACATATCCTTCCATCAAGCCCGGTGAATTGTATGCCTGGTGCAATTCAGGGATGGGGTACCACTTGCACGCAGATATCAAAAGCCACTGGATGGCCAAAGACCTGCCATGTTCCAACCCAAGATGGGCCGTCTCTTCTCTGTCCTCCTTACCTCCCTCTCCCACCACAAGCAGCAGGAGCAGACCCAGAAGACCCTTGGTTTCAACCCAGTATAAAAAATAAAACTTTCTGATTTGTCAAAACTTTGTAAAACCCATAACCCTATGTAATTAGCTCCACTTTACACTGAGGAAAGCTCAGGTTTAGGCTGCCCAGATCTCCCCACTGGAGAGGGATGAACTCATAACCACATCTCAGAGCTTCTTCCATTTCTGCCACCTACTCAGGAACCAGGGATAAACATTTTCCTTATGTTGTTTGGAAGGTGACACTGAATTTTATGATGTCCATGAGCCTCAGTGAAAAGAACAAGTACTTCTGCATCTATCAGTCAAAGGTCAGTAGGAAGTAGCTTGGTCCTGGCAGCCAAGGACTCAGCCTGTTGACAACAAGCTCCTGGTGACATATATAAACCCTTAACCCAATTTGAGTGGTGACATTTTACACACCCACATTCAAATACATTATTATCTCTCCCCACCTTACATTATTACATTACTATGCTATGTACCCTCTTGGGAGTGAATCCGTTTTGATGGCCTATCATCAAAATCATTTATAGGAAGGAAACAAAAGAAAGAAACTGGTGTTTGAAGAAGCATTGACTGCTCCCCAGCCTGCCCATGCTCCTGCCCCAAGTAGGTGAATTTACACCTCCTTTTGAGCCTCCAAGCTTGTGGGGCAGTAAGATGGGGATGGGTGCAGAGAGCAATGGGGAAAGGGAAGATGTAGCCACCCACTGCTGTTAGGCTTGGCTTGTTCTGCATGTGTGAGTCCCAGCAGCTAGCTTTTTGGCTTCAGTAGGAAGAAAGATGGTGTCAGAAAAGCCACAGAAAAGTTCCACATACATTCTACCTCTTATAGTTTCATTTGAGCCAAACAGCCCTTCTCGGCAGGTAAATATGTGCCCTGAAGAAGCTAAACTCAGGCAGCCTTCATCCTTAGGGCAAAGGTCCTTAACCTGAGATTGATCCACTTATCTTTGAGTGGGCTTTCAATCATCAGTGAACCCAATGAAAGTGTATGCAAAAGGTTCCACATGTAGCAGGTGTGAATCTGCAACCAGAAACTCAGATGTGTAAGAAATTCAGCAATTCTTTATTTTTGTTCAACCAATTTAAATCTGTCTCTAATGCTATCCATTTGGGTTGGCCACAAATTAAGACATTGCTGGGCCTCCTACCATACTATCCTCTCACCCTCCACTTCTGTTTTGTGATGGTTTTGGTTCTTACATAGCAACCAAGCATCAGGAAGGCCCCCTCTGTCATCAGTCCTCACTGTTTATCACTGAGATGCCTCTTACTCCAATTCTCATGTTTCTTTCAGATTCTCAAGCTGTGCTGTGTTTGCGCCACACTTAGGCATGGGCCCTCCAACAGGCTGGCAGGAACCGAGCACAGATCCAGCTTCCCTGGAGGCTTTTATATAGACATCCCCTCTGAGGGCTCAGATTCTAGCCCTCAGATCCTTGACCTAAATACTAGAATTTAGAACTGAAATCCTGGACAGCAATAGGTTATAGGGAGAGATTGATAAAGAGCAGGGGTCTTCAAATATTTTTGAAGGGGGAGTGTTCCCCCTAAAAGAATTTTGTAAATATATGTGTCTGTTCACAAATTTTAAAGTTGGCATGCAAAACTTTTCATTCACCAATTAAACAGTTACAAATGATATAATTCCAATATGTTTTCCTAGCCAGAGTAATCAGGCAAAAGAAAGAAATAAAGCCACCCAAAGAAAGGAAGAAGTCAAATTGTCCCTATTTAAAGATGACATGATCTTCCACACAGAAAACCCTAAAACCTCCATCAAAAAACTCTTACAGCTGATAAATGAATTCAGCAGTTTCAGGATACAAAATTAACATACAAAAATCAGTAGTGTTTCTACACAACAACAATGAACTAGCACAAAAAGAAATCAAAAAAGCAATTCCATTTACAATAGCTACCAAAAAAATACCTAGGAATAAATTTAACCAAGGAGGTGAAAGATCTCTACAAAAAAAACTATAAAACATTATGAAAGAAATTGAAGAGGCACAAAAAATGGAAAGACATCCCATGTTCATGGATTAGAAGAATTAATATTGTGAAAATGATGATACTAACAAAAGAAATCTATAGATTCAATGCAATCCCTATCAAAATATCAATGATATTCTTCACAGAAATAGAGAAAACAATCCTAAAATTCATATGGAACCACGGAGACCCTGAATAGCCAAAGCAATCCTGAGCAAAAAGAAGAAAGATATCACACTACCTGACTTCAAAATACACTACAAAGCTATAGTAACCAAAACTGCATGGTACTGGCATAAAAACAGACACATAGACCAATGGAACAGAATAGAGAATCCAGGTATAAATCCATGTATTTACAGCCAACTGATTTCTGACAATGGCACCAAAGACATTCAGTGGGGGAAAAAAAACCAGTTTCTTCAATAAATAGGGTGGGAAAACTGGATATCTATATGCAGAAAAATGAAACTAGACCCCTATCTCTCACCATATTTAACAATCAAGTCATGAATTACAGACTTAAAACTATGAAACTACTAGAAGAAAACATAGGGGAAACACTGCAGGACATTGGTCAGGACAAAGATTTCTTAGCTAAGACTTCAAAAGTATAGACAACAAAAATAAAAATAGACAAATGGGATTACATCAAGCCATAAAGCTTCTGCACAGCAAAGGAAACAACGAGCAGAGTGAAGAGACAACCTACAGCAGGGGAGAAAATATATACAAACTATCCATGTGATAGGGGATTAGTAGCCAGAATATATAAGGAACTCAAACAACTCAATAGCAAAAAAAAAATAGTCTGATTTAAAAATGGGCAAATGATCTGAACAGACATTTCTCAAAAGAAGACATACAAATGGCCACTAGGTGTATGAAAAAGTGCTCAAATCACTAATCATCAGGGAAGTGCAAATCAAAACCACAATGAGATATCATCTCACCCCAGTTAAAACGGCTATTGTCAAAAAAACAAAAAAATTAACAGATGCTAAAAAAAAAAAAATTAACAGATGCTGACAGGGATGTAGAGAAAGGGGAATGCTATTACGCTGCCAATGAGAATGTAAATTAGTACAGCCACTATGGAAAACAGTATGCAGGGTCCTCAAAAAACTAAAAATAGGCCAGGTACAGTGGCTCATGGCTGTAATCCCAGCACTTTGGGAGGCTGAGGCAGGAGAATCATTTGTGGCCAGGAGTTCAAGACCAGCCTGGGCAACATAGCAAGACCCTGTCTCTACAAAAAAAATTTTTAAATAGCCAGACACAGTGGGATGCACCTGTAATCCCAGCTACTCAGGAGGCTGAGGAAGAAGGATCACTTGAGCCTAGGAATTCGAGGCTGCAGTGAGCTATGATCATGCCACTGCTCTCCAGCCTAGATGACAGAGCAAGACCCTGTCACACACACACAAAAAAAAAAAACTAAACTAAAAACAGATCTAGTATATGATCCAGCAATACCACTGCTGGATTTATATTCGAAAGAAGGAAATCAGTATAGCAAAGAGATATCTTCATGCCCATGTTTATTGCAGCACTATTCATAATAGCCAAGATACAGAATCAACCTAAATGCCCATCAACAGATTGAATGGATAAAGAAAATGTGGCATATATATATATACACACACACACACACACACAATGAAATATATGCCACATTTTCTGAGATATCACATGTTCTCACTCATACATGGAAGCTAAAAAAGTTGATCTCATGGAGGTAGAGTATAGAATGATGGTTGTCAGAGGCTGGGAAAGGGAGGGAGGAGATGAAGACAGGTTGGTTAATGGGTTCAAACATACCGTCAGATAGAAGGAATAAGTTCTAGTGTTCAATAGCACAGCAGGGAGACTATAGTTAACAATAATATATTGTATATTTCAAAATAGCTAGAAGAGAAGATTTAAAATGTTCCCAACACAAAGAAATGATAAATGTTTGAGGTGACAGATATCCTAATTCCCCTGATTTGATCATTACACATTATATTCATGTATCAAAATATTACATGTACCCCATAAATATGTACAATTATATTTCAATAAAAAATTTAAGATGAAGCTGAAAAAAATAATAATTCCAGTATATTAAAATATTGGCACTTTTAAATAAAATTGTTACACCACTCTTAAATATATCCAGTGAAATCTTAATATAGGGAGTTGACACCTACCATTAGCCTTTTAAGAAATAATAAGCAAGCTTTTCAACAAGTGGAAACATTTGCCAAACATGACCAGGAACAAAGTTGAGTTTATTGACTCATTGCAACAAGGGAGAACACATACCATGAAGAACTACAGGGCATCTCAGGGCCAGGATATTAGAAAAGACTTACAAGATTTGGGTTGTGTTAGGCACTTTTAGGGAGAATTCATACATGGAAGCAGAAGTAATTCTATGATTAGGTTCAAAAAATCTTATCTAGAAGGAAGGAAGGATGGAGGAAAGTTAAAGCTTTCATTGGTAGAAAAGCAATCACTCATATTAACTGAGAGACTAGAATTACATTAGTTTTCTATTGCTTCATAATAAATTACCACAAATTTAGCAGCTTAAATCAACATCCATTTATTAACTCACAGTTTCTAGGGGTCAGGGATTGGAGCAGGGCCTAACTGAGCCCTCTGCTCAGAGTCTCACAGGCTAAATCCAGCTGTCAGCCAAGCTGCATTATTATCTGGAGGCTTGACTAGAGAAGGATCTGTCTTCAAGATTCCTTGGGTTGTTGGCAGAATTCATTTCATTGCAGCTGTAGAATTCATGGCAGTGTGTTTTCTCAAAGCCAGTGAAGGAGAGAGTCTCTGAAGGACAGTTCTCTGGGTGGCTTTTGACTGACCCAGTTCTCTCCCCTTTCTCACTTGTAGTTCTCAAGAACAACTGTAGAATGTGCTGAGAATGCAACATCCTGAGATAAGGGAGGGACTGGTCTGAATAGCCCAGGCTCTGTTCCAGTCCCCCCAAGAAACAGGATGTCCTTTAACACATTAGCCCAGTGTGTCACATGACCCCAGGGTATAAAACCCTGAGTGGGCTGCTTTCTGGGGTCCCTCAGCTGCAGTGCAAGTGGGGCCCATGCAGATGAGACTCCATCTGCCCTGAGCAGCTTTCCTGAGCCTTGGGGGACTGGCTCACAATGAATCCTAGGCTTTTGTTGTCCCTCACTTCCTAGCTATATGGAATAAACCCACTTCATATAGCTTGCTGTGTGCATGGGTTTTCTGTCTCACCAGACTCAGGCAAGTTGGTAACCAGTGTACAGTGAACGTACTTCACAGTCTCTGCCATCAGGGAAAGCGTAGTCACTCTTCTAAAGGACAGCCCTAATTAGGTCAGACCTACCCAGGGAAGTCTTTCTTTATTAGTTCAAAATCAACTGATTAGGAACCTTAATTACACATTTGCAAATTCCCTTTAGTTTTGCCTTACAATGTAAAATAATCATGGGAGTGACATCTCATCACATTTGTCATATTCTATCGGTTAAAGGCAAGCCATAGGTCCCACCAGTCAAGGGGAGGGGATTACACAAAGGCACAGACACCAGGGGGCAGCAATCATAAGGACCACCCTAGGGTGTAGCCACCATAGAGATGTTTAGTATTTTTCTGGTTTGCATAGTGACCTTGATTTTGTCTATGCTTAGACAAGATTACAAAGTTGTCCTGTATATTGTAGAGATGAGGTCTCAATATATTGATCAGGCTGGTCTCAAACTCCTGGCCGCAATTGATCCTCCCGCTGCAGCCTCCCATGTCACGTCACCACAGTCACAGAGTGACCTTGTCTGATGTTGGTGTACTATGAGGTTGTTGCTTCCCAGGAGAACACTGCAGCCTAGCTGTGTGTGCCAGGCCAGCTCCTAACAACACTGAGGCCTAGCTCTCGGTGTCAGGCTAGCTCCCAGATGTCAGAGGCTAGAATGACTCTCTTCCACATCTCCTATAGAATTTTATTCTATTATGAACATTTAGATTCTTGAAAGTCTTTTGTGTACCACTCTATCAGAATTTTCAGCAGCAAAACTATGCATATATACACTAAAATTTCAAAACATTTTTATTTTCTGTATAAGGGTAAGTGTTAATAAAAATCCTTCTAGCTTGAGTTATCATTACAATTATGATTAGTACACATAATTGATGAAAGCATAAAGATATGCATAAAGATATGCATTTCGGCTGGGCGCAGTGGCTCACACCTGTAATCCTAACACTTTGGGAGACTGAGGCAGGAGGCTCACTTAAGGCCAGGAGTTCAAGACCAGCCTGGGCAACATAGCAAGACCCCATCTCTAAGAAATATTTTTAAAAATTAGCTGGGCATGAGCCTGTAGTCCTACCTACATGGGAGCTGAGATGGGAGGATCATTTAAGCCCAGGAGTTTAAGGCTGCCATGAGCTATGATCACACCACTGCACTCTAGCTCGGGCAATGGAGCGAGACCTTGTCTCAAAAATATATATATAATTTTGACATATAATTATTAAATATATAAAGTCAAATTTTATTAAAATGTATCTACTAATGAGATGAATGGGGCTGGTTTATTTCCAATTAATTCATGCATTCATGGATGAAGATTAATAATTACTATCACGAGAAAGGTTCAGCTTCAATTTCTAATTTTTTGTTTGTATAGGTGTAAGCACTGAGAACCTTTGCTCATATAAATTAGTAGCTGGAAATAGAAGGAGAGCTGTTAAAGCAACAACATTGTATTCTTTTTCTTTTTCTTTTTTTTTTTAAGACAAGTTCTCACTCTGTCGCCGGGGCTAGAGTACAGTGGTGTTATCATAGCTCACTGCAACCTCAGACTCCTGAACTCAAGTGATCCTCCTGCCTCAGCCTGGCCAGTAGCTGGGACTATAGGCATGAGCCACCACACCTGGCTAATTTTTCTATAATATTTTTGGTAGAGACAAAGTCTCACAGAAAATATTGATCAGGCTGGTCTCAAACTCCTGGCCTCAAGTGATCCTCCCACCTCAGCCTCCCAAAATGGCACCCTGCCTGACACTCTATTCTTAGAACTTCTGAGTATGTGCCAAAAATCACAATGTGATCTAGCATCAAAATTATTCAAACAAATGGAAACCAATTGACTTACAAACATTTTTGTTACCAACCATTAGGGTCATTCATTGTCTTAAAATTGTCTAGCACCAATTTTTTTTTTTGAGACAGGGTCTTGTTCTGTCACCCAGGCTGGAGTGCAGTGGCACAATCATAGCTCACTGCAGCCTCTAACTCCTGAGCTCAAGCAATCCTCCTGTGTCAACCTCCCAAGTAGCTAGGACTATGGGCATGTGCCACCGCATCTCACTAATTTTTTTTACTTTTTTGTGGAGAGTGAGTCTCACTATGTTGCTCAGGCTGGTCTTGAACTCCTGGCCTCAAGCGATCCTCCCACCTCAGCCACCCAAAGTGCTGGGATTACAGGTGTGAGCCACTTCACCTGGCCTTAATTAAAGCTTTATCAATAGCTTAAAGATTTGTACACCCAGGGCAATGTGATATAGTTAGATTCAGGATGAACAAAAGTTAGAAAAAGGCGATTATGACAGAAGTGAGAAATGAAATCCTGCAACTCCATCTCAGAGGAGTACCCAGGAAGATCAATTTCAGAAAAGATTGTATATAAAAATAGAGAATCTGGAAGTGTATTTCCTTAAAACAAACCCCCATACACCTGGTAGAATGTATGTGCATAAATACTCCAATTTGAAGATGCTGATCTAAAACATTCTAAGGTCCTTCTATCTGAAAGAATTTAAGAAATTGACTAACCTTAAATTTTATTCAGTATGTACACCAGAATACTTAAAGTAACCACCAAAAAAATAGATATTCTTGTGTAAACATAGAATGTCCAAAGTATTTTAGTGAGGAAAAAAAAAAACTAGAAGAAGAGGAAAAACAAAACTATCAGTCATCCAGAAGGTAGGTAGTGGTGAAAGAGAGGAGCCAGCAGAAAAAGCAGGAGAAATACAATAGAATACAATAAGGTGGCAGAAAGTAAATCCAAATAAATCAGTAATTATAATAAATTTAAAGGGCAAAACTTTCCAATTAAAAGATAAAAATTTTTCAGACTGGACTTTTTACAAGTTTAGTTATATCTGCTATTTTAAAGAGAGGCCACTTCCCCCCCACCCAAAAAAAAGAAAGAAAACACACACACACCAAAAGGTCAAAAGTATAAAAATGGAAAATAATATACCAAGCCAATACTAACTAAAAGAAAACTGATACTGCTACATTAGCAGACAAAACAGGCTATAAGACAAAGAGAAGTACTAGAGATGACATGATAAAAGGTTCTATCCATCAGAAAGAAATGAGTCTAACTTTTAACATATATAAAGCAAAAATTAACACAGCTGCAAGGAGAACTTGATAAATCCACCATCATAATGAGAGATTCTAACATTCCTCTCTCAGTAATGGGTAGATAGAGCTGACAGAGAAATCGCAAGACTATAGTAAGAATCGTAACAAAAAAGCCGTGGCATTAGCAAAACTGTCCCAATGGACACATGTAGAAAGTAACACCCAGCAATAATACCCAGTGGAGCATGCACATTGTTTGCAAGTACACGTGGAACCTTTGCAAAAAGCAACCCCATGCTAGACCAGTGAGGTCAGCTCAAAAAAAGGTCAAAGGATTGACATCATACAACACGCTGTGACCACAGTGCAGTTAACTGAACTACAAAAACATAACAGGAAAAAAGCCACAGGATTGGAAATTAAAGATACACTTGTAAATAACTCATGGATCAAAGAAGAAATCACAACAGAAATTTCAAAATATTTAGAACCAAACCATAACAAAATAACTACATTCTGAGATGACTGGCATATAGCAAAAATATCCTTTAGAGCAGCGGCCCCCAACCTTTTTGGCACCAGAGACCGTTTTCATAGAACACAATTTTTCCATGGACAGGGGGTGGGGGTGGGGCGGGGGGCATGGTTTCAGGATGATGCAAACGCATTACATTTATTGTACACTTTATTTCTATTACTATTACATTGTAATTTATAATGAAATAATTATACAGCTCACCATAGGTTGGGGACCCCCACCGTAGAGGGAAGCCTTAAAAAGCTTACATTCAAAAATAAGAAAGTCACAAAATTAATATGTTAGGCCCCCAATTTAACATATTACTTGTCAACCTTCTTGCATCCTCACCTCTCCCTGAATCTCCCCACACCTTACCCACACCCTTTCCTCATCCTATTCTGTATACTTCCTGAGTTCTTCCCAGGCACTGCCTCCTCCACTATCTCGACCATCAACTCTCTGAAAGTGTTCAGATTTCCCTTCCATGTATGATTAGAAACACCTGGGGTATTCCGTACACACTATAACCCCTTTGACTGCACACCTTTATTCAACGCTTACAAACCTGTTGACCATCAGCCAAGTACCAATGAGCTCGACGCTGGGACCATGAAGATGAATAGAAAGAAAGCCCAGTTCTTGCCCTAGAACAATGTTCTCACAGTGTGGTCCCCAGACCAGCATCAACTGGGAACTTGTTGAGAGATGAAATTCTCAGGCTGCACCCCACGCCACTGAATCAGAAACTCTGAGGTGGGGCCCAGCACCCTGGGCTTCTACAAGCCCCCAGGTGATGCTGATGTTGTTCACTGGAGGAGTTTGAGAGCCACTGCCCAGAAGAGTTTGCAATCCAGCAAACATAAGCAAGCAATTACGATGCAGTAGGGGAAGGTAGCCACCAAAATGGCCATGACAGGAGCCATGAAAGCCCTTAGAGAGACATTTGTCCTGGCCTATAAGGCCCCCCTGCTCCCCAGGAAGGAGTCGCACCTACGCTGGGCTCTGAGAAATAGCTGACCAGGCAATGTGGAGCAGGGAAGAACATTCCAGCATTTGAGAAAGAAAAGTGGTAAAGCCAGAAATAAGAGAGATTATAAAGTGCTCAGAAAACTTAGAGTCATTAGGAAGCTGGAGACGTTACTATGAAGGTGTGGGAGTGTGAGGAGCCGAGAATAGAGATGGAACAGGAACAAGATCCTGAAAACCACCATGGCCAGGGAAGGAGTTCACTTTGAGAACGAGGAGTAGCTGAGAAGGAGCTACAGACATGTCAGCCACTGCTAGTGACGTCCAAAGTCATCACAGCTCCACTGACTATGTAGGCGAATTTCCAAGCAGTTTTTTCAGGAACCAGGGACATAATGAGTATACTACGTTTTTATGGACTATCTGAGAAAGGAAAATTATTTGTCACAAATGCATGTGATTCACTTACCCATCTGTCTTGGTGTTGATGTGCCAGCATGATTTTACAGTCATCTGAGAGACAGGAGGAAGGATGATTTGGTAATCTCACAGCTTTTAATGGGGTGAAACCCAGCCGAAGGACAAGCAGATATTCTTGCACTGCTCAGGCACCGATGAGACCATAACACAAATGATAGCGATTAACACAAACAGTTGCTTTAGTAGTCAACATTCATTCATATAGGAAGGCCTATCCATCACCCCTGAGCTGGAGCCACTGGCCCCTTTGGATCCAGACATAAGCATTTATTAGGACAAGGCTATCAAAATCATCCTAGAGCAATTTTCCTTGCTTCTGTACATAGCTTAGAAGGAACAGAAACTCAGAAGCCTGCACTTGAGCAGCTGCTGAGAGGAACCATATATAAAGTGGAAGTTTTGTCCTTAAATGCATTTGGATGGGGCATTTTCAGGTCAATCTCTGAATACTAACAAAAATATGATCACTACATTGTGGATAAGATTCAGTTATTTAAAAATCTCTGGGATGGTCAACGAATCAGATCAATGGTTAATCTTTTGTTTTGTTTTGTTTTTCTTCATTTTTTTCTCCAAACTTCATAGAACAAAGATCAATGGTTAATCTTTACTGAGAGTAAACAAAATTAACCAACCAAGTTTAATTTAATTCAGATTTTTTTAACTGACTTAACTTAATATTTATTTGTAGACTACAAAGCATCCCTCTCTGTATGAGATCTGGAGGAAATTAATCATTTCTCCCTCTGGACAGGTTATTTGCATTCTTTTCAACATTTTTCAACAATAGAAAATACATAGCATCTGACACAAAATGTGAAAGATGTAAAAGAATATACAGAAAATAGCACATCCATCAGTTCTGAAGGCAACCTCTGGCAACTATGCAAATCAGGTATATCTGTACATATGCCTTTTTTTCCATACACCAAAAGTAAAAGCCTGATGATTGAGCCATATCAGCATAGGTGGAGAGGGCCCATTCTTTATCACTGTTACACAGTGTTCTACTGTATGGTGCCTATTTTATTTAATTGATCCCCTACACATGGACATTCAGATGGCTTCCAATCTTTTGCTATTACAAACAATGCTGCAATTAAATGTTCATACAAAAATCTATTATCTGTATGAATGGATAAACAAAACATGGTATATACATACAATGGAATATTATTCTACCTTGAAAAGGAGGAGATTTTGGCACATGCTACAACATGAATGAAACTTAAGGATTATGGTAAGTGAAATAAGCTAGTCACAAAAGGATAAATACGGCCTGATTCCACTCATAGGAGGTACCTTCCTATGGTTTGAATGTCCCCTCCAAAACTCATATTGCAACTTAATCCCTAATGTGGTGGTATTGAAAGGTGGGGCTTTTATGAAGTGATTGAACCATAAGGGCTCTGTCCTCATGAATGGATTAATGGGTTGTCATGGATGGGGAACTGGTGGCTTTTTAAGAAGAGGGAGAGAGACCTGAACTAGCACATTAGCATGCCCAGCCCCCTCACCATGTGACACCCTGCACCACCTCAGGACTCTTCAGAGAGTCCCCACCATCAAAAAGGCTCTTACTAGATATGGCCCCTCAACCTTGGCCTTCTCAGCCTCAATAACTGTAAGAAATAAATTCCTTTTCTTCATAAATTACCCAGTTTCAGGTATTCTGTAATTGGCAACAGAAAACAGACTAAGACATACCTAGAGTAGTCAAATTCATAGACGCAAAAAGTAGAATGGCGGTTGCTAGGAAGCAGGAGGAGAGGGGAATTCTGAGTTCTTTAATGGATACGGAGCTTCTGTGTGAGTGATGAAAAAGTTCCAGAGGTGGATAGTGGTGATGGTTGCACAACATTATGAATGTATTTAATGCTACTGAAATGTACATTTAAAAATGGTTAAGATGGTAAATTTTATGTTATGTGTATTTTACCACAATTTTTAAAAAATCCATATCCTACATACTTATTTATTCATTCACGCATTTGTTCAATCATTCCATAAAACTATGTGTGGCAGAATCACACGGAGATTTATGTAAAGACTAAGAAAGACAAAACTAGGCAAAGAAATCACATGAGGACATTATAGGCAGAAAGTCCAGGATGTGACAAACCAAAAAAGTGAACCAGAGAGAAGAGGATGCAGAAGTGATCCCGGGCCTCGTGTACCTTGCTAAAGAGAGGAGATTTTATTCTGTAAGACGCCAAGAGCAACTGAAGTTTTATGCAGCACACAGACCTCCTATACTGTGTGTTAGGTGTGGAAACTGGATCTCGGGGAGCCAAGCAGAAGGGCGGGCAGAGAGGAAACAGCTACACAGCCCTGGCAAGAAATGATGAGAGCCTTCACCAAGGGTTACAAATGCACATACCTGAGCAGGCCAGTCACACACATTTCCAAAAATGTAACCACACAGGCTTGCAGCAGCCTGAGACCTCCCACCTGGAGACCGATGATTATTAGTCAGCTCCTCCAGAGCGTGACAGGGAGCCAGACACAGACCCACCAGTGAAAGAGGACCCGCCTTTGCCTCATATGTTGATGGCTGCCCAGTGGCTGGATGAGCCATGAGGCATAGACTAAGGCAGAAAAGGAATCTCTTTCTCCTGCTTTCCTCCAAAGGGGAATGAATAACAGGGAGGCTACCTGAATCTTAACCTGTTCAGAAAAAGACAGAAAGCGGGAAATGGACTGCTATAAACTGAGGCATAATTCACTGCTCTGGTAGTTCTCCAAGTGTCATCCCTGAATCAGCAGCATCCACATCACCTGGGAGCTTGTTAGAAATGTACATTCTCAGGCCCACCCTCAGCTCTGCTGAATCAGAAACTCTGGGAGTGCAGCCCAGGAATCTGTGCTTTAACAAGCACAGGTAATTTTGATGCAAGTTCAAGTTTAAAACTACTTCTCTATAACAGAGTTCACAGTGTCTTTTAAATAGCATGCTCCTTGCTCCTCTGCCGAATTTGCCTGTTAAAACTGATGCTCAGGCTCCTTTTAATTTACTCTTTGTAAAAAATACTATGAAAGTTACCTCCTCACAAAAAAGAACGTATTTTCATGAACTTGTCACAAACTTATGAGGCAAAGCACACCTTTTTCATGCATTTTATGTATATTATACACTGTTTTTAAAAAACAGTCAAGGTGGCTGGTGTACATGTAATTAATGTTTACTTTAGATCTCAAATGCACTTTATGAAGACTGTTAAAATTTTTAATCTGTAAAAGATCTGAAACTTTGTAGGGCCTTGGAGGCCAGAGCTTTCTAGGCTACAAAGTCAAAAAGCCTAGGAAACATACACCAAGAGAAACCATCTATGAGCCATGCAGAAATACTGTGTATCCAATTGTCCTGGGAGCCTTCAAGATGAGTGCACTCATTGGTCCTCCACTGTAGTATAACCAAGAATGTGGACATTTTACTGAAAATCAAAGAGCCACATATTTTCCTCCCTATTTACAAAATAGGTTTACTGCCATCAAGGAGAGTTTTGTTCTGGCCCTCTGCAACCACTACATCAATTTCAGTTTTCTTACGGGTGCATTTCATGTAATAAATGGCAGAAGCAGTGTGGTACAGAAACAAAACCAAACCACAGTCTCTGTATCCTGGTGTTGAATCCAGGTCTCCTCATTAGCTCATGACCTTGGGAAGGCAGCTTGCACGGCTTACACTCCCTTTGCTCATGTATCAAGTAGGCAGCATTGTAAAGCGCCTTGTACAATACCTGAAACATGGCAAACACTCAACAGATATCCATTATGCATATACTGACTCCCTTCTCTGCCAGGAGCCCAGTGACAGATCCTGGAATCGTTGAGAATGGACCCAGCAGTATAATAACAAGAGTCACCACTAGATGGCAATAATGGTGCTAAGTGATTGGTTATTAAGATTGGTTCTTTTTAGTACAAAGTATAATTTCTGTCACCCAGTATTTACTCATTCTTTCATTCAACAAATATTCATTCAATGCCTACCATGTGCCAGGCACCACAGCAGGCAGTTAGAGTACAAGGATCAGTGGAGGAAGACACAGTCCCTGCCCACAGGGACATTATGGTCTAGGCAGGGACATGGAGAAAGAATCACACCAGTAAGATATCACACCATAGTGAGTGCTGTGAGAGTGTGTAAGGAAAGAACCAGACTGATCAGGGAAGAGGAAGGTGCCCTGAGAAAGAGATGAGAAAAAGATGAAGGAGCCAAGCTGTGAGGAAGGAGTTGGTAGATGAAGGGTGGGAAGGGCGTGCTCAGGAAGAGCCTGTCAGAGGCTCAAGGAGGGGAGCAGGCAGGGGCTGCTCCTGGAGGGGCCTGCAGTGGCTCAAGAGCCTTGTTCCTGCTGGGAATTTTGGTCTTGACCCAAAGAGCAGCAGGAGGCCACTGAAGGGTCTTAAATCCTCTAAGGGGAGAGATCCGACTTACATGTAACAAGGTCATTTTGAGGAGTCCACTGAAGGGGAAGCCATGTGGATGCAGGGAGACCAGTTAGAGAACTACCACTGGAGTCCAGGGAGGACGGATGTGTCTTGGATCAGGGTAGGGGCAGTGGAGATGAAAGGAAAGGATTCGAGAGTGTTAAAGAAAAATGTTATTCCTGACACTTGTTAAAGACAGTAAGGCAGACTTCATTCAAGGGGAGCTGTGGCCCTAGGTACAGGGACCGCTGCAACGGGACCCTGTGGTGGGCAGAGAGATGGAACTCGATTCTGATTCCAACAAGGACAGGTGGGGATTTATAACCAAGGAGCAGCGTGGGGGTCAGTGGATGGAAAATTACTAAAAGGAAACATCAAGGATAAGGAATCTCTGGCTAGACTGACTTGATAGGATTATTGCTGGAGGCAGGCCAGGTGATAAGATACTGAGGATGGTCAGATATCAAAGATGGGAGATTTTCACTAAATTGACTTAGCAGGATTCTTGCTCAAAACTGAAGTCTGCAAGGACAAAGAGGGAAGCCCAAGGTTGAGACTAGTCAAGCAAAAAACTCAGGAACCTGACTAAATGTTTTGATTAAAGGAGACAGTCCACGTCAAGAGACGGGGGAAAGTACCAGAACTCAATAGCTAGGCGGCAGTGCAGGAGAGAGAAGTGCCAGAGTTGGCTCCCAAGAAGCTGTTTAAGTGGGCTGGTCCATACACCTGAGTGCTAGCATTTATGACACCTCATCGCATACAGCCTTCGGCTTAGATGTTGTGGGAGGGGAGGTGCTTGACTCGGTAGAAGGGCAGCTGCTCTGAAGCATGGTTCTTAACATTTGAGAGAAATTTCTCTCATCCACCACTGTTTCAACAGTCAAAGCACGGTCAGGAGGGGTAGTAGACACACGCAGACCTGGGTTCGGAGCCCAGCTCCTCCATTATAAACTGTGAGAGCCTTGAGCAATTATTTACCTCTCTAAACTCTGGTTTCCCTGACTTTAAAATAGGGTTGCTCTACAACTAACTCTCATATAAGTATTTATAAAAAGTGAGACAGAGGAAAGATAAGCAAATGTGGTCAACAATTGGTGAATCTAGGTGATACGGATGTTTATTATACTATTTTTGTAATTTTTCAATAGGCTTGAAATTTTTCTAAAAAAATGTGTTGGGGGCATATAAAATAAAAATATCTGATGGGGAGAGTAGTGGGTGTGAGCACAGATGAAATAAGATCGGCCATTAGTTGGCAATCATTAAAGTTGGGAGATGGGTACATGGAGGTTTATTACATTATTTTCTACTTCTGTGTATTTGAGGGTTTTTTTTCATAGCAAGAAGTTTTTAAAAACAGGGCTCCTGTATGGAGTAAAAGCTATGGGAAATGCCAGCGCACAGCTGTTTGTTTAGTGAAGTCTTTTTCTCAATTTCTTCCCACTTAACTTTCATCTGCCTTTCTGCCCTCTGGGGTAGAGGGTGCCCCACAGTGCCGTTTCTCTCCAGATTTACTACAAGATGTAAGCTTTTTAAAGTTTATTTCATCTTAAAACAGCTGAAAATTGCCAATGACTAATTGGAAGCTTTTCACAATTCCTTGGATTGAAGAGCCGGACAGCTGAGAGGACTTGCCTTCTGGCGGGCACACCAGCCCTGATGCGTAAAAGCCACAGGAACGCAGGGGAACTGGTGGGAACACAGAGGTCCCACGTAATTGCACATTCACCCTGCAATGCTCTGGCCAAGCCTCCAAGGTTGCCAAGCTCCTTCTTCCAGGCTGCTGAAGGGGACCCCAGAGCACCTTGGCTGAGAGGTGTCACTGCCCCAGGTTTGGGGCCCAGGGCCCTGCTTTTCTTTCCTGCCTGGGCTCTTGCCCTGCTCCCCCATACCCCATCTTCCAGCCACATTAAGCAACAGGCACCTCCCAGCTGGACTCAGCTCTCTCCCATAGACATACTTTTGCCCTTTCTCAAGCAGTAGCTCATTGCCTAGAATGCCCCTCCCAGCATTTTCCCTTAGAAACTCCATTCAGGCCTCTGAACAAATTATAAGGGTTTCTTTTCCAGAAAGCTGCCCTAATCCCATCAGCTGGGGTTAGCTGCCCATTTCCCTACTTAGCAAGCAAACAGATCAGGATTCAAATCCTTCTTCTCTATTTACCAGCTGACTGAAGTTGAATGAGCTGCTTCATCTTCTTCAGCTAGCTTTTCTCATTTCTAAGGTGGGGATATTAATATCTTCCTCCTAGAGTGGTTTTGAGCATCAGGAGAGGCGGTGTCTGCAGTCTACTTACCATGAAGAAACAGTTCAACAACTATTTTTAACACTTACCAGGCTCTACTGAAATTATTCTATTCCTGCATCTTTTCCTTGCTAGACTGTAGTCTCCCTGAGGACAGGAAATGTATCTATTTCTCTCTCCTTTGCATCCCCAATATCTATCATGGTGCCTAGTACCTAGCAGATGGAGGGATTTGCAAATGTCCATGTATCAGAATCCCATGAGGGTTTGTTTTGGTTCTTGATTCAACATCCTGGGCTCCAGACCTACTGGGGAAGAGGTCCTGGTTTGTGCACAGTAGTGACTGAGTCAAAGGATGACCATCTGTGATTTTTATCAGTACCGCCCCTTTATCTCTCATATAGACAACTGATGTTTGCCAAATCATATATAAAGTGCTACTAAGACACTTCAAAACAAATCTACTTGTCCCACCCTGCATTAGTTTCCTAGGATTGCAATAAATTACCACAAACTGTGTGGTTAAAACAACAGAAATTTATTCTCTCACAGTTCTGGAGCCTAGAAGTCTGAAATTAATGTGTCAGCAGGACCATGCTCTTTCTGAAACCTCCAGGGCAGAATCTGTTCCATGCCTTTTTCCTCTGGTGTTGCTGGCAATCCTTGGCCCTCCTTGGCTTGTAGGTGCATTGCCCCAGTCTCCACCTCTGCAGTCCCACGGCCTTCTCTTTTGTGTGTAGTCAAGCTTCCTCTGTCTCCCACTTATGAACATACATAGGATGACACTTATGGCCAACGCTGATCATCCAAAACCATCTCCCATCTCAAGACCCTTAAATTAAACTAGGTGTGGCGACACGCCTAAGGCAGGAGGCTGGCTTGAGACCGGGAGTTCGAGGCTATAGTGCACTATGACCGCGCCTGTGAATAGCCACTGCACTCCAACCTCAACCCTGCCTCTCAAAAAAAATTTAAAAATTTAAAAACTAAGATCCCTAACTTAATCATACTTGTAAAGTCCTTTGTTTGTTTTTTGGTTTGTTTGTTTTTTACCAGATAAAGTAACATTCACGGGTTCCAGGCATTGGGATGGAACCTAACTGGGGGACCATTATTCAGCCTACCACACACCCAACTCCATCAGGTTAAATGGAGGTATATTCGTAAGCTTCCCATGTGACTCTAACGTAGCTATGAAACCCGCTGAGATGGGTACTTACTATAGGGTTGCTGAATGAATGAATGATTGAATGGATGAACGAACAAATGGCTTCTTGTGCTGTAGAAAATCGCCCTCTCCTCCCACCTCCTTCACTGGCTGACTTTAGGTATAGCCCTCCACAGCAGACAGACAGCTGAGGAGAGGAGGAATTTAACAGAGTCCCTCCTGTAATAACTCCACACCTAGAAAGGTCTAAAAAACACACCCCCACTCACAGATTTTGGAGTTTCTTACTCCTGCAATACAATGGGCTGCAAACACCTCCCATCAGAGAAGAATATGCCCCTCCCCGCTCCCATTAGTTCCCCTTTGTTTAGGATCCTAGCATCTTGGGGAGGTTAGACGGCTCCCTGGCCTGCTCACTTCCCTCTTGCCTTCCCCTCAACTGCCCTCAGAAATGCTGTGTAATATTGAATTGACTCACCCAGGAATAACTTGTGACTCTCCTCTTGTTTACAACTTGATTTAAGAAATGAGACTGTTGAGACATCTCAACTAAGGCCACCAAGGGACTTGAGTCCAGGCACAATGAAACACTGGGCAACCCAAGAGGACCTGGGTGCCTTCTCTGGCCTTCTCCCAGCAGGGCTTCTGTTGTGGGGTAAAAGGCAGTGGTGTGTTGGCAAATATTTAACAATAGATCTCCAAGAGGAAAAGCCTTGCTTTGTAGTGTTTACCTATTCCTCTGGTGTAAATACTCCCACCATGGCCAATTTCAAGCTACCAACTTTATGTTATTGAAAGCAAAGTTGGGAAGAGATGTGCACCATCATTTGGTCAGCCAACTCCAGCACAACACTGTTGTCCACTGACCTAAAAAAAAAACTGTCAATCATGGCCAGGCACGGTGGCTCACAACTGTAACCCTAGCACTCTGCAAGGCCGAGTCAGGAGAATTGCTTGAGCTCAGGAGTTTGAGACCAGCCCAAGCAAAAGTGAGACCCCATCTCTACAAAAAACATAAAAAATTAGCAGGGCATGGTGGCACATGCCTGTAGTCCCACCTACTAGGATGCTGAGCAGGGGGAGGCTGAGGCAGGAGGATCGCTTGAGCCCAGGAGTTTGAGGTTGCAGTGAGCTATGATGACGCCACTGTACTCTAACTGGGGCAACAGAGGGAGAATCTGTTTCCAAAACCAAAAAAACAAAAAACTGTCAATCTGCAGGCCCAGGAGCTGGACAATGTAGCTTTTAGCAGATCACCACACAGAGTCAATTTCCGAATTTCAAGGACCAAATACTACTGCTAGGAACAAATGTTTAAAATAGTCACAGTCTTTACAATCCCTTCCAGCAATAAGGTCCTAGATACAAAAACAAACATTAACGTCTTTCTCCTCTGAATTGTCACAAATTTTTATTTCTACATTTCTTTTGATTTTTTTCCTTTCTTTCACAATAGTTATCTTTTGATTTGTTTAAAGTTAAGATTTATCTTATATTGACTCTATGCCAAGTGTTCCAAATAAGGTATGTACATTGATGCAATTCAACCTCACAACAAGCCTATGAGGCAAGTACTTTTTAAGAATCTGTTTGACAGATGAGCTAACTGAACTGAAGCACTGAGAGGTTAAGTGATATGTCCAAAGTCACACAGCCCTGAATTGCCTTTGCAATTCCCCTTAAAAAGTGGCAGAATAAATGACCACCACTCTCTCAACCCAGGAAGCTCTTCATGTATGTCATATACAGATTTTGTGTAAAAATATAAAACATTATGTATACATATTTATACACATATATGATCTATTTTATGGTTATTCTGCAGCTGTTGTTAGTAATGAAAATAACCATTTCATGCATCATACAAGGTGCTACATAGAGACTGCAATTACACATTGTCATTGTTCAAAGGTTAAAATAGGAACTACATTTCTAAGAAATAATTTAATATTTCATTTTTAATAATACCTCAAATTTATAGAGCATTTTACATTTATAACAGTTTTTCATGTGTAGTCAACAGAAAACATGGAATCTAGAGCCAATCAGACCTGAATTCAAACTCTGGTCTTAGTTCTAACACTGTGCTGAGTATAATTTTTGACTGTTTGATTTTACTTGGAATAAGTAAAAGATCCACATGGTTCAGGTGCAAAAGTTACAAAGAGTTACAAAAGAAAAAAAAGCTTCCCAACTGGGCCCCCAGCAACCTACCTCCTCTCCCCGGAGGTAAAGCGACCTTAACTCCTTGGTGATACCCTTCTAGAGATATTTTACGTATACACACCACAAGCAAATGGCACCTATAGTCTTGTACCATTTCACACAAACGTTAGCATTCTACACTCGCGGAAAGTTACAATTTCCTCTCCTGTAAAAGGGCGGTGGGGAGGATTACAACAGAGAATTATGCCCACTGGAATCAGCACTCCATGAAGCAGTTTCCCTTAAAAAGGCTGTGAGGTGAGGGGTCTGCAGCTGCCCGGAATCTCCTCCGTGCTTGTTAATCAGGCTGTGGGGCCCCACCCGCCACCACCCTCGGAGCTTCCAGGATTTGCATTTCCCATTCGTAGACCCCAGTATTTGCAATTCTCAGAGCGCCCCGACTATGCAGCTGCTTCTGGCCAGGGGCCATCTGAGAACCCCAAGGTATCTAAGGACACCTAGAGACCCCAGATTCCAACGCAGGCTCTGCCGCTTGAGCAGCTTACGCTGAGCTGCAGTGCCCGCGTAAACGAGACGACACCCACGTCAAAGGCTGCTGTGAAGATTCAATGAGATGAAGCACGTACGTGCGCCTCGCTCGAGGCAAACACTGAGAAAGTGAACACCGGCTGGCAGCTGAAAGGTGAGGGGGAGGGCAGCTGGGCCACAAGCCGGAGGGAGGCGGCGCCGCCACCCACGACGCCGACGCCCCCGCCCCGCCATCCCGGGCCGCCAACGCGTTCGGGGCTGAGGGCAGACTCCAGGTCTGAAAAGCGAGGTCGGGGCGCCAGGTTTCAAAGTCCGGAAGCACTAAGCGTCTCGCACCCAGAACACCTGGATGCGACCGTGGGCGTTTAATTTCAAAGTCTAGCGTGTGTAAAGAGGCAAGGGACTCTCTAGACCTCGTGCAACCAGACTGAAAGACGTTCCCGCACAGGACACGCCTCCGGAGCGCGCGGCTGCGCCCGGGACAGACTGCGGAGCGAGGACGTGCGGCGGGCAGGGAAGGAAATGGCGGAGGAGGGCGGGCCGGGCAGGGCGCGGCCGCAGCCTTGCGGCCCGCCACCAGGGGGCAGCCGCGCGTCTGTGTCCCGCAGCCGGCTGGAACCGGTCTGGCCGGAAGTTGGGGCGCTGCCTTCGCTTCCGCAGCGACGCGCCACGTGGCCGGCCGGGGAGACAGGAGAAAACAACAAGATGGCGGGGGGGATGGGGCTCCGCGGACACCCCGGGGACCGCGCGTCCCTTAAAGGGCGGCGTGCGCCGGGCCGAGCGAGAGGACCTGAGTGGTGCGCGGGAGGAGGCCCTTTCTCCAGCCTTGGAGGGCGCCCGACCGCACGTGGCCTGCGGCGGGGACGGCCGCGCCCTCCGCCTCGTCCGAGTCCGTGGGCCCAGGCCTTGGCGGGGGTTTCCGCGCCGCGTTCCCTCAGAGCCCCTGGCCTGATTCCCAGTCAGGGCCCGTTTCTTTTGTCCCTGCATTTGCTGCTACCTGCGAACAAGAAAAGCAGAAAAGTCTTCCTCGGGCCGTTCTCTTCCTGAGGGAGGGATTAGGTTGCTGCAAATCGAACGGGGCTAGTCCTAGTTGGATAGAATCGAAACGCATTCGTTCATCTCTTTGCAGCAATTTTAATTACCACGTCCTGCCTCCGTTCCGAGGGCTAGAACTGCCTTTCTCCAGAGGGAGGGGGAAAAAACTCAACGATCTAGGTTTTAAAGTAGCTTCCCCGCCCCATTCAAACGTTGCTGGAATCTTGTTTGACTTGTAGATAGAAGCTGCCGTGCAACAGTGAATGTGTGGTAGAGTCTGAGGTTCTGTGAATTTGTTATCAGCCACCTTGGACACTTTTTCAGAAAGAAAAATTTAGAAATCGGTTACTGTGTACTGTAAAATGCAAGAAATAAGAAAGGAAGCAAAATCGCCTAGTGTTCATAGCATTTCAGTAAAGGCCCGCAGCGTCCCCTTCATGTCCATGATACAAGAGCTGGAAGGCCGAGCTTTCAATTTCTGCCTGGGCGGTTACCCTCGGCTCCGTTTTCATTTCTCACCACCGTTTTATTTCACATGGGTTTGAGATGCAAAAGAGCCAGTGTGGGTAAAAATAGTTAACACAAGCTACCCTGAATGTGATGGTATATTTAGAATAAAGGAGACATTTGTCCTTGGTTGTATTTATAAATGTGTCATCTTACATTTAGGATTCAGATTTTCTGTCATGCTTGCTAAGTAATTTGTGAGGCCATTGGCATGTCTCTGGAATGATCAGACTTTTTCTTTTTTTTTTTTAACAAAATAATAACAGTTCCCTCCCAAAGATTTGGGAGGTTTAATTAATAAAAATGTCTGAATGTAATAAGAGCCCCGATTGAGGGCACACTACGGTGATAGCTCAGGAAAGACATTACTTTCTTTATGAAGGGATCCTTTATGGTTTCCTCAGTCTGGTAGAGATTATAACACTTGTGCTGTGATCAAAACTGCATTGCTATTAAGTAACAGAATAGAAACGGTATAATGTGATGGGGAGGTGGGGCTGAAGGCTTCTATTTTAAGGCTTAAGTGTGGATTTTTTACCCAATCCGGGGTTTGAGTTTCCCTTCAGCCACTCCTTTGTGTATCCATGCCCTCTGAGGCTTCACTTCAGACTCCATCATTTGGCAAAGAAGGGCTGGACACAGTTTCTAAAGAATCCTTTAACCTACAGGGGTCAGGAACCCTCCCCCTCAGCCTGAAAAAAGAAGGCAGCTTCCTTCATAGCATTTCCTCAAAAGGAGCGTGCTCTGTTTATGTCCCTATATTTTGCAGTGATTACCCCTTTTTTGTCTCCTTATATACGTATGGTTCAGATAAAATCTTGGGCAACTTTTTCTGTAAATACCACTAACAGACATACAGGAGCACAAGATTTAGAGAGCATCCTCAGGCCTTAAGTTGTTTATAATCAGAATTTCATTAGCACAGGCTTCCCGTTAAGAAGAGAAAATGTATTTTAAATTTTAAATAAAATCTTACAGCAAATTGAGTTTTAAAAAGAAAAACTCGTACTCAAATAAATCAGAGATACTTGTTCTAGGCATAGACTTAACTTTGTTTTAGGGGGATTATGCTGTATGTACACTTCCGTACCTTATTTACTTAACTTTTAAAAATGAATTGTTCTGTTTCGTATTGCTAAAGCAAATTATGCTCAACAAAAAAATACAAAGCAAAAAATCACCCAGAATGCCACTACCAAGAAATAACCACTATTAAACTAATTTTCTGTGCATCTGTATTTGTCTTAATACTATACATGGTTTTGTAACCTACATTTTGAATTTAGCCATGTATAATGTACTTTTTTATGTCAAGAATCTTCATGACTCTTAAGAGTCTGCACAGTATTCTAGCAGATAAATATACCATAATTAACCATTAACCATTCTCTTACTACTAGACACCAAATTTTTTTTTTCTTAAGAGGAAATCACTATGTTGCCCAGGCACTATGGAGATCACAGCACACTACAACCTCCAACTCCTGGACCGAAGTGATCTTCTGACCTCAGCCTCCCGAGTAGCTGGGACTATGGGTACACACCACTGCACCCAGCTCATTTTTTGCTCTTATAAATAATGTTGGCATGAACACTTCAGTGCAATAAGCATTTTACATATTTCTGTAAAATAAGATTTACAATGAATCTGAATTTTTAAAGGTTCTTTAATAACTTTTCTTTTAGGAGATGGGTATCTCGCTACATTGCCCAGGCTGGATGCAAACTCCTGGGCTCAAGCAATTCTGCCTCAGCCAGATTGGTAGGATTGGTGGGACTACACAGGCACATGCCACCACACCTGGCTTGATACATATTTTGACTCTTCGAATTGTAGACTTAATTGTATTGCATCTGGAGCCTTCTAATTGTGCATCAGCTTTCCTTAGGTCGAGTCCTACCTCAACTTTGATTGTCCTCACTCTTATAAATTGATATTATTTGGTTTCTTGAAAATTTTAAATCATATATTCTTGGTATATTTTTTATATGGATGTGCATCCGTAAGTACCAGACATAGATGTTAACTTCAAGTTAAATATTTCAAAGGACTCCTTTCACTGTCAACCTATTAACAATATAGAACCTGTTTTCCTTGTAAACAGTTCATTTCTATGTAGAGATGTGATAGAAACTAATTGCTGAAGTTTTCTTTTCAATGTGCAGCAAGTATATAAACTTTGCTCCAAAATTATCTAAATGTAAATGAATGTTTGGTTGTATTGTTTTGGGTTTTTTTTGTTTTCTAGGCTAAAGACCTCCAAACATCTTATATCAATATCATCATTTATTAGCTATTTTCAGTTCTTTTATTGTGGATATGCTGATAGACCTTGAACCACAGGGACAGGAAAGATGTCTCTTTTCAAAGAAAGGTGGTCTAATAGTCATAAGGGTTCTCCTCCAGATTAATGTTCACGATACTTGGATACTCCCTACCAGGAAACTGTTCAATAGTTTATTATTCCGAAATTAAACTGTTTGCCACGATCGTTCCTTTGCTCTCTAAAAATGATTCAGAGAAAACAGTACGGAGGAATAAAACAAAGGCATGAAAATATCAATTAGCAGCCAGTACCTGATCGTCTTAAAACCATCTCAGCCAATGCGACGCTCTTTCCTTGGGGGATCAGTTCTGATCACCCTCTATGTTTTTAACCCTAATTTCTCTTTAATGAAGTCTTTCTAATTACTACACTTGGAATAAAATATAAAATACATTGCAGTAGAATGAAGAACACAGTTAAGAACATTCAAAAGGATGTGGGGCTTTAAGAACTACTGTAGATGGCAATCACTGTTACTCTGTCGTAGTCTTCCTTTTAGTGACAGTATTCCAGTGCAGAGGGTCATCACTTGGACTACAGGTTTTTGAGGCCAATTCAAAGTTGCCAAGTAAAGCTTTGCAAAGCTACTAAGTCTGATTTTACAGAAGCATAGCAATAAACACAAAGGTTGGGTTTTTTTTTAGCTATACGAGCACTGTGCATCTGAGATTAAAATGTTACCAGAGTTTCACTGTGATCCTTTCAAAACAGCTCTAGATTTTTTGTTTGTTTTTTCATTCAGATTTCGTAGCTGATACCCAAGGCAGAAAATGGATGAATATTTTACATTTCAGTTCTCTTAAGGGACAATTGACTTTGAACAGCTTTTGGAAGCTATAGTTCTTAGAAACCCATCTCCTAGGAGTTGAAGTTTAATATCTGCTACTGATATACGTGAAGGAAAAGGGAGGAAGAGAAGAAAAATTATTCATTTTTTATTTCAAGGGCCTTTGAAAACATCATTTCAGGAACAGTTATTGCCAAGCAATGAAAGGAAAAGATCTTGTAAATTTGCCCCTTAACTCAGCCCTGCCAGAAATGAAAGAGGCAATCTTTAGGTTGTCTCATGTCCTAGACTCTAGGCCTCAGGGTCTTAGCTACTAAGTTGGCAAGTCATGGGCACATTCCAGCAATGTTAGGACTCTCTAGGCCTTACGCATCACTATCTTCTAGTCTCCCCCAAGTCTCTCTCCCTCCTGCATATCAAATAGCCCTAAATCCTTGCTCCTGGTTCTTTCTAGGCTCTGTGCAGCTGTGGTTAAGAACTGGGGCTTGAGAGTCAGAGGAAGCTAGAGTCAGATTCCAGTTCTGTCCTTTCCAAACTGTGTGACCTTGGACAGGTTAGCATTTCTGAGCCTCAGTTTCCTTCCCTATAAATTGGGAATATTTCTTTCTTTGTTGTGAGGATTAAATGATGGACAGGACATAATGCTTAGCAAAATGCCTGGCACAATAATAAATTCTCAATAAATGGGAGTAATTATTAATCATCCTTCTGCCTGCCCTCAGTGCTTCCTTCTTTGGCCAGTTGCCTCCTAACTGGTCCCCCACAGCCTAGTTCCCTGAGCTGCTTTCTGTTCCTTGTATCGGTCTTGCCTTTTAAACATGCTTTTTACTCTCCTGTCTGCTTGATACATGCCTACTCATTCATCAAAACTCAACTCAAACTTTATTATCCTGATGATGAAAGTATAAATTGATATAACTTCTTTGAAGAGAAATTTTACAATAACCATCAAAATTTAAATGCACCAACCCATAGATCCAGAGACTCCACTTCTAGGAATATATCCTATAGATGTCCTCACAGAGGGACAAAAAGAGAATCTATTGTACAAAGATAGTCTTTGTAATAGCAAAAGACTGTAAAATAGCAAAATCAATGTAAGATAGAGCACATTGATTTATCCCTACAATGAGATACTACGGGGCTATTAAAAAGTGAGCAGCTCTATATGCACTGATTTCCAAAATACATTGTTAAATTTTTAAAAATGGACATATAAAAAGCTGAAAAGATGCATCTTTTGTCTTTTTAGAAAAAGAGAGGGTAAAGAGTGATACTATTTATATTAATACTGGGTGCCTCTGATGGGCAGGCAAGGGTCTGGGTGAGGAAAGTTTTTTTCACTGTATACTATTTTGTATTGTTGGAAAAAAGTCTAACCATTTGCATAAAGTATTAATTTTTTAAATTAAAAAAACCCACCTCAATTCCAGCATCTCTTCCTTTGGGAAGCTTTGGCTGGCCCTCTCCCTTCCAGGAAGTTTCCCCCTCCTTCATTCTGCCAAACTCCCCACAGTGTTTACCTCTGATACTTACAGCATTTATCCCATTGTGTTGAATGTTTCCCTGGAAAACCAAGAGCATCTAGAAGGTAGGATTGATACTGTGTTCATTTTATGTTCCTAGGATGCAGTGCAAGATGACTCTCTCTCTCTCACACACTCTCACACACAGACACACAGACACACGCATTTTTTTTTTTTTTTTGAAAGAGTGAATTGAAAAGGTCTCCTGTCGCTCATCTGTCCCACCACTACCCTTATCCTATTCTGGTTGTTCACAGGAGAGTTTGAGCGCTGTAGACTCACTTTTATAATATGACCTCAGCCTATATTAAGAGACATCTCCAGCAAATCTTTTTGTGGCTCCTGCTACATCTGACTTTTCACTGTTTTTATGGTTGTTGCTTGTTGGTTTGTCTTGTTTTGTTTTTTAAAAATCCACAGTGTCCTCAAACACCTCTTGCCTTTGCACATGCTGTTCCCTGTACTAAGATCCTTCCCAACTTTGTCTGCCAGCTTAGATTCCTTTGAAACCAGCTCATCAAAGTCACTTCTTTGAAGCCTTCCAAGCCCCGGTCAATCTTAAATAAGCTTAACTCGATGTTCCCTCAGCTCTCCGACCAAACTGGGTGATCACTTATCATTTGTGGCAATTATCGTTTTTCTTGTTAGGCCACCCGACAAAAACAAGGACTCTTCAAAGACAGGGATTTTTACTTTATCTTACTCTTCCCAGAATTTATGCCTGGCACATAGCAGGTACTCAATAAATAATTGTTGCATGAGTGGATGAATGAACAAGTTAATAGTAAGTGCTCATAATATTTTGATGGGCTGCACTTGAAGGCCACCCGTTACTTACTGAGAGCAATATACCTGTGTGCTGTGCTTGTCACATCTCAACTTGGCACCTTGAACTGGAAGCTTTTGGTGTTGTTTGCCACTCTAATGCAGGTGGAGAAACCTAATTACATGCGCCCTCTGCAAGCACACAAGCCCTCAGAGTAGGATTGCTAGATTTAGCAAATAAAAGTACACGTTGCCCAGTTAAATTTGAATTTCAGATAAAAAAAATATTTTTTTCATATGAGTATGTCCCAAATACTATTTATACTAAAAACAATCATTGTTTATCAGAAATTCAAATTTGACTGATGCGTAATGTATTTTATCTGGCAGCCCTACCTCAAAGACCACATTCCCAAACACTGTCTTCCTACATTCAGATCCAGTAATTCTTAGAGAATTTTACAAACTATGCAATTTAATCATATTTATTAAATAAATAGGCAACCGAAGTCTCCCAACTCTGCTTGCTAAAATTTTTACACATATTTAAATGCTTTGCTTTCCTCAAAAACTCTTTTGTTATATTTTAAACAGCAGAGTTAGATTCTAATTTATAGTAAACTGCCCACTTAAGCCACTTAACAGAATTGAATTTGTGAGGGAGAATCCCAGTGACTTGTTCCATCTGAATTCTCTGTGTATTTTCTTGCCGTCTCTATTCTTCAGTATGTCTTAGTTAGAGGGAGATTCTCCTCAGGTGTGGCTGCTGTCGGCCACTAAAATGCTGAGCTGTAAAATGCCACTTCCCCATGGAGGAAAGATAGTAGGGATGCTACCCAGCTGGGGCACCTGCGCTGGCCTAACTCAGCAGCCATTACATACTTTTACAGACTGGGCTTTCCACGACAAGGCTTTTTTTTTCTTTTTAATTATGAAACACTTCACGAATTTGTATGTCATGCTTGCGCAGGGGCCATGCTAATCTCTTTATTGTTCCAATTTTAGTATATGTGCTGCCGAAGCGAGCATTGACCAGAGTTTTTTAAAAGTTAAAAACACCATCTGATCCGCAAATAGGCATTTTCAGATTTGTTTTTTAGCACTGGTAAACGAACATGCAGGCCAAGAATGCAGGCAACCAACTTCAGCCGCACATATTTTGATTTCAAAGGCACAGTTCCCACTACATCACATTCCCCTGAAGCTTCAAAGTAGATGACAGTTCTACACGACACACCATTGTGTTACACGTAATTAATTTTCCCTGTGGTTCTAGAAGGAAAATTATGTCACAAGTGCCATCCCTTCTTTAACATCCAAACTTGGAAATCACAGGCTAATCACAATCCGTAGGTGTCTAAACCGATGCAAAACAATTGTTTAGTACTCAAAAATCACAGCTCTGCGTTCGTCAGAAATCACTAAGAAGTGGCGATTGGAATTTGAGAGAATTTACATTTGGAAAAAAAGGGACATGTTAAAAGGGGTTTGGGGTGGGGGTGGAATGTAGCTTAATTTGGCCTAGAAGCATGGGGAAAATGGCTCAGTTTCGGCAGTGGAAAATCAATTTGCCAGAGCCACGATAAGACTGGAACATCAGCTCCACATTTCGTGAGAATCCATCCTCATACCGACGGTAATGTCTGCAGTCAGAGCAGAATATAGTAGCAGTGGATGAGTATGCCTGACAGCAGTTCTCAGCAGAAGAGACATCTACCACCGAGAAACCATCAGAGGAGGAACGCAGTGAAAGGAGATCTTTCATCTTTGGAAATGGACTGAAGAGATATTCAATGGGTCAAGAGGTTTATTTCGGGGAGACCAGTTTATCTTTTTTATTCAGTTGTTTCAAGGAGGGCTTCCAGTACATATCGCTTGGTAAGGAGATTAATTTCAGAGCCACGGAGTGCAAGAGAATATATCCTGGATGTTTACGTTGCAAAAATCTGGAGCATTGTTATTTATTTATTCTTTCGTAAAAGTAAGACAACGATAAACTACTGCTTAACCTGTAAATCATAAAAGCTTCCAACCTGAAGGAAACTTCTTTGACGACTAAGGAGAGGAAAAACATCTCATAGATTACTCTACTGTAAAAACTGACCTATAAAGAGAAGATAACATTTCTGATCGTGCTTTGCTTCTTAAATAAATTTATCCCGTTTTCTGGTAATTTTTAGTAAGCTATAATTGTCAATCCATGTGTCCAAAAATGAGTTTTCTTTGCTTCAGACCCTATTCATTTTTAAACCTGTTGCACAGTGTGGCTTTATGAAGTTATTCCTTTTGTCCCGTTCCCGTGTTCAGTAGCTCCCTTTCTGAGCCAGAGTCGGTATTTTGGGGCTTGTTTGTTTTTTTGGTTTTTTTCTTAACTTGTTTTTGAGGAAGCCCATTAATTCCTACCTTATTTGCCCAGTTATAAACTAGCGTTTCCCTGGGAATTGTCTTCGAACTTAATTTTATTTCCTCCAAGAAGATAAAACGCAGCCCCCCGACCCCCCCCTTCACGTTTTGCCTTCCCAAGAGCAGCACGCCAGGCCGACTAGCGCAGGGCGTCCGGGCAGGAAACGCGCGGGCGCCTTTAAGAGGAAGCCGCGGTGATTTTCCACGGCGCAGCCCGCCCCGCCTACGCGGCAGGGTGCGCCTCGGTTGCTAGGATACCGCCGCCCCCGCCCCCGCCTCCCGGGCTCTTTTGTTTCCAAGATGGCCTCGGAATCCTGTTTTAGCGCGCGGGGAACAAAGCCAGTTGTACACATCGAGCTTAGCAGAAAGCAAGAGTTGTATGGCTGGCTTTTCAGCAGTGCTCAATGTCAATACTTATTTACTATTATAGCCTTAGAAAAATCCTTTCAGTTAGGCTGTCTGGACGGGAGAAAAATCAGGAGAGTGCCTGCAGGTGTGTAAGCCATGGTCTCTTAGCCTTCCTGTGGCAGGGTTTTTACATTCGTTGTTCCTTCTGATAAGAATTCTGGCTTTTCCTGCAGAACTAGCTCAGGAAGAAGTCTTGATATTTAAACCGGGCTGTGATACTTAACTACGGAAACCATATAATTACGTGGAGTTCAGTCAGGGTAATGGTGCCCCTCTCCTGGCCGTGTTTACTCCCTTTGTAAAAATACCTGTTGATTTTTCTTTTTCTTGAAATGTTTATACCCAGATCTGATCCCATAGTACCACGATAGTTATTACTAGATTGTAAATTCCTTTGGGGGTAGGAACTTTGTTTTATCCATCTTTGTATCTCAGAAGTGTTACTGCTGGTAACAAACCTTCAAATAATGTTGCTAAAGTCATACTAATTAACATGTGTTGAAGCTTTTTACTCCGCCAAGCACTGTGCCATAAGGTGGGTACCTCCATCTTATCCCCCGTTTGATAGATAGAGAAACAAAGGCACCGGGAGGTTAAGTAATTGCCTAAAGTGCCGCAGCTAGTAAATGGTGGGACGGGGCGTTCAAACCCGAGCGGTGTGAGAAGAGCGGGGAGTACATGGTGTCTTCCACGTGCGGCACTTTCGGGGAGTAGTGTGGAAGCCTCTTTCACTGCAGTATGCTCCTCTTTGTTGTGAACAGATTTTTGTATCAGGTATTAGTGGTCAGGGCATTTAGATGCTTACCTCTGAGCTGAAAGATCCAAATCTAGCCAACCTTGGTGGCAGGTGTTGGGGAAATATTAAAAACAATCTCCTGCCCACCCAAAAAAACCTCTCCACAAAAAGCAGAAGAAAAGCAGTTTTATTGAATAAGCATTAAACCAAAATGTGATGCGCGTCACAGGAAATCAGCTGAGAGATTGCAAAGTCAGAAATATCACCCTTTGACATACCTAAGCAGAAACGCCCTATTACCATACACGTTCTCAAGATAAACAATGACTAGTCCCTGTGTAAAAGGACTTGACAACACCATTTGTTACTCATAGTTTATCTGCAATTCACCTGATAATTTGTAGCTGGTAATCTGTGCTAGCTAATTAGCTTCATCCAAAGGAAAAATAAACATTTTTATAACAGGAGTTGGGTTTGCAATTTGGAGTAAGGCACCCAACAGGAGTTAGACTCCTAGCCTCCCACAGAAACCGGGAAATAGGGACGCTGTCTTCTGTGGTGATTACATTTCAAAGAGGCAGCTCCCTGGTCATTGAGAAAGACATTCCAGGGTTGTAAAGTTGGCAAGAAGTTTATTTAGCTTTTAAAAAGATTTACATACTTCTCAAAGGGGTAGAGAAAGAATTCACCATTGCAAGTTTTCTCAAATGCTGAAAGAAAGGGAAGGAGAGGAGTCTTTTTCCCTTTCTGTATGAGGGACACTTATTTATTTATTTATATTTTAGATCTGTATCTGTGTCAGGATTCAGAGACCAGTTCTTTCAATCAGAGTCTGCTTGCATTCAAATTTTCGCCTCGCTGGTTCACCCTTTCCATGGACATCATAATCAGTCAAATAGTAGGAAGCCAGGAGAAGTGTATTACCAAAAGCTCAGGGTTAAATTCTCTATTTTGATTCAAATTCTTACTTCCTGGTTTCTTTGAAATTAAATCTAATTTCTAGCAGATGCCGAAGTGCATTTGCATGCTGCACCAGACCACGAGAATGTGTCTAAGAAATGCCAAATAGGCAACTGGCTTTGATATTCTTTTGAGTTCAGTCTTCACTCCTTAGTTCCCCTTTTCACTGTACAGCCTTGGAGATGGCTGACAGGGAGGATCTCCTCTCTCCACTGACCTCCTGAGCTTCAGATACCTTTGCTTCTAGCATCCTACCTTAGCTTCTTTTCCAAAAGACTCAGGCTGCTTGTGGCTCCATGTCTTAGCATGTGCTAATACCTCAACCTGGACCACTTTCTCCCACATTTCTGCCTGCTAGGCTTAACGAGCAAGACAGCTCAGCTAGCCTTTCCTTCTGGAATTCTTCCCTGACCCACCTCCCTGCTCACCCACCTGCATGTGATTTGGTCTCCCCTGGGCTCCCAGACCACTTGGCAATTTCCCCTATTATGACACACAAATAGTTACATGTGTGTAGTCATGTTTAATTTTCTAGTCCATAAACTTATTTTATATTCAAAGATCTTATTTTTTTAATCTTTGTATTCCCAGCACATCACAGCAGGGTTACCTAGAGTAGATCTGAGATCTCAAACTGGTGACCTACAGGCCTAGTCCAGCCCACCAAACTTTTTAAAATTTGTTTTTTATAATTTAAGGCCACACTTTAAAATCTGGATTTACATACAAATCAGGGACTTCAGCTTCTCTTGAAGAATAAGATATGGCCACCTGGGTCTGTTTCCACATGGCAGCAGGTGTCTGGCACAGAGATGTGGCTGCCACTTGAGATGGAACATGAGCTGTCCACTTGCTATAGCCTCTGCCATTCCCTGTTGCTTCCCTATTGAGGCTAAGTGTGAAGTGTCATTTATATTGAGTCTGCATTGATGTTTTACTTGAAGTAAAATATTTCTCAGTACCAAAAAAGAGAAAACAAGACTAAAGCATCGTCCAAGAATAATGGGAGGGAGCCCATTTCTTAGTGGAAATGAAGAGTTGCCTTGTGTTTATTAGGCACATGAAGTAAGTCTGTCTCCATTTTTCTTAAATCCACCTGCCTTGCTTAGTAAAGTTATCTTCCTGGCCCCTATAGATATTTGAATTTTGGATCCTTAGGGTAGATACTCAAAAACTACTGGGGCTGGATGTGGTAGCTCACGCCTGTAATCCTAGCACTCTGGGAGGCCAAGGTGGAGGATTGCTTGAGCTCAGGATTTTGAAACCAGCCTGAGCAAGAGCAGGACCCTGGCTCTACTAAAAAAAAAAAAAAAAAAAAAATTAGCTAGACGCAGTGGTACGTGCCTGTAGTCCCAGCTACTCAGGAGGCTGAGGCAGGAGGATTGCTTAAACCCAGTAGTTTGAGATTGCAGTGAGCCACGATGATGCCACTGCACTCTAGCCGGGGCAACAGAGGGAGAATCTGTCTCAAAAAACCAACTATTGGGGGTTGGGAGGATGGGAGAAGGAAGGAAGGAAAAACGTTCAGCAAATGGTTAAGATTCCAGAACAGAATTTCCAAATTACCTACTCAATCAGCCAATTAAACAGACTTCCCAAATTACCACCTTTAGCTAATCCTTTAATTTCACCCTGAACATCTTTTCTATCATTTGCTTCATTTTGGTTGGGTGTGGGAACTGTAGGGGCAGAAAGGTGTGATACCTTTCTTCACCTATAATAAGGGTCATGGCCTATGCTCCTATGACAAAAGACAGGTTAACAAGACAAAAGCATAACAAACTTATTTAATCAAAGTTTTACATGACACAGGAGGCTTCAGAAATGAAGACAAAAACACCCAGGGAAAGCTATCCATTTTTATGCTCAGGATTGATGGAGAATGGACAGCCATGTAAAAATGGACAAAAAGGATATCATCTAACGGTGATAAACTGAGGTGGGGAAACTCAGCAAGGCCTATCTGTTCAGATTCTTCTTGGCCTCTCTGTGTAGCATTTTTTCCTCCTGGGTAGAGGGCAGGACCCCTTCTTTAATGAGGGTCTTATGATCTACTATCAGACAAAGTAGGTCAGAGAATTTCTTTATGGCCAGCTCCTACACAGAAAGGCAGGGGAAGGTTAGAGTAATATTTCTAGTTTCTATGACCCACCTTGGGGAGGAGGAATTCTAGTTTCTATGGCCTGACTTGGGGGAGAAAGGGGAGCAGAAACAGGAGGGTAGGAGAAGGTCAGAGAGAGACCTTGCTTCTGAGGCTCTTCCACTGTCCTTCAGCTCAAAGTACTCAGCATGCCAAAGCACCAAACTTTCAAGTATTGTTTTCTAGCCCCAACAACACAATACTCAGATTCCTATAGCCACTACCTTAGCAAAAACCTGTGAGATAAGTTTGTATGTATGCCTTTTGTCCAAAGGCATAGAATACACGCAAAAAAAAAAGTTAAGTTCATGCAGGTAGTTTTTCAAGATCATTATCCACAGCACCTTATACATGATAGACGTTTGTTTAGTAGAACTAAGGACTATTTTGCAAAACTTAGTAACAAGAGAAAATTGTTAGTCCAGTTGCCATCAATGCTTACATATCAAAATGAGTGTGTAAATAAATACTGTCTTTCCTCTCTAAATACCAGTGAGATAAGTAGTGATGCACATGCAAAATAGTCGTATATTGATGTTCTGTCTCACATAAAATTGACCAAAGTATAGTAACAAAACCATGTTTCAGAAGTTACAAACATTTTTAATTCCAGAGATTTATTTAATAAAGCTTTTGTTTTCAAGGAAGTATTTTTAATTATTATTTTCTCCTAAATTCTTGTAGCTTAGGTTTACATTATTTGAGCAAGAATCCTGTCTGGTTTCATAGAATAGAGAATCTTTCTAAACACCTTTAGTGTTCACTGTCCCTTAGTGGCATTATTGACTATAGAATCTTAAGGTGGAGTCAAGGCAAAGTGTTCCTCTAAGCTCCAAACATGCTGGGACATCATGAAATAAAACTCAAGTTGGCTGGGCACAGTGGCTCACACCTGTAATCCTAACACTTTGGGAGGCAGAGGCAAGATGATTGCTTGAGGTCAGGAGTTCAAGACCAGCCTGAGCTAGAGTGAGAACCCATCTCTACAAAAAATAGAAAAATTAGCCAGGCATGCTGGTGGGCACCTGTAGTCCCAGCTACTCAGGAGGCTAAGTCAGGAGGATCACTTGAGCCCAGGAGTTTGAGATTGCAGTGAACTATGATGATGCCACAGTACTCTGGCTGGGCAAGAGAGCGAGACTCTGTCTCAAAAAAAACAAACAATCAAAAAAAAAAAAACAAGAACGAAAAACCAAAAAACCCCCCTAAAAACCAAAAAATGTCATCTGTCCCCTTCTCCTTACCTGGGATTTTGAAGTCATTAAATTACTGTTTTATTTGGCCATCTTAGTCCTTTCCAAGTTTGTAAAACTATTCTGGCAGTGGTTGTGGGCAGGGTCAGTTAGAGAAAGCCTCCTGCCCTTAGGAACCACCAGTTTTCCTTTTAGGTCCACATGAGAACAACTGAGGGATATACAGCAAGGATTCTCAAGGGGAAGGATGCATCAGAAACTTTTACATTTCGTAAACTAGTTTACATTTAGTAAACTAGAGTTCTATGCACTTAGAAAAAGAACAATCACTTGTGCAAATTGCCTTTACTTTGGACTTGAGAAAAGCAGAATGAACCCATCACCCACTAGAAAGGACTTAAAGCAAAGTTAGCGTCCTAAGAGCCTTGTTTTGATGAAAAGACTCAGGAACAAGAGGAAGGTGGCTGCACTGATGAGAAAATGGAAATAGGGTTCCTTTCTCGGAGCCTGGAAACTGCTCCAAAATTTTAATTCTAGTCTGTGTTGGAAGACCCAAACCAAAATGCACATGGTAGGGTTGTCATTCTGCTTGTCTCAAATCACGATCCTCCGTATATTCCAACCACCACGCTTATGTCGTTGGCACAAAGACCACAACATCTTTAGTATCTAAGGAGACTCTTTGGCAAATAGATTTCTCATATATGATGTGAAAGGGGCTCGTGCAGAGAACTAAACATTTACTTGTGGTTAGATGTGAGAAACTGAAGCTTTAAGTATTGTCATTTCTATAAGCATGCTGCAATAATTGTGTCCTGTCTACAAAAACAGAGAAATACTTAATCTTTGCAGGTTTTCATTAGCTTCAGAGAGGGGAATGCAAATATTTTGATACTTGACTTGATTTTAAGGATACTGGCAATCAAAGAAAGATATTCAATTTGCTAAATTATAGCATGGATTTGAAAGACAGGGAAATATTTTTTGTTATTTTGAGTTTTTCTAATTCAGAATCTGAATGAGTTTCTATTCTTGGGATAGAGTAGCTCCATATATCACACGAAACCAGCCAAAGCCAAACCAGTCTCCTGTTACTGTAGAAATGTAAAGGTTTCACGAACTAATTGATATCAATTAAAATAAAAGCATCTATTGCCATTTTATTAAACACCCTATTTAATCTCCATGTCCCAAGTCCATTCTCTCTCTCTCTCTCTTTCTAGGGCTGTTACTTAATTTGATGAAGAAAGTACTCTGTTGCATGCTAGTCTTCCAGATTTGCGTTAGAACCTAGGTCCTGAATGGACCCAGGACTTTTTTCCTTTCTTTTTTACAATTATTTCTTTTTTCCACATCTTCCTTTTTGAATATTTTCCTTTAAACACCTAAAAATGTAGGAAAGTAGAAGGAAGAGACCAAAGAAACAAGAGTTCAAAATGTGTTGTATATGACACACTTGCAGAAAGGTAGTAAAATGTCTGTATAGTTCTGGCTCTCGAGCTTTTGGGCTGAGACATGCTTAAGCAAGGCTAAAGATCCCACAGTCCAGGAATATCAACCAGTCCAGTTTCCTAAGGAGTATAAAACTAGCTGAAGACAAGGAAGGGTGCCATGTAGGAAAATTTGAGGTGGGGCATGATTATTAATACACTGATTTGGAAATAGGGGTGTGGAAGATTCGTATATGGACTTCAATGCATACATGTCTTATATTTAGCTATGGGAAAATCATCAGTCAAAATTTTCACATATACAAATTGTGGCTAATATAACTAAAATCCAGTATTGTATACCATCAGACCACAGGTTTAGACAGACTAGCAGTTTAAACTAAATTTGCTTCATTTTATGGAATTGTGACGCAAGCTGTAAATAAGAGGAGCCCTAGCTTTAGGCCTCTTTCTGTTTGGAGACAGTAAATTTAAATCCTTTGTCCCTACAGACCAACTCAAAGACTGTAACCTTGGCTACCGTTGCTGCACAAGAAACATACTCTCCAGATTTCCAGTTCTATATTCAGTTTTAGAAAATTGGTCATGTTGAAAGGGAAAAAATTTTACTTTGCCTCGGTTATTGACACCAAGAAGCACTCCTCAGCCTGTTCAGAGGGGAAACAATGAGTCATTCATGCAGTCAGCCCAGGTGGTGCATGAATTCCAGACAGAGGCCGCTGAATTAACCCATGAAGGCCTCTCTTGGAGCAGAGCCCATAGTGCGCCAGCCTGGGGCTCCCTGCAGCCTCCGGGGGAAGCAGGGTGGCCCAGAGCAGGCCCATGCTGGAAAGGAACACGAAGCCCTGTAACCAAGGCTGCACCTCTGCAGTGCCAGTCCCAAGGGGCCTCTGAGCTGTTTGTCACCGTGTGATTGGCTCAGGAGAGGGGTGGAGAAATGAAAACACTCTGCCCAGGATATATTTAGTTGAAGTGCAGCTGGGGAAGCGCTTAAACAAGGGAGCTTTTGTCCTTATGTTGAAGTGTTTTTCTTAACTCCTGAAGGGTAAAAAACTTAAGGAACATACTGATTTATCCCCCCCACCCCTCACCAGTGTATTTTCTCTTGTTTGGGGAATGTTCTTATTCTGAAAGTTTAGAATTTTCTGGGGTTTGTTGTATAAGAGGAAACTGAGCAACTTTAATGCAGAATTGACACAAAATTTAAAGTACAAACCTTTCCTGGGGGACACAAATAATTTCTTAACACACTAGAAGTTTGCACTGTTGTAATTAATTTTCTGTTGGTTCAAACTGGAAATTGGGTATTTTCAAAAGTCTTTACTGGAACTAATTTATGGAGTTAAAAACATAATTAAGTTTTATAAGCTGACAGAACCCTGTTTCACTTGAGTTGATTCACATTTTCCAGTAATGAAAGATTTACTTCTGCGCTGATGAGCACAGCTTCTCTGCAACAGATTACTGATGAGCCATGTAATGGCGCGTGTTCACATCCTCCTCAAAGAGTGACAGAGAACGGCCACCTTGCTACAAGGCTTTACAGCCGGTACATAAATGCTATACATCAGGGGCACATCATCTGTTATTATGGAGTAATGCAGGAAATATTTTACATGAAAATCCTATTTGCAGTCATGAAGCAAGGGCAGAGGCTTCTGGACAAGGAGCCCAGAGTTTTCGTGATACTAGGAAACCAGGCTATCTTAGTCAAGGTTCTCCAGAGAAACAGAACCAATAGGATGTGTATATTTATAGAGAGAGATTTATTTTAAGGAACTGACTCATGATTATGGAGGCTAACAAGTCCAACATTTGCAGAGTGGACTGGCAGGCTGGAGACTCAGGAAAGAGCCAATTGAAGACCCAGGGAAGAAGAGTCCATGTTGTGGTTCAAGTCCAAAGGATGTCTACTGGCAGAATTCTCACAATTCCCTTTTGCCAGGTGGTGGGGAGCAAGGCAGGGGGTCTTTTGTTCTATCCAGGCCTTCAACTGATTGGATGAGGCCAAGCCATATTAGGGAGAGCAATCTGCTTTATTGAAAGTTCACTAATTTAAATGTTCATCTCATCCCAAAACACCCCCACAGACACATCCAGGATAATCTTTGACCAAATATCTGGACACTGTGGCCTAACCAAATTGATACATAAAATTAACCAACCCACAGGCCAACAAATCCATTTTGAAAAATTCACTTGTTAAATTCACTTGTTAAAGCAACAAGATTGCTTACCAGGTTGAAAATGCTGTGAGGGTATAAAAATGGGTAATATGTGATCCTTGCCTTCAAGGATCTCTCTCTCTCTTTTTCTTTCTCCCTCCCTCTCCTTCCTTCCCTCCCTCTCGACTCTCCAGAGAGGCACTATGTTGTAAGGAAGCCCAGGCCACACGGAGAAGCCATGTGTGGGTGTTCCAGACGACAGTCCCCAGCCAACACCAATGTCAACTCCTAGACGTATGAATGAATAAGCCCCAGATGACTCTGTCTCCAGCCTGCTGAGCCTTCCAGCTGTGCCCAGACATGGTGGAGCAAAGATAAACTACCCTCTGTGGTGCCCTGTCTCAATTTCTGACCCAAAGAACCCATGAAAGATTTAAAATTTATATATATATAAATGCTGCTTTTAGCCACTAAATTTGGGAGCAATTTGTTATATAGCATTAGATAACTAATATAGTAAGATATGGTTAACTTTATAAGAAAACGACCAAACTGTTTTCCAAAGAGATTTTACCATTCTGCACTACTGCTAGCAGTGTATGAGCATTCCAGATGCTCCAACCTTAATAACACTTGATATTGTCAAGCCTCAAATTTTAGCCTTTCTAGTGGACATGGAGTTGGTTCTCATTGTGGTGTTATTTTGCATTCTGATGACACTACACTTACTTTTGTTTGTTTGTTTTTAAGGCTGGTCAAGTGAAGCAGTGGGTGTGGAGAAGGAACAAAGGAATCTGTAACTGGTTGTGATTACACTTACTTTTGATCAGAAATATTATTACCCAACTTAGAAACCAGTCTTATTTACCATGTTATTTCATAGTCACATCTCATAAAACCAACTCATCCCTACCTCTGGTATTAGAGAATTTATGCTTACACTTCCAATTTGTTTTCAAATAATTGTTACCAAAATGAGTCTGTGTAGTTAATAATTATCCACATCATGATTTATCAAGTTAGTTTACAAACTTCTGAGAGGAATAAAACTATCTATCCACAGACGTAGAATTCTTGATTCTAACCACACCATCACCTATTGTTAATTAGCATTAATATTATTATCACTTATTGAGAAATGCTATTTGCCAGGCATTTTATATATATAAGCTCACTTACCACAATAACACAATGAGGTACATGTTATTATCCTCATCCTATTCCAAAGGAAGAGGAAGTTTAGAGAGTTTAGGAAACTTGGCTGCGACCACAGAACTGAATTTGAATCCAGTATCATTTTATTTGATCAAAACCAGGTTTTTCCTCACTTCTTTCTAATTTTATACCACAATGTAAGAAAATATTTTTGCTTGAAGTAAACAGTGGAAAATATTCCAGACTGGGGAGTTGGGAGAATAGGTTTTACTCCTGGCTCTCTCGCCAATCAATAGTCCCCTCTTGGGCAAGTTCTTCTCTGGACTACACTCCTCATCATTAAAAATAAAAGGCTGGGGCAGGGTGCAGCGGCTCGTGCCTGTAATCCCAGCACTCTGGGAGGCCGAGGCAGGAGAATCACTTGAGACCAGGAGTTTGAGACCAGCCTGGGCCACATATCAAGACCTTGTCTCTATAAAAATTGAAAAATTAGCCGGGCATGGTGGCACGCACCTGTAGTCCTAGCTATATGGGAAGCTGAGGCAGGAGGATCACTTGAGCCCAGGTGTTTGAGGCTGCCGTGAGCTATGATCACACCACTGCACTCCAGCCTGGGTGACAGAGTGAGACCCTATCTGTAATAAAATAAAATAAAAGATTGGATTAAGGCCTTATCCGACTCAAAAACTGCTATGGGCCAGACACTGCTCTAAGCATTTTACAAGTATTGACTTGTTTATGTCCCATTAAAAAACCTATGACATAGGTACTAATACTATGCCTATTTTACAGATGAGTAAACTGAGGCACAGAGATTAACTTTCCTAAAGCCAAAAAACTAGTAAATGGTGTAGCTGTGATTTAAACCTAAGCAGTCTGGCTCCACAATCCATAATGTTATTAAACTAAGCAACATTTATTGACAGCTTAATATTAACAACAACCTTATGACATCATCAGTAGCATGATGCTCTCTCCATCCCCACCATCCCTCCTACATTTTGGGTGAAGAAAGTGAGGTTTAGAAAATATATCTTGTTCCAACTCCTATATCCAGTCAAGGGTGGAGCCAGGATGGAAAGCCCAGCTAGCCTGTCATCAAAGTGTGGGGTTACCTGTTCCCAGGAGTCAGAGCACTAGGGATTGTGAGAGATCACAGCTCAGCTAGCCCGCAGGGAAACACCTGGAAACACACTGACAGATGTGGCTGCACCTTCCACACCAAACTTCAACCTGGCTGCCTTTTCCCCTCTTTTCTTTTCTTCTCCTCTTAACAAAACAATTGTCTGAAAATTAGAAATTAGAGCTGCAAATGCCCACAAATGCCCAAGGGAACCTGCCCTGGGGCACTGGTGTGGTGGTGGTGGTGGTGAGGGGGCTCCTAGAACAGAGACAGCTGCAGACAGGTAGGACCTTCCTACCGCCACCACCCACAGGTCTCCCCCCTCCAGGCCCAATGTTGAGTTAATTGCCTGAGACTCAAATGTCGGTCAGAAAAGGGAGCTTAGACAGCCTAAATATTACAGTTGTGATGCTATTGCATTGAGAGTCTGGTTTTGTTTCTGCTTCTTTTAGATAAGTAATTTTTTTTAGTAGAAAATATATACATTATAAAAAGTCAACACAAAACACATATGAACACAAAAAGCTAGTGAATATGATCCTTCATCTCACCCCTGTCCCGGTCCCCATCCCCTAAGACAACCTCTTTTGTTTATATCCAACCAAACATATTCTTGCATTTATAACCATAGAGGTATATATTTTTTAATCACACAGATGGGCACATACTATACACATTGTTCTGATCTCCCTTTTGATTTCTAATTAACAATATGGCTTGGAAATTTTTCCTTGTCAATGCCTAAAGCACATCCTCATCTTTTAAAAAGGGGCTGCATAGCTTTCTGTTGTAGAGATGTGCCATGATTTATCTAACCAGTCCCCTAGGACGACCGTTTAGGTTGCTTCTAATCTGAAGCTCCGACAAGCCATGCGTAGTGATCTGCTTGTGTCTTTGTTGCAGTGCCCTGTAGGCCCCTCTGAGATCTCTCATGCCATGCATGTTGGGGGCAGGGAGGGGAGTTGATGGCACACCCTCCCCCAGCCAGCAAGGCATATATTACTGCTGCAGTTTCCTCTATAGAGCTGGAGTCCAGAAGAGAATTCATACGGCTAAGTGGGGGTATAGCTCAGAAACAGCATCCAGAAGTCAGCTCAACTGATCAACCCAGTAGCAGCAGCAGCAGCAATGAAAACACCGTGAGCTTTTCTAGCATCCCTGGCCAAATATGCCACTGTCATCTTTTCCAGAGGGACTTTCAGTCCCAGGGATGGGAAGGTCCTGTGATTCACGCAGCTGGAGGCACCACTTTATGTTCCAGGGCAATGTGGACCAACAGATGGAGAACTACCTGATTTGGAGTTCTCTGAATGTTACCTGCCTATAGCTGTTTCTCTTGTGAAACAACCTGGGCAACTTAATTCGGCTCCATTTTCATGTTCTCTTCACTGAGATCAAAGCTTCTGGGGAACCTAGCTGTTCCTCCCAGAAAAGCTGACAGCTGAGTGCGTGCTTCTGCCTGGTTTTGTCTGAAGGTACCCAGGTTGAGTGCCAGCCCAGGGTGAGCCCTCAGTGATTTTCCTTTCAAAGGAGAACACTGAGAATCTGCATGCCCCCAAAATGTTCTCTGACAGGATGGAGAAGAAACCTTTTTTATATTGAGGCCACTGTCCCAGCCCTCCCTACAACAAAAATTAGTTGAAAATGACAGACATAAAGCCATTGATTCCTACCCACCCCCAAAATTTAATTGTGAACATTTCCCAACATACAGAAAAATTGAAAAGAATTGTGCCGCAAACACCCATCCATCTACCACTTAGATTCTACAATTAACATTTTGTTAGATTTGCTTTCCTTATAACATAACTTGTCTATCCAAGTCACTGATTTTTGAGGCTCTTAAAAAGCCTGGCTTAAATATTCAATTCATTTGCTTTTATTAATAAAAATTCAGAACAGGGCCAGGCCTGATGGTTCATGCCTGCAATCCCAGCACTTTGGGAGGCTGAAGCAGGAGGATTGCTTGAGGTCAGGAGTTCAAGACCAACCTGAGCAAGAGCAAGACCCCTGTCTCTACAAAAAAATAGAAAAATTAGCTGGGTGTGGTGGCACACACCTGTAGTTCAAGCTACTTGGGGGGCTGAGGCAGGAGGATCCCTTGAGCCCAGGAGATTGAGGTTGCAGTGAGCTATGATGACACCACTGCACTCTACCCAGGGAGACAGAGTGAGACCCTGTCTCAAAAAAAAAAAAAATCTTCAGAACAGGAGACTTAACACCTTGTTTAATAAACACAGAATGAATAATTTCATTCCATTCCAAATTAGGCTAGGGAAGACAGAAAGAAGGTTAGAGGTAAAAGGGGAGGATAAGAGAGGTGAGAAGAGGCAGGGGGTGCCTAAAAAAGGAAGGAAGGTTGTGAAAACAAAGGAAAAGAGTTTGCAAAAGACTGTGGGCCAGGTCACTGATACAGCCATTCATTGAGAGCTGGGATGTAGGCTTGTACCCAGGCAGCAGACACTGCTGTGGCCCAAACCAGCTCCAAGCACTGAGCACTGCGGATCTCCCCCAGCTGCCGTCAGGAGAGCCACAAGCAGCTGCCCCAGGACTCCTTGTGGAACATGCTGTCACTCAACGGTTCCTAGCCAGGGGTTCCAGCTCCACAGACAGCTGTACAATGGAGAAGATCTGGAATCAAAACCAGATACTAGCTTTGAACCCCACTTCTGTTGTTTAACCTCTCTGAGCTTCTGTATTCTCATCCGTAAAATGGTCACACTAAGAATATATACCTCTTGGGGTAGTTGGACAGGTACAGTGAGATGAATGCAGAGATGTCATAATGGGTGATGTGTATTGAATGCCAGCTGTCTGCCACGCACTGGGCTAAATGGCTTACATACTTCATCTCATTCCATCCTCATAAAAGCCCTGGGAGGTGGACATTATTATTGGCCTCATTTTAGAAATGTGGAAAGAGAAATTCAAGGTGGTGAAGTCCCTTCTGCAGGTGGCCCAGCTGGTAATGGTGGAGCCAGGCCAGGCCCCTCTGGCTGCAGAGCCTATGTGTTGTGCTGCCCTCAGCACCATGCCTGGTACTGACCTTATAAAATGTGGCCAATCAGGCCTGCCTCAGAATGTTCTTGCAAGAACAAAGTGAGACAATTCATGTGAAAGTGTAGTCATCCACCAGGCCTTTAAAAATGTTTGTTGATGAATGAACAAATGTTGATGAACTCATTAAATACTTGTCACATTCTTCAGCAGCTTTTATCTGATCATCGGGTCTATAGAGGCTTTCCTCTGACGGGATAACCGTGGAGAAAAATCTTCCTAATCCTCCACTCTACGAATGTCAGGTTTAACAAACAAATTACAAGCAAGTTGATCTTCTTTGTGTTCTGACCTCATTTATATAATAGCAATATTATATTTTTTTATGGTCAAACAACCAGGCAGCAGATTATAAATGTGAGGGTCTAAGGCAAGCCCTTCCTTCTTCTGCGTCCTCCAACGTGGCATTGGACTTCTCCAGCATGTCAAGGATGACACAATACCCAGGGCTGCCCTGGGAAACAGAGCTAGGAGCCTCTTCATCCTCCTTGCCTTTGATAAAACCTCTTGATGGGCTGGTTGCCATGGCATGCTTTGAGCAGCTGTTTTCCACCTTTTGTGATTGACTTCCCTCTCAAAACCTATAAAATAATAACCCTGTGGATTTGTCTCTTACTGCAACGAAGAAGATAGACAGAATAAAGTGAGATTATATACGTAAAAGTACTCTGAAACTTTCTTTAAAATTTCTGTGCAAGTGCAAGGTTATCAAAAGCAGGTTAATAGCTAAAAGGTGTGAGCAACCCAAGTGTCCATTGACGGATGAACAGATTTTTAAAAATGTGTTATACACATGCAAGGGAATATTACTCAACCTTAAAACGGAAGGAAATTCTGACACAGACTACAGCATGGATGAACCTTGAAGACATTATGATAATTAAAATAAGCCAGTCACAAAAAGACACATAATGTATGATTCTACTTAATGTGAGGTTCTTAGAGTAGTCAAATTGATGGAGACAGAAAGTAGAATGGGGGTTGCCCGGGGCGAGGGTAGGGGAAATGGGGAGTTATTGTTTAAAGGGTGTGAAGTTTCAGTCTAGCAAGATGGAAAGAGATCAGGAGATGAGTGGTGGTGATGGCTGTGCAACATTGTGAATGTACTTCTTGTCGCCCAACTATACACTTAAAACCCATTAAAATGATACATTGTATGTTATGTGTATTTTACCACAATCGAAATGAATTAATAAGTTTAAAAATCAGTTCATTTACTTTTAAATATCATTTGATTAAAATATGAGCAAGTCCATAGAGTCTAATTTTTGTATCATGGAATGCTGTATCTTTTTTCAGCTTTTCATGTCCAGGATAAACTAACCTCGTTTTTTAAAACTAACTCCTCCCCCCGACTTTAAAAAAAAAAAAAGGCCAAATCTTCTAACGTGTCATTATGACCAGTTGTAATTTCCATTTCTACATGTTCAGGACTGATGTAAAGGTATTAAAAGCTTTTCCATGCCCTTCATTATCTCTTTCCCAAAGGTGGAATTTAACTTAATGTTACAACAACAGATCTGCTAGTCATGTCCACGTACCGACTTCCCTTCCCACTCTGCACCGTGGCGAGGGGCGTCCTCCCTGCTCCCTGCTGAACGTTCTCACAGGCAGCCCGGAAAGGAAGGGGAATTGTGCTCAGGGAGACTGCAGTTCTAGTCTGGTTCTATCTTTCATAGCTGTGTGGCCTCGTGCCTCCTTCCCCTGTAAAATGGGGATTAAAAAAATACCATTTTGGGGTTGTAGAGAGGAGAAAATGAGATGATGTCTATAACTGTTAGCTCCTGCCTCTTCCTCTTCCCTTCTCTCATTTTGTTTTTTTTGTTCTCTGTGAAATGAGAATTTCTTCATCTTTTTTCCTTTCCTTTTCTTTTTTCTTCCTCCTCTGTCTCCTCCTACTTTCTTTCTCTTTCTTCTTCCTCTTACCAAGGAAAACCCTGCTGAGACCACAAGAACACTGTACACTGCACCCTTTCCCTCCATGGCGAGGCACATACCCGCCGGGTTTCACCCGTCTTTCCCAATTTCCTGGCGATTGGCAATCGGTAATTTGCCAGCTGGTGCGCTGGGATCTACATATACGTGCTACTGTTACCAGCATTTCAGCCTTGATTTTCTAGTTTAATAACATTTTACAATTTCTCATTATCTAGCCTAACTTCTTTCCAGCAAGTCTATGGGATTTGTTTCATTAAGCAAAGTCCCCTTCACCCAGCTGGAACATCTTTGATTGTGCACTACGCTTTCACTGAGGCTGGTCCTTCTCACTCCCTCATTATTGGATTTTATTTATACTTCTGCCTCCAATTCTTTGTTTTCACACCGGATCAGCCTTTTCACCAATAGTATCTGGTACTTCAGTCAACATCAAACAAATTCCTTCTGTGATTCTCAGAAACAAAAACAGATCCTTTATTCAAATTTCTTTCATTGTCTTCCTCAAGCTCCACCCACCCACCCCACTTTCATACTTTGTATCCGATAGTGGCTATACCTTCTGGAATAATTCTGAATTGTTTTATGCTATGCAATGCAGTGAATGTACTTTCTCAGAAATCAAAGTTGCTGGCAGAACAAAAAGAAACAAAAAACAAAAACTGCATTTCAGGAACTTTATTTAGTGAAATATACTTCCTCTTGGTAGTTTGTCAGTGAATTTCTTTAGCAGGAAATGATATTTTGAAAATAAATGGCTACCAGTTGGCAGGGAGGGGTGAGTGAAAGCAATCAATCTACTAAATCAGGTGTCAGTTTCAACTGATGTCATTCATTTTGAAACTGTAGAAAAGAGATAAATTTACTGGTGAATGCAAGTTATTACCAACACAACTTTCTTCTCTGCTTTTCATATAGAGGGGAATAAAGAAAAACGAAACCTGTTTGATGATAAATGAATTGCTGTATATTATAAAAGCCTTACAAAGTATTTCAAAACAAATCTAATTACTTACAAATGTACCAAATAGACCATATATTAAAATTTGTGTTTTTTGTAATAATTAAAATCTTGAGGTTATCTGTATGCTTCCTTGCTTTATATAAAGGTATTAAGGGGTTTTTGTTTTTGAGATGGGAGGTTTGGCGTCTGGTTCTGTCACCCAGGCTAGAGTGCAGTGGGCTGATAATAGCTCACTGTAACCTCAAACTCCTGAGCTCAAATGACCCTCCTGTCTCAGCCTCCAGAGTACTGGGATTACAAACATGAGCCACCATGCCTGGCTAAGTTTTCTATTTCTTGTAGAGACAAGGTCTTTCTATTTTGCCCAGGCTGGAGCGCAGTGGCTAGTCACAGATGCGATCATAGCACACTTCAGCCCCAAACTCCTGGTGCTCAAGCGATCCTCCTGCCTCAGCCCCCATAGTAGTTGGAACTACAGGCCTGCACCACCACACCCAGCTATTAAGGGGTCTTTAGATCCATTTAACTATTAAATTATGGGTGCATATATAGGCATTAAAAAAGCAACTTGCATTTCTCTGTATAGGGTTTCATCAAAGGATTTCATTAATTATCTTGGTTCCCCCCATTGGCAGATTGGCAAACTATGATATAAAAGGTAAGTGATAAGTTTTAAAACACACGGTATTCCAGAAAGCAATACCCAGAGTCATCGATTTTAACTTCTATTCCCGGAGCATTTGAGCACCAAATGACATTATTTTCTATTCAATGACTATTTTTTAACACCTATTCTGTGCCCAAATTTTGCTGAGCCCTCTGGAAATACACAAAGAAATATAAAACAGCCTCTTCCCTGGAAGAGCTTTCCACACCCAGGAAAATGAGACACCCATGAAATGACTTGAGAACATCTCCATGAAAAATAAGATTAGACATGCACCATGTGCTTTCAAAACTTTAACACTTTACATGTACATGTTTTAAAAATTCTGGCCTGGCTACCACTGCTACATGTTTAGTAAAAAGATATCGTGTTTTGATTTTTTTTGTGTGTATGGACAACAATGTGGAAGCTAAAATTGACATATTTTTATGTAAAGTTTTTCTATTCTTTGATTTTTAATAAACTTTGGAAACGAAAAAAAAATTCAAGATGGTTCAAAAGTACAATGGAAGTGACTGTCCCTTATCCAGAGCCTTTCCCAACGGCAACTTGTTATGAGTTCCTTGCGTATCCTTCCAGTGATGGTATGAGCTTATACAAGCAGACTTAAGCTCATGTATAAATGTATACATCTACTTATGCACACAAATTCTACCCACATTTTAAAAGAGGATTCGTTTAGAACAACTAGTCATTATTTAGCATCCTTAGGAAATGATCATATGGTAAGCACTCAATAAATACTTAGATGACTGAATGAAAAGACCATTCCACTGTGGTAGGATGCTTCAATTTCTCTCTGTTTTGAATAATGCTGTGTGAAACATCTTTGTAACTCAACTCTTCTTTAGGTAGAGTCCCAGAAGAAGAATTACTAAGTCAAAGGCTCTTAGGTATTACCAAATGGCTTTCCAATAGGCTGTTTACTCCCATTAGCACCGTCAGAGGTAGTTTCATTCTTTCTGTCTTTGCTAATTTGATAGGTGAAGAATGGACTCTCGCTGCTGCTTCAGTTTGCATTCCTCTGAATTAGCGAGGCTGGACAGTTTTTTCAAATGTTTGTCAGCCACTTATAAAACTTGTTTTTGAGAATTTTTCTGGTAGAAATCTTTGCACAGTTCTCTATTGGGGTTTTTTTACTGAATGTTATTATTTCTTTAGATATTAAGATTATTAGTTCCATTCCATATTAGTAATAAATAGTTCCCTTAGTGTACTGCTTGCCTTTTGAGTTTTGATTTAATTAGCTTATTTTTGGCCCAGAAGTTATACATTTTTTCTGTTCAGTTCTATCCATTGAGTCATCCATAATTCATTTCATTGCCTTTGAGGCTGGAATAACCTACTTATTACTTCTTTTAAAGAACTGCATAGAGATAGAAGGAAAGTCCACCTTATGCTTATAGCCCATCAACAGGGAAATTTTCTAAACATTTATTTGTAGAAGTAGGTTGAGAATTTATTCCATCTTTGGATCTGAGCTGTGTTGATTTAAGAAACATCTTAGACATCCTTCTTGAAGGACTTTGCCTTATTGGTACAACTTCCAAATGGGATGCATATCATTTGAAGTTATCAAATGCCATTATCTTTCTCTTTCTGTCTTTCCCTACTACTCAGAGTGAAAATTTTCTAAAGATTCTGTTCCTAGCCTCTCAATTAGTTCATTGTTAATCTCTTATTCAAACAACTCATCCTGTTCTCTTGACCACCATTAGGAATAAATCTGACTGTATCAGTCAGGGTTCTTCAGAGAAACAGAATGTATGTATGTGTGTGTGTGTGTGTGTGTGTGTGTGTGTATAGTGTTGCTTATATCTTATATAGATCTATCTATCTATAGAAAGAAAGAGAGAGAGAGAGAGATTTATTTTAAGGAACTGGCTCATGTGATTGTGGAAGCCAGCAAGTCCAAAATGCATAGGGCAGGTCGGCAGGCTGGAAACTCAGGCAGGATTTCTGAGTTAGTCTTGACGCAGAATTTCTTCTTTTCCAGAAACCTCAGTTGTTGCTCTTAAGGCCTTCAACTGATTCAATGTGGTATTATTGACTTTATTTAAAGTTGACTGTTTGTAAATGTTAATCACATCTGTAAAATACCTTCACAGCAACATCTAGACTAGTGTTTGACCAAACAAAAGCACCATACCTTAAGCAAGTTGACACCTGAAATTAACCTTCACACTGATCTTCCCATTGGACTTTCCTTGTATCACACATCTAGGGAGGCACTTAGTCTTCTTTTCCTTTAAAGACTCCTCTCAGCCCATGGTTCCATGATTCTGAAAGTTGTCTCTGAGTATACAGTCTACTGGGTTTTGTTAAATATATTGTAAGATGTTGATAGTATTCATTTTTGAGCACAGTCACTGCTAGAATGTTTCTGTGGCCAGTTCACGGGCTATACAGATGCATTGCTCCAAAAGTTGGATAGCAGGGAAGTTTATTCTAGGAATTAGAAACCCATTATGCATAGCTCTGACAACATGGTTATTGGAGAGTTTCAGATCTAATGGGACATGTGATGAGAAGAACTGCTGAGTGTGCAGTTGAGCACCCATTGTCTGGAGGTGTTATGGGTTCCTGGGCTAAAACATCATCTTTGCCCCTTCTTATCCTTAGGAGAATGAGGCAGGGCCTGGAAAGGGAGGACTGGAGGCATTAGTCGGCCAGAGTGCCACTAAATCAGAGGAAGAATATCAAGACAGACATGAGAACCTGCAATGGCAACTGCCCAGGCACTGGGAAGGGTGAGAGGTGGGAGACATGCCATCCTAGCAATGGGGATGAAAGCACTTGGGTAAACAGTGCCATGCTGGTAATGAAGTGTAGCTTATATTCAAGGGTTGCAGTTGAGTGAAATGAAACAAAGGACTCTCCTCCACTGGCATTGATGGTGGGGTGAGGGGACAGTCCTGCTTGCAGTTACTTGTCCAAGCAGAAGTAAAGTTGGACCTGCTTCCCTCTCTGCCTGTTCAATAAGATCGGTCAGTCCTTGGGCTCCTGGAGACTCATCATTTTGGAAATAAGAGCAATCACAATCATCTTTCCTAAGAAATGAGTAATCTGAGATCCAGAGAGTCTAGGTCTCTCACACAATGCCTTGTAATTATCTGTTAAGATAAATGCATTCACATGTGTTTTGGATTAAATTTTGTCCCCCGTCCCCAAATTCATATGTTGAAATCCTAACTCAGAATGTACCTTATTTGGAAATATTTGGAATTTGAAAATGTAATTAGTTAAAATGAGGTCATATTGGAATAGGGTGGATCCCAATCCAATATGACTGGTGTCTTTATAAAAAGGGGAAATTTGGACACAGATGCTGCACACAGGAAGAATGCCATGTAAAAACAAAGGCAGAAATTGGGATGATGCTTCTACAAGAAGCACCAAAGATTGCCAATAACTACCAGAAGCCAGGGAAGAGGCATAGAATACATTCTTTCTCACAGCTCTCAGAAGAACCAACCCTGCCCACACCTTGATCTCAGACTTCTAACCTCCAGAACTGTGGACAATAAATTTCTGTTGTTAAACCACTCAGTTTGTGGTACTTTGTTACAATCTTAGGAAACTAATACAACATGAAAGTTGTATTAACCTTTCTAAATGAAGAAAAAGGTTTTAGAAATTGATTCAGCTTCTCATTTTTAAGTAAGAACTTTTTAAAAATTTTGCTTAGCTAATACACAAACAGTTTTTTTATGTACTTATCTTGTAAAGAAACCAACAGGTTCCTCAATGAGATAATTTGCAAGTGTATATTATTTTCCATTTGTCTGTTCACCAAGTGAGGGTGGCTAGATTACCCACAGAAACTTTGAGAATTGCTGATTTAGAATCACAATCTAGGATAACTCAGAAGTTTCAAAGACCTCTGTAAAAGAAGCAATAAACCAACATTCAAATTTCTCCCCCATTCATCCTCAGACTAAACTTTATTTGTTTGGTGTTTATTTTCATGAGCATTTTTCTTTTTCTTTTTAAAATTTTTTTGAGAAGGAATCTTGCTCTGTTGTTCAGGCTTGAGTGCAGTGGTGTCATCATAGCTCACTGCAACCTCAAACTTCTGGTCTCAAGTGATTCTCCTGCCTCAGCCTCCTGAGTAGATGGGGCTACAGGTGTACACCACCAAGCTTGGCTAACTATTTTTTAAATTTTTTGTAGAGGTGAGGGTCTTGCTATGTTGCCCTGACTGGTCTCAAACTCCTGGCTTCAAGCAGTCCTCCCGCCTTGGCCTCCCTAAGTGCTGGGATTACAGGCATGAGCCATCATGGATGGCTCATTTTTCAATAAGATCTATTTTTTAAATTATACTGCAATTTCATTTGAATGAGCTAGAAAGGTTCATTTTAATTAAGTTTTTAAGAAACATGCTGGAATTTGTTTTAGGGGATTGAAAGAATAAATAATTGTCTTTCCATATGTTTAGCACCGCCAGCAGGAGTTGCCCATGAAAACGTTTCTTCCTAGATCTCTGGATAGATAAACATTTAAAAATTTTGCCACTTCACAGAATAATACAAAATATAGCTAACTAAAAGGAAGAGTTTCTTGGTGAAATCTAATCATGGAAGGTTAAAGTATCAAAGTAAAGACTAAAGTCCTGTTTTGGAGTTTTTTTGCTCTTGAAACAGCAAATGGTCTATCATAAGCATAAAAATGCTTAAACCAAAGGTATTTTGAACCATTCAAAGCTACTTTGGAAATTTGAGCCTATTCTGTTGTCCTCTACAATTCAAGGAAGGAATTTTGTTGACTGGTTTAAACACTATTTAAGTACCAGAAACAAGAAGTCACTTCAATTTGGATATTTACCATCTCAAAATAGAATAACGTTACTGACAATCTTATAGAAAGAGAACAAGGAAAAACATTTGTAGAGTATTTCAATGCTAATGTATACGTTTAAAATTGTTACCTAATTAGACAAACTACATGCTGGTTTTAGTGAATTTTTCATAAAAACAATTTCCATTACAGATATTTTCTTCATATAATAATTGTATCTTGAGCTCAAGATAATCTTAGTTGTTATCACTAAAGATGATTGTTAACATAAAAATATTTAGATGAGAAGAAAAACTTTTCACAAAATTTATGTTACATGTCTAAAAATGAATGGCCATACATAAATATGGTTTGAGCTTCAAAATCACCCACAGCTCTGGACTATGTGCTCTGGAGAAGATAGAAACAAAGAAGATTAAGGAAAGATTTCCCTCTCTAAGGAGTTTACCACCTAGTGGAGAAGACAGACACCTAAACTACTAGTTATTATGCAAGGCAGATGGGAAAAAATGCTACAATATAAGCACAAAAATTCCAGAGGAAAAATCCATCAATTCTACCTGGAAAAGGAAGTGGTCTGTGAGCTCAGGGTTGAAGGACTAATAGTTTCTCGATAGGCAGAAAGGTGGAAAAAACTGATTTCCAGGAATCTGGGAAATTTCCAGGGTAAAGGGACAGAGAGGAGACAACTACCATGTACCCATAGACGACTAGGTGTGTGTGACTATGCTAGGCACTTATACGTATGTTGTCTCATTTAGTCCCATTTCCTCGTCCCTGTAGATTCCAAAGATTGGGTATTGCTTTCTTTATTTTACTGATGAGGAACTGAGACTCAAACATGACTTTCCAAGGTCAAACAGTTAATAAATGGCCCAATGGTGGTTCAACTAGATTGGATTGACTCCAAATCCCATGCTCTTTCTGGTACACATGTTGCACCTCACTCCAGCTGGAGCAGAGAGATAGGTAGAGATGACACGTAGCTGCAGTTGATGCCAAAATAGTGAATGGAATCAAATCATGGAGGGAATCAATTCCAATTTTCACAGGAATTGCAGGTAACTGAATTGCAGTTTCTGAAAAGAGGGATAATTTGGTCCAGTGTGTATTCTAGGAAGACAACTTTGGTGGAAGAAGGATGGAAAGATTTCTAGGCATAACATTAGAGACACGGAGACCATGGTTGGCCTTTGCAATTTGTATTCATCACAAAGGACCACCAGGACTATTTTCTAGGGTTTTGTCTTAGTCTATTCAGGCTGCTATAACAAAATATCACCAACTGGGTAACTTATAAACAGAAATACCATCAACTGGGTAGTTTATAAACAACCAGAAATTTATTTCTCAAAGTTTGGAAGGCTGGCAAGTCCAAGATCAAGACACCAGCAGATTCTGTGTCTCATGAGGGCCTGTGTCTCATCCTCATAGATGGTCTCTAACCTCACATGGCTGAGGGATCACTCTTGGGCCTCTTTTATAAGGGCACTAATCCTATTCATGAGGGCTGAGCCCTCACGACCTAATCACCTCCTAATACCACCTAATACCGAATCACCTTGGAGAGTTAGGATTTCAACATATGAATCTGGGGGGAGATACAAACATTCAGACCATAGCAGATGTGTTTTCCAAAAAACACCAGTTGGATAGGCTGTCACTAGGTGCTGTGCAACATATATTTTAGGAGTTTTAGAAATCAAGTGATTGAAAACAATTAATAAAATTTAGGTTTATTTTTATCACAGGATTTCTCAGAGTCTTTAATCTGTCAATATGCATGGTGAATCTCCCTTATGCAGGGAGGCCAGTGAAACCTTTTTTCCTGGACCATCTGGAGGGACTGGAGTCCTATTACCTAGATTGGTAGAAGTTATTTATTCAAGGGATTTCTAAAATCCAATCTGTTGGCTAGGAGTTAACTTTGATGCCAAGATAACTATAACAATGTGTAATAAATATCAGTCCACGAGGCATAAACTGTTAAAGGTACCTTGTTTTTAGAAATTACCAAGGGGATTTAGCCAAGCATCCATGTTGATTTTGCAGGGATATTTCAGTGGGAGAACTTCTTAACTAATGTTCAGTTGGTCTCATATTATTACTCTTTCCATTTCAGATCTCTGTTACAACAGTCTTAACTCTGTACCACTTACTGGTAACAACTAGATGCGGTTCTTCTTGATTATGGCTCAGAAATTACTTCTGTTCCATTTTAAAAGATGTGAGTGGGAGTCTATTATAGTACTGATCATGATACTTCATCTCAAGAAGATTATGAGGCTGAAAAAATATAGGGAAATTATGTAGAAGAGGGTAGTAGGCAACACAGGATTGGCCAGTTTTCTCACCACTAACCATAGTACTGTGCTAAACAGGAGGCAATCTATGAAGTTTCTAAAACAGTGATATCTTAAGATTTCCCTGTGTTGGGTGGCTTCATCCCCAGCTTCAATAATTTGCTAGGAGGACTCACCGGACTTAGTGTTAGGGAGGAAAGCTTAGTAGGTACTCACAGTGCAGGTGGGGAAAGATTTCTCACACAGAGATTAGGATAGAAAGAAGATGTTTATTTACTTTTCCCTGGGGAGGTGGAAAAGGGATAATGTGCTGGCCCCAAAATCCAGCTATTGAGGCTTTTTAAAGGGTGTTATAAAATGGCAAGGTACAGTCGAGAAACTGTTGCATCTGCTCCTTTCTTTCTTCTTGGCAGCAGGTAGATAACAAAAACTGCAAGGATGTCAAAGTCCAAGAGTAGGTTTCCTGCCTTTCCTTGGAGAAGGGATTATCACAGGAGATGTGACTCTGTTCTTGAGATACGGCTGAGGGCCTGGAGCTCGCACCCTGCTGTTCGCTCAGGAACTCTTTAGACTGTAAAAAAGTAAATTCTCAAAAAACAATTTTGAATGAGACAGATGTACATGTCTTTTCCATCCATTCAGCTCTTTTTAGAGGTTGTGCAAAACAGAACTGCAGAGTGCCTTATTAGTGAGAAAACTCACAGGATTGATCTGTAACTGTTACTGGGAAAATTGTGGGATTAGGTATTTTCCTGTTATTTTTGCAAGGCCGCCCCTTTCACTTAGCATATAGTTATATTCCTGGTTTATTACAGCAAAAGGATACAAAGAAAATCAGCAAAGGGAAAAGGTGCAGGAGGCAAAGTCTTAAGAAATCAGGCACATGCTTCCAAGAGTCCTCTCTAAGTGGAGTCACAGAGAACACTTTTAATTCCCTCCACAAGGACTTGTGACAACATGTGTGAAACGTTGTCTACCATGAAAACTCATTACAGACTCAACATTAGGGATTTTTACTGGGGGCTGTTCACATAGGCTTCCTCTGCCTGGCGTCTACCAAAATTCCAGACTCCCAGAAGGAAAGCAGGGTGTTCAGCATAAACCATATTGTTTGTGCAAGTAGTTTAGGCACTGTAAGCCACTTTCATCAGTTCTGGGAGTGGTGAGAATCCTTCCGAAATCTAAGTTACCAGACTTGGACTGTCCTTGGAAAGGCCTCAGGCAGACTGTTGGCTTTTTTCTGCATGTTTCCTCAAGCATTTATATATAGAATTGAAAGAAAATTTACAAGACCTACAAGAATACATTCTATGTTTTTGTACTCATTTGCTTTGCTAAGAATTCTGGGTTAGACCAACGTGAGTCCTTGTGACTATGGTTAAGATTGCTAGATCTGTTTGAAATGTACTTCACCGTGGCCCTGATATAATGGTGGAGAGAATAGTGATTCCTTACAGAGACACAATGATAGGAAACCACTTCACACAATGCCTTAGACATTTATCATTGAGCTCTGATCTCTGTCTCCCAAAGACTCACTGCTGCCATAAAAAGAAGCAAGAATAGTTTGTTATCTGAGGAAATACTAAAGTAATAAAATCTGGAATTTCCTTACTTACATAAATATTTTTATACATTAGGATATATATCTATTTGCTGATCTATCTATAGATATATGGTTTCAAAATAGTACTAACCATAAGACTTGTGAATATATTTTAAGATTACTTTGCTATTTTCCTTAGGATATATCCCACTGGGTTTATATAGTCAAAATACTATGTATTAACATCACTTGAAATAGTTTCTCTTTGGTTATCATAGCAAATTGTTTTCATTACTTTTCAATGTTTATGGAATGCTTTTTAAAAAAAATTAATTTTGTTTGTTTGTTTTGAGACAGGGTCTCACTCTGTTGCCTGGGCTACAGTGCAGTGGCATCATCATAATTCACTGCAACCTCAAACTCCTGGCCTCCAGTGGTCCTCCCGCCTCGGCCTCCCAAAGTGCTAGGATTACAGGTGTGAGCCATTGCACCTGGCCAAAATTTAATTTTTTATTCTGCCTATATAAAACATTCACATGGTTCCTAAGTCAAACTCATAAAACAAGATATGTTCAAAGAGTTCCAGTTTCCATCCCTGCCCTTTTCCCATGGTTTCCTTCCTCCTTGGGAAAGGAGAGAACAATTTTTAACTAATTTTTTGTTCATTATTCATTATTTCTTTTTGAAAATATGAGCAAATTCATATATTCTGTTCTTTTCATTTTATTTTTCCCCTTAATAATATATCTTAGAATAGTACATATTGGTATTTCTTATTTAACTTTAATAGCAGCATAGTACTGCATTGTATGGATATTCCACAGTTTATTCAAACAATCACTATTGATGAATAGTCAGGTTGCTTCCAATTTTTGCTATTATAAATAGTGTGGCAAGGAATAGACTTGTATATATGTCATTTAATTTTTTTTTTCTAATGTAACTTTTTGTTTTGTTTTGTTTTGTTTTGTTTTGTTTTGTTTGAGACAAGGTCTTACTCTGTTGCCCAGGCTGGAGTACAGTGGCTCAATCATAGCTCACTGTAGCCTCAAATTCCTGGGCTCAAGTGATCATTCCACCTCAGCTTCCTGAGTAGCTAGGACTACAGGTGTGCACCACCCTGCCTGGCTAATTTTTTAAATTTTTTGTAGAGACAGGATCTCATCATGTTCCCCAGGCTCAAACTCCTGGCCTCAAGCAATTCTTCAGCCTTGGCCTACCAAAGTGCTGGGATTACAGGTGTGAGCCACTATGCCCAGCTAATGTAACTTTGAAGTAGATTTTTAGGAATGGTATTGCTGGATCAAAAGACAAAGGTATATGTATTTGTGCTTGATCAGGCCAAATTCCCCTCGAAAGGGGTTGCTCCATTTTGCATTCCCACTAGCAATGTATGATGGTGCCTGTTTTCACGTAGCCTTGCCAACAGCATATGTTATCAATCTCTGGGGTTTTTGACAATTTGTTAGATAAGAAAGATCTCATTAGAGCTTTGGTTTTCATCTCTTTTATTATGAGCATCTTTGCATATGTGTAAGGGCTGTTTATATGTCTCACTCTCCCACTGAATTAAATGAGTGTCCTTTAAGGGGATGGCTGGGTGCATTATGATTGAAACAGGCAAGGGCAGTTCAGGTGAAGAACCTAAAGAACTACCTGGTCTTCTAGGAAGTGGTAGCACAAAGTTATTCAAATATTAGTCCTGGCCTTCCCAAAGTCACCAGAACAACCCTTTCCTGCCACTCCTAAGGCAGCTCCCCCAACAGAAGCCCCTCAGTATCTCCCCAGGGGCTCTTACAGCCCTCCTCTCTACTCTTTATGCATCTCTAGCTTCACATCCACAGGGTCAATCTCTCTGTGTGCTCTGTCAAAGCAGTACCAGAAGGACACCTACACCTGGCTCTTCACTTAGTTTATCAACAGCCCATCTACCATAAACAGAAATCATTTCTTCTACCCTGGTTTTGTTATGACTCAACCCTCTTGCCTTGACTTGGCTCCATCTCTCTCAAGGCTAAACTGCAGAAACATCACATCAGTTACACCAATCCACACCTCTCTTCTTCACTCCTTTTTCGCACCCACAGTGAAAATAGCTAACTCTTTCACAGCCCTTAAGACATACTAGTCACTGTTGTAAGGATTTTATGTATTTGCTCAATTAATCCTCATAGCAACCCAATAAGGAAGACATTATTGCCTTCATTTTAAACAAGAGAAGGTGGAGGCACAAATGGCTAAGTGTTATAACTTTTTAAGGTCTTAGACCTAGTAAGTGGCACAGCCTCAATTCAAAACCCTGCAGTATAGCTCCAAACTCAAGCTCTTAACCCCTCTATGATACTGCCTCTCAGATAAACATATGCTGAGCTGCACAGGCATGCTCCAATGGCCCAACATTGGGCTAATAACAGATCCTACCAGCTCTAGTGAAGAAGAGAAACATTAGCTAGTCTTCTGCTAGCCAGAACTTTCCACTTACAGGCACTTCCAAATCTCCTGAATAACCATAATTAATGTTCTCAATAATGACTGAATGAACCACAAAACCCTGAAGTGCTTCATGAACTCTTAAAAAGCAGACACATTGTACTACAACAATGTGAATGTACTTAATGCCACTGAACTGTACACTTATTAATAAAAATGGTGAGGATGGTAAATTTCATGTTGTGTATATTTTCCACAATCGGAAACAAAATAGATACAATTTCATACAAAGCAGTTCTGACATATGTGTATTTTGGTGTGTCACAGATACACCTTTTTCATGTGTCTAAGTCACCTTGGAGGGAAATGTTCTATTTTGGTTCGCTTGATTTGATGTTCTATGCTGACCCCAGAGAAATTATCTGCCTAGAGAGTCCAGTTGCCACTTGAAGAGTGATCATGAAGGTTAGTTACCAATTGTATAATTCTGGCTTATAGAAAGCATTAATGTTCACAAAATAGTATCATAAATGTTCAATTGTCCAATTACATATGAAAGCCAATTTCCCCAAATCTGAACCTTTGGAATTATTCTAGGTTCTTCCCAGTCATGAAAGTGTTGCCTACTCCCAGAGCCTGAGGGATCTACTTCCATCCTCAGCCCTAGGCTGTTTTGGGGTGATTTTGTTTTCAGCTTTATCAAGGTATAATTGAAAAATATATTGTATGAATCTAGGGTATAAAATGTGATGATTTGATGTAAATATACATTGTGAAATGACTGCCACAATCAAGTTGGTTAACACATCCACCAATCTCATGTTGTAACCATATTTTTTTCACTCTCATAGGCTTGGGACACCCACTCTCTTGACTCTTCATCGATAGGCTGCTTCTTCTAAAGATTTTTTTCTTACTGGGGAAGCTGCTCCATCCCCCATGGTACTTCTTCTATTCTACTTCCTCCTCAGGTAAGTGAAAGCCTACCCCTGCTCTCAGAAACCAAAACCAAACAGGCCTTACTTGTCTCCAGGCCTCTCTTCTGCTTCTTCTCGGTGGTCAGTGAATTTTTATTCAGCTGTAGGACAAGTTCCTGAGAACAGTTCTCATGCTCAGTGTCTGTAATATTCACAACTAAATACTTGAACAAACCAAATGTGGAGTTTCCTCAATTGTTCTGTAATGAGGTTGAGAAGAAAGAAGGATTATAGAGCTCCTTTAAGTAGCTTTCTTTTTTACACTTTATTTCATATAATAGTTGGGTATAGTTAACTCTGCTAAAAACAATTCCTTTTCCAATTATTTGTTTAAATAAATAGACTGTACTGGAGACTTTTGGTGAAGAAAGAGTTAAGATTGCACCCTGTGTCATTTCAGTATAGCAGTAAAACTGCACCTGCTGGGAGCTGTAATTCTTACCTAACATTGCAGTTTTTCCTTCCAAACTGCAGGCTTTCCCTTGCCTCCCTTGTGTCTTCTCTCTGAGCAACTTCCCTGCACTCCTGCCCACAAAGTACACTGGAAAATATTAGCAGCTAGAATTCTGCCCTTCTCTTTTTTTTCTCATAGTTTTAAACAGCGTCTAGTGTTGCTGGCTAGTGCCATCAACTTCACCCTTAAATGTGATCAAGTCACATATAATGTTTTCTGACCTCCAAGACCTGCAGCCCGAGACCGCAGGTTATATAAACTGATTTCTCTACTTTATTAGTTCTGTTTATTTTTAAACGCTATGTATTGCACTCAGTATTTAGCATAGCCCGTCTTGTCAAAAGCAAAACTAGTTATCTAATATGTAGTTTGTTAGGTTTTTTTTTTAATTAGGAGTTTATTGGCTAATTTGAGGATTATTACAGCGTACCTATTTTCTTCCTTCTTTATACCTTGGATATTTTTCTTTTACTGGTGAGTAAAAATGAAAAGGGACAAAAAGGTAAAGCACATTTGTCAGTCACATCATTGGTTAGGGCTGCAGATGAAGCACTTAGTGGGAGACATGGAACAAAGGGTTTGTTGAGAATTTCTGGTGGAGATTAGGAATATGATGGGCAAGTGTTAGATTTGGGTGGGGGATGGGCAGGAAACTGGGGAGTCTGGGACTAGAAAGCAGTATCAGGTGAGAGATGTTTCTTCTGCCTGTCCAGAGGTATGGTCAGGTTCTGACGTGAGGGAAGGAGCTGGGGTGAGGTTCATGCCAATGAGCCTTGGGTGAGCAATCATTTCTCTACCTGTCTCAGGCTAGCTTTATGTTAATGCTCCTTCTTTTTATCTCAGTTTGCATAGCTGCTGTGTCAATGTATTAACTTTAAAAAGTATGACTTTTCAAAAGCATGGTGTGGGGGACAGATTACAGCCCTGCTACTCCCTCCAGATCATCTGCTTCTGCTCACCCAGGTCCTCACAGCTTCTCTAAGAAACTCTCCCAGAGAATTCCCTAGGGAACCCACTCTGATCTTTCTATTTCTGGATCCCACAGAGTCCTTATCATTGAGCTCCTAATTGAGATAGTTAATCACATTCTGCTTTGTATTAGCCACAATCATTTAGTAAATGCCAATTTCGCCACCTTATCTAGATGGCAGATTCTCCAGGGCAAGGTTCTTATCTCTGCTTGTGTTGTAGTCTCAGTGCTCCTGAATAGGTGTGGGCTGCCTCTGTGGCCTGGAGAGGAAAGTGTCAGGGCTGAGGGGTTGTGTGACACCAAGGCTAAAGGATAGAGTACTTGCTCTCAAAGTGCTGAAAGTCTAATTGGGAGGGTAAGCATTATAGCATATTTTTGGTTATAAGCATCAGAAACCTTAAAGGGATTTGTTGGAAGAATATGAGGGAATGAACAAGATCCAAGGGAAGTCTGAAAGTCCAGACTCCAGAAAGACAAGAACTAGGAGGCTCTGGGAATCTGGCACACCATCTCCTCAGAACATTGTTTCTGTCCCTGGTTGTCTAGTGCTGTCTGTGATCCCCAAAACCCTGGCTGCAGACTGGTACTGTCCATGGCCTGTTAGGGTCCATGGCCTGTTAGGAACCGGGCCACAGAGCAGGAGGTGAGTGGCCAGCTAGTAAGTGAAGCTTCATCTGTATTTACAGCCGCTCCCCATCACTTGCATCACCGCATAAGCTCTGCCTCCTCTCAGATCAGCAGCAGCATTAGATTCTCATAGGAGTGGGAACCCTACTATACAAGGGATCAAGATTGCACGCTCCTTATGAGAATCTAATGCCTGATGATCTGAGGTGGAGCTGAGGAGGTGATGCTGGCGCTGGGGAGTGGCTGCAAATACAGATTGTCATTAGCAGAGAGGTTTGACTGTACAATAAATGTAATGTGCTTGAATCATCCTGAAACCATCTCCCCTCCGCCCACCCACAGTGTGTGGAAAAGTTGTCTTCCATGAAACCAGTCCCTGGTGCCAAAAAGGTTGAGGGATGGCTGGTGTAGTGGCTGGGAAAAAAAGAAAAAGGAAAAGAGAAAGAACATTGTTCCTGGGATGAATTAGTTACAGTTCTTTTCAATCTTTTAGATATCTGCTCAAGATTCAACTGGGGTAGGTGTAGGGGAGTAGGGAGATTATGGTCAAAGGACACAAAGTTTCAGTTAGACAGAAGGAATAAGTCTTGGCTATCTATTGTAGAACATGGTGACTATAATTAATAACAATGTATTGTATACTTGAAAATTGCTTGAAGAGTAGATTTTAAATGCTCTCACCACAAAGAAAGTGATAAGTATGTGAGGTAATGGATATGTTAACTAGCTTGATTTAGCCGTTTCACAACATATACATATATCAAAACATCATGTTGTACACCATAAATATATACAATTTTTACTTGTCAATGAAAAAAAATTCAACTGAAAGGGAGTTCCACTTCCACTATGGCAGAGTAAAAGCCTAACAGACTGGTCCACCCACAGATAACAACTATAAATGATGGACAAAATGCAAAAGACAACCACCCAATGTCTCTGGAGAATTAACAAAAGCAGGCAGATTTTGGAGGGGAATGGAAACTTGGAGAAAGGATTCAAGGTGGGTTTCCCTTTTTTGTGGTTTTGGCCTGAGAGACTTTAGTCATTGTGTGGCATAGGGTGGTTTCAACTCCAGTAGAAAGCCTGCCATCTTTTTGGCCTAAGGAACCAAGGAACAAATCCCAGGGCAACGATGGCCTTCAGAAAGTGAAGGGGGAAAATCAGTGCAGAGGAAGCCAGAAAAGGGATGCCCCAAAATCTGTGTATAAATTTTGCCCAAGTCTTAGGCTGACTTCTGAACCATATACAAGTGGAACAGACTCAAAAGAATTTGCATCTAAGGCTGAAAGAACAGAACTGAGATTTGAACTGGTGCCCACTGTGAGCAAGTCAGAATTTTCAGTTTGAGTTTACTCAAGGTAAGCGCCAGCTAAAACAAAAAGAAGAAGAGCAGTCTTTAGGGGAAACGCCACAAAATAACATCATAAATTCCAGGATACAATCCAAAATTACTCAATATATGAAGAACCAGAAAAATGTGATCCATTCTCATGAAGGAAGTAATCAATAGAGAACAACTCTGAGGTGACATAGATGGTGGAATTTTCAGACAAGGACTTTAAAGCAGCCAATATAACTATGTTCCTTTAAGTAAAGGGAACTATACTTATAATGAATGAACACATAGAAAATCTCATCAGAGAAATATAAAAAATAGCCAGAGGAAATTTTAGAATTGAAAATATAATATCTAAAATTAAAAATATACTGGATGTGGTTAATAGAAGGATGGAGATGACAGAAGAAAGTCAGCTAACTTGAAGATATAACAATACAAAATATCCAATCTGAAAAATGAAAACAAAAACAAAAAAAAGGAAGTCATAGGACAATGTCAAATACAGGTAATTGGAGTCCCAAAAGGAAAGGAAAGAAAAAAATATTTAAACAAATAATGGCTTCTCAAATTTGGTAAAATATATACATTTATAGAATTGAGGATCAGTGAGTGCAAATATGAAGAAAATCATATCTAGGCATGTCAGTCAAACTACAAAAACCAAAGAAAAAGAGAAAATCTTGAAAACATTCAGAGAAAAACAACACATTATATAACAATCATTTGAAAGACTGCAAAATGTCTCATCAGAAAGTAGGGTGGCTGGAAGACAGTAAAACATCTTTAAAATGTTTTAAAGATGGGGGAGGGACTGGGGAAAAAAAACCCCAATAATCCCCAGACTCTATAAACTCAGAATTTTACACCTAGCAAAAATATCCTACCCTAATACAGAAGAAATAAAAGATATTTTGACATGAAGAATTACTCCAAGAATTCTTAGCTCTATAAAAATGTCAAAGAAATTTCTTCAGGCTGAAGGGAAATGCTACCATAGGGACACCCAGACCCTAAGGAAGATTGAAGAGTACTAGAAATGGTAAATACCTGGAGAAATATAAAAACCGTTTTCTTCTTATCTTCTTCCAAAGGTATGCTACTGTTTGAATAGAAAGTTATAGGTCAGGTGCAGTGGCTCACACCTGTAATCCTAGCACTCTGGGAGGCCGAGGTGGGAGGATCGCTTGAGCTCATGAGTTGGAGATCAGCCTTAGCAAGAGTGAGACCCTGTCTCCACCAAAAATAGAAAAAATTAGCCAGGTGTGGTGGCGTGACCCTGTAGTCCCAGCTACTTGGGAGGCTGAGGCAGGAGAATCACTTGAGCCCAGGAGTTTGAGACTGCAGTGAGCTATGATGATGCCACTGCGCTCTGGCCTGGGTGACAGAGCAAGACTCTGTGTCCAAAAAAAAAAAAAAAATTATAACTTTATCTTGTGGGATTTGTGATGTATGGGGAAGTAATATATATGACAAACAGTGAGTTAAATGGAACTATATGGTCACAAGGGGGTTCTACATTTTACATGAAATGGTATAACATTATTTCCAAATAGACTATAAAAAGTTGAGGATGTATATTATAACTTCTAGAGTAACTACTAAAAATGCAGAGAATATAGCTAAAATTAGAATTTAAATAGATCATTTAAATTCTAAGAAATGTTCAATAATATCTAAAGGAGGTAGTAAAGGAGAAAAGAGGAACAAGCAATAGGAAAAAAATAGAACACTAATAATAAAATGGCAGACCTAAATCCAACCATATTGATAATTACAACAGATATTAATGGGCTAAACACTATAATTAAAAGGCAGATTTAGAAATAAATGGATAGGAAAAGATATACCAGGCATAAGGAGGCAGGAATGGTTATATTAGATAAAATAAATGTAAGGTGTACTTGGTTTTTCCTAATACACTTTTAATTTTGGAATAATTTTAGATGTATAGAAAAGTTGTAAACATACTACAGAGTGTTCTTGTATACCCTTATCCAGTTTACTTTAACGTTCACATCTTAAATAACCATGGTGCATTTGTGAAAACAAAGAAATTAACATGGTACAGGACTATTAATTCCAGACTTTATTCAGATTTTTCCAGGTTTTCCACTAATGTCCGTTTTCTGTTCCAGGACCCAATTAAGAATACCACATTACATTTTTTGCACTTGCTTTTGAGAATATTCGATTCTATTAAGGTACATGAGTAAGTTTCTAAAACAGAGGTGAAACATTTTAAGATATATTAAGTATAGATAATAGTAAATACAGCACATATGTGTTCAACATAGATAGAACAAACTAGAAAGGCCAAAAGATACCTTATATTCATCAGTTACCTGAGTACTAAATATTATTATACACCAAATATGCATGAGACATAGAAGATGCTAAATATGTAAAAGGCACTACATATTTAGGATACACTAAATACTTATGAGCACTTAAGATCTAATTCAGCCACCAGTTGGTGGCACTCATTCTAGCCCCATGTGTCTTCTATATGAGAAACACAAATGATATCCATGTGTTCAGCAGTAGTTATAGCTACTGGCTAGGCACACTTGTCCCTGAGTCCCCCAGATAGAGTACATATGTGTGATTGGCCCAAGGCACCTTCTGTCTGTGAGTCCCTTGCTCTAACCCCATCAGTGGTTTTCATTACCCCACTATTAGTGAGGAAGGATGTTGCAACACAGAAACAGGACATGTGAACATTGTGTGCCCAGGTTTATGTAGTGTGGGATTTCCATCCCAGTTGCACCTCACCCTAAGTGTATCAATTGTCCAGTGTCTTTTCCCTTATTTCTCATTGTGTGTCTTAAACTGATTTCAATAAACTACATGATTCAGCATTTTATTTTTATTTTTATTTTCTTTTCTTGAGACAGAGTCTTGCTCTGTCGCCCTGGCTAGAGTGCAGTGGCATCATCATAGCTCACTGCAACCTCAAACTCCTGGATTCAAGCAATCCTCGTGCCTCAGCCTCCCAAGTAGCTGGGACTACAGGCATGTGCCACCACACCTGGCTAATTATTCTATTTTTGGTAGAGACAGGGTCCACTCTTGCTCAGGCTGGTCTCAAACTCCCGAGCTCAAGCGATCCTCCCAACTCAGCCTCCTAGATTGCTAGGATTACAGGCGTGAATCACTGTGCCTAGCCTAAACAACATATTTCTAAATAATTCATAGGTGAAAGAAAAAATAAAAAGTGAAGTTTAAAATATTGCAAACTAAATGATAATAAATACAGTATATAAAAATTTATAAGATATATTTAAAGCAGAAAGAGAAAAATGTATAGCTTTAAATGATTATATTAAAAAAGAAGAAAGGACTAAAATGACGACCCAGGGTTCTACCTTAAGAGCAATGTAAACCTAAGGTAAGTAGAAGGAAGAAAATAACAAGGATGAAAGTAGTAATCAATGAAATAGAAAACAGGAGGGAAAATTAACAAAGTTGGACTTGGATCTTTGAAAAGATCAACAACATCAGTAAACCCCTAGCTAGATTGATCCACACAAAAAAAGTGAGAGAATATGAATTGAAGATGTGTCATCAGTACAGATCCTATAGTAATTAAAAGCGTAAGAAGATTCAATTGAGAAAAGAAGAGAGTGGGAGGGATGACTGAGTAGCTAAGTTTGATTCATGTGCTGGTGGAGGGTGGGGAACTATGATGGTTTGACCAGCCAGTTTTCAATGATGCAGAATAGTTTCCCCAAAGCAAAATCAGGTGAGTGGATGCTTGAGAGGCCAAAGCACCAAATACCCACCACAGACATGTAAACTGCCAATGACAATACACTGAGATAAAGTGAGAAAAGAGGTATGAACATAGTGCACATCTTTGACAACTGTGCTCTTTTGCTCTTGAGCCAGAGACTGGGGAACAAAGCTGGCTGCATGCTGGAGCTGGCAGTTTCTGTTTTAAAGGGAATGTGGAGGAGGGACTGACTGACACAGGTGCTTGGACAATAATCACAAAGCGTGTTACCTCACTGATCCTTCCATTTCCCATTGTGTAGCACACGTCCTTTACAAAGCAGCAACAGACTGGGCGTGGTGGCTCACCTGTAATCCTAGCACTTTGGGAGGCTGAGGCAGGAGGAGACCAGCCTAAACAAGAGCAAGATCCTGTCCATACCAAAAAAAAAAAAAAAAAACCACCACAGAAAAATTAGCCAGGCGTGGTGTGCATCTGTAGTCCCAGCTACTTGGGAGGCTGAGCAGGAGGATCCCTGGAGCCCAGGAGTTTGAAGTTGCAGTGAGCTATGACGACACCACTGCACTCTAGCTGAGGCGACAGAGTGAGACGCTGTCTCAAAAAAAAAAAAAAAAGTAGCAACAACAAAAACCAAAATTCTAGGGAGAAAAAAATATCAACATGGGAGAGTTGCAATTATACAGATATATACAGATTGAAACTTTCTCCAAATATTTGGGAATATTTTGGAACCCTTGTTCATAAACTTTGAAAAATCTTTGGTCTTTTTTAAGTAAAGCAAAGAAGCAAAATCCAGACGTCCTCCAAAAGTAAACTCGTTACCATCCCTGATCTTAGCTGCTGCAGCAAAAGAAAAAATCTAAAATAAGTAGCAAGAATAACACTGTTTTTGATGAAATACCAGTGAAATGCCACAAATAAATTACCTAATTGCACAGGAAACAAATAAATTAATGCTTCAAGAAGACTTTAAAGGGACTCAATTCCTAGTCCACAATCTGTACCTTAAGAACTTAGTATACAGTAAATATAATGATTATACAAAAAATAATGACATCATAAAAAACAAATGGAGAAGGTGTTAGCCCATCCCATTCAAAGTTATGATTATCTCCTGGGCACAAGCCTACCATCCAGGAATAGTCAGACCAGACCCAAAATACATCAGCTGAGCTACTGGTCATATAACCTTTGTAAAGGATATGGAGAGAGAATGGGGATTATATCCTATTTCTGGATCCCAGAGAGATGGAAGCAGCGGTCAGGGCCACTCTGCTAGCATAGACTTGCTCCAAGGTCAGTCCATGAAGCTGGATAGATCTGAGCATATTAGTTTTCCTACAGTTTCTGAATGCTACCACCCTGTCTGATCTAGGAGCTCATAGATCAAGCTGGACTTGCTAATCCCTGCACAGACTGAAGATAAGCTATTGCTAATTATTACCACATTTTGCATATGTAGCACAATGCTGTTTTAAAAGTGTCCTCTCCTACATTATCTCATTTGACTGTCACAGTTAACTACCCTGCAGGGAAAATGGGGCCAAGAAAGTTGGGAGGGTGAAGCTCTGGGAGTCCACATCTTGAAGCTTATAAATGGCAGAGCTAAAGTCAGAACTAAAGCCTTTTGGTTACCAGAGTCCCTTTGCTCAAATTTTACATATGCTAGCAGGGCTGGGATTAGGATGAGGCAAGTGAGGCACTTGCCTCGGGCACAAAATTTAAGAGGTACCAAAAAACTCAATAATCAAAATAGATAAATATTTCAAGGTAATATTTTAAAAGTTGAAATAACGTCAAAATATCTCTGATGAACAAACTGTCAACATTTTATTAATAAATAAAGGCCCGTGGTTTGCTTGTTTTGTGATCCTGCATTCTTTTTTTTGTTTGTTTTGAGACAGTCTCACTCTGTCACCCTGGGTAGAGTGCAGTGGCGTCATCGTAGCTCACTGCAACCTCAAACTCCTGGGCTCAAGGGATCCTCCTGCCTCAGCCTCCCAAGTAGCTGGGACTACAGGTGCACACCACCATGCCCGGCTAATTTTTTAAAAAATTTTTAGTAGAGACGAGGTCTCACTCTTGCTCAAGATGGTCTCAAACTCCTGAGCTCAAACAATCCTCCTGCCTCGGCCTCCCAGAGTGCTAGGATTACAGGCGTGAGCCACCGTGCCCGGCCTGATCCTGCATTCTTGTGCAACTGAAACAGTGTTTTTCATTTAGGGGATGCCCTGCCAGGTGGGTTTCTGAATGTTGACAATGGTGTACAGATTGGGTAATGTGGGGTTTTCCATATACTCATGGTCTATGTTGCCCAGGCATGATCATAGTGCACTACAGCCTCAAACACCTGGCTCAAGCAATCCTCCCGCCTCTGCTTCCCAGGTAGCTGGGACTACAGGCGTGTGCCATCATGCCTGGCTACATGGTCATGTTTTTTGATTGTAGAGGAGGTTCAGAACCCAGCTGGGGTCAGATAGCCAGGGAATGGCTGAGTTGGGCGTGGATCTTAAAGCTGATGGTGCCAAGGCCCCTGTGCTTTTCTTGCTGCTACCACTCTGTCTCTTCCCAGTGCCTACACGTAGTAGGGGGAAAACACGTGTAAATGAATCACTCTACTGGAAACTGAAAATAGTAAGAGCCCAAGTAAAATACTAAGGAGTTCTCAGGACTGAGATACTTCTGGTTGGCTGGTCAGGGACTATTGCATAACATGCCAGCATTCCAGAGATTCTATCAGAGTGCCAGGGGCAAGATCTATTTTTTGATCACTGACATAGAGGGTGTGTCCTACTTTTAAGGAGTTCTAATAGATGAAACCTATATTTACATTAAAAGTACATTAAATTGTGGTGATTTACTTTGGCTAAATCATGTTGAAGCCTATTTAATATCAAATTCTCCTAATCTATTTAATGGAATTTGATTTACAGTTGGTTGATATTTTGATGGCCTGTTGGGTAATTTTGATGTAGCAAATGTTCAGTCAGTTATTTGAGCACCTACAACTGCGCGGTAGTAAACAAAATAAAATCTAAGTCAAGGCCTCTACCTGCAGTGTAGCCACATGGAGTTTACTTCGTAAGATATGATCATTGTACCCAAACAGATAAATAATAACTTAGGATAGGAACCAATTGAATATTAACAGTATAGCCATTAACTCGTAGAAATTCTAATGAGGGAAAGCAATTAACTTTGGAAGAGAGAAAACAGAACAGTTTACGTGAACTGTTCCTGTAGGATGGGCGCCGAGCTGGAGATGCGAGCAGTGCACCTTTGAGGGCCATTGGGAGGATTGTACAAAGGTGGAGAGGGGCAGTATTGCTGAGGCCAGGGTAGCTGCTGTATTAAGTAGGCATAGCACCAGTCTAAGACTTGAAAGTGGCCTTAGTGCAAGTAGTTATAAACCAGTAAGACTTTCCAGGGAGCACTACAAGAACAGAGTCTAGGGGCCATCTTCACTTAGAGTGTCAGAGGAAATCGGGAAAGTACCCAGGAAGATGATGACCACAAAAGCAAGGGTTGAAGTGGTCAGAAGGACGCAGGAACTGTTCAGTGTCAGGAAGGACCAGATACTGAGAGCTACAAGAGGTGAGTGGTCAGTGTGAGGTGCAAGAGAAGTCAAGGGGGAGAGAAACACTTGAGACTGATGGTCATATTTTTAGCGGGGGCTGGGGGTACTGTCTGATAGCATGGTTTCACAAGGATTATAGAGCTCTGTTTGTCTGATGCAGAACATGACCTTGATCCTGAAGTCTTTGAACCAACACAGAGATAAAATACAACCACATTCTAATTAATCTTAGTAGTGTATGCCTTATAATAAAATCTGGAATATCTTTGGAAGGACACTTAGAAAACTAGCTACAGTAATTGCTTTCAGGGAGTGGTGCTGGATGAATGGGAACAGAGATGGAAGACTTTTCACCGTATACCCATTTGGACCTTTTGAATTTTAAACCAGGTGCTATTAAAAAATTAAACATTTAAAAAGTCAAAGAATAAAATACATCTGTGCTGAAAAAATTGAATGAAATAGGAACAAATGTTTTAACAGTACAATCTTCACAGGATGCGCCAGGGAAAAATAAGCAAACAAACTCAAACAATTTTTTAAAAAACAGCCTTATTGAGGTATAGTCGACACACAATAAGCTGCACATATTTAAAGTGTACAATTTGATAAGTTTTGACATACGGATGTATCTGAGAAACCATCACCCCAATCAAGATAATGAACATATTCATTACCTTTGAAAGTTTCCTCATGCCCTTTTGAAATCCCTCCCTCCCACCTCTCTTCCCCACCCTCCTACGCCCAGACAATCAAAGCACTGATCTGCTTTCTATTAGTTTGCATTTTCTAGAATTTTATATAAATGAAATCATATAGAATGTGTTGTTTTTTATGACTTCTTTCACTCAGCAAAATTATTTCTGAGATTCATCTATGTTGCATGTATCAATAGCTCATTAATTTTTATTGTTAAATAGTATTCCATTTTATAGATATATCATTTGGGTAAATACCTAGGAGCAGGGTCATATGGTGAGTATGTTTAACTATACAAGAAACTGCCAAACTTTTTCAAAGTGGCTGTACCATTTTGCATTTTCACCAGCAAAATATCAGAGTTCAGTAGTTTCACATCCTTACCAACACTTGGCATTTTTTAGAATTCTCAGCTTTCTACTATGTGCGTAGAGGTATCTCAGTGTGGTTTTAATTTGGATTTCCCTAATGACTAATGACATTGAGCATTAATATTTGCCATCTGCATATCTTCTTTGGTGGACTGTCTCTTTAAATCTTTAGCCCATTTAAAAAAGCTGAGTTCTTTGTTTATTACTGTTGAATGTTGAGAGTTCTTTATATATTCTGGATACAAATTCTATATCAGATATGTGATTTGCAAATATTTTGTCCCAAATCTGTGGCTTGTCTTTTTGTTTACTTAATAGTTTCAAAGAAGAGATTTTAAAGATTTTTATTAACTCACCTTATCAATGTTTTCTTTTATGGGTCACGTTCTCTCTGGCACTCTGCCCTGGTAACTCTAGCCAACTCACCCTCCCTGGAGACTCTTTCTCCTTACTTCAGGGAGAACACTGGGTTCTGCCTGGGTTTCCCCTCCCAGCATTGAGGCTTGGAAATGCAACCCAGACAATAAGCTGGGGCAATAAGAGTGCTTACACTTCATTTGTTTCCTGTCTATCAGGAATCACAGACCATTGTTGCCTGTTGTCAAATGTCTTAAAAGCCTGTGTATCTTGTATTTTGGTTTATTTATTTGTTTCAGGTGGGCATGTAAATCTGGTTCCTCAGTACTGTAAAAAATTACTTCATCTTGACTAGAAGTACATATTCTCTTACATTCCATTTTGAAGTTTAATAAAATTAGGCTTTTCTAAGTAAAAGGGAAAGAACACTTCTGATAAAGTAATGCTAGTGGAACACAGTCTGGTTTCAAGATGGAAATCTGAATTCAGATGTTAAGGCCATGTATAGGAAAAGATGCACCCCTAGCTGAAGTGCTTGAATGGATTGTGGCAGGGGAGGGAGGTCCATGAACCTCCCAAATTATATGAAAAACCGTGTACATGGTATGTTCATTTTTCTGAGAGCAACTAAAGATTTCGTTAGAATCTCAAAGGCACGGATAATGTAAACAGTGATTATTCACCAGAGCTCTAAGAAAATCAAACTTCAAATTGTGTAGGGTTTTCAGTCAACATTTTCACATGCTGCCATGGAGCTAAGAAAGATGTTAGTGAAACTATCAGATAAAAATTCCCGTAAATGTAAACAACTAACCTTAGGCAGGTTAGCAAGCATTCATAGCATTAGCAATATGACACATATTCGCACAATGGGTATCTGTTCTCTGCCATTTTGGCCACAAAAATTAGAGAAGGACAATGTATGTACAATGTTTTCTATAATGGATATCTCTTGGTTTGCTTGTCCCCCTAGAATCTGCTTCTCATCCTTTTGGTAACAAAAATTTGATTTTCTTTTGGGGAGCCCTCCTTCTCTGCACACAGGTTGTGAGGTTTGCCCATATCATGGGCAAACAGGCCTGGCTGGCCAGCCACTACTCAAGAATGGGTGTGGGACACAGATTGAGCTGATCATTGAAAATGATCAAGACAATTTTTTTGCTGGGGTGAATGGAAGGTTTGGGAACAAGCCTTGAGTTCCTGGTGGTCAACTAGCCACCAGGTGGGAAGGGCCTTCCTGAAAGAAGCCGTTGGGGAGGAACCCAGAGCTGAGCGGCTGAGAGTCCTGATAACTTGTCTGTGCCTTTGGGTCCAGATATGTCTGGAAGCCCTACTCTGGGATTTTTCAGTTATAGAAACCAACTGGTTCCCTTTAGTTCCAAAGGCATTTTGAGTTGATGTGGGTAGCCAGCCTTCAAGATGGCACCAATCATGCTTCCCTCTTATATTCTGGGACCCTTGTATGGTCCCCTCTCATATCAAATAGGGCTGACTATGTAAACCCATAGGATATTGAGGAAATGGTGGCATGTGGCATCTGATGCTAGGGCATAAAAGACATTGTGGCTTCTGGCTTTCACCTTTGTGCTCTCATGGATTGCTGATTCTGGGAGAAGCCAGTTTCCATGTTGTGCGGACACTCAAACAGCTCCATGGGAGGTCCATGTGGCAAGGAATGGAGGCCTCTTGCCGAAAGCCTTGTGGGTGAGCCATCTTGGATGCAAATCCTCCAGCCCTAGTCAAGCCTTCAGATGACTGCAGCCCTGGCTGATGTCTTGACTGTAGCCTCATGAGAGACCTTAAGCCAGAACCACATAGCTGAGCTGCTTCTGAATTTCTTACCCATAGAAATTGTAAGAGATAATAAATGTAAATTATCGTTTTAAGCCACTAAGTTTAGTGGTGAGTTTTTGCACAATAGTAGATAATACAGTGGTGTTTCTATCATTTGCAATGGAAAAACTGATAATTAATACCTATCTTATGTTTTTTAATGGGGAGGAATGCAATTCTGGGATCCTTTATTTTGTGGTGCAACTTCCACTCTCTCCAAACCTCAGTCCTTTATTTCTCATATTGTTCTTTCCCTCTTTGTCCCTTGACCCACTCGTTTCTATGAGTTCTCACTTTAACATTCTACGAACAACTGCTCTGGGCTAACTTGGTGGAGGCAGAAGAACTCTGGACAGAAAGTCACCTTGAGCAAAATCAGGGGTGTTGGCATTCACAATAATTTCTAGCTCACCCATGTCATAGGGCAGCTCCTCCTCAAACACTATCTGTTTTGGAATAAACCAAGTTTGTTCCTGCTTCAGGTCCTTTTCAGTAGCTTTTCCCTCCTCTTTGGATGGTTATTTTAAAAATTATCATTAATCTAATTTAATTAATTTGAATTATAATTATTATATGAAATGATCTTATAGTGAAGAATGTATAAAGTGTGTATATATTGGTAAAGAATCATAACAAAAGGCACATCCTGTACCTACAACTCAGCTTAAGAAATAAAACTGTTATCAGTATATTTGAAGCCCCCTGGGAACCCCTTCATGATTGGGACCCTTAAACCAGAGGTTACCCACTCTCCTAAACTTTAAGTTAATTTGAGTTAACCATTCTTTTGCTTTTTAAAATAGTTTTTTAAAAAATTACCCATATAGGTATCCCTGAATAGTTATCATTTAATTTTGAAAAACTGAGCAGCAAGCACACACCTAGCTGTGATACTGTAATATTGCCACAGTTAGATGGAGGCTCCCAGGAGAGAAGACAAGCAGAACAGTCTCTGGGTTATAGTCTGACTTCAGCTTCCCTGAAAATTTGCCAGAACCCCTCCAAGGCTATGTCCTGAGCGAATCCTGGGGGAAAACAGAGTGCAGCATCATCAGGGCATTGGTAGGAGGATAGATAGCAGGAGGCAGGTGTTGGGCCAGGGGTGGCAGCAGGAATGTGGTCAGGGGGGTTGTGCTGCTCAGTTTTTAATCTGCCTCTAAGCTCACCATGGCCTAAGAATAGATCAAAGCAGAACATTTATGTGAGGAAGAAATAAGACTTCTTAGGTGAGCCAGGCAGCAAGGCTTATGGGGAGAGAGGAAATTTTATCAATACATGGTCCAAGATAGATGATATGCAAATTAGAATCTGGGTTAAGTTTACGTGGGTATTTAGTCCTCAGGTAAAAAGAAGGGACAATGGGAGGGGACACCTGGGTGATGACAGTCTTGAACGTGTCTGTCTCTTGGATAACACTGTTCCAGCTCTGATTGGTGCCCAACAAGCACAGTTGATACCCAGAATCTCCCTGCATCATCCTCCCAAGGGTTCCGTTTGCCTGCCTTCTGCACTGTGGCTCCTCTTTCCTCCATCCTGGGACTCCCTCTTTCTAGGTTTTCTCCCTTGTGGAATCCATTCTCCAGGAGCTCCCTGAGAAAGAAGCTAGGTAAGAGGGAAATTTTTTTTGAGATCTTGCATGAAAAATATCTTCATTCTATCCTTGTATTTACTAGATGACTTGTCTAGGTATAGAACTCTAAGTTGAAAATCATTTTCCCTTAGCATTTGGAAGGTGTTGCTTCACTGTCTTTTTTATTCCAGTGGTGCCATTGAGAAGCCAGAAGTTGTTCTAATCCCTGGTCCTGTGTATGTGATTTTTTCTTTCTCTCTTGAAGCCTGTGGAATCTTTTCTTTGTCCCTTGTGTTCTAGAATTTCACAATGATGGGCCTTGGTGTGGATCTATATTCATCTGTTGGTCTTGTTACCGGATGAGCCTTTTCCACCTGGAAATCGTATCCTTCAATTCTGGGAAATCTTCTTGAATTATTTAATTGAGGATTCTTTTCCATTCGTTGTCTTTGTTTTCCTTTTCTGGAACCCCTATTATTCAGATGTTGAACCTATATGACTTGTGCTCTAATTTCCTCTTTTATTGTCCATCCCTGTTTTGTTTTGTTTTTTTTTGCTTTGCCTTCTATGTGTTTTCTCCAACTTCACCATTCCTTCTATTGAGTTTTCCATTTCTGACATAATGTCTTTGATTTCCAAGAGTTCTTTATGGTTCCTTGAATTATTTCTTTGTATGGCATCCTTTTCTTGTTTCACGGATGCAACATCATCTCTTTTCCTTTTGAGAATATTGATGATAATTTTTTCAATTTAGTTTTTGATGTCTTTTCCTTGCATGGTCTGTTGTTCCTCCAAATTACTTTTTTTTCTTGCATGTTTTGGTTCTTTTCTTTCATGTGAGCAGCTCTTAAAAAATTCTCTAAAACATATACAACTTATTTTTTGAACAGCTTTATTGAGGTATAATTGATATACAAAGAACTACACATAATTAATGTGTACAATTTGATGAGTTTTGACATATGCTAACACTTGTGTTGTTGTCACCACAATCAAGATAATAGACATATCCAACACCTTTGGATCATTTCAATATCTTGGCTATTATGAATAATGCTGCAATGAATATGGGAGTGCAGATATCTCTTTGAGACTCTGATTTCAATTCTTTTTGGATATATACCCAGAAGTTGGATTGTTGGATCATATGGTAGTTCTATTTTTAATTTTTTGAGGAACCTTCATACTTTCCTTTTTTATAGCTGTTGTACCATTTTACATTCCTACCAACAGTGTACAAGGGTTCCAGTTTCTCCACTTCCTCACCAATGCTTATCTTTTTTTTTTTTTTTTAAAGAGATAGGGTCTCACTCTGTTGCCCAGGATGTAGTGCAGTGGCCTGATAATAGCTCACTGCAGCCTTCAACTCCTGGGCTCAAGTGATCCTCATGCCTTGGCGTCCCAAAGTGCTGGGATTACAGGCATGAGCTACCGCACCTGGCCCAACACTTATCTTTTTATAAGATATTATCCATCCTAAAAGGTGTGAAGTGATATCTTATTGTAGTTTTGATTTGCATTTCTCTGATAATTAATGATGTTGAGCATCTTTTAGTTTTGATTTGCATTTCTCTGATAATTAATCATGTTGAGCATCTTTTATGTACCTATTGGCCATCTGTATGTCTTTGGAGAAATGTCTGTTCAAGTCCTTTGCCCACTTTAAAAATCAGGTTATTTGTTTATTTGTTCTTTTGCTGTTGAGTTCTAAGAGTTCTTCCTATACATTAGAAATTAACCCTTTACCAGATATATGGTTTGCAAATATTTTCTCCCATTCCATAGGTTGACTTTTCACTCTTTGATTGTATCTTTTGCTGTGCTGAAGTGTTTCTGTTTGTTGTACTCCCCCACTTGTCTACTTTCACATTTGTTGCCTATACTTTTGGTCTCATATCCAAGAAATCTTTGCTAAGACCAATGTCAAGAAGCTTTCCCCCTATGTTTTCTTCTAGCAGTTTTATAGTTTCAGTTCTTATGCTCAAGTTTTTAATCCAATTTGAGTTGATTTTTGTGTATGGTGTAAGGTAGGGGTCCAATTTAATTTCTTTTTTATTTTTTGCCTGTGGTTATCCAGTTTTCCCAACACCATTTGTTGAAGAGATTATTCTTTCCCCATTGTGTAGTCTTGTCCCCTTCATCAAAGATCAGTTGACTATATATGCATGGGTTTATTTCTGGGTTCTCTATTCTGTTCCATTCATATGTGTGAGAAGCTTTCTTTAGCTATTAATATTTGACATTAGTAGTTTGCTCATGATTAAAAGTCTAGTCTAAAAGGCTGTTGCCAGCAATCTAAGAGCCAGATAGATGGGGCAAGATGGTTGTAGTCTCTGCATTCACTCTGCATCTAGCCGCTGGATCCCCTGTTTCCAGTGTGATACCTATGCCCTCTGACATCCTCCAGATCAGAGACTCTCTGGAAGATAAACCTCCAGTTTTCAGCTGTAATCAGGAAAGGGATCCAGGGATCTAACTGTTTGCTTTCACTCAGTTATCCTTATGTTGGCCTTCTCCTCCATCTTCAGTTCCAGTGGTCTCTGGTTCTGGCAGTTTGTGAGCCTTTTGTTTTCTCCAGTGTTAGTTGGGTTGGATCTCAGCTTACTCAGGTCTGCTAAATCAGTTGCCACTCATCCATCTATTTTCCAGCTTCTAAAATGTTGTTGCTCTATTCTCTCTTTTCCTTATGATTTTGTGACTTAAAGAGAGAAAAAGAAAAGAAATAGAAAAGAAAATGTTTAGTGCAGTTTGGGGATGGAGCATAATTAGTTGCATGCATACTATCTGTCCTCTTAGCCTGGGACCCACCCGTAGACATACACATAGCTGCCTCTTTTGTGTCTTTTCTGCTTAACTTAAATGTTGCCTCCTCAGATTGCTTTCCCTGAGCACTCAAATGAAACTAGGCCCCCATCATCATAGCACTTCCCACTACCTGGTATATTCTTATTTATTTATGGCCTTTCCCCCCCGTAGAATATAAACTCCATAAGAACAGGTACCCCGATCTCTCTTGTCCATGCTTTATCCCCAGCTCCTAAAACAGTACCTGGCACATGGAAGAATCTCAGTAATTGTGTTTGGAAATAATACTTTGAGTATCAAATGAGTTTCAACCCTGTGTGCAATGTACCCTGGGCAAAAGAAATAAAGGCTACCATGTGTGAAGAGGGAGCAGGGGGTATAAAGAGAATAAGACACAGTCTGCATGCAAGTCTGGAAGAGTATAAGGAGCAAGAGAAACTGCAAAGAGCAGGAGCAGAATCGCAGGAATCTGGAAAAGGCTGCACTTGAAAACCATGTCCTTGGCTTGACTCAAGGTCATCCTGGGTTTCTGCTGAGCCTCCAGGATGAGCTGGGCTGACAATCTGAAGGAGACACCACAGAGCAAAGGGGGACGGGGAGGACAGGAAGCAGGGAGAAAAGCAGACCCTGCTGGCACCTCTGCCTCTTCTTTAATTGCTACCAGAGTGGAGGGCAGAAGGAGGAAAATAAACCTGCGCAGCTTCAGAGAAGCAGGGAGGACAGTGGGAAGCCCTGTTCTGTAGCCGAGCCGTGTGAGGTCAAGTTACATTTGGTATGGAAGCTGCTGCCTCCCATTTTATGTACCAGGAATCCTTATCATCAACCAGGGACACTTCAGATGCCGTTCACATCCCTGGAGGTACTGAGTTTTATGTGACCTTTCTTTCACTAAAAAAAAAAAATTACAGGTGTTTATTGTAACAAATTCAGACAATAAAGACCCGTATAAAGTAAAAAAAAAGAGTTACCAGCTTTTAGCTCAGAAGATTAAGTCTAGTCTTTTCTTCCTTCTTTCCTTCCTTTCTTTCCTTCCTTCAAAAAGATAATACATTCACATGGTTCAAAATTCCAAAATCACGAAAAGGTATAAAGTGAAAAGTGTCCTTTCCACCCCTATTTTCCAGCTAACTCTGAGGTCTCCTCATCTGAGGCTACCCATATAAACAGGGCCTTGTGTCCTTCCAGAAATATTCCCTGCTCATCAGGTTTTCTTTTGGAAACTATTAAATAGTAACAGAATTACTCAGAGCACATGCACAGGTTTTTACTTTGAGAGATCCAAGGCAAAGAGCTCGGCTTTTCATTTTCTTCCATAAAGAAACAGCAGTGACAGGAGTCAGTGTGACTCAGGAGAGGGAGGGATCTCCTCTTGCTTCTTTGGCACACCACTTCGAGTGAAAGGGAATTGTGGTGGGAGTAGGATGCGGTCCTTCAGGTGTCAGGTGCTTTTTATTTAGGACAGAGCTCTTCGTGCTATAAGGAGGGATGGCGAAAGACATTGTATAGAGATGGCAAAAGAAATCATAGCCGTCATTTGTGACAGGAAACAAAGTTTCAATGTTAATAGGGGGCCTTCTCTAAAGAGGACATTGTGTGGGATATAAACTTGGGAGAAGAAAGCTGTTTTATGTAAGCCACCCAAGGTATGCCTTTATCAAAGGGAGTCACTGCACAGCTGAATTGTAGGGGTCCAAAATCAAAGAGGGAGCAAAACACCCCAGCAACAGGGTGGGGCCCAGGTCTGGGAATTAAGTTAGACTGGATCTGACATTTGACTCTGGAGGTGGAACACCTCAACAAAGCAGAGGAGGAAGGAGCTGGCAAGTCAGGAAGATCCACAAAACAGAAGATCCAAATGAACCTATGCAGCAAAGGGACAATCTTTGAAAGAAAACTGGGAGTGGCAAAAGGGTCTGGAGGCAGATTATCTGGGCTCAATCCTGGTTCCAATACTTCTTAGCAGTGTGAACCTGGGCAAGTTACTTAAACTCCTTGTGCCTCAGTTTCCTAATAGGGGTAACACACAGGGAAAGATGATAACTTTCATTGGAGTGTTGTGTGATCAGTTGAGCTAAGCCACAGTGAGGGTTTAGAACAATGCCTGGCACCTAGTCAGCTAACTCAATGCTTTTCAGCCATTATTATTTTTAATAAAGGCCTGTTCAGGCCTGTTTTGCTGGCACAGAAGTACTTGGTGATGAATCTGGAAAGGCAGAATCATAGATGGATTTCAGGTAGTGGTAGAAGGAAAAAGGAAGGAAAAGGGAATGAATAACAGCATAGCAAGAACACACCAGGAGAATGAAGAAAAAGCGTTCAGGATGGGGCTATTTCAGAAAAAACAGCCTTTTTGCACGTTCACGTTGTTCAAAGTGAGACTGTGTAAGGGAGTGTCTCTTGAAAATTAAATGGAGAAAATTTAATACTGGTTGAAGAAGTGTTTTTTTGTGTGTGTGCTCACCAAGAGCTCAAAGTATATTACCAAGGAGGGTGGTCAGATTGCACAGAAGGAAACCAAGATCTATAAAAAGTCAGGAGACCTGGGATCAAGTCCTAGCTCTGTCCTAAGTGGCTGATGCCATACTAAGCCAAGTCAATTAATACTGTTTCAGTTTTAAAAGGGGCCAGAACTATTTCCTAGGTTCCACATGTATTTAACATTCTCTGATTCTAACCCAGGGGCAAGGTCTCAAGAGAACTTGAGTTGCTTTCCTCACCCCAAAGTCCCCTCTCCTCAAAAAATCTATTAAAACTAAGAGCATCTGGTGTTCCTTTCACTTTCCCCAGCTCCCTGGCCAAAAGGAGCAAGATTTCTAAATGTTGGTATTGGGACAGAGCTACTTCTTTTTCTTTTCCCATCCATTTCAGCAAAGTTTAGGTTTTCATTTTTTCCTATGGTTTGCCTCGAGTTGCTTTCAGACTGAAGTAGGAAGAAGTAATGAAAAAAAGGTGAGATTTGCTGAAAGGAAAGGAAGCTTGTTTTGCCTGAATCTTTGGAAGGAGGTTGGACAGGTAGGCTGTGATTGTTCAGGTTCAAACTACTATTTTAACAAACACTGCCCTAAAGGGTGGAATCCAGCCAACTAGTATTATAAAAGACTGATTCCTTAAGGCCTCAGGACACTGCACATACTGATAGGCTGTCTCACGTAAATGGACAAGAGGCGGCTTACAAACCCTCAGATAAATGGCAACTCAATTCGGATACTGGGCTAGGGGATGTGCTGGTCTTGAAACCATTGGTCCTGACTCTGTGACCCTGAGGGAAGGACTGGATGCTTAGAAAAAATATCTTGAGGATATGGCTGCTTGCCCAAGGGCTATGGACCCGCATCTAGTTTGCTCATCATCCTGTCAGTCATTTTTTTTTTTTCTTTTTTAAAAGAGGATAAAATCTGAATTCAGAAACACAGAAGCCAGAGCTTTATCCAGAGGCGACGGTATTATCTCTAGGGCCCTGTGCTAATGATTCCGGCCTGGCCTGGACCGCACCAACAACCCTCCAGTTAGCCTGGAGGGGTCCGCACTGCGGGGCGAAAAGCAACAACTCAGCTCCAAACCCAAAGGTTCTACCATCAGCCAATCGCGGCCCGGTGCTTCTCAGGACAGCCAGAAACGCCTACGGGCAGTGAATGGCACTAAGGGTAGCCTATCTACGTGGAAGAGGCGGAAGGGGTGGGATCAAAATAAGCCAATAGAATGGAAGTAGTTGTTGTTGGGAGGGAGGAAGACGCCAGCTAGCGTGCGTGAGGCCGCACCTGGGAAGGGAGGGCAGGAAGCTTGTGGAGCCAATGGCCGCGGTGGGCGGGCGGCGGCGCGCGTGCGCGCTGGGCCCCAGGGCTGCGGGCGGGAGGCGGGGAAGGTGGGGGAGGGGAGCGGGCTGGAGCGCGGTGGAGCTCCTGCCGCCGCCGCCGCAGCCGCCGCCGCTGCAGCGAAGAGGCCATGTTGTGTGGTGTGTGGGGCGGGGGGAGGAGGAGGAGGGAGTAAAGCCGAGAGAGGAGACGGGAGAGAGACACCACACACACACGGCACAAGATGGCCGGAGAGGCAGCAGCACCCTGCGCTGTCAGGCGTTCCGCCGCGGCCCCAGGGCCCGGCGGCCGGCAGGGAGCTGCGCCCGGGCGGCCCGCAGGCCCGCGAGAGCCGGGCGGCCGCGGCTGAGGCGAGGCGGGCCGCGCGCCGGCGTCAGAGCCCGCGGCAGAGGCGCCCAGGGCGGCCGGGCCCACGATGCCGAAAGCGCCGCTGCGGCAGCGGCTGCAGAGGCTCCCCGGGGCCCCGGCGCCTGGACCCGGCGCGGGCGGGAGGCTCGAGCAGGCGGTCCGGCCCGGGACTCGGGTTTGGGCGACTAGGAGGTGCCGGCGGCCGCGCTCGGACCCGGTGAGTGGCTCCCTGGTTCCTTTTATTGTCCTTTGTCCTTGGGAGGAAAAGCAAAATGTCCTTGAGCGCGCGAGCAGGAGGGGGCGGCGGGCCGGGCCTCGCTGGCCGGCTCTCCCCACACGGGTCCTCCGTGGTCGCGGGCCCGCTCTCTCGGGCGGGATGCGCCTCGGCGCCGTGGGCTGGGGTCGCGGGACCCCAGGAGTGGGGGGTACGCGGAGCCCCGCTGCAGACCCCGCGGCCAGCAGGTGGGCGGGGGGCGGCCTTGCTGCCGGGACTGGGACCAGCCAGGAAAGGGGTGGCGGCGGGCGGCGGGCGACCGCCGGCGGGAGCCCGAAGGGGACGGCACGAGGAGAGCTCCTTTCTGTCCTGGTGAGTTATTTTTTATATTTAGGGTACAAAAATCCCTTTCAGGTTCTCCAACGGAGGAGCTTTTTAACCTCTTTCCGGTGAGGTGGGAACTCATCTTCATGGTCGAATTTAAAAGAACAATGGAACCCTGGCTACGTTTAAACAAAAATAAAACTTGTTTTTTTTCCCCCTATTGGGTGTTGGCTTTTAACTCTTTCAAAGCCGACTTTGAAACGGCTGCAGTGTTACATATGCGAAGGTACTTGCTGCTTATTAAACCTTTATGGCGTTAAGATTGTGTTTTAAAAATGCAAGTTGGAGGAGTGCTTCTGGTATTTCAGAAATTACGAAGTCAAGTTTAGTGTATCGTCGAGGCTGTTTAATGGAAATAGATTTGATAATTACGGTGCTAGACGATGACGTTTGATTAATACAGTATATTTTACCGAGTAATTACGCCAAGATCATTTGACCCACTGATGTTTGCATATGATCGAATATACTGTTTGGTACTCTTTAAAAAGGTCAAAAGGAGCCGTTATCTGTAACTTCTCACACCTGAGTATTAGAACGTACTTGGGTCAGTTCCTAGTGTTTAAAAGTTTACGTTCATCATTTTATTATTTTTAAGAATATTGTATGTTATCACAAGCCATGATCGAAAAACTTTTACAAAAGAATATTCTGACACCAAATCTCTTCCTGAAGTTACTTTCTTGTAGTGTAAATATTAAAGTAGGACTGCTCTCGGTAATGGGCGATGAAGAGGAGCCATATTTGTTGCATTTGTTGCATGTATAAAAATCTACATGTGCTTAAAACGGAACAGTATTTTTAAAATACAGGTTTCAAAAAAAATTTGCAGAATTCTATGTATAGTCTCTATTTTAAGAAAATATTTGGAGGGCGATTTTTAAGTTTAATGGTTTGAAGAACAAACCAGAAACGCACAAACCTTTGTGTATTTTAGAATATATTTATCTTCATTCTTTGAAGCTCTTGTGTTGTAAAGGTGCAGATCTATATAAAAATATTCTTGGGCAGTGTTAGATAGTAAATCTAAAATCAGAGATACCGGTTTATTGAACCAAATTTCTAAGGGTATTTTTTCCAGTAAAACTGTTTTATTTTTTGAAAAGCTTTCATATAGTGGTATATGTTACATCAGTTGCGCACATCTTGATTTTTACAGAATCTGTTGTTTACCAATTTTGGTTTTTCAAATCAATGTTTTTGAAGTTTTTGAACACTGAAAGTGGTTTTAAATGGATATTCTGAATCTAGTTCTTTAGAATCCGTTTTGAATTGTGAAATGCAAAATAATTGCAAGCAGTTTAATCTCGAAAGATCTTTTTACTTGATAAAAGGGGGAGGAGAAAGACTGAAAATATTCAAGACCCTGGTTTGAAATTAAGTAAAGGTCATAAATATAAGTTTTAGACTTGCCTAAAAGGCAAAGCTAATATCCCACTTAGTGAGATCAAATAACTTGTGGTTTAAAATTTAAAGTAACCAGTGGCCATTTTAACTTCACTAATTTCTCCTGGAGGAGTTAATATTTAATTGGTCATAATTCTAAAAGGTATTTCTAGTTTGTAAACCAAGATGTTAAGATAATTTCAGTCTTTAAAAATGGTAAACTTTTTCTTTGTTTTTGTTTATTGTCTGGCGTGAAAGGAGGGAAAATAAAAATAAAAACAAGGTCATAATCTCAAATTTGTCTGAAGATTTGGATTTTCTGTATTTGCTTTTAATTTCAGTGCCTTAATGTTTAGTATTTGTCAATACAACCAAAAGATGAGGAAAACAAAGACTGATATTAAGATAAGAAATAACTACAACCGTAAATAGATGTACAGGTTGTATGTTGATGAGCCATCTCTTAAATTTGCCCATAGGTTTTTGTTTTTGGAATATTTTCTTGTCGTTTCATCTCAGTGAATCATTGGCCAAGATATGTTTAAAAATTAAAACATTAATATCATCCTTTTTTTTTTTAAGGTGACTTAGAAGATTAAAATTAATTTGGTTGCTGATGATTCTGAACAAATACAATTCTTTTATTTGAGGTAAGATGGAGTAAATTTTTATTACTTTGACATAAAAATTAGCTTATTAGGTTTTGTTTTGCTCTTTAATAATTTATATTTCAAATAACCAGTGAATATTTATGTATGATTTTTAAAAAGTGATTATGACTATGAATAAACTAAATATCTGAAATAATTTTACAAAGCCTTTAAACTATTTCATTGAATGAAAGATTAAACATATATATGCATAGCCATTGTAACTTAATGTAATGTACCCTTTGATAGTTTAAAATACTGAAAGTCCATTAAGCCTTTGTTTAATTTGGGGAGCAAGAAAAGACTGATTATATTTTGAGGAAAACCATGAACCAAATATATATTTTTTTCTCTTTAATTCTGTAATATGCCATGCAAAAAAATATTTAAAGAAATTTATTGGAAAATTTAACTAGTTTGCTATTCATACTAATAGGTTTTAGGGAAGAATATTTTAAAAATCAGGTTTTAAGCATAGATTTTAGTTTTTGTTTTTTTCTATAATTAAAAAGTTTAAAAATACTTACTACTGATTGTTTCATCACTAAGTTGTTTTGAATCTTGTTTGTTTGTTTTCACCAAAAGGTATGCCATTTTGAAGACTGACACATTGGAGTTTTATCCTTGAGGATAAAGGAAATCTTTAGGAAAGTCTGTATTTTGTATAGCAAGTAAGTAATTGTTTTTACCCAGCATCTGAAATTGAATAGTTTACCAACATTTAAGTAGGAAAATACTGGTAAAGTTTGTCAATGAAACAGATTGTAGACTGTTTATCTCTCTAAAAAAAGGTGAGAAAAAAACCCATCACATTCCTTTGCCTTACATCAAAACACTTTTATTACTTTTAAAACAGTCGATGCATGTAATTTATGTCAAGGCAAGAAGACATTTAGTACTTCCCAATAAAATGATGCTTTAGGATTGTGGTTAAATCTGCAGCACAGTCATCAAAATTATGTCTTTGCAATCTGGTATATATATATTAGTCATTTTCCTGATGATACAGATCACATTTTAGGAATGGCCTGGAATTTTGTATTTGTTGCTTACAGGATTCTTTAAAGAGGATTCTTAAAAGAACTACATTTCGAAAATAGACACTTCCATATCTTAGTTGTTACTTAATAGATTAAAAATAACTCATTTTACTTGTTTTCATGAGTTATTTTCAAACAGGTATAAAAATAAGTTGTTTTCTAGGAAATTAGAGTAATACATCTAAAGAGTGCTCTAATTTATAGCTTAGCAACTGTTTTTAAAGCGTAAAAGGTAGAAATAATTTTCAAGCACAGTAGGTATCGGGCTTAGTATATCATGTGTATAATATTTCACATCTTAAAACTGGATACATGAATTAAAAAAATACATCCACTGAAGAAAAAAGTCTATTCATAAGTTAACATTGAATCTGGAAATTAATGTCAAGCCATCATTAGTAAGTTATTGACCAGAGGAAATACGTAATATAATAAAGGATGTTTTGGGAAATGTTAACAATTGACAAATGAACAGTCAACTAAATAATAAATAAGGGCAAGTTTGCCATTGTCTCTGAAATTTATATGGAAAATAAAATACAATCTTTTATTATTCGGTGTTGACTTATTCCATTCATTGAAATAGGTGGTAAGAGGAATATTTTTAATGCCTTTTCTTCAGCTTAACTTTTCCTTTTTAATCCTTTTTGTAGTTTCATCAAATTTGTGTTTATTACAGTGTGAAAAGAAAAATAAATGTTAATTAACTACAGTGTTTTAAAGATAAGACATTTACAAAAAAAGTCAAAACATCCTTCACCCTAAGCTGCTGTAACATAAATGCCAAGATTAGGGTTTCCTCTATGCAATTGATATGACATTAAATTGGCATTCTTGTGGTTCGGTACTGTCACAGAAATTGGGAATTGGGTTTCTTGTGTGAAGCATAACGTAAGTTTAAGTAGAAATATGGAACAAGTTTATAATGGTATACCAAAGGTATAATTTGATCAATAAAAAAGGGAAAAAGTAAACTGGAGAAGGTTAGAAATGTTAAAGTAAGATTTTTATATTTTTCCCCTCCTGTCAATAATTTAAAAAAATCTAAATGATACAGTAACCTCTAAGTTAATCCCCAGTCTAATGGAATACAGCTTTCCTTTTATCAACAAGATATAGGCTTAGAATAAATCATATTTTATAAATATCTACATGTACTTACGTCTTTATGACTGTTTATATTCATTGTTTTGGTATTTACTGCTTGAGTCAGTCTTGTATAATGGACAAAATTGATTGACTAGCCACTGGCACATGAGGGCAAATGTAAATGTAGACATATTATAGGTAGATAATATTATAGAAGATAAATATAGTAGGTAATGTAGATATTATATTGTTTTAAAGTAGTACAGTTCATAAGAAAAATAAATTATTATTTACCACTGTTTCCTGCTTAAGAACCAAAGTGATAAATACTTAAATAATTATATTTATCTTAGCATTTTGGACTGATTCTTGAATCATAAAATTCTGATCAACCTGGTGATTAGGTTGGATTGCATTTGTTCTGATAAAAACTGTTTTAAAAATTGCGACATTCGGTAGAAATGAAAGAAGCCATGAAAGAATCACAAGGCTTTTGTGAACCATTACATGACATTTAGAGTATAGATTATATGAAATAGGCAATTTCAAATATAAATTTTCTGTCAAGTTTATTTTACTTATTGTTCACAGTTTCTTGATTATTTAAAAATTCAGGCTGTGGACAACCAATTTATTTACTTTTTCTGTTCTGAGATTTTATTGTTTATGGAAAGGCATAAGGGGGAAAACATAATTTGAGGACATCTCTATCTTCTGCTTTAATCAGAGATGTGTGATAGAGTAGGAAATATAACTGTGATTCAGCAATCAAGAGATCCAGCTTCTGATGTAAATGAGCCCTGCAATCTTGACATTTTATTCTCTGTGGAATCTCCTAATTTGTATGAAGGCTTTAAGAGTTTCCAATCTGTTAAGATCCATCTTAGCTCTTAAATTGTGTGATAAAAATAATTGAGTATCTAATTCTCTTATACAAACTTTGTAATTTTTGCATTGCAAATCACCTGTGTTATTTCTGTGGTTAAACTATTGGAATAACATAATACCTGGAACGATAGCGTACTTAATTGATTTTTAGGTATTCCAAAGTATTGATAAATAGTATATAGATGTTGGAAAATTGATCTTAACAAAGCAATTAAAGGGTGATATTGTCTTTAAACAATAAAGATTTAGAATGTTGTGATAAAAGCAATTTTTGGATTTTTCTAATTATTAAGTATATCTTAATATTAAATTGAGTATATTTTTATGTATTGTTTTCAGCTGACCACAGTTATAAACGACGATTTATAGTTTGCATGCCTGATGTCGTTTGTTCAGTTTCCTTTAAGAAATTTCTATACTTCAAAGATAAATATCCTCATTTTACCAACTGCCTTTCCCTTCCAGATTGAATGGTTCAGTGCAAACTTTTATTTTCAAATTGGCTATTATTTCTGAATATGATTAACCTTTACAATTTAAATTGAAGGATATTCTGATCCTTATGTTATAAATATATTTGACTTGTTTAACATTCAAGTAGCGTATTTTCTGTAACAATATAAAGGTTTTGATTTATAAATTATGTAGTGCTTGATAGGGCTGGAGAACATTTGGAAAACATTCCTTTGCCTTTTAAACTAAACCATTTATTTGAAATTGAGTATTTCCCAAACAAGCAATTATATCATTAATGTGTACTACACAGTAATCATAATCATTTTAATTTAGATTATCAAGCTATATATTTTTTAACTTTAAGGTTTGTGAGTTTTAGAAATGTTAATGACTTTATAATTACCCTCTTTTTGCAGAGGATTTCTTATATTTCATAGTGCTGTCAGATTTTATTCTTAAGTTTAAAAATTGTTTTAAGGAATTTAAAAGATGATAAAATCAGGTGTTCTAAGGATAGCGCAAAGAGGCTAATAATGATAATAGGAGAATTGACTAAAGCTGTCCTTGCCTTTTATTGTAAAAAGACCAGCACCTGTAATGGTTTTTTAATATGTGTGTGTGTATATATATATATATAAATACTTGTAATTTATTAGTAAATCAGAAACCATAATATTGCACAATATTAAGGCTATGTAGAAGTAGGAGCAAAATCATCTTTCATAAGTCTCCTTAAGCTGAACTCTGCTCCCTTCTCCCCTCTTTCAAAGGATGGCAAAATGCTATTTCAGACTTTATCAATTTTGGGGAAGGAGATGTTATGCTAGATTACACTGGTGTCAGTAATTTTCATGGTGTTGTAAAGTGAGATTTATTTTCTCTGGTTTTGGTGGTGTGAGAACCCAGAGACCCATACTTCTTGTGTGGGTAGGTAACTTATTTAAGCGCATTATTAGACCAGCGTGAGGGATTTCTCTTAGATGTTTGTTTTACTGAGATTGCTTAAGTCAATTCTACCACTCTCTTAGGGGTTAAATCAATTTATTTTACTTGATTGATTTCTGATTTGTCTTTATTCACAAAATCCTCTCTTATAAGGTCAAATTAAATTTGAAAGCTTAAAAATAAAGTTGTATTCCTTTTAAATTGCTTTATTTGTTAATTTCTTGGGAAGATACTTTAGCACTTTCAGGGTAATTTTGATGCAGGTCTTTGGTATATTTCTTAATTATGCTTTGCCAAAATGACTAAAGAAATTTAGATTTAACAAGATAAACAATGGACTTGCTCTATAATTTGAAAACTAGTTCTAGAAAAGCATTTGGGTAACTTAGTTTTAGCTTAAATCCTAAACTTAAGCTTTGTCCTTTACTTTGTAAAAACATTAAATTGCTACATTTTCATATTGAACTTCTAAACAGCTTTTTAAAGTGATTATTAGAATCATATTTGGGAAAACAGGTGACTGAAAAAAGTGTATACCTGTATTCAGAAGGTATTTGAGATATGGGAAACACCATTTTCCATGTTTGGTTATCAGGTATTTAAGTCCAGTGAAATGGATACAATATTTTTATCAAGTATGTGTTTTAGAAAGGATTAGTGTTGCTTTAGTTGAGTAGATCCATACAGTTAGTAGTAGTATGAAATATGATGCCTAATGTTTTCTTTCTAACACTAAGAATAGTGTTGAGCAAAGTGTACAATAATGTAAAATAATATGGTAATATTAAGGAGTGAGAAAAATGGTTTTACAGGTGAGTAATGGAAGCTTTCCTTTAGAAGGCTTGCAAGTAGATTAGATGAAAGACCAGAAGATGAAACAATTCTGTACTGTTAAGGAATGATATTGGCTCTGTTAAACAGCTGGTTTCTAACCCTGGTTGCCCATCAGATCCACTTAGGGAGCCCCAGATATTTACCTATTCTTTCAGAGTTCTTAGGGGCTGAGACTTATGCTTGTGATTTTATAGTAACATTCTGCAGGTGAGCCGCCTCTACAGCCAAATTTAAGGTACTCTAAGAGCCTTTATGTCTTCTGCTCGGACTGTATTATAAATACATGTACCTCTTGGTCTACTGGTGAGTGATCTTTGAAAGATATTGAAGTTTTCGTATAAATCATGGTGTTTAATAATCTATTTTTGTTTTCTATGTATAAAATTATATTCTTTTTGTCCTCTGCAGAAATGTGAATCCCAAACTGAATCCTTTAAAGGACCTGTACAACATAGTAGACATTGGTGGAAGGATTTAGTAAGTATTAATCAGTTTACATGCTTAATCTGTTTTTAAATTTTTAATATGACTTCAGAAGTTTTGAGTAATTGAGTCGGAATTGTAAAAGTATAAAGGGATTTGGCAAAACTCAACACAATACAAGAAAATCAGCATGGTTAGATGTATGGTGAAGTTTGTTAATAAAATTTTGCTTATTAATTTGCTCCAACTTATTTTCTGCTTCATTTAAACTCAGGCTAAGTTAAAATATAAAGAAACATACATTTGAACATGCTTTTAACACTCTTAGATCTGGGTATCGGTAAACTCCTGCTTGCTTTTGTAAATAAAGTTTTATTGCAACACATCTATGCTCTTTCATTTAGATATTGTTTGTGGCTGCTTTCCCACCACAGTGGCAGAATTGTGTACCAAATGGCCACAGAGCCTAAAATATTTATTATCTGTTCTAAGAATAGCTTGCCCTAGATCTTACATCTATCTCTTCTATCAGCTTTACCTTACCTATGTAGAACTCAGAAGCCCTTGAGTTCTCTTTTGGTTATAGAACATACTTTTTAATGATTTCCAGTGTTGTAATTACCTAAGATAAATTAAGTAATTTTGAACTTACCTTAAACTTGAAAGCCCAACAAAAAGTTCTTTAGCTTGTTTGACAATGAAGTTATGCTTTGATGTTAGAAGATATGGTTATCACCTCTGTAGAATAGTTTTTTTAACTCCCGGCCTGAGAAATAGTGGAAAGAGTTGGTGGGAAGGTTGTATAAATGATTTAGGGTGAATTCACAAAAAGGATTTATTTATTATCAGAACTTTTTTTGGTAATTAAATACTAGCTATTTCATAAAAATAATTCTTTTTGAATCACATTTGAGAATCTAGATGATAATTTTTGCCTATTCAGCTTGCGTTGTACAAATGGCTACCAGGGTCTGCAAAATAGACTTTTTTTGTTTATTTTGTTTTTTGATAGGGGTATGGTGGGGGTAGAGATGAAAACCTTCCTAATGTAGTACAGTTATTAGCTGTGGTCATATTCTAAACAGATGAGTTGCTTGGCGCATAGTAGATGCTCAATAAATACTTGATTTATTTTATAAATATGGCTTCTATTAAACATTGTTTATCATAAGTGTTTGGGGCTAATAAAAACAGTGAAATTCATTATTAAAACCTAAATTTTTAATGTGTTAAAATATTAATTTTTAGGTATGCCTGAAAGCCCAAATTTTGACTCAGTAAAAATTAAAAGTGATAAGAACTCTTTTTCTCTGCAGTTCTCAGTCTCTTAACATGCATACATAGTCAAGTTTTAAAACCAATAGGGACAATTGAGAAGATTTGATTGTAAAATTTTAAGTAAGATGACTCGTTTTCTCAGTTGTCATAATTGACCTTGTTCGTTTTAGATTTAGTTTTTATACCCATCTTATTTAGACCCAGACTTGTTAGTATATATACTGTTGAAGATTCAAGCTATTTTTATAATAAGGCAAAACATGTGAATTTAATTCTCAGGGCTTTCTTACATAAATGTTTTCAAATTTAAAGACAACAGACAAAGAAGATTGAAATGGAGTTATAAAGCACCAAGAGTCTTACTTACATGATGAGAAGGATGACGTTTTGCTCTAGATTGTAATTTTGTACCTGTTTGTCCCTTTGGTTTTGAAATAAGTGTTAAAGTTTTAAAATATACATTTTGTTAATAGATTCATTAGAGCCATCCATTTAAAAAAATTGAGAATCATTAATCATTTCTTTTGCCTTCTACTGTTCTCTGCCCCTCACATTTTTCTTTGCTATTAAAAATGCAAAAGTTTGCTGAGAAATAGAGGTAAGGAGATTATTTATTTTAGGGGAGCACTTAAAGACAATCCAGATGATGAATCACTTGTATTTCAACTAACAATGTATTTTATGATGTCCCAGTGTTTTTGGAACATTTACTGAAGTAGAATTTAAAGAGAAAGACCCATGCTCAGTTTTGTTAACTTCTGGATATATGATATTTGGGGATTTTAGGAGGTAGCAGTTACTCATAGAAGCTTTGTTACCATTGAAGTTGCTATGGGAATTATATTCTTAGAACTAGCAAATTTTCTTAAAAAGGAAGTATAAACTAGTGAATATCAAAGTGGAAAAATTCTCTTAACCATTCATATTATGAGCTTGAATCTTCTATATGAAATACATAAAAGATCTAGGTCTATCTGATTATGGAATTCTAGATCAAAACATCTCTTCAGTATGTCTGCAGTAATTCACAAGTTATTGGAGAGGGGAGTAGAGTAGGGCTTTGATATCTAAACCCTCCCCAGTTTTCTGTAGGATACTGACTTTTTTTTGCTATAGAGAAAGCAAGACTGCTTTCTCTCTTTAAATCAGAAAGTATTTTGTCTTTAAGTAATTGATCCCATGTTCTTCAGAGATACTCTTACTCTTGGAACATAAATTATTTTGATTCAGTAAGATTAGTTCGTAGGTCTTCAAGAACTTTGGTTATTGTGGTATATCAGAATGATAGCTAACATTTATTGAGATCTTTCTTTATGTCAGGTAATGTACTATAAATGCATTAACTCATTTAATCCTCATTACCGCCACAAGAGGTAGGTACTATGATTATTTCTGTTTTACAGATGAACTACTTTGGATTTTGTTCCCAAGAAAATTTTCAGGCTCACAGAACTCAGCCTGATTGCTTTTTGATTTTTTAAGATAACTTTGCTTATTTGCAACCTTTGTTTTTATAAGAACTTAGAATTCTATAAAAATAAATGGATTGTTCCTAAATCCCTCACCATCTTTTACCAGCTTTGATACTTGTCTGAGCACTTTTGCTTATTAACAAAATTCTCACTTTTGGCTATGGATTGGCTTTGCAGGAGTGTAGATTGACCATGGCTTTTTAATGTCATAAGAGTTGTCTGCTCTCTGTTGTAACATTCTTTCTCTCTCTCTCTCTCTTCTGTCTTACATATATGACTGTGATAGCATGATAAATATCCTATTTTTTAATTATTGTCACACAAACCATTACATTTTATTGAGTAATTTTGTAGTTATTAATGTCATTAGATTTTCTTCTGAGATATATATTTTAAATAATGTTTTAGAAGGAAATGTCATATAATGTCCTGAATAAATTTTATCTCCCGTCTCGTGGCAGAAGAATATAAAGCATTAAGTTTATTATTTAAGGTACCAAATTGAATAAATTGCACCTATAGCTATTGAAATAACTATAATTTGATATTAATGCATTTTTTCTTAGTAATGTTGTTCATCATAATAGTATTTACATCACCAACTTCATTTAGAGCTTGACCTTGCATTGGAACAATAGAGATTGAGGAGAAATTGGTTTATAATTAACTCTGAGAGAAGAATGATGGTATTTTTATTTTTATACTTCTACATAGAAGTACAGGTCCCTTAATTTTAAGGAATGAACAAGTCAAATGGAAGATACTTTACTGATGTGGGGAATGAATTGAGTTACTTAGTTCCCCTTTTAAGGCTGGGGAGAAATCTGCAAAATCAGTTAAGGAGAAATATCTTGCTTTTGATGTTTATTATTGATGCTGTGACACTCGTTTCCATCAAGATTTTAAAATATGGGTGGCAGTATCTCTTGGTTGGGCAAATAGTTTATTAAGTAGATTTTTGTATTGTATGTTAGTTAAGAAGACAAGGAAATTACCTAATAAGCAGAAATGCCCTTTTATTTATTTACCTTCAATTCAGTCACCCTTGAGTGTATCTCCCCAAATTCACTTGGAGAGTTGGAAAATTTATGGAGAAGGCCTGGGATTAAAACTTGTTGTTTTCTTAAATTATGTTTGATTTTGATGCATTTGGATCACTTATTTAATGGTAAAATCACCTGGCTTCCCACTTCCCCCTTCAGTTCAAATTATTTAAGTAATAGATTTATTTTTCTATGAGGAACATTTGATATTTTGGCAATGAGAATATTTTAGTTGTATATAATTTGAAAACTGATAGTATTTTATGGCAAATAACAAAAGAAGCCAGGCACATATTTTGCATTTTTGATCATTTTTTTTTTTCCTCGTGGCTACATATTTTCTGTCTTCCCAGATATGTAACTAAAGATGGTGCCATCTATATTGGCCGTTTGCGTTATCTAAACAAAATTAATTAACATCTGTTGGAATGGAAAACTGCTATGATCCACTGCTTTGTTTTTTTAATCCCTTAAGATTCTTTTCTATAATTAGTTTTCTTTGAAGAAGCTTGGAAAGTTTTCTGCATTGAGATTTAGAATCCACAGTGTTTCTGTAATTTAGCTTTCCAGGAATTTTGAATTTTAACTTATGTTTTTACTTTTCATGTACACAGTATAATGATGTTAATGTTAAATATTAAAAATTTGACTCTTCCCTGAGTCTTTTTTATGGATACAAATGTATCTGTTACAGTAGAAGACTTTCAGTTACTTTTGTGTGCAGTCTTTTATTGATTCTATCATTGAGAAGTTGTGTGTGTGTCTTGCATACAACTTTAATATACAATTTCACAGTTGAAAGCTGTTACAAAATTAAAGCTTTGTGTATGGTAGGATATCTTAAAGGTGGGTGGATGTTTTCTGTTTAAAAGATTAAGATTCCAACAGCATTTTTTTCTTTTAATTTTTTCATCAAGTACCCAGTCAGCTTGAAGAGTTTCAAATGGACCCTACCACTGAGAAATCAAGATGGCATTCCACTATGGGGAATTGAGGAAAATGGATTAATACAAGAGTCCTGTGATAATATACAACCCAAGACAGGGTTCTTTTAACATGGATTCCATGAAATGAATGAAGACATAGGTTTCTTACCCAACACAAATGGACAGTGGATCTGACTTTCTAAAGACTTTTTTGTATCATTAAAACAAGTACCTTTTTGACATTTGGAGAAGAAAGATGGCACATTAAACACAGATAATAGTTTGTATGCCTGGAATTTTTTGCAGTTTGATTTGTATGAGTATGACCTCGTGGAATGTTGACTGTAATAAAATTTATAACACTTTAAAATTTCTCAGTTTGGGCTTTTTTTTTTTTTAAGCAGAAGTTTCATTAAATGTTCAGTTACTGCTTTAATAACACTATGACCTTTACAGTTGCCCAGCGGTAAAGTGTACTGAATAAAGCTGGTAAAATGGAAATGGTGTGCTGAAAGATGTTTTTCTTGGTTGATTAAGATTTATCTTTTTTTTTCCCTAAAGTTGTAGAAATTTATTTGTGCTTTGAGATGGTCATTTGGTTAAAATGTTATTTTGTTTGTGCTTTCTTGAAACACCTTGCAAAACAACTTAATCAATGGGTAATACAATAATAGAATCTTTAATCTGTGATGAGATTTTAATGAACTTTTAGAACAAAATGCTTGTTGCCCCAAAATTCAGGATGAGTGATACAGTATTTTTCTCTGAATCATTCTGTGTTGATGGAAATGGTCCCTTTTACTTATGCTTTTTAGTGTTATAAATAAAACATCTTGCAATAGACATTTCATCTCAATATGTAAATAAACTGATGTCTCCTATTTGTCTTAATATTATGGGAAGAAGTGTTGGATTTATAGGGAAGTGTCATTGGGGTATTCACAAAAGGACTTAAAATTTTGTTGGCAATAATGAGTATAGCACATTTTATGTAAGTTTGGAATAGGATTAATATCTTGTATTTTCCTTATTCTGTACAATCGGGAATTTAGAATAAATGAATTGTTCCATGCCATAGATTATTGTGTTTACAGGTTTTTGTTTATTGGTAATCAACTAATACCAGTTTCAATAACCATTGCAAAGGTGGTAGGCTTTATTTTGATAGACCAAATGAATCATTGATTATATGTTCCCATGATACAGAGAACTAGGACTAGTTTAGGTTAAATTTTTATTGTTAGAAATAGTTAATCATACTATGTGATTAATGTCAAAATACTATAGTATGCACATCCATGATCGATACATGCGCATTTGTTCTCATTGACTGATTTGAGGTGGTTGGTCTTTGTATAAACTCAAAAGTGGAATTTTGGATTTTGATTTTGGTACAAAAGTTATCTTTATGTAGAAAGTGTGGAATTGAAAGTTTGATTATGGATTTTATATTTACCTATATTGGACATTGTTGCTTTGTTGGGTGTAAATCTAAAATGGATTTCCTCAGTGAGGGAAGGATATGGTTCTGGCAGATTATGTTGATTAAGGAATGTTGGTTGGATTTTTTTGGGCATGTGAATGTGTTTACTTGTTTGTATGGGGTGCTTGGTGAAAATGTTGAATAATTGTTTTTGGACTTGGTAATAATTTTGTTTCTATAGATGTCATGGTCTTGATATTTAGGAGAATTTGCCCTGTGACATTACTTTGATAATTTGCATCAGATATGACCTGTTACCATTGTTGAAATGGGTGTATATTTAGAATTTGATTTGAAATATAAGGGAAGTGTTGGGATATGGGTGTTTACTGTTGGTTTTGGAGGTGGAGTTTCTTGGGTTTTTGATTTAAAGGTGACTGGTTGGTCCATACTCTTGAATTTGAAGAACTTTGTTTTGCCTGAATCATTGTGGGAAGTAAATATATTGTGGCTGTGAGAAGTTTTTTGAGGTTAAAATGTCCAAGGTTATGTAATGGGTTAAAGAATTTTGTGGAAGTACAAAGAAAACTTGAAATTCTTGAATAAAAATTGGTTGCACTAACTTTTGCTCTAATGCAACTGAACACTAGGGAGGCGCTCTTGAGTTGTAAAAGTTACCCCTTTCTTCCAGTTGGGATGGGAAATTCCCCCTTAAACTTTATATTTAGGTGATTTTTAGGCATCATAAAGAAGGCAAAACTTGGTCTTAATTTATGAAATTGAGGTTTTGCTTTTATTTAGAGATCATTTTACCCATGAGGGGGTTAATTTTTAAAAAGATTAGTACTTAAGCTGAGCTTTAGATTCTGTAAGAATTATCCCTTTTTCAAAATGGCTTGATAAAACACCACTTCCTGTCCAGGGAGGAAGTTATTTTAGCTCAAGGACTGAAATATTTAGCAGATCTTTAGACAAAAGGAACAAATTACATTTCTCTCTGGCTTAAAAAGGGTGTTTGAGCCAGAGGGGGTTAAGAAACCCTCCCCCTCCCCCTGTTGGGGTGGTCTGGAGGGGCAGGGAGGTGTGGGGGTGGGGGTCCTCAGGCTCCCTGGGATGGAGAATTTTTTTTTTTTTTTTTTTTTTTTGGTGGAGATGAAGGGGTGGGTCTATGGTACATCACCTGAGTTGTGGGGTAAATGTAGAGAGTGTCAATCAAAGGCAGAGCTCTCAGAGCTGGGAAGGAGGCTCTAGATGGCGGCTGTGCCTTAGAGCGCGCTCTGCTCCCTGCCTTTGCCTCACTTTACGCAACTTTCCCTAACTTTTGGGTAGCCTCAGGGGGCCCCCGCAGCCCCCTGCCTCTCCTAGAGACCTACTGGGGTCGATTCGAACCTTTTTTAGGGAGAAAAGCAGCTTTTAGGAGCTTTCTTTTCGTGCCTTGTTGGAAAGAAGCAGCCGTACTGAGAGCCCAGGTCGTTGTTTTTTCCAGCTTAGAAGCCATGGCGCACCTCCATTTTTGTGCGCTCTTCTAATGAGGGTTTTTTTCTTTCGGACCCGTTTTGGTATTAATTATTGCTTTATTTTTTTTGACCAGTTAGCATATTTGAGGATTATTTTATTTATTTTTCATTTTTTAACGGAGGATTTTGCCTTTATTTTTAATTATTTGGATCTGATATTTTTCTACTACTAGATAGGACTCTTGCTTTGGACATACTACATGGATCAGGTAAGTTCACGATCATTAGTGATAATTTAAAAGATTTTTATGTTAAAGTTTGCTTTATTTTCTGTAAATATGAGAAATTCTTGGATGACGCAATACGATACAGAGATTGTTATTTGTATCCAGTGTGTTACTTTGAGAAACTTTCCTTATTGATAGTGATGCTTCCACTGTTCGGTTTATCCTGTTGTGTGTGGTTTTTTTTTTTAAGGAAAAAATAGAAATATTTTGTTTTTTTGTGCTTTCTGTTATTGTATTGTAACAATATCGTTAACATCGTCAGGACTTTGTTCCTGATAATAAAAACCATCGATAGAAGCCGGGACCTTACCTTTCTTTCAACTTTTGACAGTAAATACCTGGGCACAGGACTTCAAAGCAAACACAGATTCCCCCTCCCCCTTAATATTTAAGAATTAAAAGATGATGAGAAATAAGGACAAAAGCCAAGAGGAGGACAGTTCGCTACACAGCAATGCATCGAGGTATGAGCTATCAACTTTCTTCCTTTTTGTCTTTTTTTTTGGGGAAACCTCAGCTTACAGTTGTTTACCTTGACAGACATGGATTACTGTCTGTTTTATTATAACTATTTTTCTAATTTGAGTTCGTTTTTTAAAGCATGACCTTGAGATTGCTAATATGCCACACCCTAATTTTTTGGTAGCAATTTATGAAAGTTGAGCTGTGACTTAAGGCCTCTTACACCAGTCAAAAGGTAAGGTACCTTTATTCAAAGGGGCCTTTCCTGTAAACTACAGTTTTTCTGTCAGTAAATTTCAGTTTTTAGGTTTTTGTACTGCAGAAAAATGACCTTGTCGGTTTAGCCATTGCTGCATTGCACCATTTTACATACAAGGCAAATTTTTTCTTTGAAGAATCTAGGATATCCAAACTTGTAACTGAGGGCCATAGAGGAGCCTTGTAGTAGTAAATTATAGTAAATAGACATTTGAGAAAGTTATATGAATGAAAAAATGTACATTTAAAAATGAAATCACAGAAAGGACCCTTTGATTGATGCCTTTCAGTTTATATTTTTATTTGACTCTGTATTTCTTTTGATACACTTGACATTTTAGGAAATTTTGATATGATTTGTCAAAACCTTGTTGGTTAGAGTTTCTGAATTTATGAAATCAAACCTGTAATTACAGAAATCCTGGAATACTGTTGCTATACTTCTGTTTTGTGTTTGCTGTGATTATATTTATAATAGTATATTTTAATTTAAAATTTAAGGTTTTTTTTGCTTAAGACAGGGCTTTCTGGTTGATAGATGTATTTTATCCTCATGTTTTAGTTGTAGCTGCTTTAAATTTATTGATGTATTTTGACAAGAGTTGTCTGGAATGCTTTATCTTCTGAAGCTTACAAATGTACTGTTCAAATAATGATTTGTTTCACATTCCTTGGAGTACCTTATTAGTGATTAAGTAATAAAGCCTTTAAGATGTTTTTGTTGTATGATCTCTGTATATTAATTTTTAAAGTATAAATGAATGCATTTCTTGGTGTGTTCCTATTAATTGTCATGTCATAAATTTTAAATCATGAAGTTAAAAAGGATGTGATTGGTTATATACTTTTTCTGCCCAATTTTGTTTTTAGTTTTATAATATTTTGTAAATAATTTTTTTATTAGACTAGTGAATTTGAAAGTCTGTGCATGGTTTATTACAAATGTTGAATTGTTTGTTTTATTAGACTAAAAATATATTGAGCCTTGCTTTTAAAAATATGTTCCCAAATTTTTTGCAAATTGAGGTGTCACACAGTTTGGACTGCTGTCTTATTAATTGAATTGCCCATGTAATTACTAGATTATATTAAGGACAGAAAACTTAACTACCAATGTTACAGTGATTTTTTCTGGAAAGTAATGACAATTAGAAGAAATGGGAAACCCCAGGTATATTTCACAAAGTATTAAAGGTTCAATACTAAAATTGTTACTCCCTTGAGTGTATCATTTGCATAGTCTCACATGGGTTTTGGTTTTCTTATGCAAGGTTTGTGGTTAACATCATTGATCAGACTGTGCTTTCTAATTTAAAACAAAATCGAGTAGTGTTGCTATTCTTTTAATATTTTTACTCTCACCTCGAAAACTTCTTGGAAGTTGTCATGCATTTGCTTACTGGTAGTGTTGTTACAGCTGAACAAGAAGCATGTACTTTCAAATGTTTTGTCAGGTATACTTTGAATCATATACCTGATGAATGTCCAAAAATATTTGAGAGAACTTAAAGAGAAAAAGTTACTTTTAAGTTACTGTTACCCTAAATTGCATACCTTAATACATGTACATAATTATGACATCACTTCCTTTTAAAATTGTAAAGCTAAAGGATGTTAGTGGTGTTTTAATGTAGTAGGTAAGTGTTACTTGTAGTGAGCTGAAGAGAGACTGTCCGTGTGACTACTACTTGGTTCCTAATGCCATCAAGAGTTTTTATGGCACAAAGTATAGTGTTTAGGGAATACTGCAAAAATCACCTTCGTAGCCTGAGCCACAGGAGCGGAAAGGAGGAGTTTGTAGGTCAGGTAAACTTTTGGTCTGAGAATTAATTTAGGATCTGGAAGGAATGAGTGCAAGTTTAGGTAAACCTGGTATTTTCCTGTTTTTGGAAATAGTGTAGTACTTAATAGTGATTATATAAGTTTGTATGCCTGCTCCTGTATTCTTTTGAAGTTAATGCTCAAGTCTAATATGTTATAATTTATCACGATTTTTGAAGATTAACAGTTTACTTTCAAAAATGTGATTTTTAAAAACGTGATATTTGTAAAATTTCTAGATACCTAAAACAAAGGTTTGGTGGTGGATATATAAAAAGTATACCAGACACTTTTTATCTGAATAATTTGCAGCTGAGAATAACTTTAGTAATATCAGAAAATGGAAACGCGCGAGAAGGATGGAACTGTGTGCACACAGAGTTCTGTGTGTTCTAGGACACTACGTTTGCAGTTTATCTTTAGAACTGAAACAGTTAATTAAATTTATCTCCAAATCGTCTGCCTTTGAGCCAGACTTAACTCTGATAATCTGAGATGCGGGTAAATCTTACGCTTTTCATCAGCATTTTAGCAGTTATTCTAAAAGGCTGGGGATCATTAGAAATGGCATAATGCAGTTGCTTGTGGGCTGGAACAGGCAGTTTAAGTGGCAGCCATTTTATGACGCCGATAATACTTTAAAAATCGGGATTTTTGAGAAGACTGAAAATACACTAATTGAAACCTGCAATACCAAAGCCTTTTCCCCCTCCCCTTTCTTCCCCTTTTCGGTACTCTGGTGCTGAAATAAAGGGCAGCTCGATAGCGCAGGCAGCAGCTCTGTGAGACTCTGGTATTTTGGTGCCGGTCCAGCTCAGTCACAAAATGGCTGTTCCTTTGTGCCGCAGCGTTGACAGACATACTGCATTGCACTGTGTACTCGCTAAACAGCAGGAAGTTGCCGTGCCGAGTTCAAAGGCCGGCCGGCGCCGGCGCGGGTGCTGATTGGCTGTGCGCGCGCCTGGTAACAGCGGGGTCAACGGCGGCTTCTTCGGGTAGGCCCCGCCTCGTGACGTCAGGTGGCACGCCGCAGGAGGGGAGAGAACGCGGTGACGTAGGGCTGCGTGCGCGATTCGGGCGCTTCCTCTTCCCTGGGCATTTCAGAGCCGCCCGCCGGGGGAGGGGGAGGGGAAAAGGAAGGGAACTTGAGTTGGGAGTTTCCGGTGCGCGGCTTCTGGCAGATTTTGCCCGTGGCAGTCCTCTCCGCCCTTGCTTGTAGCTGTCCGCACCCTGCCGGGCGTGTTGCTTTACCCATTCTTGGGAATGGTTTTCCTCTGTTAGAAGCCGCTTCTACTTTTGGAGAAAAAGTGAAAGGCACTTACCGAAAATCTCCAAATAGAAAACCCAGTTTTTACAGTTTTCGCTTTCCCTTCTCATATCCTAGCGGGTTTTTTCCCCCTGTTCAGTGTGAAGAGATTAGTGAGTTTAATTTTGTTACGTTAACCAAAACCTTTTCAGTGCCATAGAGGGATGTTTTTATTTTAATTGCAAGCTCTTGCCGGGTGTTTAATACATGGCTCATAGAAGAAGAGATCTGAACTTGTCCCCGTGCATTTTTACTTGGTACCATACATTTTCTCAATTGTCATTTGATGGAGAAAGACTCAGGTCAGTATGTGTTAAGTGATTATACTTAAGATTCACAATGGGCTATGAAGTAGAAAGTAGCTTAGGAATTTTCACTTTTTAATAACTAATTTTAAAATGGCAGAATACAGCATTAGGCAACTATTACTGTGCAAATAAGCCTCGGAAAACAACCTTTTTAAGTGTTAATAGCACTTGTTAAAGAACAGTGACTCTCAAAACTTGGCTGATAGCGGAATCACTTGGCCAAATTTTGGGAAATAACTTCCCTGAGCCTCCATTCTGAGAGTTCTAATTTAGTCCTGGGAAATTGTTTTTAAACTGCTGTGCTGGTGCTCTTGGTCTGCCTTGTTTGGAAACCCATGCAAAGACTTCTGGTTAAAAAATTCGTTTACCGATGACCACTTGGTAATTCAGTTACAAGTAATGAATTTAAGCATGAAAGAAAGGTTATTTTAGTGGATGAATCTACTGTGGAGTGACATAGTTTGTTTTTTACCTTACTTGAGTATTTTCAGCACTAGCAAATGGGTAGGCTGTCCTTTAGTACGCCACAGTTCAGAGTTGTTATTTTATTAATTGACTAAAATGCATTACTTTTAAAAAAATATGTGGCCGGGCGGGGTGGCTCACACTTGTAATTCTAGCACTCTGGGAGGCCAGGGCAGGAGGATCACTTGAGTTCAGGAGTTCCAGACCGGCCTGAGCAAAAGCGAGGCCCTGTCTCTACTAAAAATAGAAAAAGTTAGCTGTGTGCGGTGGCGCGTGCCTGCAGTCCCCAGCTATTGAGAGGCAGAGGCAGGAGGATCACTTCAGCACAGGAACTTGAGGTTGCTGTGAGCTATGATGATGCCACTGCACTCTACCGGGGCAACAGAGTGAGACACTGTCTCAAAAAGAAAGAAAAAAAAAAGTGGACCTCTTGAGTGTAGGTGATGTTTACTTGGGGCATATCTCAAGTTTGTGAATAAAGTCTGTGAGGTAAAATTCACTGTACTAGTGGCTTTTGTCGAGGTTTCTCATAGTCCAGGTTCTTTGGGGAAAATTCTTTGGATAGTTTATGGAAACTAGCTGAAACTGGGTTTTCTTTATGTAGAAGTGATCATCAAAGATTTTGTAAGTGATTTTAAAATTATATACTCACATGTATATTGTGGAGAGTATTTAACATCCTTACAGGCTTAAATACTTGTGGAACTTGAACATTAGCTGTAGTTTCCAACTTCTTATAAGTGTATCCAGCACAGCAAGAACAAAGGTATAGTAGTAATCCCATTTCCCTTTCTGTATATTGAGATTGAATTCTAATTAGTTGTGTTAAAATTTTAGTATTTGCTAAATGACCTCAAATTCCTACAAGTGTTAGAAGTAGTCAACATTGAGTTATTTATGTTCAGGAGAATATGAACTGTCGTCCTACTCTGTTGAAGATGTTTTAGCCCAAATAAATATAATTATCACATGAGTTAATATGCATATCATGATGTAGCAATTTATCTATGAACTGTTTGTAATCTGCTAAGAGGCATTTAATTTTTTAAAGAACCAGTGTTTTTTAGGTCTGTTTATTGTGCCTTCTTTTTTTTCCCTCGTGTGGAGAATGGCATGAAGTGGCACGAAAGTGTTGAGGTATATATAGTGGATCTTTGCTGTTTAAAATCACATTCCAATTGGTATTTGGCTCTTTGGCGATTAGCATCTTTTGTAAAGATCAGGTCAGTGGAGGATGGTGGGCAAACAATATTTGATAAGGAGTTTTAGTGATAAAAGTTGTAGCACGTTATTACTTGAGGAGCGAATCTGGAAGTTCATTTGAATTTTACCTCAGACTCACAGATTTTATAATTAGTTTAGTGCCCCCTGCCCCAGCAAACCCCTGACTAATATCATTTCTTTTATAAAGTCTGGTACAGTAAACTTGTTCTTGACATAAATATTGAGTGACTAAGTGATACACAGTAAATTCCCCCTCCATGAACTATCTTTTTTTTTTTTTAATCTTTTATCTTTTTCCTGATAACCTTAGAACTCAATTGGCTTCCTTGAAGGGGTGACCACTTTAACAAACAAACTTTTTTTTTAAATCACCTAAAAGTTATTTTGTATACAAATAAAAATAACTTGGTCGGAGTAGTTGTGTTGGGTGCCTGTCTTGTAGCTGAGTAATTCCTTCCTGCATTCCAGCTTGACGGGGAATTGAGTTCAAATTTATACCTCCCCCAAATTGCCGCTTACTACTTGTTTTCAAACTTTAGAGTTATAAGTGGAAACCCAGAATAACAAAAGTTGACTCAACCATCCAATACCCGGGGTCAATTGTATTTTTATTTTGTAATCAGTAATTCAGCACATTCCTGGAACACATTGTTTATATGTCTGTTATAATCTTTTTCCCTCGATCAATTGGGTCTTTAATTTTTAAGGCAAGTCTGGGGGCATTTGAGCCCTGATTATGAAGTGAAGGACAAGGGTTTTCTTTGTGAAATAAATGATGGAGAACATAGTATGATAGCCATTCATGCTGCATTTTCTGAAACAGTTCCAATTTAGCATTTTATTGTTAACATGTTTGGTAATGGGTCTCCTTGGTATTTCAGCATTTTCTGGACTGTATTTCATACAGAGAAGTATTTCAGTTCCCTTTACTGGAATCCCTATAGTTTGGGGAAAATGTGATCACTCTGATTTTGAGGGAGAGAATGTTGCAGAAGAGTCCTGGCTAGGGGCAACATTCTAAGCATAGTCCTGATTTTATACTTTGAATTTAATTCTAATGAGTCATTGTCATTTGTAATATGTTTAACTGTTACCTCTGTGTCTGGCAAGACCTGTGTATGTAATAGGTACCAGTTCAACTTGAGTACTGAAAAGTGTTCCCAATTTAGGCCAATGAAGCACTCATTGTTGGACTTAAAATTTTCTTATTTTTAAAATGTAGATAATGGTAATCTTCATTAGCTCATGAAGGTTAAATAATATAATGCCTAGAATGTGCTTAGCAAAGAGCCCATCACATTGAAAGTGCTCAATAAATGTAAGCTGTTAAGTAATATTATTTTATTCTTACTGCTTCATCTTACTTTCTCGCCCATCTCCTTCCTGCACTTCCTGAGTCGCTTTTCAAGAGCCAAGTTGTCCCCAGGGTTGTGGTTGTCCTGGCCTGCCAGGAGAGATTTGTGAGAATGATTTTAGGAGGCAAGTTCCCTTTTAGTTAGTTGAAACTTTGGGTGTGTTTTACAGTTAATCCTTTCCTAGAATTTTTTTCGGAGAAGAACCAGCCTTTTGAGTGAGTATACGATTCTTCCTGGACTATAACAGCTTCTTGTGTGAGTCACAGCCCTGCTTTTGGCAGTCAGTCTGAGTAGATATCTCCCCCCACCCTTCAGCTGGTTAATTATTGCCCTAGTTTATCCTCTTCTTCATTTCCCCTCTCAAGCTGTTGGAGTATAAGAATGAATGGTGAATACTATGGTGCATTGCTACGTGGATATAAATGTAACAGCGATAAAATTTACAACCAATGTCTAATTGACTGCAGCTTCCTTTTAGTAATCAATTTTTACCATAGCACTATATTTGACTTAGCATAATGCCTAACGTGCAGTTCTTTTGGAACTACAGACTCTATTTGTGTGTTTTTGGTTTCCTCTACTTCCCCGTTTCCTTTCCTTTTTGGGTTATGGGTTAGTTGAGTTCTGTTTTTCGTTCCTATTTCAGAGGTTGGAGAGCTTCTAAAAATACCAATGTCCAGCCCTGTCCCCAGGGTTCAGTTAATTTTTGAAAGCTCTCCATGTGTTTCAGATTTGTATCATGTTTCCATATGTTTGCAGTGTTCCTGTGTTTCCATTCTTTTGATGCAGCACGTCTTGTTTTTACATTATTTTCTAGTAACCCTTGGTCTTTCCATTGCCTGTCACATTTTCTTTATTTCCTTTTTAGGCCAATCTTAATAGCTGCTTGAGTTTGGAGCTCTTGAAGCAAAGGTGGGGTGAGGTGCTGAGAAGGGGGTTGTAGGCTTGATGGACAAGGAAGTTACTGTGTCAAATGTCATGCCAGATCCAGCTCTGGGCATACCTTTAAAATGTATATGCTGATGACTTTTTCACCTCAAGATTTCATAATGCCTCCTGTGTCCTAGTTGCTTTAAGTTCTAGTGATCTCTCTTCCTTAGTGTAGTTCTCTCCTTCATCCTTCAGATACCTCTAGAAGTTTAGATTCTAGAATTATTTACGTGGAATGCAGTTACATTCCATTTAGAACTCTCTTTCTCTCTAGTTATAAAAGTAACCATCTAAAACCAAGGGCTCACAGCAGTTGTTTAGAGTGGGGGTTGTCAACCACCCATCAGTGGGTTGTGAATTGTAACCAACATTAAAAAAAAATAAGCGACTAGAATATGACTAAAGCTCAGGGTATCTCATTTGTATGGGTTATTTCTAAGTCTAGCAGTGCCTAATAGCTGGTAATCTTTCACTTTGGATTTTATCATGAAGGAAAATTGAATGGGGTGAACATTTTATAGAAAAATACCAAAATAGATTTACATTTATTGAGTGCTTACTCTGTGTCAGGCACTGTTTCAAGGGATTTATGTGTGTATTTTATTTAATGTGAGGGTCAGTATAGCAGGAAAAGTTAGTAACCCTCTTAAGGTTAACCGACTGCCCAAATGAATTATCAGAAGAGTTCTCTTCTTTTTAAGGCCTGTGGGTGGCCCTAGGTCCTGCTGAGCTTTTATACCCATGCCCTTCTGTTCCTCCAGTTGAACTGTATGCTTACCAAGGATTAGTAGATACTTCTTGAATTTATTTATGCTAGTTGTACGATCATGCATCACTTAACGATGGGGATATGTTCTCAGACATGCGTCATTAGGTGATTTCATCCTTGTGTGAACGTCACAGAGCGTGCTTACACAAACCTAGAAGGTATAGCCTACTATCCCTGTAGGCTATATGGGATATCCAATTGCTCCTAGGTTACAAACCTGTACAGCATGTTACTGTACTGAATACTGTAGGCAATTGTAAAACAGTGGTACGTATTTGTGTATCTAAACCTATCTAAACATAGAAAAGGTACAGTAAAAATATGGTATTAAAATCTTTCAGTACCACTGTTGTATATGTGGTCTGTTCTTAACCTAAACTTCATTATGTGGTACATGACTGTACTTGTGATTCTGCATTTTAATTAAATATCAAGTCAATAGGGGAAATGATTGTGAGAGATTATTTTAGTGAAAACTAAGTTGATTGCTTTAGGAAGACTGAATAACAGCTAGCTTTTATAGTGCCTACTGTGAGTCTAGAACTTGACCTAAGTCCTTTGTATGTGTTAACTCCTGAGCTATTTTGCAGATGGGAAAACTGAGGCACAAGGAGAGTAAATGGTAGAATTGGGATTCAAACACTTAATTTGGCTCCAGAATCATTTAAGCATCTTGTGAAAAATTGCTGTCAGATTTGATAGGTAAGAAGAAATTATATGAGACTGGTGGAAATAGTAAAAATCTTCAATAATTCTGTACTCTGCTTCTCTTAAAACACTTCACGTTTTAAAAAACCAGAAAACTCAAAATCACAATGCACTGTGGGTGTGATTGATGCCAGACACACTATGGTGTTCAAAAGGCCGTGATTCTCCCTCAAAAGGTTCGTTAAAATGTTGACCCTGAAGTGATTCCTATGGGGATAGTTTAGGAAACACAAGGAAAGGTGGGTAGATGGGGGAAGTACTGGAGACCTCAGAAGAACTTTGCCCTTGTATTGCTTGACTTTGTTGCCACCATGAACTTTGGATTTGGCCACAGTTTATGAAGATTGGTGCTTTGCTTCTAATTAGTTGTTTCATACTAAGCTTAGTTCCCAGATAGGTTTTGCATGAGAATCACTTGGAGAATTTAAAAAAATAAGCTCTGTGCCTGATTGCATTTTAGGAGCTATGTAGTAGGTTTGAAGAATTGTCAGAAACTCTGGGTGGGTCTGTTGCATAGCTAGGGTTGGAAGCAGTTGTATATAGATATGGGAAATCGTTCTTAAGTATGGTGGGTATTGAAAATGATTAATGAGTCTTCCATTCAGATACAGGTTGTCTGACATTCAGTTAGAGGCAGATATTCAGTATATGGCTGGTAAATTATAATTTTGGAGGAAAAGGGTGATGGGACAAATTCTTGCAGTGCTGTCTTTTTCATGCTTTTAAAAAAAAAGTCTGTTACCTCTGTATTTAGCTTTATATAGGCATTTGAGTCTTCAAACTTGCTTGCTAAGAATCAGCAGAGGTGCTTGGTCAACATATTCCTAGGCTTCTTGCTTGGAAGTTCAAAAACTTCAGTCATTCTGGGGTTGTGCCTAAGAATCTATATGTTAAACAGCAGCCTCAGTATGAGAATCTATGTGTTGAGAATCACAAGGGCCAGTGGGACGGGTTGGATCTCTGTTTTGCTTCTTTTTAGCTGTAAGATCTTAACCACGAGCCTCTGAGCCTGTTTCGTCATCTTTTAAAATACAGGGTGTCCCAAAAGTCTCCATACAAAGGAAAAATTTTGTAAGTAAAGGTACATTTAGCTACAATTTCCCATTTTTCCTGTGTATGGGTGACTTTTGGGACACCCTGTAGAGTAAGAGTAGTACTTGTCTCTTAGGGAAGTTAGAATTAAATAAAATAATGCTTCTAAGGCAGTGGTTTTCAACTAGGGGCAGTTTTGCACACCCCCACATCCCTTTGAACATTTTTGCTTGTCACACTGGGGGTGGGGGTGCTACTAGCAATCTAGTAGGTAGAGACCAGAGATGCTGCTAAACATCCTTGTAGTGTACAGGACAGCTCCTCACAACAAAAGAATCATCCAGCCCCAAATGTCAGTAATGCCCTGATTGAGAAGTCGTGGTTTACAACATGTAGCAAAGTGCTTGCCTCAGTGAATGTTGGTTGTTATTAAGAAAGTTGAAGGCTTTGCTGTTTCTTTTCTGTGGCCTGATCCAGGGATCCCTCTTACTTCCTATGGGTATTTACTGTTGGGGTTGGTAGTCAGGCCTTTTAATCTCCTTTGAACTTTGGGAGTTTCTGAAAGCACCATCTATCTTATAAAAGTGTAAAGATTATAGCCTAAAAGTTAGCTAATGAGGAAAGACAAGACTTACAGGGCTGAAAGGAACTCCTGGTCAAACTGGTCCATGTATCCTTAGAGTTTTAAATGGATGTAAATACATTGCTTGAGATGGTTAATTATTAATGAATTCTGGGGAGAACTTTCTCCCTTGTAACTGCTTTTCACAGCTTGGTTGTTTACAGAGTCTTTTGTTTTTACCTGAGTAGAAAGCTTACTTTGTCCTTTGTATATACTGCGTTGACAGATCCTGTTTAGGCAGGTATTTGGGAAATGCTTTATTCAATTTGTACTTTATCCAGGGTGCTTGCTGTAATACATTTTTCCCTAATGATATGTAACCTTGGGTGCCAATTGTTTGGTCCTTCATAAACTACTCAGATGTTACTTGGTTAGCAGAAGTAGCATGACAAAGCTAAGGTGACAGCTGTTGTTTCCAGTTGTCAATTTCATTTTTTGTTTTTATATATATATTTTTTTGAGACACAGTCTTGCTCTGTCTCTTAGGCTCGACTGCAGTGGCATCATCATAGGTCACTACAGCCTCAAACTCCTGGGCTTGAGGGATCCTCCTGCCTCAGCCTCCCAAGTAGCTGGGGCTACAGGCATGCGCCACCACACCTGGCTAGTTTTTCTATATTTTTTTGTAGGGTCTTGCTCTTGCTCAGGCTGGTCTCAAACTCCTGGCCTCAGGCTATCCTCCCACCTCAGCCTCCCAAAGTGTTAAGATTACTGGCATGCTCCTGGCCCTCTGGTTGTGAATTTTAGAAACATGCTTATTAAATGTAGATTTTTTTTTCCTCTTTACCACTGGATTTCTTAATCTGGGAGGTACTTATGGAATTTAGCCTTTTTATCCCCTGAAATTGTCAGCAGCATTTTGTGTGTGCTTTTTTTTTTTTTTACGTGTTCCTTTTTTCTGGTGTCAAAAGACAAAATTGAGTTTAAAGATCTAATTGGACTTTATTAGTGATTCATAAATTGGGCAGTACCCCATCTATAAAAAAATAGAAAGGCACTCCATTGGGCATGGCAGAACAGTTGGTTTTTATAAGGTAGCTTGAGCCAGGAACAAGGAAACAGCATAATGCAGAAAAACAGATTCCTTAACATCAGGTCACTTCAGGTTACTTATCTTGTAAGCGGTAAAGCAGAGGGGACTTCCTTACCATGTCAGCTAAAACCGGCTTGTTTGGGGATTTGGCTGTCTTCTCTCCTCAAGGTAAGATAAACAATTTAGAAGTTTAGCATGCCTTATTCCATTTTGGTTTGGTCTGTTGTGGCCTAGGAGCTCAGCCCACATCAATGGCCTCCCATAAATTTTATTAACACCGGAAAGAGGGCCCATAGTGTTATCAGCGTTAGAGTAACTTCTGGAAGAAGTGCTGAATCCTTGGAAGGGTCTGCTCCGTAGAACTGATTAACTCTGTGATGTTAGAAACATCACCTTTTTGAGAAATTAAGAAGAATTTAGAAGAGTTCAAAGAATATAATTATTAAAGTTTTAAAATAAAGTTAGACATAGCTAAAATCTTGTTTACTTTCTCCCTCTAGTCTCTTTTATGAACTTGGCATATAAACAGTTGGCATTTAAAAAATGTATATGCTTCATGTAATATATTTTGTGTTTTAAAAGTTAATAGTTTTGAAATTGTCATGTTGATATTTATAGATCTAATTCAGCCCTAATCTAGCTGTTGCATTTAATTGCATAGTGTGTTTCACATTTTCATACATGGATATGAAGATTATTTAGCTCTAAACATTTTTATATTAATACTTGCCTCCTCCTGTGCAAGTTTGATATTTGTTTAGGTTATATACCCACAAATGGAATTGTAGGATTCATATAAATATTTTAAGGGTTACTGGTTAATGTCTTTGTCTCCAAACCTGATTACTTTTCAATAATGGTGTTTGAGTACTATTCTCCTTTCTCACCATCATTTAATATTATCAGATTTTTAAATTTCTGCAGAGCAGATGAGTGTAAACCATCCTGTTGTAATAAACATTTCCCAAGTTAACAGTGAGATTTAATTATCTTTTTGTAAGTTTGTTAGCCATCTTAGTTTCTTTTATGTAATTGCTTGTCCATTTTCTTTGCCCAGTTTTCAATTGGATTTTTGGTACATAATTCTTCATATGTTGTGTACATGTATCCTTTGTTACGTGTACATTGGAATTTCTCTTCCCAGTCTGTTACTTGTCTTTTAACCTTGTTTATAATATAGCTTATTCTTCAGACTCACAGGACTTGAATTAGAGGTGGAGATATTAAAGAACTCCAATAATCTTTACCAGTAAAAAATTTGTGACTTATTAATCTTTGCTTTTACATCCTCTTAAGACACATAGAAATGTGAAGTAATAGTTATGCATAAACTTTGGTTGTTTAATAATCTGTTCAACTGAAAAATGTAGGTATGACAAGGGCAGCAATACTGCATAGAGGTTGATAGTGTGGATTCTTTAATTGAGACTGTGGGTGACATTTTATGCACGCACACAATTGGGCTTTGTCTTCTATATAGGGTTATTGTAAGGATTAGGAAAATTTTTGCATGTACCTGACACAAGTGCTCCATAAATATTAGCTATTCTATCATTGATAAAACTTAGTCTGGAAATAAGTTTTATGGAATTCTGGTGTAGATTGATTTGCAATTTTTGCCGTATTTTGCTTTCATCAACAAAAACACCAAGCTCTGCCAAGCAGTTCAGCCATTTTGTAAGTTGTTAGGAAAATAAACAATACTCAAGTGAAATGGCAGCTCTTGAGCTGAGAACCCACAGGTTTGCTTCTTTTTAGTGGAATGTTGCTGTGCTGCCCTCTTGTGGCCACCTGGGAAATGGCGATAAAAAATTAAAAATGGAACAGTGACTATTAATGTTGCTTGCTTTCAGAGTCCAGTTGGGAGAAATATTTAATCATTCCATTTTTAGCTGCTTCAGAAAGGATTTTGAAGAGACAGCAAATCCTTTTTTATCCACAAGTGAAAGGAAGTGTTAAACTTTTTTCTTAGAAGCATTTATTTTCTATTGGAATCTAAAATTCCAGTTTTGACTTGAATTCCTTTTCTTTATTTTTATATTTTATTTCCCTTGTAATTATTTGTTAAATCAAAATTACAAAACTTGTTTGCAACTTAGATTTTGAGTAATTTTGAGATAAACTTGTTTTTCATAAGGATTCTGTATATATAATGGATAATTTCCTGAAAATTCCACAATTGCCTTATGACTGTTAACCCCTTGGAAATCAGGTAATTTTATTACTTTATTATTTAGGCAAAAGTTTAAAGGACTCCTCACTCAGTCAGTTTGACTCTTTATTTATTAGAGTCTTGTGGGCTTTCTACCTTCTCTAGTACTTATAAACCAGTATGAAAGCTACAGTTTAGTGCTAATAGTGTTTGGTATTATAATTAGTTATCAATAGCAAATCTACCTAATCTTTTAGGAAATGTCCTTTCCCTTGAGGGAATAATTAGACTGTCTATGGCCTTAAATGTGGAGGTATTTTCAGTGTGGTTTTTTTTTTAAATTTCCTTTTCATTTCAACATTCATCAAGTTGTTCTCATATGAAAATTAAGTAATGCCTTTATTAAGGCTTTTTTTTAAAATGTACTCCCCGCAATATTTGTATTAAGTCTCACATCTGACTTGCTGGCTCCAAAAACAATTTTAAAACACTTTGTCTTACACCCATTCAGATCTCTAGCTCATTTTGTGTAGGATTGTATATACTTTCATCCTTTGCCTTGGGTTTGATTCTTGGTTGGCTTTATTTTAGACAATTAACTAGTTTAGACATTTAAAAATATTTAAGACATAATGAACAACTATGAATTGAAAACTAAACTTCAGTCATAAAATGTCACCGATATTATTCTCTGATCATATCTGCCTCCCTCAACCCCTAGAGATAAATACAAGTGTGAATTTGGTGTTTATCTTTTCTTGGATTTGATTTTCATAGTTACTTTTTTTTTTTTGAAGTTACACAATCCATGGAATCCATGAGCATACTTCAAATAACTTATCTAACAGAATAAACCACTGTTAGCAATTTGGTGATTAAAATGCATTTACATATATGTGCTGATAGAAATAGGGCTGTGTTTTTTACCTAAAAGGTATTATTGTATACGTTGTTAGATTTCTAGGGATCACTCTCCCACGCAAGCACAGAAACACAGCTGCACAAGAAGGTATGTATAGGTCAGGCACAGTGGTTCATACCTGTAAACCCAGCACTTTGGAAGGCAGGGGCAGGTGGATAGCTTGAGGCCAGAATTTGAGACTAGCCTGGGCACTATAGTGAGACCCCCATTTCTACAAAAAAAACAAAAATAAAAAAATTAGCTGAGTATGGTGGCGCACACCTGTAGTCCCAGCTACTCAGGAGGCTGAGGTGGGAGGATCACTTGAGCCTAGGAATTCCAGGTTTACAGTGAGCTATAATCTTGCCACTGCACTCCAGCCTGGGCAACAGAGGGAGTGTTAGCTGGGGAGAACTTTGTGTTAGAAAGTAAATCTGAGTTTGGATGTGATATTCTCAGATTTTTACTGTTTGGGTAAGGCTTTGGCATTTATAGAGTACTGCTTTCATAGCTGTCATTTGATGCTTTCATAACCTTACAGGTAGGTGTCACATAGGATGGCACAGGCCTGAGGTGGTCTAGGATTGAAACCCAAGCCTTGGATGAAAGAGCCTGTGCCTTTTAAGTTTTACTATTCCAGGCTTCCTCTTTCTTTTCTCTTGCCTGGTGACCACCTTCTCTTTGGTCACAGGTGTAGAATAAGTGACTCAGATGCCTTAGTCAGCTGGACTAGTCAGCTTGGACTGTGCAAAGGTTTGAGTCAGTAATTATAATGAGGACTTGAAAGTGTTGAGTCACTTGTTACAGGGATGCCTGTTTTGGGACACTATAACAGGGTTAAGATTTATTTTCTGAGTCTCTCAAGGTTTTGACCCCCTATGGTAAAACAGAAAGAATATGGGCTTTAGACGTGGATTGGGATCCCTGCCCTCCCCCAGCCCCCACCCCTTACACATTCTGGTTTTGTCATTGGCCAAGTTACTTAAAATTTCTCAGTTTTCATCCTTCAAATGGGGATAACAATGCCTAATACGGTTATGGGGAATAAGCAAAATAATACATATAAGGTGTTATACTTAGCATAATGCCTGATACCTATTAGGTGATCAGGTAATTATATGTTTTTTCCATCTTTCTCCCCTTCCCAAGGTAGAGACACCCTCCTCCCCTCCCATTTTTTTCTCATTGCTTTCTTAACTGAAAGGCTTCTGTACCATAATGTGCTTACTGTTGATCACATGGTATTATTTGGGTCACTCCCAGTTTCCAGTGTATTGTCCTGTTCTGCAGACACATTTGTCAAGTGATTTGCCCTCATTTCTAGTTTGGAAGATATAGTGATGGTAAATATGAAGCTTCCCTTCTTTATCCTTTTAGGCTTCATACCACATGTCTTTTATCTCCCAGTTGCTGAACTCAAGGAGCTTTCTGTTAAGTTAATGTTACTGTAGGTTCTGGAGATTCAGGGTTTCTCCTTGCCCTCCCCTTTGTTCTGCCTCCCTCTCCCACCCTCACAGTGAAAAGATAGTTTTCAAGCAAAAGAGTTGAATTGAGGTGTCCACCTGTTTTGCTGTAGAGTCCATCGACTTTAGGTCTTTTTGCTTTAAAGTATTCCACTCCTACCAGCATGCCCCTCAATTGCTTTTTCATTATTAGAATAGGTGGGGTATATTGCCTTCTCTGCACTTGAGGTTGATGCTCTGTTATCCCTCAGTCTTCTGGTTTCTGTTTTGTGGTTTCAGCTGTCATCTACCTACTTAGATTGCTCTTTCCTAAGGGATGATTAGAATGAGGAAGGGGAGGGGAGTGTGTGTAGGCCAATAGCAGTCTTTATTGGATTAGGTGTTCTCATTGGAATCAGAGTACCCTTTTTGTTTGTTTTTTCTGTTAACTCTACCGTGTCTGGGATTCACTACAGGAGATTCCAAAGCAGGACCTCTGGATTGAGGTTAATGTGTATATATTTTTTTAAAGCTCCCTAGATGAGTGTAATTTGTATCTATTAGTGAGAACAACTGATTGGATAATTGCAACCAGATTGCTTTCTTCCACTTTGGGTAACATGCTTTGGTTTTTTGTTTTGGTTTGGTTTTGTCTGGAGGGGGGAATGATACTTAACTGGTAAGACTTAGTGGATTCAGATCTACCTGGTTTCAAGTCTTACTGTGTTAGCTAGGTCTGAGAGTTAAATACTTCTGAGCTTCAGTTTTACCTCATCTGAATCAAGGGAACAATAATAACCACCTTCTGAGTTTTTGTAAAAGAGCTAATCTATATAAATCAACTGGTATATGGCATCATATAAACACTCAGGAAATGGTAGCTATTGGGAATGTTGAGAACGATAGTATTAATAACGCTATCTGCAATATAAGAATATAAAAGTGAATTTGAAGTTTTTGGTCTTATGTTACTTATGTTACCAAAATTACTATCTGCTGACATATTACCATGAGGTTTTTTTTTTTTAAAGCAGATTCATGTGGCAATTCTTAAATGTTGTTAAATCTGTCTTTTTCTCTTTTAAATTAAGTCATTCAGCCTCTGAAGAAGCTTCAGTTTCAGAGTCAGGCAGTCAATCGGAAAGTGAGCAGGGCAGTGATCCAGGAAGTGGACATGGCAGCGAGTCAAATAGTAGTTCTGAATCTTCTGAAAGTCAGTCGGAATCTGAGAGTGAATCAGCAGGTTCCAAATCCCAGCCAGTCCTTCCAGAAGCCAAAGAGAAGCCAGCCTCTAAGAAGGAACGGATAGCTGATGTGAAGAAGGTATCTACTTTGCTGTACAGTACAAATGTGCTCCTAGCTAGGACCAGCTAGCAGACCTTTATTGCCTGCGAAAACTCATTAGTATATCTTGATAATGAAAACTACAGCCATCTTTTCTAATAATATACTGTACTATCTTTGGATCCAAATGGGGACTGCTTTCTGCTCTACTAATTGATATAGTTAAATAGGGCTATAAGGAAGATACTCAGTCAGTTACATGAACTGTCCAGTTATAGGGCAAAAACACAAATTTTTATAGTTTTGGTTGTAACTAACCTTTTAAAAAATATGGTTAAAATTATTTTTTCATATTCTGCTGACTAATACTAGAGAAAAATCATTGACAGATAATAGCAACTGTTCTTTATTTGTGGGATACAGTTGTAAAGCTTATTGATAAGATAATCCTAATCCAAGGATAAAGACACTTTTTGTTATCTGAATAATGGAAGTGAAATGCTTCAACAAAAAATACCTAGGCAATGTAGGTATTCTTTGCTTGACAGAAAAGCATCTTCCAGCGAAGAATGTAAAAAGGCAAAAATTGAGTTGTGGAACATCTTGTTGATGCTTAAACTTTGCAGGGCATTCTTTTTGGTGGAAAAAATTAATTACTTGGTCTAAAAAATAATTAGAATGAAGCTGATCTTTAAAATTTTATTTTGAAAGAATTACGTTTGAATCACTGAAAATATAAATGGAAATTGCTTTTAAAAATTTAAAAACAAAACATTTTAATGAAATAAAAAGCTTTATACTAAATAATTTTTATTTAAACCATACTTTTCTAAGATATAAATCTATATTCTGCATACTCAGATTTTCAGATGATTTTAATAGTGCAGACGATTTTAAATTACCTGCAAATTCTACAGAATACCTTCAACAAACCTGAAATTAAAACAAAAAACTGCTTTTAATTCTTGAGACAAATTTGGGATTAACCATGTTATTTCATTTCTTCTTCTCCCAGCATAATCATTGCTGAGTGGTATGTGACCTTTAGGAGCTGGTGGGATATTGGGGAATGCTCATGGCGGTGTTAGAGATAGGAAAATGAAAGTTATCATTGCTAATTAACACATCACCAAAGAAGTGACCATCAGACACTTACGTCTCTTGTTGCCTACTCAGGGTGCGGTATACCTTTCAAAAAGATAATTCACTTGGTGACTTTTTAAAAAAGGCTTTGCATATAGAAGTACCATTTAAAGATCTTGGCCCAAGTATCATTAAACTCGGAAATTTGCCTCCCAGGCATGTGGCAGAAGGTCTTGCTCAGCGGTCTTCAGAGCCTGGTTTCCCAGAGCCTGATTTCCCCTCTACTGAGACGAGGTGTTCTTTTCAGAAGATTCTGCTCTAAGACCTTAAATATTTAACTTCATTTAAGAAGATAATGGGGAACCAAGAAGGGAGAGAAAGCATTACCAAGGTGGAATTTCAAGATAAAAGTACAACTCTAGGCAGAAACATTAAAATATACTTTTAAGGTTAAGATGCTCAGTTCCAGAAAGTTAATAATATATAGTTTTACATGTGGATGGACCTCCTAGCCAGTCACAATGAGTGGGTTGCACCTTTAATGATCATTATTCTGAAATGAGAACTTCTGAAGAAGGCTCTTTGTTTTCTGTATACACATCCTTTTTATATGGTAGGTCGCCCCCTCCTAAGAAAAGTTTATTACTCATGTAGGAGTACTCAGTAGTGAGTAACTCCCACGTGGTAGCTTTTTCATAGAAGAGTTGAATTAGATATTATCAGTCCTTAAAAGAACAAATATGAACACAAGATAATTTTAGGATGTAAGTATTATAGTCTGCTTCCTTGTGGCCACATGGCTTCCCCAGTGTCTCCTTTCACCACCCGTGGTCCTCCAGGTGGCACCTGGAAGGCTCCAAGGTCTTGCTCCCTCCCCGCCAGGCCAGAGCTAGGGTGTGGCGAGAGGCACACTCAGGGTCTTCATCATTTAATCCCAGCTCTCTCTCATAAATCCTCTGGAAATTAATAATACATTATGGGCCGGCTGCTTCATTAGGCACAGCAAGCACAGTGCTGAGGGCCCACGATACTTTTAGGGACCTATGGAAATGTTCTAATTTCTTTTAAAATCAGAAGAAAAAATGAACTTTTAAATGGAAGAAAATGTTTTAATATATAATATGAATGTATTCGTCCTTATCCTGTCATAGTTGTACAATGTAATCTTTAATTTTTTTTTTATGGAGGAAGGAGCCCATGAAGGCTGAGGTGTGGCAAATAGATGTTGGGCGCTCTTTGCCATGATGCGATAGTCACAGCAGCTGAGCTAGAATGCCTAGCTAGTATCTCAAGGTGATAAAACTAAGTGATGTAGTGGCATTTAAATGGTTTAGCTACTTCAGTTCATAAAGGCTCCATATAAGCCTGTGTGGAGTAAAATAAATAATTTCATAGATCTAGCAGAGGTCCAAAAAGAATTGGCAGTGGGTGGACAGACTAAAGTTCTTTCTCTCCTTCCTTTCTCAGCTGGATTTGTTCGATGTTCTTTATATACTGAGTCTTCCACCTATATTTCCTACCACTTGATTATTCCTAATTTCTTCTGGTTGGACCCTTTTTCCTTTAACTCCGAGGTGATTCTGAGGCCATTATGGAACCTGAGGACACTGGATTATGTGATTACGCTGGATTCTGGTTCTAAAATGCCTATTCCTGGGCCATCTTGTTTTGAGGCCTTGTTTTTCTTCAGTTCACTCCAGCATTTTTTTTTTTTTAAGTCCCTGTTGATAATTTCCTCCCTTGGTTTGGTGACATTGTGTTTTTTTCTTGGTCATATTTTATAAGTTTTGTATTTTTGGGGGTCTACTTTCCACACTTTTATTTATTTATTTTTTAGACAGGGTCTTGCTCTCTTGCCCGGGGTAGAGTGCACCTCAAATTCCTGGGCTCAAACAATCCTTCTGCCTCAGCCTATCAAGTAGCTAGGGCTACAGGTGCCCGCCACCACCCCTGGCTAATTTTTCTATGTTTTGTAAAGATGGGACTCACTGTGTTGCCCAGGCTGATCTCGAACTCCTGGCCTCAAGTGATCTTCCTTCCTTGTTCTCTCAAATTGCTAGGATTACAGGTGTGAGCCATTGGGCCCAGCCTACTTTCCACAATTTTTAATGCAAACATTTCACGAGTTTCAGCCGAGTGGTTTCTCCTCTTGTGTATGTTCTGAGCCTCACATTTCCAAATATTTTCATGACATTATCTGTCACCTGTGTTGTGATGACAAACCCCTATCCCTTGTCTTGGCTTTCAAACATCGTTTCTACATGTTTAATTCCTGTTAAATATCTTCATGTCAGTGTTCCACAATCCGTTCAAATTCCCTTTGCTTATATGTGATTTATTAAAAGAACACAATATACTTAGCAGTAGCTGTCTCTGGGGAGAGGAGAATGACAAAAATTTTTCTCAACTAATCCCTCCTTTAAATGTTTTAAATCACTGGTGAGGATTGTTACTGAAAGTCAGGTCTTAAAGGCAAAGGGCTAATTACAGCTAGAGAATAAAAATAGATGTGCCGGAGAAAGGGTGGCAGTGGTTCTCATTCTGAGAATGTTTAGCTAAATGTTAGAAATGCCTCATCTGCACATATCTAGGATATTACAAGACGTGAGGAACTTAAAAATACAAATGCCCTGAACCCTGATTCTTATTTAATTAGACTTAATGGAGCTCTGCTTCTTGTATTTTGAGTTTCTCAGGTGGGTCAGTGCAGTCAAAATTGAAACTCAAAGCATTAGAGCTTTTAAAATTCATCAGTAAGTACTCTGTCTTTAGTGAAAGCGATTGCTGTCTTACCTTGCCATGTTATTCAACTGTAAGTTTATATTTTAATGATCATTGGGCAGTGTACCATATAGTTTTATAGCCATTAAGTAATGAAGGGCATTTTAAATTTTAATGTGTTCTAGAATAATATGCCTGTTATTTTTCAAAATGGTACTTTATCGTCTCATAAACAAAACTAGTAAAACAACACTTTTGATATTTAGTTACTTGAATTCTCTTGAGTTGAAATTAATGTTCCAGTAATGAAAATAGTAAATGGGGATCAAGAAAAAAGATTTATACGTGGTGTATTAATTTTACAGATGTGGGAAGAATATCCTGATGTTTATGGTGTCAGGAGGTCAAACCGAAGCAGACAAGAACCATCACGATTTAATATTAAGGAAGAGGTAAGAAAAAAATGTTTGTAGGGGATATATTTAAACTCCTTATCTTATCTCATCCTTTCTGACTCTGGTATGTATCATCATTAACAAGACTGAACTACTGGCATGGTAGTTAAATGACTGTAATGTGAGCTTCCTATAAACACAGATAGTAAGGCAAGAAAATTAAGTAAAAGAAACTTACCAGAAAGATCATATAATAGTGAATGTTTTAGTAGAGTATTAGAGTATTATACAGAATTGGCCTCAAATTTTTTTCTCTTTTAAGTTTGTCATAGTGAAAATTGATTATAACAAGAAGTTTACTTTTTTAAACCTCTAGCTTCTAAATTTTCTAGATTTTATTAAACGAGTAACTTGTTTGGTAAACAAAACAGTGGAAATAGTTTGGGATTTATTCCTGAGAAAGGAAGGAGAAAGGAGGGAGTAATGTGATTTTATCTTATTTTACTTAATTTCTTTAAATTTGGTTTCCTAGTTCATTTTTGGTGTGAGATATAAAATGAGTTTCAAACATATTTACTCTGTGTTTTTTAATTGTGAGGGATTGAATAGACTGGTGATTTTAAAATTGATATTATGTATTAGGTTGCTTGTCTATAGAATTAGACTTTTTTCACCTTTTTCAGTTTTTGTGATACTTTTGTGGATTCTTATCCTCTATATTGGGTTTATAAACTAGATTCTGAAGAGATACTTTTTTATCTTAGTGAAATGTCCCCTTTCTGTCTTCTTAGGAGGACTTTGCTATTCTTAGCTATGTAACATTGATAGCCAAAGGTTAGTGAGGTGGGTGTGGTTTTTAGTAAATGTACTTTAAAAATCTAATTCACCTTAACATTTGCATTACATTTATGATGTTTTATTTTGAGTGACCTGTGAGCTGGTTTGCCTTTGCTTTCTTTTTCCATTGTGTCTAGCACTAGGTTCCTTAGTCATATTTATTATAACCAATCATATAGTTGTATAAATCTTTTCCTCTTTTATGTATTCTCTGTAGGGTATGAGACACTAACAGCAACAGGAATAGTTTGCCATGTTGCTTAAACTTGGGGAAGAAGAGCTGTTGAAATGTCTGTGACTGTAAACTTTCCATGGCCTAGTGCTGTTAGCAGAGCACTGCTGGCTCATGATTGAGTATACTCTTTAATGAGTCTAAAATGACTAGATCAGTGGTCGGTACCTTTAAGGCACACTGACTAAATGTTGTGGCATTTTCATTTGATATTCTAGGTTTGCAGTATCCAGTGTGGTCACCACTAGTCATGTGGCTTTTAGAATTTATATCTATTAAAATAAAGTAAAATTAAAAATTCCTACTCTAGGCACATTCCAAGTGTTCATTAGTCACATGTGGTTGGTGGATACTGTGTTGGACATTACAGGTACATTTACATTATTGCAGAAAGTTTTATTCTATGTTGCTGTTCTGGAAGTCAAGCTGAGGTAAATTTTTCCTGGCTTCAGAAATCACTCAGTAATAACAGAGGGACATTAATTTTCAAAGCAAAAGAAGCATGAACTCCATCAAACAAGTGCTTAGGTGTCTTTTTGTCTAAAAATTCATATTGAATAATGCTATATTGAGTAGATTGTTAAACCAAAGGTAGTGTTGTCCCAAAGAACTGTGAATTAAAGTCTGTAATCATTTTTCCCCCCTCACACACTGAAGGCAAGTAGCGGGTCTGAGAGTGGGAGCCCAAAAAGAAGAGGCCAGAGGCAGCTGAAAAAACAGTAAGTCTTTCATGGGGAAAATTACTTAATTTAGTAGTTTCGAACATGTCAGCATTTTAAGGACTACCTTCATTGCATCTTTATAAAGTCTACCCCAGGTCCCAGAGTCTGCTTCTGTCTGTCTTATCAGCTTGGGTCACTGTCAACCTTGACCTGCTGCAGTAGTAGCAACAGCATTCGAATCCCAAGATTCTCAGTTTGACACGTGCAAGAATTCCATGTATGCTTGGGCTGCTTCTTGGGACAAACCACGACTTCTTCCATCTGGTTATCTTCATTAACCCATTTATTTATTTTAATTGTGCATAAACAACAAATATATAGGTATTTGGTATTCTGGCAAGGAACAAATTGAGATTTGCCATTTTTCATTTTCATTTGTTCTTTGTGTTGGCATGGCAAAATTATTGGTTAGGTACCCATTTTGGTATGAAATTACATATTGTTTCTATGTAATCTTAATGTTGCAGTTCATAGGCCAGAAAATTTTAATTCTTGGGATTAATGTGAAATTACTTTATAACATGGATTACATGTTCATTTTTTAATTTAAAAAATTGTGTTTATATGGTGAAAAATTACTTGGATTTTTTTTTTGAGAAATAATTTTTAAAATCTTTTTTTGGAGACGTAGTGGAACCCTTTGACAATCTGAATTCTGTTATCTCCTCTCAGAAAAATGTAGATATTCAAAACTTTGCGCATTTCAGAGGTTCTTACGTTAAACAATTGTCCGTGGCTTCTAGTTACATGTTATGTGTTCTAAAATAAGTGGCCTAAGGCCAGTAATTTGATTTTTTAAAAACGCATATCCTCCTCTCCAAAATAGAGTAATACTTATTCTGCCTACCCAACAGGGTTATTAGAAACTATGCTGAGATTTTGCATTACATGTAGAGTATTACAGAACTATACAGAAAAGTCACATTTAATATCGTCCTGCCAGAGTATATCCAATTTTAAAATATTTACTTAGAGTTGGAAAAATAGTAACTGTAAGCAAACTGCACTTTTTGGCATCTTAGAAGGCTTTTGTTCTACCCCAGTCTCATGGTCTGCTTGGGAGATTCTTTTCTCAGCTTATTGGTCTAATGGTCTTTCGGGGATCTTTACTGAAATGTTCCCCTTGACCACGCTGTGGGAAATCCATGCATGTGCTCCTTCCTTCACCATCTGGCTACATTCTGCTGGTCTCTTGACTGGAGTTAAATGGTACTGTGCTTGAAATCCTCGACTTGCCATTTTAATGGTTTTACTGGTGTGTGCGGAAGCCAGCATTTTTTCAGTCACTGGGTAACACATCACACTTGTTCTAGTGAGTGGTTCATATACTTATCAGTCTTAAAAGCTCCCCAAAGTTGGCAACCCTCAGAGGCCTTCATGAATTTTTCATTTCCTGAGTAGAATCTCTTAGTTCCTTGCAGGGTAGTATCTGCCTTCTCTCTAATATTGCTTCCCTGTTCCGGGGCTCTTCCTTAGGAACTTGCTTTGAGCTGAAGTAGTTCCCCTCATGCCTGTGTGTTTGGGCACTGGGCTAGCCTTATTTCTGCTGTCTATTGAGCAGCTGGTGAGTACTGTGGACTTATAGGGAGCTCCTCTCTTGAGTCAGTTTTGATTCCAGAACAATTAATTAGAGGAGGTCCTGTAGCTGTTAAGAGTCAAGTTGCAAGGCACAGCATTATAGAAGCCCTCTGTGATCTGAGCAAGTGTGACAGAACCTAATGTATGGGCACATGAGTTTCAGAATTGAGAGAGACTCACTCAAAGGGAGTGAAAATTTTGAAATATTAGCACAAGAAAATGTTCTTTTGAAACACTGCAGCTTGTATTTACAGATTTTAGAGTTTTTAAAAAAGGAACTGGGATTTTGTTTTGTTTTGTTTTGTTTTTTCTCCAAACAGACTCAGATCTTAAAAAGGAACTGTATGGTGGCTCACACCTATAATCCCAGCACTTTGGGAAGCCAAGGTGGGAGGATCGCTTAAAGCCAGGAGTTTGAAACCAGCATGGGCAACATAGTGAGACCCCGTCTCTGATAAAAAAAAAAATTAAAAAATTAGCCAGGTGTAGTGGCGCATGTCTGTAGTCTCAGCTACTTGTAAGGCTGAGACAAAAGGATCACTTGAGCCCGGCAGTTCCAGGTCACAGTGAGCTATAATCGCACCACTGCACTCACTCCAACGGCCTGGGCAACCGAGTAAGACCCTGCTGCCTATCTCTTAAAAAAAAAAAAAAAAAAGGATTGTATTTTTTTTTTTTAAAAGTTAATTTCAAACTTTAGAAAAGTTGCAAGAATAAAAGTGTGGTACAAAGAACATCTTGGGTGCTTTACATAGATTTACCGGTGATTACCATTTCTGCCCCATTTGCTTTATTGTTGCGGGTTCTCTCTTATAATATTTTTTCTGAACCATTTGAGACTAAAATTCATACATCATGACCTTTTACCCCTAAATACTCACATGTATATTTCTTAAGAATAACAAATGTTTTCTTTCATAAGCAGAGTATAGTTTCAAGTTAAATAGATTTTTAACATTGCTGAAGTACTTTTGTCTAATTTTCATTCCACTTTTGTCAATTGATCTAATAATGTCTTTTGTAACATTTTTCCCCGTCCACTACAGGATCTAGTCCAGGGTCAGATAGTGCATTTAGTTGTTGGGTTTCTTCAATTTGGAGCACTTTCACAGCCTTTCTTCGTTTTTATGACAATGTTTTTGAAGAATGCAGTCTTAGAAGGGACTATGTCCTTTTGAGAGTTATAAAGAGACTAATTCCCCAGAGTCATGAAGTGTATTAGCATTTTTAAAGCTGAGAAGAAGTTACATAGCACAATGGGATGGTGCATAAGAATCTGTATTTCTCAGCTTCTTTGGAGAAAATCTATCAATGCTGGCCCATGAAACATGAGAACAACCATGAGTTCTTCATTTCAGTCTGTTTGCGTTCTTTACCTGGCCCCAGTAAGTATTTGAGATTGAAACCCCTGATTTAAAGTCATACAAACAGAAAAAACCTTTGAATTTTACTTAACCAACTTATGCTGTTTTGATCTTTCAACTCTTCTTTCATGTAATACCTATTAATGTTATCCAAATTTAGGCAATATTATATATGATTTCTGCTGACTCATGGTCCTAATAGTGCATAAAGATACTCTTTAATGGTTCCAGAACCTTTTCTCCCACCTGGAATTTTAAAATATTTTAGCCATCATCATGTGAAGTTTTTCTCCTGGGATAATAGTTACTTATTCTTTTCTAGTGTTTTGAGTTGGGAATCTGTCACAAACATGTGACGCTAGAAGGGAATTTGTAAAAGCCCCAGATTTTTCTTCTTCATTGAAATTGTTCATGAAAGGCATCCTTTCTTGGGGAAATCTATTAAAAATTGAAGAAGTTAAAGTAGTGACTTCCCTCTTTTCCTGATCTGCCTTCTAAATGTAGAATTCTCTTTTTTAGGCTCTTAGAGACAGTTAATAGCAAGCCTTGCAACTCTTGGTTAAAGTTTAGGTTCATTATATTTAAAAGTGGCTTTTGTTCATTCCTACTTTACAGTTGATTAGATTTCATTTGTCTCTCAGGATTTGCGTCCTGCCAACCACCTTTTCCCAATAAAGGAAGAAAATGATACCCACTTAACTTACATTCTGACTTTTTCACATTTCTTGGGGCCTCACTGGCTAAATGTTTTTTGGGGTATTTTTCTCCCCAATTCCCAGAATTTTGTCAAAGAGTGCATTGATTTCCTTTTAGGGAATCTAGGGAATTCCATTGGTACCCTCTTAAAGCTGGATATGGCAAGTCTCCTTTGATAGATGAAGCATTTTTTATTCACAATCTCATATCTTAGACTGTTCTTCATTGTAGCCTGACTTACAACGTGTTGCTTAATGGGGGTCTTCATAAAATTTGCATTTTATAAAAAGCCAATAATGTAGGAGTATACAACAATTTCAAACATGGGAGAGCCCTATACATCTGTAGGGTTGGGAAGTAATCTCTTTGTAACTGATCAGTCATTCTTTTTTACCTTACCCCTTCTTCAAAGTGACTTAGTATTTGCTGATTTTTACTACTTTTATCTTATTCTTGAAAATTAAAACAAAACTTAAAATAATCCAGTCAATTTCAAATACATTTACACACACAGTCAAGCCTTTTAAACCTCTAGTTGTTCAGATCTTCCCAGAATGTATAAACCTGGCTTTTATTTTTCCTGATTGTTTGGTCCGCAGTGAGTTATGATTGAGAGTAGCAGGGCTGGGAGTTTGCTATGTGACTAAACAACTTGTTTCTCACTGGGCTTCAGTTTCCTTTTTTGGGAGGGGGGCTTTGGACCAGTTGATGTACTAAGTTTTCTTACATTCTTATATTGGGAGATTCTAAGTCCTCCTGGTTGTTAAATCTGTAATTTAACTGGAAAACACTAGCCTCAACATCCATTTTCTTGGTGTTTGCTGCCATTTTGGTCTCCTGTGTAAAAGTGGACTTCATTGGTGGCCCTGCTTTAGGTTCTTAATTCCTGGAGGAGATATGTAAATTACAATGTGACTGTGGAACTTTCTCATCTGATCTATTCTCCCTTTCTCATCTGATCTATTCTTAATTGTTCATGTTCCTTCAGACTTGTTTCCTGTGAAACCACTTCTCTCCAGTTTGTGTGAGCCCCTTCTGAAGGGTAAACTATTCTGGACTTGGTCCAAGGGAGACTGCAGACTCATGGGCCTGTCTCCCGGTTGCTGTAGACATCTTCCTTCCTTCCATTCCTGGTGATCACCTTTTATTCCTTGAATTCTGTAGCAAACGTTTATTGTATTAGGCTCAAAGGAAGCATAATTAGGTGCCCAGACCATGGTTAGACATAAGGAGGTCTTTGTTTTAAAGAGAGACTGAAGAATGTTAGGCAATACCAACAGACCTTACTGTATTACTAGTCTACTTCCAAAAACACCCTGCCTGTCTAACTGATAGACTAATATGGTTCGTTAGTTAATTGATTTTTTTTCCTTAACAAAGGAACATCTCCATTTGTTCACCTTTGTGCTAAATTCTGGTGCCAAGATGGACAAAAATGGCCTGGCATACAAGGAGTCACCCACTATTGGGGAAATGGATATGAAAATACAGTGCTAGTAGAAGTTGAGTGACATACATAAAAGTACTCCACTGACTGTTCATGGAAGGCTTGAATTGTATTTTTTTCCTAAGGTCTCTAGCAATTCAGATATAGGATGACTACTGCAACTTTTAGGCAGGTTCTCAGGAATCTGCAGATCACCTGCCTTCTTGCAGCAAGCTTTCAGTTTCAAGCTTGACTTTTCACATGAGGAATATTGATTTGACTTTGCAGTTCTCTACTGGTTATCTTTAGCATGACCTCATTCCATACAAAGGGATTTAGAGGTTGTTTTATTTAGAAAAACCCCAGGCATCTGCCTGTCAGTTTTTTTCCAGGTATTTCATGCCCAGTAGCTATTATATGTTTCTTTCTTCCTCCCTACAAGTGAGAAATGAGCTAGGTTCCTGTGATATCTTGTTTGATCTTCAAGTAAACGAAAACTGTTTGGGGTAGTAAGATGATTGTAGGTTATGGCTCTTACAAACCTTCTAAGATCTCAAGGAGCAAAGGAACCACCTGCCTTATGTAACAATTATTAAAAACTACATCTTTAGCTAAATAGATTATTTAGTTGCATGGTAATTTATCATTGAAAAATAATTTTAGGGACTGTTTCCTCAAATATATTCCAATGACTTAAAATAGTATAGTGGTTCTCAAAGAAGTTTTTCCCACGTATCGGCATCATCTGTGAATTTGTTAAAATTCAATTTTTTAAGTCTCACCTGAGACCTACTAAATCAGAAAGTCTGTGGCTCTGTGAATAGGACCCAGAAATCTTTTTTAACAAGCCGTTTAGGTGGTTCTGATATATGATAAAATTTGGGAACCCCTGATCTAGTATATATTAGGGCTTCAATCCTGTCAATGATAGTAGTAAATCAAAATAGAATATGACAAGTCTAGCAGCATTTTATTTTCAGAACAAATGGTTTTTACAAAAAATCTGTAGTTTCTATATTTATTTTTGTTACCAGAGGTAAAATAGGAATAGATATTATATAGTCCAAGAAGTACCAATCAGTACCAAAATTTAGATGGAGCTAGAATAAATCTCTTTTAGCATATCTAAAATATGCATGTTCTGCCTTTTGGATAATCAGATTGAAATTGGTTTTGTCAGATTATTTAGTTTAAAGAATTCTTTTAGAAAAAAATTATTTTGTTTTGCTTTTGATTGTAGAGAAAAGTGGAAACGGGAGCCCTCAGAAGATGAACATGAACAAGGCACCAGTGCAGAGAGTGAGCCAGAGCAAAAGAAAGTGAAAGCCAGAAGACCTGCCCCCAGAAGGTGCACTGTTTGCTTAATCTCTCCTTCTGGATGAACTTGATTGGCGTTAGATTGAGAAGGATGATGTCGTGCTGAATGAGAGCCTTAATCAGATAACGATGTATTGTGATTTGGGGTTTTAGATGTCTGTGATTCACTTTGTGCCAGCCTACATTGTGTAGGTCTTCATGCTTCTTACTTCACAGTGACTAGTTAGGGTGGGGCGAATATGTCTTCTGCTTTTAAAAAATTTCCTGTGTGTTTGGCCAGCTTACCAGTTCTTTTTGGGAGAACTAATTCTTAAGTTTAGAACACTGTTTGCCTGGTTTAAAGCATTCTTGAGTATTTATTACCTTGTTCATATAATCTATAGAACACTAATCAGAGAATCTGCTTGTGACGAGAAGGAGGTAGGCTGAATTAGCAGCAAATTTTGGTGATTTTTGATAAGGCAGATGGCAGCCTAAGGTACTGGTGACACGAAAAGGAAGGCAGGAGGCAAACAGGCCCCAGGACAATTTTCCTCCTTGTAGTATTGCTTAGGATGGGTTCAGCAAACTGTGGCCTTTGGGCCAAATTCCACCCACCACCTATTTTTGTATGGCCTGTGAGCTAAGCATAGCTTTTATAGATGAACATTTATATTAATAATTTATAGTTTGATGATAGAAAGCACTAAGTTTGAATTCCACTTAAGTGAAATGTTATCCCCTCCAAAAGAATTCTATTCTTCTCATTAGTAGATATATATCGCAATAAATGTACTTAATGATTTTATTTTGAATTTTGTCAAAAATACAAATATTGTGAAAATTATTTCATCTTGTTATATATGTGCCTATATGATGGCCTCAATTTTGCCTCTTGGCCGGCAAAGCCTAAAGTTATATACTCTCTGGCCATTTATAAGAGAAGTTTGCTAACCTCTGGCCTTGGAAATTGTATTTGCCCCCTATCCCTGCAGGGAAATTCATCAACTGAGTTTTGTCTCTTTTCATCTGAATTTAAGCTCTCAAAACTGAAATGTCACTCCAGTTCTGTGTTCTAGAATATTACCCATTATGTTTTGAATCCTTACCTGTCTAGGATTGGTTATAAGGTAGGCATGAGAGAAACAGATAAATGTGATTATGAGTTTCCATTTTCCTCCTTCTCTTACTGCTTTCACCTTTTTATCATTGATGGAGTATTTGAGGATTCCCTTATCCTGAGAGCTTCTAGACACTGGCTTTCATGGGAATCCTCAGAGGTGCCATCTCCCTAGTCTGTTCCAGTAGGTCTGTGGCAGGGCACAGTCTCTTAGGTAGTCTTCCAGGTATATTTTATGCGCAGAGAAAAATAAATGTGTAGTTATTTCTTGTCTTTTACCCTTTTTACACAGATAATAGCATTCTGTGCTTCTTGTTCTGCATATTTCTTTCCTTATCTTGGAAATTTTTTCATATCAGTACACAGAAAACTCCCTTTTTCTTTTCTTATGATTACATAGTACTCTGTTTGTTTTTACGGCAACATAGTACTGTTTAGTTCCCAGTTGAAGAACTTTTAGAGTTTTCTGATCTTTTTTGTTGCAAATAATGCTTTAGTGAATGCCTTAGTACGCCTGTATAGGTTGGTGCATATCTATAGGATCGATTCCAACAAGTAAAATTGTTGTATTTTTAAGTTGGATAGGTATTTCTGAATTGCCTACCAAAGAGATACCATCACACCATGCTATGTATATATTTTCCTGTCAGGTGATCCTGATGAACAGTTGTGAACCATTCACTATCTCTCCCATAAATGATTGAGGATTATCAGCATTAGAATCACCTTCATATTGAAAATGCAGATTTCTAGTGAATTAGAATCTCAGCGATTAGGACCCAGGAATATGCATTTTTAACATTCCCCAAGTGAATGTTACATTCCTGTTTTTCAGTGGTCCCCAACCTTTTTGGCACCAGGGACTGGTTTCATGAAAAACAATTTTTCCACTGACCTGGGGAGGGGGTAGGACAGGTTCGTTTCAGGGTGATTCAAGAGCATTACATTTATTGTGCACTTTATTTCTATTATTATTACATTGTAATATATAATGAAATAATTATACAACTCACCATAGTGCAGAATCAGTGGGAGCCCTGAGCTTGTTTTCCTGCAACTAGATGGTTCCATCTAGGGCTGATGGGAGACAGTGACGGATCTGTCAGGAGCTGCAGCTCAGGCAGTGATGCGAGTAATGGGGAGCAGCTGTAAATACAGATGAAGCTTTGCTTGAGTGCCTGCTGCTCACCTCCTGCTGTGTGCAGCCTAGTTCCTAATAGGCCACGGACTAGTGGTTGGGGACCGCAGCTATATGTACCACATCTCTGGGAAATACTGTTACATAGGTCTGAAGTAGGCACCAAATGGTAGAGAAAAGCTTTGCCATTTTTTCTCTTATTTTAGAACAGTGCCCAAACCCCGTGTTAAAAAGCAACCTAAGACTCAGCGTGGAAAGAGAAAAAAGCAAGATTCTTCTGATGATGATGATGAAGACGATGAAGCTCCCAAAAGGCAGACTCGTCGAAGAGCAGCAAAAAATGTTAGGTAAATTGTGCCCCAGAACTTTTTCATTGGTGTGAGGGTGAGGGTTAGAACTTTTTTCCGATAAGTCCAGAATTACGCATTTGATGGATAAAAATTATAACCTATGTCCTGAAGTTACTTTTGGAAATCTGGTCAGCCTTCTTGCAAAAGGAATGATATTGAGCCAAAGGGAATATGAAAAGAGTAGCAATAGCTCATTTCAAGCTTTCATTCCTGTAAAGAGATCTGCTTCAAGTTCATGTCTGTCAATGGTGGCTTAGTGGCATTATATTCATTTCATAATATTCTTTTTCAGGAAAGATGTTTGGATTATATTCTCACTTTGGAATTGTTCTTTGAATCAAACAAAGTTTTCTTTTTTCTTTTTCTTTCTTCTTTTTTTTTTTTTTTTAAAGAGACAGTCTTGCTCTGCCCAGGCTGTAGTGCAGTAGCGTGATCATATCTCACTGCAACCTCGAACACCTGGGCTCAAGCAATCCTCTCACCTCCGCCTCCTGAGTAGCTGGGACTACAGGTGTGCATCACTGCACCTGGCTGATTTTTTTTTTTTTTTAATTGTAGAGACAAAGTCTTGCTACTGCTCAGGCTGGTCTTGAACTCCTGGCCTCAAGCAATCCTCCCTCCGTGGCCTCCCAAAGTGCTAGGATTACAGGTGTAAGCCACCACATCCAGCCCTCAAAGTTTCCAGAGGTTCAGTTTATGTACTGATACTTGGATATAATAATTTTGTCAAGCTTACTAGTAGCATATTAGCATTAATAGAAAGTGAAATAAAGAAACAGATACATGTAAATACTAATATTTTACTTTATAGGCATCAAAGAACATTTAATTTTCCTTTACGAGTTTTCTTATTAGAACATTTTAGAGGCTTCTTTTGGTGTTCTTAGAGATGGTGAAACTAAGTCCTAGGGATACTATTAATTTATCCAGTGTATCTACTTAATAATTCCAAAGCTAGGACTAGGCTTTGAGTATGCTAGTATATAGCTTAGCACTTTTCCTTACTATAGTAGTACTGTATCCAGGATTATGTTTTACTTTTTCATGACTCTTAAGCCATTTGTTGTTAATATATGGTGGAAGGTTACATTTTAATATTTTATTACCAGGAAGTATGTGTGTTAAAGTTCCCAACCGTTTATAAGTACTTAAGTTTCATATTCTTGTTATTGGGAGACAAAATACAGGGATGAGACATTTAATGTTAGAAATGTTGCTTCTCTTTTGCCTGGTGAAATAGTAGCAATTTTTTTCTTTCAGTATGCTTTTTCTTTCTTTGTAGTAGTTTCCTTGTTTGCAAAGTAATGATACGATACTAAAAAATGAAAAAATAGGAATGTCCTTGTAGTTTTCTGTATCTTGCTTACAGAAGATAAGTATGTAGTGTTTTTATTTTGAAATGTGAGTTGGCCTTCCTGCAGTTTATCTATGAGCACACATCAGTATCTTAAGTAGGGAAAAATTAAGCTTTGAGCGCACTGAATGGCAAATCTGTAAAACAGCATGTTGCAGCCAAAAGGGTATTGTTCCTTGTTCTAGTGATGCTATGTATGGAAGTGTTTAATTCTGAAAAGATAAATTTATTTTTACATATTTATTCAGCATAATTCCTCTTGCAGTTATAAAGAAGATGATGACTTTGAGACTGACTCAGATGATCTCATTGAAATGACTGGAGAAGGAGTTGATGAACAGCAGGATAATAGTGAAACTATTGAAAAGGTCTTAGATTCAAGACTGGGAAAGAAAGGAGGTAATGTATATTTGGGAAGCAAATTACTTTTTATATCTACTCAGAAAGGCTCAGATTTTTTGTATTTTAACTCTTCTGTGATGAATTTTAGTCCACACCTGTATTCATCATGAAATGAATCTTCATGTTTCAGAGCTGAGGACAAAGCAATGTGTCCAATATGTCTTTAAGATTTTAAATTAAGCTAGTATAGATAACTTAATGTTTTATAAAGCAGTGACGTAGCAGAGATACCTGCTCATTAACATTAACCAAATTTACTTTAGTTGTTTCTTAATCTTCTGAAAATCCCAAACTGGTTAAATACATATTTGGATAATAGAGTGAAGATTTTTTTGTATCCAATTTAGATATCTCATAACTTAATTGTTCTAAAGTACCCTTTCCATAAAGGAAATATCAAAATAATACTTAATTCCTTTTCCTTTGTCTCTTTTTTGTTTACTCATTCTGGCTTCACCTGAGGTTAAGAGAGTTAACAATGAACTTTGGGTGAGGGGACGTTTGTTGGGGGAGAGTATATTTTGATTTTCTGTTCTTATTCCTGGACAGAAGGAGTTGTTTTCTGAGTTAGTAAGGGACCAAAACAAAAGGATGTTGCTTGTTTATTTTTATTGTGTTTGGAGAAGGAATTGCTTTGATTTCACCTGCAAATTTTGGAATATGAAAAAGATTGGGTTTGCATTTTAAAAATACTTGAAATTATTGATTGAGTCCATCCTGTGGTATTTGTGAGTTTCTGCTTATTTCAAGTCAAAGTATTTCGGTGCTTCATCCAAAAAGAGACTCTTAAGAGAATTGCTTACTTGGAAAGCTTTTCAATGTCTCTGTTTAAAGTTTAATTTAATCCTTTTACAGCCACTGGAGCTTCTACTACTGTATATGCAGTTGAAGCTAATGGAGACCCTAGTGGTGACTTTGACACTGAAAAGGATGAAGGTGAAATCCAGTACCTCATCAAGTGGAAGGGTTGGTCTTATATTCACAGCACATGGGAGAGTGAAGAATCCTTACAGCAACAGAAAGTGAAGGGCCTAAAAAAACTAGAGAATTTCAAGAAGAAAGAGGATGAAATCAAACAATGGTACATTTTCCATCATGGATTAAAGAAATATATTTTGCCTGAGGGAAGGGATGGTTTTTAAATAATGCACGGAGAACACGGCTATCTAGGATCTCAGAGATTTTGCCTTGATCGTCTGAACATGAAGCCATCTACAGTTCTATTTTATAAAATTGTGACCTGAAGACTATATAGTTTTGTGTGTGGTTACCAAGTCTTTAGAGTTGATAATACTAACTAGCTCACCGAGCATTTTTCACACATTATCTCTTTAATCTTCGCAATAAATGCATGAGATTTGTACTGTTGTTACCCCTGTTTTATAGATGCGAAGAGTGGACCCATCTTTCCAAGTGGACCCAGAGTTTGAATTCTGGCAGCCTGACTCCAGAGTTCATTTCTTAAACACCTTGTTGTTTTCCTGTGGTTAGGCTGGGATGGCTTAAATGTGAAGAGTTAATATTTTGGAATTCTCTGTTACGATACAGTTAAAATTAATCTTAGTTTTACACAATTTGCAGAAATGATGTGAAGGGAAATGATTAAATAACTTCTAAAACTGTGATAGTCTGTTATGTTTTTAGTTTACTTACACCTTTGTGTATGTTAGGTTGCATATGAGAAATATGTGGTCCTGTAGCTATAGCACATACAAACCTAAACTGAGTAATGAGATATCAAGTTCAACCTGAAGACATACCTGTCAGTGCAATGTGATCAGGTAATTTTTGTTTCAGGAATATGAACAAATTGTTCTAATTCCAGTTTTACTACTATGCAAAATGTGTTACTTTAGTAAATTACGTATTTTTCCTTTGACCCAAAACCAAACATATGTACCCCTGATATAGGGGAGTGGGTTTATAAAGCAATTAGAAATTTGAAATCCTCTGAAATACAGTAATAGCTAATATCAAATTGCTTTTGCTGTCCTTTTAAAGGTTTTTGGTACTAAGAATAACTAGTTTTCCAAAAACACATCATTAATCAATCCTGAAACTCATGCATTTATGAGAAAAGGTATTTTTTTAAAATCTGGAAGACGGTTTTATTGTCCTGATCTGTTTAGATATATGAATTTATCACATGAAATCACATGAATTTATCACATGAAATAGTTACCTTTAGGTTTCTTCTTAGGTATAACACATTAGAGGGGCAAACAACTGGTATAACTTCCTATGAGTCTAAGGTTTTTAGTGTTTTAAAGTATTTTTTTAATAAAATCTCTAGCCTGATTACTAGTAAAGATTACTAAAGGAACAGATGGAAGTGAAAAATAGGTTTTCTTTTTCATCTTTGACTTTTCCCTTGATATATGGTGTATGGATCCCCAAACTCTAATTAGTATTTACTTTTTCTATCTGTCTTCCATCCAGGTTAGGGAAGGTTTCTCCTGAAGATGTGGAATATTTCAACTGCCAACAGGAGCTGGCCTCAGAGTTGATTAAACAGTATCAGATAGTAGAAAGAGTAATAGGTAAGTACATGGAGACTTACTTTAGCCATGTTTGAGCTCAAGGAATAATGGTTGTTGCTTTTGGGAGTAATGTAAATTAAAATGCATTTTGTAGGTTTACTTTTTGAGAGGAGACTGGTGCCTAGGTTTATTTTGAAGGAAAAGCTCGCAAGATACGCTGGTAAATTTGGATGTGGAGGATGAGGGAAAGAGGTGTCAAGGATGATGTAAAGGTTTTTGGCTTGAGTTTTTATAGGAGAATAGAGATACTATTTACTGAAATGGAAAGATGAAAGGAGGAGCTGATTTTTGTAGTGGAAACCAAGAGCTTTGTTTGATATTTGGAAGTTTGATATATTTCTTAGTCCTCTAAGTGGATGGTATTGTGAAGTCTAGAGCATATGTGAGCCTGAAGCTTAGAACTCAGTCTAGGATGGAGATGTAAATTTGGGAATTTATCAGTGTGTACATAGTATTTAAAGCCTCACATTTAACGAGATCATCAGAAATAAGAGTATACGTGTTGAGAAGAGGAAGTCTGAGAGCTTTCCAGCTTTTGGAAGTCAGAAAGAAGCCAGCAGAGGAGACTGAGAAAGAACAGCTAGTAAGATAGGAGGAGAGCTGAGAGAAAGTGGGGTACTGGAAGCCAAATGATTCACATGGCCAAGAAGGAGGGAATGCTGTTAGTCAAAGGACCATGAGGACTGAGACTTGATTCTTGAAAATTTGGCAGTAGGAATGACACTAGTGAAAGGATTTGTGGAGTGATGGTGGTGCAGGCCAGATCGGAGTGGGTTCAAGACAGAAGGAGAGGGGGTAGTGAGTATAAACAACTCTTTAGGGGAGTTTTTAAAGGGAAACAGAAATGGGGTGCTAGCCTGAGAAGGATTATTTTTTTTTAAGATGTGAGATGGTAGAATATATTTGTATTCTTATTCATAGAATGTAAAATCTCTTTTTTTCTTGGTTATAGTTATAACTTTTCTGTCTTATTTTGCATTTGTTTAGCTGTGAAGACAAGTAAATCTACATTGGGTCAAACAGATTTTCCAGGTAAGCAAGAGATCTTATATGTAAATGTTCAGCATTTAAGAGAAGTTTGTGTATTGCAGATAATTTAGTTTTGCCACTTGGTGTTTCATTGCTTATGCATAAAACAGAACATCACTTCCCATCTTTAATTGACAGTTGCTGATCTGTAAATTTCTATATATGAAATAGCTCATAGTCGGAAGCCGGCACCTTCAAATGAACCTGAATATCTTTGCAAGTGGATGGGACTGCCCTATTCGGAGTGTAGCTGGGAAGATGAAGCCCTGATTGGAAAGAAATTCCAGAACTGCATCGATAGCTTCCACAGTAGGAACAACTCAAAAACCATCCCTACAAGAGAGTGCAAGGTTTGGTGATTGTTGGCTTTTGGTTTTTCAGGGGAAAGATGTATTGATGCAAAGGGTTTGTCAACATAGATATTGAGAAGAGAAAATATTACAAAAATAAATGATGATTCCTATTTTGAAGTTAAAAAAGATGACTTGAATGTGATGTTAAAGAAAATAAAACAAAAGAAGAGGGTGAATTGTATAATGGCTTTGCTGACTTCTTTCTTTAATCTTATAATTTACAGAATTAGAAATAGACCTATTGTGGAGAATACCTGAAAGGATTTAGGCACTTTAAAAGAGAAGTGACAGGAAAGGGGGAGTGTCTTTGAATTCTAAGTTAGAAACTAAATATATAAGCTCATTTGCTAGATTGGCCATACAAATGCTTTTCCTTTAGAATTTATTCCATCTGGAAAGTGGTGTGCTAGGGTCCTCAAAGTAATAGAAGTATATATCAGACATGGGCTCTGTTTCTAAGAGGTTGACATTCAAGTTAATGGCACCAAAATTCTGTCTGTGAAAAGTAGTTTGTAACTGCAGGTCACATAAGTGTGATGGAGAATATGTAGTCAGAGAAGTACAGAGGTAGAAGTGTCTGTGCTGCAATGGTCATTCAAGGGGTTTTAAGAGCAAATTGTGGTGCTTGCACTGCCCCTGGCCCTTCAAGAATGGATTAGTTTTGCTGGATAGACAGACAAGAGGGGGCCCAGGGTATTGCCCTCCTGTGGAAGGTATCAAGAGAAAGATTCTTTTAGTGCAATGGGAGAACTTTCAGACCCCAGTGGTGGAAAGGGGGATAATGTTGGCGAGTGCACTGAAGTCAAAGTATGTCTTGACTACCTTGAAGGTTATTTTGACTCTATCCTATGGGTATTGGTACCCTACTGAGTAGCAGCAGGATGAAAGCAGTATTTTCTTTAGAAAGCTTCATCTAATGGCAGTGTGTGAGAAACTCTGGAGTAAGTAATTATTAAAGCCAGAAGGTCCAGCCAGTAAGATGTCATAGAAGCCCGTGAATGAAGAATTAGCGTGATGACAAGCTAAGTAGCAGTGGCATAGAAGGATTGGATGGGAGAACAATTATGGGGTAGGTTTGGCAGGAGTAGATGGATGGCTGGTTTTTGGAGGATGAGAATGAGGAGTCAGATTCTGTTTACTGCCAGGTACGCTCACAGGAGTGCTGAAACCATCAATAACCTTATCTAATACTCTTATTAGGATGATACTTCTCATAATAGACTCCACAGAGCACTAATCTTCAGAGAAATGCTCCCTGAAAAAGGACTTCTGTGGCCAAATAACTTTGGGATGCATTTCTGAATAAATTTCTCCTGTAAATTAACACTGTAGACACACATGTTAGATTTTGAAGAGTCATGAGTAAAGAAATTTGTATAACTTTTTGATCCATTTTTTCCCAAACTGATTTGGCCACAGAATCCACCTTTTGTGCAAACCATAGATGCTTGGCCTTACTAAAATGCTATTCTTCAAACCTTTGGAGGTGAAGACAGCAACCTTCCCTTCAGAAAATCAAACTCACAGTTGGGGGTTTAAGGTAGGTGGGCTGTGTTTCAGAATTTGGACAAATCCCATTATGGTAAAGTTTAGCTGCATTTAGCATATGACAGATTTTTGCAGAGGCATTGTTTGTAGTGTTTCGAATAAGATAAAGATAACTCTGTCAGAATAGGAGACTCTCACTGCCATACAGTAGAGAAGATATAAAAGTAAAGTGCTTTTAATGATGTTCACAAACTTAGGAAAGGAGCAAGTTAACTAAAAAGTATCTTATTTTAGGATGAACTCTAGCATTGGCAATATAGACCATGAAGAAAGTAGTGCGTGGAGGTGGTTGTTTATATGTGCAATTTAAATTTTTACACTTTGGTGCAGAGTACATAAATTGTGGCTAGAATTTTAACATAGGTGCAGGAATAAAATTTTCTCAGACCTGGGCTTTGTCAATTTTTGTTCATCAGGCCCTGAAGCAGAGACCACGATTTGTGGCTTTAAAGAAACAGCCAGCATATTTAGGAGGGGAGAATCTGGAGCTCCGAGATTATCAGCTAGAAGGTCTCAACTGGCTTGCTCATTCCTGGTGCAAGTAGGTAGAAAAATGTGTTTGAAATTTTCTTTACTGTTTCTGGTTTCTTTATTGTTAGATGCAAAGAATGACTTCTTCATATTTTATATTACAGAAATTAAAATCATGGGATTGAGAGAAGTCCCTCTTGGGAGTTTTTTTTGTATTGTGTAATACCATTTTATTCTGAAGTAAAGACTACTTTGCTATTTCAATATTTTGGGGGTAATTTGTCATAGCCAGAAACCTGTATCATAATATGTTACTCATGAGTGTAAACAGCAAGTTAATTTGCCCAAATCTTTAATGTGGAAGGAGTTATTCTCAGAAGAAAATGTCTTTTTTGCATGTGTTTTCTTTTTATGCCTGGGAAACCTTTAACTTAATTTCCTATAGTCTTGCCGTAGAGCGTGTGATTTCCCCGCCTGTGTAGGCTAGCCTGGGTAGAGGAAGGTCTCTGATGGTTAAACCTGTGAAAGTATCCTTATTCTTTGTAAGAGACCACCTCAATCTTGGGGGAAAAAAAAGAGAGAGAGATGAGACAATGACACACTTGAGGTGTAAAGGTACTTTTGGGCAGTGCTTACACACTTCACCCTCCAAATCCAGTCACAAATTTACAATGACAGTTTCCCTACTGAACCATCTACTATTCTTTGTACTGTAAAATCTAATACAATATTTAATATTCTAGCTTCTCAAGTTAAATATCTTGAGACGCTTCATTTTGTATGACTGAGAACATGGGTCTGATATAACTATTCTAAATTGCTTGAAAATGATTGTCCTTTCAGAGGATAGCGGGACCTTGTCTTGCTAAAGGATAGTTACAAAGCTAAATGAAGTTTAAGAAATTGTTTAATCTAACCCTCTCATTTTACAGTTGAGAGCTCTTAGGAGCAAAGGTGCTATGTACCTTGTCTAAAGTCACACAGTGTTTCCTACATGGTCCTTGGCCAGCAATTTTTTTTTTTTTAACTTTAAACTGAAGAAATAAAAGTTAACTTAAAAGAACCCAAGCAGCTGTTAAGCCCTGGTCACAGACATGTTACATTAAGAAATGTGCTGTTTTGATCCGGTTTCAGAAAAACAGGTGAATCAATTCAAATCTACTTTAGTCTTTTATATAGACAGTGGCAGTTTGCTGGGGAGGGGAGGTGATGTAGAAACTGAGCTCTGCTTCCTCCTCAATTAATAGTGTGAAAAGGTGAGAGAAATGAGAATGAAATCACTGTGTTTAAACTGTGCAGAAAATTAGGTGTCCCTGAGGTTTATGGAGGTATGACTTTTCATTTTTCCTTCCCCTAATGTGGTCTGCTTTGTTCTTTTCTGTACTTTCCCCCAAAACTAGCCATTCTGTGGAACACAAAATGTGCTTTTAAAACTTTTCCTCTTGTTCTGGTGAATTAAATGTTTTGTTTTTCTAATCAGTTAGGTTGCCTTTACCTTGTATGTTACTTTTAGTTCCCTCTGGCTCACTGATGGTGTGTATTTATGTATGTGCAAACCTTCAGTGGCTTTTAATAATGAACCTTTTAATAATGTTTACAATCTTACGTCATACATGTGTTGCTAATTTCCTGCCAAATGGGCTATTTTCTTTTTTCTTTTGTTTAACTTATACATATTTAATTAAAATAGACTAGACATAAACCAAAAAGAAGAAAAAATCAGGATAAAGTGTCACTGTCATTTTGTTTGCAGGGAGGAGTCAGGAAATGGAACAAATTACCAGGAAAACATTTTAAGACCATCCCAAAGTAGCTAGGTTACATACTGTTAAGATTCAACTGCCAAAATTAAGTATTATCCCACTTAATCTATAAATGAAAAAAACGAGTCAAGAGTTTATCCTGTTTAGTATAAGAATTTTTACATTAAATATATAGCAATTCATTTCTCAGAAAGTGATACTGATATCTTTTATAAGAAAGAAGTTTCCATAATACACTGACTGGAAAATCTCTAATACAGCTAAGCAGCTATGCCATAGCTCAGTAAGTACCATTAAACTGACTGGGCTAGTGTACATTCTGGTTTAATACAGAACTACATTTTGGGTGTTAGAAAGGCAGCAATAATTACATTTTGGCTTTTAGTTTACATCCTTAACATTGTTAGGGTGGCAGTTCAAGCATATTAAGTGAATAAAAATTTAATGACCATGATCACAGTCTCTTGCAAACTACATACACTGTGTAATACTTACATGGAATGAAACTAGTGTTCTTAACTGGTGTTTTACACACACACACACAACTAAAAAAAAAAGCAGTCATTCTAAATGTAATATGCTAAAATGTTAAAAATGCAGATATACCATAGAACTAAAGTAATACGAACGGCACTACTCATTACGTAGGTTCTCACACAAAGCTAAGTCCGTATCAGTCATCCTGATCATAATGACTTTTAAAAGCATCAGGTTTCCGGTAGAGAAACAATTCTTGGAAAGTCAGTAAAATCTCTTGAAAGTTTCACATCTGTAAAACCAGGATAAGGCTGCAACTATCTTGAAATCTGAACAAGATATCAGATGAGACAGTAAAATTCCTAGCCATAAAATGGGCTGTTTTCTCTTTCCCAAATATATTTTCCTAACTCTGGCCATTTCTTCAATTTTTTTTCTTACATCTGGACAATCCTTTGCTATTAATATCCTGTTGAGATTCAGCCCGTTTCCTAGTGTAGAGTTTCTCAAACTGTGGTCCAAGGAACACTTGGATCAGAATCTCCAAATGTGCTTGTTGAAACTATAGAATCCTGAGCCTTTTCCCATATACTTTCATTCAGTAGGTCTAGGATGGGGTCCACAAATCTGGTCTATAGCCTAGCCCTGCTTTAGATTGTAGTGTATTTAAAACAAGCCCTATGCACCTATGCCTGTAGGTCTAGGGAATAGTGTATGTTGCATTAAACAACACAGTGGCATGCAGTAGGATGGGGAGGGTAATTTGAGCAAATATATGTGACAGGGCAGGCTATAGGACTTACTAGCAGTGCGGATAGTCAGTTTGCCTATGCTTTCTGTACTGATTGAACTCAAAGTTATGTGCTTGTCTACACCTTTAACAAAACCTCCCTTTTCTATTACAAGGAGTAGTCTATGGAAGGTAATGTAAAAGGCCTAAATCAAGGTAAAGAACTTGTTCTTAATAGGCTCCCGTAGTAATACAAATCTTAATTGTACTTAGATCACTTGTTCTGCTATTTATAGCTTCTACTTTCTTCCTGATGTAGGAGGCTTAAGTAATTGCAGATGAGAGGAAATACATTTGAGGCTCGTGAATGATGCCTTGCTTGACTGTCACCATGAAGCATTGGTGTCATTGCTATTTGTGCACATACTGTATTTTGGCAAACTAATGATTTTTTGTTTTTATTATTATTTTTTCTTTCTGCAGAAGTAACAGTGTAATCCTTGCTGATGAAATGGGCCTAGGAAAGACCATCCAGACCATATCATTCCTCTCCTACCTGTTCCACCAACACCAGCTGTATGGCCCCTTTCTTATAGTCGTCCCTTTATCCACCCTCACCTCATGGCAGAGGGAGTTTGAAATCTGGGCACCAGAGATTAACGTAGTGGTTTACATAGGTGACCTGATGAGCAGAAATACGGTGTGTAAACAAAAAGAGTTGGGATGGAATCTGTGTTATAAATGTAATTTGGAAATTGACTTAAAGCCTTTGAATTATTAGTAAATTTTTTAGTAAAATTATTATTCTGACACTATGCTGTGTCTCCAATATTAGGAGATTTATGTGTTACAAAAATGCAACTCATATTTCTTAACAAATATGTTTACTATTTAAAGAAAAGCAACAGCAGTGCGTGAATGGGAATCTCTCTTAGCTGTGTTGCAGTATTTTTTCTTCTCTTTGTCCTTTATACTTCTACGACCATTTTATACAGGATTAGAAGATGGAGTTAATACTTTGTGTAACATTAATATTATTTTTGCTATTTGAGCAGAGGGATATTACTGAAAATGATTGAATTCTTAGAATTTGTTTCCCAATCTCTCAAAACAGTGAGATTGCATAACTTTATAAGAAAGGAATAAAAAGTAAAGGAAAACAACCATTTTAGGGCTGTAGAAATGAAAATTATTTGCCTGTTACCAAACTTCGTTTGGGCATCATGAATTTAGACCACAGTGATTTAAGTTTATCTTTGTTTAGCAAATCTTTTCTTGATACGGGCTTTTTTTTTTTTTTAAAGCACCTACTATGTGCCAGACATTATGTGGGTGCTTTATGTATACTACCTGTAATCCTTATGATAGTCTTCAAAGTTGATGGTATTCTTTCATGCTGAGTGATAAAGAAATTGACTCAGAGAGTCTAACACTTGTCCCTGGGCCAGCTAGAATGTGGCAGAGCTGGGATTGGGACACAGGTGTATCTGGTCTAGAGCTTTGTTCTCTCACCGGTGTATGTGAACTGTTTCTGGGAAATTGCTCTTAATAAGAGCAAGCCATCAGGAATCTTAACATTTGAGATATATGTTGTAATCATACTTTCATACTAATTCAAATTAATTTTTATTAAATACTTTCATTAAAATTGGCTAACTTAAACTCTGGCAGATTTCATTGCCCACGTTTTGGGTTTCTAAGAATATAATAGTTCTTAGCTTCATTAATTCGTTTGTTAACCATTAAAGGAAAAAAAAGTTAAAATATGCTTCCAAATGTGAAGGCAAATAAAGAAAGTGAACTCTGAAAAATTGTGGAGTCTGGGAAATTTTCTTTGCAGTCTCCAGTACTCCTTTTCTTTGTTTTTTCTTCCCCACTTGGTGGCAATCCTGTGCAGGCACTCAGTGTCCTGTTCTCAAGTTCCTAACTTGACAACCAACAAGAGTTTTGTCCTGAGCCTTTGTGCTTGCTAATTTGTACTTCAGTATGAATGTGTCAGTTTTTGTGTTCCTTTATATTGATATTATTTTTATACTGTTGAATTATATTTTTATCCTATAAGCCTCCCTTTCCCTTTTCTTGGGGGACACATCTCTCTGGTCTGTGGTTAATGAAACTTCTTACTGAGCTAGAGGTTGGAATTTGTTTTACTTGTTAATAAATGAATTTTTCTATTCAAAAGGTAAACAAATTGCATGTTTTTAAGAAATTTGTAGGGATCTGGGAGATCTCTAGTTTAGTTCAAGTTACCAGAGTGGTGAAATGACTTTAATTGCTGACAAAATGACTTTATTGCTGACAAAATGCATTTTCTTGGTCAGATGTGTCTCTGGGGCCAATTTCTTTGACTTTTGGCAATAAAGTTTTTGCTGCTCAGTGGTCAGTGTTTTAATTCTAACTCTTACACATACTTTGGTTGCTTAGGTCAATTTATTTAACAGAATGTATGAGGTACTCATTAAATTCTAATCAGATTTATTTTTTTATTTGGCATGTTTCTATTGCATCTATCACAAGACTTATATAGAAAGGTAGAAGTAGAAATTGTGTCTTAATTACCATTTTCTCTTATAGATACGGGAGTATGAATGGATTCATTCCCAAACCAAAAGGCTGAAGTTCAATGCACTTATAACAACATATGAGATCCTCTTAAAAGATAAGGTGTGTAATTGGTAGCTAAAAGGCTAAATCTTGTCCGGTGTGACTTATTCAAATGGTAGAGTCTGTACTCCCCACCTGCCATGTTATTTTTCTTTCTTTATTTAAAAAAGCAAGCCAATGAACAACCAAAAAAATTCCTCAGAGAATATTAAGGTTATAAATAGAAAACAGAACCTTAGAGTTGAAGGGGACCTTAGGTCACCTAGTGCAATTGAATTAAACAGAATGGAAGGGTATTGAGGCCAGTAATGTACCTGAGATTATAGTCGGTCATTGGAAACGGGGCTCAAATGCCATCTCAGGTATTTGCTATCCTCTCATTGTTAAGGCATTTCTCCAGAACAGATGATATGAATGGTCTGTGTCAGGACAGAAAATGAAGCTCTTTAAATATCTGCTTTCTTCAGTTACTAAGAAATAGAGGTATGTAGGTCCCATTGGTAATAAGTGCACACAAGTTCAATTTGGTGTCTCTTGGTGTTTCTGTGCTTCAGGGCTGGGGTGGAGAATAGGCAAGAGAAGGATCTTAATGAAGAGGAGAATACACATCATGCGGTTTTTTGTTTTGTTTTGTTTCTGCCCAGCGTACCAATTTTTGTGTTCTTGCTCTGGGGCATGCAGTAATACCTGGTGTAAGAGGCCTGCCTATACTTTTAGATGATGTGGTCTTTTGAATAGACACTAATCTGGCAAATAGCAGAATAAACAGAAGAGTCCTAATATATATTAAGTCAGTGAAGAATAAATGTGTCTATGTATACCTTTGTGATGGTATTTGTAACAGAGATAATTAACACTTGAAAGCACTTTTGGGATCCCTTCTGACCTGGTGGCTCGTTCTGTTTTGTTTTTACTTTAGACTGTGCTGGGCAGTATTAACTGGGCCTTTCTGGGAGTGGATGAAGCCCATCGGTTGAAGAATGATGACTCTTTATTGTATAAAACTCTGATTGATTTCAAGTCCAACCATAGGCTCCTGATTACGGGGACCCCTCTTCAGAATTCCCTCAAAGAGCTGTGGTCCTTGCTGCACTTTATTATGCCGGAGAAGTAAGCTGCTTCCTGTGTATTTCAAAAGATGCTAGAATGTCTGAAATGCCGATGCTTTTTAACTTTCTTAATAGACCTTAGGGAAAACAAACAGGTGGCATGGTTTGGGGAAAACAAAGCATTAAACGGAGGTAGGGACAACAGTAGTGAAATGTTTCATTATAAATGATAGAAGGCAGAAAAATTAGCCTGTTAAGGAGGAAAGCATATTGTCTGTCAAAAGTTTGAATTAGTTAATGCTAATTCAATTGCTAATGCAATTAGTTAATTGTTTCCTATTTGGAAACATCAGACCTTCTCACCGTCCTTACAAGATAATGGATATAATTGAAATGAAGTATATAAGGTATATAATCTGACAAGCATTGAAAAACATCTTAAATCCAAATCTTTGATAATAGGAGCATCATCTTTAGGTCTTATTCAAATCTTTAACTTATTAAAGAACTGTAAAATGTCTTTATTGAAAAGATTTTTATGAGAGATGGTATACGCATTTCATAAAACTTAAAATTATCTGATGGTGTTCAGGGATACTTAGAATGCAATCTAAATTCATTAATTTGAAAGACCCTACTCAAGTCTGGCCCGTTGACAATACTTTGACCTATCTCATACTATTTTCTCCATCATTCATTATGCATCTGCCATTCTGGTCATCTTTCTGTCCCTTAAGCATGCCAACCCATGACTGTTCTTTCCTGTCTGGTATGTTGTTTCTCCTTATCTGCACATGGCCAACCACCTTAATATTTCTGCCTCAGCCTGTGTGACCACCTCCTTTCAGAGGTCTCCCTAGACTACCTAACCTAAAGTAGCCTATTATTAAAAGTAGCTTATTATTATCATCCCTATCCTGTTTTTTCTTTCTTTTTAATATAGCAGCTCTTTTTTTCGTTTATTTCCTCATTTGTCCCATGTCCTTAGATTATGCATGCAAAAAATACCAGGGATCTTCTTTGGTTGATTCATCACTGGCTCACATTGCCTAGAATAGCACCTGGCTTGCAGTATTCAATTAATAATTAATAATTGAATTAGCAATTCAATCAGTAGTTGTCCTTGTCCAATTGACAGGTAAATGCTTCATAGTCTTTTTTTTTTTTTTTTTTTTAAATTCTGAAATATTTGAGTATCTACTATGTGCCATGCACTGAGCCAGGCATTTGGACAGCATAATGAACAGCATAGTAATGGTCTCTTTGCCTATGTATCATTAATGTTTTTTTAAACAGCTTTATTGAGATAATTTACATACTATCAAGTGTACCATTATATTTATTATTTTTTAGTAGATTTATAGATTTTGTGCTACCATCACCATACTGTAGTTTTATAACATTTCCCTCACCCCCAAAAAATTCCCTCATGCCTGTATGAAGTTAATCTCTTCTTCTACCTTTAACCTTAGGCTTTCTAGGCTAAGAGAAGGTCCTTTTATTTATAAGGTTACAAAAAAACAGCCCCAATACTGACATAGCACTTCAACCTTCCCCACTAATCAGCTTTTGTCCCTGGAGATTTATCTTTTCTAGAAATTTTATGTAAGCAGAATCCTAACATATAGGCTTTGTTTCTGGCTTCTTTCACTTAGCATAATTTTTTGAGATTCATCCATGTCAGAACCTGTCTCTTTTATTGGGTAATAATATTTTGTTGCATGCTTATTCAGTCACCAGTTGATGAACATTTGGATTGCTTCATTGTGGGGCTCTTATACCTTTCTGTGAGCGTATGTTTTCCTGTAATCTTAGCACTTTGGGAGGCTGAAGCAGGAGCCTGAGCCTAGGAGTTTGAGACTAGCCTGAGCAACATAGTGAGACCCCATCCCTACAGAAAATAGAAAAACTAGCCAGGCTTGGTGGTGCACAGTCCCACCTACTGGGGAGGCTGAGCCAGGAGGATCACTTGAGACCAGGAGTTGGAGGCTGCAGTGAGCTGTGATGATGCCACTGCACTGTAGCTGGGGCAACAGAGCCAGACTCTGACTCAAAAAAAAAAAGAAAAAAAAAAATTTCTAGATATAAGTGCTTTATCCCCGACATGATTTTTCAACTTTACGATGGTGCGAAAGTGATACACATTCTGTAGAAACCCTACTTTGAATATCTATACCAACCATTCTGTTTTTCACTTTCAGTGCAATATTCAATAAATTACATGAGATATTCAACACTTTATTATAAAATAGCTTTGTATTAGATGATTTTACTCAATTATAGGCTAACATAAGTGTTCCAAGCCCATTTAAGGTAGGCTAGGCTAAGCTATGATGTTCAGTAGGTTAAAGTTTTCTTTATTGGGCAGCCCCCTGAGCCAGAATAGGTTCAGAGAGACTCCCTAAATGCATTTTTGACTTACGATATTTTCATCTTAACGATGAGTTTATCAGGACATAACCCCGTTGTAAGTTGAGGAGCATCTGTATGTGATTTATATACAGGCATATATTTTGTCCCAATCTGTGGGTTTTCATTTCTTTTTTTTTTTCCTTTTTTGTTCTAGAATACCAGAAAAGGGTTTTCATTTCTTAATGTTATCTTTTGAAGAGAAGAGTTTTTAATTTTGATGAGGTATAATTTATCAATTTCTTTTTACAGATTGTGCTTTGGATATTATAGCTAAGATTTGCCTAACCTAAGAACACAAAGATTTTTTTCTTTGTTTTCTTCTAGAAGTTTTAGCTGTTATAGTAGGTCTGTTTTCCATTTTGAGTTACTTTTTGTTTATAGTGTGAAGTTACTTATCTTTTTGTGAGGATTAGGAATGATAATTGTGAAGACTTAGATTGTGACACTTGTAGAGTCAGTTGGAGGACGTTAAATGTAATGACCTATCTCTGGACTGTCCGTTCTGTTTTATTAATATACATTTCTGTCCTCATGACGATACCACATGGTCTTGATTAGTGTAGTTTAATACCACTTTTTAAAATGGAGACGTGTACATTCCACCTTTGTTCTTCTTTTTCAGAATTGTTTTGGCTATTCTAGATGTCTTGCATTTCCATATACATTTTCAGATTAGCTTATTAATTTCTGGACAAAAGAATCTTCTGGAATTTTGATAGAATCGTGTTGAATCTTATATATCAATTAAGGTAGAATTGTTAATGTTGTTAACCTTCTAATCTGTGGTTATGGAACGTTTTCTCCATTTATTTCTCCATGATGTTTCTTAGTTTTTAATAGTTTTTAGTGTACAAATCTTGCACTTCTTTTTAAAAATTTATTTATTTATTATATTTTGAGTGGAATTTTAAAAATCTTTCACATTGTACTGTAGTATAAAACTACAATTCAGTTTTGTGTACTGATCTTGTAACCTGCAAACTTGATACACTTACTATTTCCACTGGTTTTTCGTTCTTTGCATTTAGTATTTTCTACATACAGAATCACGTCTTCTACATGTAAAAGCTTGCTTTTCCATTGTGAATGCTTTTTATTTCTTCTTGCCTTATTGTACTGGCTAGAACCTCCATGTTGAATAGAATTGGTGGGAGCAGGATGTTAGGTATAGATTTTTTTGTAGATATCCTTTATCGGGTTGAGGAAGTTTTCCTCTATTCCTAGTTTTTGAGAGTTTTGATAATGAATGGGTCTTGGGTTTTGTCAAATGCTCTTTTTCCTGTGTCTCTTGAGATGACCATGTGGTTTTGTCCTTTATTCTACCAATAAGGTGTATCACATTAGTTGCTCTTTTAGACATTAGGCCAACCCTTCATTCCTAGCATAAATCTGACTTGTTCATAATGTTTAATCCTTTTTATGTGTTACTGGATTCAGTTTGCTAATATTTTGTTAAAAATTTTTGCATATATGTTTTTGAGGGATTTTAGTCTCTAGTTATTTCCATATTTAAAAATTTTTTTTGTGGTGTGTGCCTGGCTTTGGTATTGGGATGATAGAATGAATTGTAGAGTGTTCCCTCCTCCTCTGTTTTCTGAAAGAGTTTATGTAAGTTTGGAGTTAACTTCTTTAACTATTTGATAGAATTTACTGGTGTGGCTACGTGGCTTATGGGCCTTCATTTTTCTTTGTGGGAAAATTTTTAATGACTAATTCAGTTTCTAGTTATAAGTCTGTTTAAGTTTTCTGTTTCTTCTCGACTCAGTTTTGTTAATTTGTATCTTCCTAGGAGTTTATCCATTTCATATAACTTGTCTAATTTGTTGACATAAAGTTGTAGTAGTCCCTCATAATCCTTTTAATTTTTGAAGAAGTGTAGTTTTAATTTATTTTAATGTGTTAAGTAAATTAAATGAGCCTCTTGAAATTGTCTCCCAGGTATTCAAAAAATTACCTGTGATAATCCTACTGTTTTCCAGTCACTTTGTACATTTCGTGTGTGGGATGTCATACCCAGCTTTGAGATAGTTCAATTTATATTTTTCCTTTTAATCCTCATATTAGTTTTAATTCTTCATTTATTTTATTTTATGTTCTTGGAGTATTTGCTTAATAGCATAGCAGTATGTCAAAATACAATTTACCTTAGTTTTATCAGACTGTAGACTTTAATAATGGTTTTAGATCTCTACTCCAAAAGATTATTTTCTCTATTTCCCTGAAGATGATTGTTTCGGGCATTACCAGATGTTAGTAAGGCTGATGTTGATCTACCTAGCAATACTGATGAAATGCTTGGCTATTTATGAGTTCAGAAGTGGACTGTTGAGGCTGTTATGTCTGTTGGCAGTGCTGGCATGTGCTTGTGCTGTCTCTGACCTTCCATCGTATCAGAGAGCGTATGCTTTTGAGTAGTTCTAGATAATGTTAGTCTTTTGGGGTTTGTTAGTCTGGGACTTGATTGGCTTCAGCAGAGCAGTGCCACCGGTGTCTCAAGACAGACTGTGAGGCAGTGATTAAGCTTCCAGGTCTGGCCTCAGTTAATTAATGGCCTTCTTTAATTAACTTCACCTACTGAGCTTCAGTTTGTGCACAAAAATAAGCTAGTTTTTTCAAGTGCTTTGTTGGCTTCCTAGTGGCAAGATAAAGCACATTTTTCTTAAGCCTCATGAAATAAATTTCCTTCATTTTTTATTTCAAAAGTAACTTTATCCTAATTTCCCATTCTGGATTTCTGTTACAGATCCTTTAGTGAAACAAACATGGTTGAATTAAGATTTATATATGAGAAACTTTTATCTATAGAGTTAGGTGGAATTATGAGTGACAAATTTCCAAATTCATTAATAAAATTTGTGTCTTCAAGTTCTGTTAGTATTAAAGTTGAGTCACTTTTATTGATTTTCTTGTCTGGGCTACCGTCTTGTTTACTATCATTATAATCCATTAACTTTTTAATCTCTGAAGTGAATATTGTTGATGGAAGTCATATAATGAACTTTTATCTTGGAGCAGTGATAGCTGTAATCATACTGCTACTCATTATTCTTTTACTTCTGAATTTTATTTTCCCAAGTAATGCAGCTTATTAAAAGATAGTTTAATTTTTTTGTATAACATTTTATAAGAATAACTTATTTACTTATATTAATTGCATTATGTACTGAAATATTTTATAAACTCTAGATTTAATGTGAGAATTGGAAACCTGGCTGTTATCTAGTGTAGATGCATGGAATTGATATCAGTTTGGTTTTCACCTTTTTGTTTTCCTTTCTCTCTTATTCAAGAGCTCTAGTGATTGATAAGTTTTGTCTTTCCTTTTAGGAGAGATTCTTTTTTTTTTTTTTTTTACAGTTTCTTTTTTTCCCATTCAATTCCTTGTAAAAGAAATTTTAGTTACAAAAATGTTTTTTTCCTCGGTGGAACTAAGTAACACTATACTGTTTCATCCCTAGGTTTGAATTCTGGGAAGATTTTGAAGAAGACCACGGCAAAGGGAGAGAGAATGGCTACCAGAGTCTTCATAAGGTGCTAGAGCCTTTCCTTCTCCGGAGAGTCAAAAAAGATGTGGAGAAATCCCTTCCTGCCAAAGTGGAACAGATTCTCAGGGTAGAAATGTCAGCCCTTCAGAAACAGTATTATAAGTAAGTTCTTGTTTGGGTTAGGCCTAAAGGGATTGAGATCAGTACCATGAAGCCATAAGATAGATAATTGATAAATAAACTGTGTGCTTTTTTGAATGAATCCTAAAGACAGATTTAAGTAGCAATATATTTATAGTCAGAAAAGGGGAGGTTTATTATTCTTTCTTTTTTATTTGGGTGAGTGAGAATTTGCAGAGAACGTTTCATTATGTTTGTGGTCTGAAGTATACATTAATTATTTGTGCTAATCCCCCTACCAGTAAACAGGCATATTTTACTTATTCATATATATTTCGTCCCTGCTTTCATTCAATAATTTACTAAGCTTCTGCAATGTGCCAGGCATCCTGCTAGATACTGGGAATGTGAAGATGAATAAATCTCACTGCTAGAAGACTTGTGTGGTAGGGAAGACAGATTACAGACAAATAATTTATTAAAGCATAATGTTGTTTAATAACAGAGGCATATACAGAGGCCTGTGTAAGTTAAGAAGAAGCGCTCACCTCTGTGTCGCAGGTTGCATACTCTTTCCTTTCTAACATTCCAGTTGGCATGGGGAAGTTATGTACTTGGCTTGGGTTATACTATGTTAAAGCCAAAATAATGGATTTGGGACAGAGCATGATATATAATGTGCTTGTCATGGGCTTTAATTTTGATGATTTAAAGTTGGATCTGGCATAAGAACTTAATGCCATGAAATTTAGTTTTTTTAAGTTAGAGATCTGATAATCTTTCTCATTATCAATTTATGGCCAGTATTAGTTCATCTATATAGTTTCTTGCCCCCCTACCCCCTTCCTGTCATTTTCAAACGTATAGGTACATATCATAAATGTTTAAATATATATCTCTAAAAGATAAGAGCTTTTTTTGTTTTGTTAAGGATAATTTCAATACTATGATCTTGTCTAAAAAACCCAATAATTCCTCAACAGTTTTATAATGTCCAGTGTTTACATTTTCCTGGTTGTCATATCCATATACGTGAATACATACTTTTTTCCCCTCGGCCTCATAAATTTTTTGAATGAAGAAACTGAATTTATGTTCTGTAGACTTATCTCACAGCCTAGATTTTGCTGATTCCAGCTCCATGGCGTCACTTAACATTTTGCTCTGAACTTTGTGTTTTCTGTATACTCATAGATAAGTGTAGAGGCTTAATTATTAAGGTTCAGATTCAGTGTGACTATTTCATAGAATGCAAAGGTATATTCTTTTAGAGGAAGACTTTCTTTCTTTTTATGTTAGCAGCTAATGATGAACATTACCTAGACCCATTAATTCAGTAGGGACTACAAAACTAGCACTGTTATTCTAAGACTGTTGTGTGTGTAGAATGAATTAGGTTGGTGTAGTTAAGAAGTAGGATGGGTATAAGATCAACAAGATCAAATAAAAGCTCTGTAGTACTGTTTAACTAGAAAGAATTCATGGTGTATTTTTATTTTTAAAAACAAATTTTCTAATTTTTAGATTTGGAATACTCAACCTGTGTGTACATACATACACACTCACTTAAGTATGTATAAGTAAAGTATATATAAATAAATATATATGTAAAGTGTGTATATATACATATATATGTATGTATGTGCATTTATTTATTTCTATATGGGGAGGGGTAGAGAGAGAGAATTGTTTCCTTTTAGTATTACTGTGTTCAGTGAGGTTGAAATACCCAGTGGAATCATTAATGTATCCAATTTTGACTGGAGATGTGAAGGATCATGGTTAGGTGGCAGGAGATGCAAAATAAAATATCCCTCTCTGCTTTTTTAACTTTCTTAGATTTTTTTTTCAATAATATTACTTTTTCTCATAATCTGGTGCCCATAACTTGGTTTCTTAATATTTTAATAGTATCATTATCATTTTAATTTGTAGGTGGATTCTGACCAGGAATTACAAGGCTCTTGCCAAAGGAACAAGAGGCAGCACATCTGGTTTCCTTAATATTGTGATGGAACTGAAAAAATGCTGCAACCACTGCTATCTGATTAAACCCCCTGAAGAAAATGAAAGGGAAAATGGACAGGAGATTCTTCTGGTGCGTAGTTCCTCTTGTTCATAATTACTCTCTCAAAAACAGTTTAGTTTCTTCAGGTGCTTTTCATCAAAATGCTCCTATTTATCCTTGATAACCCTTTAAGGAGCATCAAAAGAAGCTTTAAAATAGGTGATAAAAGTTAAATAACTAGGAAAAGTCTGGAAAGTATCACAGATACTAGGGGAAAATATTTCAGGAATTGCTGGTCAGCCAGATTGCCGATGGCTTCAAAGGGCTTAAAGATGGTTTTTAAAATATGAATTCTTAGCAGTTAAGGGCAGATTGAAGTATGTGTTTCAGTGTAATGATTGGAATGTCTTAAATCTTCAGTCCCTGATCAGGAGCAGTGGGAAGTTGATTCTGTTAGACAAACTGTTGACAAGACTTCGAGAAAGGGGGAACAGAGTCCTTATCTTCTCTCAGATGGTGAGAATGTTGGATATTCTGGCCGAGTACCTGACTATTAAACATTATCCTTTCCAGGTAAAGTGGTTCAGTAATTGGGGAGGTATCTCTTTCCCTCTCCCTCTCCTTCCCCTGCCCCTGAGTTGTATGTCTTGCTTGTTTAAGTAGAAAATGAGAATTTTCTTGCTTGAAAAAAATTGAATTGAAGGTTTCAGGAGGGTCTTGATTTTCACTTCCCAGCCTTTAGTAAACTTAATGAAAACGGTCATGTGAAGATCATTCTTTTCTTGAAGGGGGGTTGGTGGGGAGGATTAGAGAAAGGAAAATTGGGCGAGAGAGAAATATGTTAGATAGTGTCTTACATCTCTAAGTCTTTGGTAAAAGTAGAGAGGGAAAAAGTGTGAACCTGATTCCAGAAGCCCAAATCCTAGAAAGAAAGAAAAAGAGAGGTGGCAGTATTGTATATTCACTCCAAAAGACATTGACCCTGGCTGTGAGGCTGGGAATGCAGCAGAAGAGTGGTACTTGAAACCTTGTGGTCCCTGAAGCAAGTGGTGATGGCTCCCCTCTTTTCTGTGGAGATGTTACTACTGGCCTTCATCATCACTCAGTTATCTCCTATGGGGAAAAAGTTTCTTCATTGTAATAATATTTTTCTGGGTGTTTAGTCTATTGAAAACTTATCTCTGATCTACTTATAGACATGTAGACATGTGTGCAGTTTACCTTGACTTTTGGTGTAATAGTCTTACAGTGCTTTGATTTTTAAGCTTTATTTTTAAAAATTATTATTTTTTTTAACTTTGAATGGATGGACTGTTCTACCAACTCTCATAACTTCAGTGGTATTAAAGAAACTTGAAGTCAGTGATTATCTCCTAAGAAGGCCCAGCTTTAAGACTCACTAGCAGATTTGTCTTTGAAAATACTCTGAAAAGCATTATTATATCCCTAATATCTTGGGTGGTCTTTTAGCAGCTGTCTTAGAAATATAGCTTAATACTTTGGTTATTATCAAGAAGCAGCACACTGCAAAAAGATAATTCTCTCTCAGTGTATCTGATCCCTGTGAGCTTTCATTTCTAGGTAATCACATGATATTAGTTAAATCAAGAATGCATCATTCTTCTCTCTAGGGAATAACTAAGCTGGGGTTCTTCAGGTCTGTTGTACCTAATCAGTGACTTATAGGCAATTATCTTAATGTCCTCTATTAATGGGAGTATTAAAGGGAGGGCATTAGGTTTTTTGATTTCAAATATAGGTTTTGAACCTGCCATTTAAACATCTTTGGTTCAAGGCTCTGAGAATTGTAGTCAGTGAGAAAGAAAGAAAGGGGCTTTCCCGTGTGTGAGATAACTTGAGTTGAGTTTGTTGGACAGAGCTCTGGGGGAAATGTAGGTCCTTCCATGGACTCTGCTCCCAGCCAGTCACCTCTTTGGTCAGTTTTGCCTTCTGTAAAATGAAGTAATTTGTTCATCTTAAATGGTAATTGTTAGAGTGTGAAATGTGAAAATGATTTTAGAGAGTGAGAAGTGCTTTATAAAATATACAGCATATAGGTAGTAATTCTTCAGCATTTGTTTTATGTATTATATAGTTTCTCCATGGTGACATTGTTTTGTACCTAGAACTGACATACGTGCTCTAATAAAAGAATTGTGTGCGCTGGTTAATGCCAGGGGCTCTCTTGAATTGACATTGTAGTTTGGCTGCTTGAATACTTTTCTCTGATTTCAGAGCGTAATTTTTTGGAAAAGCTGGGGTATATGGTTAATTAATACTAACATTTTCAACATTTAAACAATATTTTTCAAACAAAATTATGTAATCATTTTTTTGGTTTGTATAGCACTTAATAATAGTGGTATTTTTAGCCACGTTAGCTAAGAAGCATCATTTTTCTCCAGGAACTAATTATTAGTTGGCCAGTGGTACTATTTCCTAATCTCTTCAGTACCTCCAGATATAGAAGTAAACCAAGCCTCTAAGAACAGGTTGGGTTTTCATCTTACTCCTTATAGGTCCTGGTGGACATTCTGATCCTAAAGTGCCCTTTGAATCACAAGCTTCTGACCTTAAGTCTGTAACTGGAGAGCTTGGGTCAAGTAGGGTATATTTCTTAAGCACAGCCCCTTCATAGCACTTTGCCAGTGCATTCCAGTTATTTTTACTCAGTGGGTGTTCAGGTGATAAAGATTGCAAGTCTGGTGTTCTATTTTGAGTGTAGCTGATCTCCCTACCTTATGATTTTCTTGTGGTTTCTTCTTACAGCGTCTGGATGGTTCCATCAAGGGAGAAATCCGAAAACAGGCACTGGACCACTTCAATGCAGATGGGTCTGAGGTATACTATGCATGGCCTTGTCATTTGGGGAGCTTGGGTTCTGCATCAAGGGGAAAGTCTTTCCAGCTTAATGTCTTCTGTTTCAGAAACAATTTGCAGGCAATTCTCCTGCCTTAAGAAGAGAATGAGAAACTCCTAATATAAAAGATGTCTGTTTTGTCGTTTGTCGCCAGAGAAGCATTATGTATGCTTGTTTATCTCCCCTGCTTTGAATTAATAACTGAGGAGTTCTCCAGTGTCTTCCAGATACCAAATTTCTGGGTCTGGAAGAGCAGTAAGGCGAGAGTAGGGGGAGGCTTGGCTATTAGGATTAATTTTGACATATATGTTGTATCAGAAGGTTCTGATCTGTACTGTTTTGGTGAGTAAGGCTTGAAAAGAATGTTTGCCATGTCTTAAGTTTGTTGAACTCCTGATGTGATATGACTTAATGTTCTTGCTCTGGCTAACAGCAACATGTTTAAATCAGTAAGCGTCCATTGTAAAGTGTTTTGGGGGCATATATAGAAGAGCTACTTAGGACAAATTTAGAAACTTTGATAACTAGTTTGTGCCTATCAAATTATCAAATGCTATGGGATTTGAGAGAAGTAGAGGAGAACTTCAGTGTAAATAAGACTATAATAATGTGTAGAGGTGAACGAAGCAGTGGAGAAGTAGAATTAGAAGTGTTTTGGAGAGAGTGTTAATTTCTGGAGGCTGGGCCACTAGTTTTTTTTTTTTTTTTTTTTTTTTTTTTTATAGGTGGAATAGACTTACCTTTCTGCTTTCTGAAGAGCTTTAAAGATTCTTAATGCCTGTTAGTACAGAATGCTATGCTTTCTGTCTCTGGATTCGTGGAAGTCCTAATTAGACAAGTATCCTGGCTATTTCTGTAGCCTAAAATTTTACTTCTACTTGAGGGGCTTTGGGCATTAATCTATTTAGAACCAATGCTCTGAATTGTTAAGGATAAGAGGAATTGAATTACTAAAGACATTGGTCATGATCTAATTCCCAGCATGTCTTTCCGTGTTCCTGTTTCCTCAATTATAAAATCGTGATGATTCCAATACGTCGTAATATTGCCGTGAGGTTTAAATTTGGTAATCAATATAAAGAGCTGATCACATTGTTTAGCACATAGAAAGCACTAAATAATATTAGCTATTTTTATTGTATAGTATTTATTGAAATTAGTTTTGTGTTCCCTACTCTTAGTTTAAAAAATAGTGAGTTGAATGTTTCATATTGCCCTTTCTCAGGAAAAAAAAAAGTTACCTTTTGCATAACTCTCGTCTCCCCTATGGCCATATTTAGAACACAAGTTTTCTACTATTTTCTGTAGCGTTTTAAAAATTAAGTATTTATTATTGGGGGAAAAATATTATGTGCCCATTTAGAAAATTTGGAGGGTGGTGAAGAGTACAAAGAAGAAAAACTGTACAAAACCCTCATCCTGACACAATTTGCTATTCACATCCTTTGGTTATATTTCCATTCATACTGGCTGGAAACATATATTACTTTATATGTTTACCTAATTGGGATCATGCTGCGTATATGGTTTTGTTTTCATCTTTTATTCAGAATTATACTTTGAGAATTTCCCCATGTCATTAAAAAGATTTTTCAAAATTTTAACTTCTAATATTTCATCATGCTTTTACCATTATTTATTTAACCATTTTATTATTGGTAGATGTTTAGATAAGAGGGTATGAGCATTTTAAAAAGATTTTTGATACACTTTGCTAAATTACTTTTCTAAAACAATTTATATTCATACTCTTATGTATGAATATTCTCCTTTTTACCTCACCCTTTAGCAGCCTGTTTCATAATTTTTTAACTTTTGTCAACTTGATAATAGTTGCAAACAACTTATTATAATTCATATTACCCTTGATAAAGAGTGACATAGAAAATTGTTGATATGATTATTCAGACCCCAGATTTCATTTGTTTTAGGTGTCTCATCCTTAACTGTCCACTATTTATCTTTAGGCTTCTCTTCGTAGTGTGCTGGTGCTTGATATTTCTCCCAAGGATCTCAGATTATGTGCCTAGACACAACCTGTTGATCAGTTTTTTATTGAAATTGTTTAAAGTTCTTGTGAGACAGCTGTCTCCAATTTTATTTCTGTGGCATAATGCTGTTGAATGTGGCTGTTAGAACATGGAGACCTTTTCATGCATCTGCACACTAAATACACCCATTTACCAAGATACAGCCCAAAGCTGCCACTTTTTGAGTGCCACTTCTTTGCCAGATAGGTGTCAGCTTTTGACATATGTGATCAAATTCCCTGAAAATAGCAATATTTTTGCTTTTGTTGTCTGGCTTATATAGTTTATTCCTTTGCTCCTGCCTCCATATGTTTCTGAGCACCCAGATGCAGGCAGGTGTGCTGTGCTTGCCCAGTGTCTGTTATCATTGCTGTGGAACCTGGAAGATGTCAGTGCTGGGTCATTCTACATATCACTCTTCAGCCAAACCTGTTTTTCTTTTTGCATGTTTTGTGGTGATTGAGGATTCTGTTTCTTAGCAGTTCCAGTATGTGATCTGTTTAGTGCAGTGTTTCTATATTCCTCACCTGCCTAACAAATGAATGGACATTTACATAATAACAGTATCTTTGTTTATACTAGCTGCCTTCTATGGCATAATCTATCTTTCTCCAGAAAATAATTGTCTAGGTAACTTGCTAGAATGAATGGTCCCCATTATAATTAAATTTGTTTTTTTTTTTTCCCTAACTTCTTGTACCTTATATTTAGCTTTAATATTTAGAATACACTAATTCCCTCCTTCCCGTTCTATTAACTTCTCTTTCTTCACTCACTGAGTCTTCCTATCAATAAAATTCAATGACAATTCATCCTGCATATCGACTTCTTTAGCCTCCATAAAGTTTGTCCATCATATCTCACTTTTTCTTGCAGGTTTCCAGGTATAAGGGCTTATTGATGGAGTTTGAAAGCTATCAAAGGACTATCATAGGTATAGATTGTTTACAGACTTCGTTTCCTGCTGGCGACAAGGGTGTGGCTAGGAATCAATTCTCTGACCAGTCTGGCATCTGACTCGCAGGAACCCAGAGACTTGCAGGCACAAGCCCAGCCATAGAATTGGTCAGAAGAAGCAGGTCAGTGGAGAGAGGCTAAGGGGTGGGGGAGGTTTAATTAAGGAGGTTTAATTCAGCCCTTTCAGGATGTTTGGAAAATGCTTTTTTGTCCTGTTTTGCTTTTATTTCCTAGTTTATTTCAGGAGATGTACTTGGGCAAGAGATTATGGAACTTTCCAATCATCTTTAAAGAACTTTTACCCTGCTTTTGAAGGTACCCAAGAGATTTACGGTATTGTGTACCCTGAGAGCATTTTTGATTTTAATAGGAAACTTGTTACTATTCTACACTATTTAAGTGTTGTTTTATTATTGGCTGAAGATTCTGTTTTTGTGAAACTTTCCATCAGTGAAACTGGTTATTTTTTAGCAAACAAAATTTTTATCATTAGAACAGGCCATACTAACAGAACTGTAAAGGCAGTTTTGTTTAAGAATGTAACCTGCTGCAGATACTAAAAATATTGCATCTACTTAAGCTGCCCACTTGGATGGATAGCTTATAGTCATTTGTGGTAGTAGACGACAAACTTTTTGTTTTCACTTCTTGGTTTTTGACAGAGGTAACCTTTTTCTTTTCTTTTTTTTTGGATCAGGCATAAGCATAAGATTTTCTTTTCCTACAGGTAAATATTTACCGCTTAGTTACAAAGGGGACTGTGGAGGAGGAGATCATTGAACGGGCTAAAAAGAAAATGGTATTGGACCATCTGGTGATTCAGCGCATGGACACCACTGGCCGGACGGTCCTGGAAAATAACTCGGGAAGGTCCAAGTAAGTGCCAGAAAGATTGGGGAGGTAGGCAGAACCAAATTGATTTTACATCAGCATTCGATATAATTCATTTTTCTCATAGGATTATCTACCACAGACATTAATCCATTCCTTACCTGGAAGAGGCCAGGCTGTGACCACAAGAAGGATGGCATTTTTATTTTAGTTTGATTTCTCTGTTTCTTCTTTTTTTGCCCATCAGCCCTCTGCTTATGAGCTCTCCCTTTTTCTTGCTTTCTCCCTTGCCTTTGGCTCTACATGTGACATGACACAGCTGTAGCAGTGGACTTAACGTGTGTTGGGTGTTAGCCCAGCAGTGTCATCGCCTGTGACTTTTCAGCAGTGAGAATTCACCAGGCTGAATTGGCAGCGTTTTTTTTTACTATTGGTAAAAATGTATGTGTGGAGATTGTTGTGATTTTTTTTCTACTGAAAACAGAAGGGCAAAAAAGGAAAGTAGTGAAGTTTCATTTGGCTTTAGGAAGAAGCACAACTGTTTCTATGGAGTTTCCATTTTGGTCAGATTATTGAATGTCTTCTGTGGCAGTGCTGCAGCTCTGTTAAAGGTAAATTCAAATTAGCCCTTCCTAAATAGCATGTTTTCAGGTAATTTTCCATTTAAGAGGAACCTAGATGAAAAAAGCTTGGCTTTTTTATTTTGGGCCAGAGGTGAGAAGGTTGAATATTTTTGGTGAATGACAACTTTCTGAATCAAAGAGCAGGGAGAAGAACTTGATTCTTTCATGTTGTTAATCATCTTTCTTGCTTAACCATGTGATGGGTGAACCAGCAGGACCATAGTTGATTTTCTAGTGTTCTACTGGGTTAGGGTTACCACCACAGACTCATCCTGTGAATAAAAAATGAAATATTTGAGAAACCATTTTTCTTGAAGCAGAATTTGTATTTTTACCGGTTATTTTACCCCTTTCTGAAAGATAGTTATTCTGAAGTAGAACTTCTTAGAGATTATTTGACATACCTAAGAGATTACAACTACACTTTACTTCTACAGCTCAAATCCTTTTAATAAAGAAGAGCTGACAGCTATTTTGAAATTTGGAGCAGAGGATCTCTTCAAAGAACTTGAAGGCGAGGAGTCAGAACCTCAGGTAATTAACAGTGAGAAAACAGAAAATTTTTTAAGAAGTATTATCTGTGAGAGTCTAAATTTTTCTCGAAGAAGATTCTGAGTCTGTGTTAGAGGCTTTTATGAAGAAAAAGTAATTACTTGAAGGACACAGTTTCTTTTTTTCTTAAGCTCAAAGCTCTTGCTAAATTGAATAGGAAAGAACAAAAAAAGAATTTGAGGATTCTGTCTTTGGGTCCATCCATTCCCCCCCCCACTTAATTTTAATGTTATTTCTTGTAATTTCTGAAGTTTCACCTTCTTATTTGTGTAAATAATAGTTTGAAACATTAGACTATAAAAGCAAATGGAATTTTAGAAAGGAAAGTTTGTTTGCACCAAACATTTTCAGTAAAAGCTGATCACTATTGCCTTCTTACCATATTTGTATTGCTTTTATTCTTTCAGGAAATGGATATAGATGAAATTTTGCGCTTGGCTGAAACCAGAGAGAATGAAGTGTCAACAAGTGCAACAGATGAGCTTCTGTCACAGTTTAAGGTATGCAGATCTTTGTGGGAGAGAGTTCTCAGCATTGATTCATTAACTAATGATCACTAATGTCTGCGAGCACTTGCTTTGTGCTAGGCACTCTGCTTTTCCCTTTACCTGAATTGGCACATATCCTCAGTATCATTCTCTGAGTTTTAAGTATGTTGTGAAAGTAGATTCTCCAGTCCTCCCAATGAAGGTAATCGTTGAAGTGGGCTATCCTGTGCAGAGGAAAAGAAGTCAGTGAAGAGGGCTGAGAACATGTGGGCTAGGTGGAGAACCAGGACTGTGGAGGGCTGTGGGAGACATTCACAGAGTCAGTTGCCCAAAAGAGGTCGAAGGTGTGAAAACTGTTGGTGACAATTAGAAGGTTCTTAATGACTTGGTGAGGTTTTTTTGGTAAAGGGAGAGAAAGGGGTGGTCACTGGTGTCTGAAAGAACAGCACATTCTGTTCTGAGACGAGACGAGATGATGAGATGAGGACTGAACGCAGAAGCTGGGCACCAGGAGGATGGGCGGTGGTATCACTCAACATAGATGTCATTAAAAAGCTTAGTGAAAGAGTACAGGAGAGGGGAGTTACGTGATCAGAAGGGTCAAGCAAGGCAAGGTTTTTGAATGATGTTGCCATGTTTCTAGGTTGAGGAGAGAACTTGAGAATAGGGAGCTATTGAAGGTTCTAAGGAAAGGAGATGATTTGATGGCATGTTGCCCCAGAGGAGACTGGAAGAGATACAGTCAAAAGCACAGATGGAGGATTTGGCCCTGGAAAGAAAAAGGACCAAGTACACTTTAGGGAGAGGAGGAGAGAGTTATGGGAGTTTAATTTATGACCTTACTTTCTAGTAAAGTAAGTGAGGTGTTTGCTGAGAAGTGGAAAAGATGGAGCAGGGAGTTGTGCGGAGGAACTTGATACGGAGTCACCTGAGTTGAGATGATACGGCTTTGCTGTGGAGGCAGTCAGCAGGGTCATACGACTTTTTCCAGCAGTACTTGAGGTCAGAGAAATTGGATCAGTTGGCAATCCCAAGGTGGGAGATTGGCTTGGGAGGCACAGGAAAGTCATAATGGCAAAGGTTTCCAAGATTGATGTGAGAACATGGGTGAAAGGATTGACCATGGGTTGGTTCCATGCAGGTAAGAGAAGCAAGAGAGACCTGGTGATTACAGTGATGGTTAGGATTGAGGGGAAATTGGGTGAATTGCTTGGGTGGAAGCAATATTGTGTGATGAGTTGCAAAGCTGGCCATAGGTAGAAGTTGTTTCAGTGGAAGAACAAGGAAAGTGTTGAGTGGGTCAAAGAGCTCTAGGATCAGAGTTAATGTGTCTCAGGATACAGAGGATGGGGTGGAAAAGGATGAACGTGAATTATTAGTGTTTGTTATAGTCAGTTTGGACTGCTACAACAAAGTACCGTAGACCCGATGGTTTATAAACAACAAAAATTTATTTCTTGCAGTTCTGGAGGCTTGATTTCTAAGATCAGGGTGCCATCGTGGTTGAGTTCTGGTGAGGGCTTTTCTTTGGGTTGCAAACTGCTGACTTCTTGTATCCTCACATGGTAGAGAGCAAAGCTAGAGAGCTCTCTGCGGGGTCCCTTTTATAAGGGCACTAATCCCATCATGAGGGCTCTACCCTCATGACCTAATTACCTCCCAAAGTCATCACTACCTCCTAGTACGTTACATTGGGAGTTAGAATTTCATCATGTGAATTTTGAGGGAACACAAACATTCACGTCATTGCACTCTTTCAAATGGATTCCATCCCTATGACTACTACTCCCTTCTTAAACATGTAATCTTCATTATGGTGTCTTGGTCAGAATATTATATGATTATTTAAGTCTAGAAATTTCTAGATATTATAGGTTATTCAAAAGTGGTCATCACATTACTCGTTGCTTTTACCTTCCTAAAGCCTTTTTGGCCATTATGTTTCAACACCTGGTCAAATGATAGGATTTAACAGTAGGAGTTAGCTTATCTCAGGGGCTCACTGTTTGTAGAATGCTTCAACTAAATCAACATTACTTTTCCCCGATAATTCTTTTTTCTTTTTAACCCTCATTTAACGTGTTGGGAACACAGCAAACACTTTTTGGGATATAAGATTACCATTTTCTTCAGAAATAACCAACACTTGTATAAATCTTACGGTGTTTCAAACACCGTTTTAATTGCTTTATATATATTGACTCCTTTAAAATACTTATAATAAGCCTATGATGAAGTATTATCTTCATTTACAGATCAGGAAACAGTCACACAGAGGTTAAGTAAATTTCCTAAAATCACACATAAGTGGAGTTGTGATTACATCCTAGGCAGGTGGTCTGGCCTTTAGCCCTTAATCACTATGCCATCTTTGGAAAAGTTAAAATTCCCAGCTACATGAACCAACAACATATGTGCATATTTACATCAATTTTTATCATTTTCATCTAGTTGTTTTAAAAGTCAGATCTAAAGTAGTTACACACAGTCCTTAATTTGAGAGATGGGTCAGATTTTTCATTTTTGAACAATCTCAAAAATTATACCTCTTGTGTTGGAATTTTAAAAAATCTAGTCGTAAAGATCTTGATATCCTTTTGGAAGTTAAAGAGTTAATTTTGTCTAAAAGTTATAAAGTTCTGACTTGACTTCACTGTCAGCTCCAAATGACTTTGAGGAATGGAACCTCTGAAAGCTCTTTTGTACTTCATTAAAGTCTCAAAGGCTAGGAGGGAAAGAATAATGAGAATGTGGAGCCCAGGCTGGGGCCTGCCTGCCACTGCCAGAGGCTTTCCAGAGCTGGTGGATGTTTGTTTAGCCATAGTTTGGTTCTTTGAAATGCCTGTACGTAGATGGTTTTCCTTCTGGGATACGCACAGTTTTAGTACAAATATGTATCAGATGTGAAATAATATTTGATTTAAAATAAATAGATTCTTCCAAGTTTAAATTTTTTCCATTTTATGTTTTCATTTTAATTCCTAAGGCTAAAGTGCACATTTGAGCATCTGAAATCATTACATATCTTTAACTTTTATATTTTTGACAAAAATGATTAAGGTAATTAGTTTAGATGATAATGACTGCTTTGAGTTATACATTGTTTGAAATGAACTCTGTTCGGTAGCAATTCATAGAACTGTTAAGTTCATCATGGATTATCAGTAGGTTTTCAGTATTTTATAATCTAAAATCTAAATTTTCCAGTTAGTATTACCTTAGAAAATGTTTATGATTTAATGATAACTTTTTCAATAAAACATACAAAAGTTTATATCTTTGTATCTGTTTCCCTACTTTTCAATAAAATTTCTGATGAACTTGAGGGTTTGGCAAGTTGCTTTGGGTGGGGGTAAAGGAGAGATTAGTAGGCAATTGATTATCTGATTATGTAATATCACAGGAATCCCATTCACAGTGTTTTACTCATATTAAAAACACTGGATAAATTGGTGTTTTAGCAGATGGTGTTTGGAAATGGGGAAATGTCAATCAGACAATGGGTTGTCTGTTTGTTTTAAGGTTGCCAACTTTGCAACAATGGAAGATGAAGAAGAACTAGAAGAGCGTCCTCACAAGGACTGGGATGAGATCATTCCAGAGGAGCAAAGGAAAAAGGTAGAGGAGGAAGAGCGGCAGAAGGAGCTAGAAGAAATTTATATGCTGCCTCGAATTCGGAGTTCCACTAAAAAGGTGATTAAGTGAGATGAAAGATATAAAAGTACTTCTTATGCTGTAGAGACTACAGAAGTGCTCCCTATTCAAGAAAAAGTACTTGCATTGTTGCCCTGACACAGAGGCCTCCAGAGCATCATTATATTGTAGGAAACCTAGTGGAGACATTTGATTTGGTCTTTGTAAATGGGCTGTTTGTGAAATGGCTGAACAGGATCTGAGTTTGACAGAAGTTTGCATTTTTCCTTTGGGATTAGAAACAGTAATCCTAACAAATTGTTTCGGTTCTAATTGCTACTGCCTTCAACTTTCAGAGAGTCAGACCTCTTTTTGTCTTTTTAATTTCTTTTTAATTGATGGGGGTCTCTCTATGTTCCCCAAGCTGGCCTGAAACTCCTGGGCCCAAGCAATCCTTTGGCCTCAGCCTCCCAAGTAGCTGGGATTACAGGCACGTGCCACCACTAACTCCTCTTTTGTCCTTAAATGTTCACAGTACTTGGTATAAATACTTATTAAGGATTATATAACTATAAACAAGAAACATATACCAGCTTCATAGCTTACAAAGGACCATCACTGGCACTAATTTGATTTTTGGAACAATAGCGAAGTTGGCAGAACAAGTTTTATTATGCATTTTGTTGGAAATTAAATAGACTGAAATTTGTCCAAGATCATAGTCAATCAGTATTAGGTAATACTAGCTACCATTTATTGAGCACTTGCAATATGCCCGGCTTAGTTCTAAATGCTTTTATACTTATTGATCCATTTAATCCTCATGAAAACCTTGTGGTACTATTGTCTCTATTTTACAAATGAGACAACAGAGGCACAAAGAGGTAAAGTTACTTGCCCAAGGAAGTAAACATGAACCTGTTTTGTATTGAATATTATTTATATTGAATATTATAGAAATACCCAAATATTTTTAATCCAGTTCACTTATCATTACATTACAATGTCTCTGAAAGTGTGAATATGCTAAGCAGGTTCTTCATTCCATGCCCTCTGCCTCCTTATTTATTAAAGGAAAAGGAAAATTGACTTGTCTGATACGATGGGAAGTTCGGAGTACTTAAGAATTAAGATAGGGTGGTCTCAGTCCTTTCACCACTTGAACCTGGCACTTGCTACAGTGTGACTTTGCCTCAATCCTTTTTCAGGCTCAAACAAATGACAGTGACTCTGATACTGAGTCTAAGAGGCAGGCCCAGAGATCCTCTGCTTCTGAGAGTGAGACAGATGACTCTGATGATGACAAGAAGCCAAAGCGCAGAGGGCGCCCCAGAAGCGTGCGGAAGGACCTTGTGGAGGGATTTACTGACGCGGAGATCCGAAGGTGGGTGGAGGCTCTGCTCTGGCTTGGGCTTGTTTGGAAGAGCATGCACCAGGTCTTGGGTTGATTGGATCCCTGACATTTATGACAGGGTAGGCAGAGGCTAATACCTACAAAAAAAGCAAGAGAAGCAGAGTCATGCCCCAAATCTTTAAAATGATTCTTCCTTCTCCAAGGTTTTCCTCAGTTAAGATCTTTTTTGCTTGTTGCTCATTTCTTTTTGTTTCCTTCCTGTTCAGAACATTTTTACAAAGAAAGTTTAGCCATGGGGAGATAGTTGACATACATATATACACACCTATGTGTCTGTATATAAAAGAAATAATATAAATATCAAAATTAAAAATGGTACAAATCAGGCTGCCCTCACTCCCTTTCCCCTCCCCCCGCCCAAATCCCAATCCCATCAGTGTTAGTACTGATACCAATTTGGTGGTGGTTTGGTTTGGTTTGGTTTGGTTTGGTTTGGTTTATTAGAAGTATACCCAGCATGTTGTTCAACAGCTTGCTTTTTTTCCCAACTTAAAATCAGTTTTAGACATCTTTTTATGTGAGTACTTATTACATTTGTTGATATGTCGTTCACACCCCTTGGCCCTCCAGGAAAAAGGATCTGAAATTGCTGCGTCCAAATTATTTTTTTTCCAGTTTCCATGTTTTTTTTTTAAAAGGCTAAAGAAAATATAAAGTATGAAGATAGTTAGCTTTAAGGCCCAATGTATATTATAGTTATAGTAAATAGTCCTTTAAGGTCGATATATTTGAAACAGTGTGGTCTTTGTTTCCATCTAAATGTTATACCTATTTTCCTCTTTCATTTGTTTAATTTGTTATGGAAAAGTGTAAATATATCTAAATATTGACAGAATAGACTATAACACCACCATCCTCATACTTAATTATCTCAACAATTCTGAATTTGTAGTCAATCTTGTATGTATACCCTACCTCCTCTTGTTCCCTACCGCCATTATTTTGAGAAGAGTGTGTTTTTTGCCGTTGGGTAGAATCTTCTGTTTCGATGTTTGTTACATATATTTGGTTTCATGTTGTTGATGTCTTGCATTTCTTGATTTTTGTCTAGTTCTATCCATTATTGAAAATGGGGTATTTAAGTCTCTGTTATTGTTGTATTGTCTGTCTGTTCCTTAAATTCTGTCAGTTTTCACTTCATTCATGTGTTTTGGGACTTTGTTGTTGGTTGTATATATTTATATAATTGATAGGTCTTCTGGATGGATTGTCCTTTTGATCATTATGAAATGTCTGTCTTTGTCTCTAGTGACAATTTTTGTCTTAAAGTCTGGTTTTTAGTCTGATATTTAGTATAGCCACTCCAGCTCTCTTTTGGGATATTTGAAATAAAAAACATGTTATCTCTTTTCATCTGTTTTTTATTTCAACCTATTTGTGTCTTTGAATCTAACTTGTGTGTTGGATCTTTTTAAAATTTTTTCTGCCAACCTCTTCCTCTTGATTGGAGTCTTTAATCATTTACATTTAATGCAGTTACTAATAAAGTAGGATCTGTCTCTGCATTTTTCTATTTTTTTCTATATGTCATATGTGTTTTTTGTTCCTTTATTTCCCCATTACTGCTTTCTTTTGTGTTAAATAAATATGTTAGTATACCATTGTAATTACCTTGTTGTTTCTTTTACTATTTATTTTCTTAGTAGTTGCCCTGGACATTGTAAGTAACATCTTAACTTAGAACAATTTAGTTTGGATTTATACCATTTAATTTCAATGGTATATAAACACTTCACTCCATTATAGCTCATTCCCCGCCTTGTGTTGTCATCACACAAATTACATCTTTATACATTGTAAGTATGTCAGTACAGTTTTATAATTAATGGTTTATGTAGTTGTCTTTTAAAATCAGATAGGAGAAGAAAAGTTACAACAAAAATGCACATATACTGTCTTTACATTTACTTACACACCCTATGGGTGCTTTTATTTCTTTATGTACATTTTAGTTATTGTTTTAATGTCCTTTCATATGTGCCCAAAGGACATTCTTTTAATATTTTCTTTTAGGGCAGGTCTACTAGCAATGAATTTTCTATTTTTGTTTATCTGGCAATGTGTTAATTTCTTCTACATTTTTAAAGGAAAGTCTTTTTTTTTTTTTCCTGTTTCTCACACTGGGTAATCTCAATTGGCCTATCTTCAAGTTTGCTGATTCTCTCTTCTGCTGGCTCATGTCTGCTGTTGAGCTACTCTAGTGAGTTTTTCATTTCAGTTATTGTACTTTTCCACTCCCAAATTTCTATTTGGCTCTTTTTTTTTTTTAAAAAAAGACAGGGTCTTACTCTGTTGCCCAGACTGGTCTCCAACTCCTGGACTCAAGCAATCCTCCCACCTCAGCCTTCCAGAGTGCTGGGATTACAGGTGTGAGCCACTGCACCTGGCCTCTTTTTTAAAATTTCTGTTTCTCTTGATGTTTTCTAATTGGTGATATATCATTGTCATACTTTCTTTTAATTCTTTAGGCATGGATTCCTTTAGTTATTATACATATTTATAATAGCTGATTAAAGTCTTAAGACGTCTTAGTAAGGCTAAGTTCTGGACTTCCTCAGGGACAGTTTCTATTAATTGCTTTTTTTCATTTGTATGCATCTTACTTTTTTGTGTTGTGTATCCCATAATTTCTTTGTTGAAAACTGGACGTTTTAAGTAATGTGTAATGAGCCAACTCTGGAAATCAGATTTCCCCTGCCAGCCAGAGTTTGTTGTTTTTGCTGCTATTGTTGCTGTTTGCTTGTTTAGTGACTTTCCTGGACTATTTCTTTGAAGTCTGTGTTCTTAGTCATTTGCAGTCTGTATTCCTTTAGCTTGTTGACCAGCTAATGATTGGACAGAGATTTCCTTAAATGCTTGGAACCTATAATTCTACCAGCCTTTGTTGAGGGGCTTGGTGTGTATGTTTGGGCATGTTTCAATGCTCTGGCAGGCAGTTTACAACTCTGCCTCAACCTTCAGTTCCTTCTTGCACAGATCCTCAGCAGAATTGCGAGGTTAGGACCTTCTCACATCTTTCCTGTGCATGCACACAGACCTGCACATGTGTCAGAGAGTACCCTATGGACATCTTTCCCCCCAGTTTTTCCTTTTTAGTTTTTGGTCAATCTTTTTGTTATCATCAATTGGTATTGTTGCCTCAGGCCACTGTTATGGTAAACCACCTTTGCATCTCATTGTTTTTGACTGATGAATTGTGGACAAGGCTGTTCACACAGAGTGAGTTCTGAGTTGGGTCAAATAAAGGCAAGCCTGAGAATGGAGCTCTCAGGGTACTTTTAGCCAGGTCAAATCATTCTCTGGGGATGGAGCTTTTGAGGAGCTCCGAACCTGTTCTTTTCCCTCCAGCGGATGCTGGGCTGCTGGTTGGCACAACTACCGTAGTTGCGAAGGTGTTGGTTTTTAAAGCTGTCGTGGAGCTGGGGAGAAGGGAATGGGATACAGCAAGTTAAAAATTCCAGAAAGCTTGTTGTTCTTATTGAGCTATTTTCTTGAATAAATATGTTTTGGATGGTGCAAGCCTCTGGTTAATTTCCAGAGTTCCAACAAAGTTGATTTTGACAGTTTTTGCCAGTGCTCTTGTGCTTTTATGGAGGAGCAGATTTTCACAAATCCTTAGTCCGCCATTCTGGAAGTGTTTCTCCCCCTCAGTATTCTTTTTCAGTAAATCCCAAACATCACATAATTTAGACATAAAATATCTCAGGCTATATCAAGAAGGAAAAATGTCAAGTTAAGAATAATTTTCAGGTTTACTTTCATATGTAACACTTGCCTAATCCTTGTATCCTTGCTGTTCCTTTAATATTCTTAGCTAATGTCATATTAGCCCCATTTTCGTCTGTCACCACATCTTCTCATTTCCATTTTTTTCCTTAGTATTTTCCTTACACTGTTATATAATCAGATTATCATAGTAATTTGGCATATTACAGTGATGTCCTTGGTGTGTTGTGAAGTCTTGGTTTTTAGTGAAAGTGGTAGTGGTTAGCCTGTAGGAACGGGGAGAAGATGATGACATGAGTTAGTATATAGCATGGTTTAGGACAGAGACTTGTGGAACGCTAGATTGAATTTATTTATTTTACTTTGCCTCATTCCCAAAAATATTTGAGACGGTCCTAAAAATCGTATAGCTGAATCATTGACCAGAAAATAATGAAAACTATTGCAGTATGGAATTGAAAGTAACAGTAGTGGACTGAAGAGGCTGATGAACTATATTGGGACTTTATCACAGTAGAGTTGCAGTTGAATCATTTATTACATGTTGAACTCCACAAACTTGTACCTTCTACAAAGGATATTAGAGCTAAATCACATTTCTCTAATATCTAAACAGTTTTGTGATCAGTCACTGTGAATAAAGTTGATCTTTAATTTGAATAGATCTTTAGCATTCACATTTTAAACTGACTAGTTTCAAAGACATTCAACATTTATTCATTTAGTGGTAGGTGCAAGGTTTGTACCCGGTCTTTTTTGACAATTAACTGTTTTTTTTCTCTCGTATATGTATTACTTTTGTGTGTGTGTGTGTCCCCCATAATTTTTTGTTGAAAATTGGACATTTTAATTAATGTAATGTGCCAGCATCACAGGATATATTGGCATTAACATAACTAAAGTCCCTGTTTTTTAACGTATTTTATTGATCATATTCTCAGGTTCATCAAGGCTTATAAGAAGTTTGGTCTCCCTCTTGAACGGTAAGCTCGATATAATAGTTTTCTTTTTCACTTGTATTATGTAGCAGATTCTTTTTTTGGTAACATTTTCCATTTAGTAGTAATGCTGGGAACATATTTTTACAAACATTTATATATTGGGTATCTGTTCATGCATGTCCCTCCACAGAGGGGTGACAAAGATGGTTAAGACAGACCATCCATATAGAGTTTTTGTTTTGTTTTGTTTTTTGAGACAGGGTATCATTCTGTCGCCCGGGCTAGAGTACAGTGTTTTCATCATGGCTCATTGCAACCTCCATCTCCTGGGCTCAAGTGATCCTCCTACTTCAGCCTCCCAAGTAGCTGGGACTGCAGACACACAGCACCACACCTGGCTAATTTTTGTAGAGATGGGGTCTTGCTGTGTTACTCAGGCTGGTCTCAAACTCCTAGGCTCAAGCAATCCTCCTGCCTCAGCCTCCCAAAATGCTAAGATTACAGGCATGAACCACCACACTGAGCCATATGGAGATTTTATTTTAGTCAAGGAGATGAAGCAAGTATATTCAAAACTATAGTAAAAAGAAATAATTTCCAGAAGAGAGGTTCAGATAACTCCAGTTGAAAAGAGTGTGTGTAGTTATTATTTGCATTCTAGTTCTTAGATTTAATAATGTCAAAGGTAAGAGGCTCTTTGTGATTTTATAATCTTCTACTATTTAACAGGGTGTCATGAGGATTAAATACAAAGAGCTTATATGACCTCGCCAATGTTAACTTCCAAAAGGGTTAGCTGTTGTTACTGTTCTACAGACATTCAGAAAATGAATTCAGAAGTTGGATTTTAACAGAAGACTCTATTTCAAATAGTTCTGTATTTTGCTTTGTACGAAATGTAAATAGCATTGATTTAAAGGCAGTACCAGGTTCCCTGCTCTTATTCCTGATAAACTTCTAGAGTGTATGCAAATGACAAGCCTGTGTTTTTTGCTTTGTCCTCTCCATTTGGAGTTGAAGTGGTGAAGTGTAATAGTAGGCCGCAGCAAAACCGAAAAAGTCAGATGTGTCTTTCTAGGACTGTTGCTGACCAGCCAGGGGTTAACTGCCTATCTTTGAGCCAATTACTGTAAAAGCCAATAGGATGTGGAAAAGTGGGTTCAGCACCTTTTGACGGCCTGATTTTTAGCCATTAATATATCCATATGATTCATGTGACTTGGGGATCAAGTAACATATGGTAGAAGTAACTAATCTTTGCTTCTAGGAAGATTGCAGTGAATGAAAGTAGGCTGGAGAAAGGAAGGTAAACATAAAGATGCAAACTCTAGTGCAAATGGTCTTCAGGCACTTGATGTGCTATCATTAGCAGACAGCCCATTTATTTAATAAACAAAGTTTGTTTTCCCTATTTCTTTCCTCTGTTTATTGGAATTACTTTTTTTTGTGGAATATTCCAAGGCATAATTCTTTATGATGGAAAATGAGTGTGTCAGCCCTCAGTCACTGTCCCAAGGGTTCTTGTTGAAGCCTTGGAATGAAAAATGAAGGAAGGCAGAGAAAAGTGTCTTTGCAGGAGAGCTTATATTGGACCTAGCGGTATCTCATGACATTTAGAAAAGTGGGCACAGGGCCCTGAAGTGTCTCCTTATTTGTCTTTCCCCAGGCTGGAGTGCATAGCACGTGATGCTGAGCTGGTAGATAAGTCTGTGGCAGATCTGAAACGCCTGGGTGAACTGATTCACAACAGCTGTGTGTCAGCAATGCAGGAATATGAAGAACAGCTGAAAGAAAATGCCAGCGAGGGTAAGTTAACAAGTCTACTTCAGTGAGCCTCCAAAACCTGGCACTTGTGGGCTGGGATTTCTGTTGCTAAAGGGATTTTTTTTTGGATAGAGTTGTATCGTATGTGTCTACAGTCTCCAGCCCCTGGGCCACGGACCAGTACTAGTCTGTGGCCTGTTAGGAACCGGGCTGCATAGCAGGAGGTGAGCGGTGGGCGAGTGAGGGAAGCTTCCTCTGTATTTATAGCCGCTCCCCATTGCTCATATCACCACATAAGTTCTGCCTCCTGTCAGATCAGTGGAGGCAGTAGATTCTCACAGGAGCGCAAACCCTACTGTAAACTGGACATGCGAGGGACCTAGGTTGCACGCTCCTTATGAGAATCTAATGCCTGATGATCTGAGGTGGAGCTGAGGTGTGGTGATGCTAGCGCTGGGGAGTGGCTGCAGATACAGATTACCATTAGCAGAGAGGTTTGACTGCACAATAAATGTAATGTGCTTGAATCATCCCGATACCATTCCCACCACCCTTAGAAAAGTTGTCTTTTTTGGTGCCGAAAAGGTTGGGGACTGCTCCTATACATGCCTAATGCTTTGAGGTGTGTATTCTGAGCTGCTTTTATGTGAGCTCAACATTCTAATCTCCAACAGGTCTTCTCACAAACGAAGTTAATGTGCAGAAGGTGTAGAGTGATGAACAAGATGAAATGGTTTCCTTTTTTGTTATAGAAAGTTTAAATTGGTTTGAATGATGGACACCTCTGTATTTTGGGTGCAGACAAGGGGCGTTATAGACCACAAGCATCATTAGCTGTGTTGGATATACATACACATATTGTGTGTTGTGACAAATGTAAAGGATTTAGAGAATTACTTGGGATAAATAAAATATTGGATGAATATTGTAAACATTTTTGTTACATTGAGATTTCATGCCACTAGAATTTGTTGTAATTGGATTGGACGTGCAGTGTGTTTTCTCTTAGACACCAGAAAGTGTTTTTGCCTGTCGTGTGTGATCTCTCTAAAAGCAGGAGGTGTGGGGATGCTTGTGAGGAGAGAGCTCTGAAGTAGTTATTGGTACAGGACACCTCATAGTGAACCTCAAAGAAACGAGGGTGTTGTCATTCCAGTTCCCCGGACTGTGGTTTATCTGTGCCATTTCCCCCGTTCTTTTGTCACGCTTCGCTGCGCTAGGTAAGGCTACCCTTTGGAGGCTTTGCTGAGTGATGGTTAAAGTGTTCAGGCTCTGGACACAGCCAGTTATCTGGAATTTTCATCCTGCCACTTCGCAGTTAAAAGACCTTTGGCAAGTTATATCCCCCTCATTTGCAAAATGGAGTAATAGTACTTACCTCAAAGGATTTGGATGTCTGATTGAATAATTCCATACTTGTAAAGTGCTTAGCATAGTGTCTGGCTTGCAATGTTAGCTGTTATTAAGCAAAGAAGTGAGTATTTATATTTTGGAATTTTCTTTTTAAGGATATTATTGAAAATAGAATTTTAAAATATCTTAGATGTAGTCAAAGCTTATTTTAAGATGTGTTTTCTTTTTTTGTAAAAGAAACTTAAGTGGTTTAGGCAGTGATCAGAATTTGTGCTTTTGTAGCATCCAGAATACACCCAAAAGTAGACTTGATGTTTAATGTATGTTTTTTCTTTGTAATTGTTTTGAATAAGCAATACATTTACATGGCTCAAAACTGAAAACCATATATCCCTATTATTTCTTGTCTTTTTGGAGAAATTAATAAATAATGTATTTTCCCTTTTAAACACAATTGGTAGTACAGCATCCACACTGTTCTGTATCTTGCTTTTTCCATTGAACGGTATATTTTGGAGATACTTCTTTATAACAGTTCCCTTCTCGCCTACATCCATTCCCCTTTTTTTTGTGCATGTATACATTCCGGATCTGGCTGATTGCTTTCTCCAGCATTGTTTAACTTGCTTTGCCTACATCTGTATTTCCTGTAAATTGGGATTTAGCATATGTCCAGGCTGACATTTCTAGAACAAATGTAAGATTATTGATAACCCTTTTCTCTTAGGCTGAAATTTTTTTCCTCAAAAATGTTAACGTAATTATGTATTTGCTTTATCTTGCGTGTTTCCAAATTTCAATACCAGTCTTACTGTTAGCAATTAGACGTTTGAATGCGAAGTTTGATTTCTTTGTATTTCTTTTCGTCCTTAGAATATATCCCACTAACAATGTACAATCAAAATATTATATTTTAAAATTGTTTGAAGTTGTTATTTTCTCTGTGTGATTGTGCCACCAACTTCATATACAGTTAGACTCTTTTGTTTTTATTTATTTTCAGTTTTTAGGGATTGCTTTTCTCATGTTGATTTTAACTTTTTTTTTAAATCATGTGAAACATTTACATGGTTCAAAGTCAAAACTATAAAACAAGGTACATTTGGAGAATCTTGCTTTCATACCTGTTCTCCAGCCCTATTCTCTTCCTGCTCCATAGGTTACCATTTCTATTATAGTTATTTTTATTGTTTCTTTTTTCTATTTGTTTTACAGTTTATTCCCTTGTATAGTGTACATAATCCTTTTACTAGAACTCTTATTTCACTCTGACACTTTTTCACATCTGAGATCATCCATATCTTTTTACATTTCCTTCTTTTACAAGTTCAAAATTCTTATCTTCCAGTTACATATTTTTGTTCCCTATATAATTATAGGCTATGTTTCAGTCTTTACATTAATAAAGCCACAACGAATAATGGTCTAATGAATGTACCATTTCATATCTCTGCCAGCACATCTTTGGTATAGGTTTCTAGAAGTGGGATTGCTGGGTCCTGGGGAAAACGCATGTGTACTTTGCTTCGATATTGCCAAATTTTCCTGCATAAGTCTGATGCCATTTATATAACCGTCAGCAATGTTTGTTGGTACCTGTTTACAAGTCTCACAAACAGATATATTGTTAAGTGTTTGGATTTTTACCAATGTGATAGGTGAGAAATGGTATCTCATTTTTCTTATAATGAACAAAGTTGTGCATCTCTTTTAAGTTCCATTTGCATTTTGTTTTCTATAAACTGTCTATTTATATACTCTGCCCATTTTCTCTTGAGAGGCATTCTTACAAACAAGTGGCATTATCTCACGGATTTCAACTTGGACTCTTTGGTTAGAGTGACTGGGTTTCAATTTTACTTCTAAGATTATTTTAATTTGAAATTTGGGTTAGGGTAACTTCCTTGTGCCATCCCTTTGTTCATCATTTCTAATGTGTTAGACATTAACTTGATATATTTTTTCAGTAATGATGTTATACATATCAAGTGTGAATTATCTTTAAAACACTCGAGTTTTTTTTAACTCTGCTAATGGGATAGGTAGGAAAACAAAAGGAAAAAACTTCAGCATTAATATTAAACCTTCAAAATCTTCTTTTATTAACTTTATTACTTTTAGAACCAAAGTAGTATAAAACAAACAGGAAGATTAAAATACATTATAACACCAGTGTACTAAAAAATTCTAAGTCTTAACTGAATTGTTTGAAGGTTATTTTACAAACATTAACTGAGGAGAAAATATTTGTTTTATAATATATCTTTGAACTATCAATAAAAGCCGGAGATATACACAAAGGGACTAAGAGTTCAGGGTTTGATGATACGTTTTCTCTGGAACTTCAGCAAATTTTCATTTTTCTAATGTGAAATTGCTATTCTTTAGGGAAAGGACCGGGGAAAAGGAGAGGTCCAACAATCAAGATATCTGGAGTTCAGGTTAATGTGAAATCTATTATCCAACATGAAGAAGAGTTTGAGATGCTGCATAAATCTATCCCTGTGGACCCGGAAGAAAAAAAAAAGTGAGTGTATTTTGTGTACGTGCGTGGGGTGATTGTGCCATAAGAAAATAGATTTGAGATTATAGTTATGTGTAGTCATATAGTGTTTACACTGTCTATTCTTGAACATATCAGAAAGGCCCCTCTTCTAATGTCTTCTTGTTTTAAAAATCCCTTTAGATACTGCTTAACCTGTCGTGTCAAAGCTGCACATTTCGATGTAGAGTGGGGAGTGGAGGATGATTCTCGCCTGTTGCTGGGAATTTATGAACATGGCTATGGAAACTGGGAATTAATTAAAACAGATCCAGAGCTTAAATTAACTGACAAAGTAAGTAACTCTGCCAGGGATTCCTAGATGATTTGTTATATACTATTTTTATATCAATTACTTATTTCTAACTATTTTTGGGGGTGGGGGGAGCAATCAATTTGGAAATTAGTACAACAGTAAGTTCCTGGGATTTCTTTATCCTTGGAAATGTTTCTGTATTTAGTGGACTGTGGCACTGTTTCATAGATGAAGATAAAGGGAGAGATAATAGCCAGGTGAAATTTTGGGGAAATTATAGGAGAAATCCTAAAATTCTGACATTTGTTATAAGTGGAATCTCATTACAACAAATACCCAGGGTAAGTTTATGAATAGTAAAAACATTCCTTGGCCTTAGTTGTTGGCCCTTTGTTTAAAAGTACATTTGAAACAACCACATTTCAGTTCTACACAAAAAGAATGAACGTTACCTTGGTATTTTTTGTAATGGAATTAGACATTGGCTGTTCTTCTCCCACAAAATTGAGCCTCCCACTCTGTCTGTTGCAAATAGCAAGGCCATAGTTAGAGCTATAAGCAAGGAAAGCTGACTGGCTAAAATTTTTTTTAGGATTCATTCCCTGTTGTGCTCCTGGAAGGGCTTTTCCTGACATATCCAGCAATGCTCATCCCATTTGGGTTTTAGGAGGGTGACAGCACCCTGCCATAAGCACTGAGACCAAATCCAGTCTGGCCTAAGAGGTCCAACTGTGGTAGCAGGGAATGAATTATCATGTCCTGGCATAGCTCAGTGCTCTCCGGCAATGCTCTAAGAAGCATTTTCAATCTAAAACAAAGCTTTAACCTAGCTCCAGGGATTCCCTGCTCCTGGAAGGAGGAAATCCACGACGGCTGGGATGCTCTAGCAGATGAAGCCACAAGCCCCTCCTACCTGAGTTGTTCTACCCTGTTAACAGCACAGGTAGGAGTCATTGGGAGAGCTGGATTTCTCCATCCCATTTTGTAAAATGAGAACGGCTCGTGAGGGATTCTCAGTGACTGGGAGCCATGGACATGAGATAGGATCTAAGGCTGTATTTTGGGTGGTTGGGGAGGGAAAGGACTGTACTCAGTTCATTGTTGTCTCTGTTTATCTTGATCCACTAACCGGGATGTGGGTGGTGGTGGGTGTTCTCTTCCTTTCTTGTTGAAGATTCTGCCCGTGGAGACAGATAAAAAGCCTCAGGGGAAGCAGCTGCAGACCCGAGCGGACTACTTGCTGAAGCTGCTGAGGAAGGGTTTGGAGAAGAAGGGGGCTGTGACAGCTGGGGAAGAGGTGAGTACACTGCCAGCTGGGTGTTCTTCAAACAGCTGAGGCTCCAATCATGCTGTGTTAGGTGGCAAAAGAGAAACCCTCTGTGGGCACTGCATAGAATGTCACCTCACGGGCAGATGTTGCTTTTGAGGTTCCAGTAATGATGGTTTGAGTGGCAATAATAAAAATGTTCATCTAAGGCCTCAACATCTTGGCAACTTTTTTTTACAAAACCATTCTCCTCAAATGTTGCTTCAACATCATCCTGATCTCTCTCCAGTGCCACTAGTCCAGATGTACTGTTAATTGCCAATTTATCCTGCTTCCTCAATTTTGGACTATAGTTCCAGTTACTGTATTGAATACCAGTGGGTTTGCCTATTGTTATATCTAACTCTGGATTACTTGTAATAGTGGTTCCCAGGGATAAAATGGACAATTAGAATCCATAGTTAATTCAGAAACTGGACTTCATTTATGATTACCTCACTTGCTCAGTGAAAAATACCAGCTAAGTTCCAAATGAACTCATCTGAGCTTTATCTCCTTTTATGTACCCAACTTAGTTCAGTTCAGGCTTAGAAAGTGTGAGTCACATTTAGGAGATACAAGTTACATTCTATACTAGCAGCCTTTGTGCGTGCATGTTCCTTAAGTGCTCTTATAGCTATTTATTTATTTATTTATTTATTAACTATTTATCTATTTATTTTTGTAGGAATGGGGTCTCTTGCTCTGTTGCCCAGGCTGGAGTGCAGTGGTGTGGTCATAGCTCACTGTAAACTAGAACTCCTGGCCTCCAGTGATCCTCCCACCTTAGCCTCCTAAAGTGCTGGGGTTACAAGTGTGAGCCACCGTGCCTGGCCTCTTGTAGCTATTTCATTTGTATTATTATAAACAAAACAAACTTTAGGGAAAAAAACCATCATGATACCATGCCCTGTTTATTTTCAAGTGATAGTGATATATAACTAGGGTCATTTTTCAGATAAGATGTTGAGAATGTCATGTATTATGCATTAGGCTCTGGAGAGACAGGTTAGATCATGTTTATACATGCTTTAAATTATTGTATCATATTTGATTAAGTAGTTAAACGCTATTTTAACCTTTTCCTTATTTTTAGATATAGCTTGCTTCCAGATTTTTTAATGTTACTATCTTTGATAAATATCCTTATTTGCATCTTTGTACATAGACTGTTTTCCTTTTTTTGCGTTATATCTTTAGGATGAATTCCAAAAAATGGAATTGGTAGGTACAGGAAATATGGATGTTATAGTGTAGGCTATGCATAATACCTACAATTTTGTTTTGGTTTGTTTTTTTTTTTGTTTGGTTTTTTTCAGGTAAAATTGGTTGCACTCTCTATTTCCTCTGATTTTTCTTGTTTTAATTATATGGCTGCTTCTGCTTCAAAGAGTCATCATGTTATTTGGCCATGCTTTTCAGGGACTTGATTTGTAGTTTTATCATTTTCTCTCCCTTTCCAGGCCAAATTAAAGAAGCGAAAGCCTCGAGTAAAGAAGGAAAACAAAGCGCCCAGGCTGAAAGATGAGCACGGAATTGAGCTTTCGTCTCCTAGACATTCAGATAATCCGTCGGAAGAGGGAGAAGTAAAGGTATGAGGCTAGATTTCAGTTGAGGGTTTTTTTTTTTTTTTTAGTTATTTTTATTGTAAAAACTGAAATAAAATAATTGGAAATGTGTTTGATTTACATGTAGAGTAGACAAAAATAGAATACTTACATCTTTGCTTAATATTTTACAGAGGACTATAGTTGTTCATTTAGTTAGCAATTGCCAATTCATACATAATGGAAGTAGATGAAGGGAACTATGAAAACTTCAATGATATGTGGCAGTTGACACGTAGCCTCATTGTTGGGAGTGGTGGGACTGTGGTTAATCAGAGAGCTCATGCCTAATGTAAAGGGAGCAGCTGCTGTGGAGTTCAGTTAATTATTGGGCCAAACAAAACTCCTATGGGTCGAGTTGTGCCCAAGCCTGCCAGTTTGTAACCTGAAGTCTAAGTAAAGTGAAAAGTAAATTGGTGTCATTCAGTGTGCTGTTTCAGTGAGTGACGACTTCATGAGATTTCTTAAGAGTATAACTATACTTTGAAATTAGCCCCAAGAGGGTCAGTAGTGGTGCAGGAACTAGCATGAGTTTGAGTCATGCATACGTAAATTCAAATGCTGGCAACCTCACCACTTATCAGCTGACTGTGTACAGGTATATACACAGTTTTTGCTATCTGTGAAATGGGAATGATAATGCCTATGTTGAAGGGTTGCCAAGAGAATTAAATGAGAGGATAGAAGTAAAGAGCATCTGCCTTTACAGTCTTAACTGGTTATTCCTAAGAGAGGCTAGCATTGTGAGAGTGAGTCCTGTAAGGCCATATGCTGGAAAACGAGCTTCTAAATATACACACAGTGATGAACCACTGGGAGCAGTGCTGCTTTCTCCAGAAAGTGATTGGGTAAATGCAAAGTTTGTGGCAAAAGTTCATGGCCCTATTTGTTTCCTAGGATGATGGCTTAGAAAAAAGTCCAATGAAGAAAAAACAAAAGAAGAAAGAGAACAAGGAGAACAAGGAGAAACAAATGAGTTCTAGGAAAGACAAAGAAGGGGAGAAGGAAAGGAAGAAATCAAAAGATAAGAAAGAGAAGGTATTGGTGCCATTCTATTTATGGAGATAGCCACAGCCTTTGAAGTTCCCCTTTTGGGTTTAGGAATAGAATGGTGTTTGCAGGCCATGGAATAATTATCTTTTTATGGGTATAGCCAAGAAGCAAGGATGGGGCTTTTGGAGGGATGCCTGTACCTCCTCTTTGCAGAAAGAGATGAATGTGTAAGTTTGGGGCATTCTTTAAAATAGAAGGCCTTTACTTGATCTTTTATTACATATTTCAGGGGAGTTTGAGTAAGATAGGACAGGTGAGAGAAATCTGCTTTTACAGGTAACTACTTGAAATATGTTCTCAGATTCATATTAGAAGAGCACAATCCACAAATGAATCTGAATATTTGAAGGGTTTAGGAGTCAAAAGAAATATTATTAAGAGTTATTGGAGTATAAATGGATGAAAAGCCCTGCTATTATATAATCTTTACGTTGTAGGTTTTGTAAAGTTCATTCCCAACCATAGTATTGGTACAGTGTTGCATGTATGCTTGCTGATCTCTAAACAAAATATTTTGCAGTTAATCCTTAATCATGGCCAAAACATACAAACAGATAACTTCTGTAATTCAAATATCCAGTGATAACTCTAGTAGATTTCCTGATTAGTACCTTTGAAACTTTTTTCTTATGCATATAAGCACAAATATAAAATTAAAATCAGATTAGGCTGTTTGGATAGCCTTTTCTCCTCACTTAGCAGTATACCACAATTTTCCCAGTGAATAAATAAATGTTAAAATCATTTTTAATAGATGGGGAGGATTCTGTTTGGCTGTAAACATATTAGGAGCAATTTAAATCTCCCATATTGAAATGCTTTCCAATTTTTAATGCTAATAAACCATGCAAATACCTGTGCATTTGTGCTCCCACAGAAAGACATTCTCTTTTTAAGTAAACTACTTCAAAAATAAAAGCACAGAGAACAATTTAGCAAACATCTGTTTATCTGCTGCCCGGTATTATTACAATTGCTGTTGACATTTTTTCATGTTTACTTCAAGTGGCTTTTGGCAGGGAGGGTGGGGCGGGGAGGCCGTGTGCAAATGTCTTTTGTATTTCGTGAAATACTACTGGTGCTGTTGAAGCTCCCTCCCATTACTTCTCCCTCATTTCATTACTCTTCCTCCTACTTTTCTCCTCATAACCGCTACTCTGAAGTAGGTTTGAAACTTTCCTCTTCATGGTTTTATACTTGTACTACTATTATAGTGTATATACATAGTATATAACCATAAACAAAGTATAGTATAGTTTTTATATGTTTTTGAATGTTTGTATATGAAATCCTTATAATCCTTCTGCATCCTTTCATTCAATATAATTTTGAGATTTATCCATGTTGATTCATATGGATTTCAGCCAGTGACAATAATTTAGTTAATACTAATTCCTAGATCAATGGGTAAGCTGTTAATAAAAGTTGCTACATGATACTCCAGAAGAGTTCTGCCAGTTTACAATCTTAACCTCTTGATGACGTTTTTGTGTATTTTATGGGTGAGGGAAGAGAAGCCCAAAAATAGCATTGATGAAATTGCAGTCAAAATTTGGTACATTTAGAGACAGAAATGGAAATCATGTATGAGTAAGCTGTTAATCATGTAGGCTTGTCTTCATGATGTCTCAGGACTTTATTTTGCCTTTTTTTTATAAATGGAGGCTATATTTACCCACTGTAGTAATGCAACATAGATAAGAAGTCCAAATTGCAAGGCAGGATTGCACAAATGACAATGACTCCTTGTAACTCTTTTTTAAAAGCCTAAAGGTGGTGATGCCAAATCTTCGAGTAAGTCAAAGCGATCTCAGGGTCCTGTCCATATTACAGCAGGAAGTGAACCTGTCCCTATTGGAGAAGATGAGGATGATGATCTGGACCAGGAGACATTCAGCATAGTAAGTCTTGAAATTGAGGGATGCCAGTGTCTGTAGCTATGGTGCTTGCTATGGCTCTGCCTTTTATAGGTCCAGCCACAGAGCTTCAGTTGATCTAAGCATTAGCACGTTACTTTGGAAACACATTGCTTATAACATCTTAAGACCATGTGCTCTGAAACAGGCTAGCAAGAAGAGGTCTTCTTATTTGTCTTCTAGTGAGGAAGTAGTTTAGGGACTGGATTTCATGTTTTGTGCTCCCAGTTAGAAAGGTTGTAGGGGGCCCTTAGAGGTATTTGGGGAACACAAGTGTTCACTGAGCAAACATTTATTCAGTCTTTTCTGTGTGCTAGCACCCCAGAGTTACCATGTTGAATAGGTAATTGTTTCTGTCATTGTAGACTTTACATTTGATTTGAGCAGGGGAGATAGTCAGATAACTACACAAATCATGTTTGTGCTACTGTGATGGGGCCGTGGAGGAGAGGAATTGCCTACAGTGTTGATCCTGTGAGAAGGGGATTTGACCTAGTCAGGGAGTACCCGGAAGGCTTGTTTAAGGAAGTGATGTTTGAATTGAGTTCTGAAGGTAGAGTAAAAGGAGCAGAAGAAGAGGGGAGAGGGCAGAGCATACCAAGTCCAGGCAACAACACCCACAAAGGCTGAGTGGCAGTTGCATGTGTGTGGATTTGAGGAAGTGCGGAAGGCTGCCCTGGCTAGAGTGGTGAGAGGCAGGGCATGGCCTGGTATGGGAGGAGGTGGGTCCTGGCTGAGGGAGTTAGAACAGTGGTGAGTGTGCTGTAACATACATGCTCCCATGCTGGGTGTTAAGAGCTAAGACATGGCCTAGGAAATGCGGCTGTATTTCCTCATACCAGATTGGCAAGGTGATGGGGAACAAGCACATGGACCAGGCCTTGTGTGGGGTTTGATACAGCCCAGTATGTCCTCAAGGCCCTTGTGCCCTTGCTGGAGTTACGTGTATAGATTTCATTGAGCTACACTCCACAGTACCCTCCCCCACCTCTCTGTTGTCTCTTTGTTGTTGTTTGTTTTTGTTTTGTTTTTTGAGGCAGGGTCTCGCTCTGTCACCCTGAGTAGAGTGCAGTGGTGTCATCATAGCTCACTGCAACCTCAAAGTCCTAGGCTCAAGCAATCCTCCTGCCTTAGCCTCCTGAGTAGCGACACTGGCGAACTCCTTTCTATTTTTGGTAGAGAGGTCTCGAACTCCTGACCTCAAGCAATCCTCCCACCTCAGCCTCCCAGAGTGCTAGGATTACAGGCGTAAGCCACTGCGCCCGGCCTCTGTTGTCTCTTCTTTTCCCCAAACTTCCACAAATCAGTGCATTGGAACAGCTCATTCAGGCTGAAAGAAAAGCTATCTTCTGAATTTGAAAATACTCCTGTCCTTTGGCAGCAAAGGGTAGAATGTTGACCCTGTCCTGTGACCTCTCTCTCGATGTCCTTCTCTGTGTTATCTAAAACCTATATACCTGTGTATATATATATATTTTTTTCTTCACACTTATCTTAGCTTTCTTCTCTTTTCTGCCTGTGCGCTTCTCTGAGGGCAAGTATGTTTTATATAAGTCTATTTAGATGCTAAAGTGTACCAATAAATGAGTGAATTGAGTCAATGAATGAATTAATTATATAGCCTGCTATCTGATCTGTTTCCTGGTTCTTCCTTAGCTCAGTGTTTCTAAGAGGAAATAATATCTAATGCTTTTATGGTACCATACCATTTAAAAAATACTCTTACAAATATACTCATTTAATCTTGTATTTTTATTATGAAATTTTTTAAAAATACAGAAAAATTTCAGGAATATAATAGGCATTGATAAAGATACCGTGAAGCTTTGTCAAATCTGAATTTTTTTTTTTTTTAATTTCAGAATATTATGGGGGTACAACACTTTGGCTATATATATTGCCCATGCACTGCCCGTGTCAGAGCTACACTCGTGGACATCCCCCAAACTGTGCTCCCCGCATCCATTCAGTGAGAGTTTTCCCATCCCCTCCACCCTCAAATCTGAATTTTTTAAGACCCAAAATAATAAAGTTGAAGTTTTGGTGTTCCTTTCTCTAAACCCATGCTTTTTCCTTTCTTAACTCCCAGAAGTAACCATGATTCTGAATTTGATTTTTATGCTTGAGTGTGATTTTATAGTTTTACTACTTACGTCTATAAAGATGGTAGTACATCACTTAAACAGCCAGGCACTGTTTCTGTGTGCTTTATGTGTATTTTCTCTACTACAGTCCTGTGAAGTAGGTTATTGTCTCCATTTTACATATTAAGAAATGTGAAGGGAGTAAAGCAACTTGTCCTGTGTCACACAGCTAAGACATACAGCAAAGTTTCGACCCAGGCAATTTGTCATGAGAGCTTGGGTCCTTAACCACTGTGCAACACAGCCTTGCCTCCCATGTTTCCATAAACAACATAGAGTATTGATTTCCATGTTTTAAAACTATGTAAATGGTGTGCTTGTGAATCCTATAACTTGTTTTTCCTCCCTCAGCATACACATTTTTGAGATTTATCCATGTTGATAATTGTGGCTCTATTTTAAATGCTTCATGATATTCTATTTTTTGACTTCCCATAATTCATTCTCTTATTGATGGACATAGGAATTTTTCAAAATACATACTACTACAAATTTTTGCCAGTCCGAGGGTTATAAAATACTGACTGGTGTAGTTGAACATTTATTTTCATATTTATTAGGCATTCATGTTTCCAGTGAATTGCCTGTTCATATCCTTTGCTTATTTTGAGTAATTTGTCTTTCTTACCTTTTCTATAGGAATCCTTTATACATTCCTGATCCTAATCTTTTATTTTTTATAGCCATTACACATATCTTTCAGTTTCTGATGTATCTTTTTATTTTGTGTCCTTTTTAAAAATTGGAATTATAACACTGAAAATGCACAGATTGTAAGTGTATAGCTTTAGGAAATTACCACAAAGTGATGAAAGTTTGTAGGGTTTTCATTATTCTGAAATTTCATGATCATGTGTCTCACTTAGTTTATTGTACCAAATACTCAGTGGCTGATAAACCATGTCCTACAGTTCTGAGAAATTTTCTTGAATTATTTTGTGGTAATTTTCTCTTCTCCAAGTTCTCAGTTTTATCTTTATCTTTATGGAATTCCTTGTTTTTGGATATCAGAGTCTGGATATTGGTCCCTGATTGTATCTATTTTTTGTTTTCCATTTCTCCTTTCTAGTCTGCTTTCTGGGGATTTCTGTCAACTTTATCTCACATTATTTGTTTTGAGTTTTTCATTTCTCTTGTCATGTTTTATCTTCAAGATCTTTTCTCCCCTGTGGTTCTGAATGCTTTTATACTTCTGTTTGTTGTCTATTGTTCGTGTTACAGACTTTCCTCAAATGGCTTTGGTAATCCTCAGTTGTTATTTCAATATTTAAGAGTGGGTGACTAAACATCTGATCAGAAGCTCTGAACTGTGTGGGTTGGGTAGGGCTTGGGCACCTTTGAAAGTTTTCACTGTAGAGTGATCTAGCTGGGCTGCTTCATTGGGAAACTTCCAGTGGATAGCCAGCATCCTTTTGTTCTTCCTCTGGGGTGGTCAGCTTTTGTGAAGAATCCCCCAATCTCCTGACTGGAAGGTGAAGGCCAAGCTCTGTTCATTCTAGAATCTGCGAGGCAGAAGACTGGGCAGTGGCTCATCTGGTATGCATATGTTCATATAATCCTGTTTTCAGTGTGGTGGACTTGGCCCTCAACTATGCCTGTGCAGCCCAGTTCAGAGGCCCTTCTTTTGTCTTTGAAGAATAAGCTTTCATATCTGTTGCTGGGTGGAGTTAGGGATCTGGGTGTCTATCATGAATCTGGGTATCTATTACTTCTTAAGCAGTCTTTAAACCAATTTTTATTTTAGCTGTCTTCCCTACCTCCAGAGACACCTTCCTTTGGGGGAATTTTGCAGTATACATCAGGTTGGTTCTCAGCTCTCCCCACTGCTGGCTAGGGATTTCGTTTTGTTAGGTCTATTAAGTCATTTTCCATGCTGCCAGTACTTTGTTGCTGCTGTTCTCTCTCTCGTTTTCCCTGTCTTTTTGGGATTATCCCTTTTAAAGATAGTCCCTTTAATGTTTTAGTGGGGTTGGAGAAGAAGAGAAAAAGATTCTTGTGTTCTGTTTACCATCTTTATCTGGAAGCCTTTCCCTTTATTTCAAGCCTAAAGGATTTGTAAATTTTTTTTTTGTATTTTTTTTGGTTTGGTTTGTTTGTTTTGTTTTTGGAGACAGGGTCTCACTCTGTTGCCCCAGCTGGAGTGCAGTGGCATCATCATAGCTCACTTCAACCTCCAACTCCTGGACTCAAGCCATCCTCCTACCTCAGCCTCCTGAGTAGCTGGGATGACAGGCGCATGCCACCACGCTTGGCTAACTTTTCTATTTTTTTGTAGAGGCGGGGTCTCGCTCTTGTTCAGGCTGGAGGATTTGTTAAATATTTTATCCTTCATTTTTAGATAGTTTTTGGTGGGAGGTTTTTAGGTTAGGTTTGTAATAATGCTTTTCATTTAATCTTCATAATGGCCTTGTGAGGCATAATCGTTGCCCCTTTTGCAGATGAGGAAACAGCATTTAGAGAGGTTAAGTAAGGTGTAAAAAGGTCATCATATAACTCCAAGCGATGGTGCTGGCACTTGCACCTCAGGGTTTTCCGACGCTGATTCTTGTTCCACTATACTGGCTTTACACACTCCTCCTCTAGCAATTATTTGGCATGAGGGTGGGTTGTGTTTTTCTCTGATGTGGGAATTTATGGCGCAGTAAGCAAACGAGAAGACTTCTTTCCTGCAGGTGGTTTATGTCTCTACTCTATTGGCCTGTTGCAGTGTAAGGAGAGGATGAGGCCCGTGAAAAAGGCACTGAAACAGCTGGACAAACCTGACAAGGGACTAAATGTGCAAGAACAGCTGGAACACACCCGAAACTGTCTGCTGAAAATTGGAGACCGGATAGCCGAGTGCCTTAAAGCCTACTCAGACCAGGAGCACATCAAACTGTGGAGGAGGTAACCACTTTGGCCTTGAATCTGCCCAGTTTGATTTGACAGACTGTGTGGATGGATTCTGTTTTTGCTTAATAAAAGGTAGCATAGCCATCTAAGGAAAATCTTTTTCCCCAAGAAACATCATCTACTGGCAACATATCTCTAGGCTTCAACTTCCTTTTTGTGAAAGAGACCATTCCATGAATGGGGTAGGATGATGTCATTAATGTGTTTTATAAGAGAAGGACAATGATACTGGATTTGCTGGCCTAGTCTCAGAAATAAATTCTCTTTAAACCTGTACGGGAGAGAAATCATCTGGTCTTAATTACTTTACTCCAGGTTGATATTCAGATGTTATTATATCTAATACAACTAATTGGTTGGTTCTATACCAACACATGGGGTAAAACAAGGGTTAAAACCACAATGAGTTCTGTATTCTCATTTCCATCTTTAATAATTAAAGTAGTAATTTGAATTGATGTAGTTAATCTAGAAATTCAGTTTGTAAGGCATCATGGCTTATAAATGTTCATTTATATATTCCCTTGTGATATTTTAAGAAAACATGACTGGAAATTCTAAAAGACAGTTGTAACATTAAGTCTCCTTTTCATGAACCAGTTACCTTGAATTTGTATACTTCATGGATAATATGATTATCTTTGTATAATGTGTCTAATCTCAGTGTATTGGTTTTTGAGTGAAAAATAGATTTAAGAAGACTTCTGTCATAATGCTATCCATAGCATGCTTCACACCCATAAATAAAAGATCTAATTTTTGAAATGTTATTTCTTTTCCACTTAACACTGTTACCAGCTTCTTCCTTTAGTGAGCACATCTGGCTCTCTTTTTAACTGACTTAATCCTGACTTAGCAGACAGCAAAAGGTCATCCTAGTGCATAGATCTGTGAAGCTAGACTTGTGTTTAAATGTGCAGTCACTGTGATCTTGGCTAGCATTAATTCATACAAAGGTTCTTGACCTTTAAGAGTTCAAAAATAGTACAAGGTAAGAGTCCTGATAAACTGTCCATCATGAAGTGGTAAATGCAAGACCAAGTATAGTAGAAGAAGCACATGTATACAAAAGAGTAGTCAGGGAGGGATGTCTGAGAGGCAGGCAGGTACACTTGAACTGAACATCGGCAAGCAGAGTAGAATTGCTTAGATGAACAGAGTTCTCAGGCTTCAGCAAAGCCTTGAAAGTGTGACAGAGAGGGAACTGGGAGGTGTTTAGCATTTAAAGGCAGTTTGTTAAGCAGACTGAAGTCCTTTATAGGAGGCCTTAGAAAGGAAGGTAAATGGCTTTCTACCTGATGCAGCAGATTTACTAGTAAGAGACCCTTTACGGTGTTCTGTCAATGGCATGGCATGGCATGGCATGATGAAACTGCCCATTAGAAAGTTTGAGAGGATGTGAGACTGTTTTTCTGACTTACTGTGACTACCTGTGCCACCTCTTTCTAAACACCTGTTTTATCATATCATTCCCCTTTTGTATAATAATGCCACGCTAGGGTGAGTGTAATGGAATTGGAGGGAAGAAGTCACTGAGAGTTTTTAAGGAAGAAATGACAGGCCTTGGTGGTGACAACTGAGAGGAAAGAGGGGCAGAGCACAAAGATGACCAACCAAATGTAGGTCTTTACCTGGGAGAGGTAATAGGGATGAGGGACTGGGTGGCAGAGTCCAAAAAGTGGGGAAGGTGGAGAAAAACTTTAAGGACTGGAGCTAGAGTCCTAATTACCACCGATAGAAATTTGGTCAAATTCTTTTGACAGAAGCATATAAAGATGTATAGTATGTCCTCAAATAACATTTCCTTCAACATTGTTTTGTTATAACATTGATGAGAAAAAAATTGGTTTTGTTGTACGTTGTTTTGCTTAAAGGTGTAGTTTCCAAGAACCTATCAATGACTGTAAGTGAGGACTTACTGTATTATTTACACAAAGACCTGAAAGAATACTTCTGTAACTTAATTTCTAGACTTAGAGAGTATTTCACAGCAAAATTCAATAGCCTGCCATCCATACAGAGAATAAAAAGTTATTTTTTTAATTCTTTAATTCATCAGAAGTTTAATTTTTTTTTTAAGGAACCTGTGGATTTTTGTTTCCAAGTTTACAGAATTTGATGCTCGAAAACTACATAAGTTATACAAGATGGCTCATAAGAAAAGATCTCAAGAAGAGGAGGTAAAATACAAAATTAATCCTAGTTTATACAAACAAATAAAAACCAATTCCACAGAAAAATTCCTTACTTACTGTTTTTCCCTGGGGAGGTGGTCATAGAATCCTGGGTTGTTGTTGGTGCCAGAAGGGTCACTGGTTCTTTGCCTTTACATTACAGATGGAGGCATAGGTCCAAGAAGGGTGAAGAAAGCTACCACAGGTCACAAAGTGTGTGGGCTGCAACCTGCAGCCCATCCTATCTAGTACAGTATGCTCCTTCACTGGATTAGCTGTACGGTTTCTCAACTTACTCTATTAGTAGTCAAACAGTAAGACCAGATGGGTAAAATAGTCAGTGTGTTGGAGCCAAACTGTTAAAATTCTGACAAAAAGCTGTTACCCTGTGTTCTTATATCCTGAAATCATTTATTCACCAGGTCTTTTCTTCTTCCATGTGCACATATCTTATGGTAGCTTATAAATGTGGCTCCTAATAGGTATTAGGATTGTAGTCACAAAATACTATTTTTGTTCTTTCTGGGCCATGTATGAGGTGTCCTTGCAGCTTTTGTATGTAGTTGGGACTACTCATTTAAAGAAGCAAACATGACAAGGTGCTGAGAAGTGGCCTTTCCTTTTTTGGAGGAGGGGGATGGGTGCAGAAGTGATTTGGAGGATGCCGCAGAGACAGTATTCCTTGTGTAGTCATGCCCATTTGCAGATCTGCTGACTTGCCATCAGACATACAGGGCCAATCTATGCACATTTAATACCACCTCCACTGACGTGAAGGAGAGATTTTGTGTCTCTGATACACTGCTGTGTCCTCAGTGCCTGGAATGGTGCTGGGGTCAGGGTAGGTGCTCAGAAGTATTTGTTGCATGTGTATTTGTTACACTATGCCCAGTGCTGTGTTGGTCTGTGAAGTAGTACCCTCAAGTAGTTTATAATTTAATTTTACATGGAAGAATGTGTTATATCAGTAATATACAGGAAAAATATACTGCTGCATATTAATGCAAATTTTAAGCGATATAAAAAGTCTGTGAAATAATAGCCATGGAAGGCTGCAGGAGGTAATGAAATAGCTGGGAAAGGCCCTTAGGTGAGAGTAAAAATCAGTTGGACACATAATAGTAAAGGGCTTCATTAATTTAAGTATCAGAAGTTAATATAACTTGAATAACAAAAATAGTGATATCCTGCTAGTGGGCATATACATTGTAACAGTCTTTCTGGGGAGGACAGTTCAGCAAGATTTATCTGAAGACTAAAACATACAGTTCTGCTTCTAAGAATGTAGTTTAAAGAGATAATTAAGGATTTAAACATGCTTATAATGGAAACGACTTGGAAGTCCCACAATAAGAAGTAGGTTAAATAGATCATGATATATCTATATCGGGGAGTACTGTTCAATCATTATATATAATATTGTAGAAATAAGTATTTACATGGGAAGATTTTCACAGTATATTAAGTGAAAAAAGGATACCAAATAATATTTTTGTTTTAAAAAGTCTATATAACCACCAAAAAACTTAGAAAGATGAGGGCCAAGTTATTAACAAAATTTCACTGGTTAGATTTTAGGTCACTTTACGTTTTTTTTCTTACTCCTTTTTTGTTTTTTTACTTTATTTTCGACGTTTTTATATAAAACATTTTACTTCTGTGGTAAAGGAGTGATGTTACTCAAACGTTCAGATGTTTAGGTTGATGGCTTTGGTGTAGGAACTAGTTGGGGTTGTTCTAGGTAACCTTGGAAAGTTGGTAGTCTTGGTTTTACATTGTCCAAGATGATCCTCAGAGTGCTGAGAGCCTGGGCACCTGTTCCATACCCTGTACGGCAACATCTAGCGGTCCATGCACGTGGTCTCACAGGTACTTAGCAGTGGAGGCAAAACTCAGCAGATGGGTCACTGTTAGGCTGTTGATGCTATGGGAGCTTAGTGGAATAATTTATGAGCATTTTTTGGTAAGGCGGTAGGGTAAATGGCAGTTCAGAAGTCCAAGAACAAGAGAGAACTATTTAGAGGTGATGGTCTTCATTCTGCTTTTGGCAATTAATGGGGATCTTGAGCTTCTTTGATTTCCTTGTACTCTGCAGGAGCAAAAGAAGAAAGAAGACATGATTGGTGGTAAGAAACCATTTCGACCAGAGGCCTCAGGCTCAAGCCGGGATTCTCTGATATCTCAGTCCCATACCTCACACAACCTTCACCCTCAGAAGCCTCATTTGCCTGCCTCCCATGGCCCACCGATGCATGGACACCCAAGAGATAACTACAGTCACCCCAATAAGAGACACTTCAGTAATGCAGGTAGGTTATTCAGCGGAGTTTTTAAAAGATGAGCCGAAAACCCGTAATCATTTCATTTTCCAAAGACAACAGCTGGTCCTTTCTACTTTATTCTCCTTCAACATTTCATTGTCCTCTTTTCTTAATGAGATAAAACATGAAATAAAGATCCAAGACTGTTATTTTAACTTCAAATTAAGAAGAACATAGCTACCATAAACAAATAAAAAGCCAAATGATAGACTGAGGGAAAAGTTTATGTTCTGTATGACAGTTAAATGGTTAAGATTGCTCATATTGAAAGGGCCCATGTAAATTAATAACAAAAAGATAACCAAATAGAAAAATGAGCAAAGGACAATCAACAGAGTGAAAAGACATCCTACGTAATGGGAGAAAATATTTGCAAACCATACATCTGATAAGGGGTTAATATCCAAAATATGTAAGCAACTCAATTCAGTAGTAAAAAAACTCGATTCAGACATGGGCAAAGGACCTGAATTAGACATAACTCTCAAAAGAAGACATATAAATGGCCGACAGGTTCATGAAAAAATGCTCAATATTGCTAATCATCAGGGAAATGCAAATTAAAACTACAATGAGATATCACCTCAAACTTAACTAGAATTGCTGTTATCAAAAATACAAAAGATAAGTGTTGGTAAGGATGTGGAGAATAGGGAACCCTGCACATTATTGGTGGGAATGTAAATTAGTACAGTAATTATGGAAAACAGTCTGGAGGTTTCTCAAAAAATGAAAAATAGAACCACCATATGATGCAGCAGTCCCACTACTGGGTACATATCCAAAGAAAAGGAAATCAGTATGTCAAAGAGATAATCTGCACTTCCATGTTCATTGCAGCATTATTCACAAAAATAGCCAAGATAAGGAATCAGCCTAAGTGTTCATCAACAAATGAGTGGATAAGGCTGGGCTTGGTGGCTCATGCCTATAATCCTAGCACTTTGGGAGGCTGAGGTGGGAGGATCACTTGAGGCCAGGGTGAGTGGATAAAGAAAATGTGGTGTGTTTGTGTGTGTGTGTGTGTGTGTGTGTATATGTATATCTCGTGTGTATATGTGTGTGTGTGTATACACACACACACGATGGAATATTATTTAGCTTTAAAAGAAGGAAATCCTGTCATTTGTGACAACATGGATAAACCTGGAGGATTTATGTTAAGTGAAATAAGCCAGGCACAGAAAGACAAATACTGCATGTTTTATGTGTGGAATCTAAAAAATTTGAACTCATATAAGTAGAGAGTAGAAAAGTGGTTACCAGGGTCTGTGGAAGTAGTGGGGAGCTGGGGAGATGTTAGTCAAAGAATACAAAATTTCAGTTATATGTGAAGACTAAGTTCAAGAAATCTCTTGTATAATGATGTGATTATAGTTAATAACAGTGTATTATATTTTCAAAAATTGCTGAGAGTGGATTTTAAGTGACATCCACAAAAAATAAAAGTATGTGAGGTAATGCACATGTTAATTAACTCAATTTAGCCATTCCACATATATACATATTTTAAAACATTATATTATACAGTTTTTATTTGTCAATTAAAAAATGTTTTAAATTACAGTCATGAAACAAAGCTCAAAAAAAGGAATGCAAATTGAATTAAAATTTTGGGAATTTGGCCAGGCGCTCATGCCTATAATCCCAGCACTTTGGGAGGCTGAGGTGGGAAGATCACTTGAGGCCAGGAGTTCTAGCAGCCTGGGCAACATAGAGACCCTGTCTCTATAAAAATTAAGAAAAATTAGCTGGGCATGGTGGTCCATGCCTGTAGTCCTAGCTATGTGGGAGGATTGCTTGAGCCCAGGAGTTTGAGGCTGCAGTGAGCTATGATTGCACTACTACGCTCCAGACTGCACAACAGAGCAAGACCCTGCCTTAAAAATAAATACATAAATAAAATAAAATCTTGGAAATTTGACTAGGAAAAAAATAAAAACCCTGTTGAGCTTATATGCTGTTTTTAAGAAAATAGGCAAAGGTTAGGAATAGGGAATTCATATAGAAGAGAAAATTCAAATGGCCAATATGACAAGATGACCAGCCTTACTAGTATGGAAATATATATTAGAGCCACAATAAGTTAACCAATATTTTTACCTATGCAGATCAGCAAAAATTAAAAGGAGAAATACACACCAATTGTTAAGAATGGGAATTGCTACAATCTTTTCAGAAAATAATTTGAAATATCTAAATACATAGGCCCTTTGACAATAGTAATCCTTTGTCTGGGTGTCTGTTCTGTAGAAATGAGAACACATACCTGTATGAGGATGCTGTTCCAGCCTTATAATGGCAAATGGCTGGAAACAACTTGAAGGTCTTTTAATAGTAGGGGAATGGTTAAATGAATAATAAGGCATTTGTACTCAATATTATTATCAGGTAATAAAAAGAATGGGCTTACATTTTAGATTTTCAAAAAGTACAGAAAAATAAGCAATAGCAACAACAAAATTCATGTGTGTCTGTGCACTTGTGATTTTAAATTTATTGAGGTAAAATTCACGTAACCATTTGTAAGCAAACAATTGAGTGACGTTTAGTGTGTTCACAGTGTTGTGTGGCCACTACTTCTATCTAGTTCCAAAGCTCCATCACCCCAAATGGAAATCCCATACCCGTTAAGCAGTGTCTCCACATTTCCCTCTCTTCTTAGCCCCTGGCAACTACCAGTGTGTATTCTGTTTCTGGATTTACCTATTTTGGATATTTTGTATATTATAAATGGGATCATACAACACGTGACCTTTTGTGTCTGGCTTTTTTTAACTTAGCATGTTTCAAGGTTCATCCAGATTGTAATATGTGTCAGTACTTTGTTCATTTTTATGGTAAGATGGTATTCCATTGTATTGATATTTTGTTCATTCATCCATTCATGCTTTAATGGACATTTGAGTTGTTTCTACTCTTTGGCTGTTGTGAATAGTATTAATGTGAACATTTATTTGTATACTGGTATTTTTTTGAGTACCTATTTTTAATTGTTTTAGGTATATATCTAGGAGTAGAATTGCTTGTTCATAGGATAATTCTGTTTAACTTTTCAAGGAACCGCCAAGGTGTTTTCCATAGTATACATTTGAATGGTATGTTTGTGTAAGCATAGAAAAAGAAACCTATACATCTAACTATTAATAACAATTACCTTACAATGGTAGGAATGAGAGGGGAATTGGAAGAAGTTAATAACTTGTCTATTGTCTATTGCTTCACCTGTTACAATGAGCAGGAATAACTTCTAAAGAAAAATATAAGAAAGGGAAAAAACATATGGAATGAAACCTAAAATATATATAATGTATGTATGTAGATAGATAGAAGCATACAATAAGATTTATTTTACAAAGATTCAAATATTCCGTAATAATCAAAATGAAGTAAACATTCCTTTCTAAACTTGAGTTCTAGAATTTCCATTTGATTAAAAAAACACATTCCAGTCTTCTGATAAAATTCTAAAGCTTTTTTAAAAAAATCTTCATCTTTTCCTCTTTTTAGAAAAAATATTAATTATAGTTATTGAAAATCCTTGCCCCCAACTCCTCCAATATCTGAATTATTGTGAGTCATTTTTGAAGGTATGTTTTTTTCTCTTGGTCTTCAGTCATACAGTCCTATCTTTCGACATGCCTAGTTATTTTTGCTTAAATGGACAATGTGTGTTAAAAATTGTAGAAGCTCTAGGTGATGTTAACATCCCCCAGAGGATTCACCCTTTCTTCTCTTGGGCACATAGAGTGGGAGGTGATCTTCTTAATTTGCTGCACCTCTGGTTCATCCCTGTCCTGGGGTTTAGCTCTTCAGAGTGCTCAACTGAGGGCCAGTTGCATCACTGCTCTGCCTTTCTAGTAGGTCTTAAACTCTAATCTTTGTTTCCTCAGCACTGAGAGACTGCCCCAAATGCTCTGCTTTTAAGGGGCTTCTCAGTTTAGCCTTTTAGCCTCATGCTCCCTGAAGATTCAGCAAATTCCCTAAGGGAAAGCTGGTTATGTGTTTGAAGTCCCTCAAGTCTCCTGTGTCACTCTAGCCTGGAAAGACCACAAACAGTTGTGCTGGTGTCTCTGTTCTTCCAGCAGTGGTTTTCTGCCTGGGAAAGGTCCAAGTCCTCAGGCTCTTGCTGGTGATTAAAATCACAGATCTCCTCACTGGCTGCAGAAGTCAGCTCTTACCTCTGAGATTTTCTGCTCTTTGGAATCTTAGTCATTCCAGTTCTGATTGCTTTAGCTGTTCTTTGATGCCTTTAAAACAGATTATTTTTTGTTTATCTGCCCTTTTTCATTGTTTTTGGCAAGGTGTAATTCTGCTACAAGCTACTCTACCTGGAAGCATAAGTTCCATGTCCTCTAATCTTAAAAATCTAAGCAGTTCAAAATTAATTAATCACCATTTTGTTGAGGAGAAAGCTAATGACTGTACAAAATGATTGGGAAATGTTTCCATGTTCTTCCGTCTAGCTGTGTTAGTTATACTGACTTTTCTCGTGTTAGACTGGTTTTGTGTTATTCATACGATGCCACTTATTTTGTATTCTGAATGTTAAAACTAACTACATTCTTTTACTTAAACCTTGGATTCCTCACCCATATGTTTACTAGCTCAACACTTCCTAACCAGTGACCTACCTCATGCAGGGTTTAAGAAGAAAGAAAAGCGCTGTTTGAGTTACTCCAGAAATAAATGACTTGGCTTGAGTTTTAAGCATCTCTGCAATACCACAGACATTGACACCTTGTTTGAAATCTTTCCATTTGATTTGAAGTTGTCTACAGATGATCCTTTGCATGTTTAGAAGGTGTCTCTTTTTGTTATTATTTGTTAATTCTTAGCTTGAATGGTAAAAAGCATTTTACTTTGTGGTTGTCTGGTCAAATGCATCTGGATCAGCAGTGAACTTAAGCCACTGATTGACTGTACATTATGTTAATGGTATCAATTTCTAAGCTGCACAAGTTTCTTAATGGTGTTATTTTTTGGCTCTGTAGGAAAAAATGCTAGAAGGCCAGCAAAATGAGTAGAGACATTTATTGGTGGCATATCTTTGATCTTGACATAATTGTAGACAGAAGATGGATTTTCCATGAGGCCACATAGTTCCTTTTGGTTAATCCTCTGTATTAGTTTCCTGGGGCTGTCTATAATAAAGTACCACAAACTAGGCAGCTTGAAACATTAGAAATTTATTTTCTGACAGTTCTGGAGGATGGAAGTCTGAAATCAAGGTGTCATCAGGGTGTTGGTTCCTTCTGGAGGCTCTGAGGGAGAATCTGTTCCTGCCTCTCACTTGCTTTCTAGTGGCTGTCAGCACTTCTTGGTGTTCCTTGACTTGTGGCTGCGTCACACCGATTTCTGCCTCCATCTTTACATGGCCTTCTTCTATATCTTAGATCTCCCTCTGCTTTTCTTTTGAAAGGATATTTGTCATGGGGTTCAGGGCCCAACCTTAATCCAAGATGGTTTCACCTAGAGATTTTTAACTTAATTATATCTGCAAAGACCATATTTCCAAGCAAAGTCACATTCACAAGCTCTGGGTGGACATATCTTGGGGGCCACAATTTAACATGATACAACCTCCATCCCTGGACTTCTTTGTTTTTGCTATGTTTTCTGGTTTAAATGAGTGTAATTCTTTCTCTTAGGGGAAAAGGGAGGCTACAGAAGCTAAATGGATGTTAGTTTGGCCTTATCCTTGAGAGTTAGGGTGGTGATCCAAGTCCAAAGTTAGAGACATTACTTTTTACAGAAAGAGGTCTATTTTTTTGGTGTGGACTAGGGAAGAGTAGTTAGAATCAGTAAGTGTAGTCTAGAGAGATTGTCAGAGACCTGGCACAACTTATGGTACCAGCGGGTTAAATAAAAATGGAGGTTATTACCTTGCAGCTGTGAAACTCAGCAGAATCATTTTCCGATTACTCTTTGGTTTTGGTTTTGGTTTTGGTTTTGGTTTTGGTTCTTTGAGAGAAATATCTGCCACGGATTGGAAGGTGAGCAGATATGGAAGATGAAAAGCAGTTCTTAAGATTTCAGAAGGAAGAGGAGTAGTGAATTTTCCTTTGCCTTAACATATTTTGGAAGAAAGAATGTTAGGGCTCATTAATGGTACGTAAACCAGCAGGAACAAGACCAAGAAGGAGGAAATTTAATGTTTATTTGTAACACGTGTTAGCTTTTAATTAAAACTTCAGTGAAAGTTAAATTTAGCCATTTCTTGCAGTCATCAGATCATTCTTTTTTTGCAGATCGAGGAGACTGGCAGAGGGAAAGAAAGTTCAACTATGGTAGTGGTAACAACAATCCGCCGTGGGGCAGTGACAGGCACCATCAGTATGAGCAGCACTGGTACAAGGACCACCATTATGGGGACCGGCGACACATGGATGCCCACCGTTCTGGAAGCTATCGACCCAACAACCTGTCCAGAAAGAGACCTTATGACCAGTACAGCAGCGACCGAGACCACCGGGGACACAGAGATTACTATGACAGGTGTGCAAAAGGCTGTGAGATACCAGGCACTGACCTCTGCCAGAAGCTGTTTATAAAAAGACAGTGACATACACATGAATGTATTTATATGTCAGATGCTTACTAAATATCTCCTCGTGTGTCAGCCACGGTCCCAAGTCCTGAGTGCCAGGTTATAGGTTTTACATTTTGTTCTCTGGGTCATAGGGAGCACATTTCACCTGTGCAGAAAGAGAATTTTCTGCCGTCTTTTGAGGAAATCTAGTGAAGTTGTAGATTTATAAATAATTAGAGTCAACAACCAAAACAAGCTCTGTGCTAGGCTCTCAGCCATGCTAGGTGGCAGGGATCCTGAGATGGGTACTAGCCCACGGTCCTTGCCCACCAGGGACCCATAATTTGAGTCAAAGCCTTTTGAAGTTGCACCCTCTTTATAACTATACAGTACCACCAGTGATATGATGAGCCAGGGTTTTAGTTTGTGAGAGTTAGCATACAGGAAGGGCTAAAGAGGTTTTATCTATACTTCCTAATTTCAGGACTTGGCCATATTTTAACCTCATAGCAGCTTTGGTTTTCCCTGGGCTAATGACATGCTTTGTTTATACTGCACCTTGAATTTAAAGTGGGAAAATTTCATATATGCATTTCAATGTCCTGCTTTCTTTTTGGAAGATCTGGTAAACAGCAGGCTGTGATAGCAGAGCAGCTGTAGTTGAGTAGCAGCCATCTCCTTAGGAGTCTCTGTCTCTTACCCTCACCCTTCTATATTGCCTCATCTGGATCCAGTGGGCACTTCCCCTGCAGATTTCTATTTCTATGTGGTATCATTTTTCTTTTGCCTGAAGGACTTTTGTTTTAGTGTGGGTCTGCTGGTGGTAAATTTTTTTAGCATTTGTATGTATGTCTGAAAAGTGTTTATTTTGCCTTCATTTTTGAAAGATACTTTTGCTGGGCATAAATTTCTAGATTGACATTTTCTTTCAGTACTTTAAGATGTACCTCTGAGAGAGAGAGAGTGAGTCAGAGAGTGAGTGAGTTTGTCTCCACTTGTGGAGACAGGCCCGTTTTGTTCTACAATAAAGAGCTGCTCATGTTTAAAAAAAAAAAAAAAAGATGTACCTCTGCTGTCTACTTGCATTGTGTCTGATGAAAAATATGTCATCCTTATCTTTGTTCTTTACATATTGTTGCTTTTTTTTTTTAAAATCACTGATTATAATGTGCCGTGGCATATTTTTCCTTGTGTTTCTTGTGCTTGGGAATTGTTGAGCTTCTTGGATCTGTGAGTTTATCATTTCCAAAAAATTTGGAAATTTTTATAATATTCTTCAAATATTTTTTCTGTCCCCCTACTCTCTCTTGTCCTTTGGAGATTCCAATTACACCCATATTAGCTTGGTTGAAGTTGTTTCACAGCTTATTCATTTTCTGTTCATTTTTTAAAATTATGTTTTCTCTCTCTTGTTTTTGGATAGTTTCTATTGCTGTGTCTTCAAGTATTTTCCTTTTTAATGTCTAATCTGCTTTGAGGCCCATCCAGTATATTTTTCATTGCATACATTGTAGTTTTGTCTCTTCTGAAAGTTGTGTTTGGGTCCTTTTAATCTATGTCTCTAACCTTTTGAAATCTGGGATATAGTTATAAAAATGGTTTTAATGTCCTTGTCTGCTAATTCTATCATTTGGGTCAGTTTCAATTGATTGATGTATCTCCTCATTATGGTTCTTGCTTCTTTGGTGCTATTCATGCCTAATAATTTTTTATTAGATGCTAGATTTAAAATTTACTTTGTTGGGTGCTGGATATTTTTGTAGTCCTATAAATATTTTGGAGCTTTGTTACAAGACATAGGTTTTTGGAAGCAGTTTGCTTCTTTCAGGCTGTTAAGATTTGTAAGGCAGAACTGGAACAATGTTCAGTCTAGGGCTAATTATTCCCCTTCCCCCCATCCCCCCAGGTAAGGGCCCTCATTGCACTTTACCCATTGACCCTGCATTTGAAAGGTTTTTGGTCTGGCTGGTGAGAACAGGAACTGTTCTGGTTCTCTGTGAGCACAGGGCACTGTTACCTCTAATCCTTTTGGGTGGTTCTTTCCCTGGTCTTGAGTAGTTTCCTCATATGCACATCCTGAGCAGTATTCAGCTGTATACTTGAGGGGAACTCCCTGTAGATCTTCAAACTTCTTTCTCTGTGCAGAACTTTTTTCTCTTGTACTACATCCTGTGAACTCTGGCTGCCTTGCTACCACCAGACTCTCGGCTCGGGAAGTCTGCTTGGCTTCTTTCTGAGTTTCCTCCTCCCTGTGTCACAGCCTGGAAACTATCTCACAGTAGTGAGCAGGGTCAATAAGAAAGTTCATCTTACTAGTTTCCATCCCTCAGGGATCACTGTTCTTCGTTGCTTGATGCCTGGTGTCTTGAAAACCAGTGTTCTATACATTTTGTCCATTTCTGGTTGTTTTAGGCAAGAAGGTAAATCTAGTCCTGTTAATCCATTTTGACTGGACCTTGAAGTTGCCCAGTTCTTCCTCCTTCTCTCTTTTTTTATTGAGGTGAAATTCACGTTACATAAATGAACCATTTTAAAGTGAACAATTCAATGATGTTAGTATTATACATTCACAATGTTGGGCAGCCACCACTTCTGTCTAGTTCCGAAACACTTTCTTCACCCAAAGAAAGCTCTGTAATCATTAAGCAGTTATTCCCCATTCTTTCCTCTGTCCAACCCCTGGCAACCACCAATCTGCATTCTGCCTCTATGGGTTTACCTATTCTGGACATTTCATATAGAGGGAATCATACAATATGTGACCTTTTGCATCTGGCTTCTTTCACTTAGCATAGTGTTTTCAAGGTTCATGCATATTGTAACATGTATAAGTACTTCATTCCATTTTTATGGCTGAGCAATGTTTCATTGCATTGATCTACATTTTCTTTATTCATCTGTTGATGGACATTTGTTTCCATCTTTTAGCTATTGTGAATAATGCTGCAATGGATATTGGTGTACAAATACTTGTTTGCATACCCATTTTCAGTCCTTTCGGGTGTATACTTAGGAGTGGAATTGTTAAGTCATATGGTAATTCTTTGACTTTTTAGGAACCACCAAACTTTTCCTCAATGGCTGAACCATTTTACATTCCTACCAGTAATATATGACTTGCAATTTTTTCACAAGTCTTCTAAGTGTTCTTTGCCAACACTTATTTTCTGTTGTTGGGGTTTTTTTTTTGTTGTTTGGTTTTTTGTTTGTTTGTTTTGAGACAAAGTATTGCTCTGTTGCCTAGGCTAGAGTGCAGTGAACTCCTGGGCTCAAAGCAGTCCTCCCACCTCAGCCTCCTTAGTAGCTGGGACCTTGGACATGCGCCACCATCCTGGGCTAATTTTTTTTTTAATTTTTAATTTTTAGTTATTACGGATACATAATAGTTGTATCTATTTACAGGGTATACATGTGATGTTTTAATACAACGTGAATGAATCAAATCAGGGTAATTTCGGTATCCATCATCTCAAGCGCTTATTTCTTTTGTGTTAGGGACATTCCAGTTCCACTCTTTTAGTTATTTTAAAGTATACCCTAACTTATTATTGATTATAGTCACTTTGTTGTGCTATCAGTCTAACTATCTGATATATATACCAATTCTCTTTTAATAGTATAATGAGCAGTTTGCCATGGTCCAAGCCAAAAATTTTAATATTCTTCACATTCAGTCAATTTTTAAGATAATTTTATTAACCCTTCACTTCTTGTTGAATATTTAGGTTGATGGTTGCTTTTGCTGTTACTAATAACTTACTAAATAATTTCTGTGGCTTTTTTTCTTCTGACTGGGTCAGGAAATATGAAATATGAAAATGTTCATAGGTCTTATGAGTTTTCTCCTAAAGGCAGTATGAGTGTATAGAGCCATCAGTGATTCTTCAGGTGTGTACTTGTGTCACTGCAGACTTGAGGCATGTATTTCATAGGATGTGTTTTGCCAATAAGTATAAAATGACCCTTTATTACTTTAGTTTTGTTTTTTGATTCTTATAATGTAAATATTTGTCCCAGACTCTGTTGGAAGTGTCCTTGAACATGAGTGTGTGAGGAAGAGCCAATGGACGATGAAGAAATGGATGGGAATCTGGCCTTGGTCTTTCATCTAATCCTTGCATCTCTATTTCAGGCACCATCATGACTCCAAGCGGAGGAGATCTGATGAATTTAGGCCTCAAAATTACCACCAGCAGGATTTCCGAAGGATGTCTGATCACCGCCCCCCTATGGGCTACCATGGCCAGGGACCCTCAGACCATTACCGCTCTTTCCACACAGACAAATTGGGGGAATATAAGCAGCCCCTGCCCCCATTGCACCCTGCAGTCTCAGATCCTCGCTCACCCCCTTCTCAGAAATCTCCTCATGACTCCAAGTCACCCCTGGATCATAGGTCTCCTTTGGAGAGATCACTAGAACAGAAAAACAACCCAGATTATAACTGGAATGTTCGGAAAACATAAAGGACGGCTCAGAAAGGGGAGAGCAAGAGTCATCAAACACGTGGATATTTTTGGTCTGATCCGACAGTAGCCGGTTATGTAGACCAGTAAGTGGAGTTTCTGGACATGCTGCTTGCTGTCAGCTTACTGGCTGAAGGAGCACTTCAAGGAGCGGGAGGCCTTTTGTTGGGTCCAGCTTTGATTTGGGTCACCACTCCTGCACTTTGTCGCCCCATCCCATTCCAGCCTAGTTCTGGCTTCCCACTTTGATGAGCTTCTAGGAGGAAAGGTGACTTTTTGTGTACTAGCTTCACTGGGCTGTGTTTCCCCAGTGAAGGAATAGGGGATCTTCAGAGTCATGAATGTTTTATTGCCAGGGCCAGTGTTCCTTGGACCTTGGTGCGGTGGTCAGGGGAAGGAATTGGTGCGCAAAGGCTGCCGGTACCTGGTGGTACAGTGTGTAACCTGGTTCACTCTGACATGGCGGATGCTGCTGATGGGGAGTGGGATGAGTAGGTGGGGTCTCACATCAGAGGACTTGAAGGGGAGCAGGTACACCCCTTAAATGTGTTTTTGGGAGAAATTACACACTCAGCCTCACCATGTGAAACCTACAGGCAGGGGTTGGGGTGGGGGAAGAGAGAGGGAAACAACTTTCACAGTGGCTTCTTCCCTACCAACACTAATTTTCCCACACTGTCTGTACATTTCAAAGGTTTGGTCTCCTGAGTGGACCTCCTTTTCCCCCGTGCCAGGGAAAGTAGGGTCCCCTCTGGCTGACTTTGGAGTACTGTGAGTTAGGCAGCATTGATGCCAGCATGGGTCTTACTTGATTGGGGGGGGTGGGTTGAATGAGGGACAGGGTGGGGATAGGGTGGGGAGTTAGGGAGGGAATAGTGTGACCGGGGAACTGGAATCCCTGGTGGATTTCTGATTCCTGTAGCAAGAAGGAAACAAGAGGTCCTGGGGAGGGGAAGCAGAGGCAGGCCTGCTGACCAGCTTGTTGCTGGCAAGTACAAAGATGGGGGTGCTAGTGCAGGTGGTGAACAGGTGTTCTAGTGTGGGCTTTGGTAGTGCCAGCAAGTGGGGGAAGCTTTCAGTATTGGAGTAGGTCAACATGTCCTGCTGCATTTTAGTTCCCTTTGCACAGCTTGAAGAAGTAGGTTATATAGAATCACACATATTCTGACATTCATGTGGTAGGCAGAGGAAAATAAGTTACCTGTGGTGAACAAGTTTCTACTGCTAGTTGGAGATCACTAGAATTGAACTCAGTTTCTTTTAGAATAAGATCAAGTACAAAACGTAAGTTAAATTTTTTCCAAAATAGGAAGTATTCAAGGACACGGTGACTGAGCTATAGACAGTAAGAGCCATACTAGAGTTGAATTGGGTCAGGATTAGGAAGCAAGTTGGTTGTATCAGTTAAGCAGGCTTTTTTCAATTTACTGATGCAGGGGCTTTCGGTTTTTTCCATTTTCAGTATAGCTTGCCAGTATTGTTAGAGTGTCCAGAGACCTTTCTGGATGGAAACGTATTAACTGACTTGAACAGTGTGCCTGTAAGTGTCCGGGCTCAGAGCTGGTAAAAACTCTTGTATTGGGCATGCACGGGGTTAAACTCCCTGAACTAACTTGTGAGGACTTCATAAAACCATTATCACGCACTTGATGGTATCCTGGGCAGCACCTTAATGCCTTTACCAAGACATGCCGAGCTGTATCCCCTGAGTGAAGCCGATGTGGCCATGGTGGGCCGTTGCCTTTTGCTACGCAGAGCATTGTGGGACTGGCCTGTGCTGAGGCTGGTGAGAGTCTGGGTCCTCAAAGCTTGTGTTGGGAGCTTGGTGGACCCACCACTTTCTTATTTAACTCCTTGTGGTACTGGGGGTTGTACACCCTGGACTTGTACCACGCATGCCCGGGGCAAAGCCCCAGTGACTATGTGGGGCCACCTGGCCACAGTCCTCCCTCAGGGGGCCAGCTGTTGCTCAGTGGAGAAGGCAGGAAACCATATCTCCACTTTGGCCACACGTTGATGAGGAACCCACAGATGGAGCTTCTTGCTGATAATATTGACACTGTCCTGTGTTTGTCTTGCCTAAGCCAGAGAGGAAGGTTAGGTTGGCTTGCCAAGCCCTTGAGTGATGGCAGGTGGGGGTGGGAAGGGGATGAGCCCCTACAGGGATGTTGGAATGTGTCCTCCAGGAGTGAGAGGAGGGGCGGAGGAGTCACTGGAGGCCCTGCATTTCCATACTCACCTGGCTTCTTCCAAGCTTTTAATAGGAGATGTGAATTATTCCCAAAGATGTCTCATCATGAGGAAAAAGGAACTTCCTTTTGTTCACATTCAGGACTTTTAGTGCCATATGAAGTAGCAAAAGGCAATATTAGCCAGATCAGTGTTACATTGATTCTAAAATTACAGTATCCCTGTTAAACATCTATTTTAGATGTGGAATATGTTTGAAGAGTGCATTGGGAAAAAGGCATTTCCTCTTTGATTTAAATCAGTATGAATATTGTATGCTTAAATCAAAAACAAATTTGCACAGGTAGAAATTCTCTCACTTGTGAATGGGAGAAGCTGTCCCAGGAATCTGTGAGGATGGTATTCCATGGAGCCTGGCTTTGAAAGATTTCATTGTTGGTAGAAATAGCAGGGGGTGAGGAAGAGGGGAGTCAGCATCACCTAAGACGTGCACATGAACAAGGATTGACGGGATACTCTGGCCCTAGGATTGGAAAAGGTGAAACCCCAGGCTCATCACTGTGGTCTGTGAGAGTCAGGCTAGTGTGGACAGACAGGTGCCCCCAGAGCCCTCAGCTGGCTCTCCTTCAGTCATTCCTTAAGCCCTTGGAAGGGCAACATGAGCACTTCTCACACCGAGCTGCAGACATCCTGGCCTGATGTGTCTGAGAGTTGCATCAGGCCTTGCAGTGCAAATGCAATTCATTTAGGAATTCACATGATGACACTGAAATCCTACAGACCAAAATCCACTTGTCAGCAGGAGCGGTGGCCCAGGCTCAGTGCCAGCAGTCTTTGGGCTCTTGCGAGGGCTGCCACACTGGGCAAGTAGGGCCATGCCAAGGGTCCAGGCTGCTTTAGTCCATCTGTGCCCCGCTCGTTTGGGGACAGATGGTTTTTCTTTATTGTAAAATTGTGGACTTTTAAAACCTGTTGACTAAACAGTAATTAATTTATATTTGTGAAAAATGCCACTGTCCTAGTGATTTCTGATGTAAATAATGTTGTTTATATAGTATGTATTAAATTTTCCTACATTGTAAAACTGCTGTACTTTTGATTCTTGTATATTAAAAAGTGTTACTGAGGATTTTTAGAATTGGGCTAACATGTTGCATTGCATTTTGGTGTGAACTGTGTGACTGTAGATATCTCCTTGTCTCCCTCCCTTTTTGGTTGCTGGGTCACATCCAGATTTTTTGACAGCTTGTGAAATGGAGCCTTTTGAAGTTGCATTCCCCTACCCAGTGCCATTTGTGTTTTTGGTTCCAGGGCATTGACACCACAGATTTTTATGATTGTATATTCCTGAGCCGTTGCTGAGGCTAACAGTTGGCTGGCCAGAAGCCCCAGGCCGTAGCCCACAGCCCTGCCCTGGAGTTGCTGAAACCAGTAGTTGACCAGGACTGCCCTTAATTTCCCGGTGTTAGTCCTTCCAGAGAGGATCCTGGGAGACCTGGAAAGGCACCCGCTCTGTCCTGAAGGAAATAAAACACCGCATCTGCTAGCCTGTACCTTTGAGGGTAATTTAACAGTTGGGTTATTGGGGAATGGGGGGAATGCATTTAATAATGGAAACACTGACAGAAATGTTAACTCTAGCAATCTGGCACAGGGGCAGGCCCAGTTTTGGCGCGACCCAGACAGGAATGGTGGCACAGCCTGCGGGTGGGGATCTCCATCTGAATGGGAGTTAGAGAAGTTGCCTAGACCCAAGGGTTTTTACTAATAGTTTGGTAACTTTGAGACCAAACTCAAATCTTTGTGAAGTCCTTAATTCTTGATATCAAATAAGCCCATGTATCTGCTTGGAGCTGAGGGGTCAGCTCCTGTGACTCTGTTCTGTCTGCCCAGGGGTCTTGGAGGCAGGACCCCTGCCAGGCCTGGCCTTTGCAGGGCGGGGAGGCTGGGACTTTGAGTGCAAAGTAAAACATGGAGAAGAGCTGAGGGCTCCTGTGCCCATAAAGCAGCTCGAGTCAGAGTCGTGTTGTAACTCACGACTCAGCTGGAACAACCAGGGGAAACTTTAAGAACAAGTGCTGCACTAATCAGCTTACGATTTACAATAGCAACAAGGCTTCAAAACTGCCTGCTGCCAAGACACTGGCCTTTTACTGGAAGCGGCAGGCCTAGGGCCCCTGCCTCCTCCCTCCTCCCTGGCAGGGCCTTCCACGCCTGGCATCACAGCAAGCCCTCCTCAATTAGCACCAACAGAAAGGTCACTTATTGAAACCCAGCTCCCTGCAGTTTGCCAGACCAGAGTCTGGGCTCCAGATTCCAACCTGTGGCTCTTAAAGGAGCAGGACCAGCTTTGACATAAGGCTTTGTTTTAACGAAATCCCTGCACCGGTCCTGCCATCATGTCTTAAGGTTGGAATTCAACCGCCCAGCTGGCCTCTTATTTTTTTATATTATGTATTATATTTTTATTCTCTTTTGTGAAGTGGGGGCAAGATGCAGCTGGACTGAACAAAAGCTCTGTCCTGCAGAAACCTGGGTGCTAATTGAGGAGGCTGCCCCTGCTGCTGCTGCTGCTGCTGCTGGGACCCTCCATGAGGCTCAATGTCTTGGGGGTTTCCAGGTCATTTCTGTGGCCATGCAATGTGGCAGATGACAAGTGTGGTCAGGCCACCTGGTTTTGCCCTGACAACTCCACTGTCTGGCTTTGTGTGGGAACATGGACAAGTCCATGTCCTAAAGGCTTCTCGCCTTGAAGATGGGCAGAATAATATCCACTTCTCATGGAGGGTTTACGCATGTTATCTTAAATTCCTTCGTGACCCAGGAGGGGATTACTGTTACTAAAGCACAGTCCTGGCTAACCACAGGCACTGTGGTGGCCTTCAGGGCTGGGTGGTATGAAGGGGCTGGTGGGAGTCAGTGCACTGCCCCCCTTTGGTCCCTCTCTGTATGCAGTTGGGCAGATGGCCTTTGCATCTTCATCTGCAAATGAAGGAGGCAGCTTCTTGGGTTAATGTGGTTTTCAAGTGAAAGTGTGCACCGTGGAAAAAGAAAAGGTTTGTAACCCTAAGGGCTACCCAGAAGGAGACAGTGTTCAGTGCTTGGCTGAGGAGGGGGTGGGAATTGAGGGGACGGAGCCAGAGGGCAGCTGGAGAGGTTAGGGGGGACCAAGGACAGAGCTTGCCTGGCTGGAGGGCAGGCCAAGCCCAGCATCAGCAGGCAGCCCTCGCTCCAGGGCCTGCAACACATGAGCTGCCCTGTGGAGCAAGCTGGCAAGGGCTGCTGCAAAACCGCAGCTTGCCCTGGGGGGAAGACTGACCCCCAGCAGGGACTGGAACCATCTGGAGGAGCTCACAATCTCAGTGGGGGGACACTGCTTGGAGCAGTTATGGGAGAGGATGTTTTCCATGACCAAGATTTTAAGCCCCTACCATGGGCTGGCTCTGCTCCAGGAGCTGGGGACCTACTCGGTGAACAAGAAGGATGAGGCCCCTGCCGTCCTGGAGCAGTACTCTAATTGGGGTGGGGAGGGAGACCCTAGACAAGCAAACAATAAGAGGGCAAAATGTCATACAAGCGCGAGGGAGAAAAGAGCCAGATGCAAAGGGACAGCGTGCTGGTAGCCGAGCCCTGGTGGTGAGGGGGTTGGGGGTCCAAGGAAGGTGTGTGGACCAGCACAAGGGGGTGGGTCATGGGGGTGGACAGACCTGGGTTCTAACCCTCACACTGCCCCATATCAGCTGTGTTCTCGGGCACATCCTGTCTCTCTCCAAGCCTCAACTACAAAATACAGATACTGATAGCCCTTCACCAGGCTGTGGCAGGATGAGGTTCCTGAGGTGACACATCAGATGGACTCGGTGCCTGTCATCAGAGGGTGATGTTGGGGCATCCTGAGGCGCTGGAGAACCGCTTGCTGGAGACTTCTCCTGCCGCCCCAGATGGGGCCTGGGCTGTGTTTTGGGATCGGCTCCCATTCTCTGAAGCTGAGACTGAGGGCCCTGAAAGGATGTGGTTCTGGAACCGTCCGGCAGAGGGCAGCAGGTTCCCACAAACAGCCTGCCTGGTGGCCAACACCTATACCCAACCCAGGGGGAGGCCCCGCGGTCCCACCGCTGCCCTGTGGGCCGCTCCCCTCGGCTGCAGAGCCACGGCAGAGCCCCCTCCACACCCCAGGAGACCTGGAGATGCCTTGTCCCTGCAGTAAGTGTGATGGGAGGCAAGGTGGAGAAGGGATAGAGGCTGCAGAGAGAGGCAGCCTCACCGGCCTCTGCTCTGCCAGGGCCAGCGTCTTCACCCTCACCTCCAGCCACTGCTCAGGGATGTACAGCGTCCTGCTTCCTGTTCTAGCCTCTCCTCCCTCCCATCTCTGTGTGGCAGCCGGAGAAACCATTCTGATCCACAAGGCCCCTGGCATCACCCTCACCTTAAGGTCCAAGTGCCCTGGTTTGGTCTGGGGCTCTTTGCAACCTGCCCTTGCTAGCCACATGAATCTACTCCTAACTTCTTGAACCCGCTTGCTTGCAGCCAGCTCAAACTGCTTTTGCGGCCATCTGAAAGGAGCCCTGCCTCTAGGCTGCTGTCCCTCTCCCCGTCCCCACTCCAGCACCTCCACTGCCTGCTGGACACCTGGTCATCTTCAAGATTCAACTCCAGCATGGCCTTCTCTGGCCCTGCTTTTCCTGTCCCCATTCCTGTCGGTCCCTTCCCTGGCCCAGATGCTATCAGAGACCATGGTGCACTCTGGTGCCCCCGCCACCTGACCGGGGCTCCCATGGGGATGGGCCCCAGTAGTCATCTCTAGCTCTGACTCCTGCCTCCACAGGCATGGGGGTGCTGGGAAGGTGTACGCAGGTGAATGAGGCTCATTCCTCGTTGTCCTTGGGTGTCCTGGTTCCTGGCTGGACAGTGGCCTTGCGAGCAGCTGCTGGGCTTGGAGCCCTCTCTTGTGAGGTGCTTAGAGAGAAGGGTCCAGAGGGGGGCTGTGAGAAAGAGAGCAAGGAAGTCCCTGGGGGTTGAGCAGGCGGGGGCTCAGCCAGAGTTCAGGCCCCTTCTCCCCAGACCTCCTAGACTAGGTGGATATTTGAAGCCATTAGGAGCCAGCTGGGCGGGGGGGGGGGGGGGGGGGGGGGGGGGGGGCAGCTTCCTAAGACTCCCTGCTGTGCCTTGTGTTGACCCTTTACCTGCTGGACTGTGAGAAGGACCAGGAGTCCTGCAGGGAGCTGGGATGGAATGCCGATGGGGCTTTGGGGTCTTGGGGCAAATTGTAAATAGGGGCATTTTGCTAACCATCCTGGTGTGATCTCAGCATTCTCGAGCCTGGGGTGGCTGTGCTGGGGCATGAGGCTCATGGCCTGGCTGCCCAGGCTCTGGCCCCGGGCCCTCTGTACCCGGAAGGCTAAGGAGGTGGAAAGGTCTGTGTGGCAGCAGCAGAGTGGAGAGACAGTAGGCTCGCTCAAGAGGGATCTGAGGCCCAGCGAGGAGACCCAGGGCCCTCGCAGCTGCTGCAGCTGGGCTGAGAGTGGCCTGGGGGACGCATGCTGACAGGTGTCACAGGGCACTTGGCACCCACAACAGGCACTGACCTCCAGAGATCCTGGGCTCTGGTGAGCTCTCTTTCCTTATAGGGAGAGGGCCCATTTTGTGTCTGTAAAACATCATCCCTCACTTTACATTAATGCTGTTCATTTGGGTTTTATTGATTTTGTAGTTTTGTTTAGGCTAAATCAGTAAATATTTCTTGATTTTACAGTTGAAAGGAGCAATACTTAAAAAGAATTTATACCTAGCCTCATGAATAATAAAATTAACTCAGCCCTGCAGAAATATTGGCCCCTAGACAGGTCTGTATGTTATGTATGTCTGGGAACCCCTAGCTGATCATGGCCTGGGCTTGTGGGTAAATGAGGTGGCTCATTGGCTTATGTGATAGGTAGATGTGAGCAGAAGCCACCATCTGCCCAGGCTTACTGGGTGCGAGGCTCTGGGCCTATGGCTTAATTGTGTTTTTTCATTTAGTCCTCACATAATACCATGAGGTGGGACTTAGTCCCATTTTTCAGTTGAGGATCCTGAGGCAGCAGGTAACTTGCCTAAGGTCACACACCTAGGAAGTGGTAGAACTGTTAGAACATTATTAATGACATGTGTTAAAGACGGCAAGGAAAAATATATTTAAGGGGGAGCATCTGATAGGTGTAGGGACCACTGCAGGGGGGCCCTGCAGAGAGGGAGAGAGATGGGCCAACTCTGAATACAGCACGGGCAAGTGGGAATTTATAGCCACGGAGCAGGGGCATCAGTGGATGGAAAATTCCTAAGAGGAAACATGAGGCTCCAGGGGGATTCTGGCTGAACTGACCTGACAGGATGCTTGCTGAAGGCAGGCCAGGGTGCTCAGCGTAAACTGGTGAGGGTGGAGGAGGAAAACCCAATCAGATGGGGGCGGTGATCAGGTGTGGAGGATGTGGGGTTCTAGCGAAACCAATTTAGCAGGATTTTTGCTGAAACTGGACAATACAGAGGCAAACATGGAAGTCCAAAAGTCGAGGCCTTGTTGAAAAGTTCAGGGTAGCCTGAGTAGAGTTTGCTTAAGGAGAGGATCTTTGTCAGAACTCACATGCCAGCTCAGCTCTGCCCGACTCAGAAGGTCGAACATGTCACTGCCTCATTCAATGGCTTCTGCGGTCACCCAAGTCCCTTTGCCCTGCTGTCATCTTATTTAGTTTTCCCAGCTACCCAATGACGAAGTCCTAGTTCTGTTCCCAGGACCAGGGACTGATCCATTGTAGCTGAGGACAATGAGGCTCAAATACAGCCTGTGGCTTAAGGTCCAGGTCAGAGAGCCAGTGTGTGAGTTCCGTGTAGCCCCCGCGTGCCGAATCCCTCTGTCACCTCGCATCGCCTCCATGCTTGGCTTTTCACCTCAGAGGGTCCCCTCTCCCCATATGCATATGTGACTCGTTTTCTGTTACATATGTAACTATTATTACCCATGTACATATTGTTACATGTGTAACCACATGTGTGACTTGGTTATTGTTATTGTCACACACTGGCTATTCCTCACTGCCAAAGGTCAGGAAGGGAAGAAAGACTCTCCTTGTGTGTAAACAACACAATCAGCATCTCTGGGCACTTGCCTTAAGGGATTAATCTCAGTTCATGAGCAAACAAAGGGGAGGATGTGTCTGCTCAGGAAGGCGTGGTGGCTGGAGTTGCCTGTCCTGCTTGCCCTGGGGAGAGGAGCCCTGGCCCCAGCCTTGACCCGAGGGTCATCCAGGGGCCCTGCTCACCAAGCCCCTCTGATGGAGCCTGCCTGGGCTTCCAGCCCCTACCCACCCGGCCTCCAGGTGGGGGTCTGGCCCCGGCTTACCCCAGAGCCAGAGCCCTGGATTGGCTCCAACCCTGCTGTGGGCTCCCTTGGTTCCCTCTCTGCCTTCAAGAGAGTAGCAGGTGGGTGCAGTGAGAGGTGAGGTGGGCTGGTGCTCTTCTACCGGACACTTGTAACCTTATAAGCAGGTTAGTTGGCTTCTCTTAGTCTCCGACTGTTCATCTGGAAACTAAGGCAATGTCATCAGCTTTCCAGGGTTTTTGTGCAATTTGTCAAAGCAATTGCAAGACTCAAGGCAGGTTCAAATGTAAGGTCTCATTTCTATTTCTCAAGGAGGTAGATGTGATGGTCAGAGGACAGCAAAGGTGGCAGCTCGTGTGCTGCATGTGGACTAGAGCCTTCCCCCCACCAGGTAAGCTGGGCACTGGGTGATTGGCAGGAAGTGGCCTTCTCAGAGGAACAGTGCCCTCAAAGTGGACGGTAGCAGGAGGAATGGAGAGAACAGTTGCCAGTAGCGGAGAGCTCAGTGTACGTGGGCTGCTGTGCTACACTCATCACGTTTAGTCTTCAGGACGACCACGAGAGGGAGGTGCTGTCATTGCTCCCTCATGGTTGAGACAGCCAAGGCTGAGAACAATGACATCCCACTCCCTCATGCAGCTAGTAGGTGACAGGGCTGGGATCCTGGTCAGGTCTGGTCCTGGAGCCTGGGCTCTTCCCTCTGCCCAGGTGTCCCCTTGCCCATGCCGCTCTATCCCTGGCTATCCAGGCCCACCAAACACAAGGTCACTCCCCCCAGGCTAGGGCTTGGTCTCGGGCAGGGTGGGGCTGGTCCAGTGGAACAAGCTCCTGTATTATTTCCTTGAGGGGGTGCTTTGGGGACAGCTGCTCCCCCAGTTTCCAACCCTCTCAAGACCTTTAGAGCCCTGCTGTCAGCATCCCCCCACCCCTACCCCAAGCCAGCTCACCCACGGTAATAAACTGCCACAAGCCTCTTGCCCTGTAACAGTGGCTGCTGGCCTCGTTGAACAAATGGAGCCCAGAGTGAGCTCGAAACCAATTCCCCGGACAGTTTCCGAACACACCTTTGTTTTTCCTGGGCAGATCTTCCTGGCTAGATACTTTTTGCTTTGGTTAAATGCCTTGGAGGGAGCTCCAATTCCTGCAGAAGAGAGATGAGGAAGCTGGTTTGAGCTCAAATGTGGAAGAAACCATGTGCCATCCCAGAGTCACCCTGGGCAAGGACAGGTGGTGCTGGGCAACATGCCCGCCTTGGCCTCAGGGATCTGGGCAGCCTGGGATGGCATCCCTCATTCCAGCGACACTACCGCTGGTGACCATGTCTTGTGCACAGGCTGCCTGGGGTGGTCTCTTAATTAAGTTGGTCCTGCTAGGACTTTCCAAGGGTGTCGGTTTGTGCTCCTCTGCCTTTGGGGTTCTGGCACATTTTAGGCAGGGAAGGATTAAATAAATGGTCAAAGGTGTTGAAAAGCCCCTCAGGATGGGAAAGGTGGCTAAGGAAAGCTGTTGAAAACAGGTGTTGGGGGCCTTGGCTCTGCAGATTCAAAAAGTAATGGTTTCCCAGGAGACAATGGGAACCGCCATGGAATTAGGTTAGGGGCAGAATCTTCCCATTGGCCCCAGCCAGAACACCAAGCTTCTTTCTGTTGTTTCAAGAGTGACGAGTAAGGCCAATCAGATTGAGAAGATGTGATTTCTGGACCATACCTAAGAGATTAGCACATGGAGAAGGACAGTGAACAAAGTAGGTGAACACCCTGCCCTTGAGTGTCTTGTCTGCTGGGAGACACAGGTATGTGAGGGTAGAGGGTGTTCCGTTCCTTCAAGACGTCCCCTTTCCAGTTCTCAGGGGCCAGCCTGGGAGTAAGCTGGGGGCAGAGATGTCCTGGCATGAAGGAGCTGCCCCATGGAAGTTGGCTCAATAAATGAATTCCATGCATTATGCGTGAACTGGTGGGATGAGAAGGGGAGGAGACAGCACTGGTTTGCTTGGTGCTTCCTTCCTGTATACTCTCTTATTATCACCTCCTGCCTCAGCCTCCCAAGCACTGCTGCAGTAGAACCACCACACTCATTAATGCCCCTACCAGGTGTCCCTGCTGATCTTTTAATTTTCTTTTTTAAACATTACCATTGTTTTCCTTGTCAGGATCAGAACTTCGGTGCATGCATAATTTGGCATTTGCTGTAGAGCCCACCCCTAGTGAACCCAGCTGTCCAAGTGCACCCAAGCCTCAGGGCTCCCAAGAGTCTCTGCTGGAACATGGCCTTCAGGAGTCTTTAGACTCCTAACTGACAGCTAGGAGAAGCCGGTCTTCCTACCAGCCATGGCTGCGCAATTGTCTCATTCGACTATAAATAACATGCTTCCCTTTATTTTGGAAATTTATTCTATGAGCATTGTCCTCCTTGAAAATTTGTTCTGGGAATACATCACTTATATTAAAAAATTTAAAACAAGCTGCATGTGCTTTTTCTAATGTGTCCAAAAGTCAAATTTTGACTTCAGTGTCCCAAACTTGCTCTTCCCACATTCTTCTCAGTATTAGTAAATGGCACCACTGTTTCCCCAGGTGCCCAGACCCCACACCTGGAGGTGATATTGTGGTCTCCTCTCAAGCACTCTCTCCAAGCCCTGTCAGCTCCACCTTCCCATTAAACCCCAAAGCCCATCATTTCGTGTCACTTCGTACTGCCACTGCCTCAGTCTGGTGTTGTGCAGGAGCCGCTGACTTCCTCTCTCTCCCCCTGATGGTCCCCAGGCTGCCCCCTAGAGCAGCTGGAACGATTCCTTTAAGACCCAAGTCAGACACATCCTTCCCACACTCAGAGCTCACTAATGGCTTCCTCTGGCAACTGGAATAAAACATCAATTCCCCCCCCCGCCCCCCGGGCCGCTCTGTGGCCTCACCTGTCTGTCCAGTCGCTGCTGTTCAGTAAGACTGGTTTCTTGCTGTCCCTAAAACTTCCCCTCCAGGCTGCTGCTGCACTGGTGCTCTCGTTTCCACTGCATGGAAGGCTCTCCCCAGCTCCTTGCACGACATGCTCCCAAAATTCATGCAGATGAGCTAGTCAAAGGGCCCCCTGACCCCACCAAAGGTGAATGGCCCTCCCTGCCCCCAATCAAAGGTATGTCTCTCTCAGAACCTTTCAGCCACTTCCCTTTTCTTCATGGTGCTTGTCACCGTGGGACATGTAGCTATTGTTTACTGACTTGTCTCCCCAGAGAGAATGCAAGGTAGTCTGTTTGGGTCACTGCTGTACTCCCCCAGCACAACGCTGGGTACACACAAATAGAGTCATCAAACAGATAAATAAAACCATACAATTGCAGAGAAAGGGCAGCCTCCCCACACTGTGCCAGGGCCATGTGCAGGCAATTTATGAGCCTTAGCTCATTGAATTTCCTTAGTGACCTTGGGAGGTGGGCACGCATACTTCCATTCTACAAATAAGGAATCTAAGGCTCAAAAAATCCAAGGGAGACCACACAGCTAGTGATGGGCAGCCAGTTTTGACGCCAAGTCTGCCTGCAGCCTGAGCCCAGGTGCCACCCACCCCCACTCCACTCCCCGCTAGCATGACTCCGATGAACTCGACTCCCGCCTGGCTCTGATGGGTCTCTGCCTGAGTGTTCTGATGGGTCCCTGCCCGAGTGTTCGGGTCGTTATCTTCATCCCACAGTTTGCTCCTTTACTAGAAGTGACTCTCATTCATTTGTTTTAACAGCTTCTTCTCTTCTGTTTTCTATCCTTGCAAATTCTGGTTTGCCAACAAGAACTCCAGGAGTTCTCACCACGTAATCAGGAGGATGGGATGGAGCAGGGAGGGGCGGGAGAGGCCCTCCACCTCCATGTGCTAATGCACTTACCTGCAGGCGGCCTGGCCTCCACAGAGCTGGCAGTGCCTGCCCTGCAACACCAAGCCACATCTTAGCTCAAGATGCTGTGCTCCATATTCAGGATGAAATGCAAACTTCCATGTTATGAAAGCAACTAGTAGCACGGTACTCAGAGAATTCCAGCCAGTTAAATTTAGGGTTCTGAAAAAATTCCAAACCAAGAATATTTTCTGGCAAGTGCTATTTAGCATTTTCATCTGATGGCAAATGACTTTTTTTTTTTTTCCTTCTCTGTGCCCTGGTTTCTCAGTAAACCGTTCTCTCCACCAGCCAAGCCAAGCCAATGGCTCTGCTGCCTCAGTGCTGCCTTCTCTTGAGTTGTTTATTTCATCCCACTTACTGCTGAGAGTGAGGGGCCTATCTGTACAGGCAGCTCTGGCCGATAGGTGAGATGTGTGGGTGTTTTGTCCTTTCCAGCCTGGTCCTTCCTCCCAAACCAGACTCCCATGTTCACCTCTGTAAGAGCAGGGCTTTAGAAAGTTCTCCCTTCTTATTTTTTTTCTTCCCGTTCTGCCTGGGACTAGTGTAAATGCTCACGCTTTGGATCCCTCCCCTTGCTAGCCTTTTGGTGTACCTCCCTCCCATGCTTCCAGTGTTTATGTGGCCCTCTTCTGTCCCCACCCACCCAATCTCTCTTGCTTTGGGATAATACCACCACCACCACCACCACTGGACAAGCACTGTGTGCCAGGCCCTCTCCTGAGTAATCCACAGGAGTGAACTCTGGCATCTCCAAACAACCCTATGGGATAGGCACTCCCTATTTTCCAGAGAACAGAATGGAGGCTCAGAGAGGTTAAGTGACTTGCCCAAGGTCACACAGCAGGGAAGGTGAAGCTGGGATGCAGCTGGTTTAAATGTGCTGGTATTCTGCCTCATGACATTTAGTGCTAAGTGCAGGGACTTCAGGGCAAAACAGACTTAGGTGTACATCTTGGCCTGACTCTTACTAAGGAAGCCTAGGCAAGTCAATTCATCTCACTGTGCCTCTGTTTCATCTGTAAAATGGGCCTGAATTCATTTCTGACTCACTGGATAGTTTTTAGGGATGAAGTGTGATCACAGCCAGCAGTGGACAGTGGCCCCCTCTGCAGTGTCATCACTCTGCCCCCAGACTGGTGGTGGCAGCTCACGTGGAGTCATCCTGGATCTCCAGCCAGCCCACCCCACCTCGTTGTGGAGGTCACATCCCCCCACCGTGTGGTCACCTGTCTCCACGACTGTGTTCCAGTATTACCAGAACAAGAGAACCTGGACTTGCCAAACTCCAAAGACAGTTCATCGAGAGGAGAAAAAGTAATTTTACAGAAGCAAGGGGCTGTGGTTTTTAAACAGCTGCATCTTCCACATGCATCCACAACCCTTGTACACACATGCATGCACGCACACGCATGCACTTGCTATGGGGGACACCCACCCCGAAGTCAACCGTCAAACCCCCAAGGGAACCAAAGTCAGTTCAGAAAACAAACTCCAACATGTCGTCTAAAAGAAAATAACAAAACAAAAAAAAAAACAAACTTTACTTGCATTTAACCATTAATAAATAATTTACAGTATGTACATGTGGTGACACTCCACACAGGTCGCAGAACACATGGACACAGTGAGGGGTCCCCACTTCCAAGCAGAACGTGATCAAACACAACCAAAATAAAGTGCTTCACTTTTTACTTCCAACATAGGGACCATCTAAAAACCAGCAGGGAGAGGGAGGGGCTGGGGCCGAGCCCCCTCCCACCCACCCACCCACGTAGTTCTGGCAGAGGGAGCAGGACCTCGTGTAGGGAGAGGGAGACACACGTTCCGCAGCCTCCTGGCCAGTGTATGAGAGGTCCCTGGGGAACAGCAGAGGAGCTGCCGCTGATGCTGACGGGTGGGGGTGGTGTGGGGCTGCCAGTGGACGCCCTGGGAGCCTGTCTGCACCTTTGGGATTGCAGCCCAGCCCCGTGCTGGCCCCTGGGGTCTCTGGAACAGCAGCAGAGGCAGGACTGTTCTGGGCTCCTCGGACAGGCACCCTGGGCTGAACGAGGCGGGAACCAGGGCCCCAGTGGCAAGTCTCACCTGGCTGTGGCCACTGTACTTATGGAAGGGACTAGAGGGAGGGGACCCTGCCAGGGGTGCTGGGGCTGAAAGGCCTTCTAAGACCCTCCTCCTCCCCCCAGAATCCAGGCATGGGTGGGCTGCGTGGGTAGGTTGGGAGAAGGCAGAGGATGAGGGCAGGCCAGCTGGCCCTATCCATTGGGTCTCCCGCCCATGCCCTGGGACCCAGGCTCCCCTGCCCAGGGGCTCTTGCATCTGCTGGAGGAGAAGGAACAGAAGTCAAGGACTCTCTTCTCTGTTAGACCTTTAGAACAAGCACTCTAACTTTCTAAGTGCAGTGGGGAAAGGGTGAAGCACAGAGCCAGACAAGGGCATCCAAGCAGGTGCCTGGAGGCCTGGAAACTGGGGCCTGAACTTGTGCCCACAGGGGGGCCACAGGAGAGAAGGTGCCAGGAGGGCATCATCTATTGGCCAGAGGGTAGCATCAATTTGCTGAAGATGCTGAGCGGTGCCCTGGGTGTGCCCTACCCTTAAGGAGGCCCTGTCTGGGGCGTCCCGCTGGCTTAGAGTATGCTCGTGTGAGAGAGTGTGTGTGTGTGGTGTGTGTGTGTGTGTGTGTGTGGCGGGCACAGGTGGCCCCAGGCATCAGCGAGCAGCAGTCAGCCAGGCCTGTTTCAGTGCATTGCAAGGGCGTGGAAGGAGCTGACTCTGATGGTCCCCAGTGTCTCCTGGGGGTGTGTGTGTGGGGGTTCAGCCTGAGGGGCTGTTTTGCACATTCACACTGCGGGGGTGGGGCGAGGGGAGCTGCTCTCCCTCTCACACAGCTCTACTGTCACAGACATCACAGCACCAGTCACCACAACTTTGTCACGTGCACTAGGGAGGGGGAGGGGCCTATGCCCCGAGCCCTTGCCAGCAGACAGCCCAAGGCGGCTCTGAGCGGACTGTCCTCAGGCCGCTCCTGCCTCTGCTCCTGGGCACTGAGGAGGCTGCTGGGCCACAGAGAACGTGCCAGGCAATCTGCACCCTGTTGGCGTCCCCAGGGAGAAGCCAAAGGGTAGGCGCCCAAAGGCCCGGGACTGAGCTCGTGCCTCCTTCTATGTCCTCCGCAGCAGCTGCCTACCAGAACACAGGGATCAGGGCGAGGAGCGGCACCAGGGTGCCCAGGAGGCGCTGGGGGGCTGGGGGCAGCCCTGCAGCAGCCACCCCGCCCGGCAGCTCCCGAGTCCTCTCGTACAGATGCAGTTTGTCCTTGTTGGAGTGTAGCATCTTGACATCTTCCAAGGCGTAGTAGGCGGCCAGCGTGAAGTTCACATCGCCCGTGGTGAGGAGGTCGAAGACGCAGGCCTGGTAGTACAGGTCCTCCACGGGCAGCTTCTCCTTGCACTTGGCCACGGCCGTCTCGTACGGGAAGGTCTCAGGCGCCGCGGGTGAGGGGCTGGCGGCTGCCGGCCTGCGGGTGCCGGGGCCCTCGGCGTTGGTGCGGAAGGCCTGGAAGTCGATCTGCTGGTTGAGAGGGCAGCCCCGCAGGCAGAGGTAGAGGCCCTGGCTGTCCCGGTCCTCCACGGCGTTGACCACCTCCTCGGGCATGCGGACCGCGAAGGTCAGGTAGCGGCCCACCTGGCGCACCACGATGGTGGTGCCGATGTACTTGGCCTGGATCTCCACGTGCTGGCCCGACACCTTCTCGGTGATCTTCAGGCTGTTGGCCCCATGCTTATCCCCACCGTTCTTAGAGCCGTCGGCGAAGGCGGCTGGGAGCTCATCCATCTCGGCCTGGTACACCTTCTGGTCCACGCACTCCTGGAAGTTCTTGAAGATGATGGTGAGCTGCCGGGGAAGGGGGCAGCAGAGTGGGTTAGGCGCAGGTGGGGACGACCCAGCCTTATGCTTAAGATGCTCTGGACTCAGAGGGCCACAGAGGAGCCCCCAGGGCGCTCGAGACCTTCCCTTCCCTGTGCTGGACAGCTCAGTTCCACCTGCACTGTTATGCACTTGTTTCTCTTTAAAACAACTTGCCCTTTTTACTTAAAAAATTGCTTAGAAAAACTTTAGGTCACTACCTTAAGTAGAAAACCAGCTCATTTACTATATAGAGAGGTGAACTATAAAAATAAAAGCATAGCTAATTAAAAATAAAAAGCCTACCACTGTGGTAGGCTGAACAATGGAGCTCAAAGGTATCAGGCCCTAATTGCTGTAACCTGTGAATGTTCCCTTATATGGCAAATGGACTTAGCAGATGCAATTAGATTAAGGATACTGAGATGGGTAAATTATCCTGGATTATCTGGGTGGGCCCTAAATGGAATCAAAGGACCCTTGTAAGATGGAGGCAGAGGAACGTTTGACTACAAGGACAGAGGAGGAGGAGAAGGCGATGGGACCACAAGGACAGAGATTGCAATGATGTGGCCACAAGCCAAGGGATGCCGGCAACCACCGGGAGCTGGAACAGGCAATGAATGGATTCTCCACTGGAGCATCCAGAAGGACCAGTCCTGCTGACACCTTGATTTTAGCCCGGTGAGACTCATTTTTGACTTCTGGCCTCCAGAATAAGAGAAAAAATTTCTGTTGGTTTAAACCATTTTGTTTATGGTAATGTGTTACAGAAGCAACAGGAAACTAACACGATCCACAAACTAACATCATCTTTCACACTGACATAGTACTTGCAGCACAACTCCTGAAAATGGACCATGAGCAAGTGGTTGAACATAGCAGCAAGTGGAATGGAGAAGACTGATGCTCAAACAAAGAATGAGCAGGCAAAACCAGCATAAGCAGGTGGAGGCAAGCAGAGGCCACTGTCCCAAGGCTGCTGGAAGGGGCCACCAAGCTGGGCCTCAGAGGAGGGGAGCAGGAAGAAGTGGGAAAGGAGGAAGGTGTTGGTCAGCACAAGGGAGATGGAGACTCCAGGCTGAATGCACAGCCCTGGCTGGGGCCGGAGCAGGAAGGCCTGTTTCCGCTGCAGCCTGCAGCTGGGGGTAAGGGGCTGGGCTGAGCTGCTGGAGAAGCAGATGGCTACTGATTCTCCTCCTGAGAACCACAGACACAGGTGCACCAGCTGCATCTGGTGGGCCAGGCACTGTATTTATTGCCTCCAGTCTTGTGCGGCACTGCAAGGATGGGTGACATTACTCCCAATTTTATAGACACGGAAATGCAGGCTCAGAGAGAGGCAGTGACTTGCCCAAGGTCACACAGCCAGCAACAGGCTGGGATCGGACTCTGGGTTTCCAGACCCTGGGTTCATTTGGCCACAAGCCCACACATGGTGGGAGACCTGGAAGAAGACCCCAGACAAAGCAGCCAGGGAGCAAGAATGTTTCTTCTGCCATCCTGGGTAAGGTGTCTGGCTGCTCTTTCCTCTATAACCCAGAGTAGGATACGTGGGCTGGAGACATGAGTGAAACTGGGAGGGAAAAAACTACCCCTTCCTCCATGCCTCTGCCAGTCACCAGCTGCTTTGCCACAGGGAGGTCTGGGTGCCTCTAAGGCCACTGGCTCCTGGACCAAGGGGAGCTGGAACCTGGACTCCCAGCTTGACGCCAGGGAGGGAGGTGGAGTGATGGGGGCAAGGTGGCACCCAGGCCTTTAGGGACCCCTTGCAGGCCAGGCCACCATTCCCAGGCCTCTCATCCCACCCCTCCGTAGGTCATGTCTCACCCCTCCCCACTGGGAGAGGAACGGTCTGCAGGCTGAAGGAGCCCAGGCCAGGGGCACGGGGCTGCTGCTGACATGTACGGCCATTGTCTGCCTGGGCACACTGGGGAGACATGGCAGTTGGAGGAGCACAATGACAGCTGGGTGGGCTCTTGGGGTAGAAGACAATGCTGCAAAGCACTAAGGGAGTTTCTGGCCTAATAGCAGGTATATGATGAAGTCTAAAAACTAAAGAGGGAATAAAAAGTCGCTTTGCAGGGGAAGGAAGGCAGGAGGGCTGTGGAAGGACCTCAGCTCAGGCAGGAGAGTCATGGAAAGGCCTTGGGTGGGGCCTGGGGCAGGTCACAGGTCCAGAAGTGTGTCTGGCTGCAATCCAGGGCGCTGGGGTCACAGCTGGCAAGAGTCCTGTCCTCTGGACATGGGAGGCCAAGGGCAATGCAGAGAGTAGCCTCAGGGGTAGGTGCTAAGAGGAGAGGAGAGGCCTGAGGACTGGAGGCGGGGCTCAGGGGCCGTAGAACGTTCTAGGTTGAGCAAACCAATGGGGTGGTGAGAGCCAGCTGGAGGTGTTCCCTGATCTGCATTGCTTGCTGCTTTGAGGGTCCCCCACACCAACATAAAGCTTAGGGGTGACCAGGTGGGGAGTGCTGGCAGCCACAGGGGCCCAGGGGCCCCAGGAGAACAGAGAGAAGACCCTGGGCCAGGGCTTCCGAGGAAGGAAACTCCTCTTCTCACCCTGTTACTCAGAAAGGCAAGGCCTAGAGAATTCAGCGAGGGCAGGCTGCAGCAGGACTTTAAAAGAAATGGAAGCCTTTTCGTGGGCTCGTTAGCCTCAGGCCCTCAGCATTGTGACTGTTGCACCTGATGAGTGACTGGCCCGGCCGAGGGGCATGTGCTGCCTGTCTCAGGGGCTGGGGCTCCAAGGCCAAGGCTGCAGAGGCCTTGTCGGAGTACACAGACCACTACACCAGAGGACCCCACGTGCACAGCTCCTGAGCACTGGACTCAGTTTCCCCATCTCCCTCCCCGAAGGTCCCAGCTGGTGGTGCACTTCCAGTCTGTGTGGGATGTCAAAGGTGGCTGCAGCCTCTCCACCCTGCATGGAGTCCTAGGCCTTGAACCGCGTGAAATTATTGCTCCTCTACCATCCCTGACCTGTGAAAATGGCAACTTCAAATGGTTCAGCCTTCTGCTTCTCCCTTTGCTCCACATGACAGCTTGCCCACTGTGGTGTGGAGGTTGCCTGCAGGGGCTGAGGTGGGCCAGCCAGGGTGGTCTGCACCATGGGTGGTCCTGCCATTGGTGGGGATGGGGGGGCCCCGGGGATAAGGGACTCTGGTGTCCCTGCCTGCCTGGTGTGCAGGGCCACACAGACACTGGGGTGTTTGGGGGGAATGGGTCCTGCTTTCCAAGTGCTGTCAGTCTCCCTGGAACAGGAAAGGCTGGTTTCTCTGTAACTGCCATCTCTTGCGGAGACAGCCTCCTGGAAGGCTGACAGGCTGCTTGACTCTTCTTGGCACCGATGCCAGGGACTCAACCACAAGTAACAGCATGAAGGGGGCCTGTCGAAAGCCAGGCGGCCCGCTGCCAACACAGCCACGGGCGCGGCCGCCACTCCTGCCTTTGCTGCCCCCCTACTTCTGAAGGGGCTGTGCCTTCTCCAACACACCAGGCAGGGGGCAGAGCCCAGGCTTCATCAGCAACTACTAATGGAGCACCAACTAGATGCCTGGCCCGGTACTCAGGAGACCCCTCTGCTCGGGGTGGGTGTCACATTCCAGGGGGGTCCCAGACCAAGCAGATGAATTATGCAATGTGACACATTGCTAAGTGCTGCGGGGAAAAGATAAGGAAGGCACAGAACTAGAGTTCCTGTCCTCCCTGAACCTCAGTTTCTTAATCCGTGTAGTGGGTCGGCCGGTACAGCTGGGAAGAGAGAGCTAGAGCATGGAAGGCTGTCCCATGGGCTGGCATATACTAGATCTTGGTTGTCCACAAGAACAGGGGCATGGGCCAAGCCGGATACCGCCAGTACCACGGGAAATGAACAAAGGCCCCTGGTAAGGCACTTGTGTCAGGGGAGGGGTAGACGCTTGGGTGTTTGGGGCTGGTGTCATGCACACGGAGCTTTCACATGAAGATGCAAAGGTCACGGTGCAAGGCTATGAAGTCAGGGAAAGGGCCAGGCAGGGGCCACACTGGCTCTGGGATGCCAGGGCAGGGGCTGTCCAGGGCAGACGGGCAGGTGGAATCGACCTGGCTGGGGGGAGGACACAGGGGAGTGGGTTCCAGTGAGTGGAGGAGTCTGGCAGGCCCCGAGGGCTCTGGGGGGATAGGATGGGGGGTGTCACAAAAGCCCAGGGCCCTCCCCCCTCTTGGAGATAAAAGCCCCTTGGTGTCCCTGCTCCCTCAAGGCATCAGGCTGTGCCCCCCTTGCCTCTCCCACCTGGGGACTCCAGCCGCGCTTCAGGCGCAAGTGGGGTGGAAGGCCTCCACAGTGCTCTGGACAGAGCCAAGGTCCCCAACGGCCCTCAGCATCCTGTGCCCCCAGCACCCACTGCCAGCTCCCCTCTGCCTGCCTTTGTTCCCCAACAGCCTGGGAGCTGGGGGTGGGAGGGCGACACCTGGCTCAGGCTGGCACCTGGGACGTGTCTGGCGAATGTTCACTCAATCAATGAGTGAACGAACACACTCAATTAACGGGGGCCTAAAAGACAGGCAGGGTAGGCTGGGGGTACCTGAAACCAGCCACCAACGCCTGTCACCCAAGGACCATGAGACCCCCAGTCTGGCCCGAGTTCTGAGGCTGGCCTGGCCATAGACACTGCTCACAGTCTGGCCTGGAGCAGAGCCTGGTTGACGGGGCCACTGAGGTTTCAGCCTGCTGAGATCAAAGGCAGCCGTCGGTTGCAGCGGAAGAGGCTGGGTTGGTGAAGCTCTGCTACACAGCCTCATACCTTTCTGGAAACCTCCATGCTGGGAGGGGAGGGGAGGTTCTCCCCTCCCTGCTCAGGCAGTTCTGCTGTCCACAGTGCCTAGCATCATGGATTAGAGCAGGCATTTGAAAAATGTGGGTCAAGTGAATGAATGAAACACAAGAATGAATAAATGAATGATCAATCCGTTTGGCTTGCAGACAGCATTGCTGCGCTCAAGGTCCCAGTGTGCCTCAGCTGAGAGCTGAGGGTGGTGTGCAGGTGTTGCGAGCCCAAGCACACTGCCCCAGCCTGCAGGCCGCCTGAAGGCTCCTGCTATATCCTGTCACCCCGGGCAGTGGAGCAGCAACCTAGGCTCCCTGGTCACAAACCACAGTGTTATCACATTTGGTGCTTACACCATCTTAGGTCAGGAGGAACAGGCCGCCTGGAGTCCATGTCCCTCTCACAACCTCTGACCTCCCTGTGTACCCTTGCCAGCCCTCAGGAGCCTGCAGGATGGGACAGGGAGGAAAGTATGTTGGTGGCTGGACTTAGAAGCTGCAGCCTCAGGCTCCTGGTGTTTATTTATCTTGGCTGCAGGGAGGGAGGGTGGTGGAAGGTGGAGAGACTGCAGGAGAGGGGGCTTGGTCCTTGACGTGAGCCCCCAAGTCTGCAGAGGGCTGGGAGAGGACAGGGCAGAGTGTGCTGACCACAAGTCTTCTGCCCATTAGGAGTCATGTCCTGCCACTGAGGGTCTGCTCGGGCATCCATGTGGCAAAGACCCACTTGTTTCCTTCCCAGCCAAGGGCCCAGACAGAGACCCCCAAGGCAGGCAAGGGCCACAAGAGCAGAGGGAGTGGTGGGGATGTAGCATTCCCTGGCTGCCACCAGGTCACCTTACTGTCCTCCTCTGGGGCGTGGAGAGGCAGGAAGGAACAGAGAAATGCCCTCATGGGCCAGTCTGGCACTGCCTGACAGGCAGCCTTCCGATGGGCTCTTCCTAGGAAAACAGACTCACTGCCGCCTTGCCACACTGGAGACCCCTGGGAGGGCACTGGTGGGCTAGACACTGCAGAGGGCTGACATGTCCCCATTGCTGGACTCTGAGAACCACCAGCCCCCCTTCCAGCCAAGGCCTTGCCCTCTGGCTGAGTCTGAATATGAGGTCACGGAACCCTCCCCAAAAGTGGGTAGGGGAGGGAGAATCTGGGGTAGCTGGGAGTGTCCCCTTGCCTGGACAACTGCCCATGTACATGGCTGTCTCTGGCTGTGGCCCTGTGAGCAGGATTTGAGTCTTGCTACCCAGATGCTGAGGCCTCCTTGGGTCAGAAAATGAGTGGCGCTCAGTGGCCTCATGGTGCAGTTAAGAACATGCTGGGCCCTGGAGTCACCTGGGCCCAGGTCAAATCCTTGCTCAGCGTCCCAGCTGACTGCATCTTGGGTGGGGAGGTCACTCTGCCACCCGGAGTCTCCCGGTCTGTCAAATGGAGCTATGCCAGCTAGGTAGGGCTGGCCTGAGGAAGGAGAGAGGCGTCAGTGAAGGCCTCTGGGGGTGCTCGGTGAAGGCGCTTCTGTGCCCTCACTCTGCTCCATCTTCCCCCATTCCCAGACACCCAGGCCCTTTCTGCCTCTAAGTGTCCATGTGGGGCAAAGAGACAAAGGGCAGGGTGTGCCCTGTAACCTCCCTCCCCCCTTACCTTGCTGGTGGCGGTGGCAGCTGAGCCGGGCAGCACAGGTGTGTTGGTGACCTGCACATTCAGGTAATTATTGTCGATGAGCGGCCAGGCACCCTGCACCTTGCAGGTCTGGAAGCGGTCTGTGAAAGTCCTGAGGTGCGGGTCCCCGAAGAGGCCGCAGTGTGTGTAGTTGGGGGCGGCTGAGTGCTTATGGAAGCTCTTCTCATAATGGCAGATCTCGGGGCTGTCCGAGCGCTCCTGGCTGTCCCCGGCCGGCGGGAGCATGCGCAGGCGTGGCTGTGAGGTGGGGCCATCCTTGGAGCAGTTGTGCTGGCTCATGAGGTCCTCTATGCCATGGACAGCTGAGTGGTAGGCCAGGTCGCCCCGGCAGGTGCGGGCTGTCCGCCGCGTGCACAGGGCGTAGGTACGCAGGGCAGCGCAGAACTCGGGGGCGTCGTCGGAGGCTGGGGCGTGGCTGCCCGACGTGGCGCTCCAGAACTCAGAGTTGCACTTGAGGATCTTGCACGGGGAGGTGGCTGTGGAAAAAGGAACAGACATGTCTTTAGGGCCCAGTGACCCCAGCCTCTGCTATCCTTTGTGGGCGACACGAACAGGCATGCATCACACAAGGACACCTCATCTCGGACAGCGCCCTCCCCAATGCGTTGTCTGCAGAGATGATGAAAAAGGTGAAGAATTTCCTGCCGGTGGTAGTAAAGGGTGGAACCACCTGATCTGGGCTTTTTGGATTCTTCCGCACAGCCCTTAGTGGCTCCAAATGGCCAGGCATGCAGACCAGCATGCTGAAAGGGCCAACAGGGCCCCTCCTGCAGTGCCCAGCCTGCTAAGAAGGGGAGTATCCACTGTTTCCAGGCAGCAGGACTGTGGGAGCTGACAGGCCACCTTTGGGCTGCTGACATTTATTTACACTTTCATGGCCATCCCTAAGAATTCTGGCAAAAACAACAGAAATTTGGCAGGGAATTAAGCCCCACTATTAAATATATGTTCCCAGCTCTGCCACTGTGTGACCCTGGGCAAACTACTTAACTTCTCTGTGCCTCATACTCATCTGGAAGATGGGATAATAATACGACCTACTGTGTGAGGTCACTGAGAGTGTTAAATGATTTATCACACATAAAGGACTCAGCACGGTGCCAGCATAGAGCCAAAGTTCAGTGAATGTTGCCTGGTGTTTTGACTGGATTAGCCCTCGAGGACCTGGCTTCCCTTGTGGGCAGTGTAGCTCCATCCCTCTCTATCCTGCTCAACTCCGCTCTGGGAAGCAACTGAAAGTAGTAACCTTGGATCTGCCCTAATTCCTCTTTTTTAAAGAAAAGTCACTCACAAGCTTTGAGACCTTAGTGATAATTAGCCAAAATGACCATGCCTGAGAACCATGGCTTTAATACACCTGAATCTTGTACTTGGACACATGGAACGTGCCCTTTTCTGGCCTTCTGGATTCTTCTGCACAGCCCATAATAGCCACAAGTGGCCAGGCATGCAGACCTGCAGCAGGATAGAAGCTTCTACACAGGTTCCACAAGAAAGGGGCCAGCGGACCAGCTGGGAGGCCCAGCCTCTGGGGTTGCAGCCCAACACTGGCTAGGGTAGTCTTCAGAGGGGAAGGGGGCTGTAGCTCCAGCCACTTCTGTCTGGGCCACTAACTTAGCTTGTGACCTTGGAAAAGTCAGTTTGCTTCTCTGTGCTGGTTTTATCGATAAAATCAAGTTGCATATAAAACCAGGAAGAGAAATATTAATATTTGAAGCAGGCTAACGGAAGCACATGAGAGCACACACCCACCCCAGCAGTGGCCGGTGTGAGCCCTGTCTGTGCCGTTCGGCTCTGTCCCTGGGTGATTGCTGTCACGGAAATCTCCCATCTCTGCAGGTGGGTGGGCACCCTTCTCCCGTAAATCACCTGCCCAGGTCACGCACCTGAGCACTGGGGTGCCAAAGCTCAACCTGAAATTCAGGCTTTTCCCCTAATGTGACCTGTGTTTCTAACACTGCTGGTAAACAAGGTCATTCCAAGTGTTATCTGAGTGAGCATTTTTTCTTTTAATTTGAGAATTCATATTTTTGTTTAAGTGTACATTAGGAAAAAAAACACTTAATGAAAGAACTACAGGTTTTCCATTTTATTAGTTTTATTTAAATGGAAGAAGTATGCTGACTTAAAGAGTTAGGTTAGGTAAGTAACAGTGAGGGGCGTGTGCTGGGAAGGGTGCTATGGCAAACGTGTGGGGGGCACCGGTGAGACACGAGCTCTCTCCCACAGAGGTGTGCTCCTTGCAGAGTAGCTAGAAGATTCTCTTCCCTACTGTCTTCATGTCTCCCCAACCTGTGGAAGATGCCCAAGGGCTCAACCTACCTGTGGGCTGCAAAATGTTAGCATGGCCTTTGTGGCAGAAGGCAACCCCCCAGTAAAGCCCATTGAGGTGGAGGTGAGGTGAGGGGGGTGGGTGTGGGGCGGGGCTGCCGTGCAGAGCAAGTACCTCAGAGGAACACAGCACACAGGAACTGGCCAGTGTGGCTACCAACCCTTCACATCTGGCCCAGCAGCCTCATTAATCCCTACTTCTAGCTTCTCAGAATTATGCAGATGCAGACATCAGAGAAAATCACCAGGAAGTGACACGGGCCTCTTGCTAACTGGTGGCTGTGGCCAGGCTTGGGTCCACCTTCTGCCCTCACCACCACCAAAGAAGAAAGGACTCTGCCTGTCCGCTTACGACTAGACCCACCGCAACACGAGCAGGAGCCGTGCTGGCCTCAGGCTCTCTGACGACAGCAGGGACTGTGAAGTCACAGCTAACTTATCTGTCCCAGGCACCGCCTGCAGGTGGTGGTGCAGGCCTCACCTCACTCAGTCCTCCTGGCACTCCCGCCATCCCCACCTCTCAGAAGAGGAAGGCTGGACCCGGCGAGGCTGATGTCTTGACTGGGTCTCGCTCGGTGGAAGGAGTCAAGGCAGCATTCAAATCCAGCCCAAGAATCCATGCCCTTGGCAGCTACACGTCATCAGACAATCTTATTAACGCATTGGCCATTCCCCCCAGCAGGGCGGTGCACTGGCAGACTCCACCATGGGTGGGCGCCAGCCTCCCTTGGAGGCCCCCTCCCATGACACTGACAGCCCCCACCAGCGAGGAGGCTTGTGGTGCACGTGCTCTCCACAGCCTTGCCTCCAGCACACTAGTGCTGGGCGGCCGCTTCCCAGGGTGGGCAGGACCAGCCACACGCAGACAATGTGGGACCTTGGGTGTCCCACTGCTGATGCCTGTTTGCAGCTCTACTGTCCAGATGGGCAACTCACAGGATCTGGAATTTTAAGGGGATCACCTTGGCGATTGGGATCTGCTATCTCTACGGCCTTGAAAACTGGCCTCAGAGCAACGTCCCAGCTACAGAGCTCTTGACTGTGTCAGGAGTTCATGACATAATTCCCACTCAGGATCCCTGGAAGGGGCCAGGGGGTCCTTCCCATGCTCTGGGGTCATCGAATAGGGTCTACCCACCTCAGATGAGGCTCCTAACACCGTTAGGAACAGCGCTTCTCAAATGCTGCTGCGCACACAAGTTGCCTGGGATCTGACTTGCAGGCCTCGGTGGGCCTAGGGTTCCGAGTTTCCATCAAGCTCCCGGAGAGGCCCACGCTGCTGGTCCCCGGTCCACACTTTGAGCAGCAAAGCTTCAGAGTTAGGTCACTTTCTTTTCAACAGTCCCAAGGGGTCTTTTCAACAGTCCCAAGGGGCCAAGTTAGAACCTGACGCAGCTCAGTCAGTCTGGAGTGTGTGAATGGGACATTCCCTCTGGGGTGGGGAGGAGGCTGGTGGCGAAGGTCAGAGGAGGAGGGGGCTGCAGGCAGAGGGTCAGTGAGGGGAACAGCTCTCCCCAGGAGCGAACACAGCAGGAACGTGCCTGCCTTATCCCCGATGCAGAGCGGCCAAGGAACCCCTCGGAGACAAGGCCCCCTCACCTCTCTGTTCCACGAGGTCACCGTCATTTGCCCCCTATCCCACCCACCCACAGGAACAAGGCCACCCCCCAGCAGGTGTAGCTGTCCACCCACCATCCACAGGTGGCAGCAGAGGTCACTCTCTGGCCTTGCACCCAGAAGCAAGGGTCCCCCACCCCCACCCCCACCCCTTGGCAGGCTCCAGGACCCCCGGGTTGGTGGCAGAGCAGGCACTGGAGGGAGGGTGTCTGGTTCAAAGTCCCACTCTGTCCCCTTACTAGTAGTTGTGGGAGCTTGACTCTGCCTCAGTTTCCTTAATAGTGAAGTAGAGATAGCACCGGCCTTACAGGGCTGCTGAGGGTTAGATGAGGGATGTACACAGCATGCCTGGAACCCAGTGGGCGCTCAAGAAGCAGGGGCTCTGACAAAGACCTCAGAGGGAGACAACACCCACAACCCTGTGAGGTCAGAGGTTAGAAGTCATGGGTGGGGGATGGTGACGCTCCAGCCCAGGCGCCCTTTCTTCTCTTCCCTCCTCCCCAGGGTGAGGCCCAGGCCGGCACCCCCAGGCTCAGTGGTTGCGGTCACCCACTCTGGGCAGCTCCTCTAATGCACTGACCACTCTCCCCCAGGCCCCCAGGGATCAGTCCAGGACCACAACTGTCTGGGCGCTGCACTTCCATGGGCCCCGGGTAGCTCACCTCACCGCCTCGCTCACCACCAGGGAGAGTGCTAAGGACTCAATTTTGTCTCCTGAAAATTCACAGGTTGAAGTCCTAACCCCCAATGCGACGGTATTTGGAGGTGGGGCCTCCAGGAGGGAGTCAGGTTTAGATGGGGTAGAGCCCCCAGGATGGGATCAGTGCCCTTGAAAGAGGAACACCGGAGAGCTTGTGTACTCTCCCCCAGCCTGCCACATGAGGACACAAGGACAATCTGTCTGACAGGCAGGAGGAGGGCCCTCACTAGAACCCGACCACCGGCACCCTGATCTCAGACTTCCAACCTCCAGAACTGTGAGAAAATAAATGTCTGTTGCTTAAGCCTCCCAGTCTGTGGTATTTTGTTACGGCAGCCGGAGCTAAGGCAGAGGGGAAAGCCTCGCCCCTTCTCCTTCCCAGGCCCTCCCAAGTCCCCTCTGCAGAAGCTGCCAGTATCAGTGGAAACATTTGTTTGCCCAGAGGCCAAAGGACCAAGTTGACTCAATTCACCTAGTCCGTTTTCCCATCTTCTGACAAGGACCTGTTTTTGCCCAGGGGTTACCGAGGCCTAGGATGGACCCTCCACTACCCCATACTTGGCTCCTCAGAGGAAGAGGGGGTCACAGAGGTAGCAAAGTGAGCTCTCGTCCCTCTGCCTGGGGACCCCACTCTCCCACCCGGGGGACCTGGTATCCACGTCCTTCCTTCCAACCCAGGGCACCCTGATTCCTGCCCATCACAACCCCTTCCATCCCCAAGTTTTCATGGCACCCTAAAATGCCTCCTCCACCCAGATGTCTTCTGGGAGATGGTGCAATCAGAAACTTTGGGTCCTGAAGCATGATTTCAACAAGTTTGCCTTTGTCCTTGTTAATGAGTAAATGAACAGATCTTGGGTTTCATGTGAGAAAGAAAAATGAGGATACTTACAATTTCCCCACCCAGGGAGAACTGGGGAGCAGCAGGTGACAAATTTTGTGTCATGGAGCAAGACCTCCCTGTGGGAGGCAGGGGTGGGGCCGGGCCGATGGTCGAGGTCAGCTCCAGCTCTGCCACTCCACAGCTGTGTGACCATGGGTGTATCCCCTGACCTCCCTGTACCACGGGGATGTTAAAGGGACTAGAGGTGCTGGTGTAAGCAAAGCCCGGAGAACCCAGGAAGGAAGCTCCCTGAAAGTCAGTTTTGTGTTAATTCTGTTTTGTTAAATAACAATTTATGGGGAAGGCCAACACTCAGCTAACAGCTAATTTGCCTTGAGCATTTACTACGTGTTAGACATTGTACATGTGTCTCCTTTAACCCTTATGACAGCCCCAGGACTTATCTATTATCCCCATTCAATTGACAGGAAAACTGAGGCCTAGAGGCAGTAAATAGCTCCCCTCCCAAGTGCCTCCCTTAACCACATCTCTCAGCCCCCAGGCTGCCTGCTCCTTCCCCCTCATCTCTTTTGTATTTCCACACACCAGGCAGCACCCAGGTGCTGTGGGGCCAAAAAGATGAACAAAGACAAGAGTTCTGTCCTTGAGGGGGCTCCTTGGGGAGGGGGCTCTTTGGGGAAAGGGCTGTGGACCCGTGACTGCACTGGGAGGTGGACGTGGGGGAGTGGACAGCAGGGAGGTAGGCACATGGGCCCAGACTCACCTCAAAGAGGAAATAATGACAATACCCTGCACTCCCCTGGCCTGTGCAGGTGACAAACTGCTTCCCTGTTGGATCTTCAATACCACCCTGAGTAGAGGGCATGGATTTTTATCTTCATTTTACAGATGCAAACACAGAGGCCTCAGGGGCTGGAGCCAGCCTGGGTCACACAGCCACAGCGGAAGAACTGGGGCTCCAATGCATTGGCCTTGGGACCCTTTCTATGCTTTTCCAAGTGCAGTGGCCACAAGTTGCTCCTCTGGACACCAGCTGAGACTGACCCAGCTCCCCCAAGGCCCAAAAGCATGATGCAGTTTCTCTTCCCATGCCCAGTTGTCATGCAGCCACTGTTCTCACAGCAGCAGCCACAAGCCAAGCCGATCCTGAGCCCTCCCTGCAGAAGGGCCCGTGTGGAGCCCACCAGGAGCAGGTGCTGCTACCAGGTGACCCATCCCTGTCATCTTGGATCTCCCCATCTGCCCAAAACTGTCAGGGGACTCTGAGCCAGCCTTGCAAAACTTTCTGAGTTTCAGAGGAAGCCAAACACTCCCAGGATGATGGAGAAGTAGAAACTGTCGGCAGGGGAATGAATGGTCTGCAAGAGGCCAGAGACAGTGACAAGCTGGGACCAGAATCGAGGGTGCTGCTCCCCTCTGCCATCTCTCTAGGTGGTAACGCAGCTCTCTAGAACCCATTGGCCTAAAGGGAACATGACGGGGCCGTCATTTCCCAGGGTAGGTGCCTCAGGGATGCCAGGGCTGGACAGTCCCCACGGGTGGTGAGCCGAGGGCCCCCCACCCTGACCCCCATAGTCATCCAACTGCCCTCTGTCCACTGCACTAAATCACTGACCACAGCTGCCCCCCGCCTCCCCCCAGAGGTCATGGACCTGAATGTAACCTGGCCCAGCATGAAAAGCAAAAGCTGTGGCGTCACCTGCCAAAGAGACCCCAGAGGAGCTGATTTTTATGTATCTTCCAAAAAAAAAAAAAAGCACGAGAACTTAATTCCAGGCAGCAAACCTCTCTGATGCTGGGTGTCCAAGGAAAGAGGAAAGTTAGAGAGTTTGAAACAGATCTTACAGCAACTCAGGCAAGCAGAAGTGGAGACCAGCTTTTCAGAGCCATGCTGAAAGTTGCAAGCTAAAAGCCAGCTGCCCCGCAGGGTGCAAGCTGCATGCTCCTGCCTGGGTACTGCAGCCCAGAGAGATGCCTCTTCTACCCCTGCAGCCACCACTTGATGGATCCAAGACAGCCAATATGCATGGAACAAGGCAATTAAAGAACCAGATAAGAAATGAAGTTTTCCTGAGCTTCCATTTCTTCCTCAGCTACTGAGTGTGTCCTTGGGCAGGGGCACTCTCGGGCCTCTGTTAAACTTTGCCACCTGGGGCTCCACCTCACAGAGACACAGAAACAGAGCTTTATGCCCCTTAGAAGCATATTATGAAGCATTATGTGCAGTGCATGTTTTGTTTTGACCCAGGCCTCTCGAGAACTGGAACTTTCAGGATTAGCTATTGTGGAACAGGAGAATCCAGCAGCCTGCAAAGTCAGTGGTTTGGCCCTGCCTGGCCTCACCAACAGGAAGCCCTTTAGCATGTCCCAGAACCCCACAAGGTGGGAAACTTGGCTCAAAGAATGGGGCCCAGGCAATGCCTACAGGACAGGGTGGGCTCCCAGACCTAATGGGGGTGGAATGGGCCCTTGGTGCTCAGGCTGGGACCCTGAGCAACGATCTGACCCATTTGCTCCTGACTCATGCAGTTAGGGCCAGAGCGTGCTGCTTCTCCGTGCAATCTACTTTACCAGGAGCCCTAATGATCACCTTGTGACCAAAGGCAGCTTGCTTTTCAAGGCAAGCCATGGAATTTTAGAATCTGGGAGCCAGGGGGATGCCAGAGGCCACCAGTTTCCCGAGGCAGGAAATCTCCCTGTAGCACCCTTGCCAGGGCAGGGCTGGCTCCTCCTGCTCTGGACAGCTCCAGCTATGGACCCAGATCTGCCTCCCAGGGACTTCCCTGGCGCCTCTGCCCTTCTCTAGAGCCACGTAGAAAAGGCTAATGGAAATGGGCCCTCGGCTTCCCTGTGCCACCTTCCTAAGGCCTCCAGTTGCTCCTCTCTGCTCTCTGTGGGCCTCACCGGACGGTAGGTGTCATCCATCAGCGCCTGCCCAGCTCGGGTTCCTCCAGGAGGCGGCTGCTGACATTCATCTTCCCCACTTCCCTGTGACTCTCCCGCGGCAGGGGCCCCTCATCTTCGTCCTGGCACCCCCTGCTCCCATGATCCGCACTCAAAGCATCTCATATTTGATGTCTTTTTTAGCCTCCTCCACTCTGGCAGAAGTGTGGGGCTTCCGGTGCCCTGGGCTGGGGACGTACTGGCCCCACAGCCCACATAAGCAAGGTGTGTAGATAACATTTCACTCTTTTGGGGAGGTGGGCTCCAGACTGTCTTCCTCATGGACTGAGACATGGCAGAGAGAAAAAAAATCACAGCCACACACACAGCTTGTCTGACTTAATTCTTTTCCTTTCAATAGCAACCCAGCGCCTCTCAGTATCAGAAAGACAGGGCGGGGAGCTTGGAGCACCAGCTGTACCAACCCAGGCAGGATGAAAATATTTATGCACCAGTGTGGCATTAGCTGCTTTCGGAGACCTCCTTTGAACTGTTAATCAAGCCCAATCTTTCAGAATAATAGCCTGATTATTACCACCCTGTTTGCATAACAAAGAAGCGCAATAAGACTTATTTTGCTGTGCACAAGGGGGTGTGAGGATCAACCCTGAGAAAGGAGTCTTAGGAATGCGGTGAGCTGCTCCAGCGCCTGAACCCAGGAATAAAGACAATGCAATTTGCCACCAAGAAAAGCCCAATAGACCAATAAATTACCCGCGTGCAAAGGGATTAGATCAGGTTTCAGTTGCTGTGTAGGAGGGGTTGGGGGGGCCCCCCGGAGAGAAAAACCTGCCCTCTCTTAAAGGAGTAAGGCTCATTTTGAACACAAGCTCAAAGGTCAGGCTGTTTTTGTCCAACTCTGTGGCTTGCATAAGGACTGCCTGAACCCATTTACTCACTGAAAGTTCTGGACCCTATGATGTGCTGGGCACTGTGATTAATGTTGCCGGAACAAGCCCTAGTTAGTCTCTGTGCTCAGGTAGGGTCAGCCATATAAACTTCTAAAATGCAAAGCAAACGTGTTTCATCGGAACACTAAACCACAAAGATTTAAGAATGGAAGCAGGATAGAGTTATCAGGGAAGGAGCATTTTGAGGAGGTCTTGAATTTTGCCCAGTGATGGAGGGCAAAGAGCCGCAAACAGGGGCCTCCAGAACTGAGCGTGGCAGGAGGTGACATGCTGGCTGGTCAGAGTGTAGCCAGGAGTCGGGGGCCAGACATGAAAACCTGGAGTGCCAGCTGTGCCTGCTAGGAAGCAAATGTCGCTGAGCTTCAAACCACTGTCCTCTGCTCTGGGAGGCAGAGACGGCAAACCCCTTCTCTTTCGTCACCGAGCTCCCTGTTAGATTCCGCCACAAGGGGGCACTAGACGGAGATGGGCAGGCTGGAGGCTGGAGACAGGTTCACCCACCCCAGGGGTGCTTCTCCCGGCACTGCTCAGCAATGGCCCTTCTCCCCCTGACGATCTCTAGCATCTCCGCACAATGTGCTGCTCCCAAGTACCAAGACCAACCGGGCAGCGTCCCCTCCCCATAAAGTGGGGGCCCCTCCTCCAAGCTTGTCTTCCTTTTGTCTCATTTGGCCACGGGGTGACAGCTGCTTCCTGCAACTCCGTGTGCCTCAGTGGTCCCCCTTTGCCCTTGTAGTCTTCCCACGTCCATCTAAAAATTCCCAGGACTAAGTTCCCTCCGTGCAAACACCCCGTGTGGGTTTTGTTTTCCTGACTGGACTCTGACTGATATTGTAGCCGAAGGATTTCAGCCTTTATGCAGTGGATCGTGAGGAGCCCCTGAAGAATTTTCAATAAGTACCCAGGGCATGATCAGGATGCTATTTTAGGAAGCGGTGTAACTGAAGAGGTGGTGGCTTCACTTAGGACAGAGGCGGCAGAGGGAAGGGAGGGGAGTGGCTTAAAAGGGAAATCACTGCCAGCCCCTGTGGAGATGCCAACCTTGAAGCCTGAGACCTCCCATGGCCCCTTCCTTCCTCACCACCCACCTAGCCTGGGCAGCAGACGCTGAGATCTAGCCTAAGCGACATGCCATGTCCCGGGTCCCAAAGGAAGGGGAGGAGGGAACACTAAGCCAGGGGCCCACTAGCTTACCCCAGTGTGAGACCCAGGCCGCAGCCACTCTCCTGTCTCTTAGCATTGATTTTGGCAAACTCTGGCCCGGGAAGTATTCTGGAGTCCCTTTGAGTTGAGAGATGCCTGAGGCTGCCCGTTTGTGTCACTCCTGTAGAATTTCACTTGCTCATCCTGGCATAAACATCCAGGTGTCTGGCATGAGATACCAAAAGGAACACACCCAGGTGAGTGGCTGGATTTTTCACCAGGTGCAGCAGACCCTGCCTTACTTAACCTACAAGCAGCCAGAATGTACCACCCTTCCAAAGAGGCACTCCTTCCCCAATCCAGCCTAAAGATGTCCCAGAAAACTGACCTAACCTGTGACTCCAATGTGTCTTGTACCCCTTGAATCCACTGGGAATTTTCTAGGAGGCTTCCTCCAGGATCTGGCCTACAGGAGAAAGAGCAAGGCAAGAAGCAGATTCTTGGAGAATTTCAGTTGACCCAGGAGTAGGCTGGGGAGCTGGGGTTGTAGAGGGTTAACTCCTAGCCGAGTAAGCGTGGGCAGAGGTGGCTGAATGCCACTCATGGAGCTGAGGCAGGAGGCACTGCCCCTCTCACACCCAGCCAGGGCTGCCCCGCCTGAGCCTCCACACATGCCAAGTCGCTGCAAGAAACCACACCGAGTGCCAATGAAAAGGGCACACCTCAGCTTTCCAAACTGCCCGCCCCCCCAGCTCCCTCTGGGGCCCTGCACAGCCAGATCATGGGCAAGCAGGATGGTTTGAGTCCATGTGTTCATCCTCAGGCCCAAGGTCACAGCAGCATGTCTGTCAGGGGGCTAAGAGCTTCTCTGGGTCAGAGGGCCCACGGCAGGCCAGGGCCAGGCCAGGCATGGGATTCCATGCCAGCACCCTCCTGTCTCAGGGCAGAAAACTAAGCTACTCTGAACAGTGGTTATGGACCAAGACATAACTTTTCAGATGTAAACTTAACTTGCAGGTGAGCAATCTGGTCTTCCTGCTTTAAGGTATAACCCCTTTTTCGGAGTCTAGGGCCGGCTGGAGAGATCATTTTCCATCCTGGCCCTGCCCTGGGCTCACCTGCTCAGCCATGGGTTGAAATGTGTTTGAAGTTGCTTTTCTCCCTCACCACCACTCACCACCACCCGCAGGCAGGCCTTCCTCTCCCACCTTCCTCTTGCAGGGGAAGGACCAATGCACGCCAGCTGGGCACATGCCCGGCCGGCACACACGTGTGTGAGTCTGTGTTCATGGGCATTCCTTAGAACGGGGAGTAATAATAGGCTCCTTTCTGCAGGCACCTGGGGGCAGAGGCATCACTTTAATAGGCATCTGGGTGTTCTGACTGCTTGGGTGAAATGGTCCACAAAATGAATAAGTAAGCAAAACCCAAAGGACATAAATCTGACTTGGGAAAATCTGCACAATGACAGGCCTGCCAACTTGTCTTCCTGCGACTGGGTGGCATCTTTCTCTCTGGAATGCTAAGCCAGGGACAAACAGGGAGCAGAGAGGGCCTTTCGGAGGAGGCAAAAATGCTAGATTCAAGGAAGATTGCTCACCTTCATTCTGTTATCCAATCACATCCCCAAAGCTTACTTCTTGTCCCCTGTCCCCAAAGCCTTATATGCTATGCAGCACAAAGTCTAATATACTGCTATATAGCAAATTTAATTACTGTGTTTATCTAAAATCTGGTATATGGGAAAAGGGCTGGAGTCTGGGTTCTACTTCTGGCTCTGCCATGTAACTAGCTGTGTGTATCATGTCAGGAAATCTCTCTGACCCTCTGTTTCCCCATCAGTAAAATGGGAATGATGATCCTTTGAAGGATACACTTAAAACATCTAGCAGAGTGCCTGGTACACTGTGGCCACTCAAACAACAGAAAAATTTTAAAAATTATTATTCTCCTCTAATTAATCATACTTCGTAGAGAACAATATAAAGGTATTATGTCTTGAAGGATGTTTGTGAACTGTTAATTGATGATGGCTGTCTATGGGAGGTTGGATTTTGGGTTATTTTTATTTTCTTATTCTTTTTGGCCTTCAGATTTAAAAATGAGTATTGTTTTTATAACCAGAAAAAATTATTTTGGAAAAAAACTTGAATATCTGGAAAAAAAAAATCCTGTGGTCTTTGTCCATTAAGCAAAAACCAAAACAAACAGAAACACAAAAATCTCAAGGGCCCTAATTTCCCAGGACTATGTGAGGTATGCTTGGGGTGGGTGGAGAAGAGGGGCATATAGAAGCAGAAAATGGGGTCCCTGCTTTTACAAAAAGAACTGGTGATTTGCAAGAGGACAAAAACCCCAAGACCCATGAGGCAACAAGGCCAGGAGGAAGCTCAGTTGTCAGCATCCAAGGTGACAGGTGCCCAGGGCACTGGAGTCTGTGCTGAACCCTAGCAGACAGCCCTGGGCTTGGGGTGGTGGGCATTCCATTCCACACTGGGCAGTGCCCTGAGCAAGCTGTGGTGGATGGTATATGGGGAGGCAAAGGGTGACCTGGGGCTTGGGGACGTGCTGCAAGCTGTGGAAATGAGGCTTGGGAAGAGCGTGGGGCCAGAAGTCAGAGGTCCTTTCATCTCGATACTCCAAAAAGGCCACAAAGAGCCATGAGTTCCTGAGCAGGAGTTTTACAGTGATCCATTTAGCAACATGGGGGGCAGGCAAGGAGCAGGTCCCACAGCTCTCAGCTACAATAGTGACAAGGTGGCAGTGGGAACAGGCAGGACAGGGCAGAGGAAGGACCTCTGCCCCACGTGACTGGACTGCTTGGAGAGGCCCACTTTACACTCAGTACTGTGGTGTCCCTAAAAGACTCAGGCAAGGTGTGAGTCCAGGGGACAGAAGGGGATGAAACTAGGGTAACCAACCATGCTGGTGTGCCCAGGACTGAGGGTGCTTCTCAGGATATGAGGCTTTCAATTTTAAAACTAGGAAGTCCTGGACAATCTGGAATAATTTGGTCACCCTATAAGAAATACTGTCTTCAATTTAGGCAGACTGAATTTTAGCCTAGCAGCAAAACAGCACGGCACTAACTGCTACTCAACCAAAACCTAAAGTTGGGGTGCTCTGTCCAGTTCTAGGCCTTGCATATTTCACCCAAGACAGAATCTTTGGCAGGAACCACATTCCCCCTGACATGTAAACTGGTCCCCACCCCCATCCTCTTACCTGCACTGATCCTGGGACCCCCTCTTCCCCATCTCATAGAGCAGCCCTATCTGCGCCCATGGTCACCTCTCCCCAGCTCGTCTCCTCTGAGCACTGGGGCGACTACTAGCAATTTCCCCAACCTTGTGGAGAGGTTTCCCTTCTTCAAACCAGAAGACCTGACATCCTTTCCCTTATTCTCCAATTCACCTCCCGGGCCTCAGGGGCTAACCATTCACAGACTTTTACATGTGCGCTCTCCCTGGGAGCCAAGGCTCTGCCCTGCTGACCCCTTCACACACCAGCTGCTTAGCTGGCTCTGTGGCCATCTGGTTCTTGTAATTGGACATCATTTCATTCTTTCTGTTATAGACCGAATGTTTGTATCCTCCTTCCTCCCAAATTTGTATGTTGAAACCTAACCCACAACGTAATGGCATTAAGAGGGGGTACCTCTGGGAGGTAATTAGGTCGTAAGGGTGGAGTCTTCATGAATGGGATTAGTGACCTTATAAAAGGGATCGCAAAGAGTCTCCCCACCCCTTTTGCCCCGTGAGGACAGAGGGAGAAGGTGCCATCCATGAACCAGGAAGTAGGTTCACTAGACACTGAATCTGCCAGTGATTTAACATTGAACTTTCCAGCCTCCAGAACTGTGAGCAATAAACTTCTGTGGCTTATCAGCCACCCATCTATGATATCTTGTTATAGCAGCCCGAAAGAACCAAGACACTTTCCTTTGGGACATAAAGTGCTAGTGGGGCAGCAATAATGTGGTAAGCAGGCTGACTTACTCACACATTTCTGAACAGCAACTCTGATAGAAGTATTATTATTTCTATAGCAACACAGACGTGCCTGGACACTGCAGAGGGCTTTGGTCTCCCCAAGCCTTAGTTTCCCACTGAGGACTAACATTTCTAAAGCAGCTGTAGTTTAAAAGTAAAAGGGAAAGAAAGAAGGAATAAAGAAAGGCTGAAGTATAATAGTTCTTGGAACAGTGGTCCTCAAACTTGAGTATGCATCAGAATCCTCTGGAGGGTCGGTTAGAACACAGACTGCAAGGTGCTAGCCCCAGGGTCTCTGCTTCAATAGCTCTGGAGTGTGCCCAGAACTTGCATTTCTGACAAGTTCCCAGGGCAGGCTAATGCTACTGGTCTAGGGTCTACACGCTGAGAAACACTGTGCTAGAGTATAGGATCCATACGTAGTGAGCAGGAAGCATGTCAACACGTCCAAAACATATACCCTGGATGGACTTCTCTTAGAAATCTGTTTAAGTAAGTCACAATGGCTTCAAAGTTTAAAAAGTATGTATTAACTGTGATTTGAAAAGGATGCTATTTGTGGAATGCTTTCCTGAGAAGCCTTTTCTGGCCTCCCCTTCCTGTGTAGATGTGGCTACTATCTGCCTGTCCTCTGTCCCCACAGCATCTCCCAAGCAGACACCTTTCCAGCCCACATGACAGAGTGCAGAGGCCCTTTCTCGTTACCAGGCTGTGGTCTTCCTGAGCGCCTTGGTCAGGGGGCCCCAAATGTTCACTGAGTCAGGAACACAGTACGTTGGCCATCCAAGTGAGTAAGTAAATGCAAACTATCCCGAAACACACAAACATTCTCAGTGTAGCAGAGGTGAAGGCATCTTTCTCTGCGTAACTATGTCCAATTCAATTTGCACTCCTATGGGCTTACTCTTGGCAGCCATTCAAGCTGACTAGCCCTGAACAAACCTAGGCTTTCACGCGGCTGCTCAGCCAGTTTCCACCTGTCTTTAGTGCAAGAAGCCGAGGTACACGGGTCCCTGAGTGTGTCTAGGTGCCTTGCACTTGCCAGGGCTTTCTTTATTTCTCTAACTCCCACCCTGCTGTCCACCAGACCTGCAAGTTTTCTAACTTTATTCCAAAGCAGCCCATTTCCTGGGCCAAAGCATCAAAGAACGTGACAGTCTGTCTCTTTGTTGCGGAAACCACCCAATTTCATCCCTTACTTCAGAAACTGTCTTGAGCACACAAGTGTCAGAGACCCCAGGATATTTCGTTTTGGGATATTGGAAGCTCAGTTTTCAGTAAGGTGGGCAATTTTGACTAAACGCAGCTGTCAAGGGCTCAAATGAGAAGAAACATTAGCCAGTTGGCATGACAGTTGAGTAGCTATCTGTTCTATCTGCCAGGTTTTAGTTACCAGCTTTGAAGCCAAAAAAGAAATGGCCTTCTTGGAAACAAAAGTGATGGAATTTGGGCTGTGAATTATATAACCCACCAGCATTCCTCAGACTATGTTGGGATACTGTAAAATAAAGTTTTTAAAACAGAGATATGAATAGAGAAACAACAAAAACACCACCACCCACCCCTTGCAGGCCCTACCTCTGAGAGCTTCTGCCAGCCCTTCCTTTCCTCTCTTTCTAGCCCAAAAAGTTAACAAGTGCTGCAGCTTTAAGAGCGGGAAGGTGTTGTTTTAAGGGCCTCTAAGCCCCCCTTCTCAATTTCAGCTTTGAGCTGAGATCACATCCCTCATGGCAGCCAAGGGACAAAAGCCATTTATCAACCCATCTGATAAAACTTCCAATGGGCTGGATCTTTATCTAGACCAAACCAAGATGAACACAAATTGCAAACTCCTGCTTTTACCAAAGGGGGACTTCTTTCTAAAGAGGCTGATTTTTATTATTTTTTTAATTCTGGGGAGGGAACCAAATCAGCCTTTCAGCCAGACTCTTTAGTAGGTGGAGAAACTGCCTTTTCAAAGGAATGGGCCTGGGGAGAGGACACCCAGCTGCTTGACCCCCTGTGGAGGTTTTGCTATTCCAGGTAGAGGGTGCCAGGGCTGAGTGCTTTTTGGGGACACTCAGCCCTCATGCGCCCTCTTCTTGTCCCCCCTCCCCCCTCCCATCTTGTCCTGGGCAGGGCCTCTCAGTGGAATCCAGGGATCAAGAGCAGGTTGCCGCTCTCTGGGACGCTCCTGGGGGCGCAGCTGCTGAATGAGGCAGACGCGCACTCGGCCAAGCGGGTGCTGGGGACCCCGGAGCAGGTCTGGCACGAGAGGGTGAACTGATGCCTTGTTTCCTACAGTTCGCTGTCTGCGTGGTCCGCCCACTAGGAGCCCCAACTCGCAGCCAGGCCAAGCCGGACCTGCCCAGTTTTGCCAGTTCCTTGAAACCCAGTTGGCTGAAGAGCAAAACAAAACAACCCAATCCAAGTCTAACTCAAGTCCTGTCTTGCAAAGCTTAGTAGTCCGCGGGGGCTGCGGCGCAAAACTAGCTCGAAATTTTGCAAAAAGACACCTCTGAACCCCACAACACAATGGAGATGGCGGGGAGATCCCGCCTACCACTGGGGACCATTCGGCCCTTGACATTGTGTTTATCTGTATTTTTTGCAAGAGAAAAATGGGTATAATGGGTTTAACTGGCATTTCCAGGCTGTGAGCAGCATATGGCAAAAATGAAATAAAGTTTTATGAAACATTATAAAGAAAACAGGCCTGGGATTTAAGTTTCGTGCCTACCCCCTCCCCCCGAAAAGAAAAAAAAGTAAAGAAACCGGAGCGTTTGGGAAGGAACAAATGCTTCTCTGTGGAGTTGGTCTCCCTTCCCCCAACAAAAACAAGAGGTCCGGGCTCCGAGGAATTTGAAAGCAGCAATCTGCCAAAAACATTGTGAAAAACTATGGGGGATTCATTGGAAACAGATGGGCTTTTTCAGCTTTAATTCTGAAATTCTCTCCCTTTCTGACACAGTGAAAACAAACAGGGGGCGACGCAGAATGTTATCAAACAGCAACACGAGCTCATCTGAGCCGGGTCCGTGGGTTTCCCCGCGTGGGCAAGCGCGTGGGGGCAGGACGAGGTCTCCAGGGCGAGGGCGGTCGGGGACTCGGCTGGGACCTCAGGGGCGCCCCTGGCTCCACCCCTGGGCACCCGGCAGGTCTGCAAACCGGTGGGCAAGGAGCTAAAGAAAGTGACTCAGCACCGGGTGCGTGCCTCCCTTTCTCCCCCTCCTCCGGAGCCCCTAGGAGGCACGTCCCCGACACCCCTTTCTCGGAAAAGGGGAGGGGAAGAGAAGCACCCCAGCCCCTTGCGACCTCCCCGCCGGGCTCCTTCTCATTGCAGCTCGGGCGGGGTCCCCCCCTCTGGGTCCCCATGGGCATCCGAAGCGCCCTCGGCGGGGTGCGGGAGAAACAAAGCCCCGTGGAAATGGGAGGCGGGGGCCCGAGGGGGGCGAGCGAACTCGTGTCCCGACTCACTCGCGGACATGTGGCCCAGTGTTGCCGGGAGGCCCGGGAACCCGGCCCGGCGCGCCCTGCCGGCTGTCCTCCGCCCAGGGGGCAGTGCCTTACCTGCGGGGAAGCTGCAGAGAAGGAAGGCGAGGGTCGGCCAGAATCCCAGGGCTGAACGTCCTGCCCCTCTCCCCATACCCATCCATCCAGCTCGGCCTGTTACCACTAGCCTCTCCCTGGAAGAAGAGTTTAGAAGAAAAGAAGAAAATAAATCACGCTGCGGAGAAAGGGCAGCCTTGCTCCGCCGACGGGAGCAGCGAGCCGGGAGGCTCGGTCCACCTCGGCCGCGGGCGCCCGGCGCGCTCCCCCTCCCGCGCCCGCCCCCCGCGCGCCCCTCCCTGGCCGTCCCTCACTCGGCTCCCCTCCAATGTCGAGGCGGCCCCGCGCCCCCGCCGCCCCGCGCCCCGCCCCCTCGCGCTCGGGTTTCAGCTCAGCGCGCGAGGGGGCGACAGGGGGAAGCGGCCGGGCGGGGACCGAGGCTGCCCGGCTGCTGCGCTTGCCGCGGGAACCTCGGGAAACCGTGGCCCGGGAGCGCAGGGCGCGCCCCAGCTTCCCGACCCTCGCGCGGTCTCCACGCCCGCGGCTGCCCTCGGAAAAAACGCCCAGTACCCCTGGGGCGGCCAAGCCCTGCAGGGCACACGGGCGGCAGCGCGCCCCCTTAATCCTCTCCACGAATATCCAATCCAAATAGAAACTGTGTTTGGACACAAGCCCCAGCTCTCCTTTCCAACCAGACAGCCGTCCCAAAGCCGCCACCGACACCCCCTGGCTGATTTGTCTCACTCATATGTGTCCCCGGTGCAGCAGGCTGAAAAATACGTTTCCAAGTTGTCCGGGTCTGGGCAGGATGGCCCTCTGGATCACAGCTACTAACGCACCTCGCACCTCGAGGTTCCTGCCCGCCACCGCCCGAGGCCACCCGTCCCGACTGGGCTAGGGCCACCTCTGCCATCTCCTCCAAGTACCTCGCTGCTTCCTGAGGATTTGCCCGGGCTGTGCCCCGTGTAGGGCGCCTAAGGGCCTGACCCTGCCACCCGCGGCACAGCTGCCACTCCGGAGATGTGGCTACGGAGGTTCCAGAACCCGGCCGGCCGTTTGGTGCTGTCCGCAAGGCCCCCAATGCCTCTCTTAGGAGGGCTTCAGGGTGGTGATGATTCTTAACTCGGTCGCTTATTTTTCTAGGAGAAAACGTCTCCTCCCCAAGGTTCCCTAGGCCCTGCAGCTCTTCTGCTGTTGTGATATTTAAGGGACTGGCAACTTCCCCTGAGAAATATCTTTTGGATGAAACACAAATAGGCCAGAGCAAGTGTTTTTAGTCAAACCAATTCCCTCCCCCCCCACCTTACTCCCAAGCCTGCCCATCTGGTTCTTTGGGAAAAAAATTCTGGGTTTTTATCCAATTTAGATGTTTTTCTTAAGCACTATCGTAGTCCTCACTTGCTGCAGGCCACACAGGCTGCAGGGCTGTGTCTGCATTTAGGACTCTGCCTGCCAGGAGAGGAGTGCAGTGAGGAGCAAGCCTTGAGGAAAGGGAAGAAGGCCCTAGTCTGTGAGTACACCACCTGGGCAGCAAGACTTCTGAATCTGGCTTCCATAAAACAGGTAAGAAAGGGGACCAATGCCTTAACCTGCTGTGCTGTGCAATGGGGCAGCAGGAAGCTGCTGTTTCCTTAGGTCAAAATGCCATGGATTCAACTGTTCTTCACAGTTGGGGTACCATCATATTTACCTCAAATATTTAGGTCTCAGATCAACACGCTCTGTCTAATCATTGTTCCCCCCAAATTGAGGTTCATTTTAGGTACTGGTTGGCAAATTGCCACAGTGAAAACCTACCATTTCAAAATCCAGGTCTCAAATGGTTTTACTTTCAACCTTGGCCAACCCTTGGGCCTGACCCAACAACTTAATCTGCAGAATCACAGGACAGCAGCCCATTTCAGTAACTACCCCGGCACACTGAGCAGGCACTGAGCCAGACTGCACAGAGGCACCCAAGGTGGCCTTTTCACCTTTGAGAACCACCAATTAACACCATTTGCTAGATTCTGCCTTTCATGAGCTAGTTCTAGAGTCTCTCCCTAATCAGAGAGAAGGGATCATTAGCATTCCGAGCTGCCTGGACAGGAATTAAGCACCATCACTGCTGCAGCATCTCCAGGTCAAAGACCAGAGCTCAGGATCCAGCAGGGAAGTGCAGCCTGCAGAAGACCTGAAAGCAGGCCCTTCCCTTGCCCAAGAGTGGACCTTTGGCTGCAGGACTTTTAACCTCTACAGCTTTTTTCTCAGGAAGAGAAATGTGTGACATCCTCAAAGTGGGGATTTGGCCATCCCACAGTTTAGACTATCCACGAGAAATCCAGCCCCAAATAGAGCAGTATGGGGTTGTGCTGACCTTGAGGAATCTGTCTACATTGGCCAGACCAACGAACCTTTTTAATAACTCCCCAACTCTCTGCAGGAGCAAGAAATTCTTAAAATGTTGGGTTTTAGAACTCAGTACTCCATTAGCCATAGAAATTCACTTAACTCAAAGTGTAGTTGACTTCAAACAAATAGCCTCATAGAGTCTGATCACTTATGTTTTCTCCCCTAACTTGCAGCCTAGGCCTTGGAATGGAGACCTTCTCCTGCATAGCTCCTGTTCCCTTTCCCCAGCCCTGGCTGTGGAGGCCCCACTGCTGATGCCCCACCCCTGCCACCTTTTCTCCCTCTCTACTCTGGGGGTGGCTGTTTGGTGGGGGCGTGGGGAGTTCTCAAAAGAAGGGCTCCGCAGAAGGCTGAAGCCCTCCCAGAGGCAGTGGTGGGCAAGGACTCTAATTTTGCCTGCTTCTGGGTACGAACAGAATGTTCCCAAATCTAGGGCCTGAGTCATCAGTTAATAAATATATATTCAGGACCTACTGCATCCTAGTCCTTGGGAGATAAAGAAATAAATAAGATAGCCCCTGTCTTGAATTGCTGGTAGAAATAGATAATAGAAAAAGACGAGTGATAAAGGATGTTTACTGAAAAGGTAGTGTGTCTTTTGAAATAATGGCTAATATTTTGATATGTTCTCATATCATGTCAGGTGCTGGCTAAGGACATTTCTAGATACTTTCAACTAAGGTAGGGTCTATTATCATCCTCATTTTGCATATGAGGAAACTGAGGCTGAGCGAGCATAAGTACTCACCCAATAACTGGCTCATAAATGCAGAGCTGAGCACTGCAAACCCCATGCTTGGCGTGCTGTGTGTGCCATTCGTTCCAATGATGGTGAGCAAGTCCACACCGGGCTTAAAGTCAAGGCAAGACAGATTACTTAACAATCACTTTCAATAAAGCCTAACACAGACTCTGCCAGGGGAGACACAGAACATAGGTGCCAGGGGCCTCCAGCCCAGCCTGGAGTGCATGGAGGGGAGGGATGTCTTCCTAGTGTGGGAATGTGCTATGTGCTGGGGAAGATGGTGGTCAAGGAGGGGAGAGAAGGGAGGGAATTCCAGGTAGAAAGAACACCGAGTACAACACGTACAAGGTTTGGCTTGCCTGAGGATCTGGAGTGGCTGTAGGAGAAAGGCAAAGCTGGAGAAACAAAGAGCAAGAGCTGGGGAGAACCTGTGAAGCTCCTAGGAGCCTCAAGATGTGGGGGTGGGGGGGCTATTCTTTTGGGAGACCAGTGTGGGGGATTTAAAAATAATACAGATGCTTAGGTCTCCCCTCCAAAGCAGCTAAATATGAATCTCTGGGGGTAGAACCCCAGGTACTCCCCCCGGTGACTAATGTGTAGGGGAACAGCTAGGTTTCTAAGTTCTATCAATCTCAGGCCCATGCCCTCCTCCCTCCTGGGAAGTGCACAGCAGATCCAGATCAAGTCAATCAGTTTATGCCCCTTGGGCTTAAAGTCAAAGCAAGACAGATAACCTAAAAATCACTTTCAATAAAACAGTGATTGGCATGTGACCCAAGCTAGACCAATCAGAATCTTTCCTGAGACTGTTGCTATAGGGGAAGCCCCAGTTCTGGTCTCTGGTTCCAACATAGGAAGGGTTTAGGGGTAGCAATCTGGTGGGAAGTGTTTATGAGTATTGGGGGTTGAGGCTGCATTTGCAGAGCTGTCATACTACTTTCACTTAAGTTGTATTTTATCTGGCAAGCTTTCTGGGGAGTGATGGAGATTTTCAGGGCCAACCTTGTCCAAGCCACTGTTCAGCATGGGACTCTCCCTGCGGCTCTTCCTGAACTCCTGTGAGCTACACTAGTACCGTTTCCAGCTATGGAAGCCCACAAAGTTCCTTATTTTGCTGAAACTAGTTTGATTTAGATTTCTCTTACTTCTACTAACAGAACCCTGTCTAACACGGAGGACGCTAATGATCCAACACTGGTCCCAGGTATTTTTGCCAACCTTGGAAGTGTAGGGATATGCTGCCAGTGGCTCTCAATCCATCATTTGTTTATTGGCCAAGAATTTGGCAAAATTTCTTGAGCATTCTCCCATTCTCCTACCCCCTGAAAAATGTTTGCCTAGACCATGTTTTGAGGAACTAACAATTTACAACTCAGAGTGGGAATTCATCCTTATTTTTAATTTATCCCTCAAATTCCTCTTTCAAACTTCAAGGGTTACCCTGGGGTCTGGCTGTCTCAGATTTGATGAACCAGTCCTTGTTCCCTCTTTCCATAACCTTCAGAGTTTTATAGACTTTGATCATATCACCTTTCTGGCTTCATCTTTCTGCAGTAAAGCCCGTAAGGAACAAAGCAGCACAGCCTCTCGTGAAACACTCTGGGAGATTATGTTGCTCACCCTTAAATAGTTCTGAGATATTTTTCTCAAGGGGAAGGTAATAAAATGGCCTGGTTTGGGTATAGCCCAAGTAGAATACTATTTTTGGCTTGGTTCTCAATACCATTTCTGATAGCATTTTAGCATTTTCTGAACACTTGGTCCTGAGTGGCCTTTAGCAAACAAACATCTTGCAAAGACCCCCAAGGATCCTCTTTTGTGGCTATAAACAGACTGGACAGAGTCCCTTTTTTGTAATTTGGATTATGTTCTCATAAATGCATTAACTAAGACTTGTGCCTGCAAAAGCATAATATGCATTTTCTTACTCACTCATAAGCTCATCCTGCAGTTAATCACCATTTGTTTGCCATCTCTGCGGAGCCTTCATTTCATCCCAAGGCCTGGAACCATCTGAGCTCTCTCTCCTCCAGATAATCTATGTAAATGTAAACTAAGTCTGGGCATACCCGCAATCCTGGGGGATCCCCACTGTTAATAATTCTTCATCCAGAAAAGTACCTGTTTATCCTATTTTTTGTTTCCTGTCTGAGGATAATTCCGGTCCGTGGCGATTTCTCCCTACGTGCTGGAGTGACTTACTATTGTAAATGACCTTTGGGGTGAAGCTTCATCAGAAGGAATTTTGAAAGTCTAAACATAATTCATCCCTGGGTTTCTCCCTCATCTCCAGGCCCGTTTCTACCTCCTCAAAGAATGCTAATAGATTGGTCTGGTTTCATGTTCTCTTTTCAGAAAGTATGTTGTGCTTCATCCAGCTAATTGGGACTTTAAAGCGTGCTTAATGATAGTGCTTTTTAGTATATATTCCACCAAAGCAGCTATTAAAAATGACCCTTCCTAGGTGGGTGGGCCCCCTCTGTGGATGGGAGTTACAGTGTGTACACCCATGGACACAGGCACTGTGCAGAAGGACAGCTGGACATTCTGGCCACCAGTACATCCTTGCCATCCTTAATTATCCAGGGCTTCCTTTCTCTACGTGTGTGCATCCTGTTTCATTCGCTTTGGTGCTCCTCCCCCACCACGAGGGACACTGCTTCTGAGTAATTAAAACATATACATTTTATTCCAGTATTTTCATAGTTTTTTTCCCCAAAACCCACACATTTCCCTGACAGTCCAATAGCTCTCTTTAGAAACAAAGGAAGTATCTCACCTTCTATTTGAATTCTTTCCTATGGATTTCAAACACATTAGCAGATTTTAGTTGCTCTTAGATATGTCTTTAAGTGTGTGTTATCAGATTTGTAACATTTTCTTTCCCACATGAGGCAAGTCCTTTTTATTTCTTTATTGCTTTTCTGTTTTGCTCATTTAACAAGTACTGAGCACTCGGCTCTGGGGCAGGCTCTGAGCTGGTTTTGGGGGGTTCTGAGATGAGCAGCAGATAGTCCTGGCCCCCTCTGGGTAGCTCAGTGGGGGAGTCAGATGTGAGGACAAAGAATTTCAGCACAGTGTGATGAGTACTATGAGAGGGGTGTTTATGTGGCATCTCGGGAGCCCCGAGACTACTTCCCATGCCCATTACTGCAAATTCACAGGGGCCTTTACAAAGCTGGTGAGGCTTCTGGAGATGGGTGGTCTCTGTAGGTGACTTCTTTAGCAAATAGGACCACTGACTGCAAAGCGTGACATCACTAGTACCAGATGTACAGAGTTTGGTTTGGTGACATCTACATTACCCACAGTGCTTTTCTCCATTAGCATCAGCCTCACACTGTCATAAACAATCTCTGTCAAGATTTTACCTCTTGGACAGTCTACATCAGACTGCCCCATGGGTTAGTTCATGTGCATGAGTCCACTTTCAGGAACAGTCTGGGAGCTTTCAGGGCCTGCAGGACCAGCCCAGCCTGGGCATCTGCATGGAGTGATCCCCCTCGGGACCTTCCAAAGCACATCCCTGCTGATAGGCCTGGATGTGTTCACTGTGCTGGGAAGGTATAAAAGGGATTTCTAAGAAAAGAAAATGCTGGGAGAACAAATTTTACAGGCTTTCAGTTTTCTTCAATCTAACATTAAATTTATTTTTAAAAAATTGAAAACAGTAATATATGCACATGTCAAAAAAATCGATTTCCTATTAAATAAATCAGGTGACTCTCCCTGGAGGCAATAACTGTTAACAGTTTCATGTGCATCTTTCCAGATGTTTCCATGTGCATATTAAGCACATATAAAATCAATCTTATCTATCTGTCTATTTAATCTATTGATAATTTTACCAAAAACTATTAGCAACCCTCTGACTGCTCCCTCCCCAGTGGGTATTTCCTCTCTCAGTTAAATAGTTTTATTTTCTCTCTCAGTTAAATAGTTCTAGGAACCCCTCCAACGTGGCAGGAGCTAAGTAGTCAGAGAAGAGCTGAGTTCACCATCCAAAAGGGGATATACACATGCATATACAGACAGAATGAAAAATGAAACAGTCCCTGTTGGGGATGCCAAGTGTCTTTAAACAGTGGTATCCTCTCCTCTTCCTGGACTTCAGTTCCCACTTTAAAGATACATACTCTGTGTCTTCTCATTCAGAAATCAGACGACTCACATTTACCTGAACTTATACTGCAGAAGGTAAGTAACCTGCTGGAGGTCACCCAGCTGACTTGGTGACAGAGTGAGGTTCAGGCAGGTCTGAGTGACTCCTGGCTGTCATGCCACCTCTGATGAGCTCACAGCTGCTTCTCAGGCACAGAGTTTCCAGTTTTCTCTCCATTAACCCTACCCCATCCTTTTGTGTTCCCTTGCTCTCTGTTCCCAGCCCCAGTTCAGGCTGGGTGAGAACCCTCCCAGTGATCTGCTAGCAGTTTCTAGGACATTTTCCATGGTATTTGGATTCATGCCCCTCCTTCTGTCTTTTCACACCTGTCCTTCTTGACTCCCAAGATTCTCAGAAAGCTCCTGGAGCTGCCGGGTTTCCTTTTCCACTACTCCCATGTCTTCCTACTGCGATGGCAGCTGGTGTATAACTGGAACTTCATAATGAAAGTCTCTCCCCCACTTTCCTCTTTAAACTCTTGTCTGAGACTGTGATCACACCTACTATCTGGTCTACAAGCTTGCCCAGTACAAAAGCAATAGCATTTACGAATTGCCTAATTGTTAGCCTTGAGATGGAGACTTTCTAGACGCTGCAGTGCATATGGGGAAAGAGAGAGCTGTGTGGCTTGAGCACATTCTCCCCTCCAGCTGTGTGGCCCAACCACTCTTGTCCTATCTCTAACCCCTCAGCTTTTCAATCTGCAGAATCGTGGCCTGCCCACCCCCTGGGGTCTCCAAGCTCCAGAGTCCCCGGTTTCTAAGGATTCGGTGAACTGCTGTTGGCTTTGTAACTCATTGGCCTTGCCCACACCTGACCCAGAGGAACCTCATTTGTAACTATTCTGCATTCCCCAAGTGAAAATGTTGCTGAGCAAGTAGGAAATGTTATTGGAAGTGTGACATATTTATGTTTTAGTGTCAGCATGCAATTCTTCAGTAGTAATTCCCAACAATACTATGGTATACCTGAAACCACACCTTAGAGGCATTTGGTAACCCCCTGTAGTTTTAAAGCAGCTTTTGGATACCCACATGCAAGACATACCAGTTTCCTGTAATGCAGAACAGACCACACAGCATTTACCTCTCCCCATTCTAGTAAGTTCTTGAGAGAAGAACCAGCTTGGACCCATTTATCCGCCAAATGGCAACTGTTTGAACTGACAGTGAATCTGTGTCTCTCTCTCAACCAGCAGAAGGCTGAAGTATTTGGATTAATGAACAATTTGGTGCCAAGCACAAATACCATAGACATTTAGCAATAGGAACAGATAACCAAATTATTCATCAAATTCAAAACTGTTTAGAATGGCTATTGCAGAGCTGAAATAAAGAAGATCCAGCTGATGGGAAATGGGGAAAAGTGCCAATCCAGAAAGAAGAACAAATGTGTCACTTTACATGACATTCTCCTCCACTACCATTGTTTTCTTTCTTAAACTTGTTGGAGGCTGAGGGAATTTCCTCACTTACACATTAGAGAGGCAATATAGCCTGTTGGCTAAGAACATGCAGTCTGAACACAGACTCTAAACCTCAGTTATTTCATCTGTAAAATGGGAATATACTTGTAGCTCCCTCAGAAGGTTGTTGTGAGGATTAAATGAGTTAATACAATAATAACCCACTTAGAACAGATGCCTGGCATAGTATTAAAGTGTTGGTAAGTAGTTGTTGATACTAGTTTTGTATTATGGATAAGAACTATTGTTTGGATTACAATAGAGTACCTATTATACACCAGATTCTGCTAGAGCCTTTGTATGTGTGGGAACTGGGGGGAAATCTGCAGAATTCTGCAAGGACTCTTAGGTATCCTTGACTTTTGGGTGAATTTTAAGTGCGTTTTCGGTTATACTTAATGCCTGGTGAGCACTCATTGTAAGAAAAAGTCCCCCATGTAACCACAGAATTGTCTTAACTATGTGATGGGAACAGCCATTCCCATTTCATAAATGAGACTGAGACTCAGGGTAGTTAAGTGACTTGTCTAAGGACACCATAAACATAAATGGCTGAGCAGAGGCTCAAACCCAGGGCTTGAGATGCCAAGTTCAGTGTTTTTCCTACTTAACCACAGCTGCTTCTCATCCTCACCCAGGGTTTATTTTTTTCTGTCAGTCCAATAATATGTCCCATATGTATAATGATTGATCATGCATTAGAAATGGGAATATGTTTAGAGATATACTGTTTTCCAAACTTTAACAAAAATACAAAAGTGTTTTAAGAAAAGGAAAATTTCCCTCTCCTTTCTCCCCTAAAAACTTAGGCAGTTAAAATTGTTAGATTATAGAATTCTTTTTCTTTCTTTTGTATGGTAAATGACATTTTTTAGGTCAAGTATTCACAGAGTACTTACCTGGACTTAGCCTGTGAATGCCAGTTAAATAGATTTACCTAAACAACAGGACAACAGGAAGATGTTTAGGTAAATCTATCTATGGTATCAATTCATTGCAGTTCTTTCAGTCCACAGGCCACTCAGACCATGTCTCAAGTTTTCAGCCAGATGGGCTTCTGCCTTTAGAGATTGGTCATTGACCCAGAAAGGGAGGGCCAGAGCACCAGCTTGGCTTGGGTTTGCCTTGTTCTTGTTGACTCTTGGCCCAGGGGAAAAGTGTGTTCCCTACCAGGTCCTGAGTCAGTAGACCCTGCCAATAGCATCCATTTACTCATGAAGAAATCAGATACCTGGAGCTCAGGGATCTACTTTTTCAACATGCTCCTAGAAGAGAAAAATAAAAGAATGTAAAACTCTTACAGCATGGAAGAAGGGGGCATCTAGCTTTTTTTGCCATGTGATCTTGAGGTACCCGAAGATACAAAACCAAGTGTGTTTCAGGACAGTAAGAGAAGCATTTTGAAATCAGCATTCTGAAATCTGAATGTCAGACTATTTTAGCTACACTGACTGATGTATAACAAAACAAATTAAATTCCCATGAGTCTCATGTTCCAGGGCAAAAGTGACCTGCCCAAACTTAGCAGTGAGGAGTTATTAGCAGGGATGGTGAGGGAATGCCATCGTGAACCTCCTAATGTCTACAGGTGAGCCCAGCCTCTAAGCTGTGCGTCTCTTTTTGCTTTATCTTGCTTGTATAATTAAATTGGAGCCCATCTGAGAAAATACAAATGCACTAAAAATCTAGTTATTATTTATACTGTATCTCCTTCCATAAAGGATATTTAACTAAATGTAAATGAAAGCGCCAAAACTTCCAAACAAATGTTACTTATTCTTCTTCTCAAGGTACCAGTTGTTTTGAGGAAACTCTGCAATTTTTATGATTCTCTAAATGGAATATGCATTTCCCTGAGCTCTTCTGACAACCCGAAAACACCCTGCATGGAAGAAGCAGGTGTTGGATGGATATGTTCTTGCAAGAGCAATCTATTCTTCAGGATGCCACTGTCAAGCACTGAAAATGCATATTGGCAGAAAATTTCTATGTCACTAAGATGGTCCAGCATTTGCCTGGAAGACAGTTTTTGAGCAAGTCTCTTTGAGAGCCAGCATTTCAACAGGTAACATGGGATCCCTGTAAGGGGAAATTGACTAGTAAGATATTATAGTCTTACAAGTAGGTCAAACTTTGATAGAGAGAATCAAACTTTGTGAAAGTACCTTAAACAATTAGATCTTGTGGTATTTAAATAGATAATCTGGAGGGAAGAGACACACCATGGTAAAGGTCAGTCGGGAAATGTATAAAAGTCTAAAAGGAGAGTGAATTCTAAAATAGTGTCTGCATTGTGGCTGACAATGCTTATAACATGATGGATGTTTAGGAGGCCATCATGAATAAGTCTGTGTATGTTTCTACCTAATCTTGTTTACAGACATCACCAAGGAGAAAATTCTTCAAAACATCAGAGGATGAAAATAGTTTGCATCCATCTTCAAGAAGAAAAGTGTACTAAGAATAAAGCAATAGTACTGAAATTCTTACTAAGAACTTAGGCAGAATATCTCTTTTTACAAGGACAGAAGAAGAGTACAGTATTATCAGGAAACAGGATAAATTGTTGCTGTCAGTCAGGGCAAGCTGCTATAAGACCTTGAGATCTTAGAGTCTATGAAGATGAAAAAATGAAATATAAGGAGAAGCCACAATAGATGGTAGCTACTAAAAAGCCCTATCGAGGCAGAAGTCAACAAATTTTAAAGTATTTTTACTCACATCTGCTGATCTCTGCTTTGACCCATGGAGGACACAGAATCTATGGGAATCGGCCTTATTTTACCAGATAGTTGACAGAATCTTTTGTTTTCAAGTTTTTGCCTGATTTTCAGATGCTGGCAAATCCAGTATCTTGATTTCTAAAAGTTCTGCACCTTGTATCATTGCTTTAAACAAGCAATTGAAAAAAAACGAGAAGTAAATCCAACAAGCAATTATGTAATTATTCTCTGCGTAAACTGTGTTTGCTATACTTTCATTCTTTACTGTAGTAATCTGGATATGATAATTTTATAAGTTGGGTAGGTACATAGTACATTTTTATGTTCATCAATTAGCAGTGACTTAAAATTTTTAAAATGGGGTTATAAAAGATATTTGCATTTATTTGGTCACTTTCTGCCCAAATTTCAAAATTCCTTTTTTTTCCTGCCCTTAGAATTATAAAGTTTCACACCTTGCTAGGCATTCTTGCCCCCTGACTTTTGGGTTCTTATATGATACAGCATTTTCTACTTACAGGACAGACCTGACTAAGAAACTGGATATCCTTTAAAAGATGTTCATTTGTTCATCTGTCACCAAGGAAACTGACTTCTGCCTGGCCTTGTATGCACATGTGGGTGAGGCAGTCCTTAATTTTTTCCACTGCCCTTGTTCATTGCTCCTTTATAGCTCTGTTGCTAAGAGAAAGGAGGCCGAAACTGATCTGCTGTTGGGTCAAAATTAGAAAAAGAGGAGCCTGTCATTTGGACAGGGCTGGATACCAGACAGATGGGAAAGCTTGGAGCCTCCCTTCTTCCGGTTAAACTTATGTTCAGTTAAGTTTGTTGAATGACTAAACAATGGCTATTGTTTGAAAAGCAAAGCCATTCTCCTAAAGAGCCACAGAAATACTGCAGACACTTAAAAGTTATTTGAATTTACCTTTGGGATATTATAAATCAAGTTCAAGAAAAATTACCTTTAAGAGGTAGTGCCATTTCATTTCACAGAACTAACGGATTCCAATTAGCCTGCACTGGTTTCTGATAATCCTTGTCTGTTTTTGCTCGATTTCACTTGGATACCTCCTGTCTCTTTCCCTGGATGGCTGATTTCTTAGCAGATTGGTGACCATAGCTCCTTTCATGTTTACACTGCGTGCTTTAAAGGCGTGACCAAATTTTGTGACCATACTTGGTAAAAGCAAGTGCTTGAACTTAATTCATTTGGTAGCAAGGTTATTAAAAAAAAAAAAACCACTTTAGACCCACAGAACACTTGCCATACCCCTTCACCTCTCTGGTCATCAGTTTCTTCTTCTGAGAAATGAAAATACCAGCACCTGTTCCTGCCTGCTTCCTGGGGGCAGTGAGCATCTCTGAGAGGGTGGCTTGAAAGCTCCCTGTCCAAATGTCAGAGATGCTCATTCCCCATGCATTTTGCATCTCCTCATCTAAGAATTCTTGTATTTGGCCTCACACAGGGCTGCTGAAGAGCAGAACCAAGGGAACACATGGAACAGGGGCTCCCATGCCTCCTTCCTCTACTGTTAAACAAGTGGGAGGCAGCAAGTCATGCCTTGGGAGAGGTTTGTAAGGAAGAAAGCAGACAGGGGTTTCTTAGCAAAAGTCAAAGATACCCTCCTTAAGTAAGATTCCAAGCTACTCTAAGACCCCTTTTATCACAGTCTCATAATTAAATAAACACCTGAAAATGGAGAGACACTTTGAGACTGCATGGGGGGGGCAGACAAGCCACCCACTATTTTATTAATACATGTCTAATTGGAGTGTGAGCACCTGTCTGTCACCTAGGAGGGAAGTAATAGAAGCACGGCTCTTGGAAAAAGGTGGCTAGGACCTCCCTCACTACCACCACAGCCCAGAGGCTCTCAAGGGGGCAAACAAGTAGAACCGCATACTGTTCTACAAGGACCCAGCATGCCCTTCAAAACAGGGAGAACTCAGCTTACTGCTAATATTATCTGGCCTGGAAGGTGGCAGCAAAAACCAGCCACAGAGAAGTTGGAGCCCGCCTGGATATGTGGGTGCCCCACCCAGAGCCTTTGTCTGCTCTGCCTGCCATTCAGCAGGGTGCACCCCAGATGTTAATTGGAGATCACGTCCCTGTAAAGGGGTCTTGCCTGTCACCTGCTGTGGTGGTAGAACAGCAAGAAACCCCTTCTTTGTATGTGTAAAAAATGCCATTTGGGGTACACTACACCGTTCCTGTACAGATTGGCATGAGGCCACTTCCCAGCTCTCCTTCCGCTGCTCTTCAGAGCACAGCAATCTCTTTTCTAGGGGGTCATGGCTCAAGACCCACCTGAGAAATCACCTGTCTATGATACACTGGAGAACAGCAAGGTCCGGGCACAGACCTCCACGACAGATGCCCGGGGAAGAGGCATCTTCTTACGGTAAGTAACATTTTATGTTATGTTTTTGCTGCAAGATTCTAAAACCAGATGGAGAAGGTGATGGAGCTCCTTGAGTTGAAAGCCTGCCACTCAGTACGACCCGCAATTCCGTCCCGTGAGCTCGGCATGCTGAGCTGGGGGCGTCGGGGCACTGCGCGGGACCGCACACACACGGAGAACCACTCTTTCCGGGACGCGCGGGTTAGTTCCCGCCTCCCCTCCCTGCGCGGGAGTCTGCTTTCAGAACACCCAACTTCGCCGCCGAAGAGGAATGCACCACTCACCGTTTCCCCTAGATGGCGCTATTCCTCCTAATCCGTCCGCAAGGCACCCAATTTATAAAATAAATACAATCCAACGCCTTCCGAAACCGCACCACACAGCAGCTCACAGGCTCCCATTAAAATCTCAGTTTTGGGGAATTGATTCTACCTCCGAGAAAATCTAATGCCATTACATCAATAAGCTGCAATCAAGAATTGCATCCGAGCGTCCCCCACATCGGCCCGCCGCCGAAACACACCTGTCCCCTGGCCCAGCTAGTACTCTGGGATGAGCCGTGGCGAGAACCAGGCGCTGAGTCGTCGCCGTGCGCTGTCCGCCGTGCCTGCCAGTCCACTTAGGAAGGCCGGGGCCTCTCGGGAATCCTGCCCCTTAGCGCTCAACCCAAGTCCCGCACCTTCCTGCGCACCCACGAGCCCAGGAAAAGGGCCGCTGGACTCCCAGTCCAGACCCTGCGCTGCGCCGACGCCCCCAGGGACGAGCGCTCGCCTAGCGGCTCCGCACCCGGGCGTCGAGCGGGAGGCGGGGGCCCGGACGACGCAGGCCAATGGGGGTTCACGGCGGGACAGCTAGGTGGCCGGCTCCATCCGAGGCTCCGTGGGTCAGCAGAGCGGCCCGCCCCATGAGGAGGTGGCTGCGCTGGAGAGAGGGAGCCGCACACAGTGGAAGGGGCGTGCGCCGGGTCTGCCCAACCACGCGCGCGGTCGGCTGCCTGGGGGAGAGTATTTTAGGAAAAAAGAACAAACACCAAACCACAAAAACTTTCCTGCTGCCAAGAGCTAAAGCGATCGAGGCTCAGCAAAGCTCCAAATGTGGGCAAGACGGGAGCAAGATGAGACGCGGGGTTGGGGAAGACCAAAGCAGTGCGTGGCCCCGGCAAGTGTCGGCGGCGCCCTGGGGATGTCAGAGCCGGGTCCGCCCGGCTCCCGGACCGCACTTACCTTGGCGGCTGCATGAGCCCCTGCGGCCCGCGGGGGGTGGCGCTGGCGGGGCTGCAGGCGAAGAGGGGGTGCCGGGGAGCCGCTCGTCTGCCCCGGGGCAAGGTGGGAGGGGCTCTGCTGGCACTGGTCCCCGCCGCCCCGGCCGGCTCAGCAGCGGCCCGGGGCGCGCCGCCTGCTCCCGGGCTGCATGCCTGCGAGCGCCTGGACGAGCTGGCCCAGGAGCGAACTGCCAGTGCTTCCCCGGCCCAGCGGCTCGGGCGGCTCAGCCCGCGCTCGGGAGACAACTGCGGAGTGGGTCGGCCGGGCCAGCCCCCTCCCTCGCCCGGCCCCCGCCCGCTGCGGAGCGCGGCGTCGCTAGGTTCGTTCGCGCGCGGAGGGGAGGGGGCGGGCCGGGCGCCCGGGGCGCGGGCGGGGGTCGAGCGCGGGCGGGGCTGGCAGGGAGGGGGCGGGTGAGGAGGTGGGGTGCGGGCTCGGATTGCCCCGCCCCGCCGCGGCCCCACCCTCCCGCATCAGCACCAGTTGGGTGGGTGCGGAGTACGCAAGCCGGAAAGTCAAGACTTTCGCCAAACGCTCGGGTTAGGGGGCGCGGGCAGCAAGTGCGGCGGTCCCCGGGCGCCTGCAACTTTCCCAATCCCACGCGGGGATGCCGTGGAGCGCACGTTTTCCACCTTCAGTTAGGCAGTGGTGGTGGGGGGGGAATTCCTCTGAGGCTTCTAGAGGAGGCAGTTACATCCGAGAGAAATGCTGTTGCTTTCTGCGGAGACGCACCTTTGTTCCATTGAGATTTTATTTTTGTTTAAGAATCTTCTTGAAAAAATTAATACATATGTATTACATGCCTAATACACGAATACGTTCTTGCGTACGGTTTTACACAACTCAAGAGTGTCTAGGGAAAAAGAAGGCCATAGCGCAACCCCTCCCGATTGCAGCGCCTCCTCAGAGGTAACCTCTGGTCAGGCTGTGCTCCGCCGCGGTTCTTTCCAGTCTTTGCTCTGCGCTTTTACATGCACACGCACTGATTGCAAGTGCAATCTCACGGGCTTTTCAAAAGAATGTTTTCATCATTCAGCGCATGCACTCACTGGCGAGAACACGGCCCCGTCGGCGGCGGTAAATACCCAGAGGCTCCGGGAGCACAGGGAAGGCCCCTTGCAAAGAGCTACCCCCAATCGCCTCGTGTAGACCGGAAACCCCAGCTGGGGCCTGAAGTCAGCCTGGACACACAGCTCACGCCCCTATTAGCACTGCACGTTTAGAGAGATTCGCCAGTCCATTTTAGACAGGGTCATGACCTTCCCGTTCTTACAGAACAAACTGTCTTGAATTTTGGTATGATAACTCTGGATTTGCAAAATGAAAAGGTATCATCCACATGAAAACACGATCGTTATTTATGCTTGTGGTTTTGAGAGATGTGGTTTTAACTCAATATTCTGCATTTTATTTGTCAAGTGTATTTGGATAATCTATAGCTGGGATATTAATAAAATTCATGTGATTTAGCAGGAAGGAATTGGGTATGGGGATCGCTGGTTTCTATAATTAGCTCTGATCTCGGACTGGGTCATTTACCTCTGCTGTGCCTCAGTTTCCTCATCTATGAGTAGAGGAGTTGTACTAGACGTTGGGGGAGAGAGTGTGTCTTTCTTCCCTAATATTCAGTGAATAACCAATTTGTCCCCCAATTCATCTTTCATAGCTCAGCTCCAACACCCCTCCCCCACCATATGGAGTCCAAACCCCATGCCTTTCCTTCCTAATACTGATCTCACTCTGTAATTATGCACTCATTAGGGTGCCTTTTCTGTGAGTGTCAGCCTTTCCCCCCACGCTGTAAGGATCATGAAGGCAGGAACCAGGACTCTGTGGGGTCACCACTGCATCCCTAGCACTTAGTACCATGCTTGGCATGTAATAGGCACACTACAAGAATCTCTGAATATCACTCAGATAATACATTCTTAATTCTTACTGCTCTTCCCAGTGGCCTGGCATTTTCAAAAGATCTGTAAGTGGAAACATGCCTTCTTAAAATGAGGCCTTTGGAAAGCACCTAGCAGGGTTTTCCCATCTTGGGGGACAAACAGTCCACTGTCAAGATGAGAACAGACAATTCTTAGCTCAACCAGAGACTGTGGAGGCGGCCAGTAGCTGTTTACCTTCATGAGTGTAGGCGCCCATGGAAAAGACAACGAATATTAATGCTACTCATTAAGTACTTGATTAAGTTGGAACTCTGCATAGGCAGTTGGAGTACACACATGAGCACTCAGATTTAAATGAGGCCGTGGAGTGTGTTTAGGGTGCAAATTAACAAATGTAGATGCTTTCAACCAACAATCTAGAAACATTCCTAATGTAAAGCTCCAGGGTATCCTTGTCATTCTTTACGGCAAAGGGCCCAGGTTCCTTAAGAATATGAACAGGAAATAGGCTAATCTGGGTTCAGGAGTTAAAAAAAAAGAGGCCATTAAGAAACAAGGGGTGGGGAGAGTGAATGTGTAAGGCAGTACAAGACTAATATCTGCATTAGCTTCTCTCTTGTCCGATGTGCAGCGTTGCCAAGGGAGAGGTTAAAATCTGGCCTCACACCTATAGAGGAAAACAGAAGGAGAGCTGGGGTTTCCACCACTTCTTGACCACTCTTTCCCTGCCTCCCTTTGGTGAGGAGGGATATGTACTCTCTGGGCAGTTGTGAGGACCTCCTGGATGCCACCTGGTATGAGCAGGCTCTCTTGGGATGCACCACACCCAGCGCAGGGAAAGCCAGTACTGCTGGGGTGTGGAGCAATCTGCTGTCTCTGTTGCAAATGAGGGGTGGTGCCCGCTGGGTGCACCCTCACAAAGCAGATGCATGATGAAACTGACAAAACAATGTGAGGGTGAATTGGCCCTGTTCTTCACTCAGGGTTGGCACCTTTGGATTGGGTGCCCTGCCCATTACATTTTTCTGGGTAAATTCAGATTCAGAAGTAAAATGGCAGCTTAAAGGAGCAGCAGGTCAGTAACTGTCATAGGAGCCTATTGAAGATGGACAGACTGACTGTCCCACCCTTGGGTTTAGTGCAAGAAGGGCAGGCAGTAGGTGCTGGGGACTAACTTGTTCTGTACGGACCAGAAGAAGCTGTTTTTCCCTCCAGAGGCATTTTGTGTCAAGCACTTACTCCACGTCAGGCACTGGGCTCAATCCTGCAGTGGTGCTGACTGGAGGAACACAGCCTTAGCACTTGCAGTCTGGTGGGAGAAAGAAAAGAGTAAATAGTACTCGTGGCTGGGGTAAGGGGGGTGTGTGTGCCATAGCAGCTCCATTATCTGTCCTCATCAGCCTCCCTCCCCATATAATTCTAGTAAAATACAGTGCTTGTGCAGATGCTACTTAAAGGCCTGGCTTCCCTTCCAAACAGACTGCTGCTCAGAAGCCGCTGTAGACATTCTGGAGTTGACACTGTAAGGTGGAGGGGAACAAGAGACAGAAGGAATCCAATGTCATGGGATTTAGAAGGTGGGTGAAGTGGTCTCTGATGGATGATCTGATTTTAGTGTGTGGATGATAGGGAAGGAGGGAGAGCAGCCCGGGCAGGGGAGTCACTCGCATAAAGACATGGAAGGCAGGCGAGTTCAATACAGAGTGACTAGTCTAGTTGGAATGTGTGTACTGGAGTGGGGATGAGGGATGGATGAGGCAGTTGTGATTTTTATTGTTATGGTTTCTTTCTAATTTGGTCTTGAGGTCTGTCAAGAGTGGCCACAAGCCAAGACAGCCACTCTAGGAGAGCCCTGATGGGAGAAAGTTAGGTTCAGGTGTGTTGTACAGGGGAGACACAATGAGGAGGTGAAGCCAAAATGCATGAAACAGAAGAAATTTGTTACTTACAGATCCCGGAGAAGTTAGGGCTGCCTTGGAGGCCAAGGGGGAGTCTGGAGGTAGCAGGGAGCTCAACCAGCTGGTGGGGAGAGAGGCAAGGAAAGAGAAAGGACCCCTGTGGGACTTTGCGTTTATGAAGTTCTATGGGCATTATCCCCTAGGCTTTCCAAAGGGGGTTGTGGATTGGCTAGTTTAAAGAAAACACATGTGAAGGGGAGAACTTATTCACATGACTCTGGCACTGACCATTAGGTTTTACTTCGATCAGCAACTGTGGGATGTGCTGAGTTTGGGGTCAGTGAGATGAGGAACAGTCGGGCCAGATCACACACAACCACACAGGGAGGGGAAATTTTCACTGAGCCAAAGGTGACAGCCTATGATTGGGTTTCGAACAACTTATGTCGGGCCTACAAATGGATGCCGAGGCAGCAACTATTATATATTAAACAAATTTATGACAATCCCTCATGTGGTGCATCGCATCATTTCTTAAAATGTAAGCCCGTTGTAGTCTGAGTGGTGGAGATATTGACTATAAGGAAAATAGCATCATTTAACCAACAAATTAAGCATTTTAGTAGGGAAGTTATGTTGATGGAGGTTATGAACTGATCATTTTAGTAGAGTAGATATAAAGATTAGTGGTATTGTGTGTAACCGAGGGAACAGTGGTTGTGGTTGGAGACTCAGGGCAGGAAGTCATGGTAGAAGGCTGGAGGCAGTTGGTAGGAGAAGGCAGCAGAGAGTAGGTGGTCTTCTCCCCGGGGGGTCAGGGGGTTGACTGATATGAGGCAAGTGCCTCATGGGGAAAGTAGTAATCTCTATTAATTTTAGTAACCAGTACTAGATTTTTCTTTTAGGTACAGAAGCGTGGGGGTGTACATTTGAGCAGAGACCAAGGAGTGCACTAGGATCATGGGCTGAGCACACAGCAAGTTCAGGAAAAAAAGCAAAAAATGTCCTGTGTCCATCTTGTGCCCAAGGAGAGGCAAGCCATTGGGGTCACCAGGTGGAGGTTTTAGTGTAAGGGGTGAAATAGTGTCTGGCACAGGAGGTGAGGTCGTCTCCAACATTGAGATCTTGGGTTGGGGCAATGTCACCTGAGGCAATATCATCTCCAGCAGTGGCATTTTGGGCCAGGGTGATGTTGTCTGGGATGTGGGATTAGGGTATCCTTTTCAAGTGGGTACCCACTGGTGTTGATGTGGGCCTCGGGATTATAAACCAGTGAAAGTATCCAAACCAGTAGTAATAAGACAAATAGTCAACAGAAGGGTGTGCAGTTCTACCTGGCAGGGCTTTTTTTTTTTTTTTTTGTGGAAGTTTAGTTTTAAGTGGGTTCCAGATCACATGAGCAGCTGCCTGGGCTGTGGGATGATCTGTGGTTAATGGGTCTCAGGAGAGCATGTGCCCTCAATCTGGCCTCCAGACCTTATGGGATGGGGATAAGATGGAACATTTATAAAAAGTAAGTTAAGGCCTGGGGCAAGTTAGAGAACTTTAGGGGTTTATTTTTTGGACTGGAATTTAAAAAGGAGTTGTGTGAAGACATCACTATGTCCCTCAGTTCAACTGGTTGTCAGAACCCGATCAAGCACGTGAGCATTCTGGTGAATGCCTTTCTCAGGAGCCCAGCATGGTGCGTTCTAAGAAGTGAAATGCGTGTCTTGGTTACTACCAGTGACGTCTGTAACTCTGAAAGGAATAAGGAGTATCCTGGCAAGACCTTATACTGTGGCCTTAGAATATGTGGAAATGTGTGATTTTTAGTATATATTTTGGGTATCTGTGAGGCAAAAATTTCCCAGAATCCTTTACCTTGAAGAAAAACATTTTTAGGTAATGGTCTAATAATCTCTAATAAATGTGAAGATGGGACCATTTGTTGGCCAGGACATCCAGTGCTCAAATGACTGCCTGACGTCTGGCCAAGTAGGTTGTTTCTTGGGTCCTGTCCTTTATCAGGGACATCCCGACTAACTCTGCAGTCCCCAACCCTGGTCCGAGGCCTGTCAGGGACTGGGCCGTAGAGCTCTGCCACCGTGCCCCCCACCCAACCCCTCGTCAATGGAAAAATTGTCTTCCATGAAACTTGGGGGGAGGGGAGGGCACACAGCAGGAGGTGAGCGGTGGGAGAGCAAGTGAAGCTTCATTTGTGTTTACAGCCGGTTCCTCTTCCCATTCCCCACTGCTCACATTCCCCTGAACTCTGCCTCCCCACCCCCGCCACACCACCCCTGCTCCACCCCCTCTCCGCATCTGTGGAAAAATTGTCTTCCATGAAACCAGTCCCTGGTGCCAAAAAGGCTGGGGACTGCTGGGCTAAGGGATGAAAAGCAGCAACGTTCCACTGAGCTCCATCCCGTAGGATGGTTAGCAGGGCCATCCACATAGTCTACAAACTCCCATTACTGTGTACTCTCTTACTCCCCAGGGGCTTTCCAGGTAGTCAAGGAGTCTGGGGGAGGGTGACCTCCTCCAACACTGTGGCGTATGACGAAAAACTGAGGACAGAGGAAGCCACCCCCTTCTGCAGGTGTAGCATGCCAGGGGGCCCAGGTTTGGCTCTATCCTGTCTTGGGGAGGTCTGGGCAGTTGTGCAAAGATTGTGGGTACAGTTTACATGACCCAAAGCGTAATGGGGAGCTGAGTATGGAGGGTCAGAGGCTCAGGGACTCCGAGAGCCTTTATTTCCAGGTGACCCACCAATCATTTGTTGTTTTAATGGTGCATAGCACGAGGCCAAGGGGGGCAGTTTTTTGTATCAAAACCCCTGGGGCAACTACTGGCCACCATAAGTGGTCCAGAGACTCTAGGAGGCATTTGAAGAGGTTGTCAGTGCTTTTTTTATGTTTTCAAGGCACCTTTTTTTTATGTTTTGAAGTGCTTGTTGATTTTAATTTGTAAGTAAAATTTGTAAATGATGAATATGTTGCCACCAGAACCCAAAAAGTACTAAGAGACATTGGACTTAAATGTCCTTAATGAGTGTGTCAAGTGAGTCTCCTTGGAGGAGAATGTCATCAATGTAATGTCATACTGTGTTCCTGGAGAAAGGTGGATGTCCTTATGATCTCGTCTGCAAAGATTGTGTGTGATGACACAGCTGTTGGGATACCCCATGGGTAGCCTGGAAAATGTGTGTTGTGCACCTTTGGAGGTAGAAGCCAACTGCAGCTGAGAGACTGTTGAAAGAGGCCCCAAACAGAACATGTCTGCCAAATTTATAAGGGCACAATATTCACCAGTCATTGACTGAATAGAATCAGTAATTTTGTTAGTACTGAGTACTGGGTATGGGGGCCTTGAAGAGTGGGAACATGGTGTTAAGGTTGTAGTAATCCACCATGAGGTGCCCTTAATTTTTTCTAGATTTAAGAACAGGCAAAATTGGGCTGTCAAAAAGAGAAGCAGTGGGGATAATCATTCCTTTATTTATTAGGCTTTATATAGTAAGTTTTAATCCTTGAAGGCCCTGTTTTAACTTACATGGGGCCATATTAACTATCTTAATTGGGGGTTCATGGGATTTTATTTTATTAAGCCAGTTTGTAAGTGCCAAAAACTTTCTTTAATTTTAATGTATTATTTATTGTGTCAGAGCATCTATGTCCAATACAGAATATTTTATAGCAATAGGTACTCTGACTATGGGAAATTTAGGCAAGGCCACAGTTTAAGTGAGGCATATTCATTTTTCTCTGTTTTATATTTAGTTACCTTTTTAGGATGATAGGAGCAGAGTATTCAAATTTAGTGAGATCCCCAGGTATAACTACAACTTGAGCCCCAGTATTGACTAAGCCCATGAAGTTTTGCCAGTTAGTGCATTTTAGCAAATGTTAAACTCAAGTTAGAACCTGTGTTGTAGAGGCCCAAAAGCCAGTCCATGCTCTTTTAAATCTTTTTGTTCTATAAAATCTTTTTTTATTTTTATTTATTTTCATTAATAATGTCCTGGCATTATTATTTCTTTCATTAATAATGAAATTCTTTAGTATATAAATTAGTATATAAAATTTGAATTTCCAGCTGGATCAAATCATGGCAATTTGTTTTAATGTAGTTATATATTTATATACACATACACAGTTTATCTATTATATATTCATATTAAAATTTTATATATATATGATTTATTGAATTACCTTTTATTTTTTCCTCCTGTATATGAAGGTTTGTTTTTAATTTTTTTTTTTAAGGTTGGTCAAGTGAAGCAGAGGGAGTGTGAAGGTTTTTTTAAAATCAATAAGTAATCTAGGGCTAGTATTGTTTGCTGAACCTGGCACTTACTTAGTATATGAAGTTTAAAGTTCCTATTTTTTTTTGACTGGTAGTCACCTAAAATGGCAGTCCTTTTCTCCCTTTTGTTTTGTTTTGTTTTAGGCTTTCGGCCCCCTGAAGCTGAGGTTCTTAGCGTCTCTCTCTGGTGGATAGGAGGACACGGGGGAGGGGCACTTCTAGGCAGTAGTCTCTCTCTGGGGGGCCCCTTACTGCAAGGTCATCAGGTTCCATCTTAGTCTGTTTCATGCTACTATAACAGAATACCTGAGGCTGGGTAACTTATGAAGAACAGAGATTTGTTTCTTATAGTTCTGGGGCCTGGGAAGTCCAATATCAAGGGGCTGCATGTGGTGAGCACCTTCTCGCTGTGTCCCAGCATGCAGAAGGCGTCACATGGTGAGAGGGTCAATAAGAGAGCAGAAGGGAGCTGAACTCATCCTTTTATCAGGACCCCGTCCCATGATAGCCAACCCAGCCCCAGGATAACGCACTCATCCGTTTGTGGGGGCGGATCCTCTTAAAGATCCCACCTCTCCACACTGTGGCATTGGGGATTAAGTTTCCAACACAGGAGATCTGGGGGAAACATTCAAACCATGCCAGTCCCTTTCCCTCTCTTTCTTCCGTTATGTAAAATCTTTAGAATGGCTTGGCTTTCCAGGCAGCTAAAAAAATTTTTTTTCCTTTCTCTTTGGATGTTTATCTGACAAGCCCCTGGTGGTCCCAAGCGGCCCTTGTTGTGAGCGGTGGCCTCCATCTGTGGTTCCTGTTGGGCCCACTTGTAGGCAACCCTACAAATGGGTGTCCCAGTTGACCTCATTACGGTGGGGGGAAAAGGGTGACAGAAGCATGGGAAGGCAGCAATATGAGGATGGCAGACACCCGGTGGCACCACTGCCATCGAGTGCCATCATCTCCCTGGTGAAGGGGGTTTCCCTCTTGTCAGTTTGGGAAGTCTAGTGGCCTCCCCAACCCAGTGGGTAGTCAGAGTGCAGAGCCTTCCTTTTGCACCCTGCTAAGCCTTTGCACTGACCCAGTGTCTACCTGACAGCCCCAGGGCAGAGGTGGCCCCCTTCTGCCTCTCAGTAACAAGCCATTCAGACCCCAGTATAGTCACTGTAACACTGACCAGGAGTTCCCATTCAGGGGAGTAATAGCAGCCTTGGTTGTTGACTGTGGTTGCCCCTATTGTCCTACTAAGGCTATAATTGGGGATTCCCAAGAACCACTTGGACTTTCTAGGACCCACCTAATTTACGGAGGGGAGTTTGGGCAGCAGTTGAGAAAGACACCAGGCAGCAGCACATAGCAATGCAGAGTAGACACATACCAGCAAGCCACGCCACCTTCCCCAGTGGTGTCAGCCACATGGTTCATGAGCCTGGAGCAAGCCAGGGGTGCTTGTGCCCCTCACAGTGTGACCACACAGACTTCTCATTGTGCCAATTGTTGTGATTTTTGTTGTTATGGTTTCTTTATAATTTGGTCTTGAGGTCTATTAAGAGTGGCTGTAAGCCAAGACAGCCACTCTAGGAGAGCCCTGGTGGGGAAAGTTAGGTTTGGGTGTGTCATTCAGGGGAGATACAATGAAGAGGTGAAGCCAAAAATGCATGAAACAGAAGAAATTTATCACTTACCAATCCCAGAGAGGTTAGGGCTCCCTTGGAGGCCAAGAGGGAGTCTGGAGGTAGCAGGGAGCTTGACCAGCTGGTGGGGAGAGAGGGAAGGAGAGATAGGGAGAGAGAGAGAAAGAGAGAGAGAGAGAGAAAAGACCCCGTGTAGGGCTTTGCATTTATGAAGTTCTATGGGCATTATCCCCTAGGCTTTCCCAAGGGGTTGTGGGTTGGCTAAAGAAAACACATGTGAAGGGGAGAACTTGTTCACATGACTCTGGCATTGACCATGGGATGTGCTGGGTTTAGGGTCAGTGAGATGAGGAACAATCAGGCCAGATCACACACAACCACACAGGGAGGGGAAGTTTTCACTAAGCCAAAGGTGACAGGCTGCGACTGGGTTTCAAACAACTTATATCAGGCGTAAAAATGGATGCTGAGGCAGCAACTATATTAAGCAAATTTATGACATAGGACCATATTGTGGAGCTCCTTGGCTGCAGAGTGAGCAATAGGGAACCACTGAAGGTTGTTGAGCAGAGGAATAATGTAAGTGGAGCACTTTAGGTAGGTTAATGGAAGATGATTTGGAGAGACAGGAGGCAGAAGACCAACTAGAAGATTCTATTAGATCTTAGACTATGTTACTGAGAGCATAACCCAGAGGACTAAGAGCACACTGAGAATTATGGGGCTGATGGAAGACTCAAATGCTTTGCAGAAGTGGGAAATGGAGGTGTATCAAAGTGGCAGAGGTGGTAAGTGTTTGTTACACAGACTGAAAAATCATGAGGAGAAGCTTGGAAGGGTGGGGGGTGGATGGTGATCAGACCAACCATTGGATTGGACAACCATCATGGTCTCAGCATGGAAGGGAGCCCAAAACCACACTGAGAAAATCACCCGATTTTCTATACTTGGTAGTATGTTCATGTGTTTATGAAAAGAAAAGAGACCTAATTAATTCATTATGTTTCTCTTTAGCCTTCTTTCCCACAGGCCAGTCGTTTGCTAATCCCATGGTAAGGACCATAATCAAGGCAAAAAGAAGTGGTTTTTGTTGTCGTTTTTTGTTTGTTTGTTTGTTTTTTGGTTTAATAACCAAACTATCAGCCACAGGAATAGAAGCAAACAACACACTTCATTGTGGCTTCATGAATTTGGACAACAGAATCGGGTGACCAGAAAGCAGACTTCTCCATGAGGCTTTGACTGTATGATTTGCTGGCTAGTTTAGACATGAGAATAGTTGCAGGGTTTGGGCAACCACAGCTGCAGGAGAACAGCTGGGATGTGGTCAGCAAGCACATCCTCTGGCCCCCTCCACAGCACCCGCAGAAGTCTGCCTTGACAATTTAGAGACCTTGGGACCAGCTGGCACACTAACGTTCCCTTCACAGTGACCTGGCAGGGAGGACAAGGCTTGCTGACTTCTTTATCTGTTTGGATTTTGTTTTGCTGAGCTCCTTCCTTGCCAGCACATTTTATATATGTTATAGATGCTGCCTCAGTCCTCACAACGACCCTACGAGCTGGGTATGAGTGGTCCCATTTTATAGGAAACTGAGGTTCCAAAAATTAAGCAGGTTGATGAGCAAGTGGTAGGGTCAGAATTCAAATCCGTGTCCATCTGAGTGCATTTTCTGCCAAGCATATGGCCTGTTTTCTTTACTGTCCCTTTTCCTAACTCTCTTGTTAGGCTTGATTCAGAAACACCTACATCTTCCACTCTGGAAAGCAAACTTGTGCCCCACTTTCTGCAGTGCTGCCAAAATTAGGGGAATATGAATGTTGTCCTGTCACCTCCAGGCAAATTCACCCAATGTCCACAGATGAGCTCCACTAGCACATCATATTTCTGGTGGGCTCTGGAGGGCTCTGTCAGCCTTGTGAACCATAGGGAAGCTCAGGGAGACATTGGATTCCCTTAAGTATTCCTTCCCTTTGCAAGGAATCACATTGGTTGATATAAATAGATTCTCATACCTTAGGCATGGAGGTCTTATTGATTGGTTTCCAACCAAGACTGGGTTTTAAAGGTTCCCCTAGTCCACAGATTAGACAAATTCATCCATGAATAGGAGTGGGGAGACTCAAAGATCTACTCAATATGTGGAGGTCCTGCTTGAGGGGTTCAATTATTTTTTAACAAAAGAGGCCACTAATATTTAAAAATTTATAGATCACGTTAAGTTTGTGTGTCAGTTCCAGGGTAAGGCTGGACTGCTGTAACAAAGAGATCTAACAATAATATGACCAAAGAATAAGGTTTATATATTGCTCACGTGGCAGTCCAGGGTGAGATTTCCAGACTGGTGGGAAATTCAGCTCCATGTGGTCATTCAAGGATTTAGGTTTCTTACAAGTGATTGTTCTGCCATCCCCCAAAGCCTTATTGTGACCTGCATAATTGAAGCTGGGTTGCTGTCAAGCCTGGGTTGCAACCTGTAGGAGGGGGAGAGTGTGTGGAGAAGACATGGCTCTGCTTGCATCATCACTTCCTCTCTTATTCCACTGGAGATAAGTCCTATGTCCACACCTAGCTGCAAGGGAGCCTGGAAAATTAATGCAGTTGAGCAGCCATTGTTCTATTACTGTGGAACAAGGGAGCTTAGATTTTGGTGGACAACTAGAAGTATTTGGTAGATAACTAACAGCTGGGTGCATCTTGTGGATCTAGCAGGGCATAGAAGAGGAAGGGCTAGCTCTGGACCCTGAAGACCTTACTCTACTATTCCTAACTGGGCAAGTTGCCTCATCATTCTGACCTTTGCTTGTTTCAACTGCTGTGCCCTCCTTGAATAGCTATTGGGAGGGTTGTGACACAGCAGGTGCTCAGTAGCCTCAATCAGGGTTCCAAGAAGTGAAAACCAGCTTGAGTTAGCTTGAGGAAAGGAAGATTTCGTTTGAGGTCCAAGTCATCTCATAGAACACGAAGGCAGGAAGTATAGATGGATCTTTGTGGGGAAGGCCTGGAAGGGGCACTGAAAGCATTTGAGGGGAACAGGAGGAAAGAGAGGGAAACCCAAGGAGTCCTCAATCCATTAGCAAATACTGTTGGAACTAATTCCAAAATAAATTCTGACTGCGTCCACTTCTCTCGATCTCTACCTCCTACCCTCGTCCAAGCCACCTTCAGGCCTTGCCTGGACCACTGCAGCTGCCCCGTGAATGCCTGGTCTCTGTCTCTATTCTTATGCTCTCAAATTCATTCTTTCACACAATGGCAGTGAAGTTTAGAAACATCAATGAGTTTATGCCTCCTGTTTGAGACCTGTAATATCTTCCCACAGCATGTGGAATAGAATCCTAGCTCCTTACCCTGGTTTGCCAAGCCCCATGCAATGTGGTCTCCCCTCTCTGAGTACATCTGCCATTCTGCCACTCTCTCACTTTGCTTTAGCCACATGGCCCAGCTGTACCTAAACATGTCATCTAAAGCTTGCTCCTGCCGTGGGGCCTTTGCACTAGCTATTTCCCCTGCCCAGAGAACTTTCACGACTTTCTCCTCCTATTAATTCACACTTCAGTATAAAATCTCTATTATGTCACCCTACTTTAATTTTCCACATAGAAGTTATCACAATTTTACAGTTTTCTCACTAATTTACTTTATTGTTACCCAATTCTCAGACCGCATCACCCCAATAAACGCAATCATTATGAAAGCAGGGAACTCTCTGTCTTGATTTTTGATATATACATTTTGCTTAGGAATACTATTTGAATGGAGTCAATAAAAAAGTATGTTTGTTTGTAACCTTTTTAAAACTTAATCATATATTCTGAACCTCTTTCCACTTCAATGAACACAGAATTACTATGTGCTTACACTATCCCATGACTTCGATATACGATAACTGATGTAAATAACTTCCTACTGCTGGATATTTAGTGAACATCCTTATATGTAGGGAAATCTTTGCACATTTTTCATTATTTCCTACAACACGCTTACACACGTGAAATCATTGAGTCAAAGGATATTCGTATTTTTGAGATTTGATGTGTGAGCAAAACTGACTTCCAGGGAAATTGCAATTATTTTAACTCCTTCGTATGGGGTGGGAGAGTGCCACGTTCTCTAGACCCTAGGAAGAAGACTTTTATTTTGCCAATTTGATGTGCTAAAAATGTTATCTCATTGTATGAACTTATATCTTCAAAAACTACCAGCGGTTTTGAACATTTTTCTTCTATTTATTGTATTTGTTTCTTTTGTCTTCTTCAAATTGTCTGTTCATCCCCTTGGCTCCTTTCCAAAATGAGCGCTTCGTCTTCACCCATTATTTCTTGGCTGTGGGTTTCCACGTTTGTCCTCAGAGGCCCATATTCAGGTGGGGGAACATTTGCAGGAATGGGGGAAATTGATTCTTGCCATGCACTCTAAGCTCCCAAGAGGCCCTCTCCTTCCTCACCATTACAATACAAATTGGCTGGTGCTGGTGCTGCAGGAGTGTGTGAAGAGAAGTCAACAGTGACTAAAGAGGCCAGCATCATACAACCCCAGTCACTGGTGTATTCCTCTCTAAAGGCTTCCAAACCCTTATAAATTGCTTCTGAATGACAGTGGGGAACTTTCTGTCTGGCATAAAGCAGAGACACTGACACCTTTACCAGAATGAAGGTGCCCATTTCTCCATTCTGCAGGGCTGTTCAGAGCTGACCAAAGCCAACCACTTACATGGGTATTTATGGAATACCAAAGAGTTGCAATCTATTTGGAATTTAGAGATGCTTTCCTGGGTCTTCAAGGGACATTTGGAGTGGTTTAGGCTTTATCATAAGATATAGGCAAAAGCACTTCCTTCTACAGTTGACACTGGAACAGGCCACAGCACAGCACCCACCAAGCTTTGGGGCAAACCTGTATCACCACTGAGATGGAATCAACAGCTTGGACTTAACCTGAGCATGGAAATCCACATTTTGGAGGTGGTTAATAATGGTTAAATAGGAAAACAATATTTTTTTGTTAGTCTTTTATTTTTCTGCTCTTTTTATCCAAGGAGGGATAACTTTCAGAGGAGTTGATCCATTCTCAGGTATATTTACTGGAGAAGTTCACAGCAGGAAATTGGGATCTGAGATCCGCTCATCTTTGATGACAGAAGGTGTGAATACAGGTTAGGTCCCCATGCACAGCTGAGGGAGGGGACCAATACTCCAAACCAGTGTTCCTCAAACAGTGGTTGGCTTTCCAGGAAGCTCTATGTTGTCACTTAAAGGGCTAGCCTTTATTCTGAGGGTTTATTTTGTGTGTGTTTGTGCATACATATGTGCATTAAGTATTCGTTCTTAAAAGAAATGACAGTGATAGTAGAAAGTCCTTGTTTTACAAAATATCCTTTCTTGGCAAAGTAAAAAGCTTGCAAATGCATATTTGTCTTTTCAGTTTTTTCCCTTTTATCTGTGAAATCCTCCAGTCACTGTATCTATTGTTTTAAATGACAGGCTCTCCATATAACTGGGGCTGTGATGTTCTGTTTTAATGAGAAACTCACTTTTGCAGTGATCCCAGAAAGACCCAAGCCCTAAAAGAATGTGAACCCCCAATCACTTCAATTGCTGGGAAGGCCCTTTCCTTAGCTGCAGTGGGAACAAGGACACCTCTGGCACGGGCCTAACGAGGAGGCAGTGCTACCAAATTCAGGCAGGCCTCCCCTAGGCCATGGGGCTGGGAGGCCTGTGGACAGTGGGCACCGCTCAGCCCTCAGGAGAAGCTGCCTTGGTGCAGGGGCAGGTCCTGTGACCCAGAAAGTTCCAGAGGGAAAGCAGAAGAGGAACAGAGAGGGCAATATCTCCTCAACTACTAATTCTTCTCCTCTTCCTCCCTTCCTCCCGGCCTCCTCAGATTGGATTCATCCTCGAAAAAAGGGGTCTCCAGAAAAATTATTTAAGAGGCCAATTTATGCAGTTCAAGTTAAATTATCAGGGTCTTTATATTGGATTTTAATTTAAGAAACTACAAAAATAAAGCAGGAAGATAAATATAAGTAAAAAGAAAGTTCACTGTGTTCCCTGTCATTGAAAACATTCATGGTGTGGAGCTTTTGGAGCCCAAAATTGAAAAACATACATAATCAATTAAATGGACCCAGAGCAATGGCAGGCGGTGTTGCCAGGTTATCACTTCTCTGGGTCATCATTCTGACTAATTCTAGGTGCTGGAGACTTTAGAGGCATTATTAGGAGGTAAGAGGCCAGTCTCATATTCCTGGGAGAAAAATCCCCCCGATTTTCAGTGAGATCTTGGATTTGACCTATGACTTTCACGTCACAAAAGATCAGTGATTGCAATTCAAGTAATAGAATAGGCCAAGCCGGCCTTTGCTTTTTTCTCTCCCTCCCTCTCCCTGTCCGCCTTCCTCCGTCCCCCTCCCTCCTCCTCTCCCTTTCCTCCTCCCCCCAAAGGATAACCTCAATTTCTTTGGAATTATATTTAAGCAGCAACCTTATGAAATATCAGAGGCAAGGTTGGAATCCACATTCGCTGAGTGTTTCTGTCGGACGCCCCCGCGGGCCGTCTTTGTTATTACAAGGGGCTTCAAGTCTGCAGCGCTGAGTCTGCCCAGCCCCAGGCTCTGGCATCTGTGCATCTCCGTGGCTGCGCTGGTTTTCACGCTGCCTACCTGGGGACTGGGGCCCGGTGCGGATGTTGTACACTTGCAGATCCAAAGGGCTTGGGGAATGTAATTTACAAATCTTAAAGGCTCGGAACAAAACCCCACAGCTGCGCTGGAAGTGAAGGGACGAGAGGCGACTGGAAGCTTACCGTTCCCCCGGAGTGCGGGGTCCCAGCAGTAGCCCCTGCGCAGGGGTCCAGCCACACCCACAGGGATCCACCCTCTGGCCTGCGGATTTCTGCTAGCGGGTGGGCTGGGGAGACGGATTCTAGAGTTCAAAGGGAAGGCTTGCAACCACCTGTCGCTGGAGGAGGAATTGGAGGGGACCGGGAGAGCAGGGACTATCCTGGAAGCAGAGCAGGCGGGAGATGGCCTTCTGTAAAAAATGCCCAAGGGACTCAAAAGCTGGCACTTCAGAGCCGCCAAGAACCCCTATTCCCTGGGAAGACTGACTAGCCGGAAGTCATGGCCACTTCTGAAGGATTAAACATTTTGCATGCTTCCACCCTAGTTTTAGTACTTTTACTATCTGATTACAAAGTAGTCATGGATGAAAAAACCCTAAAATTAAAAAATTTAAAAATGGCTTTATAAAGTCGTAACCGAATCTACATACAACTGAAAAGTAGTACTTAGGTGTGTGAGGTGTTCATGTGCTATGGAAGATGCTCTGTGGATGGGGGCTCCCCAGACTCCCCGGTCCGAGGCCTACAACCACACCCCTCCCTTTACTTTTTGTGAAGGAAATCACTGAGCTTCCAAATCCATATCTTCAGTCCAGATGCAATCCCGGGTTTGAACGCTAATATCCAGATGCTTAGGGGCTACTTGATGTCTTACAGGGAAAACCCAACATTTCCAGAGACTCCTCCATCTAGTTAGAAACCTGGGAAGTTATGTTGGATTCCTCCCTCTTTCTCTGCAGTGCTCTCCCTGTGTCACTGGTCACCACAATTGGCAATTTCCTAAAGCATTTCTGGAACCCCCACCCCTACGCCTCTCTGTGCCTTTGTCTGTTTGTAGTCTGTTCTCAGTTCTTCGTGTGCTCTTGGCTGAAGAGTGATCAGACACACCAAAAGCGAGGCAAGTGTGAAATGAGGTTTATTGAGGAAGGACAAGGTAGGTTTATAAAGCAAGAGTAAGATACGTTTGCCACAGACAATGAACGGGCCCCCTGTCATAACAAAAAGGCCTTGGTCATGGTCTGGGGTCTTGTTTTATAGTGTCTGGATTGGGCCCTCCTCATGGTTCACATGTCAGCATGGAACCACTTTGATGGACAGTCAGGAGTTATACAGCCTGAGTCTTGCTGTGCATGCAGATCTCCCCCGAGCCTCTCTGAAAGCCCATGAGGGGTGGGGGAGGTGAAATGCAATGTAGATTTAAGCTAATGACATGATAATTAGCCTTAGGTTGTTCTAGGTCACCTTCCAGACCCCACTGTACCTGTGCTGCTTGGCTCACGGGCTAGGGAATCCTGGGCATTCTTTTGTAGTTGGTGTGCTAAGTGCTGATTGGTGGATTGGTAGGGTGTTCGCTCCTCCCCCAAATGTGGCAATTGCTTGGGATGCCTGCCTTTGTCCCCAGGAGGCTGGCCCTCACTATCTACCTAACACCTTCATTGTCATGGCCTGGCTCAGGCCCTCGGTGGCCATCCTTGGGGACTATTCAAACCACCTCTGCAAACCATCTCTGCAGAGCGACCTTTCGGAAGTGCCCATTTGCCATACCATTCCCATGCTTAACCCCTCTCTCTGCAAAAAGATGCTCAGTGCCAGTGGTCATAAGGAAAATACAAATCAAAATTACAATGAGATACCACTACACACTTATAAGAATGGCTAAAATAAAAAAAATGACAATGCCAAATGCTGGCAAGGATGTGGGGAGAGCAATTACTCAGACATTGCTGGTGGGGATGTGAAATGGTACAGTCACTCTGGAAAACAGCTTGGCAGTTTCTTTAAAAAATAAACATGTAACTACCATACAACCCAACAATTGCACTCTTGAGCATTTACCCCAGAGAAAGAAAAGCTATGTTCACACAAAAACCTGTACACAGATGTTCATAGCAGCTTTACTCATAATAGCAAAAAACTGTCCTTCTGTAGCCCAGATGTTCTTTGACACGTGAACGGTTAAGCAAACTGTGGTACATCTACACCCTGGAATACTCCTCAACAACAAGGAGTGAACTGTTGATACGTTTAACATATTAGATGAATCTCCAGGAGATAATGCTGAGCATGAACGGCCGAACCCAAAAGGTATCTCTGAATGTATGATTCCATTTATATAACATTCTTGACATGACAACATTTTGTAAGTGGAGGACGGATTAGTGGTCACCAGGGGTTTGGGATGGGGGTGGGGGAGAGAAGTTGATGTGGTTATAACAGGGCAACAGGAGGGTCCTTGTGGGTTGGAACTGTTGAATAACTTGACTGTGATGGTGGATACGTGGACCTATGCAAGAGATAAAATTGCACAGACTTGATATACAAGCACCAATGAGTATAAGTACAATTGGGGAATCTGAATCAGATGGGGTTGGGGTTGGGGGAGGTTGTATTAGTGTCAATATCCTGGTTGTGATATTGTGCTATAACTTTGCAAAATAATACCATTTGGGGAAACTGAGTGAAGTGTACAAGAGATTTCTCTATTATTTCTAACAATAGTATGTGAATTTACAATTAGTTCAATTTTTTAAGAGTTTGTTAATTTTTAAAAATTTTTTCATTTATTTTTATTAAAATATTTTTATTGTGGTAAAATATCCATAACATAAAATTTACCATTGTAACTTTTTTTTTTTTTTTTGGAGACATAGTCTCAGCCTCTTGCCTGGGCTAGAGTACAGTGGTGTTATCATAGCTCACTGTAACTTCAAACTCCTGGGCATAACCATTTTTAAGTCTACATTTCTGTGACATTAAGTACATTCACATTGCTGTGCAACCATCACTTCCATCAGTCTCCAGAACCTTTTGTCTTCCCTGACTGATACGCTGCATTGAACACTAACTTCCCACTCTCCCCTGCTCCCACCTACTTGGCAAACTTTTTCAGTACCCTTGAGCTGCCCTTGCTCTGGCATTGCTCACCTGCTGGCATCCTGTGAACCTGACTTTGCCTTCTCAAGCCTCTGGGGTCTGTGTTGTTACCTCCTAATCCAGGCACCTAACTTGTCCCAAACTTGCAGATTCAGTTTCAGGACCCCTCCCAAGGCCTGGGAAGCCGTCCTAGCACAGTGTTCACATGGTTATAAGTTTTGTAAATTTGCAAAAATAAGATATTTTAATTGTCATCAGGAATCACCTCGGGCATTTTCTTTCCTTATCCTTCTGTTGACACCACCATACCCAAAATTGTTGACTATTTCCATATTATGCATCTGTTATATATTTTCTTTTCAGGTTTGCCAAGCTTGGATTTCTCTTTCAAGAGTTTAATTGTGGTGAGAATGTCTGCCCATTAGGAAGCTGTTCAAGCCCTGCAGTGTGGGACGATGTGTCAAGAACTATAAATGATATTTTCAAAGACTCGGAAGAGGAGCCCGAACATAAATGAGAGGCAAAAAAGCTTATTCAAAAAGTTGATAAAGCTTGAATATGCATTTTTCTTGGAATATGGAAATCTGTTTTGGAACACTTCGATAAAAGAAGTGAGAAATTACAGACATCTAATTTGGATGTAGATGAAAGTGAACTTATTTTATCTTTAAATTTATTTATTAAAGAATTGAGAGTAAATTCAGGTAAACTTAATGGACTACAAACAAAATGTGCTCAAAATAAACAATGAAATCAATAGAAATCATTCTGATATTAACAAATTGTAAAAAAAAACCTTTTAGATATGTTCAAAGCAGAAATTCATTAAGAGTAAGGTATTCTATTTCTAATGGAAATGACTAAGTCCTTGGATTTTTTAACAATCCAATTAATTAAGAGGAGTCAATCTTATGAACACATTGGGAAAAAACTTAAGTTTTAAAATCAGATTAAGCTGATTTGCCTCCAAAATATTGATATCAACAAGATAAGTTAAACTTATAATACACACCATAATGAGGATATCAACAACAAACTGTCTATGGAGTTTCATCAATTCAAAGAATTCTATGAATTCTTAGTCACTGCCTAAGAAAACCTGAAGTACCCTAAAACCTCATGGCTCATATACAAACCTTGAGAGGTTCTCCGTTTTGACAATAGTCCTAAAAATTTACGTGACCAAATCAGAAATTAGTTGAGAAGTGGAACAAATTCTTTCTAAACTGTTAAGAATAAAAATCAAATTTCTATCACCCATGTCAAAGAAGGAACTGAATATTTTCTGTGTAGAAAATATTACTTTGTTATAGGAAGGAAGAGGCAATCAAAGAACATGCAGGACAAATATATAGGGATAAAAGCATTGTAGTGGTCAATCAGGCAGTTAATTAATAAAAAGATTGTGTTATTTTTCTAGTGTAATGTTTGTGGTAGTTGAACTTTTCAAAACTTGCAGTTTATTGAGTTTTTTTCTTACTGTAAGTAAATATTATTTTTACTCCTAATTTCATATTCATAATTTTGTATTTTAAAGGAGGGCTGCCAAATTTTATTAGCTTTCATCCTTACAAGATCTGGATCTACCCAGGCCCTACCTCCCCAATCACCTCTCTCAGCTAGATAACTCTCAAGCATGCTCTAAGACTCCTGTTGAATACCACCCTCCCAATACATTAAAAAAACCCCAAACCAAGATCAAAAATAGTGTTTGCTTGTGCTTTTATCTCCCCCAGAAATAGTCTTGTATAATGGACAAGAACATATACCTGGGAGCCCAGCTGCCTGGGTTTGAATTCTGGCAACCTGGCCTTATAGCTTTGTGACCTTGGGAAAATTACTTATGCTTTCTGTGCTTCAATGTTTTCTTCTCTTAAACAGGGATAATAACAGTACACACCTCAGAGTATCACTGTGAGGATTAAGTAACTTTATGTGCGTAGAAAATGCCTGACATATGTCCCCACATCTAGCAAAGTGTCTGGCTGAAAGCCTGGCATGTGGTAGGTACCCAATAAAGGCTGAGTTAATTTGAGTTTGTGGACTAGTTGGAAAAAGTGGTTAGGGCACAGGCTTAATGGGATATGACCTTCAGTAAATTCATTTATCTCTCTGGTCCTGAGTTTTTTTACATAAAACCGTGGACTCCAAGTTGAGATGGTTCATAATTCTGAAGTTCTATGACCTAGTAGGGATAAAATAATATGTCATTTTATTACCCACTAGAGTGAACATTTGGTGAAGCTCAATAATTACAGTTCTTCTTGGCAATTTCTGGATTTTTGCTCTTGACTCTCTGATTCTTCAAATATTTTCTGTAAACAAGCAGAACATAAATAGTAACAGCAACCCAACTCTAGACATTTTGATTACAAGTTCATAGTAATCTTATTATTACTGGTTGCCAGTCTTTAACATCTTTGTTTTCTTCTTCTTTATCAGTAACCATAGTATCTTATATTTTTATAAATCTCTAGATTGGGGAGGTATGTGCTAGTGATGGTTAATTTCATGTGTCAACTTGGCTAGGCTATGGTGCTCAGTTTGGTCAAACACTAGATGCTGCTGTGATGGTATTTTTTAGACGTGCTAAACATTTATAATCAGTTGACTTTAAGTAGAGCTGATAACCATTTATAACGTGGGTGGCCCTCATCCAATCAGTTGAAGGCCTTCAGAGCAAAGACTGAGGTTTTCTGAAAAGAAACATGAGTCCTACTCCCTGTTTCCAAGCTGTGGATGGTACCTCTCCAATAATGAGGAAACAGCCCACCTCTGAGAGATGCTGGCTCTCCCACTTTGAGAGCATCCCCTGTGTGTGACAGCCCTTCTTTCTCCTCTCACCTTGTATCCCTTGTGTCAGATGTCACCCAGAGTCACCCGGGAGAGCTGCTGTGAGCTTAGCTGAGTCAGAGAAGTGCAATCAGAGAAGCGCAGTTAGCAAGGTCTTTGGGGTCTGAGAGATGAGCTTGAGTTCCAATGCACGAGCTGTGTCTGAGTCTCAGTTTCCCTATTGTAAACAGGAAAATCCGCTTTCCTTCTTCAGACTGCTGGAACTGACATTTACAGATGGAAAGCTGTTTTTACTCTCATCATCAAGGGTGGGCTTTGGGGGAAGAAAAAATTAAAAAACAAAGTGTGGCTTGATCTCAATCCCTCTTTGCTTAGATGATGCTTGTCCCCATCTTATGACAAAGGAACTGCGCAGGTGACTGGCTGCTGGGATGAGCACAGCTTGTTTAGGGATCTAGATCTTTATTCCCCATACCGTGTCTGGCATTAGAATCAGCTGGGGATTTTGCTAAAAATGCAGGTCCTCAGGTCTCACTCCAGAGCTACTGAAACAGAATCTCCCAAGGTACGACTTGGGAGTATGTATTTTCTAAAAAGCTACATGGCTCAAACAGACATTTGTAAATCCATGGCATTATTCACAACAGCCAAAAGGTGGAGGCAGCCTGTGTCCATCAACAGGTCAGTGGACAAACACAATGTGGTCTATACACACAAGGGAATATTATTCAGCCTTAAAAAGGAAGGAGATTTTGACACATGCTACAACATGGGTGAACTTTGAGGACATTGTGCTAAGTGAAATAAGCCAGTCACAAAAGGACACTGATTCTACTTATATGAGATATATAGAGTAATCAGATTCATAGAGACAGAAAGTAGAATGGTGGGTGCCAGTGTTTGATAGTTTCAGTTTGGGGATGATGAGAAACTTCTGGTGATGGACAGGTATGATGGTTGTACAACAATGTGAATGTACTTAATGTCACTGAACTGTACACTTAAAATGCTTAAAATGGGAAATTTATGATATGTACATTTTACTACCAAAAAAAAAAAAGCTGCAAGGCCATTCTAATGCGCTGTGTGGGAATTCAGGACTGGGACCGCTCCTCCATTCCTGTCCTTTTGCCCGTGACACTCACCAGCCCAGGCATCCATTTAGACAGGGGTACAGCTGGCACTGCGGAGGACTCAGCATTTCCTGAAGGACCACACAGTTGCAGAACTGGGAGGCAGAGCAGTTCAGGTAGAAGAGCTGGTGAGGGCTTCCTTCCGACGTGACAATGCCCCTCTCCTGCCTTTCCCTCCCCTCCACCAGCCCATGTCACCTTGCGGAGTGATGACAGCGGCACTTGGGGAGGTGAGAGCCAGACCACTCAAGTTTCGGAGACCACACTTCCCCATCAATAATGTGGCCCAGGCTTCTCTCCTTCACTGGGTTGCTACCCTCAACATCACGCAGCCAGGACGACCATCTCCAGTGTGAATCATTCTCACCTCTTAGGAGGGTTAGGGGACGCTGGAGCCGGCAGCTCTGCTCCTGGGAGATGAAGCCTGGCCACCGTGGAAGCTGAAAGGTCAAGAAAGAAGAGGAAGCCGGGTGCGGTGGCTCATGCTTGTAATCCTAGCACTCTGGGAGGCTGAGGTGGGAGGATCACTTGAGGTCAGGAGTTTAAGACCAGCCTGAGCAAGAGCAAGACCCAGTCTCTACCAAAAATAGGAAACTTAGCCAGGGGTGGTGGCTCGTGCCTGTAGTCCCAGCTACTTGGGAGGCTGAGACAGGAGGATTGCTTGAGTCCAGGAGGTTGAGGTTGCAGTGAGCTATGATCATGCCACTGTACTCTAGCTGGGTCGACAGAGCAAGACTCTGTCTGCAAAAACAAAAAAAACAAAAAAACCCCCAAAAAACAAAAAAAACCCAAAAACCAAAAAGCAAAAAACCAAGAAGAAAGGCAGACTCCCAGGCACCAGCTGCCCTCCCAGCCACTGCCTGCTGCTAGCTGGGGTCAGAACCACATTTTCCTGCAAGGTCTTCCTTCTCTCAACTAGAAATGTTGCCCTTGAATCAAGGCAGTGGTTAAATACCTCTAAATAATTAATCGTTCTCTTGACTTGGTGTTCTCTGCTTGCTTATGCTTTTCTGGTTGCTTTTGCTTGTCTTTTTCTCTTTTTAATTCAAAGGCGGTATTAATAATTTAAGAGCACATACGTGGTCACATACACCATGCTCACACGCATAATGACAGGCGGCCCCTCCTTTGCTCTTCAAGTCAAAATCAATACCTGGAAGTTAAGGCCTCCAACATCCAACTGTCTCTTTCCTGATCTTCTTGGAACAGACATGAGGGTCAAGACTACGTATAGAGGTTTGGCCCAATTCAAACGCAATAGCTTCTCATTTTGTTCAACGACTTTGACAGGCGCTGGGTCCCAACAGACTTTAAATAGAGCAATGATACATTCTGTGACAAAGAGCACCCAGGGAAATTAGGAAATGGAAAACGGAATGCGACTTTTTAATCAGCCAGGAATTCCAAGGGTGGGGGGGTTGACAGAGAAATCTAATAACTTGGTTCCAGGAGGCAAAGTTGCTGGAGCAGAAGGTCCTGGAATGATGGGAGTCCTTGTTACAGAAATAGGTGTCCCTGGTGAACTGGGAGGCAAAGCTGGTGTGAGCAGAATGGGTTAGGCGGACAGATAGGGCAGATAAAGACATGCTAAAGAAAATAGGAGAGTAATCATGTGCGTAGAATGCTCCCGTTTATGAAATATCTGTGGAGGACATATGAGAAATCATAAATGCGAAACTCTGAGGGGGAACAGAGATGCGATGGGCATAGGGGAAGATTCACTTTCACAACATATGTTTCTGGATCTTAAAATTTTGTGCCATTTGCATGTATAGGCTGAGTATGCCTTATCCGAAATGCTTGGAACCAGAAGTGTTTCAGATTTCAAATGTTTTTGGATTTTTGGAATATTTTCATTATACTTACTGGTTGAACTTTCCTAATCTGAAAATCCGAAATCTGAGATGTTCCAAGGAGCATTTTCTTTGAGTATCGTATTGGTGCTCAAAAAGTTTTGGGTTTTGGGGCATTTTGGATTTCAGATTTTCGGATTAGGGATGCTCAACCTGTATGACTTATTGAGAAAAAACAGGAAACAGATAAATTCATGAGTATACATGATTAAGGAGTTTATTTGTGGTGAGCAAAAAAAAAAAAAAAAAAAAAAAAAAAAACACTGGAAATGCATAGATTGAGAGAGGGTTTTTGTAAGATAAATCTTAGAAAGACATAAAACATAGTTAAATTAGGCTGCACCATATCAAATTACTATATTTGTAGGTCAAAAATGGTAGATTGTTGGTAATGTCACATGGTTTAACCCAGGGTTTCTCAACCTTGGCACTACTGACATACTGATAATTTTTTGTTGGGTTGTGGGATGTTTTGTTGGGTTGTGGGTGCATCCTGGGCCTCTACCCAGTAGAGGCCGGTAGCACCTCCCCAGTTATGACAATCTTTGATTTTTCTAAATGTTTCTAGCAGAACTGGCAACATAATCTGGGGGTCCCAGTAAAAAATAAAAATGTGGGACCCCTTATACAAAAATTTATTATTAATAAGAATTTAAAGACAGCAACAGCAGAACATTAAATCAAGTGAGGGGCTGGGGTGGGTTTGACCACACAACTTCCACACCCGCATAGATGCCCGTGGTCTCCAAATGTTGCCAAATATCCCCTGGGGGGCCAGATTTCCCCCCATTGAGAACCACTGGTTTAATCGAATACATGTACATCTACATATACATATGCTCAGAGTTATAGAGACTCTTTTTTTTTCTTTTTTAAAGAAGAAAATTGTATGAAGTCTTTAAAAAATGCTATAGCATGCTATCAAGTACCAGAAGGTTTGGATGGCAGCCAAATCTGGCCCACCATCTGTTTTTGTAAATAAAGCTTTATTGGAACACAGCCATGCTCATTTGTTTACATATTGATTGGGGCTGTTCTTGTGCTACAACAGCAGAGTTGAGAAGTTGCAACAGAGACCGTATGGCCCGAAAAGCCTAAATATTTACTGTCTGGCCTTTTCCAGAAAAAGTTTGCCAATCCTGTTCTAGAAGATTGGATTTTCAACCTGTGGTGGTGGTGGTGGAACAGGTGGAATTAGCTAGAAGCCCCTGGGGCTGGTGATTCTCTAGCCCCTATTATCCATACAAGCTAGAGCAGTTAGGGTTCTTGTAGGGAGGCAATAGAAAGCTTCCCCGGCTTATTCAAGCAAAGGAAAATTTATAGGAAGGAAATGGGGGTGCTCACAGAATCAATGGGTGGCTTAATTAATGCATTAAGTAATGTGTGGAATGCACAAGAAGAAAATGTACTGCTTTCTTTTGGTGTTCACCTTCCTAGTTCAGTTGGTACCCAGAGGGTCTCTGAGAGAAAATTATTAGGATGGAGGATATTGAGTGTGAAAAGGGCAAAAGGGCAAAAGGTAGGGACCACGTTAGTTTTTATTTTATCCAGACAGGTTCATTTCATTCCTAATATTCCTCTGCATTTCAGTTACTTTCTGTTTTTCATTTTTTTTAAAAATTACATTTCTTGGGGGAAGTGTTTGGTGAAAGCAGTTGATGGGAAGGCAATTTGATGGAGTTTTCAATGAGTAGTAATAATCATTATTATGATAGGTTTCCTGCCTAAGCTGTCTCGGTGGGTAGTATCTGCAAATTAAACATACTATAAAATATTCAGCCCTTTGCCACAATCTCAAATTGATTTGCATAATCCCTTTGCACGGGCTCTGGGGTGAGCTATTCCCTAATTAATTATTAAATTCCCATCTGTACAGTGTGAACAGGATAATGAAATTCCAGCAGGCCCTGAGAAAAGCCATGCAATGCCTTCTGGAGAAGGCTCCTGGCTTTCCCAGGCTTGGGTCGCCTTCCAGCCAGGGGACCCTTCCTAACATCTCCCTCCAGGACTAATTGGAGATTTGGCCAGTGACTGGAACAACTCCGACCTCCCTGTAACCCGGGATTCCACGGTTCTGGTCTCAGCCCCATGCCACACACAACCAGGCCACCGAGGAATCACCAGCGGCATGTCCAATATGGCTTTATAAGGACATTTTCAAACCCATCCTAGGTTTGGTTTAGGGACAGCCCCTAAGGTTCATTGCTATTCCCCTATTACCTCATTTTTGGGTGCATTTTTTTCCCATATGGCCAAAGACCAGTTTATTCTCTACTCATTTAGCAAGGAGTTAGAAAGCTACTTTTTTTTCCTTTCCCCAAAGTTTTGGGTAAACCCATGATGCCCTCCCTGCAGCTCTGGGAACAAAAGGCTCAGAGCACTTGTAAGAAGGGTAAGTGGGCTTTTTGGGTGAAGAGGCAGAGTGGCTACGGCAGGTGACATTGGTGGCCGGGTGAAGGGTGAACTGAGGATTCAGGTGTAACAGGAGCCCCAAAGCCTGGCTTGTTCACCTGGAAAATGAGCTTTCTGAGACATATCACTGTGGGCCACTCAGGTGGTTCTTGGGGGGTAGTGTCTCTTGGTAGAGTTTTTCTATTTAAAAATCCAGCTTTTACTAGTCAATGTTGTCTTTAGAGACACCAAAGAGAATTGTTCATAAAATTGTTGATATTTAAGATTTCTTGGGGTCATGTGCTTCTCCAACTTGGCTGTGCACACGAATCACCTGGCGAGGCTGTTAACATGCAGATCCTGATTCACTGGGTCTGAAGTGGGCTTGAGAGTCCACATTTCTGAGAAATTCATGGACCACACTGAGTCTCGAGAGGCTGGGAGACAAGGGCACACTTGTGAATAGGGAAGAAATCAGACTCACAAATGAGTGGGAAAATACAACATGCTAAGCTCATGTGTACTTTTTTAGCTTTTTAATTAAAGTCATGATTAGTAGGGATTTGAGCAAAGCCAGCATTAAACTTTGTTCTTCTTATTAAAATCATTTTTTCATTTCAACTAGGCCTACATTAAAATTTAGAAGTGGATCTAGAATGGCTTCTTGGGTCTGAGCCTGTTGTTGACTTGATGTAATTGTGAGTTTTTTTTTTTTTTTTTTTTTTTACCAGCTGGGTGTGACTTTTAGGAAGTTTTCTAATCTCTCTGAGACTCTTTATCCATCTGTAAAATGAGGATAATAATGGCCGGTACCACTGCGTGTGGACTCTGGAATTGGGTTTAAATCTCAACTTTGCTCCTTTCCTTTTTTGGAACCCAGTGTCCTCACCTGTTGTACGGGACCAAGCTAGGACCTGTCTTAGGGGAATGTTTCGAGGATTCGATGAGGAATAGTTCCTGGCATGTGGTAGGTGCTCAGTCACGACAGGAGTAGCAGAGGTAGGTCAGTCTGCCGAAGTTCAGCCTTTCAGCTGGTTTCAGGTAGAAATGCCTGGGGAGAGACAGGGAGGAGAGAGTGGACTGAAGGTTTGGGAGCCATTTCTTCTTCCATTTCACATTCGTGAAATGTTTGCTCTTGTGCAATTACTGTGTGAGGTTCTGTGGGCGCCTAAAGAAGAATCTTAGAGGGATCCTATAAAAAAGCAGTTGAAAATCTGGCAGAAGCCAAATGCCAAATCAGACACAAATTAAAAAATAGTCTCCTACTGGGAGGCTGACTGGTCAGAATGGCCCATTGGTTGATGAAAATCATGAGGTTATTCCACCGCGAGTTGTGAGGATAAAAGTCCCAAGGAAGCACGAGAGGCTAAGTTGAAGTAGGCAGCCTCGTTGGTGAGGGCTGCCATTTCTGTGCCTGAATCCTCTGAAACGCCAGTCCTCCAAGAGAGGTAGCAACCAGGGAGCTGAGTAAGATTGACTTTCATTGGTTGATCCGATGTCCAGGGAGGTTGCAAATTGGTGGCCTGTAGGCCGTGTTCAGTTTACAGATGTATTTCATTCAGCCCTCCGTGTTTTTTAAACATGTGGATTTCCTGCCATCATTAAAAATATTGAAGATTTTATATTAAAGCCCAGACTCCAACTACAAAAACAAAATGAGTAACTCTAGGCCTGCGTTCCTGGTGGCGGCAATCTGTTGGTTCTGAATAAAGGCTGGGCCTTGAGGTGGGCAAACCTTCTCAGATGGTGCATACTCCTTGCCTGGTCTGTGTCAGCCATTCCCAGCCTCTGCCTGGCCTCTGTGGGCATTGTAGCTTGTGACTGTGTTATGTTTTTTGTACCTCTGTTGGTGATTTATCATCCAGTCTTCTGTTTGAGGGCAGAGGAGCTGTGTTTTAGATTTTAGCCCCCTTCCCCAATCTTCAATTTCTTAAAGCCTTGTTACCAGTAGCCACTGAATAGTGAACGGGACACCAGACGCAAAAGCAAGAACATTTGGGTGTCCTCTAGGTGTTGACACTTGCCAGCTTTGGGACCTTGGGCAAATACTTAATCTTTTCGAGTCACGGCCTCTTTATTTGTAAAATGGAAGCTCGTAATGATCAAATGGGCAGTGAGCAGTGTCTGTGGACTCTAAAAGGTGTTAAAGGCAGAGGGAACCTCAGGAGAGGAGGATGGGAAAGTGATGCTCCCAGACTAGTGAGGAAGATAGAATTGATGTGGCCCATTTTACAAAACCATAAGTGCTATCATACGAGATGCTGGGGCAGGGCTGACAGTTGGTTCAGCCACCAAATGGGAGGTGTTCAGACAGGGCTTCATGGGGGAGCCGATGAGCTATGTCTTGAAGGAAAATGTGGCTTTGCCAAGAGCACCTGATAACATAAGGCCTCTAGCTAATTAAAATGCACAGGCTCCTATGAAAGTCTATTGGGACAGAATTTTAGTGCCCTAGCTTGTTCCCCTTGCTTCAGGGGAAAGAGGGCTCCAGCCAGCCTCTGGACACCCTCCCATGCCCTGGTGGGAGCTAAGCCTCTGATGCTGGCTTGGGAAGTTCACGTCGACAAAGTGACGTTTCCCCACTAAGCCTCCTCTGTTGGTGGTGAGAAAGGAACACGAGCCTTGAGGGAAGAGGACCTTCATGGGGAACTTCGGGTAATCAGTTAGAGCAGCGTCAAGATAGAGTTAAAAACAGGACTTTGGCCCTTTCCATCTGGAACCATCACTGTACATTGATGACTGGAGAAAATAATGTAATCTGATTGTTCCATTGGGTCATTTCTGGGAATATGAAGACATTTTTCCAAAACTGGAAGTCTGTGTGCTTTGAGAGAGTATTCCAGGGCTTGGTCCTGCATCCTCCCTCGGCCTCTCCACAGGCCCCTTCCCAGCCCCCTGCTCCACAGCGGATGCCTGTTCCCCGTGAAACTCGACTTAATGAGAGATGACCCGTTTTTTTCCTCACTGAACTCTGTTAGGGTTGAAGAGGCATTTGGCTGCTTGAGAAAACCCCAGACTGCTGCTCTTCACTGCATTGCATTTGGCAAATGTCTTCTGCAGAAGGAATGCTGAGAATTTCCCTTTCCATCGTGTCAGATCATCTGGCTTGGGCCTGGCCCTTCCCCAAGAGCCCAGTGGACACAGCTGGAGCAGGGTGGGGCCCAGGCAGATTGCTGAGCTGGGAGCTGGGGCCTTCCCTCCTGCTTGAAGGCCACAGTGGGGCAGGGCTGACCAAGGCCAGCGCGTCCCAGGTGGCATGGGGGAAGGCTCCAAGCCTGACGCACAAGTGGAAGGAGGCAGGGCAGAGGGAGACCTCTGTCTGCTCCTCTGATCTAAACTGTAATCCCAGATTAAACCTGTGAACTCCTCCAAAACACCTCACTACTTGACTAGGAGATCTCCAAGGTAAAGAAATCACTTCTGCAGGGGTGGACCTAGGTTTTGGGCAGCCTAAACTTCATAGGATTTTTTGGATTCCTCTTTGAGAAGACAGAATTATGAATACAAAATTAAGTACAGGGTCTTAGAAGGAGCCCTTGGAATGAAGGGTGCTGAAGCCTAAGCTACATGAGTGTCATAGAGAATCTGCCATTTCTGTCTCTGCTGTAATAGGCAGAAAATGGGACATAAAGGCTGGGAAGAAATTTTGGACTGGGCTGTGGTTGTTAATTTAGGAACCTGCCCTCACTGGGCCACCTAATGGCCAGGGGATCACTGATAGGTGAGACAGGGTGGGTGTGAAGGTTGCAGGGCCTGGTGTGTGTAGGGACATCCATGGGAGAGGTCAGGTCAGAAGGACCAGTTCAAAGTCAGCAGACAAGATTAGGTCAGCTAAAATGCCAAGTTCAGATAAGCAGGATGTAATTCAGGGAGGCCAATGAGAACCCAGAACTGATAGGATCTGATAAAGAGGAAAGTAGGTCAGGAATGAGCTCGGAGGGGGTTTGTTTCCTGGTGGCTAATGTCATGCATGCAGTGGCCTCAGGTAGCATTTATGAACTGCTCAATGTATGACTATCTCAGGTTGGCTTCAAGTAGAATGGGCAGACTTTTACTTGCTAGATTTTGCACGGGGGTTGAGAGGGGTTGAGAGCTTTCGTCTTAGAGCCTCATAGATCTGGATTTAAACACAAGCATTTGTCTCCATTTGCCCATGGCTAGATCATTTCTTCAGCTGCAGATACCAACCACCTTCAGAAGTGGACAGTTTCCAACCCCTAGTCTGTCACATCCCAGCTTTGAGACGCATATTTCTTTATCTGTAAGACTCATATTATATATGTTTTTGAAAAATTGTGATGACCAAAATAATTGATATAGGTAAGATCCTATTACTATAATTTTAACACAATTCTTTAGAAACCAGACTAAACAGATACAAATTAGTAAGTATATACCACTTACAAGCTTGATCTAATAGATATATACAGAACCCGATAAACAGAGACAATGCACACTTCTCAGGCCCACATGGAACATCTGCATGAACTTGACCATATTCCAGGTCTCCAGTTCTCAAGTCCTAAGGATATATATCATACAAACTCCATTCCTTGCAACCATCCTGGTATTCATGGGATAAACCTAACAATGTCACTGAGCTTGCTTCTTGATCTACATGTTACAAGACCCATAGCTCTTGGAAACTTAATGTCGGATGAAAACATTTGAGCTACAGGATATGAGTATAATATGATACCAATTATGTAAAATTTAAAACATACAATATTATTTGTTTATGGATAAATACTTAGATAGTAAAAAGCATAAGGACACAGAAGATTTACCCAACTATAGGTGAGTGTTTCAGAACTTACTTTAATTATATCAGAAGTGTTATGTTTAAAAAATAAAAAGGTCTGAAATTAATGTGGCCATTTCATATATATTAAATCTACCTGGTGTTTTACCTAGAGCTTGCTATATCCCTTACTTTGTATTCTGTTAGGTTTGAGATTGTTAACATTAAAAAGAAAAGGTCTCAGTGTTGGGTGCATAATTGGTACCTAGCAAATGTTTTGTCCTGACCAGGTTTTAAGAGTGCATTAAGTGAGTTACAGTGGGTAAAAGTTGCTAGGGTAGGGCCTGCCTGGTGCAGGTGCCCAGGATGGGTTGGTACGTTCTTCCTCTGCCTGCAAGCTCTGGTCCAGCCCTGCACCTGGAGGGTGTAGACCACAGGAACAGGCTGACTTCTGGGATGTGACAGCCGGCAGTACAATATGATCCAATTGGTTGGATACCTCACAACCCAAGAGTCTGGGAGGCTTCACGAGTCCTGGAAATGTCAGATAGGCAGCAGCAATCCTCGGAGGCTGGGGAAACTGGACATTAGCCCATGGCTGATCCTCACGTCTCTGCCTCCAACAGGACAGCAAGACACTCGAATGCCACACCCTGCATATCACTGCTTTCCAGCAGGTTAGGGGGAGGTGGATATTCCCAGCTGCCCCATGCCTCTGTTTTCTTGCTGTATTGCTCACTAATACCCACCTTGATCTCCCCTTAGGCAGTAGACTTTCTCATGTTTTTAGGATAATTAGCAAACCTATTATACAGTAATTACATGACTGGGTTTCCATGGTGACTTGCATGTTCTACCACATAATGCTTTCCAAAGAGCCTATCTTAATCCTCATCAGCCCTACCACAGCTAGCCTCTGCCATATCTCATTTCAGGGAAGTTTCCTTAAGAAAACATTGTATTTCCTAAAGCTTGCTTCACTGGGGCAGAAATAGCTATCTCAAAAATCTCAATTTAAAAAAAAATTTGCATTTTGAAAACAAAGGCTTTTTGAGTTTAAATTCATTCATTTGCTTCTAATGCATTCTGTAATTGAGAGTAACTTGTTTCTAATCACAAGACTCATCATCGGGAGATATTAAACACTCTAAGCATACATGCTGTTAAGCAGCCTAAAGACACTTAGGATTCATGTCTGTGTGGCCACTTCACAGATACGTGAAGGAAGATGTTGAACACTATGTTCAGAGATCTGTACAAAATGCGTGAGGAATTTCAATCTTCTCATTGGAGAGTTTGCAGATAGGCAAGCACCAAGAAACAGCAGGTTGGTGGGAACAAATCATTTTGAGCCAGACCCAGTGGGAGACGTGCAGTGTGGGCAACCTTTTAATGAATATAGACTTGCACCGTCCTGTGCATTATTTACCCAGCTGCATCTATTACTATTTCAATAATTTAAAGCAATTTGTTACAGGGGTAACTTGACTGATTGCAATCAATAAGCAAGAAGCCTGGAATCCAATCTAAACTGCATGACGGTCCCAGCTGGTCTTTCTGGGGCGGAGCAACCCCTTCTTCCTTAACCCATTCTGCCCTGGAACATCTCAAGAGTGGTCTGAAGAAATGTTTTTTGAAGAATTCTCAGTGTGATAGCACCCAGCACTGGAATGCATTTGGCAGGTTCTCTTCACTCTTGCTACTCAAGGTGTGGTTCACAGGTTGGCTGCTTCAGCATTGACATCAGCTTCAGCATCAACTTCAGCATCAGCATCACCTAGACCTTGTTAGAAATGCGCATTCTTGGCCCCCACCCTAGACCTACTGAATCACTCTGTGGAGGGGCCCAGCGAGCTGTGTTCTGACAAGCCCTCTGGATTCTGATGCACGCTTGAGTTTGAGAACCACTAGATGAGGGCGGGGCCAAGTGTTAAGATAATAACAGAAAGTATAAGCACAGTTCAGTTTTAATAAACAGCAAACCTGTTTTCTTGTGGTCCACAAGAGTCATGAGTAGCAAGTTATGTGTCTTCTGGAGCCCATGCCCAGCCCTACCCCCCATGGCTTCCGGCATCCTCTTTATCATGGCATGTTCCATCCCTCTGGCTCTGCTGCATGGCGCCTCCAAACATAGCTCCTACTTTCACACCCTCCAGGGAGAGTTCTGTTTTTGCACATATTGCAACTGCCAGGATTGACAGAAGTGACATTTATTATAAAACATGTATTTCATTTTATCACATCTCACAAACAACCAACTATGACATTCCTTCCAACTCCCAGACAAATCTAGGAATAGAACGAGCTCGGCAAGTAGTTTGTGAGAGCAACATTTCTTGATTAGTCTCTGTTCTCTTGTGACCGAGGAGCAGCTCTTACTTCAATAAGTGAATTAACAGCTTTTCACCTGCCATCATTTAGAATGAAGCAGTATCTATAACTACTCCCAATACACACAAAAAGAGCGGGAGCTTCAGTGCACTTATGTATACACACACACACAATGGCTTTAGTGAGATGTAACTCACATACGATACAATTCACCCGTTTGAAGTTCACCACTCAGTGATTTTTAGCATATCCCCAGAGTTGTGCAACCTTCACTACTATCAATCTTGAAACATTTTCATCGCCCCCAAAAGAAACCCTGGACCCTTTAGCCCTCACCTCCCATATTGCCTTTCCCCGCAGCTGTGGGCAAACATGAGTCCAGTTTCTGTTTATATAGATTTGCCTATTCTAGATATTTCATATATTTCACACAAATGGAATCCTACACTATGTGGCCTTTTGTGTGTGGCACATTTCCCCTAGCACGAGGCTTCCAAGGCTTATCCACGTTGTGGCATGGATCAGTCCTTCGTGCTTTCTGATGGCTGATCTTAGCACACATTTACATTCCTACTCCCTCTTCCTCACTGTGGCACTTAAGCTGCTTTTAATTCCAGACTGTGTGTGTGTGTGTGTGTGTGTTAATACAGTTCGTTTCAGCATCAGCATCCTCTCCCTTCTTCCCTTCCTCCCTCCCTCCTTTCCCCTTCTCATTCTCCCCGACCCCCTCCCCTACCCCTCATGGTGGGAACCAGACTCTTGGATTGAGTGATTGGCGAGTGGTTTGAATCTTATGGCCAGGCTCTGAGCTTAAGGAATCAGGACCTAGCAGGTAATTTTCTTAAACCCTGCCCCCTTGTAAACTCCACGGAGCCCTTGCCTACAACACAGATTGTGGCACACGAGACAGTGATTAGTGGCGCTCAGCTGCCCACATCACAGAGAGACACTTTCCTTTCCTCCCAACGAGAGACGAGTTTGCCCATCATCAGAACAAGCCAGGCCTACAGCTCTCCTAGGCAGGGGTTGGGAAGGGGATTGCACGCTTAGAAGAGGTTCCTTCTGAGACATCCAACATGAGACATTACTGGCATTCCTCACTCATGGCTGGCTTCTCCCACTTCATGGAGGAGTTTCCTGATGTGAGGACCTTTTCAATACTCCTGAGCATCCCCCAGGCCTGGCACTGCAGTGGCCTCGGGTGTGAACACAGGAATGATTTGGGACCACAGCTGCATCATCGAGTCTGACATTCCCATTTCACAGATGAGGACCTGGAGGCTTAAAGAGGTGCCATGACTTGTCTGAGGCCTCAAAGGAATGTTGGCAGGACCAGGATAGGGGGCAGGTTTTATGGATGGATGGTTTTACCATCTTCTAATGTGCAGAAAATCTGGAATTTATTACAGAGGGTGATTTTTTCCCTTCAAAACGCTTTTTTATTTTTACTCCAAAGCAAGTCTGTCTCCTAAACAGAAACTCTGGGGATATCCCATTGTTTGCATTCCCTCCCAGGACATAAGATAGCCTCATACTTCTGCTCTGCAGTCGCTAAGCTTCTGTCTGGTTCCAGCTCAGACCCTTCCTCCCACACCCAAGCTTCAGACTTGGGTATCCAACCACTTTTGGGGCATCACTACGTGGATGTCTCAAACTTACACTGTCCAGCACAAAACTCTGTCTCTTCCCTGAAAACACTTCCTCCCTACACTCAGCCCTTTCCATCTCATAAGTGGCACCACTAGCTGTTTAACCGAGAAACCGAGGAGGCATCTTGGATGCTTTTCTTTCTCTCATGTCCCACATTGCATTCACTGGTGACCCCAAGGCACCCCTGAAATCCATACCCAAGCTACCAGAGCCACCCCAGTCAAACTCTCTCCCTCAGTGCTGGATCTGCTTACTGCAATAGCCCTTAATTGGTCTCCTTGTGGCCTGTCACCCTCCAACAATCCATTCTTTCCCTAATTACCAGATGGCCCATTCAAAATGTAAACCAGAGAATGTGACTTTCTAACTTAAAAGCCCTCGATGACTTTTGCTTGCCCCTAGCATGGAATCTAGACTCCTCTTGGCTTCACGGCACTTCACAGACTTTTCCACTGTGTGTTACCATGGCAGAATAAGGGCTCTTTGGGCAGGGACTCTTCTGTCTTGTCCACCACGGAGACTGCTGAGCAGTGCTGGGCACATAGTAGTAAGTATTGCTGGATGGAATGCCTGGTTCTGCTCCTGCCTTGGCCTCCCTGCAGCTTTGCCTGACCACTTGACTCTGGACCTGCTGCTGGCCGTGGGATTCCAGGGCTGCAAATCAAAGCTGATGACTGGGCAGTGATTTTTGTGATGAATGCACTCATTTGAAAATATCAATACCATAACACAAGGTATGTGTGTTAGGACACCTTATGGTGAAATATTACATGGTAGTTCGGAATCTGTTGAGAAGAACTGATTCTTCCCCTTCATCCCTTCTCTCATTTTTATCTGGATGCTGAACTGTCTTCTGAGCTGGGGCCTCTGGGTTTGAGGGCCACCTCCTGCTGTTTTTTACCAGAGGTCAAGCTGAGGATCTTGAACACGGCTGTCCTGTAGATTACTTTCAGGTGAAATGACCCTCTGGGAATGAAAAGGGCCTTCACAGTGAGGAGCCACTAACATTTCTGCATCTGAGAAGAAGAGCAAGCCTCAAACCATAAAATGTTCCTGGCTAATGAAATAGAAGGAAAAAGGCCCATGCTTCTCAAAGGCAGAATGCTGTCTTTGGAGGTTAAATGGCCTGTGATAGCAGCAGTCCCTATACTCATAAATACCAAGCAGGGTTCCTAGGTGACCAGAGAAAATGCATGGGGGGCATCTTCTGGGGACTCTCTGGGCTTGCTGGGAGGGGGATGGGGAGGGAGGTTGCACCATTTTCTTTTCCCCCTTAAAGGGCAAGTTTCCTGCTGCAAACTTTTGAGACATCTTCCTTTAGCCCAGGAATCTGAACCACCCCATGGGTTCTTGTCCACAGGGGTCTGTGCACCAAGACTGGCTGTATTCTGAGGTCAGTTGGAGGGTCATCCTGGGAATAAGGGAAACATTATTGATGAGGCAGAAACTCTCCTTGTGATCTTTAGTTAGAAGGGATTTTCTGAATGCTGATTAGATTCCAGGGATTCAGCTGGGGGTAAAACATGGAGCTCACATACCTGGTAAAGAGACTGAAGCAGAAGTGAGAGACAGTAGGCATAGGGTGAGTGCAATATTACAGGGGACATAGTTCAAGTTACAGGGGACATAGGGGACAGAACAATCAACATTGAGGGTAGGGAAAGGGGTCAGAGAAGTGGCCCTTCTGGGGAGCAGATAGCCTGAAGGAGAGCCTGGAGGTAGCAGAAACGTCTTGGGTAACTGTAGGCAGAACCATCTGGCTGCAACATTGGATTTAGAAGCAGAGTTTACCCTAGAAAGTCAGCACTGGGCAGATCAGGGTTGAATTTGCATTTTAGAGAAGACCACTCTGGCTACAGGTGACAAGAGGTATTGGAGGGGAAACGGGAGAGCAGTCAGGATTGTTGTTCTTGCCCTGCCAAAGCTGCTGCACGGATGGAGAGGAGGGAGAGGAAAGAAATACCAAGCGTGTAGTGTCAACAGGCTCTGGTGGCAGGCAGTTAGTTATAGCAGGAGTTGAGAAGAGTGTTCACAAATACGGCTTGAGCACATGGGTGGTTCAGTAGACGGAGATAGATGTAGCTGGATGGTCAGGACACACTGACTTTGAGGTGTCTGCAGGCCACCTGAGAACATCCTGAATGTAGGGAGCTCCAGTGAGGAGCTCAAAGACATTGTCACATCAGACACATAACCAGACCTGGGAAACAGTGTTCAAGTAGAAATGAATTCCCAAGTGGATGAGATGGCTTGGGGAGGTTACGGATAAACGGACACTGGGCCTGATTAGTCAACAAGTTCGCATGCAAAATTTCTCCCACCCAGTGGCCTGATGACATTGAGAGAGGCAGCTAAACCCTTTGTAGCCACGTGAGAAACTCTGTTTCACTGTGAGGGTCAATCCCTGTGCCTGCATGGAAATCTTGCTTGGACATATGTGTAAGCAGGGCCACAGTTTGCTGGCAGAGGGAAGAGGGTTTGAATTCAGTGTATTTAGAATCAGGTGGGTATTTGTGAGGGGAGTGGATGCCTAAGCTAGGAGATCATGGTGACTACATCTTGGGCCATTGGGGATCATTTGAAGCAAAGAAATGCAGTAGGAGGGAAAAGTGCATTTATGGGAAAATCTGCTCCATGTGCCACGTAGTCAAGCTCTTCTTTCTTTCCCATGGCTGGAACTGTACTTGTTCTGTCTGGAGAAGGGAAGGAGGCAAGTTGTTAAACACATGGAAAGAGGCATTGATGAGCTATTGATATCCTAAACCAAGGAGCCAGCAGCACGTCAACAATCAATTGCTTTTCTCACCAGTTTAAATGTCTCTGTCAGCTCAGACGCAGATGCTTTTACTGTCTAATGACAGGTGTAGCTTACAGGCAGGCCCGTGTATTAGGCGCTGAAAAGAAACATGTTGAAAGAGGATTGGTATTTGCTTTTGAGTGGATTGTTTCAGTTTTCTTTAAGTCATCAAAGGCAAATTATACTGAGGTAAGGGCTAGAAGAGGTGGCATTGTTGATTGCAAGAGGAGCATGGGGAGAGGAAGTCCTCAGCTACCTGTGACAATAGCCCCTGGAGGATTAAAGGACAAAGCAGGTCCTAGATGTCCCAACAGGCATAGCCGCAGGAGGCTGGGTGCTGGGGACATTGAGCTGCCGAAGCTCCCTGGGCTAGGATGGGTGGTTGTTCAGCCTATATTCTAAGGGGCAAAGCCAAGCCAGGGGTGCTTCAGCTGCTAAAAGGATTACATGCAAGCCCAGCTCACACTGGTTTAGGTGAAGGAAAGTAATGTCATTGTATCATATTACTGAGAAGCCTAAGGATGCCAAATGCATCAGGACATGTCTCGCTCTATCTTTTTCCTTTCCTCTGTGTAGCTCCATTTGTGGACAGTCTTTTCCCACACAATGGCACAGTGGTTACCAGCAGCTGTGGCTTCCTTCATACAGCTTAGCAACATCAGGTGAAATAAAGTTCTGGCAAAAGTCCCAGAACTGAATCTCATTTGTGTGGGTCGGACTGCCTGTCCATTGCTGAACCAACCACTGTGGCCACAGGGATGAATGCTCTGGTGGATCTGGGTTGGGCTAGGCGTCTACCTGTTGAGAAGGGGAGATATGGAACCAGCCCCAACCAAATGACATGGAATGGGAATATGATTGAGGGAGGGGTGTTCTCCCAAAGAATATCAGGGTTCTGGATGAGTCAAATCAGTAAAAACAAAACAATGGGAGTTTTGCAATGAGGTGGGAAGGGCCTGGCAGCAGGTGGCTTCATGTTGCATTATAATTCTGGGTGATTTCTCCATTCACAATGGGGCCCTCGTGTCATGGAGAGAGTGGTCTTCTAGAAGCAGGGCCTCTGCAACCCAGCTAGGTTATTTGGGTTCAATGTACGACACTGGTTTTAGAGGGGGTGTGGGAGAGCAGGGAGGGTACCCTTAACATTTCCAGTGGGTGGGGGACGTCAGGGCCTGAGCCCAGGGCTGGGGATGAGGGCAGTGGATTTTAGACTGTATGCCACAGAGCCATGCCACCTGGAAGAGATGTCCCAGGGTGGGCATGGCCGCCGAGCAGTGGGGAATCTGGGTGACTCAACTCTGCTAGACCAGAGTTACAACAGGTTTCCCTTTGAAGAAGGGGTTTAGGTGTCCAAAAAGTCTAATAAATCCACTGGACAAGGGTGATGGGAACTCTGCATCTCACAAGCCAGACCTGGGTCTACTCAAGTGGGCAGCATGATTCACCTCCCAAGATGAGTAGGGCACAGAGGATACCACCTAGGGGTCCTGTTACTGTTGTCATGACAGGCCCAAGCCTGCAGAGGTGACCATCCAAGAAAGAAAAGGCCCAGGAGATAGGCAGGGACTGCTCGGACCTAAGGAATGCTCCTAGAGGCGGGAAGGACTGGTGAGTGGGCTGTGTACGTGGGTCAGTGTCCCTGTGCTATCAGGGACAAATGTTGGAGAGCAACCCCCATGGGTGACCTCTGCCAGTTGCAGGGGATCTGACAATAACTGCACTTTCATGCCAAAAATGTGGGGGAGGAAGGAAATTGGGACCCCACTTCCCACCCCCCAGTGCACAGAAGACACTTGCTGGTTTATTGTTGTCATCATTGTTGTATCGCTATTTTTTCCTTATTTTTATCTTATTCTAAAAAGACTGGAGGTGTCTATGAGAAAAGATCCACCCATTCATACATCTGTCCGTCCACCCTGCTGCCCTTCCATGTAACATGTATTTACCACTAGTTGCTGTGCCAGGTCTTGGGCAGGTGAAGATGACAGTCCTGGCCTTAAAGTCCACAGTGCAGAGGGGGAGCTGATGTATTAACAAACAACTGCCATGTGGTGAGATAAAGATAAAGGGATGTAAAATTGTTCTGGGAGCCCACCAAGGGAGCCTACCTTGGAGGTTGAAGATTTGCCAAGAGCATGGCATTCAAGTCGGGGCTGGCTGAAAGGAATGGGGGTTGAGAAAGGCCTCCTGGGCTCTAGGGAATGGTGGTGCAAAGTTACGGAGGTTACAAGGCACACCCTAGTTAGAGAGGGTGAGTTCCCCGTTTCTGAGACGTAAAGGGGTATGGAGGGAAGAGGCTGAAGTGCGTGAAGTGCTTGCAAGTTTGGACTTTATTTCTTAGACAGTGGGGAGCTGAAAACTGAAGGTTTTGAAGCCGGGGAGCAGAACTGGCTTCTGCCTTGGCCTTAGTGTTGTGCCTATGGCAATGAAAGTTCCGGCATTCTTGAGCTTGTCCAGGATCTATGATTGTGTGTTCATGGAAACTGTCATCTTATCTAATCAGGGTGATAATATCCACATCATGAACAAGGCATGTCATTGAGATTTGGGGCTTATATGAAAATAGTCACTTTAAATGTTGGTATGTATTTGGATGTCATTTGGAGCGAAAAATCTCTTACATGTTTCACATATCAAACTATTTATCAACTGAAGCATAAATATGTATTTACATGTTGCAGGACAAATTGTTGCAATAGCTGATGATTAGGAATGCTATCCATTTAATGTATAAAACCATTATCAAGAACTTTCAAATAGTTAAATAAATAGGAAAATGGATCAACAATTAATTCAAATGTTAGGACAACTTTATGAAGAATATGGTATTTTTGTGCCTACAGATGCTTATAAAAGTTTAAATAATAACATAGGGCAAAATAGTAGAAATTAACATATCATAGTTCTAATCTTTTTGGAAATGTTTAGTATATTGGCCTATTACTGGTCAACTGTTGCTACACTAACGTTGCAGAGCAAGCAATGCCAGAGAGTCTTAGTGGTTTACAACAACCAACACTTACGTTTTTGTCCACAGGTCCTCAAGGCAGATTTGGTTCAGCTGATTTCAGTGGGGCTCACCTAGACTTGGTGGGGGCACTGCTGGACCCTGGGCTTCAGTTCAGGTTTGGGTCAGCTCTGTATGTCTGCATTGTTCTGGGACCAGTGGCTCTGCAGGGCAAGTTCTCATGGCAGGTGGCAGAGCCCCTAGGCCGAGGCAAGTGATGCAAGCACGTTTAAACTGCTCATGCTATGCCTGCTGTCAGGCCATTGGCTAAAGCAGGTTACATGGTTTGGCTCAATCAGTTGGGGTGGGGGTGGGGAAGGCAGGCAGTCTAGAGGGAGGTTCTGAAAGGGCCTAAGGCAAAAGGAGAGGATGGGAAGGAGGGAATATAATCCAATCTACTACAGTTGCAGAGAGGATGAACATCTTTTCTGTGGACAGTTACTACTAGAGAGGAAAAGAGACTCAACTTTGTGTCAACTTCACCATTAGCACTACCCCATCCTGGTAGAACTAGACTAAAATTAACTTGCCTTCCTACTAGTTTTAGTGTGTATGTGTATACGTGCTTGTATACATATGCATTAATAATTCTTTACCTATAATTAATAATGTCAAACTTTTAAATTTTGTTATATTTTTAATAATAGAAAGTAAAGTAACTATAATGAATTTTTATTGACTTTGAGATTTATTTCTGGATCCCAGAAGTTCATTCACTGTGGTGATATCTGGTTTTGATCTCTTTGCAGCTTATTGATTTCATTTTTTTCCTTACTCTTGGACATTCAGCATGTGGCTCAATGCATATCAGTGTGTGCACCTCTCCTACCTTTCTATGTCAGACATATTTGGATCCTATCTATATATTATATCTATTTGTCCTACAATTTGTCTTTTTCATCTTTTTCACTTAATGTCTTTGAGCTCTTTCCACACTTGCACATATAGACCCACTTCATTGTAGTTCACGTCTACAGATTGTTCCATTGACTTACAGGGAATTCCGTGGTGGAATTTACTAGCATATCCCTTCTGGGTACACATCTGGGCTCCTTGTCCTCCTTATCCCATGCCTGCGGCCAGTCCTATGATAACTCACCACCGTTGGGCGCCTGCCTGTTCCCCTCTGCCATGGATCTAACAGCCTCCCAAGGCTTGCGTGGGGTGTCCGTTCTGCCCGGTCCCCTTAACGCCACTTGTCCTTTCAGGAGCATTTCATGCTACTGACCTCCACCTTCTTTGGCTTTTTCGTGCTCCCTCTCTCTGGCCACTCTGCTTAATACTTTCCTCCTTTTAAAGGTGTTCTCAGGGAGTTTTCTCAGTTTTCATTGCTCCTTCCTGCCTAGATGTTCCTGGACGATCTGCTACCACCCATGCCCCGATGCCTCCAGAATTGTCTCCCAGCCCAGACCTCTCTGCCGGGCCTCTGGAATGTAAGCCCCAGCCTCCTGGACATGCCACCTGGAGGAGCCACAGGCCCCTCACTCAGCTCTCATTGCAGATGTGATCCTCCTCTGTCCTTGCTATCTTGGTAATTGGTGCCACCATCTGCCAAGCCACCCCAGCTGCCCACCCCCACAAGTGATTGACACAGCCAGGTGCATCCATTCTGCCTCCCAGTCCTCTGACCTCCCTCCCCGCCTCTCATCTCCACAGACTTTGTCTAGTGGCTGCTGTGACCACAGTATGTCCATGCCACTGCATGGCGACCAGGGCCATCCATATGCCACCAAGTCAGTCAGGTCAGGGCCTTGGTCCTGCCCCCCATGCTTCCTCCCTCCTTGTAGGGGTGTAATCAAAGAGACTGCCTGCCTTGCTGGGCTTTTATTTAAAATGCACATTATCAGGCCCTAGGGCAAACCCACTGAATCAGAATTCCTGTCCTGGGGCCCAGGAATCCGTGCTTTCATTACACTTTGGGGGATTCACAGGTTCACTATTTGGGGATCCAGTGCTATAGAACAAAGTCAAGATGTTTTTTTCAGGCACATACAAGGCCCCCTCTAGAGCTTTAGTTTCTTTATCTGCAATTCAGACTCAATACTTGCTTAGCAATCTTGGGATTGTGAAATAGGATAAGATACGTGAAACACAATTCACAGCCCGGAAGTTACTAAACAGTGTCAGCACCCCATCTCTGCTCGTTCTCTTTAGGCTCTTGAGGCACTTTTTCAGGGCAGGGCCAGACCCTGACTGGGTCCAATGAGGTCTCTAACAGTGAGCGGCTTACTTTATGGTGCTTGCATTTTGCATGGCTTTTGTAAGCACCAGATTAAAGGGCTTGCAAATGTGATCCATTGATATCTAGAGGGAGGTTCTGCAAAGTCCTAAGGCAAAGGGAGAGGATGAGAAGGAGGGAATATAATCCAACTACTGGGCTTGCAGGGTAAACCAAGCCTGCATGTTGATTGAGTGCTTGTGACTCATTGTGATCCCAGGATTCTCTTCCCCAAAGCTGTCACAGCCCTTGGTTTCCCTTCCTCTGAGAATACTAACTGGCTTATGTGGTACAGGAATTCCGCTCTGACATGGCTCCAGCTGTCCAAGGTTATGCTGAGTTCTGAGCAGAGAATGGACTACTCTCAGCTCCCTACTCAAAATCCCATTATAAACTACTAATTTAATGTGTGCTGGTTACTTTCCTTTTGCCCCCTGTCCAAGTCCCAATCCACGTTCTGCCCTTTGGCCAGGTTGTTTTGTCTGCTGGATTCCAGGTGGGTAGCTGTATTCTGGGTCTGTCTGCTGGGTCTGCCATAACAAGGTCCCATAGACTGGGCGGCTTAAACAACAAAACTTTCTTTCCTCGCAGTTCTGGAGGCTGGAAGTCCACAATCAAGATGTCAGCAGGGTTGTTTTCTCCTGAGGACCCTTTCCTTGGTTAGCAGATGGCTGCCTTCTCACTGTGTCCTCACATGGTCTTGCCTCTGTGTGTGTCTGTGTCCTAATCTCCTCTTCTTGTAAGGACCCCAGTCACAACTGGGTTAAGGCCTGCCCTAATGACTTCATTTTTACTTAATGACCTCTTTACAGGACCTATCTCCAAATACAGTCTCATTGTGAGGTACTGGGAGTTAGGACTTCAATTTATGGATTTTGAGGGGACATAACTCAGCCCATAATAGGCCACATGCTGACGATCACAGGGAGGAAGTAGGGAGATTAGGATGTCCTCCTGTCCCCATATCCTGCCCTTTGGCTGGGTATAGGCAGCATCTCTTCCTCCACTGCTCCCTTTGGGAACGTGATTTCCCTCTTCTCCTGGGGGTGGTAATGACCCCCCCAGTGTTCATCTCTGGGTGCCTCAGCATCCCTTGTTTGTTCCCTCCATCCTGCCCACACCTCTGAAACTCTGCCTTAATTAGAGTATCTCCATTGGAACCACTTGAATTGGATTCTGTTTCCTGCCCGGGTGTTAATGGGTAATATTTGTTCATTTATGATTTCTTCAGCCCCGTCTTCTGCCTGCTTGTTCCAGGCACTCGGGTACATCACTCCTACCTAATGGAGAGGGATCGAAATCCATGATTACGGGACAACGGGACAAACAAAACATACTAAAGGAAAGAGGGGTTATTTCCCTCTCTCATCCCAGGGAAGGCTTCCTGGAGGAGGACACGCTGGGGCTATTTGGGGGAGCACAGTTTGGTGAGTGTAGAAGGGGCTGTGGTAAGACAAAAGCCACAGCAAAGGGTTCTCAAAGCAAGTCTGGCTGCAGCCCAGGGTGTCACCACCACGTGGTCACTGGGCTAGAAGCCTTGGCACCATTGCCAACCCTTCCTTTCCATCCCCTCCCATGCCTGGCCTGTCACTGGGGCACCGGTCATATCTACTAACATGCTCCTTGCCTGTCTGTCTTGTCTTCTCTGTCTCTTCTGCCATGCCCACCTGGTAGCTTGGATGTCTTATTTGGCAAGAAGAAATGCAAATAGACGAGCCTCTTTTGGACATCTATTAGGTGCCTTGCACTATGGTAGGTAGCTTAAATAGGTTATCTTTGATTCTCAGAACATTTCTGGGAAGTAAGGCAGTGTTTCTTTTGCAGAGGAAGAAACTGGGGCTCAGAGGGGTTGCTACTTCTGCTCTGAAGGCTCCTTAGGATTCTGACGACTTTTGGTGGTCATCTGTGCTTCCTCTCATCCCTGGGCAAGTTCCTAGGGTTGATGGATTGCAGTGTGCCCCAAAGCTCAGCTGCTTAGAGACGGAGTGTGTGCACTGAATTTAATGAGCCAGCTCTCCGAGCCAGCTGGAGATGAAACTTTTCAGGAGATCTGGAAGGTCCATGAAGGGAGGTTTTATTTCCCTGGGCAACTCTAGGTGCATTTTTACTCCCAGAGGGGAGACTCAAGCAAAATATGTTTTTGTCCCGACTGCTTGTGAAATTGAGAATATTTTTAGCAGATTTGAAAGCGTTGGAGACAAATCCCATTACTCAGTGCCCTGCTCAGAGCAGGCACTCAACAAACCTTTGTTGAATGTGGCTGAATGTTACTTACTGGCACAAAACTCCTCCGGTGAATGTGCGCATTAGAGGAGCGGATGAAGATGTCAGCCAGCCCTACCGTAAAAAGTAATCTTTATGCCTCTATAAAAAGGAACATGGACAATAGCTGGAAAGTCATCCGTGAACACAATAAATATTTCCCTGAAGTTCTTTTGCCCCCCAGGAAACCACATCGCACGCACTTTCAAAACCAGCAGCCTGTTTCGACTTCATGTAAAATGCCAGCTTTGTATTGGAAATGACTGGGTTTGCAACTAACCAGAGTGCACAATAATCATGTCCACCTTGATTGATGTATGGGGCATAGGCTATGCCTTAGAGAGCTACAGAGAGGATAGAGGGAGATCAGGGTTTTAAGCACTGTCTAAACGCAGTCTCTTTGGCTTCAGAATGTTGTCCATTGCATGTATTAAGAAAAGGGGACACATCTACGAAGGGGTGGCTCCTTTTTTTCCTTCCTTCAATCATTCAGCCAGTGCCTGCTGAGCACTTGCTTGTGCTGGGTCTGGGGCTGGGAATGCCGGGTCGGGAAGATGAAAGCGCCACCCCCAAGGTGCACGCAGCCTGGTGGCAGGCGGGCAATGGCAATAGTGTCTCATTACTGTGAGAGAGGCACGCCCAGGCTGTCATGAGAGGCCTGGGAGAAAATGGCAAGATGGGAATTGGGTGGGGAAGAAGTTCAGGAAAACTGGCAGGGGGTGGTTCTAGAAGGATGATGCAAAGAGCAGGGTGAGGGGCCTCTGGGCCCAAGCAAAGGGACAGGCTTGTTGGAGGATGGAAAATGTGGGTGGCGGGCAGAGCTGGGGTTTCTCATGCCTGCCAAGGATCCACGCATGATCCTGCCACTGCCTTAAGGGATGATCTATCTGTAAGGCTCTAACTCGGAGAATCTGGTGGCTGGATGCCTCCTGACACTGTACCTAATAATTTCATTACCTTTGGGAAGTCTGTGCTGCTGAAAACACATAGAATTAATGTCAGCCAGTGTACTGAAGGGTTCTGGCAATGTCGGGCTCTATTGTTGCTAGCCAAAGCCATCACTTTTATGGCAAATGTGAAGCCCAACTTCCTGGCTTCCTGAAAGGAGCTCAGCCTCTTATCGCAAAGAACAGAGGGAGAGAAAATTGTGCCATTCTCTCCCCGTGTCCTTTGAAATCAAGTGCCACCTGGGCAAAAGTGGCCTCTGGTGAAAGACTTGCTTGGGGAAGTTAAAAAGCTGGAAGGAAGCCTGTGGAAATGGTGCTTGGGAGTGAGGTCACACTCACGGCCACCCATGTCCCTTGCCTTTGTGTTGGAAGGTGGTGGTCAAGCTTTGGCCAAGAGCTGTTTGTTGAGGGCTTTGAGGTCTGGCTTAGGGCTCTTATCTCCTGAGTGCTAAGGAAGGAAGGATCCCTGGGCTTCTGATTCTGCCAAGGGGCTACTCCAAGGGGCACAATGACCTTGATTGACTTCAGAGGGCAGCATTGCAAGCACCCCTGGGCTTGGGCTTGTCTCCAATCACCAGCACACTAGCTGGCTTTACTGCTCTTCCCTGGGAAGAAAGGGAAGTTTGCTCTCCAAAGCCTGGGTTCCATTGCCTTCCACCATCCTCCGTCTGCCCCCACCACCCTGAGGGAGCTTTTTAGGATAGCATGTCCGCAGTGAGCCATCCTGCGTACATGGACTTGTGTATTTGAGTTTGAGACAATCTCGGATTCACACTATTTGTGGATGATACCAGCTATGGTCCATCCCCTCTCGGCTGGACTTAGCATTAAACTGCAGGCTCCAGGCTAGCCCTGGCAGGCGTGGAATCCTAGAACTTTGGAACTGGATGTGCCACTGAAGCCGCACTTCAGAATTTGGCTATGTAGCCATGCAGAACTTGGGCAGACAGCTGATCCTGTTCCTTCTGTGGGGGTAGAAAGGTTGTCCTCACAGGGAACAGAAATCTGTCTCCCCGAGGTTGGAAATCAGTGGCCCTTGGACCCTTGCTCTGGCATCTGCATGATCACAGAATAAGCCTATCCTTTCTTCCAAGTGTTATTACTATTTATAGCTTATGTTTTTGTGGAGTTGATGGTAACAAAGGATACCCCTTGAGATACGTGATAAGTCCCCTCTAAATCTCTAGGTGAAATAGCACAATCACCTTCAAACATTCCTTAGACGGCAAACTTTTCCTTTCCACACAGCCCAGAGTGTCAGTTTCAATCTTAATTTTTTTCCTATTTATAAAAGAATATACACTTGCAAAAAATTTAGGAAAATGCAAAACATTCAAAGAAGAAAAATACACCCAGTTCATTGGGCCCTCCTCTTGGCCACATCACCAAGCCTGCAATGTCATCCCAGTCGGTCCTGTAGCACTCAGGGTCCTCTGAGTTATTAAAATTCAGCCCAGTGTAGGGCTTCAATCTTAAGTTCAGTCTAAACCCCATCTCCTCACCTTCCTCTGCACAGGTTCGAGCTGGGACCTCTGGCCCTGGGTCCCGCTGGCCTCTGCTTCCCTGGAAGCCAGTCCCCCCAGGGCTCGGGGTAGAGGGGCCACGTTCTTGCTCCCCCAAAGCTGCTGCTGTCCTTTTTTTTTTTTTTTTTTTTGAGGTTGTCTCTGTCACCCAGTCTACAGTGCAGTGGCATCAGCCTAGCTCACTGCAGCCTCAAACTCCTGGGCTCAAGTCATCCTCCTGCCTCAGCCTCCCAAGCAGCTGGGACTACAGGCTCGTGCCGAGACACCTGGCTAATTTTACTGTGTTTTGTAGAGATGGGGTCTCACTTTTGCTCAGGCTGGTCTCAAACTCTTGGCCTCAAGCGATCCTCCTGTCTCGGCCTCCCAGAGTGCTGGGATCACAGGTGTGAGCCACCGTGCCTGGCTGCTGTCTTTTGTCACTGGATGCAGGTGCCTGTGTGGCAGGCCTGCAGAGGTCGGGATCCTGTGGGGCACATGGTGTGTGAAGGAGTTACCTGGGGAAGGTGGTGGAGCTCCCCAGGCACTATCCCCGATGTAGGAGATAAGTTTTGGTTCCACGTGACCTTTTTAAAAAAGAATTTTATTTCCAATTACAAATGATAATTGTATATATTTATGGGGTACTTTGTGATATTGTGATGCATGTATTTGTGGAATGATTAAATCATGCTAATTAACATATCCGTCACATCAATGTGGTGAGAATATTTAAAATCTACTCTTTGGACAATTTTGAAATATACACCTTGTTGTTATTGTTAACTGCAGGCACCCTACTGCGCAGTCGATCTCTAAAGCTCCTCCTGTCTGACGGGAACTTTGTTCCCTTTGACCAACGTCTCCCCATGCTTCACCCTGCCCCTCCAGCCTTTAGTAACCATCATTCCACTTTCTATTCCTATGAGTGTGACCTTTTTAGATTGCACATGTGAGTGAGATCATGCGCTATTTGTCTTTCTGTGCCTGGCTTATTTCACTTCCCATAATGTCCTCTAAGTTCATCTGTGTTGCTGCAAATGACAAAATTCTTTTCTTTATTAAGGCCGAATACTATTCCATTGGGTATATAATCACATTTAAAAAAATCCAATCCACAGGTTGATTTTTATCTAAAGACAAAAGATAAATGTTGGCGAGAATGTGGAGAAAAGGAACCCTTGTATACCGCACGCTGTTGGTGGGAATGTAAATTAGCACAGCCCCTATGGGAAACAGTATGGCAGTCCCTCAAAAAACTAAAAATAGAATTACCGTATGATCCAGCAACCCCACTTCTGGATGTATATCCTAAGGAATTAAAATCAGTATAAAATCAGAGACAGCTGTACTACCATATTTATCCCAGCATTATTCACAATAGCCACATGGCCTTTTTACCACCTATAACTCTCCTACAATCTCAGGTCTGTCCTCCGTGTTTCCTTGTCTCATGAGCTCCCTTGAAGGTGAGGCCCCAGCCACCCTTGCAGGTGACATTGGGCCCACAGGAGATGCATGCACCCTTGCTGTGGCAAATGGCAGAAGTACGTGCAATCTACCATGTTTCACCAAAGCTGTCAATGTCTTTTGATGAACTTGAATTCAGTGTGCTAGGATTTAATTAGAATTTTTTTTTTTTTGAGACAGGGTCTTGCTGTGTTGCCCTGGCTAGAGTGCAATGGTGTCATCACAGCTCACTGCAACCTCCAACTCCTGGGCTTGAGCGATCCTCCTGCCTCAGCCTCTCAAGTTGCTAGGAATACAGGCACGCACCACTATGCCCAGCTAATTTTTCCATTTTTTAGTAGGGTTGGGGTCTCACTCTTGCCCAGGTTGGTCTTGAACTCCTGATTAATTAGAATTTTATTAGGGTCTTTGTATCCTGTTATTGAAATTAATTTATTATTTTTTTTGCTACATCCTTTTTTAGGTTTTGTTATTAATGCTATGCTAGATTGATAAAATAAATTGGATTGTATTCCATCTCTTTCTGTACTTTGGAAGAATTTTTACAATGTGAGAATTATCTGTTCCATGAACATTTGAAAGACTGTGCTGTGACAAAAATCTGACCTCAAAGCCTTTTGGGGGGAGGCAGTTCCTTGAAACTGATTTGCTTTCTTCTGTTCTTCTTGGTCAACACAAATTTTTGTACTTCTCTCTGAGACAAATTTAGTAATTTGTGTCTCCAGTGACCACTTATACAGGGCCTGCTGGTGGGACTGGCTTCAGCCATTCCCGAGTTGTGCACAGCCTTGCCCTGTCTGTCTGAGCTCCTTGGCACCCAGGGGTCAGAATAGGGAACAAGGACATGGTGAGCAGCAGCATACTCTTCTTTCTTTTGAGCTGGACACTTTTAAAGGGGAAATATTCCCTTCTCTCCTTCTCTTCTTCTTGTGCATGTGTTGGTCTCAGTGGCTGGATGGAAATTCATGTTATGTCATGTGATGGTTCGTATGGCTCAGGTTGAGGATTTCTGAATAGGCATGAACTTGGATCCTGACTTTGCCTTGGGTTGTTCTCTAGCCCCCTCCTCTGCCCCAAGATCACTTATGATGACAAATGGTGGCACCTGGATCCCTCTGGAAGTCAGCACTCTGGAGAAAGGAGAGACCATCCGGCTCATGCCCCCAAGGGAGAGGAAGACCTCAGTTGGAAAGATGTGAGCACGTCTGCCCCTGGGGAAGTGGGTGAAGGGCCAGAGGGGATATATGAATAATTCCTGCCCAAACTGCTCATGATGTTGGACATGTCCATCCTCTATCCAACATAACGGAGGTGACCTTATTGACACCTCCCTCCCGGATGCTATGGAATGCCGTGGAAACCATTAATCCTGGTGTCAGCCGGAGCCTGTGGAGGAACTTGTAGTTAACAGCCTCCAAGGGCCAGGAGTGGACTGAGGGGAGGCAGATCTGCACGGCTGAGGGCTCACTTCCTCCTCCCTTTCGGCAGCATAGCAGTGAGCTTTCTCAGCAGGTCTGACTTAGATGAGTTGCAGGACCGGCTGGTGCCAGCCTCTGACTTTTAGGGCCGCCCTCTCTCTCCTGAGCAAGAGCTTCTCTTGTTCCATAGTCACATATCTGTAGCTGCCCCATGGCCCTATAAAATATGGCGCTTAATGCGGATGTGTTCTTTCCTGAAGCTTTGGCCGTAGGTCATGCAGTTCAGCCATAGCTGACCTAAGCTGGGACGATGACTGTTCACAGGGTGCCATGAGCCCTACTACTTCTTTGCTCGTAAGTTTTCCCCATGATCCCAACTTTGCATCTGCACCACATGGTGCTGATGTGTGTGCGCTTTGCATGGCAGTGCTAAAATTGTTGCCACCACCCTCTCATATCAATGCTACTCTAATTCCTGCCCTTTAGTGACTGTGACTTCCCATCTTGAATGGGTATAGAATTTGTCACAGCGACAGCTAACAATTACTGAGTGTTACTACAGGCTGGGCACTGTGCTAAGAGTGTTAAATGTACTACTCACTTATGCAGATCTGTGCAATCAACTTTTTTTCCCCTATGCATTTCATTTTTTTTTCCAGAAAAGGAAACAGAGGCACAGAGGTTAATAATTTATCTAATGTCACACAGCTATACATGGTGAGACTAAAATGCAAAACCCAGGCTGTCTGCCTTTAGAGCCTGTGCTGTTAAACTCTGTGCTGATGATTTGCAGGTGGGTGGAGGGAGGGTTCAGGGGTACAAATAAAGTAATTTGGTCACTTTTAAAAACAGCACCCCACAGTCCAAGATGGCTGCACTATTTTCTGGCCCTCTGTTTGTGAATCTGGGTGCAAGCAGAGGAGAGGGAGGAAGCATCTCCTGACTTTCTGTTAATCCACACATACTTGCTTCTCACACACAACAAAGCCCTCTGCCAGCCACTAATTGTGCCCCCACAATACACCCTCTAGGTCTTATATCAGACATCACGTCTTCCAGGAATTTAGCTGTCAGCTGTGAGTCCTAGACTTTCAGTGGTGCTATGAGTTTCTGGCTTTTTGTTTGCTTGCTTACTTGCTCTGTGTGTTCCTAGGTATGTAAGTGGGAAGCGGGGTGGGATGGATCCTGCAGAGGGACCTGCCATGCTCCCCCCTGGAGGCTGCGGGGCTGTAGGTTGCATTCCCCACACTTTCTTGCATCTTGGCTCTGGTCCCCGGCCTGGCTTCCCCAAGCAGAAGTGCCCCAGGAGATTTGGAAGGAGAAGGGCAAGCAGTATGTGGCAGGGCTGTTTCCGCTCCTTCTGCACGGCTGTGGAGGGGTTGGGTTTTTCTGAGACAGCTGCAGCAGAGGTCCCAGTGTCCGGGAGGTGAGGGAGTCGGAGCAGACTGTGGGGGGGCCCTGGTGCCAGCAGCCGAGGCAGTAGCCTCCTCGTTACCTGGCTTCTCCATCATGACCAAGGCAGCAGCTCGTCATTTTGGAGTTGTTTCTGAAAGCTCAGCTCCGAGCCTGCTCCACCAACCCTTCCGTCAGCTTTGTGAGGACCTAAGTCACTGTATTAAGTTCCTTTCTGCATAAACTACGTAGAGTGTTTCATGTTATTTGCAACCGAACCCTGCTGATACAATAGGTTTTTGCTGTTGCTGACATTTAGTGAGAGGTATTTTTTATAAAACATAATTGGTTCAGATTGAGCTCATGGTAAGCTAAAACACTCAGACTTCTTTTCCCATAAATGTTCTTAGGGCAGTTGTCCTCCATTCTGGGTGTGTGCCTGCACTGGGCCCATCAACCCAGCAGGTGAGGTCCTTTTGAGTTATTGTCTCAAAACTATGAGAACCACATTGTTCCCACTGCCAAAATCTTGTCCCATGGCTCCAACATGCTGTCTCCAACTGGGTTTCTGCCAAAGGTTTTCTTGGCTTGTTCTTTGCTCCTGGAAAGGAACAGCCTGTCCTCCAGTGCCCTTCTCTCCAGGGGAGCCCATCAATATGTCCACCTTCCTCTCCATGTCTCTTAGGGGACCCCAGGGTTTCTGCTCTGACACCCTTCCCCCGACTCCCCTGAGGGCAGACGTCCAAATTTCTCCAGGGCTGAACTGGAGACACTTGCTCTGTGGTACATGGGCAGGACCATTAAGTATGGTCTTGGTACATTTTCCCTTAAGGATTCCTCTAAGAAGTGTGTCCACCCAGACTTTTTAAATACTCAGACCTCCCAGTGGAGTGTGTATATTATTAATAGAAGTTCCACTATCATTGTATAGTTTTCAAACTGCAGCTGAGAACCCTTTACTAGGATATAAAATTGATTTGGGGGGTTGTCCAAGCATTGAATATACCAGGCGTGGGGAACCTTTTCATGTTGGAAGGCTGCATTAATTTAGCTATAATCAAATAAGACCGAATTAAAGAAACTTCAATAAGATATACTTAAAAATGTACATATTTTGTAAAAATCCAACTATTATGTACTTAATAATTAAAAAAATGAAAACTATTTGTTAATTTTAAAGTTAGCTAACCTTTTAATGTCTTTGTTATGTCTGTTTCGTGGGAAAGCATTTGAATATTTGGTTGCAGCATGGAGGTCTGCAGTTTCAGTTGATCCTCTAGATGGGTATCAGCTATTTGTGACCTTAAGGGTGTCTTGATTTGGGTTAGGTAGGAGAATGGAGATTCACAGCAATAAGTGGTTGAAAAGCAAGAAAGCATTTTTCGGGCATGTTGCCAATGGTGTGGGTATTCTACTGCATTTTTCCATATTTCAGTTGGATCTTCCTCTGCATCAAACAATGACTTTAAAATGTTATCTACTGAAAACTCGATCAATTCCATCTGTAGCTCTTTAGATGCCTTAGTGATATCAACTAGATGAGGCTGAAATGGTAATTTGAGTGTGATGTTATGATTCTCAAAGTCAGTGAACTTTTCATTGTATTCTCCAATTAATAGGTCTATAACAGCTGCATATTTTTCAAATGATTTGCATATATCATCCTGCTCATCAATGACCTTTGCTAACTGGGGAAAATGTTCATATGAAATTTCCTTTTGAAGAAGAAGTGTTTTGAAAAAACATAGCTTCTTTCAAAATGCTTGGATTTTTTGCCAAATATCATATATAGACTTAGTTTTACCTTGCAAAGAAATAGTCAAGTCATTTTGATTTGACATGATATCACACAGAAATGCTGCATTCCTATAGAAATCTTCTTTCAATAATTCACATTGCTGATTCTGTTCTTCATCAAATTTAACTATCTGTTCTTGCAGAGATAAAATTTGGGCTAACACCTGTCCCTGCAGTAGCTAACACACTTTAGAATGATAGGGCAAATCCACACTGAATACCTCCTTGTTCAACTTTTGCATGTTACAAAACTAATGAAGCTGTGCATTTGTGCATTTGCACAAATATAGTTAACAATACTTATAACTTGTTGCAAAACGTCACTTAAAATAGTAGCTTTAGTACAGAGATTTTGATGATACAAGATACAATGACAAGAAACGAGGGTATCCGGATCTGTTAATACTTTTTTAATCTGTGCAATAAACCCTTCATGTTCCTGTCATGGAAGGTGCACCGTCTGTACATACACTCACTAGATTTACCAAATTCAGTACAACTTCATGACATTTATCCTGAAAGTTGTTGAAGATATCTACTCCCTGTGTTCTGTTTGCAAGAGTGCCCAAAATGGTTAATTCTTCGTAGCAAAGAAAATCTTCTGTTATGACCCGAATGAAGTATAAAACCTGCTCCAAGTCAGTAGTATCAGTTGATTCATCCAGAGCGATTGAATAATATATATTTTCCTTTTGAAGTATTGCATGAAGTTGTTCTGTTAGGTTGAAGGCTAATTCATGCTGCCCATCAGTTACGGTTCTCCTTGAAGGAGGCAGTTTGTACTTTGAAACGTTATTGGGGTCTAAGCATCCTACAACTTTGACAATGCATTCTTTCACAATTTCTACTTCACTGAATGGCTTCCCTTTTTTCTCGAGTATATAAGCTACTTTATAAGTTGTTTTGGTGGCATTATTTCCAGGTCTTATTGCTGCTTGAAAGAATTGTCTTTGCTTTTGCTTTTCATCTTTTAATTTCTGCAATACAACCTTTGGTGCTTCTCCTTCTAATTTAAAATATTTGTGGTCCTTATGAGTGTTATAATGCTGATGAACATTTAATGTTGATATTGCAGTATCACAAAGCAAGCAAATCATCTTATCTTTAGCAGAAACAAGATAATATTGCAATTCCCAATCCTCATTAAAAAATCTGTTTTCTTTCTTCAGTGTTCTCTTGGTCTTCTTTGACATGATGGGCTGTTAAGCAGACAGAAGTAAAAAATACCGTTGAGCTGTGCAACTATTCACAAATTCCACTTCAAACAGGAAACATAGTGCACCATTGTGAAAAGCTGATAACAGACTGGCATACTCGACCCCCATAGACTCTCGCCAACCAGCCTTGTGGGGTAGCAGTCAGGTGGGGGAAGTCAGAACTAAATCATGAGCATAGCAGCCGTCAATTTAGCCCTTATGGTTTACTAATGTTCTAATTGTGCCAGTCAATCTGGGAGGATTATTTCATTAAACTTATTTTATTCTTTGGTATTTTAAATATGTTCATTTAAAAAATAAAATTAAAATATAAAAGATGAACAAAAACGTATTAATAAAAATAAAAGGATTTGTTCTGTAGAATTTGGATTCAGTCAAAAGGCCGAACTTAAGGACCTAGAAAGCCACATGTGGCGTTAAGGCCGCAGGTTCCCCAACCCTGGAATATACAGAATAGAAGTTTGTTGTACATAGGAAGTGTTAGTATTGTCTGGAGCATCTTTTGCTAGTTGTAGGTGTGTGTATATGTGTATAGATCAGGGTTCCACCAGGGAAATAGAACCAGTAGAAAAATAAATAAATAAGCATATGTAAAACTCTTTATGTGTATATTTATATATACAAATCTTTAAAAAATATATTATGTGTGTATCTCCAAAAAGATTTATTGTAAGGAATTGGCCTATCTGATTCTGAGGGCTGGCCAGGCAAGTCTGAAGTCCATCGGGCAGGCTGGCAGGAAGAAAGGGCAGCTGAAACTCTCAGGTACAATTTGATGCTGTCCTCAGGAAGAATTTCTTCTATTTCAGGGAAGTCTCAGTTCTACTCTTAAGACTTTTCAACTGATTAAACCAGGCCCACCCAGATTATCTGGGATAATCTTCTTTACTTAAAGTCAACTCATTATAGACTTGAATCACATCTCCAGAATACCTTCACAGTGACAGCTAGCTTAATGTTTGCTGGGATCACTGGGGGACTATAGCCTAGCCAAGTGGACACAAAATTGATCATCACAATATGTGTGAGTATAATTATAATATCTACTGGGTTGCAATTAAAAATGAATTTCCGACTGTCAAATATAATTTGAAGAGCTCAGGGAAAGGTCATCACCTTCTCAAGCCCTCTGTTTTGGGGACAGATGCAGTCAGGCCTGCCCCCTTCCCTGTGTCAATCACTGTAGGCTTTTCAGGCCTTTGGAGAGAAGCAGGCTGATGTTTATTTCAGTTGTTATGGATGTTCTGGCTTCCTCCAAGGGCACCAGATGGAATGCGGGCTCCTGGTACAGCAGGGACTGGCTAGCTGGACTCAGGGCACCCTAGAAATCAGTGGATGCTCCCAGCCAGGCTCTAAGAAGGAGGCTCATGGTGATGGGTGGACAAAAGGAAGAATTTGCTTTCTGTGTGCTCTGGGTGAATCCTGAAACGCCAAGAATCAAAGTCCTGCAAGAAGAAGTGATGGGTCATCCTCTGCGTGGAAAAGCTCACAGTCATGCAAAACCTCCCAATCCTGATATGTCAGAAAATCTCCAAGGAAGGAATTTGGGTAGGATACAAAGGGTGTTGCTTCTCTCCTGCAGTTTCTCCTTTTTTCTTCTACTGTCCAGGTTTCCTGAGTTGTTTTATAAAGGAACAGCTTACTCATAATTCCCAAGCTGCAGATACTTCTAGGGAAGGAACATATGACATCATGGATGAACAAAGAAGTCATAAATTGTTAATGTATATAATAGGAAAGCCTCATAAGTGGAGCACCTTTAAAGTGTGCGTGTCTTCCTGAGGGAGCAATTCATTCATTCCATAAACACCAGTGAGCCAGGCCACATTTGAGATGCTAGGGATATAAAGTTCACTAAGATGAGCCTATAAACTGTCTGAGAGGAGACAGACTGTGCTATGGGCTGAATGTTTGTGTCCCCCCAGAATCCATATGTTGAAACCTAATCCTCAAAGTTATTGTATTAGGAGGTGGGGCCTTTGGAAGCTGATTAGGTAATGAATGGGATTAGTGCCCTTATAAAAGAGGCCCCAGAATGCTGCCTCACCCCTTCTGCCACGTGAAGGCATAGTGAGAAGATGCTATCTATGAGCTAGGAAGCAGGTCCTCACCGGACACTGAGTCTGCTGGTACCTTGATCTTGGATTTCCCAGCCTCCAGAGCTGTTAGAAATAAAATTCTGTTGCTTATGATCTACCTAGTCTATGGTATTTTGTTATAGGAGCCTGCACGGACTAAGACAGACAAGGAAATGAAATTGGCAGCTTGGTGAAGTGGGAGTTCTGAGCAGGGAAGGCGTGACATGGTGAAAGCCTGTCGTACACCAGGCACCACACTAAGCGCTGGGAATGGAGTGGCAAGCATGGCAGAGAGGGGGCTTAGAGTGGAGGTGGGCAGACGGGTGTTAGTCACCCCAAAAAACAGAAAGTACCCCTGCTGTGGGTACTGTGAAGTTGAGGTCCCCCTGCCATGAGGTCATGTGTCATGTTTAGCAGGTGCCACTGTGCCATGGCTCAGGTGTCCTGTGGAATTCCTGCTCTGGAGGGGCCTACTCTTACCCCCTGCCACTGCCCCCCACCTCCCCAGCCACTAACCTGGAGTAAGTGTATTATTTCAAGGGCCCAACAGCAGGATAAGAATCTTCTCTGAGGAAGTGACATTCTCAAGTATTGTCACTGGATTGAAGAAATCCCTCAGGTTTCCTTGGCCAGTCAGATTTCCTGTGACCAACAGGCTTAATCGATGGTTTGTGTGAACTGTTCCTTTTAGTTTTAGGAGCATAGCACTAATATTTTTCTACTTTGTCCCTCCAAAGAACCTTTTTGGCCTCTTGCATCTGATACTTATTAGATTTTGCTCCTTGGTCCCCACCCCTGTCCCAAACTGTCCTATTTATAACTTTCAGCTGCTGGCAGGTCTACAGTGCTGGCCTTTGGGGAGACATACATGGCCTGCAATGCCTGTGAGTTGTCTGGGAACATGGGCTGGGGCGATGTAGACACCCGGGTGAGTCTTTTCTCTCAGAATTTATGATGAAAAGTTGCATTTCAAGAGCCAGGGGTTTACGATGGACAACAGTCCTGTGTTTGTAATTTGCAGGAAGATGGGGAGGGCACATTCCACTTAGGCCGGAACTGGCTAAAACCAGCTTTTTGACTCACAAATTAGTCAATAACTCTCTAGCAAAAATTAGAAATAGTAGTTTCAGTTACAAATTGCCTCTGTTAAAGTAACTTTTTTTTAAAAAAAATATAACACAAAATGGAATATTTGGGGCAAAATTTAAACAAGGATTTTGGGCAGAGAGTGTTTTCTGGATAGAATATGCAATTAAAATTGGGTCATTTTACAGTGTGTAAATGGCTCTGATGAGAAATGTGCCCGGGAGGAGGTTAGTGGAGGTGAAGATGAGGGGATGCTTTGGGCTGGCTTTAGGTTTAAATCATCTACACTAGGCCCGCCCTGATAAGCGTAAATAATTCCAAGTTGACCTCTGATTTGTTCCCAGGTGTCCCGAAAGCTATGCTTTCCAGAGGCTTTACCTGCTTATTGTCAAGATCTGAAATAAACACCATTTGAGAAATTACCTCCAAAAGCCTGACTTCCCTCATTCTGCGAAGCTGCTGCTGAAGTCCTTCCTTTTAACCCCTTCATCCCTAATTCTATCTAGCAATTCAGTTTGGACCCAGAAGGACAAGGTCCTGCTATAGCACATCCTCATCCTGACATATTCCGGATATCCTGGGCTTTTTTTTTTTTTCTCATTGCTGTTTTTGAGATTTATGTTGATTTGATTTTTCACTTCATGGAGGCTCAGATTAAAAAAAATGTGTTTCTGATGCTGAGTATCTTGGGTTGGGAGGAGACTGCAGGGGGAGGCCTTCCTCCCGCAGATTTATCTCAGGCTTTAGCCTTTCAAAGCTGGCTGCAGTCAGAGTCAGCAGAGCCCCAAACCTCCGGTTGGCTCGTTTGCCTGATGACCCCACACTCTTCAGAACAGCCTTGGTTCATGGATGGACCCAGGTAAGGTGGTCAAACAGGCAGAGTTTGACTGGAGATCAACACATTGTATCCAAAAAGCCTTGTCATGCATATCTATGTTAACTGGAAGTGGAGAAGTGGTCAATTTTTGTCACTGAAGGTGTAGAGTTCTTGATGTGAACAAGGCAAACATTATTACTCCTTCTTCAGTGCTCTTTGTTCATGCAGCCTGTTAGGTCCTAATTAGTTGAGCACATATTTCTCTCTATTGCCAGCTCCTCTTGGCTCCTGGAGGACAAAGTCTGTGTGTTAGGCCTACCCTCAGTGTCCAGCCTGTGAGTGGCCAGTAGTTGGCAGTGATAGATGGTTGTTGAATGACTGAGTGAACGATCTCCCCACTGGTCTGTGGGGTCAAGATTGTTGTTATGCTGTCTACTTCACTTGAGACTTATCCAAAACCAGAAGGTTCTGGGTGGGCTCTCAGGGGCTGGGCCAGACTTTGAGGGGCAGGGAGAAGAGGGCTGGCCATTTCAGCCTGACTTCTCAGGGCCTCTGTTCCCTCATATGTAAAAAGACCTAATAGGAGAAGATGGTTTCCAAGAATCCTAGTACAGTGAGTCCTTCAAAAAACACACTGGGCATCTCATTTCTTTTTATGATGTTCCTGTAAAGCAGAAAGAGAGAGAGAAAGGAAATAATCCGTCTGTGGCCTGCAGCGGATGTATATGAGGTGGTAGTGGCAGTGCTGGCTGTTGAGCCAGGCTAGCGACAGCAAACTCTACCAGACCTGTCTCTCCTCCATGGATATTATAGTGATGAGCTGCTTAATGACGTTTCAGTCAATGACAGACCACATATACGATGGTGGTCCCGTAAGATTATAATACCATATTTTCACTGTACCTTTTCTGTTTAGATATATTTAGATATGCAAACACTTATCATTGTGTTACAGTTGCTTACAGTAGTACATGTTCTACAGGTTTGTAGTCTAGGAGCAATAGGCCATCCCACATAGCCTAGAGTGTAGGAGACCATACTATCCAGGCTGTGTAAGTACCCTCTATCATGTGCACACAACGATGGAATCGCCTAATGATGCATTTCTCAGAACATATCCCTGTCATCAGCCATGCGTGACTGTATGTTGTAATGCTCTGTCTACTCTCTTGAAATGAAATTCATATTTACATAACCTATTTACCCATATAATTAAAAATAGCATAGCTTTCACTGTCATATAAAGGAGAAAAAAAAACCAGGAACTATTTTATAGGAAAATATTTTTTGTCTAATAATGAAGTAGAAGAGTTTCAGTGAATGAATTTGGAATTATGAGATGTAAGATAATATGCAACTGAATAATTCTGAAACTTTAACAATATACAACCTTTTGAAATAAGGAACAAATACGTCTATTTGTATATAGTCTTAGGATTACTGAGAATGCAATAACTTTAGATATGGACCTATTCAGATATGTTTACCAGCAACCCAGATCCCAAGAGAAGCATTGCTGTGGGTGAAATGATTTTCTGAAATGGTGAGCAACCCTTGGAAAACTTGGAAAACTTGTTTTCTTTAAAACTTGGAACAGTTTTAAAGAAAACAAAGAACAATTTCTTAATAGTATTTGCATCCCCAGAAAACTCAATCTATATGAAAAAATGACTTTGGATATATGTCTAACCAGAGTTAGGTTTTCAGCTCCAATATTATAAGCAGATTTTTCACCTATGTGATGTCTGTAAGTACATTTGAAACTTGTGCAGAACAGTCCATGCATCAAGGCATCTGACATCTCTGTCTCCTGGCCACTAAATGCAAGTAGCCCTTTGCCCCATTCCATCATTATGACAGTGAAAAACTTCCACATTTCTAGCACATGCCCCATAATGAGTTTCTGCCCTTACTAAGGACAATTGCTCTGGATGGGCACACAAAGCTTCTAGACAGGACTGATTATGGACTCAGGATCATCTAGGAAAGAAAATGACACAATCATTTAGTGGGAGACAGTAGGCAAGGGACAACAGGGAATGAGAGGGCAAATTATGCATATTTTTATGGATACCACATGTCAATTAGAATGCTTTGGGCTGCAAGTAAAGAAAATTCAATTAGAGCTGGCTTAAACAATGAGGACATGCATTGTGGCATATATAAGGGGAAATTGAGAGGTACAGAGTATGGCCAACTGAGAGATGGTTTTGTGAGGGTAGGCTCTGGAGCCAGACTAGCTGGGTTTGCACCCTAGATCCACCATTCACCAGCCAGTTTTATTACCTTGGGCAAGTTACCTAACTTCTCTGTTTCAGTTCTATCTCCTGCAAAATGGGGGTAGAAGTGCACCCACCTCAAAGGATTAAGTGATTTAATATAAAAGTACAAGTGCTTCAGAATAGTGCTTGGTACCCAGTGTTAGTGATCATAATCATCATCATCACCATCACCATCATCAAAGACAGTCTGGTGGTTTGTCATTTTTTTTTTTTAGACAGAGTGTCACTCTGTCACACAGGCTAGAGTGTCTTGGCATCAGCCTAGCTCACAGCAACCTCCAATTCTTGGGCTCAAGTAATCCTCCTGCCTCAGCCTCCCAAGTAGCCAGGACTACAGGCACACACCACCACACCCAGCTAATTTTTTTTCCTGTTTTTAATAGAGAGATGGGGCCTTGCTCTTGCTCTGGCTGGTCTTGAACTCCCAACATCAAGTGATCCTCTCACCTCAGCCTCCCAGAGTGCTAGGATTACAGGAATGAGCCACCACACCTGGCCAGTCAGGCTGTTTAGAATCACCTTGACTTCAGTCCAGTAAGACCCTGAGCAGAGAATCCAGCCACATTGTACCAGACTTCTGATCTACAGAAACTGAGAGATAATACAGTTGTCATTTTAACCTGCTAAGTTTGTGGTAATTTGTTATGCAGCAATAGAAAATGGATACAATTGACTTCATCCTAAGGCTGTTTCCTCTTGTGTTTGTAAGAGGGCTTCCAGGAGTAATTGGTGCCAAATGTACCTCCAGTGAGAAAGGGACAACTTTGTCTTCTTAATTTTCCTTAAGGGCTGGGGATCTTCCCCCAAAGTCTCCAGAAAACTTCCTCTCCTATCACATTGGCTGATAAAGTCTAGTCATGTGCTGAATCCATTGCTAAGGTTGGGACTGATGTGACCATGGTTTGTTATGCAATATCAGGTTTGAAAATGAGACAAATCAAAATATACTTGAAAGGAAAAAATGCTGGCAGTGAATAGATAAGATGAAAAATTTTCAGTTATTTAAATCTCTGCATATTCTACAACCTGCTTGGTGGCCCACTTTCCAAACATATCCAATGTTCCAAAATCCCAATGAAATCTTGCAAGGATGGCTCAACATACATAAATCAATAAATGTGATTCACCACATAAACAGAAGCAAAAACAAAGACCATATGATCATTTCAATAGATGCAGAACAAGCATTTGATAAAATCCAGCACCTCTTCGTGATAAAAACCCTCAATAAACTAGGCTTAAAAGGAACATACCTAAAAATTATAAAAGCCATGTATGACAAACCCACAGCCAACATCATACTGAATGGGGAAAAGTTAAAAGCATTCTCTCTAAAAACTGGAACAAGACAAGTGTGCCCACTGTCACTACTTCTATTCAACATAGTACTGGAAGTCCTAGCCAGAGCAATCAGGCAAAAGAAAGAAATAAAGGGCATCCAAATCAGGAAAGAGGAGGTCAAACTATCACTGTTTGTTGATGATATGATCTTGCACCTAGATAACCCTAAAGACTGCACCAAAAGACACTTAGAATTGATAGATAAATTCATCAAAGTCTCAAGTTACAAAATCAATGTACACAAATCAGTAGCCTTTCTATTTACTAATAACAGTCAAGCTGAGAATCAAATCAAGGACTCAATATCATTTACACCAGCTACAAATAAAATAAAATAGCTTGGAATATACTTAACCCAGGAGGTGAGAGATCTCTACAAGGAGAACTACAAAACACTGATGAAAGAAATTGTGACACAAAAAGAAATGGAAAAACATCCTATGCTCATGGATTGGTAGAATCAACATTGCTAAAATGTCCATACTGCCCAAAATGATTTACAGATTGAACACAATCCCTATCAAAATACCAATGTCATATTTCACAGATCTAGAAAAAATAATTCTAATCTTCATTTGGAACAAAAAAAGAGCATGAATAACCAAAGCGACCTTAAGCAAAAGGAAAAAATCTAGAGGCATCATATTACCTGACTTCAAAATATACTACAAGGCTATAGTAACCAAAACAGCATGGTACTGGTATAAAAATAGAGACGTAGACCAATGTGACAGAATAGAGAACCCAGAAATAAAACCACATAGCTACGACCAATTGATCTTTGACAAAGTGGACAACAACATACAATGGGGAAAGGAAGCCCTATTCAATAAATGGTGCTGGAAAAATTGGATACGCATATGCAGAAGAATGAAACAGGAACCCTATCTCCCACCATATACAAAAATTAATTCAAGATGGATAAAAGACTTAAATGCAAGGCATGAAACCATAAAAATTCTAGAAGAAAACATAGGAAAACCTCTTCTAGGCATTAGCCTAGGCAAAGAATATATGACTAAGACCCCAAAGGCAAATATAGCAAAAACAAAAATAAATAAATGAGACTTAATTAAATTAAAAAGCTTCTGCACAATAAAGGAAATAATCAACAGAGTAAATAGATAACCTACAGAATGGGAGAAAATATTCACAAACTGTATATCTGACAAAGGACTAATATCCAGAATCTACAAAGAACTCAAACAAATCAGCAAGAAAAAAACCAAACAGCCCCATCAAAAAGTGGGCAAAAGACATGAGAATTTTTTCAAAAGAAGATAGATAAATGGCCAAAAATCATGAAAAAGTTGTTCAGCATCACTACTCATCAGAGAAATGCAAATTATTAAAACCACAATGAGATATCACCTCACCACTGTCAAATGGCCATTATTAAAAAATCAAAAAACAGTAGATGCTGGCATGGATGCAGAGAGAAAGGAACACTTATACACTGTTGGTGGGACTGAAAATTAGTACAACCCCTATGGAAAACAGTATGGAGATTCCTCAAAGAAATAAATGTAGACCTACTATTTGATCCAGCCATCCCACTGCTGGGTATCTACCCAAAGGACAAGAAGTCATGTTATCAAAAAGACACCTGTACTTGAATATTAATTGCAGCACAATTCACAATTGCAAAGATGTGGAATGAACTTAAGTGCCCATCAATTCATGAGTGGATAAAGAAAATGTGGTATTTATATACTATGGAGTACTACTCAGCCATCAAAAGGAATGAAATAATGTCTTTTGCAGCAACTTGGATGGAACTGGAGACCATTGTCCTAAGTGAAGTATCCCAGGAATGGAAAAACAAACACTGTATATTCTCACTAATAAGTGAGAACTAAATGATAGGTACACACAGGCATGAAGAGATATAAAAGACATTGGAAACCAAGAAAGGGGAGGGTGGGAGGTGAGGGGAAGGATGAAAACTTACCTATTGGGTACAATGAACACTATTCTGACGACAGGTACCCTAAAAGCCCTGACTTATCATTATACAAGGTAGCCATGTAACAAAAACATTTATACCCCCTTAATATTTTGAAATTTGAAAAAAAAAAAGAAATGTGGATCCTTGGAATTAATGGAACTTAGCTGTTTAGGAAGGTCTAACAACTGGTTGCCCTCGGGAAATGAGGAAAGCTAGGAGTGGAGTTTCCGGACACAACTTTGGATGTGTGGGGTTCTGAGGTCCTCATGTAATGTCAAGGTGAAAACGCTCAGTGTGCATTTTGGAAATAGGAGTCATGAGCTCAGCAGTGAACGCCAGTGACAGGTTTGGGGTCTCTTTGGGACTGTCTTCTAAGAAATACTTTTTTCCCATTGAGCTTTCAGCAGGTAAGCCTTTGGCTCCGAGGCTTGGCAGCTCTTGGGTAAGAGTGTGCCCTCCATTTGTAAGGTTGTGTAACAGCAGATTTAAAACATCTATCCAAATTTATATATTACCCAGAATAAAGCTATCCAATAACTCTACAATAGCTAATATTTTCATCTATTTCAGACCTGCCCTTAGTTCTATGGACCAGTAGTTTGTGTCTCACTGGAAGCAGGTTTTATTTCTAATAGGGCAGGACAAAGTAGATGTGACTGACTCAGGGAAAATTCATGAGGTCAGGAGTGACTTGTGTGTCAGTCTGGGTTGAGGCAGGGCACAGATGGCACATACGAAAAAGGCAGTGGGAAAGATCTAGTGGAAGGACTATTTGAATGTAATCTGTGCTAAGGGGACCGACGGAGGGATGGTGAAGTCCCCCGGGGGACCAGTAGCAACAGGGAGCTGCTCCCACCCAGAACTGGAGTTCCAGCTACTGACACGGCCACTATCAGACTGCAGCCCAGCAGGGAGGGAGCTAGGAGTAGATGCCCTGTCCTCTCTTTTCTTTGATTTTCTTCCAGGGCATTTTGGGACTGAGACAGTTTATAGAGACCAGGCCCCTGGGGCAGCACGGAAGAGTAGGGAGTGAATTTGGAGGGAAAAATGGAGTTTATCCAGGACAGATTGGGCAAAACATGTTGGTGCGTGGTCTCCTTGATTTTGTTTTGACACAGAAAGACATTTATGGTCAGTATCTACCAATCTATCATCTATCTATTATCTATCATCTACCATCTCTATAGATAGAGATGGTAGCAGCTTCAAATAGCAGCTTTATTGAGACATAATTCACAAACCATAAAACTCACCCCTTTAATATGTACAATTCAGCAATTTTTAGTATATTCACAGTCTTTTTTGAATTCTAAAAAAAGAGATAGATAGGTTCCTTTTGATCCTGGAGACAGAAGGATTCAGTTTAAGGAACATTTTCTTTTCTTTTTTTATTGCGGTAAAATATATAGAACATAAGATTTACCATTTTAAGCATTTCTAAATGTACATACGGAAGATTTTTAAAAGTCCTGCTATATACTCCAAAGTGTGCAGGTGGGGTGAGGAAAAAATGAAGTGAGAGATACTGCTCTACAGAAGTGGCTCTCAAAGTGTATGAGCCAGAAGAGCAGTTTTTAAATTTCCAATTCTTGGCAGACAGATGTGTGCTCCCCACACATGACTAGTTGCAGCTCAGGGCACATGTTCCTCCGCACATGAGTTCATCAATGCCCAAACTGCCCTGCACCTTGTTCAACGAGCCAGGTCCATTGATGTCATGCTTGGACATGGCGGCAATTCCAAACTGCTACCCAAGTTCCTTTCTTCTCGTCCTCAATTTGTGGACCAGTGAGAACAGGTCACAGACCAGCACTGGCCCATGAATCAGCCTTTAAGCAACACTGCACTAGAGGCAACTTCCAGTGAATTAGTACCCCTATAGTTTTCGTCCTAATTCTTTTTCTTACATGCAGACTCTTCGCTCCTTGAGGGATTCCAAGTGACTTACTCACCTCCTGGGCTCAGCTGTGGACTCTGGGCTTCTCAGCAAAGCCACGTTGCCATTGGGACACAAGTCCGGAGCCCTGTGGACAGGTGGTTGGCATGCACTTTGTCTGTTGGGGCCAGGCCCTCCTGCGCAGCCACACGCGGCCTCAGCTCCAGTTTCCTGACCTCCATGGATACTTGCGGATGCTTAGACACCCAGCGAAGAAACCAGTCCCAGGACCGAGGGAAGAGGCAGAGTGAGGAGTTTCTGGGCCATCAGGCAATAGTTAAAGAGAGGGCAGTGGCTAGGTGAGAACAGTTACTGAATGCAAAATGGTAATAATAGCTGGGTTCTGGAAAACCTTTATTGAGATGTAGCAGTCAAACCACATAGTTGTTAAAGAACCATAACTATGTCTTAAATAATCAGTTCAGCTGGTCTCTATTTAACATAATAGATGCCTATTAAACCTAAATTAAGTACAGAGTTAAATGTCTCTAGGACACAAAAACCCCAAAATGACTGCCAAACCCAGAATGAAACCTCTGGCTGGAATGAGGCACGAGTGTGTCCGCCCGGTCTGGGTGTGTTCTGGTCTGGATAGAGCAGAGCCGCGTCCCATGGCCCAGCTGTCTGTGCTGGAAGAATAACATTTCCCGGGACTGGGGTGTGGAGGGGGACAAGCTTTGAGTACACTTCAATCCTGATTATGTCTCATGGCTTTTTTAGTTTTGTAGACATTACTGAATTTGCCAGAAATAGAGAAACGCCTCCAAGAAGCCCTGTGAGGCCTGTATGGCCTCAAATATGCCAGAATGATGGTAAATCCTGCTCCTTCTCCCTCCCCCACTGCCCTGCCTTCAAGCCCTGTCCCATGCTCAGACTGCGGGAATGAGTGACTGCTCAGTCACTCATTCATTCAGTCAAGAAACACTCAGTACCTCCTATGTACTAAATACCTAGGTAGCAATACAGTGGCAGCAAAAACAGACCCCTGGAGCTTACATTTTTGTGGGAGAGGCCGCCACTGCTCAGAGTGGTCTTTCTAAAAGGCAATCTGTTCCCCTATCTCTCACCTCCAGGAACAAAAGGCCCTGTTTCCCTCACCACGCTCATCTTCCACACCTGCCTTCCTCCTTTAGTGGCCAGCAGCTGCACCCACTTAGCGGTGTTCCTCACAGCTCCTTCTGGGGGGGCCCCCCTGCAGAGACGTTACCTGGGATGACAGCTAAACATGCAAATTCCCAAGCCCCTCTCCAGACCTACGGAATTGGAATTTTTTTTTTGTTGGTTGGGCCAGAGAATCGGTCCTTTCATTTTTGATCAGATTCCACGGGTGACTCTGCTGCATGCTAAGGTTGGTGACTCACCACTAGTTAGTGTTTCCTGAGTGTTTGCTGCACCCAGGCCTTTGCCCCATGCCTCCCTCTGCCTGAATGTGCCCTAGGTCCTCTTGATCTGCTTGGGGACTCTCATCTGGCGAGACTCAGCTCAGTGTCACAACCTCAGTGGCCTTTCCTGCCCCTCCCCCCAGCAGAGTTGGTGGCTCCCTCCCAGAACCCTGTCCCCTCCCTCCAACACACACACCTGTAGAGAACTCCGGCAAAGCCCTCTGGGGCGTGCAATCAGTGCAGAGCTCTGTTTGTATAGCTGTGCCCTCCAGAGCCAGAGGGTCAGCTCCTCTGCATGCCCCAGCCCCTAGCTGGGACCAGCCCTCCCCAGTGCTCGCCAAGTAGCTGCGGAGGGAGGCATGGGCTGCGGTGTCAAGGACAGCAATCGAGAGGAGATTCCAGGCCTGCCCTCCCTGGTTGCCCTCCAACCTGTCCACTTCTCTTACCTCCATCACCATAAACTCAGCCGGGAGTGATTGTTATTTGGCTTTGAGCATCACCTGATTTTTCCTTTACTGGAGGAGACTGGCAAATCCAAGTGTCCCTCAAAGTCCAGGACAAACAATGGATTTCATCTCTTTTCTGTAGGGACAGTTTCACTCCATATGGCAGGAAACCGTTCTTGTGGGATGCCTTGGCCCAATTAGGCCAAGTGTGGTTTTCTCTTGTGGGGTAGAGTTGGAGCTCATCTCTTGCTGTCTGCCAGAAAGCTCCTCCTAGGAGTGTAGGAATTGCCGTTTCATGTAGATGACCAGGCTGCCAAGGATAAGAGTGAGAAATGACCCATGTCAGGGATACAATCAATTTTTTGCTCTCCACATTTTAATATCAAATTCATTGCTTTGTATAATAGACTGGACACATGTTTTCTCTGTTCATCCATTTACTCATGTGCCTGAGACGATCTATTTTGGGGAGTAATTTTTACTTTATTGAGAAGACAATGTAACCCATAATGAGAAATTTTCCATCCTCACGCTTGTGCTGCGGACTGCAGGAGGTTACGAATCCCTGACGGCTGACCTGCTGTTGTTCTCAGTTCTGCCCCGTGCTTGTCAGGGGCAGGACTCGTAGCCCCCAACTCAATTGTGTGAGCCGAAGCCCTGGGTTTTCTTAGCACTTTGTTATAAATGCTGGATCCAAGGCATAATTTTTTGTCCTTATTTTTCTTTAATTTAGCAGGAGGTTCACATGTTGTCTTTACAGTCAGACAACTTGGTTTCAAATTCTAGTTACGCCTTTTACTACCTCTGTGCTCTTGGACAAGTAACTTAACCTTTCTTTGCTGTGGTTTCCTGAAGGGTAAATTGGGGGATCATAATATTACCTCCCTATTAGGGTTGTTGTGAGGATTGAACGAGATGGTCTATTTTGTAAAGCTCTTAGCACAAGACTTTATCCTTGGTTGCTAGTCTTCTGTTTTGACAACACTCTGTTTGTCTCCTGTTTGTTCCTTCTTAATGTCCTTTCTTGGCATTTTGTCTCTACCTGCCACAAAAACACGGGCAGTGCTGAGGGTTCTACCTTAACCTGTTTTTTCTTTCCTTCTTCTTACTTAATACACATTTTGGGGAGTGATTTAACTTAATCCTGTGCTGTCAACTCTCCTCTACTTGGACATAAGCCCCAAATCTGGGCTTTCAGCTCAGCCCCTTCATTGCAAAGTTCAAACAACTTTGCCAAAGTCCTGCTGGGCACTTCCACATGGATGTCTCCTACGCACCTCCACGTCTGGACTCATTTTTCCACTTCAGCCTCTCTCCCCAACAAGATAACTCAGCTGTCTCCTCCTCCCTTTGAACATGTGTCAATCAATTAATGTCTCTCTTAATAATAATGATAATATTAATATTAATATATGACATTTAATAATTTTTTAAAAAGTAAATCAGATGATAAAACTCTTGTCTTTAGAGACTTTCCTATGCATGTACAGTGAAATCAAAACTCTTCCCGGTGGCCTACCACTGTTCTTTATTCTATCTTCCCCCGCTGGCTGGACATCAAGGGACTCTACTGTTGAGCCATCCCAAGCAAAATGAGCACCAACATGGAGAAATGACATTTCTCTAAAAGACAATGTCTTTCTGCCAAAAGCAGTGCTTCAAAATAGCTCGTAACTTAGTACATGGCCAGAAATTACTGGCAATCAGAAAGAAAGTTGATCTTGAAAATGGACAGAGGAGGGGATAATAAATAGAACCATGGGTAATGTCAGCACATCATCATAGCTAGATGTTTACACATCCAGGGTGTGAGGGTGGATTCACGAAATTTCAGTTAATTGTTCTAATCCCCGACCTGGGCATTAGAAGACCCTAGTTTTCTTTTCTTTTCTTTTTTTTTTTTTTTTAAAGAGAATCTACTTTAATAAAAATAGATAAGAATAATTAATTCTTAATTAGGATATCAATTATTTTATATAAAATAATTTAAAATTGTTCTAGGATCTTTGAATACAGTTACTATTATTTTGCAAATATTAACAGAGGAATTTTTAACTTAGATAATCTTTTTTTTTTTTAAATTTTAGAATATTACGGGGGTACAAACATTTAATTTGCATATATTGCCTTTGCACCACCTGAGTGAGAGCTATAAGTGTGTGCATCTCAGACAATGCGCACCACACCCGTTAGGTGTGCATTTACCCATCCTCTCCTCCCCGCCACCTGTCTGACATCCAGTAAATGTTACTTCCATATGTGCACCTAAGTGTTGATCATTAGTACCAATTTAATGGTGAGTACATGTGGTGCTTGTTTTTCCATTCTTGTGATACTTCACTTAGAAAAATGGGCTCCAGCTCCACCCAGGATAATACAAGAGGTATTAGTTCACCATTTTTTTATGGCTGAGTAGTACTCCATGGTAGCTGTATACCATATTTTATTAATCCACTCATGGATTGGTGGACATCGCACCTCTCACTTCTCACAAAAATCAACTCACAATGGATAACAGACTTAAACCTAAGGCATGAAACCATAAGAATTCTAGAAGAAAAATTTGAAAAAACTCTTATAGACATTGGCCTAGGCAAAGAATTTATGAAGAAGACCCCAAAGGCAATCACAGCAACCAAAAAAATAAATAAATGGGACCTGATTAAATTAAAAAGCTTCTGCACAGCCAAGGAAACTATCATCAGAGCGAATAAACAACCTACAGAATGGGAGAAAATATTTGCATGCTACACATCTGATAAAGGGCTGGTAACTAGAATCTATATAGAACTCATGAAAATCAGAAGACTCTTGTTTTCATCTTGGCTTTCCCTTGAGCAAGCCACTTTTTTTCTTTGAACCTCTTTATCTATCTTTATGATGGGATTGGACTAGATCACTGGTACTGCTAAGGAACATTTTGAGAATTTGTAGGGACATTTTTGATTATCACAGTGATGAGGCAGGGTTCTCCTAGCACAGACAGCCATGGTATCTTGCCGTGCACATGGCATCCTCAACTACATCCCATCAACATTTCTCTACTACTCACTCGAATGGGTGAAAACTTTGTTTGTAGTTATCTGGGCCTCAAACCCAACTCTGTTTTACATATAAACTCAACCTACCCATTCATGGTTTTAATATATACTGAATTTTCTAGGAAGGTAAGTACTATGTAGATGGAAGAAAGCATGTACTTTGTTTTGTTTGTAGTGTTACCAAAAGTTGTACATGTTTTGAAAAATTATATCACTGACAACAATGCCATTCCTAGGGTGCGAGGGACTCTCTCACTCTGTTCCAGACCTTGGATTCTTGGTGATTCTATATCTATCATTAATGCACTTATTTAGCTCTTATTTCCAAATGTCAATGAGAAAGTACAAATGCAGATAATATATCATACATAGGTGTAAGCATCTGATTTATTCATTATGTTTTCTAGGTGTATTTGTTCACAAGCATTTGCATACTGGACATTCATTTTATTACAAATTATTTCTCATTTATATTATCGAGTTTTACATTTGTTTTTAAAATTACGTACTTAGGTAGGTTATACATCTATAGTTTCATTTAAGAATAACAAAGGAGATGTTGCAAAATATTTGCTGTAAGAATGGGATGTTGGGTCTGATAAGGTTAAGAACCTTTGTACCAAGTAATTTTCAGCTCTAATATTTTAGGAAAATGAAATGACATCAAATAAAACAAAAAGACCAGACAGAACTTCTAACACAGGGAATGAGCAACACACTAACTGAAGACATTGCATATGCCCTTCACAGGGGCAAGCACCCTCCACCCCCACCCCACCCAATCTAAAAGAAATGCCAATTACTTAGCTCTCCATGGCTTCCTCTCCCCTGGGAGTTGAGTCCACCCTCATAATCTTCCCTGGCAACTGTTGCTAGGAAGATGCTGCCTCTTGAGCTGACCTTCCAAAGGCTTGAGATCACAGCCGGTTTTCCCCCAGCTGCTGATGAGGGGATCAATTTTCCCAGGAGAGTGATGAAGAAATAAGCAAACAGAGCACAAATAGCAACAACACACACAGGATGCCTGGGACAATATGTAAGACATGGCAGTTATGGGCTGTTTGATATTGCTATTGTCTTCCATTCTGGGAGGCATGGGAGAGAAAAAAGGACCATTGCAATAGTTTGTCCACTGCACTTTCTTGTTATAAGTGATGGGGACACCGTAGGGAACCTCTGAATTTGACCCCTTTTATTAAGCCTGTCCACGGAGGACAGAGCCCAGGGCTCACAGGCAGATAGGCTTCAACTCTTGCTGCTCCGTTCCGTTGCTACCGCGGAACAGCGATAAAGATCTTGACAGGGATGATGATAGCTGTCTGCCGTTGATATTTGCTTTGTTTCTGGCGTTGTCCTAAGTGCTTTACCTGAATTACTTCATTTAATCCCCACGGCAACCCTGTGAGGGAGACATCATAAACTCCCCTATTGTACTAAGGGAGAAACATTGCCCCGCCCAGCCAGTGAACAGCCGAATGGGATTTGGTCTCAAGTCTGACTGGCTCCCACGCGGGCCTATTAAACCCTCACGCTAGTATGTAGCTTGTGCTGTACGCCCTATTCACTGATTTTGATTATTTGCTGTTGATTTGAACAGATACAGGTGACAGTGCACGCAGGAAGATTCATTCATTCATTCATTCATTCTCTACCAGATGGGACACAAGCCCATACTTACTGTCCAGCTCGCTGGGAACCCGAGTAAGACCCACATCCTTCCCCAGGGAGCTGAGGGTCCAGTTCTGTGCAGAATTGAGCCTCTGCTGTAGGCCCATTCTTGGAAGCACACAGCTTCCTCCATCCTGTTGGGTCTGAGGGGTGGGTGGAGGAGTACCCGGTGCACTTCGCAGGCTGTGGCAGGATGCCTGGCCACACAGGTGCTCATGAAACCCTGGTTGATTGTACTACTTTCCACCTTCACCCAGTGCTCCCAGGGCAGGATGCTGACCTTAGGATCAAGGGGAGGAAAAAAAGCCACATGTCAGCAGGTGCAACCTGGTGTTAGACATTGGGCTTCGTCTCATTTAACCTGCAGAATGACATGGACCCCGCTGTGTGTAGCTCAGGAAGAAGATCGCTGGGTGAGAGGGTAGGGCTGCAGGTGCACCTGCTGTCACCTCTTTACGCTCAGCCTGGGCTCAGCAAGGCACTCATTACAGGCTGTGGAATGTGCCATAAGCTTTCAACCTCTTTTGCTGACTTCCATTTGCTTCTGTTCGGGAGGGTTTGCAGAACTTCTGCCTGCGGAGGTAGGGAGCTGCTTGACCAGAGTGTGCAGAGGGCACAGAGTCAGGTGCCAGAAGATGCCTTTCTAGGCCCTCACTGAAGGCACTCCCTGAACAACTCCACTGACCTCACGCTTCCCTCTGCCCACAGGCCTCACACTAGCAGGTGATGGTCCATCAGCTTCCCCACTGCAGCCTCTCCTCTGCCTCTGCTCATGCCCACACTGGGCCCAAAGTGGGTAGGCAGAAGCCATGGTGGCTGTCGGGGCTGAGCAGGGCTGAGCTGCCCACCCACATGGCCCGTGCAGTGGCCTTCCCTTCCTCCATCCCTCCCACCTTTCTTTCCTTCCTTCTTTCTCTCTTCAGGTATGGGCATTAAACACTTTGAAAAAAAATTTATTTTGTACTTTACATACAGTGAAATTCACTTTTTTTGGTGTATAGTTTTATATATTTTGACTAATGCATAGATTCATGTACGCACACCACAATCAAGATAAAGGACAGCTCTATCAATCCTTGAAATATCCCTCACGTTGCCTCTTTGTAGTCAACCCAGTTTCCCTGCCCCTAGCCCCTGGCAACCATCTGTTCCCTGTCCCTATAGTTTTGCCTTTTTCCACAAAGTAATATAAATGAAATCATACAATATTTAACCTTTTGGATCTAACTAATTTCACTTAGAAACTACACTTTGAGATTCATCCATGTTGTTGTATGTATCAGCAGCTCCGTTCCTTTCCAGGCTGAGTGGTATTCCACCAGATGGGTGTACCGCAGCTTGTTTATCCATTCCCCAGCTGACACACACACTTTGGGTTATTTCCAGTTTTTGATGATTACAAATAAAGCCGTCATAAACATTCACATATAGGTTTTTGAGTGAACATAGGTTTTTATATCATTTGGGCAAATATATAGGAGCAGGATTGTTGGGTCATATGGTATGTTTAACTTTATAAGGAATTGACAAGCTTTCCCAAAGTGGCTGTGCCACTGTACATTTTCACCAACAACGTGTGAGAGTTCCACTTGCTCCTTTTCTCCCCCAACACTTGGTGGTGTCAGTTTATTTTTTTAAATCAAAGCTATTCTAATAGATGCAAAATGATATCAGATTGTGGTTTGAATTTGCATTTCCCTAATGACTAGTAATGCTGAGCATCTTTTCATGGGCTTATTTGCCATCCAAATGTCTTCTTTGATGAAATGTTCGCTTAAATCTTTTGCTCACTAAAAAAATTAGGTTGTATGTTTTCTTATTACTGAGTCTGAGAGTGTAGAGAAAATATTCTGGATAGAAGTCAGATATGTGACTTGAAAATATTTCTCCTAGTCTGTGGCCTTAGAGTGACATAGGTTATTTCCACAATGAGCAAATTAACTAGGTCTAGCCATGTGATCACATGCAATCACAAGGGAGCTGGGAAATGCAGTTCTGTGCCTGGAAAGGCACAGAACTAGAGGTATTTGGTGAATAGTACTAAGGACCACCATATATAGTGCTTATACTATTTCAGAGTCGTAACAATATTTTGTGAATGTTCTTCCATGTTAACAAGTATTCCTTTATAGCAGGGATTAGCAAACTACAGGCACAAGCCGAATCTAGTCTGTTGTTTGTTTTTGTTTGGCTTGCCAGCTATTTTTTACAGATGAACATTTGAAATTGATTTAATGGTAAGGAAAACTGATTTTCAACTTCAATTAGTCAAAATGTTATTAGTTCAAAAAGAATTAGATTGGTAGAGCTATATTACAATAAAATTACATTCAGTCATCTTGTATTTTAAATTTGTTCAGAAAAATTTGTGGAAACTTGTTTTCTCTTGTTATTATAAGTTCTACATAATATCCTTGATTTTGCCTCTTGGTCTACAAAACATAAAATATTTACCCTCTGGCACTTGAAAATGTTTGTCAAACCTTATTACGTAGAATGGGTTTTCAGAGCTGCATGGTATTCTATAATTTTCAATCGTATGTACATATTGTAAGATTCTTATGCTGATACTGTTCAACTATATTGTTTCTAGATTTTTCCTATTTAAACAATGCAGTAATATAGATCCTTGCACATATATCACAAAGATAATTGTTGATCATTTCCTTGGAATAGATTCCTAGAAATAGAACTGCTGACTCAAAGGCTGGGTACAGTCTGTAGGTTTTGACTCAATATTTCTAAGTAATTCTGTCAGAAGTATACCATTTCAGATTACCACCTGCAGTGGATAGATATGCTTATTGGCTTGTACATTTTCAAAGCTAATGGTATAATTCTATAACATCAGTAGTGATTTGATTGGGGATAAAATGTCTCCTTATTGTCATTTTAATTTGTCTTTTAAAAAGTTATTGGTGAAACAACATATAATTTTTTTACATGTTTAAGCCATTTGTTTCTCTTCTTTTGTAACTGGCTTCTTCAAGTCCTTTGTCTAGTTTTCTATGGGATAATTTTTTACTCTTTCTTCAGCATCCAGCAGTGCCCTGGATAAGTGGCTGAAAAGTTATTTGCAAGGCTGCATTAAACCCAGCCTAGAAACTTCTTTAAAAAAATTTATTTTTATTTTTATTTTTGTACTCTCTGGTCTAAGTCAGGAGAAACCTTTTTTTTTTTTTTTTTTTTTTTGAGAGAGGATCTCACTCTATTGCCCAGGCTGGAGCACAATCATAGCTCACTCTAACCTGCAACTCCTGGGCTCAAGCGATCCTCCTGCCTCAGCCTCCTGAGTAGTTGCAGCCCAGAAACTTTTCAGGGGAACTGTCCAGCCACATTCTCTGATTGAAGGCAAATCTAGACACTTTCCTCTGCTGTGCTAGTATGTGCTGTGATTTTAAAAGACTTTCTCCTTCAGTCAGTGGGTGACATCTGCTGCTTAACAAGAAGGCAAAACCCCATTTGTCTAGTCAGCCAAATCTTGGGATTTGAAAATATGGCACTAAGAACACTGAAAGATGTGTTGGAAACGAGTCTTCTGGTTTGGGATTCATGCGAATTTCTTGGCTGCCAACCAGGCCCAACTCCTAACAGTGACAGACACGTGGTGGAATGTGAGGACGATTCTGGGAGCACCACCCGGCTGTGAGAAGCTTAGAATATTTCTCCATGGTTAAAAATGAAATCAAATCAATGTTTTTGGAAGTGGTGAGAAATAGCGGAGGGTGAGGGACGAGTATCCCCATTGTGTTGTTGAGGCCTCTGCAGTTCTCTCGCTTGTTAGGCATCATCAGTGAGTAGAAGAAGGAAGCTAAGTGTGTTTGAGCCCGGTTGACTCGACAGCAGCCAGACCACCCTGTTACTGGGGAAGCCATCGCCACTGAAGAGGCTCCATTGTGAGCTCCAATCCTTAGGAGACCCCCATATTTATTCTTTCTGATGCTCCTTGTGTTTAAGGTCATGGGTGGGTGGAAGATTTTTTCTAACCTGTATCCCTGTCACCACTGATTTCCGGAATTGCATTAAAAAAATTTCTAGGCAAAGTGTTCACCTTTATTTTGGTTTATTTCTCTATTGACGTAATTGTCCCCTGTAATGCTAGAGCTCTGAGAGAATAAATCCTAAATGAGCTCTTGATACTGATTAATATGTTCATTCCAATTCCCTTGGGGATGTAAGAAAAGAAATCACAGTCTTTGCTTTCAGGCAGCTCACAGACTAGTGGCGTGGGCACCACTGAACCAGTGATTCCAGTACAGGGCGGAAAGAGTCTAGAGATTTCTGTCCGACTTGTTCTGGGACCATTTAGAGGGAGTGGGAGTGGAGGACAGTGGTAGGGGAAGGATTCCCAGAAAAGGAAAACCAAGTTGAGTTATTTTGAGGAAAAAAAAGTTACTAGCCGAGGCGGGGGAAAGGCAGAAAGCATGGTAGGGAGAGGGCAGAGCAGGTGCAGGCTCTTAGCCCCCCAGCAATCACTTAACCCAAATATTTCTTGAGTTGTTATGACATACCAGGCATTGCAATGTTTCCTAAATGAGTCTCTGTTGGATATTTGGTGTCTCTTAGAAGTTCACTTTCTTTACCCTACCCCTTAAAAATTCCCAGGCTGGTGGGAATGGAACTGTTAGAAAAGGGAAGAGTAGATGAAATATCACTCCATTCCCTGTTGTGTTGGAAAGTTCACCCAGAAGAAACTGCCAAGCTCAGGAAGATACTCATATATGCAAATTCCCCTGCAAAATGTTTGCTAGCCCTCCAACCTCAATGTAGCAGAGGCTTCTGTTAATAACATTCATCACAGGCTAGAATTCAATGCAATGTGTGGGCCTATCCCAGCCTCAATTCAAGGGAGTTTATCACAGACCTCATTATAACTTAGGTTTTCACGAAGGGCCTTGAAAACAGAATGAGACAGGCCACAGACATTGCCCAGGGCCAGCTGGGAGCCACGACCCTGCCTGAAGGATGAAAGTATGATTGTTTTGGAAAGATGTAAAAATGAACCAGGAGAATAAAAAAAGCTCATATTTGCAGAGCTTTTCATCATTTAAAAGCCAATCCTTTCACCCTCATGGAGAATGATCCCCAATCTGCAGGTGTAAAAATTGAAGCATGGGGACATTGAATGAGTTGCCACTAAAGGGCCTGGATGTGAACCCAGGGGTCTGACTCTAGGTATGATGTTTCTTCCACTTGTATTATACTTACTGAAATCTGTGTAGAAAACATGATTTATGTAAAGCTCGAGAGGACACATCTCTCTGTCCCTCAAAAACCTTCAGTGTGCTTAAAGGTGACCTTATTAGTCACCCTTGAGGAATTCATCAAGCTCAGTTTGGGGCAAGGTAAGAAGGAGTTCTTGGCTTATGCTGAGGAGAAAATCTGTATTTTTGTGGTTCACTAAGGGTTTCCCTAGTGTGAGATCTCAAGTACAACAGCAACCCAGAAATTAGGTCTCCAAAGCAGAAAGGGAGATGGGGAGGAAATGGGGAGAGCTGGTGTCTTAGTCCATTTTGTGCTGCTATAACAGAATATCACAGACTGGGTAATTTATAAACAATAGAAGTGAACTTTGCTCATGGTTCTGGAGGTGGGGAAGTCCAACAGCATGGTGTCAGCATCTGAGGAGGGTCTTTGTGCTGCATCATTTAATGGTGGAAAGTGGAAGGGCAAGAGAGGGCATGGGAGAGAGCAAAGGGGGCTGAACTTATGTTTATAACAAACCCACTCCTAAGATAACCAACCCACTCAAGAGATAATGACATTAATCCTTTTATGAGGGCAGAGCCTTTGTGACCTAATCGCCTCTTAAAGTTGCCACCTCCCAATACTTTTGCATTGGGGATTAAGTTTCCAACACATGAACTTAGGGGTATACGTTCAAACCATAGCAGCTGGTAAAGAAGCTGTTGTGTGCTTGGAAAGCTAAGCATTTAGGAGGCAGGAAATAGAAGGGACAAAAGAAAGGGGAGGTAATGCTTGTGTTTTTATTCATGACAGCACCCCCAGGCTCTAGCCTGGATGTGGCTCAATGTTTGCTGAGTTGAAGTGACTCATATACAGTCACTGTCTGAATTAGGCTGAAGGGATTGGAATGCATGTGGTGATTCTGGAAGTCCCTTAGGAAGAAATGTGTCTGAAAGGTGGGGGCACTTTTTCACTGATACTCCTGGTCTTCCTAAAGTGAAGATAGAGTGTAGAAAGTTGAAGAATGAACAGTCTGATTCTGATACTGCCACTACCACCTCTACCAGCACCATCTTAACCTCCTCTTCCACTTTCCCCACCACCACATCCAAATACCACCACCACTGTCACCATTGCCATCATCTCCACCATCACTGTCACCACCACCACCACCACCACCACCATCACCATCACCACCACCACCATCACCATCATCATCACCACCACTACCACCACCACCACCACCACCATCACCATCTCCATCACCACCACCATCACCACCACCACCACCATCACCACCATCACATATACTGGACCCTTGTGGTATGGCAGGCATCATGCTAAAGGCTTTGAAAGGGTTTAATCTTCATGACACTCCTACGTAGTAGAAATTATTAGTCCTATTCCACAGTGGAGGGAACCTAGGCTCAGAGAAGTTAAGGAAATTGCTCAAGATCACACAGTAGAAGCCTGTAGAGCCAGGATTTCAACCCAGGCCTGTGTGTTCTTCCAAGAGGTAAGGCACGGTGCTCAGAAAGGCGCATTGTTGGACATGAGGCACATGCTGGGGGCTTGTTTTATGTGCTCCCGGGCCACCGTTTGGGTATGAGAGGCTTGTGTGGACCGTGACCAGAACTGGCAGTCTGTTTTCCCTTCCTTTTTCTGACATTCTTTCACACATTCTGGATCATATGACTTTTCTGGTCAGAACAAATAAAAATGTTTTTTGTCCCCCCTTTTCTGAGCTTTGGGTGTTACTGTTTGCACACAGTTCTGGAAACAGATGGAGCCGGATAGAAATCCCAGATGATAACTCAGACTCAAAAGCTCTGTGAAAACAGCCACATGGCATAAATACCTCTGAGTATATGAGAGAGAGGAAAAAAGACAGAGAGAGATTGACATACAGAGAGGTAGAGATACAGATAGAGACAGAGAGAGACAGAGAGAGAGAGAGGGAGAGATAAAGACAGAGACACACACAGAGGGAAATAGAGAGACCCAGAGCAAAACAGAGACAGAGGGAAAGAGAGAGACAGAGAGGCAGAGAAGAGTGTGAGCCTGGTGACACCGTTCATTCATTGGATGGTGAAATACATTGAATTCATTGCATTTTTGGGTCTAGCTGTGCCAGGCCCACGCTGGGCCTTCCAGTTTCCTCCTTGTTTCCTCGTTTATGAGTGAGTAGAGGAGTAGGGGTGCTGCTTTCTCCCTGGGAGACGCTTCCCTGGCACTAACAGCAAACCCTTGCTGAGCACCTTCTCTATGTGCCTGGTCACCTCTTAGCGTGAACAGGACATGTCTGTCTCCTTGCAGAATCTGTGGCTCAATGCCAGAGTCAGGTGTCTCCACAAGAAGTCCCAATTCATTGCCGGTTCCACAATGTGACCTTCGGTTACAACTAGGTGTGGGGAGAAAGCATTCCCCAAAACTGCTGCTCCAAAAGCCAATTTCCTTTGCATTCAAATGGAAGCTCAGAGCACCATGCCGAAATCACCAACAGTTAAATTGAATTGGAGCTTGATTAGGGTTCTGACCCATAATAAATCACCTGGGAACTGGTTTTAGGGTAGTATATTGGCCTGAGGGGGAGGGTCTGGCTCAGCTGTCATATTTGGAAACTTATAGCTCAGAATCTATTGAGAATGTTGTGTGGAGACCTTGGTCTTGATATCCTACTAGAGGAGTAATTGGTGCAAACATGAGTTTTCTGAGTTTCCTGCAGTCCTCACTCTGAGTTTTCCATCAGAATTTTCCTCTCGGCTTCTGTTTGCTCCCTAAAACATTCATCTCCTCTTCTTGACCTTGCCTAAACTCTTGCAGGCAGCCCAGGGCCATCTGACAAGGTGGTGGTGGAGTTCAGAGGGGCAAGCCTGCATCTGCATCTAGTGCTGAGTCATTCAGTTCCTGCAGCCTCATTTGTAAATTGGGAATACTGGCAGCTTTCCTGCCTGTCCCGCGGGGGTATTTGAAGGACAGGAAGGAAGAATAGTCATAAAAGCACTTCCCAAAGAATAAAGTGCTGTCTGAAGGCCAAGGGTTAATATTTCTCTTGTTAGTGTTTGTGGTTGTTTCTCAGAGGTGTGGGTGACCATCAGCAGCTGGTAGACAGAATGCAAGTGGCTCTTCTGTATGACCTTGACCTCCGTGACCTTGGCCAAGTTTATTTAGAGCCTGAATATCTTCATCAATAAAATACAGAAATAGTAATGCCATTTTCCTGGGCTTATGGCCATATAACAGTAGGTTCCAAAGTCAGGATGCAAAGCAAGGCATGCAACAGGATATCATCAGCTACAGAACAGAAGTCACAGGTGAAAGATGGAGGAAAAGAATCATTCACATTGATTGTTCTCAGTGTGGGGGTGATCATTAGCCTATAAAAATTTGTTTCACTTTGTACTTTCTAGATTTTCCATAAAGCAATCCTAAATTTTCCATAAAGCATTACCTTTACCATTTAGAATATTTAATGGAAAATCAAATTTGTGTCTGTAGCTTCTTTCCTAGTCTCCTGCTGCTGCACACCTGTCTCCTCCTCTGGCAGCCTTCCCCAGCCCCTCCCAGAGCCAGCTTGGCCCAACAGGGGTGGACAGGGACAGCCTCTGGGGAGATCCGAGAGGACCCTGTTGCCCCCCAGTCTGGGGTACCACCCTGCTGGAGGGGCCGGGCTGGGCAGCCTCTGTCAGCTGGGGATGGTTTGGGAGTTTTACTCCAAGGCCTGCCACAGAGAGATAGCTCTTGTCCTCTCCCACGGTTCAAGACCACATTTAGGCTGGAACCCTGTACAGGCTGTGATCATGGACTTTACCCCCTGCTGAGTTTCCACTGTGTACCAGCATCTTTGTGAGCAGCATCCAGTTCAATTTTCCATCAGCCCTGAGAGGAGGATGTTGCCAGCAGCCCTATTGACTTTGCTGATGAGGATCCTGAGGCTCAGAGAGGTTAAGTAACTTCCTATATCACACAGCCAGTTAGGAACTATATGTAAATCTAAAGGTCTTCAAAGGTGGGATCCTTTCCACCAGCAGGAGCATATCAGGGGAGCATTTCAGGAGAGGCAGACAGTAGATTGCACTGGGTGGCGTTGGGAAAGAAAGGGGTGGGGGGAAGGGAGGGAGTGTTTGAGGTGGGGAATAGTTATGCAACCCCGACCTTGATCATATGTCAGCAACAAAAAGTGTGTCCCCACCACCCCTGCCCCTGTCCCCTGTGACACAGAGGGAAGTTAACCCAGTTTTTCTCAAGAACAGGAGCAGCTGGGGGCTTTGTGGACCCTGCGGATTCTAAGCCTTTCAAATTCAGTAGCAAGTTCCCACAGTCTGGGTAAAAATTTTGCTTTTACTTAAAAATTGATGTATTTCTTATAAAAACAATCTTATTTTCAACATGAAACGTAACAATGCAACTTTGTTAAGAAACAGAAATGTAAGGCATAAGAGGTGGATGGGGAACAACATGAAACTTTGCTTCCTCTCCTCAGCTCCCCTAGTCTGTGGCTTGGTTTGGGAGTGGCAGGTCACCTGTGAGCATGAGTGATGGGCGTCCCTGGAGCTTTTCCTCGGATTACAGCATCACCTGCAGGTTCAGGCTCTGAGGGGTGCAGTGGGAAGGGGGCTGGCATTGTGGTGTGTCCACAGGCACCAGACCCTTCTATAGGCTCTGCTGCCTCATCCCAACAACAGCCAAGTCAGGGCGAGTGGCCGTACTAGTCCTTCATCCCTCACGGAGTATCCCCTTTTTCCAGAGGAGGAAAGTTAGGGGAAACTAAGAAATGACAGTTCAGGATTCCAACCCAGAACCGTCCAGGTTCAAAGTTGCATGATGGTTCCATACCACCTGGCTGCAGACAGGGAGGTAGTTCTTCCAAAGTTAAAATAGTAAAAGGCAAAGAGAAAGCTCTCACTTGAAGCACACAGGCATGAAGGAGCACACAGTTCTCCTCTGGCCAGACTCCGAGGACGAATTCCTCTTTCCCACTAGGACAGGTACGCCACAGGCATCTGCCTTTGACTGCAATGGGCCACGGGGGCAGAGACAGGAAATATACCTGTGGTCCAGGGTCGCTCTCACACCTAGCAATGCCATCCACAGGGGGGAAGAGGGAGAAAATATGAGAAGACAGGAAGGAGAAAAATCAACAGACACATGGCAGCATCCTGGGAGGTAGGGTCACAACCTGGGGAGAGAATGGGCCTTGGTCACGGGTCAGGGCACAAACACAGAGGCCCCAAGGCCTGATTTGCTGGAACCATACCGGGCCGGGCCAGGGAGAAGAGGCTTGCCATGTGTGCAGCAGTGTGGAGGGGAGCCCTGCTGCTGAGGGCCGGGGCTTCTCCTTCTAAGTTGAAAGGAAAAGAAGGGCACATTTTTCAGAGCTGCCCAGTCCCCCAGGCGTGGCACTTCTGGCTCCGGCTTCCTGCTGGGCCAAACACAAGGCCTTATGGTAGGGGCAGCAGTGAACTGCAACAGGGTCATGGAAGAACATTCTGGCCAGGAGTGACCCAAAGAAGAGATTCACTAGGTCCTGGTAAATGCTGGGGAGTGAAGGCCTTAGAAGCACCCTTTCTCTCCTCTCTGCCTTTGGTAGTTAAAAACAATGCCCTTTACCTGCTGATGCTTTGGGCTGCTTGTTGGGTGTGAAGGTGGCTTCCCATGGCTTCTTTCACAGCATTGGCCTAGCTAGCTGTCCCCCAGGGAGTTGAACATGTGTGTTCAAGGTACTGCTTGGTGCATGTGGGAGAGAACAGGGCACCCCCACAGGGGTGGGGGGGGGATGGCATGGACCCGGCCCTGCACTGTCAGCTCATTCAGCCCTCAGGTAGCCCACTCCTCAGATGTGGGGATCTGCACGCATGGGTGAGAAAACGGAGAAGACCTGTGCTGGATCCCAGAATAACAACAGGACTGTGGGGGCTGCCAGGAGAGACTTCGCAGGGTTCCCGCCATGGAGACACTGGCGTTACAGCCCAGAGAGGAGGGCTGTCCTGGGCCTGCCCTTGTTAACTTGCAAAGTCAAATGGAGGCACCGGAGACACTGTCCTCTTGCCGTGCCTTGCAAAGAGGGGAGACGTGGGGTCAGAGGCCTGGTCCACGGCCCTAGCTTAGCCGATCCCTAGGGCAAAGCAGTAATCTTTCAGAGACAGCCACTTCAGGACAGCAGAAGCGGGTGCCAGGTGGGGAACATCATAACACTAATAACAGTAATAATGCCTGCTCTCCTTACCGTCAGGTTTATGGTACAAACACAGGAGGGAACAAGTGGAATTCTTTCCCGTGCACTGCAAAGCAGGATTCCCAGGTGTTATGGGCGGAACTGTGTCTCCCCGAAATACAAACGTGCACGTCCTGACCCTCAGTACCTCAGAACATGACTGTATTTGGAGATAAGGCTTTTAAAGAGGTGATTGAGCTAAACTGGGGCAATCAGGGTGGCCACTAATCCAAAATGACTGGCGTCCTTACAAGAAGAGGAGATTAGGACCCGCACACGCAGAGGGAAGGCCACGCGAGGACACGGGGAGAAGACGGCCTCAGAGAAACCCACGCTGCCGACATCGTGATCTCCCAGCCTCCAGAATTATGAGAAAATACATTTCTGTTGTTTAAGCCACCTTGTCTGTAAGACTTTCTCATGGGAGCCCCAGCACACTAAGACAGCACGTTAGTCACGACTGTCCCTAGGACTCTGGACGTATCTAGATAGATGAAGCATGACACGCCAGTGCCCGGGGCCATGGCTATGCTAAGTGAGAGGAGGGAGAAAAAGTGTCCACCAGGATGGTCAGGAAAGGCTTCGTGGGGAAGGCGGACTCAACTTTGGTTTTCTAGCCTGTAAAATGGGGATGAACATAGTTGCACCAGAGAATATGTTTGTGAATTTCTGTGTAATTCCTGCTATTTTTGTTATTAAAGGATGACATGATCTGGGGATGCGGAATGAAGCAGTGTGGGAAAAGGCAGAGAACAGGGGAGTGGGCAATGAGAAGCCCACTGTCCCGGGAAGGGCAGACTTTGCACGGCCTGCCCTAGAGAGAGGAGAGAAAGGGTGGGATTATTATGTGATATCAGGAGGGTGGTGGTTGTTGCCATCATTCTTGTCATCTGAGAACTTTTCCCCGAACCAGTTTTAAAGGCTTACATTCGATCCACTTCCCTTGTGCCAAAGCCACCCACAAAAATTGTAAGAGCTCAAAAGGACAATGAAAGCTTCAGGTCAGGCCCCTCGATTAGCACAGTTGTGCAGGGGGGATCTTCAACATCTCCACAGACCCTCTGTTGCAGGTGAAAGCCCTCATTTGGGAGGGCTTCTTGAGCCCCTCTTTGCAGGGTTAATTCTGAAGAATTCTGAAGAATTCAGAAGAGAGACTTCTTGAGCCTCTCTTTGCAGGGTTAATTCTGGAAAAGACAATTGTTTTTCAAGCAAAAGGTCTCATTTGGCTGCCCTAATATATTGTTGGCTGTTTTGGGGTATAAGGGGCAGAGTTGGCAGAAGTTGAGAGCAGAGGCTCTGACAGCCTTCTGCCCAGGTTCAAAGCTTCACCCTGCCACTCACTAGCTGTGAAGCCTTGGGAGGTTTCCTTAGTCCCTTCTGCCTTAGTCTTGCCAGCTGTGACAACCAAAAATGTCTCTAGATGTGGCCAAATGTCCCCAGGAGAAAAAAAAATTACTTTGAGTTAATAATCACTGAAGTAGAAGTTTATAGCAGATCTAGCGCACAACTGGGCTCCATTTCACCTAAGGATTTTTTTTTAAAGCAGTCATTTTTGGTCAGAAATAAGGAAAAATGGACTGACTATATAAGCTCTTAACTTTGGCATGTGTTGCTATGCTGTGGGCTTCCTGAAAGCTGGAGAATAGACAAGACAGCCGCAAAGCCCTTTCCTTCTCAAAGATGACCATGACGATGACAACAACAGCAACAACAACAACAGCAACAACAAGCTAACACTTACTGAGCTATTGGTTCAGGCTGGGTACTGTTCTAAGTGCTTAACATGTATCTTCACAATGGCTTATGAGGTGGGTCCTATGCTTGTTCCCGTTTTACAGGTGAGAAGAGTAAGGCTGAAGGAATTAAGGAAACCTCCCAGGCTTTTACAGCTAGTGAGTGGCGGGGTTGAGATTTGAACCTGGGCAGAGGCTGTTGGAGCTTGGGCTCTTAACTCCTACCAACCCTGTTCCTTACACCTGACACAAAGGATTTTGTGACCCCAAGTGTCAACAGGGCCACAGTAGAGGAACTCTGCTAGCTCAGTAGGAGGCAGCCTTTACAGTGGAAAAGCCATGGGCTTCGAGCTCCAGGAGACAGAGGTCTGCTTGCCGACTCTTCGTGCATCAGTCACGTGGCCTGAAACAAGTTACCAAACCCTTGTGGACGTTGTGTTCCCCTTTGAAAGCATGGAGATTAGTAAGGCCTACTTTGAAGGGTTACTGTAAGTTATTTCACGTAATGTATATAAAACGCCCAATACAGTGCCCAGCACATGGCAACCGCTCCAGATGCATGAATTCCTCATTCCTGCCGTCAGCACAAGTTACTCTTCATTCTCCCCTTCAGCCTTCTGCAATATCAGCAGGAAGATTCTTGGTGCGTTGAACCTTGCGTAGTCGATCTCATTTTTCAATTTCTTAATCATCTTTGTGGGGTTCTGCTGAATTCTGTCCAATTTTCTCAAGTCCTGTTGTGGAACTAGATTCAGACCCGCCAGAGCCAAGGAATGGGAGAATTTACCGCAAAATTCCCACCCCGGCACTGTCATTATGTACCTGCACATGTGTCTTCCGAAGAGCAACCTCACCCTGCCGACACAGCATGGTCCGGCCAGGCCTTCGGACCTTTCACCTGGCTCCTTTACGTGCATGCAACTCCTTCTGGTTCTACAAGCTCCCGTCTCCCAGTTTGCATAATGAAGACTTCTCAATGATAATTAATAAGGAGATAGAAATTTAAAAAAAGGAGTTTAGGAGACAAATTGTAAACAAATAGGTACAAGAAAGTTAAAGTTAAAAAAAAAAAAAAAGACCCAGGGAGGCTTTTGGTAGGAAAGAGGAGAAAACTAAATGACAATTATATAGTGTGTGGAAGGGCAACTTTGGATGTTACGAACTAGCCTTGCAGAAGAGAAGTCATGGAATGGGGGAGCGACCTGGTCACGAGGCTCAACAGGATTGCCCCATCTACCTCTTTAAGATCGTGGCTGGTCTGCCTCTTGGAGTGCACGCATGGAGCCCCGAGGCCTAGCTCCCTGGTGCGAACCGCAGGAGAGGGCATTACAGCCCAGGCTCTGGAATCAGATGGCTCTTGATTTAATCCTGGCTTCACCATTTACTGCACTGAATGACTGAGGGCAAATTATCTCCCTTGATAACCCAAAATAAGTGACCGAGGCAAAGATCTCAATCAATGGGGGTTTATTAAGCCTAAGTTTGAGGATGCAATGCACCTGGGAAAAACACAAACCACAGATGCATCCGTGACTGTTTTTCCAAAGGGGAATTTTGGAACTTCAGTATTTAAAAGGGAGAGGGCACACGGAAAGAAAAAGGAGCAGGAGGGTAGCAGTGAGGCAAATGGTTACATTCTTATGATGTCCAGGAAATCTATAATACATTTTACCTAAGGTAAGGTGAATGTTAGCAGGGAAAAAGGGAGTGAAGGAAACATCAGTTATGTAGATGTCCCTGGGTAGGTGGGAGAATGATTGATCTTGTTCTGTCTCTGATCTGCACCTGGGAAGATAAACTTATAATCAACATTATTAGTGTGAAATGGAACAGACTTTAGTCTTTGGAGCTAGATTTAGCCTGTAGACCTAAAGTTACAATTTGCATGTCCTTGTTCATGGGAGGCCAGCAAAGAATTTTCTTATGAATGATCTGCTGGGGCAGTCCTTATAGATGCCTGAGGCCTTTTGCCTTTCCCTGGGGATCTGGCTAATGCATAATATTAGTAACAGCTATTCACTTGGAAGGGGGTGTTGCATGACTCAGCCTCTAGGCTTGACCTTCCCTTTCATAAGGAGTTGGGGTGGGTGTGGTCCTGAGACTTTTATTTTCCTTTATACCCTCTTTAAGACTGCAATTTTGCAAGGGTGAAGTTTTAAAATTGGTGGTAATAATGACACCTCTTCCTGGGAGTGTGTTGTAAAGCAATGCATATAAAATATTGAGCACAGCACTAGACACACTGTAAATGCTCAATAAATTTTACTGATGAAGGTGATGATGATGATGGTAATATGACTACCTGCTTCTAAATATATGCTCTGGTTGTCTTATCTGGTCATATATATGTACATACATGACTGTATGTACATGAAAAGCTAAAATACATACATGCATACATACATGTATGCACATATGTGTATATCTGTGTGTATACACAGATATATACATATTTTATTAGCTTTTCACATATGCAGTTGTATCCTGCACATACCTGGTTTGTGTGCATCTCTTCCCAACTGTCAGCTCAGTGACATCATGTTGGTAGTTGGCCATGGTGGGAATATTTTATAGCATGGAAATCAGCAAACCTACACATCAAGGTTTTTTCCCCCTTCAGAGAGCCAACGTACCAGCACACCACCGAGTACACGTACCTTGCATCTCCAATTAGACTCTGAATTCCTTTAGGACTCGGGATGTGCCATGTTTACACTTTGATCCCCACAGGACTTTGCATGTGTCTTTTGTTCAGTAGGCTTCAGAGGATGGTGTGAGTCAACAGCACAAAGGGTGAGTGGTTGAAGGCAAAGGAGAGGATACGACACCAGCGGACTGATAAAAGGGAAAGAAGAAGTTGTTTCAGAGAAACTGGTAGATGAGTAGACGGGAAGGGAGTGTTGGATGGGTTAAATGGTTTGATGACAGAAGAGTATTTAGAAATAAAAAGTCCAGAAAGAAAATGAAATTAAAGGTAAGAGGAGATTCCATGTGACTTCAGACCACCGCTAGTAGTGTATTTCTTGAGTTCCACACTTTTCGATGAGTGGTGTTTGTTCAAAATGTTGAGACAAAGAGTTGTTTAGAAGAGGAAAAAACTGTAATCAACCTGATGTTCAAGAATAGGGGACTGGTAAAACCAGTAGGGTACATTCATTTTATAGGATACTTTTAGGTCAAAAAACATGATAGAAAATACCACTAAAGTGCAGTCAGAACAATGACAAGAAGCATGGAAAACTGGAGTGATATCATTCATAATAATGCCAAGGGAAAAAGGCAGGTTAAAAACAATACATGTAATTTCACTTTTGTATAAATATGTGTGTAGAGAAAAATATCTGGACGGGGATACATTAAAACACTAAAGGTCGTTATTTCTAGACAGGGTGATATTTTTCCTCTCCTTTTTGCTTACAGACTTTTTTTTTCTATTTAAAGTACTTTCATAGGCTGGGCTTGGTGGCTCACATATATAATCTCAGCACTTTGGGAGGTTGAAGCAGGAGAATCACTCAAGGCCAGGAGTTTGAGAGACCAGCTTGGGCAACATAGAGGGAACCCATTTCTACAAAAAATAAGAAAAATTAGCTGGGCATGGTGGCATGTGCCCGTAGTCCCAGCTACTCAGGAGGCTGAGGCAGGAGGATTGCTTGAGCCCAGGAATTGAAGACTGCAGTGAACTATGATTGTGCCACTGCACTCCAGCCTGGGCAACAGAGAGACCCCTTCTCTAAAAAAAAAAAAATAATAAGAAGAAATAAAATAAAATACTTTCTTAATTAAAACAATTAAAATGTGTTTTTGACATTAATCTCTCTCTCTGTCCATATAAATATTGCCTTTACTGATTACACTGACTTTTAAGAGCATGCGCTCCTTAAGATTGTTAACAAAGTGGTTAAGAAAAGACCTGTGGGCTAAGAAAGGATTTTCTTTGACTTGCAAATTTATCTAGATAAAAAGTATTATATCTGTGTGACAAATCACAGTTATAATGCTTGAACACTTAGCAGATTGTTTTGATTTATCAAAGTCCCTTTCATGAATTGGGGCTGTCCTGAAGAATTGAGAAGTCTGCATCAGAGGTTCAGGGCAGGGGTTGCATTGTTGCACAGTGATTCCCCAGAGCAGCTAGGAAAGCTGGGGGGTTCCACCAGGATGACGGACAATTCCAAACATTCCAGGATCTAAAAGACCTCAGGGTCCCAGGACAGCTCTGCCAGATTCAGTGCCTAATGGATGGCAGGTGTTAGGACCCAGGCAAGAGTTTCCAGTGGCAAAACCTGATTCCCAGCTGGAAGAAGCGTTTCTGCCCTTAGGGAGGTAGTTGAATGGGAGGTTGTGAGAGTTACTGAGATTTTCCCATCCAGTGCAGTCAGAGCCTGAGTGAGCAGGCACAGGAGAGAAAGGCTCAGTCAGTGGCTCAATCTTCTAGTAGAACAATGGAAAGTTGGGGATTTTCTACATATTCCATTTTCCTGAGTGGTGAAGAGTCTGGACTCCAGAGCTAGAGTGAAGGGGTTTAAGCTCTGGCTCCGCATGCACCTTGGGCGCTACTCTATACTTCAATTTACCAATCTGTGGAATGGGCATAGTTAAGAGTCCCTGCCTCATAGAGTTATTATATTGTGGGGTTAAATGAGGCACTATAGGCGAGGCATTTAGAGCAGTGCCTGGCACTCGGGAGGAGCCATGGACACGTCCGGTGCATTGTTATTCCTCGGGCTTATTTTCTTCTTTCTTCTCCCTCCTCTCCCTTCCCCTGCCTTTCTCTCTTTTCCCTCCTGCTCTTTCTGCTCTTCTCTGCCTCTCTCATCCTCCCCACAACACAGATTCCATGATCAATGAATTCATTCCTGCATTCTGACAGAAAATTGAATATTTCTTGGAGTTTTTTTTTTCCCTTCTAGGATAAGACCTTTCCTTTTGATACGGGTGCTGAGGCGAACGGGTTGCTTCTTCACGCACCAATTTGCTAAATGAATCTTTATTTATTTCCACAGCACCTTCTGTATGCTAGCCATGAGACTGAGTACATCACCCACGTTTCACTCCCAACCTCAGAAAAGCCATGTGATCCATTGGGATCCACCAGTTATCTAGTTCCGGCCAGTTCCAGGGAGGGTGAGAGCTGGCATTAGACAGTTGTCTGTAGTGCAGATGACCTCCCTGTACTGCCATGTAGATCAAGGCCAAAGACTTTCTCCCAGTGTCTCAGCAATGGCATAGCTGTGATCACCCTGTCCTCTAGAGCAGTGGTCCCCAACCTTTTTGGCACCAGGGACTGGTTTCATGGGAGACGGTTTTTCCACGGATGGGTGTGTGTGGGGGAAGGTGGAGCTCAGGCGGTGATGTGAGCGATGGGGAGCAGCTGTAAATACAGATACAGATGAAGCTTTGCTCGCTTGTCCGCTGCTCACCTCCTGCTGTGCACCTCCCCTGCCCCCACCTCCTTCCTACGTTTCATGGAATTCACGGAAGACAATTTTTCCACGGGGTGGGGAGGGGTGCAGGGGATAGTGGGGCAGAACTCTGCTACTGGTCCCTAACAGGCTGCAGACTGGTGAGGGCAAAGTGTTGGGGACCGCAGTTCTAGAGCAAGCCAAAGGCAGTTTGCTACAGCTCTTATGAATTCACTCGCACATAATGTAAAGAAAGAATTCTTCTGCATTGGAAGATGGATCTTTTGTTATATTTAAAAAATTGTGGTAAAATCACATATCAAAAATGTTACCATCTTAAACGTTTTTAAGTGTACAGTTTAGTAGTATTTAGTATATTTACATTGTGGTGAAAGAGATCTCCAGAACTTTTTCATCTTGCAGAACTGAAACTCTGAACCCATTAAATAACAGCTCCCTTTTGCCCCCTTCCCCCAGCCATAGGTAACTACCATTCTACTTTCTACAGCTATGAATTTGACTACTTTGGATACCTCATATAAGCAGAATCATACAGTATTTTGTCCTTTTGTGACTGATTTATTTCACTTAGCATAATGCTTCAGGGTTCATCCAGGTTGTTGCATGTGACAGGATTTTCTTCGTTTTAAAGGCTAAACAGTATTCTATCATATGTATATACCACAATTTGTTTATGCATGTATTCATTGATAGACTTTTGGGTTGCTTCCACCTCTTGCCTCTTGTGAATAGAGTTGCTTTGAACATGGGTATGCAAATATCTCTTTCAATTCTTTTGGATATATACCCAGAAGTGAGGTTGCTGGATCATATGGTAGTTCTATTCTTAATTTTTTAAGGAATCGCCATACTGTTTTCCATAGTGGCTGCACCATTTTACAATCCCACGAACAGTACACAAGAGTCCCAGGTTTTCCACATCCCTACCAACACTTGTTATTTTGGTTTTTTCTGATAGCAACCATCCTAATGGGTATGAGGCGATATCTCATTGTTATTTTGATTTGCATTTCTTTGATGATTAGTGATGTTGAGCATCTTGTTGGCCATTTGTATATCACCTTTGGAAAAATGTCTATTCAAGTCCTTTGTCCATTTTTCAATTGGGTTATTTGATTTTTTATGTTGAGGTGCAGGAGTTCTTTATATATTCTAAATATTAACCCTTTATCAGATATGTGATTGGTAAATATTTTCTCCCATTTTGTAGGTTACCTTTTCGCTCTGTTGATTATGTCTTTTGATGAACAAAGTTTGTAAGTTTGACGCGGTCTCAGTTGACTATTTTTGCTTTTGTTAAATTTTGTTGTCTATGCTTTGATGTCCTAAGCAAGAAATCATTGACGAATCCAAAAAGTCATGCAGCCTTTCCCCCGATGTTGATTTATGAAAATTTTTATGCCAGTTTATATATCACAGGAACAGTCTTGCCAATGGTAACTTTCTGTTGGTTGAGAGATTATCAGCTAAGCGAGGAAGAATGTGTGTCAGGTAGGTGGGGTGTGTGTGTGTGGGGAATCCTGGGGCAGAGTATGTGTGTATGGGGAATGGGCTTACACCTGAGAATACATACGGACTAATTTGGGATACAGGGATTAAATGTGGTGGATCTATAGTTTCTGATGAATTTAGTACTGTTATTGACAATTTTGGGAGGCAGATGAGGGGGTGAAGAATCTTGGAAAAGGGACAAATAATAAAGGATGCAACCTATCTTATCTCCCCCTTCCTTTCTTTCTCCTTCCTCTCTGTGCAGAGTAACATTTTTTCCTGCCCTCACTTAGGTCCTGGAAGCTCAGCTCCATTTTAGCGAAGCATTTTTACATTTTCTCAAAGTGAGTCTCTCCCCACAAACATTCTTCTATGAGCTGCTATGACAAGAAGACAAAAAAGGCACATCATTATTGAGGTATTTTTATAAGGTTTAACAATATATGAGGTATTTTCACATTTATCATTTTAATCAACTATCAGATTTTTTTTTTAAAGACCAAAATACCCTACATTCAGACATGTGTGATGCCCAAGGTCATGTTCTCACACTTGCCCCTGGGTATGCATGTGTGGGTATCTCTCTGGAAGTGGACTTGTTGGATCAAAGAGCACACACATTTTAAATTTTGATGGACTCAGCCAAAGTGCCTTCCCCAAATGCTGCACCAATTTTCACTCCCACATTCAGCATACAAAGGTCCTCATTTTATACTTTGGCAACATAGTCTTTAATTTTTGCTAATTTTATGGATTAAAAATATCCCACCATTTTAAGTAAAGTTTCCCCATTTAGTAGCATGTTTGATCATCTTTTCATATATTTATTTTCCATTTGTTTTTATTTTTATTTTTTGAATATTATTTGTTTATATTCTGTGGTCATTTTCCTATCAATGTGTTAAATGGATATATCCTGGTATACCGTTGTAATTCCCTTATTGTTTCTTTGACTATGTATTTTTGAGTTATTTTCTTAGTGGTTGCTCTGGACTTATTAACACCTTAATTTATAACAATCTAGTTCAGATTAATACCAACGTAATCTCAAAAGTGTATAAAAACTTTGCTCTGGGATATCTCTGTTCCCGCTCCCTTCTTTATGCTGTTATTACTACAAATTACACATACTATGTGCTCATCAACATAGCACATTTATAATCACCTTTTCCTTAGTTTTATTGAAATATAATTGACAGATAAAAATTATATATTTTTAAGGTGTACGATGTGATGTTTTGATATACATATATACTATGAAATTATTACTGCCATCAAGCTAGTTAGCATACCCACCATCTAACATAATTACCTCTTTATTGTGTGTGTGGCAAGAATACTTAAGATCTACTCTCTTAGCAAATTTCCTGAGGACACTACGCTAAGTGAAATAAGTCAAACACAGATAGACAAATACTGCTTGATCTGACTTATATGTGGAATCTAAAAAAGTTGAACTCATGGAGGCAGAGAGTAGAATGGTGGTTACCAGGGGTCAGAGGGTGGGGGAAATAGGGGGATGTTGGTCAAAGGGTACAAACTTTCAGTTATAAGATGAATACATTCTGGAGATCTGTACAGCATAGTGACTATAGTTGATAATAATATATTATATAATCACCTTTAAAATAAACTTTTTGTATACTTTTATAATTTATAAACTTTTTGTTAGGGACTAATTGTTTTTGTCTTCCCCCAAATTCATGGGTTGAAGCTCTAATCCCCAATGTGACTGTATTTGGAGGTAGTGCCTGTGAGGAAGTGATAAAGGTTAAATGAAGTCATAAGGGTGGGGATATAATCCCACAGGGCTGGTGCCCTTATAAGAAGAGGAGGAGACTCCAGCATTCTCTCTGTCCCAGCCATGGGAGGACACAGCAAGAAGGTGGGCATTTATGAGCCAGGAAGAGGCCCCCTATCAGGAACTGAATCAGCAGGCACCTTGATCTTGAACTTTCCAGCATCCAGAATTGTGATAACTACTAATAGATTTCTGTTGTTTAAGCCACCTAGTCTCTGATACTTTGTTCTGGCAGCACAAGCAGACTAATACACTTTTTATATACTTCTATAAACCTTCTGCATACTTTTACAATTTATGAAAATGTTTATAATTACTGCTTTATCCAGATGTGTTTTAAATCAGATAGGAGAAAAAAAGACTTACAAACAAAAAAATTTATACTTTCATATTTACTTATACAGTTAACCTTTATCAGTGCTCTTTATTTCTTCATGTGTATCTGCATTACTGTCTAATGCTCTTTCATGTCTGTCTTTGAGACTCTCTTTATTATTTCTTTTAGGGCAGGCCTGCTAGTGCCATGTGTATTGAGAGCATATTTTGATCCTCAGAAAGGCAGTTTGCAACTCTGCCTTAGCCTTCACTTCCTGTTGGTGCAGAGTCTCAGGGTCAGCCAGATGTGAGAGGTTAGGGCCTTCTCAGATCTCTACTGGACATGTGCACATCCCTGGGCATGCACACAGCCCTGTGCATGTATGTGGCCTCTAGATTCCAGGAATATGTCAACATTTTCAGAGCCCCATTGACACCTCAGTCTCTAGGCTTTCCTTTTAATTTTTTTCTTTTTTTTAATTTTTTGCCCTAACTGGTATCACTGCCTCAGGCAGCTGCAATGTTAAATAATTGCTGTTTATTGTTTTGGATAAAAGCTTAGGGAAATGCTGTTTGCACTGGGTAAGCTCTGAGTCAGGTCAAATAAAGACAAACTCTGTGAAGTGGGATTTTCCAGGGAAGTACCAGATATGATAAACTATGACAGTTCTCTGGGAATGGGATTTTGGAGGAGCTCCAACCTCATTTTAACTTTGTAGTGGCTGCTAGGCTGCTGGTTTTCACCATGATTGCAGGGCCGTTGGTTTTCAAGGCTAGAGAGAGAGAGGGTCAGGAAAACATCAAGTTAAAATGCCACAAAGCTTGCTGTTCTTACTGAGATGTGAGATGTAGCTATTTTTTTTTTGAATAATTTTCTCCATGGATTTTTGCAAACCTTTGGTAACTTACATAGTTCTGAAAAAATTGGTTTTGATAATTTCTGCCAGTGTTTTCATTTCTTTAATGGAGGAGAGGACCTTCAGAGGTCCTTACTCCACTATTCCCACTGAAGTCACTGCTTGTTAATTAATTGCTAATTGTGTATGTTTATATGAATAAGTGATACATCCCCCCACAATACATACACACATACACACATGCACACATGGCTATAAATTTTCCTCTAAGAACTGCCTTGGCTATACTCCCACAAGTTTTGATATGTTGTGTCTTCATTATTATTTACCTATAAATATTTTCTAATTTTCTTAACTTTTCCTTCTTTGACTTTAGCATGCTATCACTCTCCTCCTCTGCCTTTATACCCTCCCCTTCTATAAATATCAAGGGGCTTATTTCTTTTCTTTTCCTCCTCTTCTTCCTCCTCCTTCTTTTTCCTCTTCCTCCTCTTCCTCCTCCTCCTTCTCCTTCTTTACATTATGCTACAGTATTTATTTAGACTAAATTATAAGTATTATTCATTTATTTGTTAACCATGATTCCTTAAATCCCACATCCTCCTGTTTCTGAATTAATTTTTAATTTGTTTAAACAGAATTCTTGACTAATTCTCCAGAGAGGGTCTGGATACAAACACTTTGAGTCTTTAATGGTTAAAATGTCTTCATTTCAGGTTGTTGTTTTTACTGCATATAGAATTCTAGGCTCAAAATAATTTTCTCTATGACTTTGGTGCTCTTGTCTTCTAAATCCAATGTTGCTGAAGAGGAATTTTCTATCTATTTCTTATTTATTTAAAAGTGAAGCACTTTTCTTTCTGGAAGTTTTTAGGAATTTCTTAGTATCTTAGATGTCCTAACATCTCAAGTATCTGGCTCTATTAATTGTTAGTTGTATAGATTTGGGCAAGTGATTTTAGTTTCTCTAATCAGTTGTCTTATCTGTAATATGGGGGAAATTATGAGTTTGGAACTCACAGGGTTGCTACAAAGATTAAAATGCACAATGCATGTCAACCATTTAGCTCCGTGCCTTGCTCTGAAAGAGTTTGACTTTATTATTATTATATTATTTACTCTGCTCTGTGCTCAGTAGGCTATTTTAGTCTGAATGTTCTTTCTTCCATTGACCATTTTTTCCCTCTATTAGTTCATTGATTTTTTTCTCCCTCTTCTCCATTTTCTTTCTTTTCTCTTCCCATTGAAAAGAAGTTGGACCTCTTGGATAGGTTCTATAAATATCTTAACTTTTCTCTCATATTTAAAATCTGTCTCTTTTGTGTCCATTCTAAAAGATTTTATTTTTATTCTCATCCTTTAAATTATTGATTTTCCTTAAATATCCAGAAATCTCATTGGCTTTCTATATGCCAGGAAGTTCTTATCATAGCCAGCATATGGATGGTATGCCTTCCTGTTTTCCAGAGCTTTTATGAATTTATACTAAAAACAATAACAACAACAAAACAAGAAAACTTCTTTATCATGTGGATAAGATCATAAACAGTAACATATCTTAAACCATCATTTTGATCCCATGACTTGCTCTTTTTTCTCTTCCTCCCAAGATAGTTTTAAGGTAATTTTTGTTTTTGTATAAATTCCCAAATCCGTGTTCTCTCTAGAAATTTTGGAAGGTTGAAAGAAACACAAGAAAACAAACAGTGCCACTCATCCTACCATTATCCTAGACATAACCTTGATGTTTTCTTTTTTTTCTTCTAGTTTATTTATGCATATGAAAAAATGGGATCCTCCTATACATTGGCTTTTGTAACATGCTGTGTTTCTGTTACATACATTGTGAACATATTTGCATATGATTAATCTTCTAAACTTTTTTTTGTTTTGAGACAGGCGTCATCACAGCTCACTGCAACCTCAAACCCCTGGGCTCAAGTGATCCTCCTGCCTCAGCCTCCTGAGTAGCTGGGACTACCGGTGGGTGCCACAATGCCCGGCTAATTTTTCTGTTTTTTGTAGAGACAGGGTCTTGCTTTTTCACTCAGGCTGGTCTTGAACTCCTGGCCTCAAGTGATCCTCCCTCCTTGGCCTCCCAAAGTGCTAGGATTACAGGCGTGAGCCACGACACCTGGCCAATCTTCCAAACTTTTAAAAAGTAAATGTATAATATTATATGTATATACCAGAATTTATTGACTCAGTCCTCTTTTGGGGGAACATATCTGTTTTTTAGTGCAGCAATGAGGATCCTCACAGATAAATCTTTGCTCATTTCTATGATTATTTCTTTGGAATACATGAAGGAAAGGTCTTGCAAAGACTACTTCCCACCGTAATTCCAAGAGGATGTCCTGAGACGTTATTCCAAATTATGATCCTAGTAGCAACAAAAGCTATGATTTAGTGTAAGAGTTGGCTTTGAGTGGTGGATATGAATAATGAACACAACTTCACTGAATCTAATGCTTTCCAAAGCTGGAAAATCATCAAAATTATCTGGGGTGCTTATTTAAATCACAGATTCTTGGACCTACTGCTGGAAATTCTAATTCACTAGGTCTAGTTCTGGGCCCAGGAATCTGTATTTTTAACAAGCTCCTAGGGGATTCTAATGAGCGGAGTCTGGGCATGGGGCAGGGGATCGGTGGGGCAGATGCTGGGTCCCAGGTGCTTCCCAGTAGGGGAAGAGGTGGTGATGGTGAGAACAGAAAAAGGGCATTTTGAAAGCAGGACTGATCACTCTGGAGACTGTTTTGAGGTGAAAAGCAAAGGTACAAGCTCTCAGTAAGGATTTTAAGATTTGGAGCCCAAGAGACTTGGTTGACTGTGGTGTCATCAACTGGAGGGAGAAGACAGCATTGCCTAGGGTTTGAGACCTGGATTCCAGTAGGCTCTGCAGTGTGTGCAGCGTGGGGCTGGGCAGCTCCCTTTCCTCCTCCGCGTCCTCAGTGTTAGTGTTATGTGAAAAGGCTGGATTACATCAGGGACTTCATACTGTGTGAGCCCAAAGCCACAAAGGTGGAGGGGGTGGCTGAGTGGGTAGAAATTCTTTTGTGCCCAATCCTACCTCTCTTCCAGGGACCCCAACTTTATCTGCTTTATATTAGGGTCCCATGTAAGATGTTGTTTGCAAAATTCTTTTCTGTGGCCAAAAAGCATCAGGATTTGAAAATTGCCAGATGGCTTTTTAGTTCTAAAAAGCCATATCATTTTGTGAACCAAGGCCAGGGGGAAAAAGAACAGAGGACTGAATGGATGAGAGGGGCAAGCCAGAATGGACATTTTTAGGCCTCATTTTAACCTGAAGACTGACCCTTTGGGTTGTGGCGGTAGCTCTCAATTTCCATCTCAGAATCAGGGTATAGCCTGACTCAACTCAGAGTGACCTCCAAGGAAAACTCTGGCTGACTTCCCATCAGATTCTGATATCTGATTTGCTGGGGGAAGTCCCTAATTTCACAGGACCCCGAAGCCCAGAGAGATGATGGTGGTTTGTCTGTTAATACTTCGGTCGTGTCTTATTGTTTCAAAGTTTTTCAACAATAGAGTGTGTTTGACCTTCTTTCAGCCTCCTTTCAAGCTGGGAATTTAAGGTGTTCTGCTGAATGCTGAGCAAATAAGGCTTCAGCTAACTTGTGCTTTGATCTCTGAGAATTCATAGGAGCAAGAAGGGAGGAGATGAGCTGGGGGCCTGGAGGGATTAACTGTGAAAACCTGGTCGGGCTTTGTTGGACCGGGAAGCTGGGGTGGAGCGTGGGGTGTCTGGGGAACAGATGTGAGCTGGACTTGATCTTCTGCAGCTGCAGACAGAGGTTTGCCAGAGGTGAATGTGAGTTCCTGTAGCGGCCAAAAGTCCTCTTGGTGCAGTCCACCAGTGGTCTCTTCTCTGTCCGGAGCTGGAGTTAGCATAGGATTTTTGCAATTTGATTCCAGCAAGCATGTAACAGGTTGGATGGAGAAAGGATTTCCTTTGAGAAGCCAGGGATTTGGTGGGTTTTATCTCTGTGTTATTATATTTATTTCTAAACATTCCAGAGTGGTGATGGAGAGGCAAAGCCAGCCTTTCTCAGTAACCTTTTATTGCTTTGTGATCTCAATTAAAATGATGGGCAGGGCGGGTGGGCTGGGTCAGAAAAGGAACTGGTTCCCCTAGAGCAGCATGCCCGTGAGTTTGTTCGGGGAATATTAGTTCCAAGAGATGCTCCAAATGATTCATGATTTGGGAACTTCTGCATGTTGTGGTTTACTCTGGAGATTCCCAACACACATCGGAATATTAAAGGCTCTGAAGTATCCTGTTGTTGAGAATTCTCTGCTTTTATTGAACTAAAAATTTCTCAAACATGATTGGCCAGAGAATTATAATCTTTTCTGGTGGGGAAGAGGCACCAATTGATATCGAGTAGATCGAACTTCAGGAATGGCCGACCTCCAGGTAGGGGAAATTGAGGAGTCCGTTTTAGGGGTTCCCAAAGCCACTCCTTTCATCCTTGGTAGCATCAACAAGCTGGGAATTCTTCATTAGAAACCCACTCCTCTGTGTTATTCTAGATAGAGCAGCTTGGCTTGTGATTTCATTTGGAGAAAAAGACCTATAGCTGAAACAAGGTTGCATCAAATTCTCACACAGAGGAAAAAAATCCCAGACTTAGAATGAAGCTGTTTTTAACATCTAGCTCCGTATTTTCTCTCTTTATGTTATTCAGAAGAAGCTAGAAGTGGCCAGAATGTGGCATCCTCTTGGCCACAGTAAATACTTCAGGAATGGGTACTTGACTCATAAACTGACCTGGGTCAAATAGAGCTTATCTCAGGACCTTTGGTTGAACAACTTACAGATAGGTATTGTCATTTACACTGGGCTTGGAGCAGTGAGGATGTGAACCTGTAGATGCCTTCTTGCTGTGAGCGAGAGCCTGATAAAGGAATGAACTATTTAATAAGAACTGGAGAGAGACTGGGCCCTGATGAGTCATTTGGTGCCTGGATCCAACCAAGCCTGGAGTCTACACTATTGGGTTATGTCAGTTTGAGTTGAGTTTTCTGTTATTTGAAACTCCAAGTGTTTTTACCGATAAAATCCTCATCAGAGACCTTTTCTTGGAGCTAAATGTCTGAGATGACAAGAATTCATCTAAACATCCTTTTCCACCTTGAACCACCCCTAAAACCAGAGTAAGCACTATTAAAGAAATTAAGTTATGACATTGTCATTGTCATATAATTAATAATAATACTTTACTTCTTTTTCCTAGAAGATACTTGAAAATTTATCTAGTCCAAAGCTCCATCTGATCCTTCAGATACCTCTACAGAATGTCTACCAAGAAGTTTTCTGGCTTCTGCTTAAATAGCCTTAGGACCAGAAGCTCAGGGCTTCTTGAAGAAACATGTGCCATTCTCAGGCAGTTGTAAGCAGGCTAATTTGGAATCTGCTTGCCTGTCATTTTACCTTATGATCCTGGGCTAACTGCAGACCAAGTTTAATCCTTCCTCCATAGGGCAGTCTTCCAGATTTTTGAAAATAGCTAAGCCTCCTCTCTCACACCAAAAAAACATCCCCAGCCTTTACCCACTGGAACCAGGTTTGGTTTTCTTCACTGCCCCACCATAAGCATACTCTAGGTGGGTTGTGTATTTGTTTCAACTTGGATTGTGTTCATTTGTGATTCCTACAGTAGTAATATATATCCACCATAGACTATCCAGAAGGTAAGAGGAAGAAAACGAAAATTCACCTGTAAGGGAGCTGCCAAGACATGACCCTTGTTGACCTTTTGGTCAACTCCATTCTTTGTCAGCAAATAAATGGGCACACGCCTGGTTTTGTTGGATCTGTGCCCTCTTCTTCCTCCTCTCTGCCCAGGAGGCTGGCCTGCAGTGGACCACACTTGCAGCAGGGCTTCTACACACCCTGGCTTCCTGCTGGGTTTGGACAATAGGGTGCTAAGGGCACAGATCTGACAAAGGAGAGAGGCCAGGGTGTTTATGTCCCTGACTCCTCCCTGTGAAGTCACCTGGGGCCTGGTATGTCCTTCAGCCCCTTTCCCCAGGGCAGCCTACTCAACACCTCTCTCTTCCTCCAGTGCCTATAGTGGCTTCTTCCCTTGACCCTTTGCTCCTATCTCTGGGCTCCTGTGTTATATCCTCTGAGGTTCCCTCTCCTGCTCCTTGTCAATGCACCTCGTCCAGTTGTCCTAGTTGAGTATGCTGTTACTAGTAGGAATTTTGATGTGATTATATTTTATAAATAAGAAACAAACTGTGCATACTGACTTATAACCTACTATATCAATTCTAGGGATATTGAAAACTTCTTTTTATGTCATTAAATATTCCTCTACAACATTTTATTAGTGGCTGGATGGATTATATATATATTTTAAGCAAATGTACCATAGTGTATTTAAACCTTGAGGAATAGAAAGTTAATTTTTCCTCCTAAATGAGTTTTTTCTTATCACTTTGGAAGTACTTTGATGAATATTCTTGTTGGTAAATCTTTGCACATGTTCATGATTCTTTCCCTAGGATAACTCTGTAGAAGTAAAATTTCAGGATCAATAAAAATTAACATCTTGAAAACTTTCTGTGTGTTGCCAGACTGCCCTCCCAAAAATTTTTATCATAATTCACTCTGCTTTCAACTATGTGTAGGAAGATATTTTTCCTCACACTTTCTCCAACATTTAATATTACAGTCAAATAATACTGTATTTGCAATGTGATAGGTAGTCTATGTCCCTTTTAATATGAAGTCCCTAGAAGTGAACACAGACTCCATGATGGAAAGGAGCAGACTCATCACCTCCTTTCTCCTGAGCATAATACCATTACTGATATAGCCTAAGATGACTGTCACTGTGGTAGGTTGAATAATACCCCCCCCAAATGTTCACATTCCAATCCCTGGAACCTTTGAATATGATACTTTTCACATGGTTAAAAGGGACTTTGCAGATGTGATTTAGTTAAGAATCTTACGGGGAAATTATCCTGAATTATCTAGGTGGGCCCAAGGTAATCACAAGAGTCCTTATAAGGAAGAAAAAGGTGATGTGATGATGGAAGTAGAGAGAGAAAGAGGGAGAGAGATTGGAAGATGCTATGCTGCTGTCTTTGAAGATGGAGGGGCCACAAGCCAAGGAATGCAGGTGGCCTCTAGAGGCTGCAAAAGGCAAGGGAACAGATTCTGCCCTCGAGCTCCAGAAGGAACACAGCCCTGATCTGAGATTTCTGACCTCTAGAACTATGAGAACAAATTTGGGTTGTTTTCATCCATGAAATTTTTGGTCATTTGTTACAGCAGCAATAGGAAACTAATAGTCACTTTCTTGTTTCCTGTTGTCTTATGTTGAGAATATTGTCTGCTAAATCTAAGACTTTTTTTGTTTTTGAATTTGTTTTCATGTTCTGCTACCAAACTGACACAGGAAAGTAACTCCCAACGCTGGGAGCCACTTGAAGTCCAAGTGGGTCCTTGGCTTTGCACAAGAAAGAATTCAGGAGTGAGCTGATGTATAAAGTGAAAGCGAGTTTTACTGAGAAATTGTAGAAAATCTACTCCACGGACAAAGTAGAGGCTAGTTCTCCCTGTGGAGGAGAATTAGCCCCCATGGTTCTTTTAGGCCCTCTATTTAAGCAACAGCTTAATTATAGGCTAGATAAGGGGAGGAATATTCATGTTATTTCTTGGAAAGGAGTGGTGTTTTCCTGGAATTAGGGTGACACCCTCCTTTTGACTAAATATGGTTAATTAGGAAGTATCATGGCATCAGGTGCATGATGGGAGTGGCAGGTTTCCTTAGAAACTTTTATGGTAATGAGGGTATAATGAAGATGCAAGGCAAGAGGTGGTCAATCTCTCTACCATCTTGGATCTGACTTGTTGGAACTTGTCCTGCCACCATCTTGTTTTGATCAGGGTAGTTTGAAACTTTGTCTTGAGAATTTCTGACTCGGTTAAACAATGCCTGCACAAGTAAGCAATGCCCAAAGCAGGGCCCACAGCAGTGCCTGCCAATTCCCTGTCTCAAAACCCTATCAACTCTCTGTTCAATTGTGCCTTTGGTTCTCAGGACCTCAGCTGGAGCTACCTTTGTTTCTGTGCTTAATGTTAGGGGCATCAGAGCAATCCCATAAGCATGATATTGCAACAAACAGCTGTCAGGAGCCAGGTGGAGCATGTTTAGGGAAATGGCTCCCAACTCTCTCTGCTGCTGGGAGGGGCTCTTTTTTGCAGGCCCTCTCAGTTTTATGCCTAAAATGTCTTTTTCAAATCCTATAATCTGAATTCCTTTCCCACATTTTCGTCTCTCTTTTCCATTATTTACTATTCTTTTCATTTGATCATCAGAACATCATGAAATAATACAACCCCTAATATACATAGAGGGATTTTCTCTTACCAAGTGTTTTCGCATAAATGACCTCATTGAATCTTCCTAGCACAGCTCTTGGCCAGTAGTAATGACCATGTCCCTTTCCTACAAAGAAACATATTTTTATTCTCAGGGTGTCTTTCTATAAAACTCTAAAGCTATTGAGATCAATAAAGATATACACATACACCCACACACACACACAAATAAGGTGCGTGGCATCTCATTTGCACACACACATTGTGTGTAGCTCCTTTGGGTTCAATTAATATGTTAGAAGAATTAATATGTTAATTCATGCTGCCAAGACTGCCAAGACAGTCACCGCATTTTTGTAAGTCCTAGTACTGAAAAAGAGGTCCCTAATTTCTTGGTGACTTGAAAAGGGAGCTCACCAAATCTGCCACCCGGGCATGCACAGATCGTGCACCCGCAGACTTTGTATAAGCCCAGGCCAAGGCTGGAAGAAGCAGGAGAGGGCCTGGTGGAGTAGTCAGGAATTTTCTCTCTTTTGCCAGGTGCCCCAAAGCCTGCTGCTGAGCATTTTCCAAACATCCTCCCTCCTTCTGGGGCTTCAGACTTGAACTTGATGCCTAGAGCTGACAATGAATCTGACCGTGGCCCTAAATCACCCCTGAAGCCTCTGGAACCTGCGTCTCCATGGTCTGCACCAAAAGCAATGCCTGAAGGCTGCAGTTTACCTCCAGCTCAGCTCGCCTCTGGAATCTGTTCACAGGATACCTCTGAGAAGGCCCTTTGAATTTGGAAAACTGAACTTTCTATTAATAAATGCTGCTGAGGGCATAATCCAGAGCTGGGTTCCCTATGGGTGCTCAGTAAAGACCTGTTGATGGATAGGTTCCAACACCCTATCACATTCAATTTTCTGTTTTGAAACAGCTTTGTTAGAGATGTTCAGAATGCTGTTCTCTGGGTTTATTTTTGTTGGAGTCCAGGAATCAAATGATGATGCTATCTGGTCCCAATAGTCTAGAAGTCAGCTCTCCTAAGCATTTCTCACAGGCTACACTTTGAGTGAGCCTTAGGCAGACATACAGAGAGGAGGCCCACCCCACGTTATGTGCATTTCCCCAGGGCCCAAACCTGTGTAGGCTCTTGGCTGAGGTGTGTGTTTTCAGACCTGGGGAGAGGAGCTGTTTGCTGAATTTTCTGACACTAACAGCTCGAGTGGGCAGAATTGTGGCCTGTTCAGAGAAGAGGCTTATAGTTAGGGGAAAAGTCATACAACGAATTTCTAACTAATAGAACCTACTTCAGAAAAGCCGTGTGATAAAGTGGAAAGAGTTGAAAATTTGGGTTTGGAAGACCTGGGTCCAAGTCCTCTTGCCTCAACATACTGATTGTGTGGTCCTGGGCAGGTTACTGTGAATCTCGGTTTCCTCACCTGTCAAGCAGGTATAATAATAATAATTATGACTTACAGGGTTATTGGGGGCCTCCAGTGAAAGAATGAATCCGAAGGCACGTAGTATCTGACTTTTGGTTTCTATTAAGGTTTGATTTTTGCAGGTGGGCCTATCCTCCTTTGATTTTTTTTGGTATGGAATGTCTAGTTCAATGCTGGCACTTGATCCAACTCAGTAAGCACTTAAGGACTCAAAAAATTCTGGATTAATGCAAAACGGGAATTAGGAGCTGGTTGTTTGCTTTGCAAAACATTTTACTTCAGTGCTTTTTTTCATAAGCAATTTTAACTTTTAAAATTTTAACAATTCAAGTAAAAGTCAGCTAGTAAACATAAATACAGTGCTGTTTTTGATCCCCAAATCTCTTAGAGAGCATTGACCAACAGAAATATAATGCTAGCCACGTATGGAATTAAAAAAACTTCTAGTAGCTACGTTAAAAAAGTAATCAGGAAGATGTGAAATTAATTTTGACAATTTAATTCTAGTTGATCCAATATATCAAAAATATTCCCCTTTCAACATAGAATCAATATAAAAATTACTAAAGAGATGTTTACATTTTTTTGTATAAAGTCTTTGAAATCCAGTCTGTGATTTATCCTTACAGCTTATCTCAGTTCTTACTAGAAATACCTGATCTGTATTTAGAGTTCGCAAAATTTATGGTTGAAAATAGATTTATATACCCAAGTTGTTTCAAATCTACTTAAAGTTTTCCAGTAATTAAATTGAGTATTAGTTTTAAATTTAAATGTATTAAAGTAAGATAAAAAATTTAATTCCTCAAGGGCACTGGCCACATCTTAAGTGTGGCTACTGTATTGGACAGTCCAGCCTTAGAGCAATTAAAGTTTGTTCTTGACATTCCAGTTTAGACATCCTTTCTAGGGTCTTGGGCAGATATTGAGGTATAGTTGTACAGGTTAAATCTATGGTTCTCAGATCTGGGGATCTATTAAAAATACTGATGTCTGGGTACTCTTGGATAAACAGAAACTGAATTTCCTGGGGTGGGTCCTGAGCATGAATATTTTTTTTAAAGCTTTCCAGATGATTCTAATGTGTAGCTCGATTTGAATGCTCTGGAAGATGAATATGGGGCTAATTCATTGCAATACGATATTCCCTATTGCCTGAGCAACCTATGGAAACATGGGCTTCTGGTCCTTTAAAAAAAAAAAACAAACTCTTCTCTCAGAGCTTTTACAAAATTCTAAAAGTTAGATTTTGTTAGTATTCTAACCAAGTGTGAGAACTATATTAATACATTTTCAGCTGCTTTTTTACTTTATAAATAACAAATATTTAACCTTTTGTTCAGCATTAGGTTGATGTGTTCTTGTGGCTCTTCCCAAAAACATGCTCTTGCCAATTTATTTTAAAATGTTTACAGGAGATTTCAGTGCCGTGTTAATGCTTTTATCTATACTTATTTGTCAACTGTATGATCATAGCGAGATCACGCATGTCAAAATTATAGCACAGCTACTTCTTGCCAACATATATTGACATAATGGCTATCATTTGGATCATGGCTTGCCACAGCTGATCAGCCTAATTGGTTTTAGCAATGTGTCTGATCTAATTGCAGTTACATCATTGCGGTTGAGCTAGTTTGGGCGAATTCCCTGAAGATCTTCTGGTTCCATGTCTGGATTTGCCAATTGGTTATTTATATACCTGTCCTAGTTTTCATAGTGTGGACATTTGTATTATTTTTTAATTTACTATTCCTATTTCCAGAAACCTAACAATATTTTTTCATTTCATGTATTCAATCAACAAGACATTGTGGTGCACCTACCTGGCTCCAGGCACTATGCTAATTCTGGTTGGCAATTAGGCTTCATCTAGCTTGCCAACTCCAGTTGTTGAATTCACTGTGTTGAAAAGCAATCTGAATTCACAGCTAGGCTCAATGGGGAAGAAGGCCGTGATTGGTTAGTCATGTCTGCCATAGACCTGGGAGCAGAGAGAGGGTCCCACAGGCAAAATATTTGCCACCCTGTGCTTGGAGCTGGGGATATAAAGAAAATTAGCACTTATTCCAGCAAAGGAGACAGATCAAAAATTGGGAAATCATGTGGTAAGTTCTATGATATTGGTTTATAGAAAGTTCTATAGAAACACAGAGAAGGAAGCTATAACCTGGGCAAGGAGTAACGGTGATGGGAGATCAGGAGAATATGAGGAAGTTATCACAAAGGTAATATTTCAAGTGAAGTAAAGCAAAGGAATTGTAGGAATTCAGCAGAAATTGAGGAAAAGCATTCTTTATGCATGTGTGTTTTTTATACTTTGATATGTTACTATCAAAGTAAATGAAATTGATTAATCAGTAAAGTTTAGATATATTAATTTTTGCACCTAATATAGACCACAAAATCTGGTATTTATTTGTGAGAAATTCAAAGCACCTTGCAAATTCTGGCCAACTTTCGTTTTCTTTTTTGTTTCCTTTCATTGTATTGCTCTTCTTTTGCTAGAGTAATTGTGGTTTATATATATGAACTGAGACCACCGAGAAGCTGAGAACACTGCCTGGCACGTGGTTGGTGAAACATATTAGCTGAATCAATGAGTGAACATATTCAGATTACCTATATATTTAGCCTATCATATACACCTGCCATATAGATATCATACACATGTACACACATACACACACACACTTCTTCCCATTATAAAAGCAACTAATTGTCAGTGGAGCAGTACAAGCAGACAGGATGATCCTGTTACAACATATTCAGCTCATGTTGTTCTGCTTAAGCCCCCATGGGTCCCATTTCTCTGGGAGGTGGAGCCCCCCCATCCCCCTCTTCTCTGGGTGCTGTGCCAGTGCCGCCTCGGGCTGGGCCCACTGGGCTCTCTGACCTTCCTATGACTCAGCAGGCTGCTTCTTGCTGCAGGGATTTGACACTCAGTTCTCTGCTGTTTGGAACTCTCCAGCCCATGATGTTCTTATGAACCTGAACACCTTCTCATGGAGGCCTTTCTTACCACCCAAGTTCAAATTGCAGTTGCCCCCACCAAACCCTGACATTCCCCACTTCCTCTTTGGAAGGAGGGTATTTCCCCATTGCACATGTTGCTGATGTGCTACAGATTTTACTTACCTTGTTGAACATCTGTTTCTGTCCCCTCCTCTGAAGCATGTCAGTCCCACATGATCAGCACTTTTGTTTATGCTGTTTTCTGTTGTATTTCCACTGCTGAGAACGCAGGAGGTGATGCATATTTGAATCAATGAGTGAACATGTTCATATTACCTGTCTGTTTAGCATAAGTAACTGCCTACCACATATACACCTTTTATATGCAACTTATATATTTATATCATATGTATTTTTTTATACCATAAACATTCTTTAACATAGTTTTTACTTACCATATCATTTTAGTTTGTGCATATGTAATAATATATGCTCTAGGTTAAATGTTTGTGTCCTCCCAAGTTTCATATGTTGAAATGCTCACCCCCAATTTGATGGAAATAGGAGGTAGGGCCTTTGGGAATGATTAGGTCATGAGGGTGGAGCCCTCAGGAATGGGATTAGTGCCCTTATTAAAGAGATCCAAGGGAGCTCATGTGCCCCTTCTACCATGTGAGGACACAGGGAAAAGGCACAGTCTGCAATGCAGGAAAGGGGCCCTCACCAGACACTGAATCTGCTGGTGCCTTGATCTTGGACTTCCCAGCCTCCACAGCTGTGAGAAATACATTTCTGTTGGTTATAAGCCACCCAGTCTATGGTATTTTTTTATAACAGCCTGAACAGACTAAGACAATATACTACACAATTCCCCTGTTGCTGAGTTGTTTTGATCCTTTGATGTTCAAAGTCTGTCATGAACCTTTTGTTTGTAAGTTCTTCTCTTCTTTATTTCCAGAACTGGTGTTGCTGGGCAAAAGGGCATGAACAGTTGAGTTCTGAATCCACAAGTCAAGCTGTGGAGCCCCATTTTGAGGTAGGATTGCTTCTTTTTGTGATCTCACTTAGTAAGGGGCATGCTCTTAGCTTTCGAGAGGCACAGACCCCATGGGAACAGCTAAAGGGTCTGTGGTGGGCCATTGGGTGTACTAGGCCAGTGACTGGGCATGCGGGCCTCGGGGCCATGGGGCGAGTGATGACGAGGAGGAGGAGGAGGAGGAAGTGGCATGTGGCACTGGGCTGGAAGTACTTAACAGGGTGGGGTGAACACTGTGCTCACCCAGAACTGGCTTTGGGATCTTGACGAGTCCCAAACATCTCTGAGTACTGAGAAGAGCACTGGACGTGGATCGGAATACCCAGGTTCAAATCCCACCCTTTCACTGACCAGCCCTGTGACCCTGAGCAAGTGACTTAACCTCCATGAGCACCGGTGTCCTCTCTGTACAATGGAGGTAATAATGCCTGTGAGAACAGAGTGTGGCAGAAGGTTTCCTGCATAATATTTGGCCCTGCCCATCTGAATAAAGCCCCCACTTACCCCTCCTAAGGAAGATCTGCCTCCCAATACTGCAGTTGGAAGGTGAGTTTTGAGCCTGAGTTCTCCATGTAGTACAATCCCTTTAGTTCCAGGTTCAAGGATCTCGGAGGAGATGCCAGTGGTTCTGGGTGCAGACCTCTCTCACATTTCTACATGTCCTCTAGGTGTCCTGAAGGCCCAGGAAGAGCAGGGTGTGGGCAGTGGGGACGGCACTGGGCCCAGCCAATGTCTGTGTGGGCAGCTTGGGGTCTGCAGGTGAGAGTGGCCAGCTGACCTCCCACGAGTGCCAGTGTGGTCATGAAGCCCGGAGACTTGTTGATTAAACTGGAAAACTGCTATTCTTAGTGGCAAGCTGTCATCCAGCACTTTTGAAAAAGGAGAGAAACCACTCAGCCAAGACCTAAAAATACTTAGGGACTGACAACTATCGCTGGGAAGAGCTTGGACCTCAAACCTGATTTGGGAAGAATCCAGTGGGGAAAGGCCACTTGGTGGGACCTCGTAAAATCACAGAGCCCATGACATAAACAAACACTTTTCCGTATCTATGGATCTTTAACTATTATTTATAATAATTAAAAATAAAAATTTGTAAATATAGTAAGAATAATAATGGTAAAAGCTGCTTATGGAATACTTGAATATGGCAGATGCTGTTCTAAGCCATTATGTACATTATGTGCTTGGCCCCAAAATATCTCTGTGGATTGGATAACATTATTATTGCCATTTACAGGTGAGGAAACTGAGTCTTAGAGATGAGGAATTTGGGCCACTCTCATTAGCCTGAACACAGAGTCTAATTATCTGGAATGGTCTGGAGTTGGCCTTCAAATTCCACCCCTCCTCTTTGGCAGCTGTGAGTTGCCTGGTATTGTTTTCCTAGCTGTTAACAAGCTGCTCTCATTTAACTTCTCCAGGGAAAATCTTGGTTGCTGGACCTCTCAGGAAAAAATCCTGGTGGTGACTTGAATTTGGGTTTCATTGTGGAATTTGTGCCTCATGATCAGTTGAGCACAATAGTTGGGTTTTGTGTGGCCTGTTTCAATTTGCATAGGGATGGAGTTCCTCTTCCGATGGCCAGGAAGAAAGAGGCCAATGTCGGCCACATTGCTTAAGGATTGACTCAGCACCAGAAGGCACCGGATGCCTGGACATGGATTTTTTTTTATTTTAAAACTATGTTGAACATGTTTATAGGCTTTATCTTTATCTGGGCCCATTTGATTTCCCCTCCTGCATGTTGGACACCTAGCATGGTAGAAGGCTCAAAGGCTTAGGACTATACTGCACATGGGCTCATTCTAGCTCAGTGGAGCTCCCAGATGACACAGTTACTATGTAGACATATTCATTTCTGTCCTGTATTTTTTTAATTTTAGAGATTCTTGGAAGAGATAGAAGATGATGGGTGGATCTGAGGCTGCCATCTTGAACTAGAAACCTATACCTCCCAATCCAATTTATATGTCTTTGGTTGTGATTTTTTTTTAACTTACAGTCTCTGTTTTATGGTTTTCTTGTAGTCACCTCAAGTTCTATGTGGAAGGGTCTGGGGACAAATTAATAAATATCCCGAACAAAAAAACCCAAAAATGGTGACAGTGGTTTCATAGTCTGAAAAACTGCCTGTCATACCAGTACTTTTTTCCTAGCACAGGAAGGGAGGGAGGGAGGGAGGAAGAGAAGAAGAAATACTTCTAATGCTGAGGACAGCAGTAAGTCACATTCTGGTATCAAGCTCCATTCTCAGTGGCTCAGTGTGAATAAGAGCTGAAGAGATGAGGCAGAAAGCAAGACGGAACGGCCAAGGCGGCAGAGGACATCCCGTTTGGATCCCCTCCTGCTCTGTCATCTCTGTGCTTTGTTCTGGTGTGTGGACACAGCTTCTGTTGACAGTGGCTTCAGCTGGTTCACCATGTAATCTTTTGGAGCATATTTTGTCTAGAGGATACTGACTTACTAAGCCCAAAGTAATTAATGGTTGTTCTCTGCAAATCTACCCAGGGGAATTCATCCGGAGCCCCTTCCCTAACTGGGGCCAAGGTAGAGGCGTCCCCCTGTGGGGAGGGGATGTCCTTGGGTTCAGCTGCAAAGGGTACCCCATGGCTGCCCTCTTTGGAAAGTACATCTCTCCCTGAGTTTTGCCATCTGTAAATGCCCCCTTGCACACGTGTTCGCCTGCTTTGACCTCTTGTTTCTCAAAGCTGTTATAAACTAACTGCCTCAGAGGTGGGCCTTGGGTGGTGGCCCGGCAGAAAGGGACAGAGATGAGGGTAGCCTGTGCTTACAGAAAGAAGAGAGGAGTGCAGTGCAGAAGTCCAGAAGCAAGCTCTCTGCAGTGTTGGCTACACGAAGGGAAAGAATGCAGACATCTTTCACAGCCCCAGATGTGTCAGCAGCTGTAAGAAATGACTATTGCTTGGTGACTTTTAAGGTTTCTTTCCCAAGAAGTAGGAGGAAGTCTCCAAAATAAAAATAATTTAATCTTAAATAGTTTATGTATCAACTTACCTCTTTCTTATGGAAACCTATAGGGACAAAATACAAAAAGCACTGATTAATTCAGGGCGTTTAGGCAATTTACAGATTAAAATGTTGGGATAGTTGGAAATATCGACAAAGCAGCAGTCTATCACTCAGCATATCTGTTCTCTGGGCATCTTCTAGCCATTTAGAAGCTAGATTAGAATTTCTAGCTACTTAGAAAATGGATTTTCTGTGGGGAGCCATGAGCTAAGGCCGATGGGGTGGGAATATGGCCAACTGTGGACGACTCTGGTACTTTCTGTGTTCCTCTTTCCTTATGGTCTCCGCTCCTTCACTGTCCCTTGTTTTCTTTTCTCTTCTTCTCTTCTAAAAGACAATGAAAATCAGATTCAAACATCTTGGAGAAAGAGTTTGTTTATACTTGGCAGGTTGTTGCTTCCTATGTCTAAGACAAACGAAAAGGAGGCTTTACAATGTCATAAAATGTCCGGGAAAGTTTCCTGGATGTCAAGTAGCTGTTTCCTCACACCGTGTAAATGAGTTAAGTGTAGAAGAATCAGAAACATACAGATTAAATTTCACTTAAAACCCACACGTGGCTTTAAAGTGTTGGGAAAATATGCCTGGGGCCAAATCTGATTTGGATTTAAAAGAGAATTCAGACACGTTGGGTGAAGATGGAAAAGTTTAGAGTCGACGGGGTGTATCGACTCATTCTTTGCCAAGACTCTTGGGGTTATATGTCTCCCCTGGGGTGACTAAATCTGGGCCCTGTTGAAAAGGAATTGTCCAGAAACACAGATCAGGAGGACCCAGAGACAGGAATGCAGAGGAGAGGGACCCTGTCTCGGGAACGTTCTGGTCACGTTGGCAGAGCTAGCTTTAAGGCAGATGAATTCGTCTATATGTCCAGCCTGATGCCAGTAAATAGTTGAGGAACAGAGCCGGTCCCCATTGTTGTTATTCTAGGATCTCAGAGAAGTTTTCTGGTGGCCCAGCCATCTGTGTGGAGCCCAAGCCAGGAGCCTGGACATCGGCCTCCAAGTCCCCATCCCCACCCCGCCTCACCTCTCCCGTTGTATTCAGCTATTGTCTGGTTGATTCTATTTAGCAAAGGTCCTTGAGATTATCCAACATCCCATCATTCCCACTGACATTCAGTTCAGGCCACTATCACCTCTTGCTAGATTGGTCCCCCACCACTAACCTTGCTTTCTTTAATGCATTTTCCACAAGCCACGTGGTGCGAGCTTTCTAGAGCCCACATCAGCTCCTAGCATCACTTGCTCAAACCCTTTAAGAGGTTGCTTAAATGCTTCCAAATTCCTGACATGATGTGTGTGGGCTTTCATGATGTGGCCTTTTCCTGCTTTTATATCTCTCGCCAACCTATTCCCCCCTCACCCCCATATCCTGTCACCTCCCCACCCCCCAATATGTTCCAACCATTTTGAACTCCTTTTAGTCAATTCCTAGCTGGAAGACCTTGGGGAAGTCAATTCACCTCCTTGTGCCTCAGTTTCTTCATTGGTAAAGTGAGGACAAGCCGCACCTGCATGGGGTTGTTGATGGTGAAATAAGTTAATATACGCACAGTGCTTCGAACAGAGCCAGGCACTGACTGTGTCCCATTCTCTTGCCTCTTTGTACGCAGAAACTTGGCTCCTTGAACTCCCTCCCACGCTCCTTGGTTCACTCCTGTTTACCCATGAGGTCTCAGCTAAACTGTCAACTCCACGATAGCTAATTCTCACCCAGAAACCTCCATCCCCATCTGGGCCAGCATGCTCTGCAATGTGTTTTTGTAGTGTGGGATCACCACTTCCACAGAATGAGCCACAGTATGCGTAGTGTCATAATCCTCTGCATTCTAGTCTGTCCCTGCACCAGACTGGAAGCTCTTTGAGGGAAGGGACTGTTTCTCAGGTGCCTTGCAAACCCATAGTCAATCAATATGTGCTGAAAGAAAATATAAAGAAAGAAAAATTGGCTCACAGGGAGAGACTATGCCAGTCTCTGCATAGATGCTTGCAGACCCTGGTAGGGTCATGTTTCTTTTCATAAATGCATAAATGGTGATTCTTTTTAAATGAGCCCGTGGAAAAGCAAATTAACCAAGCTGGCATTTGGCAAAAGCAATTTCAACATCTAAAGATATTTTTTGTTCTGGAACTCAGAATGACTTCGCACTCACAATGTCATCCTGAGTTGACAAACTGATTAGAAAAATTTAGTCAGCTGCTGGACAGATTAGGTTTGCCTTCTGGCTCTTCCCCACTCCTTGCCTCACCTGGTGTTCCTCCAACACACTCCAACTTGGACTGGAATGCCTGCTCTCCGCTTAGCCTGCATTTCTCCTGGGTGCTAAGGGCAGCTGGAAAAATGCATTCTGCATTTACGTCTCATGCGGTTGTGACTGTTTGGACACAGGGTGGTGTCCCAGGGAGGAGGCAGTTTCTCCCGCCCTGTGCCAGCTGTGGCAGCATTTGACATGGCTGAAGGATTCCGTCATTCCAGCTGGCCATGGCTCATTAAGATGCCTGGGCTTGCTGGGGACTGGAATTTCCAACTCTGTACTGCTCAGAAAGCCATGGAAACAGATTAGGGCAGATCTTCTCCAATGTGGATTGTCCGCAGTCACATGAGTTGGACAGGGGAGGAAGGTATGTAATGCAGAGAGGCACTTCCCAAAAGTTTTCACCTGGAACCTCCTTCTGGGAACACATTACTATAATATCTTACCAGACCCCACTCTGTAGGAATTAAAAAAAAAACAAACCCATTTTGTCATTTTTGCATGTTGAATGTTACAAAAATTGAATGTAAAAAATTTTATTTATTTTATTTTTTATTTCAGAATATTACGGGGGTACAAACACTTTGGTTATGCACTTGGCCTATGCACTGCCCAAGTCAGAGCTACAATAGTGAATATCCCCCAGATAGTAAGCCCTGCACCCATTAGACGTGAGTTTTCCCATCCCTTCCACCCCCTCCCACCTGCCCAACCCCTGATGAATATTATTTCCATGTGTGCACATAAGTTGATCAGTTAGTACCAATTTGATGGTGAGTACCAGTGGTGCTTGTTTTTCCATCATTGTGATACTTCACTTTGAAGAATGGGCTCTAGCTCCATCCAGGATAATACCAGATGTGTTAATTCACCGTTGTTTTTTATTGCTGAGTAGTACTCCATGGTATACATATACCACATTTTATTAACCCACTCATGTATTGATGGGCACCTGGGTTGTTTCCACATCTTTGCAATTGTGAATTGTGCTGCTATAAACATTTGAGTGCAGATGTCTTTATTATAGAATATCTTTTTTTCCTTTGGGTAAAATCAACTCATGATGGATAACAGACTTAAACCTAATATATGAAACCATAATAATTCTAGAAGAAAATGCTGGAGAAACTCTTATAGACATTGGTCTAGGCAAAGAATTTATGAAGAAGACCCCCAAAGCAATCACAGCAGCAACAAAAATAAATAAATGGGACCTGATCAAATTAAAAAGCTTCTGCACAGCTAGGGAAACATCACTAGAGCAAACAGACAACCTACAGAATGGGAGAAAATATTTGCATGCTACACCTCTGATAAAGGGCTGATAACCAGACTCTATACATAACTTAGGAAAATCAATAAGAAAAAAATCAAGCAACCCCATTAAAAGGTGGGCAAAGGACATGAACAGACACTTTTCAAAAGAAGACAGAATAATGGCCAGCAAACATATAAAAAATTTCTCAACTTCTCTAATAACCAGGGAAATGCAAATCAAAACCACAATGGGCTATTAACTCCAGTGAGATTGGCTTATATCAAAAAGTCCCAAAACAACAAATGTTGGTGGGATGCAGAGAGATAGGAACACTCATACACCACTGGTGGGACTGCAAATGAATGTAAACAATTTTAAACATATTTTTCCCACATAATAAGTGATGCATGTTGTTTAATTTACTTTAATTATGTAAGAAAAGCATGATTTGTCAACAAGTGCATTCACACATTATGTAGTTTATCATATTTGGTTGAGAAACACAATTTTAAAATGCAGATGGAATTTTAATTATGCATTAGCATTGAAAATAGGAAAAAATTGCCTCTATGACCTAATATTTGGAATTCCTACATTTTGCCCTTAAACATCAAGTGGATAATTGGTGTGAATTTTGATTTGTATTTCTAAGTGTTGACATAAATGAGAGATTTAGGCCACTTGCCATTATTTCTCTAAAGTGTCTTATAGCGAAAGTGGTTAGCTTCATTCCCAGTAAAGGAAGAAGCAAACCTGATATAATTCTCATAGTTTGCTCACTTTAACATTGGCTTCTGAAATGCTGGAGACAGTTTGAAGGGCTACTAAAGCTTTTGACCAGATAAATGAAATTTAGAGATAAGGCTCAGAAAATCTAGGGCTGAACTGGCAGAATTGTCATTTTTAAGGTCCCCCTTTCAGGGTGCCTCTCCTCTTGAGTGTGGGCTGGACTAAGTGATGGGATATCACTTTCAAGATTAGGCTATAAAAGACTGACTTCCATTTTCTTTCTTCCTGTCTTTTCTTACTTGCTCACTCTGATAAAGCTAGCTGCCATGTTGTGAGGAAGGCCCCATACTCACCCTCCAGGGCAGCCTCCATCCAACAGCTGGGGAGGAACTGAGGCCCTCAGTCCAACATCCTGGGAGAAACTGCATTCTGCCAACAACCACTGCATGAGTTTAGAAGTGAATCCTTGTCCTATCTAGACTTCAAATGACTATAGTCCCAGCTGATGCCTTCATTGCAGCCTGTAAGAGACCTTAAGCCAGGGGCTCAGCTAAGCTGTGCCTGGATTCCTGACCCACAACAGTAATGTGAAATAATCAGTATTGTTGTTTTAATCCACTAAGGTTTGAAGTAATTTGTTAGGCTACAGTAGGTAATTAATATACCTCGTTACTTCCTTGTTGAATTTCAACATCACTCTTCCTTATGCTTCCTGTCTTTGATCAATGGGTATACATTAAGGGATGTATGGATATAAGTGGCATGGTATCAGAAATACAACTTCATTCAAAACAGCCTGCCAGCTAGCATGTGCAGCTGAGCAGCAAATCACCTGAGGGTCTGAGTCACAAATGTGCTCATCTGCTCTCCCAATCACATTGAAAACACACAAGGAGGCTCTCCAACAGCTTTGTTTGTTTTAAAGAGAAAACATGTTTATTTCTTTGGTTGATTTTACAAAAGATGACATTGCCACCTTTCATGATGTGAACCCAGGCGATGGTGCAGGAGATGAAAGAGCATCCAGCTATCAGCCAGGAAAAGAGAGCGTGGAGGCTCCTGTGGGAGGTTTTGATGGGCCAGGACTGGCGGTGGCAAATATCCTTTCTGCCCACGTTTGATTGCCCAGAGTTCAGTCACATGGCCACAGTACACTACAGGGAAGCTGGGCAATGTAGTCTAGCTCTGTGCCCAGAAGGAGGAGCCCATGGATTTTGGCAACACACAGCAGTGTCTGCCAAAATGACTAACTCTTAATTCCATTGCATGAAGTTTAATTGAGCACTTATGATATGGAGATACTATAGTAAGCATTACAGATACAGATGAGGTGGAAAAAGTATGGTGTTTGTCCTCAAAGACGTCACGGTCTAGCTGAAGGAACCTGCTTGAGGAAAGGTGGTTTGGAACTAAAGTCTTAGGCCAGCTTCCACCATCCCTAGGTTAAAAACACTGGCAGCTATAGACTGTTCTGTCCATGGGCGGAACAGTACAAGTTAATCCTGGGGAGATTTTATCCCCAAAGCCAGGGGGCCACAAAACCGTTCACCTTAAGACTGTCTTTGTTAGAAGTTATGGACAGGACAAAACGTCTCTTTCCCCTGGAGAAATGTTTGTGACTGTGAACTGTGTGCAAACCAATGTGGCCAGTGTTCCAAAACTCCGGCAACCTCACCTTACAAGAAGAACATTCTCCACGGTAATTTTCGACATTTCTGCCAAGAATTAGGAAATCAGAATGTGAACCGGAACAAGCTCTTTGGAAAAATAATTTGACGCTATAGTCAAAAGTCAAAATAGACTAAAGTCAAATTATATACAACCTGCGATCCAGCAGCGTTCTTCTAGCGGTACACCTTGGAGAGTTTTTTGATCATGTGCACCTGAAGAAGAATGCTCACTGCAGCACTGTTTGTAATGGCAAAAAACTAGAAATAGTACAAACGTCCATCAGTGGTAGAATAAATTATGGTATAGTCACACAATGGAATATTGTATAGTAGTGAACATGAATAAATTACAGCCTCAGGCATCAACATTAGTGCATCTCAGAAATATGATGCTGAGTGAAAAATGCAAATCATCTAGGAACATATAAGGATGACTTCATTTATATAAAGTTCAAAAACATACAAAACTAAACCATATATTGCTAGGGGTATATGAGCAGTACATATGTGGGTATATGGGTAGATTCCTGCTAGCACTGCCATACGCTCTGGGGGCCAGGGGAGTGGTGTGGACAGGACTAGATTAGGCCTCCATTCCACCATCTCTCTGCCTGTTCCTGACCTTTTACTTTCAGAAAAATGAACTGCCTTGGCCCTCCTGCCCCTCCTGCCTCTCATGCTAGCCCTTGCATTATAGTACAGACACAGCCAAAGCTGAGAGAGAGAGTAAGAGTGAGAGCGAGTTTGAGTGTATATGTGCAGGGTGATATGGTTTGAGAATGAACCTGGAGAGATCCAGGTTTCCTGACCCTACCTACATGATGTGTGGACTGGACAACATTTATTGAGCAATTATTATGCCCCTTTCATTGTGCAATGCAATTCCTCCTATTTCATCTCATTTCATCTTCACAGCAGCCCTGCAAGTTCATGTAGTTGCTCCCTTTTTTCAGATAAGCAATGGAAAGCTTAGGAAAGCTAAGAGATTTACTCAAGATCGGTGTGATGGGTATGGGAACTTTGGTTTTCAACCTCTAAATGCATGGGAGCAGAAGTAGAGGAAACATGCCTGGAAAAATCTAGTGGGACATAACTTCATCTAAACCATTGCCCCTTTGAATACTGCCATTTAAGCCTGACAACTCCTCTTCCCCATTTTAATTTAATTTTTTGCTCCAGGTGGAGGGTAAATAAAATGTTAGCAGCCTTCTCCCTGCATTGGCTCTGGAGGCCCATTCCTCTGAGCAGGTGGCTCGGTGCTTGCAGCTGTGGTTGAACCTGCACATCTGGCATGCATTAGTCCATGGGCAGGATGTGCTATTACACAGTTCTAATGAAATTTGAGTCTGCTGCATTTTAATAAAACATCCAAAGAAGCAAGATTCCTGGCATTTTGTTGGAAATAAAAGCCTGGAAGATATAGAAAAATTTCTATCATCATGATGGATTAGGTTATTTTCATCTTGTACAAAGTTACCTGCAGTTGAAAGGTTGGACAAGATAGCTCTTGATTAAATGAAAATTATATCTGACTAGTACATAAATTATGTGGTGGAGCAGCAGAAAAATGTGAATGTGTTTTTATCAGTTCAGTCCCCATAATGGTTTAACTTAGAGTGAGAACATTTTTCTACCTTGCAAGTATGTGGATAGTTACCCAGTTGAAGCATTTCCTTGAATGAACACTCTGTGGTTGGAGACTGAGTTTTGGTAGTGGGTATTAGTTGCTTTGGTTGTTGCCATTTTCATCTTTGTAGTTGTAGCTCTTTGTTTTGTGCTTGTTAATCTATATAGTCCTGTCCCCTGCCACACCCACACCCAAGGGTACTATTTCTATATTTTAGGGGTATCTGCTTGGCCTGTGAGCCTGTGAGTTGCTCTTCCATCCTCATCCATTCAGCTCATGTTCCCTGACACATAAAAAGTGTACAATTTCCTCTGTCCTTGCCAGCCTAGTCTAGATAATTGAAGCAGGAGAGGACAACACAGAGAAGCCACTTCCATTCTTTCTCCTGGGAATTTGAATTTAGGAGGGAATGGTAGAAAATAATGCAGTTCAATATTCCTCGTTCTCCTTCTGAACATGTGGTAGGACTGCACTTTTTGGCTTCACTGTGATTTGAATAGTTCTGACCAAGGACTTGTGAGCAGAAATGACAGGGATTGTTTTGGAGGCCCCCAAAAATCTTTTTCCCTTTGGCATGACAACTTGTTGGGGCCCTGCAGGAGCTATGATGAGCGGAGGCTCTGCCAACTTACCAGGGACTGTAAAATGGGTGAGAAATAAAACTTTGTTTTTTAAGCCACTGAGATGGGATTGTTTGTTACTGCAGCATAATCTAGTTGATATGGACTGATACACAGGGAGAGAGGAAAAATTGTGGATAAATGAGAAAAGAAAGAATGATCAAAGATAGTTCTTTTTAAACTCTTTGTCTGGAATAGTAATATATGAACTTGGGAGTTGTGGTTGTTGATTGGTTGTCCATTCATACAGTGTGTAACCTTTTGAGTCTGGCTTCTTTCACTGAGCATAATGCATTTGAGATTCATCCACCTTGTGTATATGCAGTTTGTTTCTTTTTATTGTTAATCTGGAATAAGTAGCAAAGAAAGCTATCCCACAGGAAGCTCACAATCACTGCACTGTCAAATTTTCTACTCGAACCCCTTGTAACCTCAAGATATCAATGATGCTTTATTTTGCTGTTGACAAAAAAGAGATGTAAAATTTTTATTTAAAAAAAAATCTGGAGTTTTCTGGGTAAGCCATAGAGCTTTGGAAAGAATTTTTTATTTCCAGGTAGACCATGAGGATTAGTTAACAGTTAACATTATGACCATGTGTCTCTAACTGCAATACATGAACTCATGTGTGCCAGGGATTATTTGAAGCTCTCAGTGTATTTTTCTGGAGCACTTGACTCAAATATTTGGAATAAATGCTTAATACGTTTAAAATTCAAACAATAAAAAATTGAAGTATAACACATATATAGAAAAGTGCACAATTCACAAAAGGACAATTACTGATTTTTCAAAAACTGAACACAGCCTTGTAATAGAGCATTCCAATCAAGAAACAGTTGGTACTCACTCAAAAATAATCACTACCGTGACTTCTAACACTGAAGATTAGTTTTGCGTGTGTTTGTGATTTATATGAATGAAATAATATCTTATGTACTCTTTTGTATCTAGTTCTATTGTTCAACATTGATTGTGAGATTCCTCCATGTTGTTGAGTGTAGTTGAAATTTGTTCATTCTCATTGCTTTATAGCATTCTGTTGTATCATTATCCATTCTACAGATGATGCACATAAGGCTAGTTTCTGGGTTTTGGCTACTCCATAGTTCTCTTATGTCTCTTGGTGAATACAGGTGGGCATTGCTGCTGGGTATTCATATCTTTACTCCTAATGAAATGTTGAGTGATAGGATATACATATGTTCATTTTTAGTGACTACCACCAGTTTTTCAAAGAGGCATATTTTAATTATTTTTTATTTTGAATTTATATATAGTAAATTCAGTTTTTATTGGTATACAATTAATTGTACGAATGTATGACAGTTTATTTATTTACACGTTGAAGGACATTTGGGTTGCTTTTGATTTTTGATGATTATGGACAATGCTGTTACGAACATTCATATTCGTATGTGAACTTAAATTTTCATTTCTTTAGAGTAAATGTCTAGGAGATTGCTGAGTAATATAATAATGTGTATCTAGCATTATTGTTTTCCAGAGTAGCTGTACATGCTGCTTTCCCATCAGCAACATATGCGTTCACTTGCTCCAAATCCTCACCAGCAATTGGTACTGCTAGGTTTGTTTTTTAAATTTTATCCATTCTAATAGATGTGATGTGGTATCCCATTGTGGTTATAAATTTCACTTCCCTAACGACAAATAATGTTGAGCATCTTTTCATGTGTTTATTTTTTCATTTATAAATCTTCTTTGGAGAAAAATATCCAAGTTTTTTGCCCATTTTAATATTTTGTGGTTTGTTTCCTTGCTGTTGAATTTTGAGAGTACTTTATATGTTCTGGATACAAGGGCGTTGTCAGACATATGCTTTTCAAATGTTTTCTTCCAGTACATAGCTTGCCATACCATTTTCTTGAGAGTGTCTTTGATGAAGTCCAATTGATCAATTTTTCCTTTTATCAATCAGATGTTTGGTGTCAAGTCTAAGAACTCTTTGCCTTACTCAAAGTTTCAACAATTTTCTCCTATGTTTTCTCCTAAAAGTTTTATAATGTCGCATTGTGCATTAAATCTACAGTCCATTTTGAGTTAATATTTATACATGGTTTGCGGCATAGGTTCTTTTTTTCATATGCATATCCAATTTTTTTAGAATCATTTGTTGAAGAGACTATGCTTTCTACACTTGCACCTTTCACTGCTATAAAAAAATTGACCATATTTGTGTGCTTTTATATCTGAACTCTCTAATTTGTTCCATTGAGTTATGTTTTGTTACTTTTTCCAATACACATTTTGATTATGTTAGACTCCTATTAAGTTTTTAAATTGAGTAGCATAAATCCTTCAACTTTGTTTGTTTTAAATATCGTCTTGGCTATTCTAGCACTTTGCCTTTCCATATATATTTTAAAATCGGTCTGTCTATATTTATAAAATATCTTTCTGGGATTTTGATTGTACTTGTGTTAAATCTGCAGTTCAATTTGGGGACTGTAGGTTATTTCAGTATCATCTTTGACATCTTTCATCAGAGTTTTTAAGTTTTCAACATCCAGATCCTGCACATAATTTCTAGATTTATACCTAAGTATTCCATTTTTTTTCCAGCTATTGTAAATGATTTTTAAATTTTTGGTTTATAATAGATTATTGCCAGTATATAGAAGTGCAATTGATTTTTGTGAATTGGCTTTGTGTCCTGAAACCTTGACAAACTCTATAGTTCTAGGACTTTTTTTTTTGTAGATTCCTTAAGATTTTCTCAGTAGACAATCTTGTCTGTGAATAAGAATCATTTTATTTTCTCTTTTACAATATTGTGTGTTCTTTCTTTTCTTGCTTCATTGCTCTGGCTAAGGTTCAACAAAATGCTGAATAAGAGTGGTGAAAGTGGATATCCTTTTCTTGTTTCTAATTTTAAGGGGAAAGCATTCCGTCTTTAACTATTAAATGTGATGTTAGCTGTAAATTTTATTTATTTAGTAGGGGCTTTTTATTAGATCAAGGAAGTTACTATTCCTTGTCTCTGAGAGTTTTATCATGAACGGATGTTGAATTTGTCAAATGCTTTTTGTGCATATACTAACAAGATTATTTAGTTTTTCTTCTTTAGGCTGTTAATATGATGGATTTTGAATTTTTGAATACAGCTTTGCATCCTCAGGATAAACCTTATTTGGTTGTGATGCATTATTTAAAAAAATATATTGCTGGATTTGACCTGCTACTGTTTTGATGAGAATTTTTGCTTCTGTGTTCAGGAGGGATACTAGTCTTTTCTTGTACTGTCATTGTCTGGTTTTGGTCTCAGGGTAATTCTGGGTTCATAAATGAGTTGTGCAGTTTCCTTATCTCTTCTTTTCTTTGTAGGGATTGTGTAGAACTGGGGATTGCTATGTCCAAACTTCAGAACCTGGAGTTTTGTTTGTTTGCTTGTTTTACTAAGAATTCAATTTATTTACTAGCTATAGGACTATTTAAGTTATCTGTTTCTTTTTGAGCAAGTTCTGGTAGTTTTTATCTTTAAAGAATTGGTTCATTTTGTCTAAGTTGGATTTTGTGCATCAAGCTGTTCATAATACTTCCTTACTATTTTTTTTTAATGTTGCTCGAGTCTCTAGTGATGGCCTTTCATTCCTGATGTTGTTAATTGGTGTGTTTCCTCTTTTTTCCTCCATGAATCTCATTTATAAAAGGGTGTTATGGACTGAATTTATATGCAGAAGTCCTAACCCCCATTAACTCAGAATGTGACTGTGTTTGGAGATAGTGTCTTTAAAGAGGTAATTAAGTTAAAATAAAGTCATTAGGATGAGCCTTAATCCAATATAAGTGGGATTCTTATAAGAAGAGGAAATTAATCCACTCATGAACTGATGGGCATTTAGGTTGATTACACATCTTTGCAATTGTGAATTGTGCTGCAATAAACATTCGAGTGCAGGTGTCTTTTTGATAAAATGACTTCTTTTCCGTTGGGTAAATACCCAGTAGTGGGATTGCTGGATCAAATGGAAAAACAAACACCACACGTACTCACTATTAAATTGGAACTAACTGACGAGCACACATGTGCATAGAGGGAAGTAAAACTCAGTGGAAATCAAATGGGAGGGGAAGGAGGGGATGGGTGAAAACCTATCTAATGGGTACAATGAACACTATCTGGGCGACAGGCACACTTTTAACCCCGACTCAAGCATAACAAAAGTGATCCACGTAATCAAAAACATTTGTACCCCCGTAATACTTTGAAATAAAAAGAAAAAGAAAAGAAGAGGAAATTAAGAGCAGACCACACAGAGGGAAGGCCATGTGAAGGCACGAGGGGAAGGCAGCCATCTGCAAACCAAGGGGGGAGGCGTCAGAAGAAACCAAGCCTGCTTTCACCTTGATCTGGGACTTCTACGCTCCAGAATTGTGAGAAAATAAATTTCTGTTGTTTAACCTACACAGTCCGTGCTACTTTGTTATTGCAGCCCTAGCAAACTAATACAAAATATATTAATTTTATTGATCTTTTCAAAAAACCTGCATTTGTTTTTATTGGTTTTCTCTATTTTTTTTCTGTTTCTAATATTATTGATTTTTGTTCTTCTTCTTATTTCCTTCTTGTGCTTGTTTTGGATTTATTTTGCTCTTCTTTGCCTAATTGCATAAGGTAGAAACTTAGATTAATTTGAGGACTTTATTCTTTCCTACTATATGCATTTAATACTGTGTTTTTTCCTTACACTACTTTAACTCCATCTCCAAATTTTGGTATGTTATAATTTCATCTTTAATTCAGTTCAAAATATTTTCTAATTCCCCTGGAGATTTTTGTCTTTGAACCAGGGATTACTTAGAATGTTGATTTTTCAAAGATTTTTTTTTTTAAACATATCTTCCTGATTTCTATTTCTACTTTAATTCCATTATGATCAGAGAACCTACTTTTGTATGATTTCAAGTCTTTTAAATTTGTTAATGATTTATTTATGACTCAGAGTAAAATCTGTCTTGGTAAATATTCTATGTGCATTTAAATAATGTGTATTCAGCTCTTGGGTAGAGTATGTGATTAACATTAATTAGGTAAATATGATGGTGTTATTCATGTCTTCTATATTTTTATAATTTTCTACCTATTTGTTCTATTGAGTATAGAGAGGTGGGTGTTAAAATATCCAACTCTAATTGTGGATTTGTCTCATTTCAGTTTTATCAGTTTTGCTTCATGTATTTTGAGGCTCTGTAGTTAGGTACAGTCCCATTTGGGATTATTACGTTTTATTCAATTGGCTCTTTCATTGTCATATAATGTCCCTCCTCATCTCTGGTAGTTTTCCTTGTTATGAAGTCTACTTTGTCTGATATTAAAATAGCCAGTTCCATATTTCTTTTAATTAGTGTTTGCATTGTATATATTTCTTATCTGTTTACTTTTAACTTATTTATACTATTATTTTTAAAGTGAGTTTCTTACAGACAACATATAATTGGATCTTCCCCCCATCCAATCTAACAATTTCTGACTTTTAATTGGTGTGTTTAGACCACTAACATTAATTATTGATGTGGTTGAATTTAGGGTACTCTTTTATTACTTGTTTTCTGTGTATCCTTTCTGATTTCCATTTCTTTGTTTCCCCTTTTCTGCCTTCTTTTGGATTAAATATTTTTCAGTCTTTCATTTTAATTTATTAACTTTTTTAGTATCTCTGTGTCATTTTCTAAATTGTTGCTCTAGGGATTACAATATCCATATTTAATTTTCAGTCTAATTAAAATTAATATTTAACTACTTCAAGTAAAATGTAGAACACTCACAACTATATAGGTCTCTTATGCTCCCCACTTTAAGTTTTATTATATGTATTACATCTATGTACATTGAAAACCCCATGAGGAATATTGTAATTTTTGCTTTAAATAGTCATAAATATTTACAATTTTTTTAGGTCTTACTACTTTCTTGAAATTTCCACATTTTCCCTATGGTATCAATTCTCTTCTGCATGAAGAATTTCCCTTATAAAAAAGAAAGTTAACTATAAGAGATGATGGGTATAGGAATTTGCTTGACTGTAATAACACTTCACTATGTCCATGTATATCAAGATAAGTATATCAAAGCATCATATTGTATATTTTAAATATATACAATAAAAAAGAGCTTCCCTCTTTGGCGAGGTCTGCTAATAATAAATTATCTTACTTTTCTTTCATTTAAGAACATCTTGCATTTATTTCTGAGGGATATCTTCATTAACATAGAATTACGGGTTGACAGTTCTTTGCCTTCAGCATGCTATATATGTTATTCCACTTCCTTCTGGCCCCCATGGTTTTTGGTAGGTAATCTTCAGTAATTAAAAAATTTTTTCTTTATGTAATGTGTTTCTTTCTTCATCTTTGGTTTGCAGCAGGCTGACTATGATGTGCCCAGGTACAGCTTTCCTTCAGTTTTTCTGGTTCGGTGTTCACTGAGATTCTTAACTCAGCAAATTTATGCTTTTCATCACATTTGGAAAGTTTTTGGCTATGATTTCTTCAAATATTTTCCTTCCACATCAGTTTATTTCTTCTCTCCTCTGGGACTCTAATGACACATATATTAAACCTTCTGATGTTATCCTATAGGTGTTTGAAGATGGTCACTTTTTAAAGCCTTTTCATTGTTGTTGCTTTTCAGTGGGATAACTTATTGATACACTTTACGTTCACCAACTCTTTCTTCTCCCATCTTTTCTTCTGTACGACCCAAACAGTGACTTTTCTATTTCAGTTATTACATTTTATAGTTCTAAAATTTCCTTTTGGTCTTTTTGTATAGTTTCTATTTTTCCTCCTCAGAATTTCTATTTTTCCATTTGTTTCAAGAGAGCTCTCCTTTATTTCATAAAGCATGGCTGTAATGGTTGTTTTCAAATCTTTGTCTGATAATCCCAACATTGGGTGACCTCAGTGTTAGCATACGTGATTATCTTACCCTGGTTCTTTGTATATTGTGTAATTTCGGATTGTGTCCTTGATATTTTAAATATCAGGTTGTGTGGCTCTGGTTTCTATTGAAATCCTTGGGAGAATGTTGATATTTTTTCTTTCGGCAGACATCTACTTGGTTAGGTTCAGGCTTCACGTCCTGAGCTGCCTTTGTTGCCTATGCTGCCTGTATTAGTTCAGTCTTCAAACATTTACTGTGCTATTTTGGCCTGTTTTAGACCCAGGCAATGATCTACACCTTAGTTCATTTCTCAAAGCCTTTGCTATGTGTTTGAGGTTAGCTCCACGTACGCATAATTCAGTGATGGGCTCAGGACTTCATACACATTTTTTTGGGTCCATTTCCAAAACTCCCTCCTCTTCATGGCTTCTTCAACATCCCTCAGCTCCCTAGGTTCCTCTTTCCTGATTCTCAGGCTAGAAAGGTGAGGTCTTTGCCTCCTAGCACTCTTGTGCATTTCCTGGGTCTGGCTCTGGCTCCGGGTGAAGCAGCAAGAGAAAAGAGAGAAAAAAGGAACCAGGATTCTCTTGTTATTTTTCATTCCTCTGGTCAGGAGGAAGGGTTTTCTCTCAGAGTTGCAGGTGTCTTCATGGCTGCTGCTGCTGCTGCCAGTGCCATGGGAGTGCAGTGGATTTAGAACATTTGCCTGGGGCAGGACAGAGAGAGAAAGAACGAACAATGGATTTCCCCCATTCTCTCTGTTCTACATGGGCCCCTTTCCTGGTTCTCTGAGCATAAGGAGACATTAATAGTTTCTCTTGGGCACTTTTCCCTCTACTCCTGCTGAGCAGGTCTTGGATTTGGGCTGTCCTGAGTCTACGGTGGGAGATACGGGAGGAAAGAAAATGCCAGTAAACTCACTGCCACATCCGTCTTTCTTTGACTGTTGATACCCCCCATCTGCCTGCCATTATTTTCTTTTTAGACGCCTCTGATGACTGCTGTATGTGTTCTGCCTGGGTCTTTAGTTGTGACCACTGGAAGAGAGAGAGTGGAGTGTATTTGCTCCAATCTTTTTTTTTTAATTTCAGAATATTATGGGGGTACAACACTTTGGCTATATATATTGCCCATGCACTGCCCGTGTCAGAGCTACAATCGTGGTCATCCCCCAAACTGTGCTCCCCACATCCATTCAGTGAGAGTTTTCCCATCCCCTCCACCCACCTCCCGCCTGCCCGCCCCCTGATGAATATTATTGCCCTGTGTGATGTAAGTGTTGATCAGTTAGTACCAATTTGATGGTGAGTACATGTGGTGCTTGTTTTTCCATTCTTGTGACACTTTGCTTCGAAGAATGGGCTCTAGCTCCATCCAGGATAATACCAGATATGTTAATTCACCATTGTTTTTTATTGCTGAGTAATACTCCATGGTATACATATACCACATTTTATTAATCCACTCGTGTATTGATGGGCACCTGGGTTGTTTCCACATCTTTGCAATTGTGAATTGTGCTGCTATAAACATTCAAGTGCAGATGTCTTTATCACAGGATGTCTTTTTTTCCTTTGGGTAAATACCTAGTAGTGGGATTGCTGGGTCAAATGGTAATTCTACTTTTAATTCTTTGAGGTATCCCCATATTACTTTCCATAGAGGTTGTACTAATTTGCAGTCCCACCAGTAGTGTATGAGTGTTCCCATCTGTCCACATCCCCACCAACATTTGTTGTTTGGGGATTTTTTGATATGAGCCAATCTCACTGGAGTTAAGTGATATCTCATTGTGGTTTTGATTTGCATTTCCCTGATGATTAGAGAAGTTGTATTTGCTCCAATCTTAACCAGCTCTGGAATCCTGCTGAATGGTTTAACTGGTATTTTTAAATTTTATTTTTATATAAAACCATGCTGAGTAAGTCCGCAAGATCAGCATGAACTTTTCAGATAGAGCTTAAGTCTTTGAGAACACACAGGCTTGTTGGGGGTTGCTTTGATAGGAGTTTAATCTCCCCTGCTTAGAGAGAAGACAAGAGGGAGAAACAATGCCTGTGTGGGTATAGACCTCAGGGTAAACCAAGGCCCCTGCTTACTGCAGGATTCACTGGTCCCCTGTGGGAGTCTACAGTCCTTTTCTCATAGAGACTTTTCTTGAGAGATTCTCTGCTTCTAGCTTTTCCCCCAGTGACTGGTCCTATCAAAGGTTTTACCTAGACTTACTGGTCCTGGAAAACAACAGACAATACCCCTGGCTGTAAGAAACCCTGAAATCTGTTGGGACTGTGCTCCTCTCCCAGCACAATTATCCCAAGGCACTGTCCCCGGCGGGAACCCCATCTCCCAGGGGTGGGGGACCTGTGGCCTTAAGGCCACATGTGGCCCTCCAGATCCCCAAGTGCAACCAAAGGCTGCACTCAAGGATCCAGATGCAGTTTCCTAAGAAAAATGTCATTTATTTCACAGATGCTACTTGTTGAAGAATAGGAAAGAGGCAGATGCTGCTAAGGGCTGAGAGGGGCCCTTCCAGGATGGCAGGAATGGTGGTCTTCTTTGTCTTGACACCGTGGCAACCAGCAAGATGACGCTGAGACCTGGTGAGGGCAGAGGGACGGGAAAGGAGAGAGCAAAGGAGACAGGGAGATGGGGCCCACAGATGACTGAGACAGGCTGACTGTCAGGACCAAATGAAAAAAAGCAAAGCAGAAACACAGATGCCTTTGGTATTGTCCCCTGGCTTCTGAGTATACTGTGACTGGCCACCAGTGAGAATGTCTTACCAAGTGACTGTCATAACCAACCCAGTGTACCTTGAAGCACAGCCAGGTTTTCAGGTGTTTAGAATTTCCTAGTTTTCATTCTATTCTTATTGCATTTTTTGGGGGGGCAGGGAGATATTAAGGTGAAGAGATATTTGGGCCTATTCTCAGCCTCAGAATATACAGGAAAATCTCAGGCTACTGTTTTATTTGTTTTTTTTTTTTTTTAAACACCCAGTAGTCTAGGCTCAAAAAGACCCTGCTGTTCCTACAGTGTGGGGGCTGTTGTGGTAATGATGCCCTGAAAGGTGACCACAGCAACGTGAACCTCAATTGCAGTGGGCATTTTTGTGAGATGGCTCTTTTCTCCCACTGGGGCTGCAGTTTGAAATTGGATAATCTCAGGTGTTGGACCCTTGACTGCCTTTCATATTTTGAGTCATTTTGTAGAATCTTGTAACGTTAGAATGCAATGTGGGTCCCAAGTTTCTGTCTCCTGCTCACCTACCATTGGCTAATTGTTATTGTTTAAAAGAGGCTGGTGTTGTTCTTTAGATGTCACGTAACGCCTGTCTCACAATTCTCCGTTAGCTGTGTCTTCCTCCTTTTCTCTGTCTTCATACCACTCACCTGTCTCACATGTATGTTATGCAGGTGAGGAGATGAGCCTGTGAAAACAAGAGAAAGAAACTCCCACCGTTCATCTTATCATGGAAACTCTTGTACTGAAAGCTGCCCAGACACAGACATGGCCGGGGCAGGGGACAGGAGATGGGGAGGGGCCAAATACCCCAAACTAGATGGAAGCAGTTCAGCTATGGGGAAGTAAGGGAAGGAGACGGGAAAGACCATCCTAGATGTGGTGGCTGGGAAGCACGAGTGGGGCCCAGGGAATTTTCCACAGTTAACGATAGTTCCTCTCATCAGCTATGAAATAAGGATTACCTGGGTCCAGTGACCAGGATGCTGGGCTTAGCAGTGGCCAGCAAGCAAAAAGAAAGGCCAATAACAGAACTTAAGTGGGATGTTCTTAGCCTTCGTTAAACATTAGAATAACTTGGGGAATTAGCTCAAGCCTGGAGCAGCGCTTCGCAAACACAACTGTACATTCGAATTATCTTGTTGAAATACAGATTCTGATGAATTAGGTCTCAGGTAGGGTCTGAAATCCTGTCTAACAAGCTCCCAAGTGACGCTGTTGCTGCTGGTTCAAAGACCATCTTTTGAGTAGCGAGGGCCAAGGACAATTCAATCACAGCCTCATGGGGGTGGATCTCAGCCATTGATGTTGTAAAAAATTTCCGCAGAGTTTTAGGGTTAATAATTACTGCCTTAGAGCCTAATAAAGGATGGGGGTGTGGGAACTTGAGGGGGACCACCATGATGAAAGTTCACCCCATTGCATGGATGGGAGAGATGGGTGGAGAGGGGTCACCTTTATGTGGAGTTGATAGGAGGATTTCCACCTTTGCTTGTGGGGGTCAGAGGCTGACTCACCATGGCAGATGACGTCAGCCTCTATCTGGAGGGGCCATGGCGGTTTACCCTGTGGCATCAGAGTACCCTCAGCTAAGTCCATGTAAAGGACTTCTGAAGTCAGCAGGTCCCTTGGTCTCCTCACTCTGGGTCCTCTGAATTACTCAGATTCTCATTTAGAGGTGACTCTAGGGGATTTTTTGGGACTTCTAAGACTTCTCTTTTACTCTCAATATGGCCCGGCCAGCTCTGGGGCAAATGTATACAGTAGTTTTTACCTGATAGAAAAAGAAACCATATCTAGAACTATCACCTTAAAACTCCACAAACTCAAAATAAACAAAATTAAGATGAAAACACTTTGGGAGGAGAAGGAAGTGGACATAATATAGAAAACTCAACCAATACGTCTGGGTGGGGGTCAGTTCACAGCCCACCAAATGTCCAAATAACTTCTGTGGTGCATCATCCATATCTGGTTTTCAAATATTCTAATATTTGCCTTATAAACCTATTATTATTCTTCAAGAAATTTAAACAACTGGTTTGGCTATTATTCCTTTGACTTGCTGCCTGGGTGTAATGCTGCTTCTCTAGAAGCCAGAATTTACCCTCCCCACTCCCAACCATATCCTTGGACCCCATAACTCATTCTGATTTTGATTGCTCTGTCATTCCTCTGACTTTGGATAATAGGCCATTATTCTAGGAATTACTATTATATTTTATTAATAAGAGCCAGGAGAATTTATAGCAGCGAAATGGAAAGATTTGCAAGTGGAACTTTCACATCTCTTGTCAAATGTGACTGTGGCAGCCAGCCCGTGTGATGGATGAAGACGGCACGTGCTCCACTGCTCAGCAGCCAGGTGAGCACCAGCCTGATCCTGGCTCTAAGGACCCTTTGCTGAGCCTTGCTCAGGGCTGCCTCGAAAGAAGACATGCGGGAAGGGAGTGTGACACGGAGGACTTAACACGAATGGGGAGGCCACTCACACCTGCAGATGGGGTCGCGGTCACAACTCCATACATGGGCAGATAAAGGAGAAGGCTATGCACTTCTTGCGATATTTTTCTTGACTTTTCCATGATGATCAAAGAAATACCTGCTTATCATAACAGACACATTTGGGAAGTACTAAAAAGGGAAGGGTTAAAGAAATGTACCACTTAGAGGCTTATATTTTGGTGTATTTCCCTTGCGTTTTATATTCTTGTGTGGTTTTTTTTTTTTGGCCATATAGTCAAGCTCATTCTATATATACAATTCTGTATACTTGTTTGCTTAATACTGCATTGCACATACCCAAATCCTTAAAGAAAACGTCCTAAGTATCATTTTAGACAGCTACATTAATTGCTATTAAATCATCGCTTACTTACCCCTCTGCAGATTTACTGTCTTTCTGGAGGGACCCGTTCCCCACAGTGGACTCCCTAAAGCATTGTGCTTGGGGAAATTCGGTCAGCCACCTGAGTCACACTCCAGCTCTCCCCTTTGCTAGGTCTGTGGCTATATCCTCCATGTAGTAGTGGGTAAAATGGGATCAATAATAACTAGCAATGCAGAGTTCATTGAAATAAGATCAGTGCTGTAAAGCATCTGGCACACAGCAAGTCCCGTTTAACCAGTTTAAATCAGTTGCAGCAGAATTGCAAGCACCTTTACACTTGGTGTTCCCTCCATCTGGAATGCTTTCCCCCTGGAAATCTGTATAGGAATCTGCTTTGTTATCTTATTAGAGAAGCTTCCCAGAACACCCAGTGAAAATAGGTACTATCCCTCATTCTTCTAACTTTGTGTTATTTCTTATCATAACCCTTATCACCGCCTGGCACATTGTTTATCTATTTATCTAGTTACAGCCTATCTTCCCAATATAGAATGGAATCTTCCCGATAACAAGGATTTTAACGTTTTGTGCCCTGCCATATCCCCAGCATCCAGAATAACTCCTGGCATGTAGTAGGTGTTTAATAAGCAGATGTTTAATGAATGAATAAATTGTTTGGGCTCTGGGGTGAAAAATGCACAGTCTGGACCTCATACTAGTCTAATCCCTGGGAATGTGACTCTGGAATCTGTTTTTAAGAATTTAAAGAGATTTTTATACCTTCCAAAATTTGTGACCCACTTTCATACACTGAGGTTCTTTCCCTGATTTCTTTCGTTAAAACAACGGTCACACAATCTGACTTCATTTTCCTGTTCTCATTTCAAAATCTACTTGACTCTAATTAAGTAACAGTACTTTAAACAACAATAATAATGCTACCAACTATAACCGGTTGAACATCTTGCTGTATTTCCTACTCAGCTCATTCGCTGAAATATTGCAATGACAAAAAAACAATTTTTTAGTGGTGAAGGGGACTCATGTAGGTTTGTTCAGGGCAGTTATTCCTCGTGGCCACACTGCTTTGACATGAAGGAGAGAAAAATGAGGCAATTCTTGGTGTGTTTTATGCAAAGTTCTCCTCTGTCCTCTTTACTCTTGTTCGCTGACCTGCCCCTCCCTTCTTCCCTACCGTATCTTTTATTCTCTGAAATTGGCAAAACTACCACGAAGCTCCCAGCCCCCAGGGTGTATGGGCTCAGGCTCAGTTTGGGTGGGACTTGTAAAGGAAGCTTGGAGCCCAGTAGATGAGGGAACCGTCACTGAGCTGGGGAGACCTGCCTTCTCCCCCAACCACACGTACCAACCTGTTGCCTTTGCCTGCATTTGTAAAATTGGTGCATGAGAGAATGTTCCTCATATGGTTGTAAGATAAAGCAACTAAAAAGATTTAACTCAGTGTCTGCTCATCAGAATCGTGCAGTGAAAGAGAGCCAGTCTTGTTTCTCAAAAACTGGCGACATTAATTCATCTTCTGGAATGATCCATCGTGGAAGCTGTGCTGTTTCTGTGACTCCTTTGTTCCTTCCACAAACGTGCATCGGGGCCCACGCTGGGATGAGCACTGTGCTAGCTGCAGGGGGTACAAAGATGATACCTTGGTCCTGGTCCTGGGACATCCTGGCAATTTTAATACAATGTATTGTAAAGTTATGTTTTTATGTTTACGGGTTTTGCATTCAGAGTTAAATCTTATCCTTTTGACTCCACGGGGAAGGGCCAATTTGAAGTACAGCGTATTTCAGGGTAATTGGTCTCATTCCTTGATATGTTATAGGAAACTCGGTAAGTGCAGATTTGAATTAAATGGAATTTAATCTTCCTTAAATACATACTGTAGCTTAGACTAGGTTAACAGGTGTTATCTCACTGAGAATCAGTTACGAATGACTATAATTAGTAATTGTTTATCATTGTCAGTTTAAATCCTTTGGTAGTCTTAAAGCACTTAGAGGCGCTTAAAAAGTGTTTGTCCTCTTAAGAGGCTTTAAAAACATTTTCTCTACCATCTTGTTGATGCAGTTAATTAACAGTTAGAACAATAGACACAAATGCTTTCTTCCCAAGTTGTGCTGGGGTGAGCCTCAGTCACGGCATAATTATTTCCAAAATTCTGATATATGAAAAGCAGATGAACAAATGTTGTACATCGTCTTAGCTTTGGCTGGTGATGAACTGAAAAAACGTTTACCCCAGGCATTTCCTCCACCTTCCAACCCTGCTCTGCCTGCTGGTTTTTGTTCAAAATGTTTCAGATTTCTCATTTGATCTTTTCATGGAACTGCTTTTACTTGTAACTCCTCTGTCATGGCAATATCAGTCCTGAGATGAGCCATTAACTAGGTAATTATATTTTTTTGTGGCCACTATTTCTGACAAAAGAAGTCAGTATGAGAATCCTATTGGCAGGCTGAAAATATTAGTTATCTGAGTGGAACCAGCTGTAAATGTCTCAAAATCCATACCTTTTGCTCTCACACACTCAAATGCACTTTAAGATATTTGGAGGTTTGTTTGTGACAGTTTGTTTAAATACACTGAAGGGAAGAAGAAAAAGTGGAGAAAGGGGGATTTGAGGTGAACTGTGGGGCGTCTGGAAGTGTGGCTCTGGGAATCTTCTAGAAATCTCCAGGGCTGCGGTGAGCACTGCGGCCTACTCTTGGCAGAATTTCATGCTTGTCTCTTTTCTGGACATGAGTCAGGTGTGCTAGGATAGGAGAGGGTCTGCTAGACACCTTCGCCACTTGGCTGCCAATACATCTGGAGTCTTTGCCAGCCCCCTGGGGACACTGAGCTTTGCTGCAGCTTGGTTCTTTCTGTCAGCAGGGCCCTGGGGAGGAAGGAGGCCCTTCTCACAACCCGAAACAAACATCAGATGGTAATGATGTGAATATAACTCTTGAGTAAAAACTCAAAAACAAAAAAAAAGGGGACAATTGTAAGATTAAAGGTGGATTTGAATTCACCTTGACTTTTCTTCACCACCAAATGCACCCAATGCAGGGGAGGCGCTCAGAGATGGGGGCCCTGTGCAGTGGTCCTCCAGTGTGGTCCCGGATCAGACCTGCAACATCAGCATCATCTGGGAACTTCATAGGAATGCAAATACTGCATTCTCTGGCCCCTCCCCAGACCTGTTGCGTCAGAATCTCTGGCACCGAGGTCCTGCCATCTACCTGTATTTAACAAGCCCTTCACGTGATTCTGTTGTGGCAGAAATTTGAGAACCACTGGGCTCAGAAGCATATTAAAATCCAGGGTTGAGTATTCCTCTGTTACACACTAGCAGTGGGATCTTAGTATCCAAATCTATAAGGTGGAGATAATACCTATCATTCGTTCATCCGACAAACATGTGTTGCATGCTTACTAAGCCCAGACAGTGTGCTCGTTTCTGGGGATACAATACCAGAAAGGACCTGACATCAGAGAGCTTAGAGTTGGATGGGAGAGACAGACATTGAACAAATCATCACAAAATAAATGTATAATGACCAACTGCAGGTAGTGTTCTGGAGGAAAGAATCATATGCTCTGAGAGTTTGGAATAGGCACACCCGACCCGGTTTGGGGGCTTGGAAAAACTTCCCTGGGACAGTGACATTTGAGCCTGTCAGCTGAAGGTGCTGGGGGGAGGGGTCTGCGTGGGAGGGGCTGAGTGGAGCAGGCAGCAGGAAGACTGTGTGTGAAGACCCTGGAGTGGGTGCGGAGAACCCCACCTGGCTGAGGAAACAGTGGCCCCCAAATTTGTCTGTATCCTGAAATCACCTGGGGAGCCTCAAAAAATGCTGATGCCTGGGTCACACCCCTAGAAATTGTGATTTAGTTCAATTTATAAAGATTCTGAGTGATTCTAATGTAAACCAAGTTTGGGAAGCTTGGAACTGGAAGAGGGGCAGAGTGCATGGGGCCCAGAATGGGAGAGGCACTGAAGGGACGTATGGGGCCAGGCCCGCCTGACCACTGGTTCAGGCGAAGGGTCCAGGTCTTTCTCTTAAATGCAGGGAATGCTTTGCAGGGCTGTGATCAGGGGGATGAACTGACAAGATCTGTACTTGGAAAAGACCACCCTGGTGGCTGGGCAGGAAGTGGATGGAGGTGGGCTGGGTTGTGGGCCGCTGGAGGCGGAGGTGATAAAGACAGATTTGAGATAAATGGAAAGGCCCAGCACAGAAGAGGAAGGAGAAGGGTATTCACGATGAACCCTCGATTTCTGCCTTGTAGATGTATGAAGACTGGAAGAGAACCAACTGGGGGAAATCTCAAGTCTGGGTGGGATGAATTGAGTCGACTACAAACGACAGAAACTGCAATGAACAGTAGCTTCAAAAAGTGGGCATTTGCCGGCCTTGTGTGAGTAGCGGGCTGGGGTAGCTGGTCTAGGGCTGGAATGGTGGCCCCCAGATGCCTTTAAAAATGTAAGCTGTTTGTGCCTTTCCTCTCTGCCACCCTTGTGCTTATGCCTGTGGCTTTGCAGTTGTGGGGGCTGCTGCACATCCAGCTTGCTGTCTCCACTGCAGGCAGGAAGAAGCAGAAAGAGGAAAGTTGGGGTGTGTGTAGGAAACAGGAGCCTGTGTTAGGAAAGCATGAGCTCCCCCCATCCCCACAGCTCAGGTCTTGTTGGCCTAACTGTGTACACGGCCACCCCTACCGGAAAGGCAATATGGGGAGCACACTGCACCCCAGACAAAATCAAGGTTCTGTTCATAAGGGATAAAGGGGAACAGACAGTGGGTATTCAGAATAGTCTGTATACCTAGGTGCCTTTGATCTAGCCAAGAAGAAATGTTGGATAGGTAATAGAGTGTGTACACTCCCATAGCTCAGGGATGAGGTAAAGGATGCAGCATTTTATGGTCATGATTATAGGGATAGCATTAGGGTCCTTTCCAGCGAAAAAGGAATGCTTTGTTTGTTTGTGGCTCCTGCTGTTACCCCAGTGAAGAGGGTTTAAGATAAACCAGCAGTCTTGAGGTTGGGCTATTTCATATGATTCTTGGGCTTATCAACCTCTGGTTACCTGACAGCGGGGGGCAATTATTCAAAAGAAATGCCTTGAGTGTCTACTATGCAAGGCACTGATTTAATGCATTGACTGCCATTAGAATTGTATTTAACGCACTCTAGCTTTGACCTCGGGGCTGTGTGAAGCATATATAAAATCTTACTTGTTGATGTTCTTATTGTTACAATTAATACTGACAATTTAATTCTAAAAACGTGGATTAAATGAAGTCAATAAATTTTGCTTTTCTATTTATGTTTACCTTTAAATTATACTCAAAGTTTTTATTCTTTTTATTCTATTTTCATAATGACACACTGTGGCCCCAAGGAAAAGTTTCTGTTTTTTTGTGTGGCAGTCAATATGTTAAAGTCCTGAGACATTATGTGTGCATGTGTGTGTGTGCATGCACGTATGCACATGCTCACTTGTGGGTATATGTAGTGCACTACACCTCCCTTCCTGGCATGTCACCTGTTTGCAACATGACTTTGCTGATCCACCCATCAAGAAGAGGAGTCTATTTCTCCACCTCTTGAATCTGGCCTCGAGCATATGACATTTGCAAATGTGATGTAAGTAGAGGCTTATAAAATGTTTGTGCACTGAGGCTTGCCTTCTTGTTGCTCTTGAGGATCTTGGCCCATGGCCATGTGAATGAGGACAGGCTAGCCTGCTGGACATTGAGTTTACTTCTGTCACCTCAGCTGACATGAAGCTAATGCCAGCCCCATAAGTGAGGCCATCCTAGACCATTATCCAGCCCCAGCTGAGCCAGTACAGCCCAGAAAAACAACCCAGCTTATATACAGAATCATGAGAAACAACGAATATTGTTTTAGCTACTAAGTTTTGGGGTGACACAGCAAAAGCTAAGTCATTCATGAATAATATCTCATGAACTTTTTTTGTGTGGCATTATTACTGGGAGACAGTATTAGGTAGAAGCTCTAAATAAGGATTTTGACTCCCTGGGTTCAAAATCTGCCTTGCACACTTCCTAGCTGTGAGACTTGTCAGCTCTCAGCTCGGTTTTCCTCATCTGTTAAATGGGAGAATAAGAGTCCCTACCTCACAGGGTTGTTGTGGGGATTAGGGGAGTTGATGGGTTGAGAACTCTTTGCACTGTGTCTGGTCTATAGGAGATGCTCAATGATGCTTGTTATCACTGTGGTTGCAGTAGTTCTTAACAGTGGTATCAGTTTCCATTGCTCAGAAGACACTCAAGATTGTGTGTTTTGTGTGGGTCAGGTTGGTTCTAAGGCAAACTCCACTGTAGTCTTGTACGTGTCCACATTTTATCTTGGGGAAATAGGGTTTAATCACGGAAATGAACATCAAAAGCAGCTCATAAAGGGAAAAAAGTTACAGAAGAGAAGGAAAGGCCTGATCAGTAAGACCTATAGAATTTTCCTTTCCTTCAGCTACCTAGGAGTCAGAGAAAGACAGAATAATATCCGTCAGACCCCTTCATTACACAGATGAGGAAGTGAGGCCTACCAGGTGGCTTGCTGGGGTGCTCAGAATGCCAGGATTGGCCCCCAGGTGTCCCTTCTCCTGGTCTGGCCCACACTGTCTCCCTCCTCTCCTCCTTGCTGGGCCATCATCCCTCTAGCAGGGCTCGGGGACAGTGAATTGCAACTTTTTCCCCTTAAATCACTAAAATCACAAACCTTACCAGATCGTGAGGAATTATGCCAGAACCTGCAAATAAGGATGTGCCTTGGGGTGAGTCTAGCCAGTCTAATGCTGTCATTTCGAACATATCCCTTCCAAGGTGTCTCTTGGACGTAGTTTCTGAGAGGCCCAGGCCATTTCGGTCAGTTTATTCTGCCATCTCCAGCCGGGTGTGTGGCCTGCTCAGTGCCCCAGCCTTGGTCTGTCTGCCATTCTGAATACCGTCTTCATCTCAGTGTGGAAGTGGTATCCAAGCTAGACCCTCAAACTCTTGGAGTCCTGACTTGCTGGCCTGCCTCCCTCCTACCTGGAATCTGTCAGCTCAGTGAGGAATACAACTCCCTAGCAACACTTCTTTGCTGTGTCCTTCTGCCCCTAATTTCTTCACATGGGTCCTGGCTGAGTCTCACTGCCCACCCTCTCTAGGGAGCAATCTAGTTGTACTACCGATTTCTCCCCAGGCCTACACTCCAGGAATCTGGTGGCTGATGCCTGGTATGGGTGAGGGCAATACGGTTTTGTTGCAAAGCTGATCCTGTTGAGGTGGGCCACATGGGGTGCAAGCTACTGGCAGCCCCCTTTGTGCAGCTGCTGGAGTGTCCTTAGGTTTGCCACGCCTGCTGATGGAGCCTTGTCTGCAGGTTTCTAATCACCAGCCCTTTCCCATCATTAGAAAGGACATTAAATCAGGCTGGCTGATGGCCAAGGAGATGTTGGTATCTCCTTGCTGCAGAGGAGCGGGCCACTCTCTCTTCAAGTTGTCAGTCTTGTCTTTCCCTTGGAGCATAGAACCGACTTTCAAAACTAGAACCAAAAGCAGACAGACAAAAACAACAGCCTCATAAGTTGAGCTGAGAAACAATGCCCAGAAGACGGGAGGGCAGGGAGGCCAGGCTCATAAAGGGCACTTTTGTCTATCTGGGGCTTCAGCACTTTAGATGTCCACAAAAGAAGAATTTGCTTTCTAAGCATCAAACTCTAAATGGGTCTTAAAAATTAGAGAGGAATTTCTCTGGCTGTAATTAGTCTCTGCTGTCCCCTGATTCGGCAGTTGTAAGGCCCTGAAGAATTTCAGGCTGACGTGTCAGACACATCCTGGGCTTGAGCCAAGTCAGGGCACACAGGGCAGTTCGTTGGGGCCCTGGTCCTTCAGGGCAGGGGACACTGCACTTGGCCTTGCTGCACTGGGGCCTGTGCTGTCGAGCCTGAGGCCAGCGCCTGTGTGGTGGTCTCCTCCGTACCTCAGCTCCCTCCTACTGCCAGGGTCAGCCTGTCTGCGGGTCTAGGTTCTCTGCTTTCTCTCCCCCTTTCTCCATTGCTTGGTAAGAACCCTGACGAGTAGCCTGGATCTTATTTGTCCCTTATTTGGGGGCTAAATCCTATCTCCCCTCCCCTCATTTAATGGCTTGGTTTCCTGACTCATTGGCCCAAAGATGAACCCAGACTGCACCCCCTAGGCCAGTGGTTCACCATCCTGGCTGCATCGTAGAGTTAGTGGAGGGAAGTTAAAAAAGATACAAGGGCCTGATCCTACTTAGACCATTTTAAATAAATTCTCTGCAGATGAGATTTGGGCTTCAATATTTTTTGAAAGCCCCCTGTTGATGTAACATGCTGCCATGTTTGAGTACCATTACTTTAGATCCATGGTAAACAACCCTATTTCCTTGAGGACCACTCAGAGCAAATGAAAATAATTACAGTCAGGCTTTTAAAAAATCTAAAATAAAAATGAAGATAGTTTTGATTCCCGTGGGGTCATTCATTCAGCCATCATTGCCTCGAGGGTGTCTCGCCATGCTCTAAGACATAGAAGCAAACAGAATTGATGGCGTTTCAGCTCTGGTGGCTTTCCATCTGGTGGTGGAGACCTAGGTAAGAAAAATCACTCAAATCTATAATTAGAAACTGTGATAAGTGCCAAAGATGAGAGACATAAGGGGCCAAGAGAGCAGCTCCCCCCAGGGGTTGGACAAGCATGGGATGAGGACAGGGCCTCCATCAGGGAAAGATCCCCAGGAAGACATTTGCATGGAAACCGGAGGGAAGAGTGAGGCTTCCCGAGTGGAGGAGGGAGGACCAGAGAGTCCCAGGCAGAGAGAACAGTGTCTTCAAACCCCTGAGGCAAGAGGGGAGCCCATAGTCTTTGAAGGTCTGGCCAAAGGCCCATTCTACAGAGTCAGGAAAGCAAAGGGGTGCAGTGTCTGGGGATGAGGCCCAGGAGGAGGCCAGAGCCAAGTTACCCAGGTCCTTCTTGATATGATCCTGAACCAAGAAGGACCCTGAAGGGGTGACATAGTCAGATGTGCTGTCCAGAAAGATCTCTCTGGCTGGAGCTGGGAGAATGGAGTGGTGGGCAGGAGCCGATGCCAGGGTCTGCTTGGAGGCAACTGGAATAGTCGAGGCAAGAGGGTGGAGTCTTAGGTCAGGGTGGGGAGAAGGGATTTGAAAGCTCTGTAGGGGGGAGAATGGACTTACTGTTTGGCATCAAGGGAGTGGGAAGTGGTTAGTCATGACTGCCTGCTTGCTGACTTGCGGGCAGGATGGAGGCTGGTGCCATTGGTTGAGGTAGGGAGCCCTGGGGAGCAAGGGTGAGGTGGCAAAGTGTGTGTACGCGTATGTGTGTTTGTGTAGGTTAATTACAAGCCCAGTTTGCAGTCACTTTAGTAGATGAACGTGAGAAAATGGAAATTTGTTCTTGTTTAGCCATGAAGTATTAATGACTGGGCATATTTAAAAGGAGTGAGGAGACAGTTTTCTTTCCTAAAAACATTTTTTAATTGACAAAAAATTGTATATATTTATTGTGTACATATTGTTTTGAAATAAGCATACATTGTGGAATGGCTTAGTTGAACTAATTAACATGCATTACCTCACATACTTACCTATTTTTTGTGGTGAGAACACTTAAAATCTACTTTTCTGGTAATTTTCAAGAATAAAAGTCATTGCTAATAACTATAGTCGCCGTGCTGTGCACAAGACCTCTTGAACTTACTGCTCCTGACTGAAATTTTGTAGCCTTCGACCAACACCTGCCCAACCCTCCCCACACCCCCAGCTCCTGGTGACCCCCATTTTCTCTCTACTTCCATGAGTTCAGCTTTTTTAGATTCCAGATATGAGTGAGATCGTGCGGTATTTGTCTTTCTGTGCCTGGCTTATTTCACTTAACATAAGGTCCTCCTCCATGAGGAGATAGTTTTCTAACCTTTTATCTGTTGCCGCTGTGTAGTGTCTCCAGATGCCTGAGTGGTTTTCCGTGCATTACCCCACTCTGTCTCTTACTACCCTGGGGCAGGTATTACTGTCATCGCCACGGTTTTCAGGGGGGGAACCAGGACTCAGAGAGGTAAAGGCTCTTGTCCATGACCACCCAGAGGACCAGAATGTGTGCTAGCATCAGTCCCCTCCTTTGCTACCATTTGCTGAATGCCCAGGGTGTGCTAGGCACTTTTCTGAGTGCCAGAGGCCACTGAGCTGAATCTGGTCTGTGGGTGGGATGGGTGTGCTGCCCTCCCCCTACCCACACCTGTAGGTTCTTTTCCTACTCTTGGTGGGACAGAGCAGACCCAGATGAGCTGCAACACTGGCATAGCCCCAATACTGCCAGTGTTGTTGTTGGTGGTGGGGTTCTTGTGGCTTCCATCTGTGGTTGTGCAGGTCTTGATAGCTCCTGCCCCCAGAGGCTCCTACCCTGGACAGTGAGGGCTCAGAGCTGCCCATCCCCATTCTAAGGAGATGCCTCTCCACTCTGGGGTTACTACCTGGAGGTATTTGCCCCACTCTCTGTGCTGTGTGTTAACTGAAAGGCAGGGTACAGGTGCATCTAGAATCCAGGCTGTCTTAGACATCAGCCCTTGAGCTCAAGGTCTGCACACCTTCCTCGGCCGACTTGGGCACCAGCTCCCTGGATTAATCTTGGCCTTGGACCTGTCCTTCTCTAGTCTAATTCATTCCTCTTTGCTGTGAGGCCACAACTCCCATCCAAGGAAGGCTGGGCAGAGTCTAATTGTGAGTAGATTTCATTGACGGTGAGATCAATTGTCTAAACTGGTTGTCATGAGGGGCCAGAAGAGATACCACCACGGGGTCTCCCAGTGCCAGGCCAAATAAATCAGACACGTGCTCCTGGGTGGCACCTCAGCCAGTCCATCTCTAGGGGACTAAAAGACTCAGGATTTTGCACCCACCTGGGGGTTATAGCAGTGATGGTGTCAGGTCCTTGAGGGTATCTCTGAACACCCCCTTCATTCTTGATGTATGAAATGTCTCCTGGCAAATGCTTTTTCTCTGTCTTTTCTCAGACAGCCTCAGCAATCCACTCCCTTCCTCTCTCCCCTGTCTTCTATCTCAGCACGACTTTGGGAGGTCTGTAAGGGATGGGGTGGAGGAGGGGGTCTCTCAGTATCTCTTTTCTAGGTTTCACAATTGAGTCTTTATTCTAGGCAATTTATTTCCAACCTTGATATAAATACCACAAGTTGAGATGATTATGAAATCTGACCATGCAAGAACATCTCAGCCAGGCCCAGGCAGTGGTTAGAAGTTTTAGGATGGAAGTATGAGAATTAAGAACTGATATATTCCATCTGTGGTGTTTTTTCATATGGGGAAATAGAGGCACAAAAAGGGGAGGTGTGTGACCTGAAACCCCGCAGCCATGTGACAGAGCCTGTCCTGGGCTCTGTAGCCCATTCTCTCTTCCACACCCCAAGGACCTGCTAACTCGGACCCACACAGTCTGTCTGGCTTTGACAAGATGTTCTTAACTTCTATGGGGTGTTGCTTCTGAGTCAGGACAGCTGGTGTTCTAGAACCTGGTCTGTTGTAAAGGAGAATTTAGGGTCCCAGAGTATCAAAAGGGGTTCATCTCATTTTCGAAAGGCTGACCAACGGGAAAAACCACATAAAACACTTGCTGACTTTTCTGTTTACATTACACCAAATGTAGGTGCACTGTGCTCTGTATAAAATAATCGTTTCTGTCAGATGGGGACTAGTTAGCTGACAGAGGAACCACCTTCCCTCCTCGGTTTTCCTGCATCAGGCTTAGCCTTGTAATCCTGCCCTGCCCAGTAATTTAGAAGAACAGCAGTAATGATGACAACTAAAGCCAGACGGATCCTCAGGGAGAGTCCTAGGAAGCAAACTATAATTATCTAAATTAGACTCTGAGGGGACTGAAGTTTTATAACCTGTTGTTCTCTGCCACAGAAAGGAGTGTTGCTAATGTCTCTTTTTGCTGAAAGGTGTGCCTGGCAATGAAGTGCCTCATGGCTAATTTCCATGTGAAAGAAATGGCATTCTTTGCCAGAACCTACTCAGGGAGAGTTCACTGCATCTCAGGATGGTGAGCAGTTGAGAGGGCTTCTTCTAGAAACTTCTGAGATTTTCCATGTATGGGAAGAAAATGTTTGGCTTTTTCCTTAACTACATTCCCATTAAGAAGCAAGTAGTTCTTGCATAGTCTTAAGCCTCAAATTAATCACTCTTTCACCTATCCTGCCAGTTTTTTTTTCCTTTCAATTAGTGACAAATTTTTACAAAGTGATTTTCTTCCCAAGAGTTCCAGTTGCCTCAGGACCAGAGGAGAACCAGGAAGCTGAGGGCAGCTGGGCAGCCTCACTAGTAAGTGACTCCTGCCTGCTCCCAAGCTTCCCGTGGGCTCCCTCCGCACCTCAGTGAAATTACAAATACGAACCTAAAACAGGGGTCGCATTTGGGTTTCGTGGTCAGGCAGACTTGTGTTTAAATCTAGGCTTTGCCACTGGCTGATCGTATAGCCACGTGTGAGCTACTTAACCAACGATGTCCCACGAGGCGCGAAGGACTTGCCTGAACGCTGTGCTTAGAGGTTTGGTCACACTTTAGCCTGGCTTCCACCTGCACTAGCTGTGACCCTAAGGGTGACACCAGGCCTGTGCTGAGCTTTTGCTCAAAAAAGTGCAATGCTGCCAAACCGTAAAATGTATATTGTCCAAACCTGCCAAACAATTTTAACTAATTTTCCACTCACCCCCTTTCTGTAATTTTCCATTTCCCCACGGCCCCTCTAGTCTCTTTTCCTTTTATTCCCCCTCTTTCACTTCCCCTAACTAGTTTTTGTTCTCTCTGACTCTCCCTTTCAAAACCTCGTCACCTTTGTGCCAGCTGGATTTGGGCTCAGGTGATGCTGGAGTCTCTCTCTCCTACGCCAGGAGTCTGATCAACATCCGTCCTGCTGCTTCTAACATGTGTCCAGCACTGTTTTGCTTTGATGAAGGCTCAGCTTCCTGACCGTAAAATGGACATATGAGCGTCCCTTCTTCTAACTATGTTCCACTCGATGATGATGACTATAGTAACAGTAACATGCCATGGGCCATTAGGATTTGCCTCCCAAAGTGGAAACCGTGTTGTTTAAGTGTCCAAATATCAGTGCTGAACTGAGTAGGAAAAACACCCCAAATACTCAAAATCAAAAGCTACAGTTGAAAGAATCTTCACATTTACCAACTAAATAAGAGGGGCAAGAGTATCTTAAAAGTGTGAGCAGCACACGCAAGGCAGAGTTGTGGATGGAAGTGGGGGCTTATGTAGCAGAAAAGAGGCAGGAAAGGCAGGGACTGGGTTGTAAAGAGCCCTGTACACCACTGTGAGGTGCTTTGATTTCATCCTTAGGCCAATAGGATAGTTTAAGCCACAAGTTGAGTTTTGGTTACTAGGATGGGCACTTGCAGCGGCATAGTGGGCCAACTGGAGTGGGGGCAATGGTAGAGGTGCTGATAGAAAGATCCAAGACATAAAGCAGAAGAGAGATAAATTTGTTCATATCAAAATTAAGGATTTCTGGTCCAGTCACCGTGGATGAAGTTTATGATAGATGACAGAATGGAAGAAAATCTATCTGAGCTATTCAAGGAAATCCTCAAATCCACAGGAAAAAAGACAGCAACTCCTAACAAAATGGGAAAAAGATAGGAGAAGGCAATTTTTAGAAGGCTCTCCCCACCCCAAATAATAAACACATGAAGAGGTGCTTAATATCATTAGTAATCAGTTAGATGAAAATTAAACAACAATGAGGTATCACTTTACATCTATTAGACCATGTCTTTATTAGAAAGTTGGATAATACCAAGTATGGTGGGGCTGGGAGACAGAGGAGCCTCTGTGCACGGCTGCAAGGAGACCAGATTGGAGAGGAAGCCGGTTGAGTATCGCATGCCTGAGGAGCCAGCATAAAACCAGATAGTCGAACAAAAATGTCCATGACAGTGTTATGTATAGAGGCAGGGAGTTGTCCATCAACCAGGAGACGAGGCTGGCAAAACTTCTTGGATGCACATGAGGTATAATGCCTTAATTGGAGGAAACAGATTAAATAGCCAACAGCAACATGGCTGGATCTTAAAAACATACTGACAGAACTCTAGGAGCAAAATGAATCATTAATGCCATTTATGTAAATTAGAAGTACACCCACACAAACATATACAGCTTTTAGGGTGTATGTGAAAAAAGCTATATATTACACAGAATGAAATGGTTGCCCCTAGGCAGGGAGAAGGGGAAAGAGAGTAAGGCACTGGAGCTTAAAGAGAATAAATAAATAATAAGAGTAGAACCTTGCATGGTTACATTTCGTGGACTGAAGAATGTGAGGATTTCAGCCCTCGGCATCTGAAGTTAAAATAAACAAGCAAAAAAAAAAAGCCATCATTTTTGAGGAAAAGGATTATCTTTGTGTGTGCACTTTATTGGGGTCTGGCAGGATGCCACATATACTTAAATAATTAAGGATTTTATTAATCATCCCCCATCATGTTTATAGTATTTTCAAAGCTCCTTCCAATAGGTTGACCCATTTGAATGTTATGACAACTACATAAATGAGTTAGTGGGATATTTTTAGAAAATGAGGAAACTGAGCTCATATGGGTAAAGTGACTTGCATAGAGTCATTGTGACTCAGACCTGGGACTCTAGACTCTTGTCCAGGGTCTCAGGACCCCAGGGAGTGTCATCACGTCAAATGGGAAATCATTGCTCCTTTCAGGAAACTAAAATGAAAAATGTCATTTGCCTCGGATTTTTTCACATGTACTTTTCTGCTTTCACTGCTTTTGTTTTGCTTAGGTTTTGTTTTTGTCATTGTTGTTGGGGGAGAAATTTTGCTATTTGCCATAGATCATAAGTCAGTGCTTGTTAGCCCAACAACATGGTATAATGGATTTAACAGAACTCCTATGAGCCATTTTTAATTTAAAAGTGTCTTTATATATATATTTTTATTTCAAAAATAACTTATGCTCCAGTGAAACTCTCTTTTATCCTACCACCCAGAGATAACCACTGGAAAGAGTTTGCCCTATATTCTTCTAGATATTTTGCCCCCGAGAAACTGAAATTTGAATTTTCTTGTGCAGTGAGAAAAAGAAGTAAAATCTATAACTGGGCTAGAATCTTGGTGATCATAATTCTGAGAAGATGGGTCCGGTTTAGCCAAGTTGGAGGTTATGCTTCCTGAGAATAGAGATTCAGAAATAGTTGACTTTGCCTTCACAAAGCAACTTTACATTTTTAGATGCAGCTGGACTCTATGGGCCGGAAGCTGAATTCCCTGGAGGGGCAGGGCTCTCAGTATTTTAGACATATGTGAAGTCAGAACAGTGGGGCAGGCAGTAAGTTCGCTTGAAGAGAATTCCAATTACAAATTTAGCTCAGCTTCTAAGAAACATTCCCATCAAAGAGAGATTCCTGGTTGCTGTGGAACTGGGTTCCCTGTGGGATTTCCCTTGTGGAGTTAACTAGGCACAGTTGTTTCTAGGTAGTGGGACAACAGATTTGCTTAAGATCTCTTCAATTTTGACAATTTGATGATCGGTGACTTATGTGGTATTGTGGACATCTGTTGGTTTTGGATTTTGCCTGCCAAGCATCCACACTCTATTTTTTCTGGTATCTATACTTAATTTTTCTTCTGGTTTACCACTTATACTGGGTTGAATAGCATCCCTCTGAAATTCATGTCTACCCGGAAGCTCAGAATGTGACTTTATTTGGAAATAGAGTCTTTGTAGATATAATTAGTTAGGATGAGATCATACTGGATTAGGGTAGGTCCTAAATCCAATGACTGGTGTCATAAGAAGACCATGTGAAGACACAGAGAGACACACGGAGAAGAAAATGGAGATTGGAATGATATAGCTACAGGTGAAAGAACACCGGGAACTGCCAGCTGCCACCAGAAACTAGGAGAGAGGTCTCAGAACCTCCAGAAGGAAGCAACTCTTCTCACACCTTCGTTTTGGACTTCTGGCCTCCAGGGCTGTGAGATAAGTTACCTTTGTTTAAGCCACCCAGTTTGTGGTACTTTGTTATGGCAGCCCTAGCAAGACTAATGTGGCCCCCTTTGACCCTGCCTCCAGGATTGACATGTCACACAGAGCTGAGCAGACCACCCAGGACAGCACATCACTCTACCTGGGCCAGTGAGAATTAGCCCTGGGACTTCTTTTGGATCGTTTGGGAAAGAGGGTCATTTAATGCCAGGCCTGCCCACCTGGAGCTGCTGGAGCCCTTTGTCACCATAGAGAGCCTGCCCGAGGATGAAGCTGATGCTGAGGAAAGCAGAACAAAGAGATAGAGGGTGTCACATTCCTGACAGTATCACTTAGGTACCTAGATCCAGCTATGCCTGAACCCCAGTGGACTTTCCAGTTAAGAGAACCAAGCTTTTAAGTTTGAGTTGGGGTTTCTGTCACTTGTAACCAAAAGATCCCGACTAGTAAGTGTGACTCAGAGGCAAACATTCATGCTCATGGTCATTGAATGATTTTCCTCAGAAGTTCCTCTTGGATTGTATTTAATAGTTGCATTTTCTCTGGAAAGATTAAAAAAATTGGAAAGCTAACAGAAAAAAAGGAAACTGACATAGGAAAAAGAAAACAAACCTTTGAGTGCCTTCTGTATGCTAAGTCCTGTGCTAAGCAGTTGACTTAAAAGGCCTGCCTGCCTCCCTTCCTTCCTTCCTTTCTACAAAAGCTTCATAAATCTTATTGTCCATAAGTCACTGAGGAATGTCTTAAGACTCAGAGGGCCTCATGTCTGTTTGATTTGAAAACCCATGCTGCCACGTCACCTTTTGGAAGTAATAATGTCCTGGGTTCGAAACTCCTCTTGAACATCCTTTTGGGGGTCTTTCTTTTGCTCTACTGAAGGCAGTGCCTGGGGTTGAGCTCCAGTTCTTCCCTTCACTCACACAGGGGCTTGGTTGCCTCCCGCTCTATGGAGTGGGTGCTGTTTATGACTCCGCCTTGCTGATGAGGAAACAGAGGTCCAGAAAGTTAAATACCTTTCCCAATGCCATGCAGTCAGGAACCACCTGGGGAAGAATTCCAACCTGAGCCCTCCCTATTCAAAGTGTGGTCCATGGGCCAGCAGCTCTGGCATCACCTGGAAGCTCTTAGAAATGTAAAATCTCAGCACTCCCCTCTCCCCACCCAGACCTGCTGAACCCAACTCTACATTAGAATGAGAACCCCAGTGATTCATGTGCACAGAGAAGTTTGATAACTGCTGTGGTAGCCATTACAATCCAGAGCACCAAACTGTCTAGGGTAGCCCTGCAGGGGAGGATTACAGTGTGGTATGTGCCCTGCTGGGCCAGACTCCCTCATACCAGCTGGCTGGAATTATGAAAAGGAAAGAAGTCCTGGGCAGAGAAGTGGCGAGCCCTTGCACCCTCTTCTTGGGGCTGGGAGAGTAGAGGCTTTGTCCACTGAGCAGCCACACTGAAGTCCTGCAGAGTGCAGGCTTTATCTGACTGTGGCAGGGTTCCTCCTAGCCCACCTCCGGCCAGCATGTTTGCCACCTGGGCCCAGCTGGAGGGCCGGCTGCTTTCCCCACCAGGGATTATGCCCGGATAGCTTCCCACAGCAGCCCTGTGGATTCCTTGCTAAGCTGCTCTGAGAACAAAGGGCTTGAGAAGGTCTATGGTACTTGGAGAGAGGGATCAAAGTGAGAACCACATCTGTCACAAGAAATGTGAGAACAGCCTTTTGCCAGGAGAGGAGGGAATACTTCATCCCTGGCTGGGTTTGACAGTTAATGGCTGAATTGCTTCTCATGGCCATTAGGTCAGCAGCTACTGATAGAGCTCTGTCCTTCATACTGTTATGTGCCCACGGCCACCTGCACAGGTGTAGGTGCTGTTACCGTCTACACCGGAACAGACTGGGCACCCGGGGTTAGGACACCAAAGAGACTGGAAGTGGGGGACTGCCGGCAGTCACACCCAGGTCATCTGGCCTCAGATTCCTTCTTGTGTTCAGACACACTCTTGAAAGTCACAGAGCTATCTGGCAGCTAAACCAAAGGGGGCACTTCTCTGGTTATTGACATTTTTATGAATGATAGGGAGGGTCAAATAATTTTCTTAAGCCATTTAGGATTCATTTCTTACAAGCTCCCGGGGAGGCTGTTGCTGCTGGTCCAGCGACTACACTTTGCAAAGTGAGGGCCAGGGTCGAGCACACATCTAACTGCATGGCCCTGGAAAAGCCCCTTACCTCTCTGTGTCTGTGTTTCCTGTCCTTCGAAGGGTGTGATGATAAATTGCATCCCCGGGCGGAATGATGTCACAGCCCTCAGAAATCATCACCAGTGGTGCCCTGGTGCCTGGGCTGCATGATATGGGATTAAACCGGGGGTCTTGAGAACTTTACCGAGGTGGGCCCGGGGGGGAGTGGTCCCTTTTGAAGACACTCCCGGACTCTGGCTGGATGGCAAAATCCTCTCACTTTTGGAGTGTCCTGGAATTGTGCGTGCTCCCAGCAAAGTCCTGGACTTGGAGCGTCCTGAACTATTTGGTATTAGTCGCTTCAGAAGACCCTGGTGGAGGGTTCAGGAACTTCCATAGCATCTCGGTATTGCCAGACCTCTGAGCCGTGCGATCAGAGACTCATCTCATTGAACAGGGTGTAGACCAGTTTCTGTGCTGCCAGACCCCCGTGGGGAGGCGCAGGGGGCATGACCTACAAACCAGACATGTGCAGAAGGAACCCACTTCTCACTGTGCCAAGGACTGTGTCAGGTATGGGGACCAGATGTCAGGTCCGTGTTCCCTGGTTCTTGGTTCCGACTACCAAAGAATGGTTACTGGTACAGAGTCGATGGAGCAAATGAGCAGACCAAGCAGATGCAAGCAGGCAAAGTGGCAAAGTTTATTAAAGCATAGTACATTCCGGAGAATGAATGGTTCAACCCCTGAGAGTGGAGGAGACCCTGAGTTTCACAAGATTTTCCCTTTTATGCTGATTCCCTAATTTTATGTTAAGTAGGGGGTGGAATATTCATGGTTTTTCTTGGAAAGGGGTGGAGAATTCCCGGAACTGGGAATCCTCTTCCTTATTAACCTTGTAAGGCAATTTCTGGGGGTTGCCTTGGTATTTGTAAACTGTCATGGTGCTGGTGGGTGTGATTTTTACTATGTAAATGAGGGTAGGTCACTTGAGGACACTCTCGCCTTACTTGTGCTCATGTTCCAAACACCCTGTTTTGTGGCCTTGTTCATATCTCCACTTTATGGCCTTTCTACCTCTTTCTGGTTGGTCAGTCCTTGGAGACCCCCTATCATAGACCAAACATCTGTTTAGTCGTTGGAAGCCCCCTTGACATGTCATCTGTTCCTTCTTGGAAGCCCCTCCCCCCGGTCACTTTGTTCCTCCTATTGTAGACAAAGCATCTCCTAGTGCCGTCTGTTTCTGTTTCTTGAGGGAAAGCCCCTAGACAAAGCATCTGTTCCCCTGCCTCCTTGTCCCAACCTGACAACTGGAAATGAAACAAACAACTGGTTCTTCCTCTCACCACTTGGCTGTTATCTCCTACAATCCCCCGGACATCTCGAAGGAAGTATTTTCATGCTTATCTGCAGATGAGGAAACTGAGGCTTGGAAAGATCAAGCTACCTGCCCATGGCCATACATCTCTGGGCTACGGTAGGTCAGAGCTCCGTGGGCATGTGACCAGTGCAGTCACATAGGACCCCACACTCGGGGTTGAATGCTCTGAGGCCACCATCTCAAAATTCTCAATAATTTTATTTTTGAATTTGTTTTGTAAGTGAAGTCCAATGGAATGGTGGAGCATGCCCTGGGAGTGCAGAGCCACACCTCCTGCCATCCTGCCACCCTTCTTTGCTGCCTCCCCACCTACCCAGGAAGGGTTTTTGCTCCCCTACTCCCTTCTGGCAACTGCTGCCACCCCCACCCCCAAGAAGCCCTGGATGAGGGTACCGGGCCTGGCATGCATGCCCATGCACTGAGCCATGAGGCGGGCCCTGGGCGCCTGTGAGTGGCTGTATTTGCCACAGGAGACTGCCCACACTCAAGGGGGCACGCCATTAACTAGCAAATAAAAACTACTGTGACAGCTTGAGAGAGAGACTGCAGAGAAAAGAAAATGCTTTTTTCCAAATTTTTTTGAACAAAGGGCTTTGTATTTTCATTTTGCACTGGACCCTGCAAGTGATGTAGTTGGCTCTGCATAGGGCCAGGATTTCAACTCAGAGATGGTTGATCCCACAAACCCTTCCCCTCTTGGGCTGTGCTCTGGTTTCTCCCTCTGCACATGATTGCTTTGTTGTCCAAGGACTGCGCAGCTCACTGCTACATGAAAGAGGCCAAGTGACAGCTTTTTCTTGTAGGAAAAGTCATGGGTTTGAATTGGCTGTTTAGAGCCACGGGACCTGGCTACCCTCGGTCAGCAAGGGTTGAACTTGAGCTTCTCTCCCTTTGCTAGACTCTGGGTTCTTCAGGAGGGAATTGCTCCATTATACCAGCAGGTCTCACATTGGGACTCTGATTTAGGGGGACTAGAGGCTCATTCATTTGTAAAGAGAGTCGTGCTTGAGACCCTGTGGCCCTGAGTCAGGCAGATCTGGGTTCAAATCCCAGCTCCATCACTTTTTAACTGTGTCTTCTGGGACGAATCTCTTCACTTCACTAAGACTCATTTTTTAATTTTTAATTTTATAATTAGGTTATTAAGTATGGAATGTCCGATTTCCTTAAGTACTGAGTTTGAGAGTTGATATCTCTGACATTTCACTGTGACACTTCTTGTTTTTTTTTTTTGTTGTCAAGATACGTCCTCATTCTTTCAAACATATGGTTTGGCTTGTGATTATCTTTCAAATTTTTTTTTTAGAATAATTTTTGTGAAACCATGGATAAGTCAAAAATTCATGTTATTTTTGACTATGAGTTCTGTCATGGAACCAATGAGCACAGACAGCTCGAAATATCAATAAAGTGCTTAGGAAGGATGTGGCTAATGAATGCACAGTATGTCGATGGTTTGAGAAGTTCCATTCCGGTGATTTTAATCTTGAAAATGAGCCACGTGGGCGACCTGAGACCAAGGTGGAGGATAATGACGAGCTGAAAGCTGCAGTGGAAGCGAATCCATCTAAACCTATGTGTGAATTAGCAGCAAGGTTTGACGTTACTATTCCAACAATATTGGACCATTTGAAACAAATAAGCAAGGTAAAGAAGCTGGATAGATGGGTTCTGCATGAATTAAATGGGTGTCAGAAGAGAAACCGTCTGGAAGCTTGCCTTTCCTTGCTGTCACGACATAAAGGTGAATCATTTCTACACCGTATTGCTACGTGTGATGAAAAATGGATTCTTTTTGACAATCTCAAGTGTTAGGCAAAATGGTTGGATAAAGATGAAGTGCCGAAACACAGTCCAAAACTGAATAGTCATCCAAAAAAGCTAATGGTGTCTGTTTGGTGGTCCAGTGCTGGTATTATCCACTACAGCTTCATGAAACCTGGTCAATCAATCACAGTGGATGTCTACTGCAACCAGTTGGGCGAGATGATGAGGATGCTTGCCATCAAGCAGCCGAGATTGGTCAGTAGAGACAGGCCAATCCTCTTGCAAGACCCCATGTCACACAAACAGCGCTGCTCAAACTACAGAGGCTGGACTTGGAAACTCTGTCATCCACCATAATCACCAGACCTTGCACCAACTGACTACCACTTCTTCCAGGCTTTGGACCACTTCTTGCAAGGAAAAATATTCAATTCTCAACAAGCTGTGGAAAATGCCCTTCACAATTTCATCGCCACTCGCTCTCCAGGCTTCTTCACTGCTGGTGTAAGTAAGCTACCGTTAAGATGGCAAAACTGTGTTGATAGTTTAGGCACATACTTTGATTAATCGTACTGCTTCTTGTTTGTGATATAATAAACTAAACTTTTGATTTAAAATTGAACATTTCATATTTAATGAACTTAGTATTATTTTAAATTTTATTTTGTAGAGATTGGGTCTTGCTATATTGCCCAGGCTGGTCTTGAACTCTTGGCCTCAAGCGATTCTCCTGCGTTGGCCTCCCGTTGGACTCATTTTTAAAAATGCTGTAAAATGTATCTTCCTCGTGAGGATGTAGTGAGACTATGAAACAGCTGGTGAATCTCTGCTTAGGCCTTGATACTCAAAGTGTGGTTTGTGGACCAGCAGCATCAGCATCATTTGGGAACTTATTAGAAATGCAAATTCTTAAGACTTAGCCCAGATTTTCTGAACCAGAATCATTTAACAATATTCCCAGGTGATTTGTGTACACATTAATATCTGAAAAGCATTGTTCTAAGGAATCTTCCTGAAGAATGAATTAAAATATTGGGGTCCCTCATACAGATCCATATTTAAAGAATTCTGGAGACAAGTAACTTTCAGGTGTTCTACCTTAGCTTAAGGTTGGCAAACTCCTATTTATCCTTCAAAACCTTGCTCAATATCTCCCCCTTGGTCATACTTTTCCTGATCCATTCTGATAGTTAATCACACTCTCCTCCTTACTACTTCATCATATACAAACTTCTAATATTGGATTTATCACATTGCCTTACAAACAAAATTGTACAGGTTGGTCTTATCTTGTAGGCTGTAAATTTCTGTGACTAACAGCCCAGCAGTGAGGATGATGGTGATGGCCATAGCAAAGATGACAATGATGATGTCAGCTCTCACCTGCTGGGTCTGACAACAGGGCTTGAGAGCAGAGTTGGGTTGTGGTCACCCTGGACCCCCCACACCTAGCTCTGCCTGGCACAATTAGGTCCTTAGAAAAGTCTGTTGAGCTGAATTGATAGGTAGAAAAACTTCTTCATCCTTGCTCCTCTCACGGTCACACAGGAGAAGCACAGAGAAGATGTCGACATGGTTTATTTTTTTCAGAAGCTCATGATCTTGGTCCCAGCTTAGCTGAATGTTTGTTCATTTGCTGAGAGGGACATTCCTGTTCTGCCAGTGCTGGCTTCGAAGTGTTTCTGAGGAAAAGCTGCCAAGTCTCATCACCTGCCTTGGCAATCTGAGGCCCTCTCCTCACTCTGTTCTCATGTGGAATTTATGCTCCGTGTTCCTCATCACTTTTCCTTTGCAGAAAGCCTGTTGGTACTCTGGTTCACTCACCCCAGCGTGAAAGCTGTTATGGGGTGAAACCAACTCTAATGCGGGTAAACAACAGCTTTAAATTTTCATGGAAAATTTGAAGCAAGTGCAAAAATGTTGGGTGTTTCCTTCAACTCTCAAAAATATGTTTCTTCTTTTTTCTCTCTTGCTGTTTTTATTTTCTTCTTTGTCCTCTATGGGAGTGGTGCCATATAGCATGTCAAGCATTGACTATAATCCCTGCTCAGGCTTAGGGGCCATGTCTGCCCCTGGGGCTCTTGGACCTGCTAAGAGCAGAGGTTGGGAAGAGCCGGCAAATATCAGAGTGCTCGCGGGAGCACAGAATATACGTTGCTTTCATAGAAACGATGTATCATTCTTTCTTGGAAGTTTTCATTCATCAATTATTATATAATTCTTTGACTATTTATTAAACAATTGTGTACCTGGCAAATCTAGGGCTGTTGGATTAAAGGTGGCTGATGCACATCCTCCTCCCGTAGAAAACTCAACACGTGTAGAGCAGGGGATATCAAACTTGAGCTGCACCAGAATCCGCTGCCTCTCTCCTCGCAGTGGCTGCGGAGTTGGGTAAGTCAGAAGGGGGAAAGGTGGAGGGCTTGTTAAACACAGGTTTCAAGAGGCTCTTGGAGTTTCTAATTTGGTAGGTCTGGGGTGGAGTTCCCAGCTGCTGCTGCTGTTCCAGAACCCACTTTGAGAACTGCTGGTGTAAACTGTTACAAGACAATGATAGGTGCATTAATCTGGCTTAAGGAATAGGTGCAGCTTAGGTGGGAGACACCAGCCCTGCCTGAGGGGTCAACTAGAAGAAGCCCCACACAGGAAGGGATGCTTCACTGGAGGCTTCTAAAGTGACTAGAAGTTCACCAGGAGGAGGGGAAGGAAGAGGTTCCTGGCAGAGAGAACAGCTGCGCAAAGGCCCAGAGGCAGGAAACCACCTGGTGGTTATATTGGATTTAGGTTTAACTGCCTAACGGAGAAAACCAAATAAATGGCTTAAATTAAATGAGGGTTTACTTCTCTTTCATAAAGGAGTCCAAAAAGAAGAAATTCAGGGCTGCTACAGAGGCAACTCCTCTCTCTCTCTGTGGTTTGCTGTTCTTGGCATGTGACTTCTATCCTCGAGGCCACAAGATGGCTGCTGGAGCTCCAGCCAGGATGTTTGCACAGCCATCCACACCTTTATCTGAGGTTTCACTTTCTACGGTTTCAGTTACCTGCAGTCAACCATGGTCTGAAAATATTAAATGGAAAATTCCATAAACAAACAATTCAAAAGTTTTAAATCATGTGCCCCTCTGAGTAGCGTGATGAAATCTTGTGTTGTCCTGCTCTATCCTGCCTTGTATTGAATCATCTTTGTCCAGAGCATCCATGCTGTGTACACTCCCTGTTCATTAGTCATTTTAGTAGCTGTTTTGTTTATCAGATTGACTGTTGCGGTATTGCAGTGCATGTGTCCAAGTAATCCTTAAAAGTGCAAGAGTAGTGATGTTGTCATAATTGTTCCGTTTCATTAGTAGTTATTGTTCATTTCTTACTGTGCCTAATTTATAAATTAAACTCTATCACAGGTGTGCAGGTATAGGAAAAAACATAGTACATATAGGGTTTGGTGCTATCCATGTTTCAGGCATCCACTGGGGGTCTTGGAATGCATCCTCCTTGCATAAGGGGGGACTACTGTATTTCAGGCAGAGTGAAGAAGAAACACAGGGGCAGAAGGCTCTTCCTTCCAGCCGAGTCAGCCTCCTTGAGAGAGACTTCTCAGAAGCCTCACCCAGTGACTTCTGTCTAGATTCAAGAGAGGCAGCAAAATACAGAGTTCTAGCTGAGCAAATTGCAGCCGTGAATAAACCCCAAGGCCTGTTATTAAGGAAGAAGTGGGGATGGATATTGGGTAGACAGCCATGGTATGTTTGGAGGAACGTCAAGTTCTTGGTATTGCCAGAGCCTGAGGTGCCAGAGGGCATCAGCGGCAGTTCAGGGAAGGAGAGGCACAGCCCCTGTCCCTCGCCACGGGGGTCGGGGGAAAGGCCACAGAAGCAGCAGGGCTCGACCCTGCCCCTGGTGCTGGAGTGTTGTGGTGTCTCCCTTCTCTCCTTGCTCATTTCCTCCTTCCTTCCATCTCTTTTCTCCCCCGTACCATCCCTCCCCCCTCTCATTCTGCCTCTCCCCTCTCAGCGGCTGCAGGGGTTGGGTAAGTCAGAGGGAGGAAAGGTGAAGGCATTCCAGTTAGAGATGAGTCAAAAGGTGGGGAGGAGCCCTGTCGGGCTTGGACACTTGGCCGTGTTGCAGCGGGTGTGGGGAGGGAGTGTGCGTTGGTAGAGGAAGCCTGGGAACCTGGCTGGACAGACCCGCTTAGAACAGGTAGGGAAGAAAGAGGCGTTGTTGGTTCTGGGCAGTGGAGTAACATGATAAATGCAGATTTAAGAAAAGTGAGTCTGTTGGAATGATGCCTTCTCTAAATTGCATTTTAATTTTATACTCTTGGCTCAGGGAAAGAAACCTCCGTATAAAATCTGCTATTGCATCTTTAATAAGTGATACTGCTGAGGACTTTGTTCCTAGTGTCTCTCGTTGTCCTCTGCATGAAACCCTACAGGAGTCATTTCTTCACGTAGAACCTGGAAAAAGCAGATTTCCTCCAGGAGTTTGTAGTTCTCTTCTCCATTAATGAAATTTATACCACCCATCTGACTGCCTTTCTGTCATGGCTTCCAGGAAACACTGAGGCAAATGGGTGGACTACTTGTGTTTCTCTTTTCTTTGGTTCTCATTTTCTATTTCTACTTGTATTTTAACTGCTTCATTGGATGTGCTTCTGTATGTGAAACATGAGGGAAACACATTTATGTTAAATGGATTGGAAGAGATGAATGTGTGTCACAGTTGATGGGTGCAGGGGGCTTGTGGAGGAGGGGGGGACTCAGCAGTTGTTGTGGCCCATGTAGGAGGTGGTGTGATCATGGTGGGAAGGAAGTTTGGGTGGGTCCAAGAGAAGCTGCAGAGAGCCCATGGCATGACACCTGACCATGTCAGTTTTACAAGGGGGATGGTGACAGGGGGCTCGCATGTTCAGATGTGTGTATGCCAACTGGGGAGGAGATTTGCTGGATAGGTAGGTTTCATTTGGGTTTTATTCCAGTCCTTGGTGTTGAACACCTAGGGCTTCCCTTGAAAGACACACTTTGTCAACATTTCTTGGCTCAGCTATTCACTCAGGACCAGAGTTGAGACTCAAAGGCACCCAGGCTAGTCTGTTTTCCTATGTCTTTTGATTTTTACTGCTGGTCTTTTGTATCTGCAACTACACTCTTCAAAAACAGACATACTTGCATTCTAAACTAATCCAAAAATTGCTCTGATGGGCAGATATTGGTCACTGTACCACCCTTCAGGTGACATATTGACCTATTAAGAGGGCTTGGTGGGGGCAATGCTTTGGTCTTAAAAAGTGACTTGAATAGTGGAGATTTTGATACCATTCAAGTGCCTCTGTTGTGGTGATGGATATATATAAAAAGAGTATTTGGGTCGTGTGTAAGTTTCACAGCCCCAGGACTCACTTGGCCACTCACATTGTAACTGATTAACTCCCCACTGCCAACCCCAGCCCACCTCTCCTGGCTGACTCTGTCCCCCAGTGACCTGCTCATTAAATGACCAGTCAATCAATTGGTCATGCAATTGCACTTGAGTGCATTTCTGTTTCAACCTCTTTTGTATTTCAGTGGACTCAATGTTCAGTGCTAAGAAATATAGAGCCAAATATGGTTTTAAGTCTGTAGGGCTCAGATACATAGTTGTTTCTAGTTCTGGGCTTTGTTTCCATTCTTATTCTGGCCTTCATTCATTCATTCACTCCTCCTTATAGTCATTAATTTCTTATGCATTTATTCAACACAACTTGATTGAGCATCTCCTGTGTACCAGACTCTGGTGCTGATGTTGGAAAGAAGACATAATTTCTGTCTTCATAAAGCTTACATTCTAGTCTAGTGTTTCTCAAAGGATGGATCTATTAGCATTTTTGTGTAAAAATTATTTGTGGTGTGGTTTGATCCATGTGTTACAGGATACTTAGTATCACTGGTCCCACTCCCTACACGCCAGCAGCATCCCCTCTTTCCATTGCAACAACAAAAAATGCCCCCATATATTTCTGACCTCGCTGGAGAGCCTGTTGTTTAAAGTGTGGTGGATTCCATGGATTGGCTGTTCTAATTTTCCTCCCCAAATTATTGAGGCTAGAAAACTACAAACTATGTTTCCCAGGCTCCCTTGTATTTGTCTGCTAGGGTTGCATAACAAAACACCACAGACTGGATGGCTTAGCATATTGACTGCCACACTAGAAAAAAAAATTTTTCCCTGGGGCCATGGTGTTTTATTACAAAAACAGAAGAAAAACTTTGAAAACAAAATGATCCTTTCTCGATCCTTTCTAATTTAATAAAAAATTCGTTATGTTTTATTGTTTTCTGTGCGTGAGGTATATGCAATTAAATTGTAAATATTAATCATAACAATAAGAACATCAACAAGTAAGATTTTCATGAACCAACTTCAGGGTTTTGCCCAGGGGGCCACCCATCCCTCAACGTGTATGCAACAGCATGGTAGTGTGAGTTGCCTGTGTATCACATGGCTCCCAAGGTAAAGAGACGTGTGAAGTTACATATGCGTGTGAGTTACATACGAGGTCCCAGGCTCAAAACTAGTGTGAGTTAAATACAACTCACATGGCAGTTAATGTGTTAAACAACAGACATTTATTGTCTCGTAGTTCTGGAGGCTGGAAGTCCAAGATCCAGGTGTCATCATGTATGGTTTCCCCTGAGGGCTCTTCCTTGGCTTGCAGATGGCCACTTTCTGCCTGCATCCTCACATCGACTTTCCTCTCTGTGCATGCATTCCTGGTGTGTTTTCCTCCTAAGGACACCAGTCATAGTGGACTCTCCCTCTCCCCCTTATGACCTTATTTAACCTTAATTACCTCTTTAAAGATCCTATCTACAAATACAGTCATATTGGGGGTTTGGGCTTCAACATATGAATTTTGGGGAACACAATTCAGTCCCTAACATGGGGTGAGGCATGCGACCTAGCTTGGCCTAGCACATGCATCTGCTCAAGATACAGATGCAGAAGTGAGCAAGGTGAGGTGGTGATCTTATGCATGTGTGGCAGGGGCATCTGGTTCTTATAGGGCCACTGTGAGCCTGTACCCAGCTAGTATCGTAGAGGTCCATTGGCGGGTGGCAGTTGATTTCTCCCTAGAGCACGCTGGTGGTGTGGTTGGGCATTTTTCCTGGCTCTGTTATCCCTGCTTGTATGACATCTAATCTCATCCTCTGTTCATCCTGAAGGTTCTGTACACTAGCCAATATCCTTTTATAAACCATTTTTTTGCTTAAACTAGCTAGTGCAGATTCTGTTGTCTGCAACTGAGAACTCTGATACAGGGAGAAGATCCCTAAATAGATAATTATTCTTTTGTGTGGTAAGTTCTAGGCAGAGTTATGCACAGGATTTTATGGAAACTCAGGAAAGAATAACCTGTAGTTATTTACATCCATCCTCTAACTCTTGGCACCGCCTCCCACCACTTGGATGTTGCAGCCTTTTCTGTTAAGAAGCTTTTTTGCTAGATGTGTTTAATTATGCTCTCCATTTTAGTAGCTTAACATCTAGTAACTTTAATAACTCGTTAGCCAATCAACTAGTAGCTCCATGTATTTTACCTGAGAAGCTAATCCCATTATTGCAGGCTGAGATTCAGGACCACAGAGGTATAGTCTGGGTTCTGCTTCTCTCCAGCTGCCTCATCTTCAGCCAGTCACTTTTGCTCTCTATAAGCCACACCTTCCTCCATGGTAAAATAAGAATCAAACAGTCCCAGAAGTCCCTCTGAGCATTGCCATGCTACACGATATAGTGGTTCTCCAGCGGAAGCCAAAGCATGTGTGTCTGCTTGTAGGAATGAGGGACAAACTCCTGCAGAATGTGCCAGGTGGCAGGGATGGATGTGAATTCACTGTCTTAGAAACACAGGTGTCTGGAGACTGCTCTGTCTTTGTGGCAAGGAAGAATGGTGACAGGAGAAGCTACAACTAAAAAGGCTTTCCCAAAGTGTATTCTTCAGTGCCCTAACGGGATTCTTCTGCAGAGATGGTTCCATGGTGAACCAACTTTGGGAAATGCTGCATCCTTTATTGCCTTCTTGGACATTCATAGTGAACATTAGCAGGTTGAAGGCTCCACGGAGGCCTCTAGGAAGGAAACCTGTTTATTAAACCTTTTATCAAATATATTGGACCACTTGACCCTTTGTTTTCCAAATAGCACCTACTAGCATCCTAGGCAACACCACTTTTGGGAAAATATTGAACTACAGTAGTCTCAAAGTCTTTCAAAATAAGCACAGACCTTGAACAGCCAGCCCCATTTGGGATGGTGAGTCCTGGCTGCGGTTTCCCTCTGTTCTGACTAAACCAGGGGCCTCTCAGTGTTCTCAGCAGCAGGAGGCAAGGCAGGAAATCCGCACATGTGGAGGCCACAAGGAATTGTTGCTGTTATCAGTGGTGAGTCATGAGGGTCCACATTCAGTACATGAGTATTAGACATGAGTCATGGGCATATGGAAGCCTTATTCTGATCTACCTTCCTTTGGTCCCTAATCCTTTGTAATGCCCTGGCTTCATGATGTAACTTCAGGGGAATTAAGCTCAGAAAGCAAAAGTGATGTAATTAATTTAACTCAGCTTCAATTAAAGTCTTCTGCTAGCATGACATCTGACTGTGTCAGTTTCACAAGGGTGATGGCAGCAGGTGGCTGGCATGTCCAGACACGTGGGCATGCCAACTGGGGAGGAAATTTGTTAGGTGGGTTTCATTCAGGTTTTATTCCAGTCCTTGGTGTTGAACACCTAGGGCTTCCCTGAATTACACACTTTGTCAATGTTTCCTGGCTCAGTTGTTCACTCAGGACTGGAGCGGAGACATTAGGCACCCAGGCAAGGCCGTTTTCTGGTCTTTTGCATCCTACCACTGGTTCCTTCTGCCTATAGCTGCTCTCTTCAAAAAGAAAACTTCTTTTATTCACTAAAAACTAATCCAAAGAATGGCTTTGATGGGCAGTTGTGGGCGAGTCACTGTGTCAATTGTGCCTCTGGTGGTGGATTAACCTATCAGGAGGGCTTGGTGAAGGCAATGCTTTGACCTAAAGGAGTGACAGGAGCAGTGGGAACTTGGCCTCTGCTATTATGGAGAGATGACAACAGAGTAGCCCCAAACTTGGCTGTAAAAATAAGCTCTTTCTCTGACTTCCAGGGTCACCAGGTCCAGACATTTTCTTATCTCTTTTCTTCTCCAATCTACAATTAAGGAAGCTTCTGGAATAGGTGAGCATCTCCTCATCCCATGACACAGCTGAGCTGGTGACAGCCCTGAGCCTGCCCCTGACACTACCTCTGCTACCAACTATCACTTCTGGGGCTTCAGACTTCCTGCCTCCTGCGGCGGCCCCTGCTCCTGCTCCTGGCCCTGTCTCCAGGCAGAGAGGTTGGCAGCTCCGGCCAGGGCAGCACAGGGCCTGAGCCAACACTGCTGAAGCTCAAGTCGGGGGGAGTGTGCCCCAGAGCCCTGCTTGTCCCTTTGGGCAGCAGAAACGGAGAATGCAGCATCGATTTTTAACTGTGCGTCAAAGAGAGAGGCCCCTGGGAGCCAGCATTGCCTCCTGCCCGTGCTGGTGGAGAATGCATTCTGGCCAATTCTTTCCTAGACGTTTCTGCTTCTCACTCCCACCCTTTAGCATTAGTCACTGGAGCCTTTTTATTCTTCCTTTCATAATTCACAGGAGCCACTTTTGAGCTCACTAGCCAGATACGAGATGAGCTAATGATGATGGCTAACCTCTATCGGGCCGGGTTGGCCCAGGCTCGGAAGCGTCTGGCAGGCATTGCCTAGGTTTCTCCTAGGTTTCTCCTCACTCAACTCTCTCAGGGAGCAGCTGTTATCATCTCCAGTTTAAAGATGAGACAATTGGGACCTCAAAAGTGTCTTAGTTAGCTCAGCTGCTATGACAAGATACTGTGAAGGGGCAGTTTATAAACAACAGAAGTATATTTCTCACAGTTCTGGAGGCTGGAAGTCCAAGATCAAGGCACCAGAATAGTTGGTGAGGGCCACTTTCTGGTTCATAGGTGGTGCCTTCTCACTGTGTCCTCACATGGCAGAAGGAGCAAGGCTCCCTCTGGGGCCTCTTTTATAAGGGCACTAATCCCATTCATGAGGGCTCCACCCTCATGACCTAATCACCTCCCCAAAACCCCACCTCATAGTGCCATCACCTTGGGAGTGAAGATTTAGACATGTAAATTTGATGGGGGGGGACACAAACATTCAGTCTATAGCAAAGAGCATGAATCCCCTGCCCAAGGTTTCCCAGATAATAAGCCATGAATGAGGACTCACTCAATGAACAATTTGTGGAACATCTGCTCTGGCCCAGGCACAGTACAAGCTTCAGGGACGGGGACTGGAATATGACCAGACATGAAATTTCAGTGGGGTGACAGGAGAAGCAAATCAAAGACTACATGAAGCTAGATGGGCACTTCGGTGGGAAGTCTGCAGACATGCCCCAGGGCACACATGGGTGGGTATGTGTGGGATGGATTGTCCTGGCCAGACTCCGGTTTAAGGAAGGCTGTTCCAGGAGTGACACTTGGTTTAGGTTTGGAGGATGAACAGGCGTGAAGAAGGCCAAAAAGAAAAGAGGGACCCACTTTGCAAAGGAAAAAAAGGCAGAAAGTGACAGAGCACACTTGGGAAAGCACCATGCCTGATGCAGAGTAAACGCTGAATAATCCTCAGGCACTGACTGAAGGGGGGACCAGCCAGGCCTCTCGCCCCATCTGCAGGTTCTGTGGAGGATGGGATCCTCGTGGGGTGTAAAGCAGGGGAGGGCATGCACAGACATGGGAAGGTCACTGTGGCCGGACGCAGACGATGGCTGGGAGGGTCAGGGCAGGGAGCACAACTCAGCTGAGTTTGTTCTTTCCTTGCTAGACGAAAAGACCCTGCTTTCCAAAAACACTGTTCATTAGAATCTTAAAGTTGGGAGGATATTTAGAAATTCTTTTCTTGAAGCTTGTTCTTTGATACATGAGGAACTTGACACCAGAGTGGTTAAGGAGGTACCAATAATCCCTTAGATAGTTAGTGGTGGTCCTACCTAGGATCCAGGCCTCCTGACTCCCAACCTCTGTGTGTGTGTGTGTGTGTGTGTGTGTGTGTATTTTTCACCACACTGTGTTAGGCCTAGATAAGTGGTTCCTAACTGGAGGTGATTTTGCTCCCCAGGGATATGTGGCTACATTTGGAGACACCTTCATAAGGGAGGTGGGGGGAGATTGCTACTGGCATCTCGTGGGTAGAGGCCAGGGAGGCTGCTAAACATCCTACAGTGCAAAGGACAGCCCCCACCACAAGGAATTATCCAGTCCCAAATGTTAGTAAGGACCAAGGCTGAGAATCCCTGCCCGGACACTAGAATTTCCAAAAAGCTCTTGGTTGTCGGGAGCCAACTCCAGAACGGGAGGCTGTGTGGAGTAAACCAAAGTTGGCAGGGCATCTTCTTAGGTCTAGGTGACTCAGAGAGAGACATGAAGAGTTACTCTTAAAGGTTACTACTAAAAAATCATTTTTCTTAAAGGTAGTATTTGTTCACTGTAGAAAAGATAATTAACGGAAAAGGGAAAAATATCATCAGTGGACCCATCCCAAGAGATACTGACTGTGGACATTTTGGTGTCAGGTTCTGTATGTTTTTAGACACAGGTGTGCACACGCACATTTTTTATGCATCTGAGTAACAACCAGTTTTTAAATGGCATCAAGTCTAACAGGAAGGCCCCTTGGAGCTGGGTGGGTGGGTGTGAATGAGCGAGTTTGGCCGAGCTGAGGCAGAACCATGTCACCAAAGGCTTGTAAGGAGCAGGTGAGCCTTTTAGGGTGAGGGCTGGGGTCGTGTCAGGGAGATGAGGAGGAAGGCAGGAGGCCCAAGGGGACAGCCACGGGCAGCGACGTTTAGTGGCGGGACCAGGGGTAGTGGATATGTCTGAGGAACTTTACAGTTAGGTGTGAGATGGAAACCCCTTCTCTATTTCCTCTACCAGAACGTTGAGTGTGCTTGGATTTCTTATGGACAATGTGTATGTATGTGGGTGGATTCGGAGCAGGTCAGGGAGGTCTGTGCTCCAGTGGGGTGGGGCAGAGTCAGCCCTGCAAGCATTACGGAGATATAGATATAGATACATGTATGAATGTGTGTGTGTGTGTGTATTTGTTAATAATATGAGATTATGTCTTACAGCCTATTTTGTAAAGTGTCTTTCACTTGACAATGTGTTGTGAATATCTTTCTATGACATCACATGTGCTACTCCATTATTTTAAATGTTCACTCAGTTATCTATGATGCAGATGTACCATCATCTATGTGATGAATTCCTTCAATCTGAACATTTTTGTAGTCCCAATTTTTTATTATATAATCAATCTTTCTAGGTGTATCCTTTACAGTGGGGGTTAAACCTTGGCACTATTGGCATTTTGGACCAGATAATTCTTTGCTGGGGGGGAGGTGCTGACCTGTGCATTGTAGGAGGATCAGTATCCCACATCCTCATGGCAACCAGGGGCAGGGCCAGTGTCCTTTCCACTGTACCTTGACTCTCAGGAGGACATGTGTGGAGGACATGGAGCAGATAGAACTAATTTAAGTCACTCTGGGACCTCCTTGGAGCGCCTGTGTGTTGCTGTCTTTGTAACTGACCGGGGGAGAAGGCCTGGCCCATACAAACCCCTGCTGGGAGTACTTGGGCTGAGGCAGGGTTGCCTGGTAAATCCTCACTCAGTTGCTCTGACAGCTCGTGTATGAGCTCTTTGATTTCTTAGCAAAGTCCTCATTAGGTCAATGTGTGCAGGCAGAACTTGGAAAAAGTCACTGGCTGGCCTCAGACTGTGATTCAGTCTGTTACTTTCTGTGAAATGGGTATGTTAGAATCACAACGGGTGGGGGTGCCCTGGAAGCCCCCGTGAAATGCCCACTAACCCAGTGCAGGCCCAGGGTCACCTGTGGGCTGCTTCATTGCCTTCCTGCTGCACACGGGCTCAGTAGTATGTGCCCACGTGAAAGGAGCTGCTTGCCCTGGTCGGCCGTGGGCCCTGGGAAAAGAGGGAATCGCCCCAGGCCTGTGTGGGGGCCTCCGCCCCGAGGTCACAGGACGAGGGCTGAGAGACAGGGGTGGCCCTAGTGGGTTTTAGTTTTGGGTGTGTAGCCATGAACATTTCCCACACTCTGCAGTTTCCATCATTTTATCTCTGACAGCCTGGGAAAGGAACTGTCAAATTCAGGGACCTGCTATGAAAAGGCTAGGGAGAAATTTCTGGAACACCAAGAGTGATTTTTTTTCCATTTTGAAATAAAGATGTCAATAGACCAAAAAAAAAAAAAAAAAGGAAGAAATGCTGTCAATATCTCACCCTCACCCTTTAGTAAAGAGGGGTGATTAGTTCTGGGGTGTCCCTCAGGCTGATAAAAAGAAAACAAACTCTGAGAAACAATCTTTGTGTGCTTGGAGCTTCTCAAACAGCTAAAAGGTTCCTGATATCTCATCACATCATGTAGGTTTGGATTTAGGCCCACAGAGCCAACTGGGCTCATGGAGAAGTTTGCAGAAGTTCTTGGAGAAAGTAGCAGGTAAGGAAGAGAGTCTAAGAGTCTCTCAGGGACAGGCACCAGCCTGGGCCTTGCACTGCTTGTTTCCTCAAGTCCTCACTTGGGCAGTGGGCGGCTGGGCTGGCATTAAGCATGGACTTTGGAGTCAGACCAACCTGGGCCCCCATGCTCCTGGTTGCTAATCATGCAGCGTGGGCAAGGCCCTCGGCTTCTCTGAGTTTGTTTCTCATCTATAAGATGCAGATAAAATTAGTACTGTCATATTGGTATGAGAAAGAAATTAAATAATGCTCATTAGGCCCCTAATACCATTATGCAGGAGGAAAGTGTCACTCAGAAGGGTTGGGGACTTGGACCCAGTTTCAGGATAAGCGATGGAAGAGCCTGGATGACTCAAGAGCGGGAGGAGCGCTGGGGCCCTGTGCTGGGAGTCGTGACGGCCACGGTGAGCAGCCAGGCTTGGGGCCCAGCGTCCCCTACCATCCTTGCGTGGCCCTTATTAATGCAATCATTCACTAATTATTGATAACTGACCTATTTACAAAAAATAATAGTAATAATTGGAGGTGGCTAATAATTAAAAGCAGAAAGACAATAAAATGATAATGAAACAAATGTAAGAGAACAGGAAACCAAATGGTAGTAAGGATAACTATCAAAATTCTTAAGGACAGCAGAAGCAATTAGCAAAAATACTAAACTCTGAGCTCTCACGAATCAAGACAAAAGGGGCACACAACAGATTATTTCTGGGTATTTTGGGTCACACAACACCTGAAGCCTTTTTCTCTGGGAATTTTCCTCCTTCCATAGACGCTGAAATGGCTTTTCAGTTTTTTGGCTTCCTTTGCATGCAAGGAGCAGAAAACCATCAGACACACCTGTCCCAGAGTCTGAACTAGGATTGGGTATGGCCTATGAGAAACGCTGTCTGGGGTGTGCTGTGATAATATCACAGTTACAGGGGTGCTGGTGGCAGTGACAGGTGCCCCGTGCTGGGGGGCTGGTGAGAGACGCCGGCTGCACTGGCTGTTATGGTGTGTCCTCCCTGCACCGTTCTGCATCAGTTCTGGGGGGTTGATCCATTCAATCAATATACATAGTGTTTTTTCCTGCAACTTTTAATTTTTGAAAAATCGCTGGTCTCCACTGAAATTGAAAGAATAGTACAATGAGCGTCTATATAGCTTTATCCAGATTCAACAATTTGTTAACATCTTCCCACATTTGTGGACACACACACTCCCTTTCTTTCTTCACACCCACACACACCCACACACACACATTTGCTGAATCATTTGGAACTAAGTTGCCTACATCATGGTCCTTTACCACTAAATACTTCAGCATATGTCTCCTAAGAATAAAAAATCCCCCATCTCCATAATTCCGTTGTTACCTTATGAAAATTCACAATTCCATACTGTCATCTAATATCCAGTCTTTATTCGGATTTCTACAGTTCCCAAAGATGTCTCACGCCTTTAGAGCCCTTAAATTTAGAACAGCCCCTCCTTTTCCCAGTCATTGTCTGTATTCAATGCACTTTTCAAATATTTCCAATTTCGGATACTTTAAATAAGTTCCTTTTCTGCTCAAACCAACTCCAGTCTCTTCCTGTCACTTACCAGTCTGGCCTGGTGCACACAGCTGTCTTTACTGAAGGAGCACTTCCACCTGCACAGGAAGATGAGCTTTCCCGTGCTCTAAAAGGAGTAGCAGTTCCAAAAATGGGCTCTGCAGTCAGACTTCCTGGGTTGCAAATGAACCCCACCACTAACCAGCTGTGGTAGGGCAAGTTACTTAACCATGATGAGGATCAGCTTCCCCAACTGTAAAAATCCATAATAATAACAGTCTCTCTATTACGTAGAGTTGTTGAGAGGGTTAAATGAGTCCATGGGTGTAAAGGGTTGAGAACTGTCATTCACATGCACAATAAGTGCTATGTGAGGCTTTGCTTTAACGGTGCAACTTCTTGCTGTTGTATACTCCCAATTCCCTGCTCTTTGGGTAACTTGCTTCCTTGGGAAATAGACCCAGTGGAAGACATTTCTCCATGATCTATTTTCCACTGTAAGGTGATCATACCGGCTGTCTTCTTTGTGAATGGTGCATTAGAATTTTCATTAAGGAGAGGCAGGTTCTGTAGAGTGATATACACTGTACTTAGGAATGACTTTCCCAACCTTTAACCGCATCAATAGCTTTCATGTGCTTAGTGCCTACCTTAAGCCAGACATGTGTCCCTGTCATCTCATTTCTCCTCAGAACGGCTGTGGGAGGTGGACACTATTATTGACATTCTACACACGTGAAAACTGAGGCTCAGAAGCAAAGGCACTTGCTCAAGTTCATGCAATCAGTAAGTAACAGCGCTGGCATTAAAACTTCAATCTGGCTGCCACGCAAAGCTCTTTCTAGTGCACCATGTTGCTTCTCTCCCCAAGGGTTTGGTGGGTTCCACTGTATTGGCTAATTGTTCCCCAAAACACCTATTAAAAAGTGTCGTTGTGGAAGGGCTTTTTCTCTGTGGACAGGAAAACTGGGACACAACCAGCTGTCATTGTGGAAACATCTGCTCTCATTTTAGAAAGAGATGGGAGAGGTAATTCTCAGGAAAACACTTAGCTGGCTTCTTTGGCTGCACCATCTCAAATCCATTACTTTGAAAAATCAAGTTGAATAGTAATTGGGAGATATTACTGTTGCCTGGTAACAACAGAGCACCTCAAACACACACACACCTGGGTCTGCATGGAGATATCTGAGTAAAGGCCATCAGATCCTTAGGCCACTCATGTCACCTGATTTAATAGGAAATGGGATGACATAAACCGAGGACTGCTTAGACAGTCAGATCTTCATATTCATGTTCCGTTTAATGGCTGATGTAGACTTGCAGGTTTCCTACCTGAAGATGATTTTTCTCTTTGACCCAGTATTTTCTACAAGGAAAATTAAGAGAAAAATAAAAACTTTTCCTCCAGAATATTTTCGTTTCCCTTTTTTAAAATGGGATCTAACTGAGTAATTTGTAACCTTGTAATAAGCTTGTTAGAAGGTAGGAAATTGGAAGTGACAGAGGCATTCACAGTCAACCTTTCAGAGTGTTTCAAGCTTCTTTTTTACAAGCAGAATTATTTTCTGCAAAATCTATTTTACATGGATATTCAAAATAGAAAGCAATAATGGTGGAGCTGCTCAGAGTGCTGTGACAACAGAGATTGGAGTCTTGCTTACTGCCTGCCTTCTCCCGAAGCCCTTATGATTCCTCCCCAGAACCCTACAGCTTTGTGGAACCCAGTTTGAGAACCCCTTATATACTCCAACACTTATTTCTTACAAACGCAGAAGCGAAATGAGTCACTTCAGCCTCCATTTTAAAAATGGTCTCTTTCAAACCTTCCATGCAGATGAAATCCAAATGATTTATGTCAATATTTCGCCTTCAAGAAGGTGGAGCATAACTCCTCACTCCTTACATGCACAGTGACTTCCATCCAAAGAATGCAGTAAGGGGTGGGGTGGGGGAAACCTGACAAATACTGCCTCAGCCAGGTGACCAAGGTTAACAAAAACAACAACAATAAGTCCTGTGAATCGCACATGTCCTTGATAGGATGTGATGGGAAGGCCACTTTGCCTCTGTGGTCTTCCGCCCCATACCCATCCTCCCAGTCTAATCATGAGAAAAACATCAGACTGTCCCAGTGGAGGGACAGTCAGAATACTGATCAGTACCTCTCAGATCTGTCAAAGTCATCAAAAATAAGGAAAATCTGGGAAACTGTCAAAGCCCAGAGCAGCCTAAGGAGGCATGACACCTAATTGTGATGTGTGATCCGGGGTGGGGTCCTGGAACAGAAGAAGGGCATTTGGTAAAAACTAAGGCAATCTGAATAAAGTATAGGCTTTCATTAATAATAATGTATTGATATTGGCTCCTCGGTTGTAACAAATGTACCACACTAATGAAAGGTGTTAATAACAGGGGGAATTGGGTGCGGATATATGGGAACTCTGTACTGTCATTGCGGTTTTTCTGTAAATCCCAGACCATTCTTAAATTAAAAGTTTATTTTTTTAAAAAATGTTCTATTCCATTACATAATATTTTCTGGTGTAGGAAAAGGGCTTTTAAAAAATTCAGTCTAGTCCTTTCTGGTCAAACGTGGAGGCTAAAGGGATTTAAAATACTGAGACTAGGGTCTAGACATTAACTTATATAATCCCTATTTCTTACTCCACCAGTTTGGGGTATAGAATAAGGTCATAGCTTTTAAAATATACATAATAATGGAGTCCCATTCCCCTTAGGCTACCTGGAGAACACTATTCTTCCATGCCCTTGGTCCCCTGCAGCCTGGTGCTGTCCTCACAGTTCAGTGTCAGGTCTGGGGTGGCCTAGTGAGCACCGTCAGTGTCACCATCACCATCACTGTGGGTCTCCGAGAGCTGTGAAGAGGTCACACCTCCACGCAGGCCTGGACTGCTGCAGTGACTAACCTCTCCCAGGCATGAACACGTAGCCATTTCTCCCAGGTGTCCTCGGGGTCAGGGTGGCCAGGTTGGGAAACCTCCCAGTGATGACCACCTGAAGTCCTTGGGGAATTCGGAGTGAAAACATCATCCTTTCCCCTCAATTTCCAGGCTGTTCATTTCCTGCCCCAGCTTGAGTGATACTCCTCCTCCCTCCTTCCCCAAGGGGACACTTCACGTGATTTCCAGCTATTTTTGTTCCGTTGGGGATGGAGAAAGCCACTGAGGCTGGGTGACCATGGGACTTAGATGGAGAGAGGTGGATTCATCTCTTTTAACAGACTCAAGAGGCAGCTAGAGAGAGGAGGGCACTCCTTGCACTGGTAGAAAAAGGACTTGGGTTCTGGGCCTGGTTTACCTGTGACTCTAAGTATCCTATCTAACCTTCCTGGGCCTCAGTTTTCTCACCTGCAAATTGGGGAGAAGGATGGGAGAACTGGAAGAGACAGGCCTGATTGTTCAGCCTCTTATCTGTTCCATCCAGAGGTGAATCCTGGAGCCAAAGCTGGAGCCAGCAGAATTCCCTGTCCCAAGGGGGAGCTCAGCCCTGGTGCAGACTCAGCCTCAGGGACCCGGCTCTGACCCCACCTTAACCCTCAGCCCCATTCAGAGGTATTGTTGCTATTGTTCTCTGAGGTTAGCTTCAAGAATACCTTAATGTTCTAAGATCCTTTCCAAGAAATAAGCTAGTTCCTCCCCTACCATACAGCACATTCACTAGACAGGGTAGACTTTATTTTTTTGTTTGCAAAATCCAAGTCCTTTCACTTTTCCCCTCCAAAGCTATGAAAAGGAGTCTGGCTGCCGGGACAAGTCACAGGGAAGATAAAAGCAGCTTTCCTGAGGTTCAATTCTTGCAGAAACAATCTTCCTCTTCCCTCCTCCCTCCGCCCCTCCCCAACTTTCAATGCACCCAAGTGTATATTGTTTTCAAATGTCAAAGGAAAAAAAAAAAAGAAAAAGAGAGAGAGAAAAAACCTTTTTGCTCCTGAATGTCACATTCTGGTGAGGGAAAAAAGGGAGAAAGAACAAGTGGCAGAATTAAAGAGATGCAGATTTTTTGTCTCCCCAGCCTTATTCAGGTCTGTGGGCCTGGCCCCCTTTGCTCTCTCTTCTCCCTCCCGTTTCCCTCCCCCCGGGTCGCATTGAAATGTCAAATACAGCAGTTTGCAGCTGAAAGGGGGTCCCTGGTGGGAACAGACTGCCCTTCTAACCTGCGGGACTGAGCTGCTCCCTCCTTGCCCTTGTGTTTGCATTTCCCCTTTCTTCCCTGCCCGCCTTTCCCTGGCAGATGTTGTTTGGGATGGAGGAAGCGAAGGGACAGTGGAAGTCTTTCCACCTGGGCGTTGGAAGGAGGCGCGTTGCAGACGCCCTGGGCCCCTTCTTTCCCGAGAGCTCCTCTAACCTCCAGTTGACACATAAAGAGATTGTTCCCTGGGGCCTTTTCATTTTCCGCCTGGGAAGAGAAAGGTGGGGAAAAGGGCTCCCCGCACCCAGAGTGCCTACCTCTGCCTGGTCCTCCTCTCTGCCCTAGCAAGCCTTCTGTCCAGGCACGTTGGAGTTCTAGAAAAAGCAGAACGATTGTGGGCTTTATTAAAAATGTGCAAACAAAGGTCAAAATGTTTTCCAATGCCCACAGTTGGTGAAGGTGTAGGGAATGGGTGTTTTCCTAAATTGCTGGGGGAGGTGAAATGGGTCCAGCCTTTCCAGAGGGCTTTTGGACACTATGGATCAATAAACTTAGAAAAAGTGTAAATGTTCCATTCAGCAATTCCAGTTCTTGGAATTTTTTTTTTCCTAAGTAAATAGTTTAGGCAAGTGAGCCAAGAGTTATGCACAAGGATGGTTGTACAGGTGCACACCACCATGCCTGGCTAATTTTTAAAAAAATTTTTATAGAGATGGGGGTCTCACAATGTTGCCCAGGCTGGTGTCACACTCCTAGCCTCAAGCTATTCTCCCACCTCAGCGTCCCAAAGTGCTGGGATTACAGGTGTGAGCTACCACACCGGGCCAAAAGTTATTATTTTTTTAAGAAAATAAATGAACTTTTCCGCTCAGGTACTATAACCTATCTTTTTCTTTATGTTGTACAAACAAAAATTTCCTGGTAATTAAAATGTTCACTTTATAACACAAAACTAGAGATTCATTGTTTTTGGCATCTGAGAAGCAAAGCATCTAATCCCCAATAGATCGTAAAACACACAAAGTTTTGTCATTTTTTTCCCTGGTCGCATATTATTTAAACTTGACTGTCTTTTTAATAAAGAATGATTATCATTTCTCCTCCATCATCTCAGCTCCAAGCTGGTCCTATGTCACTGCTTTCTGCTCTACCCCTGGCTTGACTTCCTGCTTACCCAACCTCCCCCCGCCTCAGATTGGCCTTTCTGCTGGTTTGTTTTGTACAACCAGCTCTAACCCTCACATTACATATCAATCCACATATTTAAAAGGAGACTGTCTTGGACAACTCAGGACATGTGGACTTTGCTATAAAACCCACCTGCCTTGAATATTGAGTGATTCCTGTAAGCTTCCCAGCTTTCTCTCCACAACATCACTTTCCCCAGGCACCAAAGTTATTATTTGAATTTTATGTGATTCTGTCCTTAGAGTCAAAACTGGGTTCCTTTCTTTACATGTTCCACAGTAAGGTGAGGTTTGCCTTTGGATATAACGTATCATGAAGGTCAAAGTCCTAACTCTGCTTTTCCAAATATAAACTGGTGTTCCTAGGAAACATGATGCAGGACTGATCTGCATTTCCAATTTGTGCTCAGGTGGGAGTGACTGGAGGAAGTAAAGGGAAGAGACTCAATGTCAACCCTTGGGATCCTGGCCACCACACTGGAGAGCTGGAGGCATGGCTTGAACGAGTGGGGTTGACTCTTGGAGCCCATGTTCCTTGCAACCTTTCTAGCCTGGCAGTTTAAAGGCTGGCCTCTCACATTTGGTAATGAGGAGAGGAGGGAAGGAGGAAAAAAATGCAGCCTTTATTTGTGCTTGTTCTTAAGCTGGGCTGAATGTACCTGGGGGTTGATGACATACTTACGATGGCTTCAGCTGCTGCCTGTGTGCTGGGTTGCCCAGGTGCTGGCAATCACTTGCGAAGAATAGTGTGTGTACATGTGGACATCGCTCGGCCATCTTCTCCTTGCCGGGGAAATGTTCCTGAGGACCGTGGAATGGAAAGATGAACCAAGGAAATCCTCTTAATCTCTTGCAAGGATCCTCCAGCCATGGCCCCTGGGGCTCAGGATGAACGGAGGTTAAGTGACCCCCACCCAGCCCCATTGTCTGCCTGGTAATGCAGATACAGTTTGGGGTGGGGAGAACAGAGCTGGAGGGAAAGAGGAAAGAGCTGCTGCTTCCCTGGCAGAGAACAGCTTTGGGGAAATAAAAGACAGCTGCATAGGAAACAGTGAGGCACTGCCACCGACTCTCTCATTTGCAAAAACTAGGGGCCTTGAGCATCCATGACGAGACAGAGAACAATTTTTTGTTTTCCCCCCTCAATTAGGGCCAAGACTGAGATGCAGTCTAGAAATTTGTTTTTAGTTAAGGCTTTCAGGTGTCTTTCCAGATTCCCTGTGGTTCTTAGGTCTTTACAGTACCATCTATCGAGGAAAAGCATAGGTCTTTGAAAACCCAGCTCTAGTGATTACAAAATACATAATTTTAGATTCTCAAACTTCTCTGGTTTTAAATTTTCTTCATCTTTATACTGGGGACTGTAACACCAACCCCAGGGGGGCTCAAAAGGCTGCATAGAATTGATGTGGGCCTGGGCTGCCTTTCTAACCCTATGCCATTTTCTTCAATATTTAAGCCAAATTGATGCCTTTCTCTTCCCTCCATCAGCGTGCTCTTTTGCACCTCTTTGTCTTTGCACTTGCCCATCCCTCTGCCTGCTACATCCTCCTCCACTGTCACCTCTCACACTCAGTTCCTCCTTCAGGAGTCAACGGTAAGTGGTGTCTCCTTTGTGATACAGGCTCTGTCCCCGTGTCTCTGCCTCTGTTTACCTCTGCTGGAGCTCATCATACTCTCTCTGTTTTGGGAACACTTTCATGAAAACTGTCCCTCTCCCCCACTAGACTCTGAACTTCTTGTGGATGTGGTAGAGTATCTGTTGCTGAATGAATAAACAGATTATTTATTTAAGTGCTGTGTGACTGGCAGTTCTTTTTATTTTTCTGCTTTTTCTCTAAGTAGTCCCCATTCTGAAGAGTCCTTAATCCCAGGTGAACTAGAATGACTTGATCACATCCATATAAAATAATTCCATCAGGAGTAGGTGCTCTGATTCCCTGTGTCCAGCTTTTAGTGAGGCCCCTTGATAAGTGGTCTTCAAAGTTGTTCAGGTGCAGGACATCTGGAAGTCCCTGCATTGTATGGGAGATACTACGAAGTATTGGTACAGTTATTATTCATCACATAAACTAGAAATAATTTATTAGTGGAATATATATGTAAGCAATGTAAGATTGCAACCATTGGCATATATATGTGTCCATAAAAAACAAACATAAAACCAAATCCTCCCCAAATCTAACCTCTCAAATTAATCCCAATTTTATCCCTCTAATTTTTAAGATTACTATTCATTTGCTGTTTGTTTATTTATTTGATATGTGAGTGCTCACTAGCAAAGAAGCAATAATAAGTGATAAATATTTAAGAAAAAAATTTTTGGAGAAAAACTTAAGACTGAGAACACTCCATTCATTAATTGTTATTCAATTTTGACAGCTTGTCTTGCTTAGTAAAAGTTTATTGAGTACTTATGATGGGCCAGACACCATGCTGAGGGCTTTGCATGGATATCCATACCATTTACCCTTACTACCACTCTATGACGTGGACATTTTTATTATTTTCAACACACAGATGAGGAAATAGAGGCTTAATGTCTAAGGATAAATGTTTTCAAAAAGTAAATGTTTTTGAAAAGTAAAATTATGACTTTCATACTAATGTAAAATGAACACAGGTCAGAGATTTTATGGAACTCATTAATTAATGAGGGAACCAGTAAGATGTTACTGAAACATGTCATGCCTTACTATAAATTTTCTACAACTTAGAGAATTGTAAAATAGCTTTAAGCCAATGCAAGGAGGAGAGGAGGTAACCCAGAGGACATAGGAGCCAGAATACCCAGTTATCCCTTCTGCCCATTTCAAAATCTTCTCTAGTTTTTCCTGGGATTACAAAAGACCAGCTTAAGGTCACAAGGCCAGGATACAAATCCCACCAATCTACAGCCAGTATCCTTAACAACTTCTCTGTTGCTAGAAAAGTTTAAGAACTACAAACTGAAAGTGAGATTATTAGCTCTTTTTTGGAGTTGCTATTCCTCCTATTGTTTGATGTCTTGATGCATACATTTTTCTTCCATGTAAAAACACTGTATTGCATATGTTTGATTTTCCGGGATTTGAAAGGAACTCACATTTAGTGAGTTCTTAATAATTGTCGGGTATTGTGTTAAATGCTTGAAGCCTGAGATGTCATTCTATTTTAACAACCACCACTTACAGGAGGTATTAGAAACTCCCATTATACAGATGAGCAAATAGGTTTAGAGAGAAACCCAAAGTTGCAAGGCTAGTGTAGTGGATCTGTGACTGAACCCATGTTCTTCCTGCCCAAGGCCCATGACCATCCAGTGATGAGTGAGTCACTATTCTAACAGAAAGAATTTGCATTGTCCCTGCCTTTTGGAGGCGGCATCATTTGCTGTGCGGGTACTGAGTTGTACTGAAGACCAGGGAATGGTTCAAAAAAGACAGCATTGAAAAGAAGCAACATTTTTTTTTGCCCTCTGTGCACAGTGGACCCAAATTTGTAGGCATGTGGCAGCCCCAAAGTGACACATGTTCTTGGCCCAGCCCTTGACTCATGTCAATGCTCAGATATTGAGTAGGACCTTGATTTTGGAAGGGCAGTGTTCTTTTTCAGCTGTGCCAGAGCTGGTTTACCAGGAGAGAGTAATTCTCTCAGGTATTAAGAGCGCTCTTAAAATGCTGCAGGCCACTGAATTTACTGCCCCACATTAGCTATTAGTTATCCCTTCAAAGAAACTAAGTGGTGTTTTCTGACACTTACTGTGCTGTGGGACTACCTCAGGACTGACATTTATGAACCTGTATGTGGAGGCTTCCTTCAGGTTCTCCAAGTGTGGCCCCTGGACCACCTCCATCGGAATGACCTGGATGTTTGTATAAAATGCAGTTTTGTCGACAGCACTCCAGAATCACTGAATTAGAAACTCAGCAGGGTGAGGGTTGAACACTTTCAAGATCCATCCCAGGGCACTCTAGGAACCGCCCCCCCCCCCAAGTATAAATGCTTGGGCTCTGGATTCATTCAGGCCTGAATGTGCATCCTGGTCACACTGTGTGAAATTGGGCAAGTTAATTCAGCTCTTGAAGACCTGCTTTCCTCATTTAAAAAATGGAGATAATTACAGTTGTGGGGAGTGAACGAGATGATCCACGGGAAGTATTTGGCACTGGGCCTGGCACCAGCTACGTTCCCAGGAAATGTCAGCTATTAATATATTTCATTGATTCTATTCTACGATGCTCTTTTTTTTTTTTTTTTTCTTGTTAACATCTCTGAAATCAGTCTGCTTCTTAAAATTGATGGCATGTCATGGGCTCAACAGTAGCTTTTTTCCTTCATAGTGGTCTCTAAAACAATGGTGCATCTTACAATAGATGGTGTCTAGACTTAGTGAAATACAGGGTGTGTAAGCGTTCCTGGGGTGCAGTGTTGTTGGCCACAAAGCCTCTTGGAGGAGTGCTGGAATTTTGGGAATGTCAGGTCTGCCTAAGCTGTGTCCATCTTCCCAGTGGCTGTGCACACACAGGAGTAGTCAAACGAAAGCTGAATAAACAAGGTGGGTGGGTTCACCTCTCTTGGGAATGGTCTTCATGATTGCAGGCACACTTGCTTAGTTCTCCCTCTCTTGGGCCCTGCTCAGTTTTCCTGTTGGGACATTTCAGGTCAGGGCAGCTTGAGCTGAGTGGGGTGGGGCTTTGTGTATCTTGTTCACAATCCTCTCTACTGGCTGATGTCCAGGCTTGCCCAGTTGGATTTCTCTGGGCCACTTGGCTTCAACAGGTTCCATTTTCCTTTTCTTTTGGGTTCCCTTTCAAAGAATGATTTTGAGACTGAACCTAGGGTCTAGAAGGAGCCAATAACTTACCTAATACCAGCTTGACCAAGAGAGCAAATCGGGAAGAAATATGCCCCCTCCTCCCAACCAATTTTGCTTTGCTCTTTTTCCACTCAGCCATGTGATCAAAATGGGATTTGGCAGCAAGATAGCATGGGAGAAGGCTTTCTTCTTGTTGTTGTTTTTAAGGTGATCCTATAGGAAGAGAATGGCTTAATGAGTGGTTTGCTTTCTTTGAAAAAGAACCATCTGGGTTTAGATTTCATATTTACTATTTTAAACCCTTTCAATTAGACTCTTGGGATTTCCCAGGCCTGCCTGGGGGAGTCTTTCTCCAAGCTTTCCTTCCTTTCTTTCCCAAACCCTGGGACAAATGTTTGTTTTTCTCACATATTCATCAAGGTCCATGGCCTTCAGAAAGTACTGAGGCTCTGGGCTTTGACATGGGAAGCTGGAGCCAGCCTGGGGAGCATTTAGCTGGGAACAGTACTTGGCAGGCTCGCTTCCTGCCCCATGCTGCCATTCACCTTGGAACGCTGGGGGTGGGGGGGGGCTTGGCACATTCGCTGAGCCCACTGGAAGCCCTCAATTTTGAGAGGGAAAGGGACTTTCTCATGGGTTTCCCGCTCCAAGAGTATCAATCAGCCTCAGAGAAACACTAGTGAGAAAAGTAGTTGTTTATAACAGGAAAAGTGATTTACAAAGGCCACCAGCTCGCTTTGTATCTTTTGTTCCTCTTGGCGCCTTGATCAGAATTCTGAGGCCGCCCAAGTGCAGCCTTTGCCTGCTTGGGTCTGCTTACCCTGGAGGTCGGGGAGGAGCGAGGAAGGAAAAAGGTGCTCAGAAGAGCAGAGAGAGCCAGGCTGTGGAGCCTTCCCTGTAGCCTGTCTCCCTCTTTCTGTTGGGTGATGGATGACTTTCTGCAAATCTCTGAGCTTCCAGTTGTCGATGTGTCAACGGGAATAATCAGACCACTCACGGGATTGTGAAATTTAAGTGGGGTGTCCCAATCTGCTGGGCACTTATTTGGCACTTTGTAAATATTACTCCCGAAAGTCATGTCATTTCCCCCCACCCCTACCCCTGCACCCCCCGACTTGTTTACACTTCGGGCCCCTGCCTCCCCACCCCCCCTGACTTGTTTACACTTCACAAATGTTTTTGGGAAGAAGATGCACATCTGTGGCTGGATACTGCATTTCCTCGCCTGAAGCCAGCAACTGATGGAAACCCCCACCCTGCTGGTCTGTTGTTTTGCTCGGCTGAGCTGTGGGCTGTGGGGTTAAAGGACCCTTGCCAAAGTGAAGAGTTTTATTTGCCTTCCTGACAGCTGTGAGAAATTCTGATTGACAAAGGGGCAGATTCTAAGCAGGGAGCTGGAAGAAGCAAGTCCCCACGGGTCAGTTATGAGAGGCACTACTGATGTCAGATAGATTTCATCCCTGTGTTGAAAAGTGCTTCTTTAATATGGAATTGAACATGTCTAAGGCTGTAGTGAGGGACAGTTGCTCCAGGGCAGAAAATGGTCTGTATAAAAATGCTCTCCCAACTGCAGAGTGGAAAGCGTGGACTTGACCCTAATAAGAATAATTGAATTTATGGGAAGAACATTGCACTGCGAGTGGCTCTTGGAAGCTGCAGGGGCAGAGATGCAAAGGGTTTCTAACATGCCAGTGAGGCTGGGTACGAAACCCCAGAATAAAAAAGTCACATGAATCTCATCCATCATTTTATTAACAAGTAGGTTCTAGACTGATTTTGAGATCTATCACTGTGCAAATTAATTAAGCTCTTAAAAGGTGATGTAGAAGCATCCACAGGCATTTTTTGCCTTCTTTGACAAGGAGCATGCTGCTCTGGGTCTAATTGTCAGAATAATTGTTTTCTCCCTTGCAAATGACTGGCATCAAATGCAGCCCAGTGTACTGGTGTGCTTTTAATTATCTATAGGATCTGAGGATGGGGGCTATGTGGGATATGTTGTTATGAAATATTTAAGCTTGTGTATGTGTAAAAATACCTATTAATCCTTCCTGGCTGGATTCATTTATTTTAAACAAATCATGGTGGCTGGATATAGGCTTAGGGCTTAGGGGGCTCAAACAAGGGATATTTACTTTCATGATGTGTGGGTTTTGTCTTTATTTGTCTGAGTGATATTAACAAAAATACTCAGCCTTTCTCAAACTGCACTTTCTGCTTGTAAGCCAGGTTTTGGTGGGCATTGTTGTAAAAATCAGGCAAGACATTTCAAAATATAGGCTAAGGGCCAAAACAGAGCAATTGAAGAAAATAAATCTATTCTGTGGAAATTAAAACCATTTGGGCTAAAAATGAAAGCAGTGTGTTGTAGTGAAAAGAATACAGGTAACAAAATCAGAATCCCTTTAATTTATGCAGTGCTTCATTCATTCATTTGGTAAATTGTTGGTGGCAAGTAATGTGTGCCAAGCTAAGTACTGAGGACACATGGTAAACTGTTGTCACAGAAACAGCTATATGAGTATAATTGTGCAAATGGCTCAGAAACTAAAAGGCAGGGTGCAGAAAAGGGGTAATACAGATGGGTGAAGTTTGTCAGAAAAGATGTCCCTTGAGGAGTAGGAGTTAAGGAGGTGAAGTGTGTGTGTGTGCATGTGTGTGCGTGCACACGGCACTGGTGCTGGTGGGGATGAGGTGGGAATGATGTATTTGAGATTCTGAGGTGGAAAGGTGATTGGTATATGTATTAATTTGCTGGGGCTGCCATAACAAAGTACCACAGACTGGATGGCTTAAACAACAGACATTTACTGTCTCATAGTTCTGGAGGCTGGAAGTTGACATCATGATGTCATCAGGGTTGGTTTGTTCTGAGGCCTCTCTCCTTGGCTTATGGATGGCCTTCTTTTCCCTTTGTGTTCACATGGTCTTCCCTCTCTGAGTGTCTGTGTCTGAATTTCCTCTTCCTGGAAGAACACTAGTCATATGGGATTAAGACCCACCCTAAAGACCTCATTTTAACTCATTTGCCTTTTGAAAAACCCTCTCTCCAAATCCAGTCACATTCTGGGGTATGGAGGGTTAAGGCTTCTACATATAAATTGTGGGGGAGCATAATTCAACCCATAACACTCTATAATAAAATTGCATGCAAATTTCCAACATTCAAAATTGTATGCTAATAATAATCATAATTCCTGAGAGAGGTTATAGAGTTTAAAGAAATTTAATCATATCCACTAATAATTTTTATGAATGGGTTGCAAACTTCCACTGTACTGGAGAAACACAGGAGAGAAAAAGCACCTGATGAAGTCCTCCTTTTACTCAGGGAAATTGAAACTTTGAGAATTAGATTAACAAACTGAAAATCTTCTTTATAAAACTTTCAGGAATAGAGGTGGTGGTCGTGCAGCATCATGAATGCATTAAATACCACTGAATTGTTCACTTTAAAATGGTTAGTTTTATGTTATGCGAATTTCACCTTAATATAACAAACAAAAAACTCCCCCAAAACTTAAAGGCGGTGACTAGTAGAATTATTAAAATGACAAATATAATAAAGTCCACAACCCTAGAGTAGATTAATAAACAAAATGCAGTGCATAAAAGCAAAGGAGGGGAAACAGATATGGCAGGAAAGACAGCCAAAATGCACAAAAGATACAACAGGCATGAGACAATGTATCAGCCAAGACAATAAATATAGATAGATGATTTAAACTCTTCTACAAAGGCTTTTGAACTATATTTAAAAACCAGTGAATTATATTGTTAACAAGGAATATGTCTAAAATAAAATACAGCAAGATTGAAAACAAAAAACTAGGATTGAATAGGCAAATGCAGATTCAAAGAAAGCAATGTTCCTTTCAGAAAAGTGATCATCAAGGCAACAAACATTAATGGAAAGCAAGGAGTCATTTTATACTGATAAATTGTATATTTTATAATATATGTACTTTTTTGAGTGTATACAATGTCCCAGTTATTATGCTAAGCACTTTCTCAAAAGCCCTGAGGTATGTATTATTTTCATTTTCCCTGTTTCAGAGGACGGGAAACTGAGGATTAGAGAATCTATCTCACAACTAATCAGAGACAGAGTAGGCGTCTGAGCCTTGACAACCACACCCCCCCTTTATGCCCTCTACAGCTTGACAAAATACATATTAATCAAACCTTGTTTAAAATGCAATAAGTTAATGGTAAGTATTGTAATGTTAACAATCTTTATCAGCCTTTGTCAGAAATGGTTAAAAGATATATTACCACGAAGAAAATATTGACAGATCCCAAATTTCTTACAAAAACTATAAAGGTTATGTTCTCTAACTCCAACACTATAAAAATTGAAATGAATAATAAAAATTAAACAAAAAGATTTATCCAATCACTTAAGAAATAAGACAATAAAATGCCCAAACTCTCCAAAATCCAAATCTATTTTCTTAATAGTTTAGTTAGAAAATAATAAAAAGATGATACTTACATCACAAACATATGAAATGTAGCTGATGTTGTACTTAGAGGCAAAGCAATGATAGCAAATGATTTCACTTTTTTTAAACAAATGAGAAAAATAAATGAATGAAGTAGTCATTTCAAAAAACAGGTAAAAGGACAAGAATACAAATCAAACAGTGGAAAACCAATTATATAATAATTGAAGCATAAATTCTGATTTAGAAAACATAGAAAACCCTCGGTGTAATTGACCAATCTAAGAGCTGTTTTCTTGTTGAGTTACTGAAAACTTAATAGAAAAAAAGAAAGTGGATGTTTAGAAAAATAAGCAGCTCTAATGACAGATTTGGAGTACATTTTAAAACTATAAGAGAATAAATACTATGGGAAAAATGGAAAGTTCCAGTGAAATGGATGTTTTGCTGAGAAAATTTAAAATTGATCCAAGAGAGAATAAAAACCCAAACAAATCAATGTATATAGGAGAAATGTAAAAATAGTTAAAGAATTTATTCTAAAATTTATCTCAAGGCCAGACAAGTTTCTGGTGAGTTATTTTAAACCTCTAAGGAAAAGCTTATTACTATGCTGAAAAAATTGTAGGAAAAAAAACCCAACTTTATAAAGCTGGCTTAATCCTGATCTTAAAACTTCTCACTGTAGCACAAATAGGAAACTTATGAATAGTTATGCTATAATACATGGATTTGGATGCAAAATTTAAAATCATAAAGGCTAAATTCAAAACTGGGATTTATGTAAAGAATTCATGGGCAGTTTTGTGTGAAATTTTTCTAATCAGTCCTACCATTAGAGCCAAAAACAACTTGATATCTGTTGATGCTGAAATATAATTGATAAAACTCAACACACACACTTAAGATTTTAAAAGGCTATTCCCCCAAAATGTACTAAAATTAATAGCTTTGGCATATGTAAGCAACAAAATAATAGTTGCAAAATGTGATGGAGGAAAAGATTATATTAAAGTAACAAGAAAAATCACAGAATACCTAGGAGTGATGCTACCAAGAAAAGTGTGGAGCCTTTATGACAAAAATTCCCAAATTTTATTGACAGATATAAGAGAAGATTCAAATGATGGGGAAATATATCATTCTATATGACATAATGATGTTAAGATGTTAATTTGTCCCAAGTTAATTTACAGGCTTCATAAACCTCAGTCAAAATTCCCAATGCAATTTTTTGTGGGAACTTGACGGTATGAGTCTATAGTACATGGCTGTGGTGGACATAGGAATACAGAATGATGACCAGATATATAACATGGGTAAAAGCTACAATAATCAAACAAGTAGACCTATGAGTAACAGACAGAACAATTAGTCTTTAAACTCCAGGCTACATAAGAGCTTGGTGTATAAACGAGAGGTCATCAAACGCTGGGGAATGGATAGAATCTTTCAACAAATAGTGTTGGCTTTTGGGGGAAAATCAAGGTAGAGCCTCTCCTTACTTTAAACACCAAAATAAATTGCAGACAGAGTCAAGATTTAAATGCAAAAATATTCGACTGTGCTGGTAATTAAGCAAATGTGAATTAAAATAAATGTCACTTTTTTCCCTGTTACATTGGCAAAGGTTTTTTTAAAGAAAAAACATTTAATTTTGGGAGAGTGGGGTGAGGAAGGACTTTCACAGACTCCTGTTAGATATTTAAAAGGATTTGCTCTTCTGGAGAGTGGTATTTATTAAAAATCTCCAAAAAGTTCAAACTCCTTGACTTGCAAATTACATGTATTGGCATCTATCCCAGGAAAAGATAAATAGACAGATATGGAGACAAAGATTTATATACAAGTATTTTTATTTCAGTCATATTAATAATAAGGTAGGTCCAATAGTTAGGGATTTGTTACATATCAGATATTACCCATGATGAAATAATTTGCAGTCAGTCAATAAAAATTTTAAAGACTATTTAATTGCTTAGTAAGCTATTCTGATGTAATATTAAATAAAAAGGATGATACAAACTTTGTACACATATATATTATATATAGCAAACTCAATTTTATTAAAAATATATAAATACAAAAAATTGCAAAGAAATACAGAAAAATGTTAGCAGTACCATTCGTATGTGTGAGATTATAGAAATTTTATGGTTTGCATTTTTTTTTATTTTTCAAATTTTCTAAATTGAAAAGGATATACTTTTTTGTGAGTAGAAAAAGAATTATTTAAAAAATAGCACCGTCAAATAAAACAAAAAAAATAGTTAAAAGTAAAAAATGAAGTAAAAAAAGTAGAATGAATGCTCTTCAGGAATGGGGAAGGACTTTGCAGGTATCAAAAAATGGAAAAATCATAAATGCAATTATTCAGAGATGTGATGCTCAAAAATTAAAGGCTCATTCTCTAAATATCAAAACCAAATCAGAAAGCTGTCAAATATCAAAAAAGAAAAAACTCGCAATAAAATTTATCACAATAAATAAGAAAAAACAACTTGCTTCTAAATATAAAAATGGGACAAATATATCAATAGATAATTTAATAAAAGAAAAAAAATCAAAATATTTAGTAAACATAAGAAGAAATCAAAGAAATCAAAGGCATACATGTTAAAACTGCATGGAATTATTATAACTTTAAAAAACATTTAGAGACATGACAAACGTTCACATCATAATATTGAGAATGAACAGGTGAATGCACTGGTGCTCAATTTTATGAAAAATAAAGGAAAGACAAAATGGATGGAAGGAAATACACCAGATATGCTAACAATGGCTATTTCTAGGTTGGTGCATTAGAGGTTTTTTGGGATTTCTTCTTCAGTGGTATCCTAGAGACTTTGTACATAGCAAATATTACTTTACTGAAGCAATTATGAACAAAGAATTTGTGCACATACAGATGTACCTGCCGTCACTGACTTTCACAGGAAGGACACCCCCTGGGTTGTGGAGAGGCCTTCCCAAAAAAAGACAGTCAGCATCTTTATGGAAATCTGCACCAAGGGAGGACAAAAGAGGGTTGCCAATCATTCACCATTGGTCTAAAGTCTCGGGCTTTCCACTGGGGCTTTCTGGAGCCCTAGTGGTTCAGTGGAATTTCCCTGGGGGTGCGTGGGTGTGAGGGACCCCGACAGGGAAACTCCACTGCCTCCACCCCCTCGCTCCCTCCTGCCTCTTCCTATTTCTTCATCTTACCCCCCATTCCCAACATCACCATCATCAGTCTTCAACTGCTTCATCTTTATAAAATAAATACCATTTAACATCTTTTTTAAAAAATTGAGCTTCTGAGTTCTTACAGAGCGTATCTGGAGCTAAAAGCCCCACTGGGTTTTTCCTTGGCAAGAATCTAAAATATCCCCAATATATGGATGTCTACCCTCTGTTTGGCCACTTCTCATTCTGTTGGTAGAAAGTTCTTTCTCGCATGAGCTGAGCTACTACTCCCTGTCATCCCCATACATCAGTCCTGGCTTTGGCTGAAGGAAACCCACAGAACAAACTTAATCCCTGTCCTTTTTCATATTGTAACATTTTAATTGTAGAAAATACAGGCAAACAAAAGGAAGAAAATAAAAACCACTTATAATCTAGCCATCTAAATATAACTCATGTTAACATCTTCAGGTGTGTACTCTTTAATGCTTGTTCTCATACAATCACATACACACTTTTTACAAAACAAAATAAAATAATGCTGAGCATACTTCTTTTTTAACTTTATTTTTCTCTCATTTTTAATAATATACACAAACATCTCCCACTAAACTTCAACTACTCTTAGTGAAAATCTCACGTTCTGCACGAGAATGCTAATCGGGCATCTATTTCTCATTATTTTAAATGGGAAAAGTTATAAGAGGTTAGAGATCAACTCCAAACTCCCAACATAGGTCACTGGGCTGTTGTGAAGATTAATAATAACTGTAAAGTGCTAAGCACTTTAGAACTAGAGAAAGCTCAGTGCATGTTGGCTAGCACGGTTTCTCCTTGTTGCTTAGACCTCAAATGAATAATAAGGCAAAAATGTCTGCTCTAATCATCCGTGGGGAAAGTTATGGGTTCTTTGAGACTGAGTTGATTCTCTCTGTTATAAGAGTCTGTGTATGGTGGGGTTGGGGGAGAGCTTAGGTGGTTCCTTCTCTTGTGTCCTCAATCCTGGGTCATGGTGTCTCTCAGACACTCTCGGGTGAGTTTCCTCTTATCCTGCACAGATGGTTTTGAGCCAAGGGTCACAACTCCAGGGTCCATGGTAGGTAAGTCTAGCAGAAATTATAATGAATATCTACCCAGTGTCTTGGTCTTATTCTCCATTATTGATACCTACTGAATAAGGAGTGCTACTGATAGGGGATGTGTAAGGCAAGGTGAAGATTGACACACTGGTTTATTTCTGTAGTTTCTCAGTTTAGAAATTCTACTTGTAAAGCCCTGCTGTGACATTCAGTAGGAAAGTCAAGAAGAGCAGGAACCAGAGCCCAGTTGGCTGGCAGGAAAACGAGGTTCCCATGGGCTTTTACAACACAGGCCAATAAACCATGCTGGCAGGCACCTGGCCTCCTGGTGTAACACACGGATTGTGTAAGCCGAGTGGGTGGTGGGGCTGGGAGAAGCTGCAGCTGCCGTGTACATGCACGGTACGTTCTTTGCTGCCAGGTCTGAGTCATCTCTTGAACCCATCTTAGGCTACCTGGGCATAGAAAAGGCATAGATCATGGCACATGCCCATCGAAGTCATTACCACCGGCTGGGATCCTATGAATTGTAAAGAAGGGAGGGCCTGTGGGAGGGCCCACCTGGTGCCCAGCCAGGAGGTCACTTATTGCCAGTTGGAGTATTAGAGGCCGCATCACTCTCCTAGGAACATATGAAGTCAATGCTTTGGGTAGAACCTAACTTGATTATTAAGGTGAAGCTCGTAAGCCCAAGCAGGGACATCCAAACAAAGAATAATCTTTGTAGCTCTGGCTGGGCCCCCACGTTCGATGTGCTGCATCTACTCTGCTTCAGAGGCTTGGTTTAAAGAGAGATGACTCTGCATTCTATGGCTGGATAAGGCTCCAAGCTGCCAGCTAGTGAGTCCCTTGGTCTCTGAGCAGCCCTGCTCTCAGTGTTCTGGCCAAATTTGCAGAGGCCTTGCTTGGTCGTGATTTCTAACATCTCAGGGCCCAGCAGAACAATACTGAGGCTGAAGACTGCTGATGGCTTGCTAGGTTCCAGGCACCTGGGTAAACATTTACAGGAATGATAGTGTGGTGGTGAGACACAGGATTTAGCATCCATCTGCATGGGTTCAAATCCTGGCTCTACTGTTTACCAGTTGTGTGATGGTGGGCTGCCATTCAGCCTTTATGTGCCTCTGTTTCCTTTTCTGTGCAGTACGTATGTGCATGTGTATATATGTGTGTGCTCTTGAAATAAAAGTAACTACCTCATAGAGTTGTCATGAGGCTTAAATGAGATAACACATGGAGAATGCCGAGAACAATGACCGCAGTGCAGCCAACAGTCAGTGTTCTAGTACCTCGTTCCAGCAACACTAGAGGGAGCGCAGGGCATGACTCCCCTGCAGGGGGTGAAGCTGAGACACAAGGCATCATGCCTCCACCTAAAGGCAAATATCTTATAAGTGCTTGAATCAAAATTTAAATCCAAACCGTCTGACACTGTGTGAACTTTAAGCCACAGTGCTCTATGGCTTAACTGCATCAAACTGATTTACATTTTGTTACTCTTTCCATCATGACTGATATTTCACCTCCATGTTCCTTACTACGATTTAAAACCTTTGTCCTTTATCTCGGCCTTAGTGCGTTAAGAAAAGAAGTCTGTTTAGGGTTACTTATCCCATATTTTATTCTCTTGGAGAGTTTAATAAAGTTAGACCTCAGCGTTTCCTACCTGATATGAGGGGTTTAATTATTTGCCTACACTCCCTGCCACCTCACCTTCCTCTCCGTTCTTCAATGTCAGAGGAGACGGTTCTGGCAGTAGCAAATCTGCTTGCTTTGTACCTATGGTACAAGATTCCCATGAAAACTTAACAGGGAGGCATTATGCAGGCGAGGTAGAGTTGATTTGGCTTGCTGCCTGATTTTCATCTTGTTCAACCTGATTTCCTTTAGGCTTGGGGAAGAGGGCTAGTTCTTGTTTATTTCACTGCAGTTTTGTTCTTCCTTCCAGGGTGTTTCCCTCCAATTACAAGGCTCTGGGTTGTGTTTCTGTCTACCTTGGCTGTCATGTCAGACTCCAACTCACCACACTGCTGGGCTGAAGGTAGTTCCTAGGTAGACACTTCAATATGCCTTCCCAAGGCCTCGGACACATACACCTTCTTCACTCCCCAGCGCATTGCAGAGTGCCTTATATTCAGTGGGAATATGTTTGGATTTCCACGGGTTACTCTGAATTTACTCTATCTGGGGAAAAAAAATAGATATTTTTCCTTCATACATATGATCTTGCAAATGTCCCTTGTTGAAATTTGTTTATAGAGTATTCCTTCTGCAGCTGGAAATTTGATATTTGTTTTTGGCTGCATTCACTGAGATGCTAGCCACTCCATTACATTTGGCTTGTTGTATAGTTCAAGGTCTCTGGGTGCTCCCAGAATTCATTAAATATGCCTGTTCTGTGTAGACTAGTATGGTCAACAGTCAGTGAGGAGAGGCCCTTGGGAAGGCCAGGACAACAATGAGTGAGCAAGTTGATGGGAAACAGCGCTGGCCTCACAGTCCGAGACCTGGATTCTAGGTCTGTGTGCCAGTCAATCTGTCAGACGTGTTCTTGGTCAATCCCCTCACTGTTTGGGGCCTTGGCTGAACAAGTTGATCTCTAGAAGGATACTTTTTCTGGCTGTAAAATGCCATGATTCTAGGATTTGGGAAAACCATGCTTCCTAGTTTATTATGGAAACACAGAACATCATTTTTGAGCCAGCACTAGTTTATAATCCAGTTTAGCCTTTTTCTGATTTTGTGGTTCTGGGCTTTTGGTCCTTTGACTTTCAAATGGGGATAATCGTGCTCACTTTGCAGAGTTGTAGAAGGACAGTGCTCAGGTGCATAAAGAATCTTGCATAGCCTCAGAATGCAGTAGGCACCCAGGGCATGTGAGGCCTCCTGCTCTGGCATGGTGTCTGCCTGGCAGCTCATTTGTACCTATAAGTGCCCAGCAGCATTGAGGCAGGGCAGCCACTGGTGAGAGGGACAAAGACAACTTCAGAAAGAAAATGAAAAGATCATTTTCAGCACCCTCCCATGGGTCTCCTTAATCAGAGTTGGCCACTTTCTCCCAGGGAAATGGACTGCTGTTGTTGGGTAATTAGTGTCCTAGGCAGAGCCAAGACCAGGGCACAGTGAGAGCCTTTGTTTTCGGCTTGTAAATTTCAACACAGGTTGGAAGGAACAAACCCCAATTCATTTGAGAGACACTCCAAATCTGATTCTGTGGACTGAGCCAAGGGAGAGACTGCCTGGCAGCCCCGTGAGTGGATGGTGAACCGGGTGGCTCAGCCAGTGGAAGGACCTAAGGATGCTGAGAGACATGGAGGGTAGCCTTGTGACGACAGGAGGCAGGAGCTGGCCAGTGTCCACGTGCACAGGGTGTGAGGAGCCCTTTGTCCCAGCAATGTGGTCTGTCCAGGGAAATGCCCAGGAAGCTATTGTAAAATAGACCCAAGGGCAGCACTTTTCGTTGGTTCCCCTCAACTCGTGGCTGCCAATTCCAATTTGAATTCTTTGAGAATCATTGAAGGCGATTTTGCAAACACTGCAGATCTATTTCTTCTGTTGATCATGGGAGGTGCAGAACCGGGTGTGGATGAACGTGCAGGCATTTGCAAGATGGAGGAGTTGGGCTGCAAAAGAGAGTTCTAGTAAAGAGAGCAGCATATGAAAGATTTAGGGGTTTGGACAGGGTTGCATGTATGCATACCTGCACTGCCTTCCGGTATGACTAGATCATAGATTGCAAAGGGAGGCATGAGGAGAGGAGAAATAGTCCTCAGCTGATGTTCTATGCAGCATAGATGCAATAGGTACAAAGCCTTAGAGCCCTTCTTTTAAAAATTTTAAGTTATTTTATTTTATTTATTTTGTATTGATATATAATATTTGTACATATTTATGGGGGCACTTGTGATATTTTGTTACATGCATAAAACATGTAATGATCAAGTCAGGGTATTTAGGGTATCCATCACCTCAAGTATTTATCATTTCTACGTGTTGGAAACATTTCAAGGTCTTCTCTTCCAGCTATTTTGAAATATACAATACATTGTTGTTAACTATAGTCATTGTTGTTAACTATATACTCTCATATCCAATACTAGAACTTGTTCCTTCTGTCTAATAATCAACCTCTCTTCACTGCCCCCCACCCTCCCCAGCCTCTGGTTACTGTCATTCTATTATACTTTCTACCTCCATGAGAGCCACTTTATTTTTTAGCTCTCACATTTGAGTGAGAATGTGGTGTTTGTCTTTCTGTGCCTTGTTTCTTTCATTGAACATAATGATCTCCAGTTCCATCAATGTTGCTGCGAATGACATGATTTCATTCTTTTTCAGGGCAGAATAGCATTTTTTTGTGTAGATATACCACATTTCTTAGAACCCTCTTTTCTGGGAAGGAAAGAATATGGCAATACCCAAGGGAGTTTCATCTGGTGACTTTTATTCAGCCCCTGGCACATTTAAATGGTCAAGAAAAAGAAATCTGTTGTTTTTGTCAGTTTGTCCCAGGTGGTCCCCAACCAAATCCACCTGCCCTCCCTCTCCAGCCCCAACATATACTCCAGAGGGAGAATTCGTCAAGACCCACATGTGCAATATATATTGTTATACATATGATGTATACGTTATACTTTGTTTACAATGTGTAAATACACTTTATTTGTTTCTTGGGAAAAGTCATATGAAGGAAACTAGCATTTATTTGTAGTTTTTATGTGCCAAGCACTATGATAGATACTTTATACACTCCAACAGAAAAAGCAGGTCAACCCCAACCCCAAACCAACAGTTAGTGCTTCTACCTCCTGAAGGAGCTATGACACAATTCTCAGCAGTGGGACACTGAATATACACTTAGAGATTGCTGGAGCAAGGAGAGAGTATGTCTGAAGTTCTGACAGTTGTGGGATGCTACAGAGTGAGCCACAGAGTAAGGGGCCTTTTGTTCAGCAAAGACATCAGGTCTATGGCCATGGGAATGTAGACATTGAGGTGGAAGGCTAGCTGGTCCTGTATAATATGAAGGCAAAAATTGAATATCTGTGTGTGTGTGGGTGTCCTGAGGACCAAAGGGATCCAGAAAACAGAGAAACAGGGAGAAGTAAGGAGAATACCAAGAAGAGGTGGGTGCATGTGGAAGGGTGGGCTGGCATGGCAGAAGGCAGAAGGCTGGAACCTACAGGGAAGGTGGCTGGTGAGAAATTACTGGTCGGGGGCCAGCCGTGAGACTGCTGACACGAGAGAAGCTGGACACCCCATTTGAAAATGTTTGGGTTTTAGCCACGTCATCCCCTCCCCACGGCCCCAAACCATCAGCTAAACCTGCTTCACGCGAAATGCCTCCTGTGACTGTGTTTTGAAGGAGAGCTGGCTGAGTTTCAAAGTCTGTGTTGGTCTAGAGCAGCAAGACCAGCTGATGAAGGGCAGAGAGGAGTGAGACCAAAGTTTGGGAAGCGCTGGAATTTGGAGCCAAAGTGACCGGGAGGATGCAAGGCTCTGGGAATATCAGGAAGGACAGGAGACTTTGCCAGGACATAGGGTTGTGCTTGACCAATTTTATCTAAATTTCAGAGGGCAGGGTAACCTCAGTTGACATCCATTTTGGTTTCAATCATACTGTTTCAATAAGCATGGTCTCCGTTTTACAGATGAGAGAAACAAAGCCTAGAGATGCCCGTAAGTTGGGCCAGTCACACATTTCCTAAATGGTGGCTCTGGACCAGGGTGCTCCAACGTTCAGGTCAGCAAAGTGCAGGAATTTGCAGAGCTACAAGCGCACACTATCAAAGAATTCCTTCCCTGCACTGGGGGCTGGCAAACTTTCTTCTGCAAAGGGCCAGATAGTAAATATTTCAGGCTTTGCAGACCATTCTGTCTCTGAATAGATGTGGCTGTGTTCCAATAAAACTTTATTTGTGGACACGAAAATGTGAATTTTATATAATTTTCATGTGTTATAAAATATCATTCTTAAAAGAATGTTTTTCAACGTTTAAAAAACCATTCTTTGTTCGAGGGGGTCTACAAAACCAGGCAGCGGGGCCACAGTGTGCTAACCCCTCCACTATACCATTCAGTTCGTTACCAGATGTTCGTAGGTGAATAAATGGGTCAACAAGAGAGCTTTAGAGAGGGCAGACGAGAGATAAGTATCGTGGTCTTTTTTTCTAGGAGACAGTTGCTGAAATTTACAGAAGACTCTTCCCGGACAAATTAGTGTGTTGTAGTCCCTGTTCTTTTTAATCTGATAGGCCTAAATGAAGCATTCTTTTCCGTGGACAAATTGCACCCGCTCCTGACCTCACTTGCTCTGTGTGCGTGTGTGTGCGTGTGTTAATGTGAAGGTCTGACTAGTCATCTTCAGGGTCCCCTTCTAGCTCTGAAACTGTCAGATTCCAAAAACAATATAAAATTTTCAGGGCAAGTTTTTTCTCGCACACTCCTTTTTCCCTTGCATTTTGCTCTCTTCTTAGTCAAATGCTACGAACATCCTTTCCTTTGACTCTGCCTCCTCAAAGATACTGTATTTCAAGGCTGGTGGGAATATCGTATCCAAAAACATCATCTCAGGAAAACACAGTTGGAATATCTAGGATAAGAAAACAAGCCAGCAAGAGGGAAGGAGTGTGTAATTGCTATTCTTTGTGTTGACTCATAAAGCCACACGTTTTAACCATCTCATGATTTTTCTTTGTGTGTGTGTGTGTGTGTTTTTTTTTTCTGAGAGGCAAATGTAATACTCTCATGTTTTTTAATTTTTTTCAGGGAAAAATAATGGGAATTCATCTTCTTCGGGATTAATGAAATCTGTCTTCTTTTATGTTGGCAACATGAGGTTTTAGCACATCTCAGATCTTGTGCTAATAAAAACTTGAGTATTACAATGGCTCATGGAGGCTGGGGGCTTGAACCCAATTTGGATTACCGTGCGTGCATGGCAGTGGGATAGCCTTTGGAGGGGATGCTGAGGGACAGCCCCGGGGGACCAAGCCCCACACACCCTGACTATTGTTCTACCCTAATCTGAGGCCAGCTACCAGGAGGCACGATCAGAGGCTCAGAGGCGGCAGGCCTGCCTCAGGCCGTCAGCTGGGTGGACACGAGGTACGGCTGTGCAACAACCAGAACGGACATGGAGCCAGGACACTTAGGAGAATCAGGCTATTGGTTAGGTCAGTTAACCTCTCTGAGTCTCGGTTTCTCCATCGACAAACTTGGGTTAATCACACTTGTGTCTCAAGGCCTCACCAGCCTAGAGGTACAGAAGGGGTCATGGTGGTGCGTTTGGGAGTTTGTCAGCCTCTCACTGGGTAATCGCGGGACCCTGGCACGTCTCTCTCCCCTGGCCTTCACCAAGTTCCCATTTCTTGTTATTCCTTGGCCTTTTCAGGTGGTGATTTCAATGTATGCTGACACAAGTCGCCTGGCCGTGAAGCAGCACTGCTGACACCCATAGTCCACAGAGTCACTCATGCAAACAGCTCTTTGGGTTCCAGCACTGTACTCCCAGGGGGACCGCAACACGGCGTGGGGCTTTTGGGGACAGAGTGGGGCCATGTGCCCTATTTCCTTTGTTTCTTATCATCCCCCAAGTAGTGTGCTAACCTTTCCCCCTTTTCAATCAAACAAAAGCCTCAGCACATATTTCCTGGGGCACGGATGCTCGCGAGCTACTGGCCCCACATCCCCTACCTTGGCCTGAAGTCCCCTGACACACGTCTACTATGCACCTGCTATTTATCTATGTATCACAGGGCTCCAGAGAGGGTTCATATGAATGACAGGAAATGAAATTTGATAGTGGGAGCAGCCCACAATTATTGAGCTCTTGCTGTATGCCAGGTGCTGCTGTGCTGAGCACTTTGTGTACTTTATCTCATCGGATCTGCAAAACAGCCTGTTTTCAGAAAGTGAACCCTAGGGAAGAGAAACAGGCATAAAGCATGGTAAGTGGCTGTGGCAGGATTCAAACCTAGGCACTCTCTGATTCCAGGACCTGCCTTCTCTTTAAGTACCGCTGTGTGCATGTAAGTGACTTTGCCCGAGACCGGCACGTGGTCACTATGGGTACTTGTTGATCCTGTCTGTAACTTCATGTTGTCTCTTAAGCGCCTCCCAGCTGCCTTCAAGAAGTCAGGACAGAGACAGATACAGAGACCAGGGAGAAGACTAACAAAAGCACAAAAGGACTGGCCCAGGCAGTAAATACTACTGGTTCCCAGGAGAAGTGCTGGGGTTTCACATTATGATAGACTTTGAGGGCACAGAGAATTTAATAAGTAGAGGTGAAGAAAAGGAAGTTGAGGTAGGGGATGTATGAGCCATTATCTCTTGAAAGCCAATATTTCTCAGATGTTGAGAGCTTCCCGTGTCAGAATTATTTAGGGTAACAGTTTAAAGTTATTTGGGATGCTAGTTTAAAAGTATCCCCCTTACAGATAATAATGCACCAAATGGAGAAAATAATTCCTACCTCATGGGATCATTGTATCAAAGGACAGCAATGATGGTGATGGTGATGCTAGCTCTTCCCTTAGCATCCTGTAAAAGGTGCCTCTATTTTCTTCATTTCCAGTTATACTTTATTTCTAAGCTCTTTAAGAAATCTTAGAATACGACTTTGCTCACCTGCTGTGAGACGTTGATGACTCCCTACAGAACACCAAACTCCCCTGACCTGTAGCCTGGAGCTTCCAGACTTTGGCCCAAATTACTCTGCCAGGTCTGGTTCTTATTTCTCTCCTATACAATCACCATACTGGGCAAAGCTGATTCTATCTGTTGCCCCCATTATAATCCCTAATATCGTCTTTTTCACTTCTCTGTGTCTCTGTTCCCTCACCTATGGGACATGGTGTTAGTGATGGTTAAATGTGATAATCCCTGGAAAGTGCTCAGAACAGGGTCTGGAACACAGTAAACGCTCTGTATGTGTTAAAGGTGATTCCCTATGTCTCTGCAACAATTTTTTTTTTTTTTAGGAGGATCTACTCCTGATTTCTGTCTTTACCAGTCAATAGCTGCAAGTATATTTTGTCTAAATGGATGCAGGTAGACAAAGGCTGCGCACCTGCATTTCATTTTGAAATCCCAGGGAATAATTTGACAATTCCATTCATTTCATCAATATTTATTTTGTGTCTTCAATGCCCAGTGCACTGTGTGAACAACTGTCTTGGCTGGAAGTTAAATAAGAACACTCGAATGTCTCCTGGACAAGTCTAATAGCTGCTATTCACCCACCAAGACTGGACCAGTTTGACTTCTTCCTCAATAGCACCATCTTCAACTGTCCCCCTGGCTTGTGCAGCTCATAGTTATTTCTACCCAGTTAAGAATGTCATTGCTGCCTACATTTCATGGTATTTTCTTTTTCCAAGCTGTACTTCCAGATCTCCAAAGGCCAAGTATCTTCTGTATCCTGAACAGGCCTGGCATTCACCTGTTCTTTTATCTAGGATGGCCTATACCTGATGACAACTATCTGGAAGGCTCCATTCAGGACATAGTGAAGAACAGAGGTAAAATTATTTCTAAGGTTATGAATAAACTTTCCATAATTATGGAATTAATTCTTTTGATTTGGGGTCTGATAAACTTCTGATATTGTTGTCTGGGATCTAGGTATAGATTCAATAGATGCCTCCAGGTATTCCTTTTTTGTTCTTTTAGGAGAAATAAATCCTGTGTGTAATGCAAACAAACAGAAGAATTGTAAGTTAAATATTTTGTTTACATTGTTACTGTATATCTGTCTCCTGATACCTCATGCTTATAATTTTAATATGTATTTCTTTCAGAAATATTATGACAATATTAAAATGGAAATAAAGTTCAGAAACATCCAATCCCACTACTCTAAACAAATTGATAGCTTTCAATTTTCTGTTATTCATTTCAGTTCCTTTTAATATACATATATATGATTTTTGCATAGAGTCATAAAACAGCTAGTAATAGTAATTCTAGTAAAAAGTAAAGCCATTATTTGTGAGCATTTTTATGGGCTTTTTTTTTTTTTAACAGGCATTCGTTCTAAATGTTTGTAAGATACTAGTGTCAATTTGACCCACTGGAATCCAGCAAAGAGATGGAGCGCTTCAGGCCTGCAGAAGGCACGTAGCCAGCAAGCACAGCACCGCGAGCCCCATCCTTGCCCTCGTCATGTGAACACAATCGTTGTGCTGTGGATGGCGTTTCAGGCTGCATTGCCAAGTGTTGGGAAATGAAGGGGCACAGAGGCTGAGGGAGTGTCTCAGGGCCACTCTGAGTTCCCAGCAGCAGAGCTCAGCTGCCAGGCAGATGTGAGCCATGGGCTGGTGACTTTGCCTGGTGCCCCTTTATGACCTTAATGTTTGGCATGTATTAAGCTCTCAATACATGTTGGTCAGTTGAATGGATGGATGGACAGATGGAATTGCTTATACCAAGCAGCTGTACTTCCTCCTGCTTGAAAGGACCGAAATAAGACATTCCAGCGTCTTATATATTCAGGTCATAACGGAAAGCTGAGTGTGTGTAAATGAATGTGCAAGAGAGTGTGTATGTATGAGAGAGAGTATGTGTGAGTGTGTGAATGTATGTGACTGTATGTATGTGTGATTGTGTGAGTGTGTGTAGGTGTCTGAGTGTGGGTGTAAGCATGCATGGATGTGAGTGTGTGAGAAAGTGTGTGAGTGTGCAAGCACGGACAAGTGTGTGTGGATGTAGGAGGAGTGGGTGCTGGAGACATGGGCACAGGTGCTATCCCTTTTGCAGTGCCTGCTGCTTTTTCTCACTTAGTACTCTCCACAACACCATGTGGTAGATATTATAATCTGCATTTACCAAATAAGGAAATTAGATTCAGAGAGACTAAGTACCCTGTCAAGGTCTTTCTGGTGAGTGGCAGAGCTGAGCCTTGACTTTTGGCCACCAAAGCCAGTGACCTTCTCACCATACCACGCTGAACAGCTCCACCGGGCAATGCCAAGGCCCTGACATTGTTTCGGGGTAAAGAAGCTGGGAGACAACGTCTGAGGAGGGAGCTGAGCTGTTGGCATCCTGAAAAATCCCAGAGGGGGAAGCTACCTAGGGGTCTCACGTGCGTGGTGGGGGCAGCAGCGGGGGTGGGGTGGGGGGCAAAGCTGACCCCTTAAGCAACTGCCCGCATGTGCGCACTCCTGGGAGGAAAGAGGTCAAGGAGAGAGACGGCCTTCCCGCCGTGTAGATGGAACATTTTGGTGGGTGGAAATTTCCATGAATGCTCAGGCCTTTCTGCCTGGCTTTACACGGAAATGGATTTTAGAGCTACTGGCCAGAAGATCACCTTTACAGAAAGCATCTTGCCTTCTGTGGCCCCCCCTTCCCTAGCCTCCTTCCAGTAAGACTGAGAACGGAAGGTCCCCAATCCCGAGCAAGGATACAGGCCAAGTCAGTGAAAAAAGGCACTGTTTCTAAAGTATAAAGAAAACCCTTCACCCCTTTACTTTTAAAATCCCAGTATCCATGACAACTGGACAGAGTGAAGAAAATGGCTGTGTCCTCCCCTCCTCATTGTTTAACTTTCAGTTGCTGCAGCAACTGAATATACTGGGCCCAGCCAGATCCTCAGGGCGCTTTCTTCTTCCTCAGTCCCCCTTTATTGCAGGCCCTCCCCGGTGGTGCCAACGCTGCTTTGTCTTCACTGGAGAAGTCTGTGAGAACCAGGATGGGCAAAGTGTCAGGCTCTTGCTGCTGCTGAAAATCCTTTGAGATGGGAGAAATTGCTGGAACAAAGGGGCAGGGGAACAAAAAGCCCTGAATTGCTTGCCCCTGCCTCTAAGGGTCTTTATCATCTTAAACCTTGGGATTTGAGAGTGTCTAACTTTGCCTTTCCCAGGAATGGTTTGGCAGGAATACAGAGAGAGTGGGTCTAGGAAACTGGTTGGACAACAGTCTCAGCAGAGACTACTTCCCAGGGAGACAAAGCCTGGGAAGACTCAGGTCTTCCTTCCTTCCTTCTTTCCTTCCTTCCTACCTTTCTTCCTTCTCTCCTTCTCCTTTCTCCTCCCTCTCTTCCTTTTTTTCTCTCTCTCCTCTCTCCCTTTCTCTCTCCCTCCCTCCATCCATCCTGCTCTTGTTTATGTTTCTGGTTAATGCCCTCCCACTTGAAAAAATTCTAAACAATTAGGTCAAGCTTCAAAACCTTTGAGTAATCAATTCCTTTCAACAATTTGTCTTAAGGAAACAATCAGATATTTGCATGAAGATTTATCTCCCTGGTGATTTACCACAGTATTGCTACATTTGTGAAATAATGGGAAAAATCTGAATGGCCAGAAGTGGTCAAATACATGATGCCTTATCTATACGTTGGCAAAGTGACCACTTTCATTCACTCATTCTACAGTTGCATGTTGGCCCCGTGCTGCTTGCTGGAGATCAACGGCAAGCAAAACAGACACAGTCCCTGCCCTAATGAAGCTTAAAGATAAAGTCAGATAATGCAGAAATAAATGTAAATCACAAACCATGGCCCCATGTCCTGATGAGAAATGACTGGATATAAAGAGAGGGCACATCTGTGGCATTTAACCTCACCAGAGGATGGAGGAAGAGTTCTCTAAAAACCAATGACCTTTGAGCTGTGACCTGAAGGATGAGCCAGAGGAACATGATGAGCAGATGGAGTGAGGCAAGAGTGGGCCAGGCAGTGGGGCTGCAGGCTCACTGCAAAGGCCCTGTGCGGGAGGAGCACGGTTGTTGGGGGGGGTGCAGAAGGAGGGGAGGCAGGCTGGGCCTGGATGCCCTCTGGGTCTGCTGAGAGTCTGGTCTTTATTGGATGAGCAATGCACAGCTTTGGTGTGGCCAGGGAAGGGGTAAGTGGCAAGGATGGTGAGGATTGTGCGATGACAAAGTCAGATTTGCAGAAAGAGCTCTGTGGCTGCAGCATGGAGGAAAGATTGCAGGGGGCAGCATGGGTGTGGGGGACCAGCCAGGATGCCATTGCAATGGTTCAGGAGGAACAGGGGCATTTGGACCCCATGCTGGAGGTGGGGATGGTGAGGAGAGGATGGATTGGAGAGGTGTTTAGGAGGTAAAGCTGATAGGATGCTGTGATGGATTGGATATTGTGGGGGGCAGGCATAAGGTAGGGAAGGGTCAAGGACCATGAGTTAATTTCACAGGGCTCCTGTAACAAAGTGCTGCAAACTGCGTGGCTTAAAAGAACAGAAATGTATGTCTCACAATGCTGGAGACTAGAGGTCCAAAGTCAACGTGTTGGCACGTTGGTGCCTTCTGAGGCCGTGGGGGAGAAGCTGTTCCATGTCTCTCTCCTCACTTCTGGTGACTTGCTATCAATCTTTGGAGTCCCCTGGCTTGTAGAAGCATCACCCCAATCTCTGCCTTCATGTTTACATGCTGTTTTCTCTGTATGGATGTGTCTGTGTCAAATTTCTCCCTTTTTATAAGGACGTCAGTAGGGCCCACCCTACTCTAGTATGACCTCATCTTAACTAATTATACCTACAATGAACCCATTTCCAAATAAGGTCCAATTCTGAGGTATTGGGGGTTAGGAATGCAACATATCTTTTTTGAGTAACACCCCATAATAGACCACTTCTGGGCTTCTGACTCTATCTCTGGATGGATGGTGGTGCCATTCTGTGAGAGTGGAAACTGGACAAAAACCACATTCCTGGGCGAAGGCCTTGAGTTCATCTTAGATCTGTTTAGTTTGATGTACCTCTAACTCATTCATTCATTCTCAAATGTTCATTATGTGACAGACACCATGTGGCAGGCACAGGGCTAAGTGCTGGGGACATAAATATGAGCAAATCAGACAAGACTCCTGCCCTGGACGAGCTCAGAATCTAATGGGGATAGACCTCAAGCACATTGACAAGTATAAAGTTGCAGGTGTGACATGTGCTATGAGAGGTAATTTGAGAGACTACACTAGTGGGATTTGATCTGGTAAAAAAGGTCAAGAGAGGGTTCCTTGAGGAAGAGGTACTTAAAAAGAGATAACTAGCAAAAAAGAGACAGAATAGACATTCTGGACAGGGAGAACAGTGTATGCAAAGGTCCTGTGGTGAGCCAGAGTTTGAGGAATGGCAAGCTGGCTGGTGCAACTGGGCTGCAGAGAGCACTAAGGCAGTGCAGAGTGGGACCAGCCTGGGTGGGTGAGCATTAGCCAGGCCATGCAGGGTCATGGAAGCCAGTTTCCAGAACTTTATGTGGATCCTAACAGCAGTGGGAAGCCCTGGAGGATTCTGAGCCAGAGTGTGGAATGATTTAACACATGAAAAGCATCTCTCTGCCTCTAGTTTGGCTAACGGATAAGGGGAGAGGAGAGCGGATGAGGAGACTCACGCAGTCCAGGTGAGAGACAAGGGAGGTGGTGGTGATAGAGAGGGACACGTCAGGAGATATCCGGAAGGGAAATGTCAATGGCCTCAGTGACCAATTGCATACAGAGTGAGGAAGAGGGAAGAGTCGAGGATGACTTTGGGGTTTCTTGCACCTACTACAGCATGGCAGAGAACACTGCATGAGCCCAGGCTTGGGGAGAAAGTGGTGGGTTTGTTCTGGAAAGGTTGAGTTTGAGGTGCATTGGAGCCATTCGTGAGAATAGGCTGGAAGGCTGCCGGATATTCCCACCCGGAACTCAGGGGTGACCCTGGCCAGTTGGGGGAAGGCAAGACCCAAAGCAGATTCAGGTGGACCAAGCCGAGCTGGCAAAGAATTACCTTCTCCAGCACCGCAAAGGGAAATGAGAGAGTATGTGTGCGCCGTTGTGCGAGGCTGGCAAGCTTGGCAACAGGAAAATAAGGGAGTTACTGCTTTCTGATGGCTTCTGATTTTTCTGAGAAGGAAGAGGTAAGGTCGTCTGCTTTAAGTGCAAATGGAAGAAGGAAGGTGGGAGGCTGGTGGGGGATTGGCAGGGAAGGTTTGAAAATGATGTAGAAGAATAACAAAATAGGAAAAAGTTTGCAATATGTGAAGTGAAAAGCAGAAGTTACAAATAGAATGTATGTTTGACTTCAATTTTGGACAGAAAAAGTAAAATGGTAACACATACATATGTGTGTGTGTATATATATATATGCTTCTGTACACACTTCCTGATTAGTTGCACTCTAAGCAACTTAAAATACTTTGTGCTTTTCTCTATTTTCCAAATTTACTAAAATGACATGTTTTTCTTCTGCAATTAAAAAAAATCTTATTTTTAAAAAAAGTTTATGCAACCCTTTGCTTTTCCTCTTTTTCTTGAGGGGAGACTTGCATATTATTAATTTGAAAAATTATTGTTAAACCTTTTCTAGGTTAAAACAGCAAAACAACCAAGTATTTGTTAAGAAATGTCCTTAGCTTAAAGTACTATGGAAAAGGCCATGTTATTTTAAGGTGGTAACCTCATTTCCTAAAGTTATAGCTTTTCTGCCTGTAGGTCCACGACTGTGAAATCTTTGCTGCCTGGTGCAGATCCAATCAGTGGCTGAGAAAGCAGAGCCAATGTGCTAGCCTGAGGACAGCAGTGGCGCACCTACTCCAAGAGCTAAATCCAAGCACACTCGTGGCATCTTTGATAACTCTGATGATTTTGATTAGTAAGATAATTATAAAATTGTTCAGGCTTGAACACATTATGTTATTTCATTTTCAACTATAGTAAGTTATTAAATGTTGTAAATCAATGCTTATAGTTTTGATAACTTTGTGCCTTTTCAAATGACTACATTCACAAGATGAAAAGACAATCCTTCGCTGGAGTTTTGCATATTAGCTGTATGAGGGTAATGCTAGCTGCAGTAACAAAGGACCCAACAAATTTTAATGGCTCAACACTTACAGTAGTATGGAGAGATTTGGTTACTTGCCCAAGGTCGCACAGCTAGGAAACTAAAGGACCAGCATTGCCAGGCCAGGCAATTTGACTCCAGAACACTCGTTTTTCACCTCTTTCCTGTATTACCATCCAACATGCTAATACACCTCTGAAATATTTCTTCCTTCTCTTTCTCATACTTGGGAGGATAATCTATATATATTCTTGCTGCAGTATGGAGCTAATTAGGGACATGGAGGCGGTGAAATGCAGAGCATCAAATGTTATAGGTACAGATCTACAAAATTAACTTGTTTGAAGCAATATGCATGAACTCACAGGTTAGCTCGGCTATGCATAGCTAATATGCATTTAAATAAATGCATAACTGCCATAAAACATGTTTCTATTTGTACCACCCAAAATCGTCTCGTGTGTGTCGCACTTAGGGAAAGGAAGCATTAAATCTAGAGCCCGGACAGTGTACAGATTGGGCTCTGGAATCCTTCACAGGGCAGAGGAGACAGGCCATTGTTTCAAGCACAGCCTGCCTCTACCAAGGATGGCACACAGCGACCTTCACAGGCCTTGCCCACAAAACGGCACTGGGTCTCCTGAGAGACCCTTCCAGGATGCAAACCTGGGTCAGTAGGGCCTGATGGGATGCTGGAGCTGCACCTGAACAGGAACCATAACTCCGCCGTCCGCCGGGCCCCGCCCCCCTACCTCCGCCCTCTGCCTCCTCCAGGGCTGGGGCCAGGCAGTCGGAGAAGGTCCCACACTTTTTTTTAAAATTTATTTTTAAATTTCAGAATATTATGGGGGTACAAACACTTTGGTTACACATATTGCCTTTACCCCATCCAAGTCAGAACTACGAGTGTGCCCATCCCCCAGACAGTGCGCCCCGCACCCATTAGGTGTGAATTTACCCATCCCCTCCACACCCCTCCCACCTGCCCGACACTTTCTGAGATGGCTCTGGAGTCACCGCTTCCGCGGAAATCCTGACAGAAGAGGCAAAGAGGCTGCCTGCACAGCCCTTTAAACCAACATGTGGTATTCTGTCAGTATCAGCTTTGAGAGGGTACTGTCCTGGCTGAGTTAAAACTAAGGATCTGACTTAATCCCAAATCTGGCAACATAAAGGGTTTAGAGGCTCAGGCCTAGCCCTGACTGGACCTTTTCCAGGAATGGTCTGCGAGCTTCGGGGAGCAGACAGCCTTGGTCTGGTGCTGGCTGGCTCTGTCGCTCTGTAGCCAGAGAATTTGGTTACAAATTTCTGTAGTCTTGATTTCCTAATATGTCAAATGGGGCTAAAAAACCATATGCACATGGTTCTCTTTCCAGAACTCCTGCCTTGAGACCCAATATTTATTTAAAAGTTATGAAGAGTGAAAATAAGTCAAATAATTCCACCAACTTGTGACTGTTACCCAACATTTTATTACAGAGTTTAAGAAGTGCCTCTACAAGGTTTTCTGACTTTGGAAAGCTTACTAATTGACCATGCTCCCGTTTTGAAGCAGTGCATTATATAGCACATTTCCAGTCTCAAAGTTCTTTCCCTTAAACTGGCGGTCTCTGACCTTTTTGGCACCAGGGACAGGTTTCATGGAAGACAATTTTTCCACAGGCTGGGTGGGGGCGGGGGAGCAGAGGAGCTCTGTGGCCCGGTCCCTAACAGCCCACAGATCGGTACCCGTCTGCTGCCCAGGGGTTGGGGACTACAACCTTAAACAATCTCATAAACCCTAATAAGCTCGTCATAGAAGGAATTTACCTGTTACTTACTTATAAATCTTGCAGCCGTGAAATAATCAATATCCTTGCACCACCCCAAGGGCATCCACTATGCACAAACTCATGTTCAGAGCCCATAAACCTTGTTTACTTCAAGTCCATCTTTCTTCTGTTTCTCCAGCTGAACTGCCATGAGAGGCAGTGAAGATGTTGAAGGTGGGGAAGGCCATTTGCCAGAGAAATCCTAAGAAAATTAAAGGGCCAGGTATCTCAGACCCCAGAGACAGACGTTTGCTGTCCAGCAGTTTGATGGTATCTGATCCACTCCCTGTCCAACCCCCAGAAGATTTGACATCTTCTGCAAATGATAGGAAGTTCCTTTCTTATAGGAATCACGTGGTTTGAGAAACCTTTGACAATAAGAAGGCACAAAGCTACTCCAATTTCTTTCTGAACATAATATATGAAGAAAATACAATTACTTGCCTGCATTTCATTTTGTCTCTAACTGAACTAGAGCATTTATAATTAAAAACACTTTAAATGGAGCCAATAAATTATTGAAAGTTATGGTTAGTGAAGCAATATTGTGAATCATGGGTAGCTAGAACTATTTAACCAGGAGAAGGGCTTCTTTGGGAGCAGTGTGAAACTGAAAAAATTCTTATTTTGTATGAGGCAGAAATCCCCTAGATGATTTGGCTAAGGAAAGCTGGCACAGAGAATGTGAAAGTGGGGAATTGAAGCTTCCTGAATAAGAGACGGAGCTTGCTGAGGACTCCCTAGGTGCCAGGCGCTGGCCTGAGCGTGTTACATGGGCATAACTCACTTATCTTTAGGGCAACCTTATGAGGTAGGTACTATTATCACCCAATTTACAGATGACGAAACTGAGCCACAGGGAGGTGGTAAAGCCAAGTCTGGTGGCAGGCAGCCTGGCCCTGCCTGAACACTAAACCACTGTACTCTTTGCCCTCTGGTGTCTAATAGCTGGGAGGCGGGCAGGGAACAGAGGAGAAAGTAAGTGAAATGGCCACAGGATCCTTGAGAGTGGCGCTTGAGAACGGAGGGGGCCCAAGCTGCTAGGCCATAGAATATGTTGCCTAGTGTCTGGCACGTAGTAGATTCTCAATAAATGTTGAACTGAAATCAAGCATAATTATATGAGCTGTTAGCTCTGTCTCTCTAGTTCATCAAAATTTTCCTTAATTCTCTGATTTTCTTGTACTGGGTAAACCGTGGAAAATGTGTTTTCCTTAAAAAAGATTGTCCAGTTCATGGAAAACTACAGCTAGAAATGTGAGAAGAAATCTTCCTGGCATTTAACTACAAACCTTAGAGGCTCGTTAAGAGGCTGGAGCAATCCTTGCTTGTCTTTAGAGCTCATCCCAGGAGCAACTGCCCCGACCCCATTCCCCTTCCTATTACCACCCGTTAGCTTTCTCCTGGTGAAGCCTGAATGTTTTCACAGTGAAGTTTAGGTCTATCTGTGACACCCTCACTGCCCACAAAATACACAGGATTCCAGTGAGCAAGTAGCCTTGCCCGGAGTCTACCCAGCATCGGCCACAGGTATGCCAGCAGGAACTTGGGGGCTGAGCTCACAGGCATTCAGGATGGGGGTAAAATCACGTGGGGAAAAGGGGGTCACCATCTAGGCTGTGCTCCAGGTGCCATCGGTGTAGCCACAATGTGGGAGGGAGCCACCTCTCCCCTGGCTTTTTGCCAGGAGCTGCGTCTTTGTTTACCTTCACCTTCCTGACACATTCCTGGGGTGCTTTGCTTGTGTGTGCAGGGGCTTTGACAAGCTCTGTCTTCCTGAGCCTCAGGAAGAGAGGTGAGCTGCCTGGGAGTACTCATGACCTTTCCAACAGTAAACCAACCACGAATGGCTCCGGCATCACCATTGCTTGCTTGAGGTGACCACCCTATTTTCATTTCTATCAGAAATGCCTTCTTCAAAAATATGGCTTGTTTGAGAGTTAGGCTTAGATTCTGAGCCCAGCAGGCAGAGACAGTACACGTGATGTGTCATAGCTGGGGCCCAGACACCAGGGCCCCTGAGTGGCACAATTCTACCAGTTCTCAGACCTGCAGGCTTAGAGCCAGCAGCCACGTGGGGCTGGCCAACAGGTGTTGGGTCACGTTTCCCTGTTGGCCAATGTACCCCACGGCCTAGGGTTTGCATACTCCTACCTTGGCTTATATGCAAGTCCTGCTTAACCCCAGTGGTTCCTGACAGCCTGTAAGACAAAGGTCAGCCTCCTCCCCAGGCACCAAAGCCCTCTGTACCCTGGCCCTGCTGAGCTCTCTGTCCGGGTTGCCCACTTCTCTCCCTCCTGCACTGAACAACATGCTGTTCCTTGGCAGTGAACTAGGTGGCCCCTGGGCCATGCTACTTCCTCTGCTTGGATACCCTTCCTTGGTTTCTTCTTCTGGTTCATACATCTTCACACTTTGGGGCTGATCTTGGCTCTCCCTCCCTCTAAGAACCTGTCCCTGATTTCACAGGCTGGGTTAGTCCACTCTGCTTCAACTGTCACAGGATTTATGGAGGATGGGAGGTCGTAGATTAAGACATTAAGACATCAGAGAGACCAGGGTTCAAATCCTGGCTCTCTCATCATTAACCGTGTTATCTTGGGCAAGTTGTTAACTTCCCTGGGCTTCAGTTTCACCGTGTGTAAAATGAGGGCATTAACAGGACTTGCCTTAGAAGATTGTTTTGAGGAGTGGGTAAGTTGGTGTTATAAAGCCCTAAAGTGGGTTGAATTGTGGTCCTCCCAAGATATGTCCACTGGGGACCTCAGAATGTGAGCTTATTTGGAATAAGGGTCTTTGCAGATATAATTAAGTTAAAGATATTGAGATGGGATTATCGTGGATTTAGGGTGTGCCTTAAATTCAATGACAATTTCCTTATAAGAGAAAGCCAAAGGCAGATTTAAAATAAAGAGACACAGAGAAGGTTATGTGAAGACAGAGGGAGAAATTGGAGCGATGCAGCCACAAGTCCAGAAACACCGGAAGCCACCAGAAGCTGGAAGAGGCAAGAAAGGATTCTCCCTAGAGTCTCTGGAGGGAATGTGGCCCTGCTGACACCTTGATTTTGGACTTAGGTCTCTAGAACTGTGAGAGAGTAAATTTCTGTTGTTTTGGGCCACTAAGTTTTTGGTAATTTGCTACGGCAACCCTAGAGAATGAACACAAGTGTTTAGCATGATGTGTAGCACATTGTAGATATTCCATCATGGTGGCCTGATAGTATTTCTTGTGTTTTGATGGCATTATGTTAAATTTGTCTCCTTAGTTGTGTGTCTGTCTGTTCCATGTCTCCTGCCCCTGACATTGTGAATTTCTCAAAAACACAAAATGTGTTTGTTAACTTGTATACTTAATGCTTACCACAATGTCTGGCACATAGTAGGTGCTAAAGAAATGCTTACTGAATAAGTTTGGGCAAGGACACGCTGACATGGTACTGTAAACTGATGGGGACCATACTTCCTCTGTGGGTGTTCTATAATCACACATCCTGATTTTTCCCTGCCTGGTCACTGACTCTTTGATGACTTGAACGTTCTAGTTCAGTGTTAGTGCAGCCTGCAGTGGCCCAGTGGTGGGGACTGCCCCCTGGCCTCTCAGGAAACAGGTACCCAGTGGATGCAGCAACAGTACTTGGCTCACCTCCCAATGGGGGGACAGGGCATGGCCCAGTGGAGAGGGGCTGGGGCCAGGGGAGAGGTACTGAATGGTAGCTGAGCAGGCTGGTGGGTATACGTGCTTGGCAGAGGAGCTTCTGGGGGCCAGCATCAGTGAGTGGCTTGCCCATGGTCACAGAGACACTTCTTGGCATCATGATGCTGTGGTAGAGCTCTGGGTTTCAGCAGGCGCTGGAGACCAAAAGCCTGGGCTCACAGCCCAGCCCGGCACACTCCTGCCTGTTCTCTCAAGCCTGTGAAGATGGTGATAAAACCACTAACGTTGAGAATAGGAATTTGAGGTTTAGAGGAGTTGAGTGGTTGACGGAGGTTACTTAAGGAAGTGGTAGTGCCAGAATTTGCATCCAGTTCTTGGTCATAATGTCTGGGCTTAGCAGGGCTGCGGGCAAAGCGGGAAGGGGTGAGGAGGAGAGGGATGTTTTTGTTATTGCTATCTTATATTTTAATTTTACGTATTTTATAAATCCCACAATACAATATTATTGTGTTTTAAATGGTCAGTTGTCTTTTAAAGAAATTAAAAAGGACTAAGTTGTATTTACCCACATGTTTTTACCATTTCTGGCATTTTTCATTCCTTCTTATATATCTGAGTTTCCACCTAGTGTCATTTCCCTGCAGACTGAAGAATTGCCCACAGTGCAGGCTCATTGCCAATGGATTCTTTTAGCTTTCCCTCATCCAAAAAGTCTTTATTCTGTCCTCATTTTTGAAGGATATTTTTTCTGGATATACAGTTCTGGGTATACAGACATATTTTTTCCTTCCTGCCTTTTAAAGATGTTAACTTATTTAAAAAAGTGTTTATTTTGCCATCATCTTTTGAAGAATGTTTTGGTATTATTTCAGTATTTTAAAAATGTTTCAATGTCTTTTCACCTCTATTTATTTTTCTGATGGAAAGTCAGCTGTTTTTCAAGGCATTATTCCCCCCAAATTTCTCTCCCCCTTTTTGCATTACTTATTGTTAAGATATTATTTATATTGATATATTAGATATTATTAAGATATAATTTTGTTAATGAATATTATTTTAAATATAGAATTAGGCTGGTAGCAGAAGGGAACTTTTACTTTCCTCTTCATACCCATCTTTATTTGATTTCTTCCCATGAGCCTATATAATTTTAATTAAAACTAAACAAACCCTAAAAAACTGATGTATCACAAATTATGTACAAAGCATGTTATTAGGGCTATATGTCAATTTGGGATTGGGATTTACCCTTTTCACCCCTGCATGGGCTCTTGTTGAGTTTCCACCCAAGGGTGTTCTCATTGCTTACATAGTTGACACCTCACAGCCTTGCTGTTTATACACTAACTAGATATGAGGTGAACATTCAACCATAAGGGTTACGACTAGTGGTCTTTGTTTTTTTGTTGTTGTTGTTGAGACAGAGTCCTCGCTCTGTCGCCCTGGGTAGAGTGCAGTGGCGTCATCGTAGCTCACTGCAACCTCCAACTCCTGGGCTCAAGTGAACCTCTTGCCTCAGCCTCCCAAATAGCTGGGATTACAGGTGTGAGCCACAAGGCCCGGCTCAGGGTGGTTTCGAACTCCTGAGCTCAAGCAATCCACCCGCCTCGGCCTCTCAGAGTGCTAGGATTACAGGCGTGAGCCACTGCGCCTGGCCTGTATTTTGGAATTGGTGACAAAGTATGATGGATATAGTGCCTTTTGACTGTGTGTTTTGAGGTTAAGGAAACCTTTATTTAGAGGTTGCAAGCTAGAAATTCTAGGCCAAATTTTCCCTCCATCCACAATATTTTTTGAAATTTTGAATCTGAAAGTCTAAATATCTTGTACATTCTCCATCTGGCCAACTACCCACCATCACCCACTTACAACTGTCTTATACCTGGCTGGATATACATATATGCATTCCCTGCCTGAGTCCTGCAGACATCTGAGTTGGTCACTCTTGCATCTTTTGAAACACACCTATGGCATTATGCCAGAAAGGGTCATATTCTAAAAAGAAACAGAGATGAAGTGGAGTGGGACGCCATTTGCCTTCTTTATTTCCAGCACACTGCTAGCACATGCCCCATCGTCTCCAGAATGAAGTTCCAGTTGCCTTTAATATTTAAGACTCTCTTGGCCTGGTGTCAGTTTACTTCTCAGCTTTACCTGTCAACACTGCACTTTTCTTCTGTTCCCACCTACCATATACCCTTTGCTCCAGTCACACCCGAGCGGTTCAGGCCCCCCAGCTGGTCCTTCTTCATCTTAGCTGGAATGGCATCCCGGGTTAGCTCTGTCACAGCAGTACTTTACTGCATTTTGGGAAATGGCATGATACAGGGTACAGAGGTCACCATTAGTGTCACCCCCAGCTAGATTTGAGTCCATGGATCTGTTTTGTTTGGCCCAGAGAATGTTTGAAAATATTTGAACTGCCAACATCTAAAAACTTCGGGTTTTCACATAAAATTCCAGATTTCCAGCTTCTCTTAGAAAATGAACAATCTGGCAACACTGGGTCCATATTTCCGTGAGGCCACACACAGGGGCACTGAGGGGCTACTGCTCCTTTACGCATGGCATGAACTCTCCTGTTTTCACATGTGCTACCCAGACTGCTGGCATGTGAATTTGTATCTTTTGTGTTGGGGAAAGAGTGAAGAAAAGCAAGGCAGGCAGGATTGATTCTGCCTGTGAGGTGTCTGGGAAGATAACTAAGGAAAAGGTGTGAGCTGGACCTTGGGAGATGGCACTTGGGAAACATAAAATAGATCATGAATTCAGCGGGACTTTGGCATTGCTTCGGATGTCCTGGAGATCAATGTGAAAGCTGAGGCTTCCATGCTAGAACCTGACTGACACCCTTGGTTTTCTTGTCCCCACATTGGTATCAAATACCAGGTCCCACTGAATCATGGCTAAGAACCCCTCTAGTCAGTCCTCTGTCCTTCTCCCCTGTGGCACCATCCTAGTTCAGGACCCCATCAGTCCCACCTGGAGGCCTTGTGCGTGTTCTTTAAGGTCTTTCTAATTTAAGTATGGCTGCAAGACTGATGGTGACATCAGCACCTGGGGCTTCCCCTGGACAGGTAGGACCTCAGACCCCACCCAGGACCTTCTGATTAGGAAAGTGCATATTAAGTAGATCTCCAGCTGAGATTCCTATGCACATTCAATTTTGAGAAGCATTCCTCTAAGGTAGTGGTTCTTGACCTTGTCTGTATATTACAATCATTTGGTGAGCCTTAAAAAATTCTTTAGCTCATGGCCACACCCAGACCAATTAAATCAAATCTCTAGGGGTAGGACTCAGATGCTGGAGTTTATTAAAACTCTCCAGGTGATTCCAATTTGCAGACAATCAGTGCTTTAGGACAGAGGTTCTCCACATCGGCTGCATATTGGACTCACCTGGAGATCTTTTGCAACTTCCTAAAACCAAGCCACACCCCAGGCCAATTAAATCAGTATCTGGGGGCCAGTGTGACACAGGCATCTACATTTGTGAAACTTCCCAGGCGATTGCAGTGTGCAGCCAGGATTGAGAACCAGTGTTCTAGGGCTCAGTTCAGGTGTCTCTCCTTCCTAGAAGTCCCTACTCTGATGATGGGTTGGGTGCCCATCCTCCTATTCCCACGATGCCCTGTGCACATCCACCATCTCTCTATCTGATTATCTGTTCTGTGTCTGTCCTCACCCACCCTATTAGGTTGGGGGCTCCTGGAGAGTAAGTAAAACTTACTAGTAAAAGTAAAGTAAAGTAAAGTAAGTAAAACTAGGTTTTACTTTTCTTTGTTCTCCTTGTGCCTCGCACAACCCCTGGCATATACAACGTACTCATTGAGAGGTTACTTTTCTTATTGCTTTTATTATTATTTGCATCCTGAGAGTCTACGGTTGGAGCTGTAGTGAGGAAAGCTCCCCCTAGTGCAGGGGATGTTGGATGAGGGGAAAGTTTGGAGGCAGGCATAGCACTAGGAGGCTGTTGCAATGGTCCTGGCAGGACGTGATGAATGACTGAAGTAGTGTGGTGGCAAATGAGGACCTAGGGAAGGGGCCCAATGGGGACAGCATCCCAAGGGAGAATCAGTAGGTATATTATTTTGCTGGGATGCTGTAACTAAACAACAGGGACTTATTGTCTCATAGTTCTGGAGGTTGGAAATCCAAGATCAAGATATGGCAGGGTTGGTTCCTTCTGAGAGCTGTGGGGAAGAAGCTGTTCCGTGCCTCTCTTCTAGCTTCTGGTGGTTTGCTGGCAATCTTTGCTGTTCCTTGCCTTGTAGACCATCACTCTGCCTTCATCTTCGCCTGGTGTTCTCCCTCTGTGTGTGTCCAAATTTCCCGTTTTCATAGGGCCACTGGTCATGTTGGATTAGGGCGGCCCCTCCCTACTCCAGGATGACTCTCACCTTAACAAATTACATTTGCAATGACCCTATTTCCAAATAAGGCCACATTTGGAAATACTGAGGATTAGGACTTCTTCGGCATATGAAGGGGAAGGGGCACAGTTCAACCCATAACAGTAGGTATAGGAACTTTTCTGTAAACTATGTCATGTGCAAGCACTTGAACTTCAGGAATTTTAGTTTTTCCGTTTTAGAGATAAGGCAAGCTTTTGCTGTGAGATCAATACACTGGTTTCTACGCTTTTGTCAAAATCATAACTTATGAAAAGGAGGAACTTTCGGGCATGGTGACAAAACTGGGAAAACAGATGTCTCTAGCCAACTGGAGATCAATATGAGCCGAGCAGAAGCTTGAGAAATTCAGGTGTACAAAACATAAGTAATTGGTCTTGGTTGTTCATTCACCAGCGATCTACTTTCACTGCTTTGAGCGATGCTTTTGGTTGATTTAATGCCCTGAGATTTCGCAAGTTCACAGGACGACTGAGAAGCATGGAGACTATTGAAAATAACAGTAAACATACAACAAACTACAGGATTTATACTCCCGCCCTCCTTCTCCTCCCCACCCACCCTTCCTTTCTCTCTCTCCCCTCCACTTCCTTTCTAGGTTCAATTGTTAGTGCAAGCTTTACTTGTTAATTATTCTATTGTGATTTTGTGTGTGGCAATTAAATGCAGTGGAGGTTTGGTAATTAGCTGCTGTAATTAGAAACACCTTCAGGTTAGGAAGGTGTTTCCTTTTCATCGCTTCAGGAGCTGTTCATTCCCTTCAAAACGCCTCACTTGACTAGTGGGGGCTGGAGTAGGATGGCAGCTGCACACAATTCCAGGCAGAGGAGGCCTTGTGCTAACAATGACACCTTGCATCCTGCTTTCAGAATTCTCCCTTGCAGCTGCAAGCAGTACTGAAAAGTGCACAGGGCTGCTCCTGCAGTTAATAACTCCCAGATCTCCTGCAGGCCCCTCGGTGCTCACTTCCTTGCTGGAATCTGGACAGTGTTATCCCGCACAATTCAATCCCTGCCAGAAAGGTATCGTCTCCCCAAAGGTTGTCTGTCTGCCTTTTTTCCTATTTTGGGCCAAAGGGATTTTCAGGAATTTAAAAAATATATATAGTTTATATTCCAAATGGGAACACTTGTATCTCTTGTCAGAACAAAAGTTAAGAAAAGAAAAGAAAAACAAAAACCCTCATGAATTGTCCTCTTAAAATTCTCTATACCTCCTCAAAAACAAATAAACAAAAACAAAACAGAAAACTCCCACAGATTTGAAATAAAACCCCAGTGAAGACCTCCAATTGGGAGTAGTTGCTGCCGGATCTCACAGCTGGGGGAAAGGGAAGTTGTGTTTGTAATCCATTATTATCAGGCGTTGAGCTTTAGGAAAGAAAAAAAAAGGATCTTAAATTGCCATTTATCTGTTCTGCATTTTCAGTCTTAACTTCCTTTTCTTCTGCATTTTTAATTTGGGGGATTTAGCTTTCAGACTGACTAAGAGGACTTGCCGGAGGAACCAAGAGGAGTTTGAGAATGTTCTTTCTGGGTTTGGATCTGTAACTATTTGCTAGACTATGATGCCCCTAAAAACAGAGAAAAGACCAACAAGAAAGGCCCAGCCCCAAGCCCCTGGGAGTACTTTCCCGTCCCAGGCCCTGCTGGGAGGTCTCTCAGACTAGTGTGGACCCAGAAGTCCAGATTCACTTGTGGGGGTTCTCAAGAATCCCCAGAAGTTCTCTGAACACCCCAAACAAGTAAATGCTTAACCCTCACCCTACCTCTTCATGCCCCACCCTGAGATGGGGGGGGCAGTTTTTGAAGTAGGTCAGCTGAAGTATGATATTTATTCAAAATCTTTTCTTTTTAAACTTTAAAAATTCTTTTAAGTTTGGTAATCTACTCCATAATATATCTATTTTGGTTTTAGAGGAAAGATAACATTTTCTTCGCCAAATTTGTGATTAAAATGAATGCTCCCGGGAAAAATGGCGGTGTGATAGGGTCCTCCCACCGCACCGCTCCCAGGGAAGGAGGTGAAGAACGCCAGCGGGTACATGTGAGCACGGACCGCTCGCTCTGAAAACAGCATTGCGAATTACAGAGAAACAACGCGGAACGCCCAGCCCAAGAAAACAGGTACAAAATTTTCACAAAGATCGGAGGGTGCAGGGAGTGCAATAGAGCCCAGAGCGGGGGAAGGACGCGCTCGCCAGGTCCGCGCAGAGCGACCTGCCCCCCAAGCGGTTACGCACCGTCCCATCCACTCAGTCAGGGACAAGCCCAGAGTTGGGGCAGGGCGGTTGCACAAGGCAACAGACCCTGTGGAGATGGAGTAACTCAAAAGCCAAACACAACTCTCAGCGGCAGTATACAGAGACCGCGCAGGGCTGGGGATCACGCTGGGCAGAGATACAGCTTCCCGGGACAGTGCGCGGGAACCCGCAGGCCGGCACTGCGCCATTGGAAGTCAGCGGGACTGGGCCCAGGAGTTTAATGGAGAGCGGGACACGCTCTTAGAGGTTGCTAGTAACTGCCGCCACCGCGGCCAGAGGAGAAAAGCTGCGCTCCGGGCGCGATTGGAGCCCGGCTGTGCGCCAGGCTGGCGGCGGCCGCCATCTTTACAGTCGCCCGTGGGGAGCTGTGAGCCGCATCTCTAGCCCCGCCCCGCCCCGGCCCGGGGCTCTTCCGCTGGGGCGAGACAGGCTTTGCTTTGGTGGCCAGGGTCAGCTGCATCCGTGTGTTCCAGGTGGGACGAGATCCCGGAACTGTAGCGGCAGGACCTTTGTGTACTGGAAACAGCTTGCAGCTCGTCCATCTGGTCCTGCTATCCCGGCTTTGGCCTCCGACAAGTCCGCTACGTGCTGGTCCTAGTGCCCGCCCTTCAGGTCCCAGCCCTCCTGTATCCCAGAGATCGCTCATTTTGAAGGTTGCTGGCTATAGTGACTCATTTGGTATAACTGCTGGTTCTCATGACAACCAAATACCTCAAGAGCCACAGGCCGAACCAGAGCAGCTCCCCATAATCCTGCCCACTTCAATAGAGAATTTCACGCCATCCAAGAGCGCTTCCAGTGGCCACTATTCCCCCCTCCCCATGGGAACATCCCCCCGGTGGAGACTACTGGGGATAGAGACGGCCACCCGCCTCGCCGTGGGGTCTAGTGGTGGAAAAGGGGTGCACAATTGGAGATCCCCCTATCAACCAGTATCACGCGGAGACGCACATCAGAAGGGCAGACACACGTGGCTAGATAACCAACCTCTGAGCTGTGTAGAATTTTCCCAATTCAGCTCTCACACGGCAGCCAAAAGAAACTGTGTTTCTACGTGCACCTCATGAGGAGCAGGGTCAAAGTAATCCCTAGGAGCTACAAGGCCCCTCCCAAAGCACAGGGCTTTCACATACCCCAACTGGGGGATCAGAGTCTGCCACGGACATAACAGAATACCTAGCTAATAGGGAGCTGTGGACTCATATCCTCAAGTACAATTCATTAGCTTAGAGCCCAAGCTGGGAGGTCATTCTCACCACACTCCACTGGGAAGAGGAGAAGACCTCAGGTCAGAGTTAACTCAAGATCCACCAAACTTGCTAAAATACACCTAAGGCAATACAGGCCACTACTTCTCTCCCTGGCTTTGCCAAGGAACGAAAATTGTGGGCCTGGTGACAGGGCCATAAACTAGCTCTAACACCCCCAGCTCTCGACCAAGAGGCCAGATGAGAAAAAACCAGCGAAAGAACTCAGGGAACATGAAAAATCAGAGTGAAAAGTCACCCCCAAAAGAAACCATCAGTTCCTCAGCAATGGATACAAACCCAAATGAAATGGGTAGAATGACAGAAGAGGAATTTCGTTTATGGATTATAAGAAAGCTCAAGGAAATTCAAGAGAAAATTGAATCCCAGCACAAAGAAACCACAAGAAAAATGCAAGAAATGAACAAAAAATTCTCCAAAGAAATAGAAATATTACGGAAAAATCAAATAGAAATCCTAGAAATGAAAGAAGCATTCAAGGATCTACAAAACACAGTGGAAAACCTTAAGAATAGGCTGGACCATGCAGAGGAAAGAATTTCAGAGCTAGAAGACAACTCCTATGTACTAAATAAATCAGCCAAAGAGAAAGAACACAAAAACAAGAGGCAGGAAAAAAGCATACAAGAAATGTGGGATTATGTAAAGAGGCCAAACATAAGGATCATAGGTATCCCTGAGGGAGAGGAAGAAAATTCGTGTGGGCTAGAAAATTTATTTGAAGGAATAATAGAGGAAAATTTCCATGGCTTAGCCAGAAATCTTGATATCCAAGTACAAGAAGCACACAGGACTCCTGGGAGAGTCAACGTGAAAAGGCATTCACCACGCCACATAATTATTAGACTGACCAAAGTAAACACAAAAGAGGCACTCCTCAGAGCTGTAAGACGAAAAGAGCAGGTAACCTACAAAAGGAAACCAATCAGATTAACTGCAGATTTCTCAGCTGAAACCTTACAAGCCAGAAGGGAATGGGGAGACATCATCAGTCTCCTAAAACAAAAAAAAGGGCAACCCAGAATTCTGTATCCCGCCAAACTAAGCTTCTTATACAAGGGAGAAATAAAGACTTTCCAGATAAGCAATCACTGATAGAATTTGCGAAATCCAGACCGGCCTTGCAAGAAGTGCTTAGACCTGCATTATACACTAACCAGAACAACAGACACCCACATATGTAAAACTATGCAAAAGCTAAAACCCCAGAAACCAGATTCCACAATGACACAAGAGGTAAAACAAAAGACACCACCCAATAGAATAATCAGAAATTTACCCCAAATATCAATTCTCTCAAAAAATGTAAATGGCTTGAACTGCCCATTGAAGAGACATAGGCTGGCTGAATGGATTAAAAAATACAAGCCAAATATCTGTTGTCTTCAGGAAACACACCTTAAACACAAAGACGCATTCAGACTCAAGGTGAAAGGATGGAATGCAATTCTCCAGGCTAATGGAAACCAAAGGAAATCTGGAGTAGCCATCCTTATTTCAGATGACACAAACTTTAAAGCAACAAAAGTAAAGAAGGACAAAAATGGACACTATATAGTGGTGAAGGGAAAAATCTCACAAGAGGATTTAACAATCCTAAACATTTATGCACCCAACACAGGAGCACCCAGGTACATAAAGCAAATACTGCTAGATCTAGACAACATAATAAGCAGCAATGTCATAATAGCAGGGGACTTCAACACCCCACTGATGGAACTGGACAGATCCTCCAAACAAAAAATAAATAGAGAAATAAAAGACCTAAACAGGACTCTAGAACATTTGGGCCTAACAGATATCTACAGAACAGTCCACCCAAATAACACTGAATATACATTCTTCTCATCAGCTCATGGAACTTTCTCTAAAATTGACCACATCCTAGGCCACAAAACAGATCTAAACAAATTCAAAAAAATAGAAATTATACCATGTATCTTTTCAGACCACAGCAGAATAAAATTAGAAATCAATTCCAACAGAAACTCACATCTTCATCCAAAAACTTGGAAACTAAACAATCTGTTGCTGAAAGACTATTGGATCAAGGAGGAGATTCAAATGGAAATCAAAAGATTCTTCAAACTAAATGATCATGGGGACACAAGTTATCAAATTCTGTGGGATACAGCAAAAGCAGTCCTGAGAGGAAAACTTATCGCCTTAAATGCCCACATCCAAAAAGACAGAAAGGTCACAAATCAGTAAACTAATGAATCATCTTAAGGAAATGGAAAAGGAAGAGCAAAGCAATCCTAAAGCCAGCAGAAGAAAAGAAATAATGAAAATCAGAGCAGAATTAAATGAAATCAAGAACAAAAGAACCATACAGAAGATTAATAAAACGAAAAGTTGGTTCTTTGAAAAGATAAACAAAATAGACAGGCCACTTGCCAGGTTGACCAGAAGCACAAAGGAAAGGATTCTAATAAGCTCAATTAGAAATGAAAAAGGAGAAGTCACAACTGACACCATGGAAATACAAAACATCATCTTCGAATACTACAAAAATCTCTATGCCCACAAACACGAAAACGTGGAGGAAATAGACAAATTCTTAGAAACGTACTATCTCCCTAGGCTCAACCAGGAAGAAACAGAATTTCTAAACAGACCAATATCAAGCACCGAAATTGAAGCAGTAATAAAAAATCTACCCACAAAAAAAAGTCCTGGACCAGATGGGTTCACACCTGATTTATACCAAGCCTACAAAGAAGAACTGGTGCCTATACTGCAGAAATTATTTGAAAATATCCAGAAGGATGGAATCCTCCCAAACTCATTCTATGAAGCCAATATCACCTTGATACCAAAGCCAGGAAAGGACACAACAAAAAAAGAAAACTACAGACCAATATCCCTTATGAATATAGATGCAAAAATTCTCAATAAAATCCTTGCAAACCGAATTCAAATGTACATCAAAAAAATAATTCATCATGATCAGGTGGGCTTTATTCCCGAAATGCAGGGATGGTTCAACATACGCAAATCTATAAATGTAATTCACCATATAAATAAAAGCAAGAACAAAGATTATATGATCCTTTCAATAGATGCAGAAAAGGCTTTTGACAAAATCCAGCATCCTTTTATGATAAGAACTCTTAACAATATAGGCATAGATGGCTCATTCCTAGAAACTATTAAAGCCATATACAATAAACCCACAGCCGATATCATACTGAATGGGGAAAAATTGAAAGCATTCCCCCTTAAAACTGGCACCAGACAAGGGTGCCCACTATCTCCACTTCTTTTCAACATAGTGCTGGAAGTCCTGGCCACAGCAATTAGACAAGACAGAGGAATCAGGGGCATCCAGATGGGGGCAGAAGTGGTCAAACTTTCACTATTCGCAGACGATATGATATTATACATAGAAAACCCCAAAGATTCAACCAAGAGATTACTGGAATTGATAAATGAATTCAGCAAAGTCTCAGGATACAAAATTAATACACACAAATCCATAGCCTTCATATATGCTAATAACAATCAAGCCAAGAAACAAATTAAAGATGCAATACCTTTCACAATAGCACCAAAGAAAATTAAATATTTAGGAACATATCTAACTAAGGAGGTCAAAGACTTATATAGAAAGAATTATGAAACACTGAGAAAAGAAATTGCAGAGGATGTAAATAGATGGAAAGCCCTACCATGCTCTTGGATAGGCAGAGTCAACATAGTAAAAATGGCTTTGCTGCCTAAATTAATTTACAGAATCAATGCAATCCCTATCAAAATACCAACATCATTTTTTGCCGATGTAGAAAAAATAATTCTATGCTTCGTGTGGAACCAGAGAAGACCCCGTGTAGCCAAAGCAATCTTAAGCAAAAAGAACAAATTGGGAGGCATCTATCTACCAGACTTCAAACTATACTACAAGGCTATAGTAACCAAAACTGCATGGTATTGGCACAAGAACAGAGACGTAGACCAATGGAATAGGACTGAGAACCCAAATATAAAACCAACCTCATACAGTCACCTGATCTTTGACAAATTCCAGAAAAATGTACACTGGGGAAAAGATTCCCTATTCAACAAATTGTTCTGGGAAAACTGGATGGCCATATGTAGAAGACTGAAACTGGATGCACACCTCTCACCTCTCACAAAAATCAGTTCACAATGGATAACAGATCTAAACCTAAGACATGAAACCATAAGAATTCTCGAAGAAAACGTTGGAAAAACTCTTATGGACATTGGCCTAGGCAAAGAATTTATGAAGAAGACCCCCAAAGCAATCACAGCAGCAACAAAAATAAATACATGGGATCTGATCAAATTGAAAAGCTTCTGCACAGCCAAGGAAACTATCACTAGAGTGAACAGACAACCTACAGAATGGGAGAAAATATTTGCATGCTACACCTCTGATAAAGGGCTGATAACCAGAATCTATACAGAACTTAGGAAAATCAACAAGAAAAAATCAAACAACCCTATTAAAAAATGGGCAAAGGATATGAACAGAAACTTTTCCAAAGAAGACAGAATAATGGCCAGCAAACATATAAAAAAGTGCTCACCATCTCTAATCATCAGAGAAATGCAAATCAAAACCACAATGAGATATCACTTAACTCCAGTGAGATTGGCTCATATCAAAAAATCCCCAAACAACAAATGTTGGTGGGGATGTGGACAGATAGGAACACTCATACACTGCTGGTGGGACTGCAAATTAGTACAACCTCTATGGAAAAGAATATGGAGATACCTCAAAGAATTAAAAGTAGAATTACCATTTGACCCAGCAAGCCCACTACTGGGTATTTATCCAAAGGAAAAAAAGACATTTTATAATAAAGACATCTGCTCACGAATGTTCATAGCAGCACAATTCACAATTGCAAAGATGTGGAAACAACCCAGGTGCCCATCAATACACGAGTGGATCAATAAAATGTGGTATGTGTATATCATGGAGTATTACACAGCAATAAGGAACAATAGTGAATTAACACATCTGGTATTATCCTGGTTGGAGCTAGAACCCATTCTTCAAAGCAAAGCATCACAGGATTGGAAAAACAAGCACCACCGGTACTCACCATCAAACTGGTACTAACTGATGAACACTTACATCACACAGGGCAATAACATTCATCTGAGGGCGGGCGGGTGGGAGGGGGGTGGAAGGGATGGGAAAAACTCTCACTGAATGGATGCGGGGAGCACAGTTTGGGGGATGACCACGATTGTGGCTCTGACACGGGTAGAACAGGGGCAATGTGTATGGCCAAAGTGTTGTACCCCCATGATATTCTGAAATTAAAAAAAAAAAAAAAAATGAATGCTCCCATGCAGATGGCGCAAGTCTATTGTGACCTGGAGGGGAATAGGCAGGTGAGTGGGGATGATAAAGTGCTGCAGTCAAAGATCAGTGGGAAGAATGAAACAAAAGTGTTCGAATTCTCATCAGATTGGAGCTGCCTCAGCCGAAGGTGCTGAAGAACTGTTTGGCAGCCCTTGGAGTGACAGCTGACTCAGACGCTCCTGTCACTGACACCCAGTTCCAGAGGACAGTGTTTGGTGAGGCTCTTGGCCCCTGCATCCCACACCAGCCCGCTGGGGCGCCATAGACCCCTTCCTCAGACGTGGGGCTGTGCTTCTGTGACTTACAACCTCGCTTCACGGCCAGGGCTCGAGGACTCAGCCTGCCTGTGGGTGGTGCGGGGTGGGGGGCTTTGCTTTTTTCTTCTTCCTTCACTCTTTGAGTCTTGGAATAGGGATCTTGAAGTTGAAGAACTCACAGCTCACACCACTGAACATTTAGGCCAGACGCAGCATGTTCCTGACATCCGCTTATCAAGGAAACCCAAATGTCCTCTGATGATCTAAGTAAGGCCCTGGCAGTAAATGGAGGATGATCACAGATTTGGGAAGAGGGACTTGCCCATGGTGTGCACTCCCTAAATCTCATAGGATCCAGAGAGCTTGAATGAAAATACAATTGGCATCGACTCCCCTCCTCCCTGCCAGGTTTCCTTCCGTGCAGTGATGTGATGAGTAGGGGGAGGGGTTCATCGTGGACTCACGGACACCTGCTGACTTACCTTGGCCACAACAAAACCACTGTGCCACCAATTCTTGAGCCAGGCAAGCTCAATGCAATCCCTTTTCTCCACAGGTCAGACCTTCCTCATAGGAAGATGACCTAGGTTTGCACAAGCTGCTTCCCAAACTCAGTTCCCCGCTCTTGCTTCCTCTGTAATTGCTGCTCCTTTATGGAGAGATAGTCTTCTTGCTGATTGAGTTATGTTCTTTAAATTCTGCTCCCTCAGCCCACTTCATTTCTACCCAAAACATCACATACAAGGTATTTCCAAACACACATGTCTACCTCTAGTGCCACATAGAAGATATTCTTCTCAAACATCATTTTTAACCTAAAATTTCCCTCTTGTTTCAGTATAATGCATTTTCACCCTTAATCAGGACTATGCATTGATTGGTGTGGTTCAGAGCCTTGCTTCATCTTTGCACAAACGGGTCAAATCCAGGCTCTGCCACTACACATCTATGAAACTGTGGCTCTCTGACCCCTGGTTGTCACAGCAGAAAACTGAGGATAAAACTTCCCTCACAGAGGTGTTGTAAGGATTAGGTGATGTGGTGAATGCTGTGTCTAGCATGACATCTCCCATGCACCAAAACCTAAGCAACTTGAGCTTATTCTTTTCTTTGCTTGCTAAATGTATAAAGCCCCCAAGTGTCTGTTTCAGTTTGGGATAGAAAACACATTGGAACTAACACTTGAGGGAACCAGCACATTTTACCCAGCTCAATAGGTTTGGATTTCATCTTTATTTGCTAAAAACCTCGCTGAGATTGCTGTTGGTGGACCTTAATCTTTATACAGTAAATGGAAGACCTTCTGTTGAGTATTAAAGAAAACATGTGGTCTAGATGTTAAGGCAAAGAAAGACCTTGAATTAAATATCAAGGTTTGATATATAACTTGATAGCACAATACTTTTCCCAACTTTAGTCGTTATTTCCATAGGTCCATATTCCTCTCTTCTCTCCTCCAGTCTTGATTACTCAACAAAGAGAGATCTTAGTAAAAATATACTTAAGTTAGAAAATCGTTGGGAAGATTAAATGAGATAATGCTTAGCTGGCATACAGAAGTCATTAACAAATGTAGCTCTAATTATTTCTGCAACTTATTGTATTATAGAAAGATGAAGAAAGCAGAGGTAGAAGATGTTAAATATTTTTGGTTCTGATTGAGCTTGATTTCCTTAGATCAATGGCTCTCAACGGGGGGTGATTCCCTTCACCCCAAGACACACTTGGCAATGTCTGGAGATTTTTGATTGTCCTGACTGGGGGGTGGCAGGGGAGAGTGTATGTGGGTGTGCGGCTGGCATGTAGTGTGTAGAGGCCAGGATGCTGCAATGCACAGGACAGCCCCCGCTAACAGAGAATTCTCTGACCCTAATGTCAGTAGTGCTGCGGTGGATGCATGCTTTGATGCATCTTCACTTTGTTAGGCTCTGTGTATGAGGGAAAGATTTTGCTTTCTTCAGTACACGAGACCAGTGATTACAAGTCCTGGGTTTTGCAAGGGTATCTACCCATGATCTCTCAAGAAAATAATATAGAATTTAATAAAAACCACTTTGATCTCAGCATCTTGGCATTTTTTATTACAATGGTGACAGAGTGGTCATGTTTTGATGCTTTAATAAAAAAAGTTGTTGCTGAAAAGTCTAATTTGTTTGCTGTGAACCAAAAACTGCTCTACAATAAAAGTATTAAAAAAACCCTAATTTGAACAGAAGAGCAATTGTGATCAACGGAGATTTGTGATTTATTTGTGACTCTTTACTAAGTGAAAAATTAAGGTGAAATGAGCTCCAGGAATAAAACTTATTTAAAATAAGATTACTTAAATTCTTCACATCTTTTCTAACCACTAGATTAAATGATAAAAAAAGAAATCTTAGGTCTTTCATATCTAATAATTGTTCAGATCTTTCATATTTAATGATTTTTAGTAATATTCTTATCTGACACTTCTAATCACAGAGATGTTGAATGTCTCTAGTGCCTGTGAACATAATTTTGGTGAATCTTTTTTACCTTTGTATTTTTTATTGATATAGTTGTACATATTTTTGGGATACATGTGGTGTTTTGATACCATGTGCAATGGGGGAGTATACCATGTGCAATGATCAAATGAAGGTAATTGGGATATCTGTCACCTCAAACATTTATCTTTTCTTTGTGTTGCGAACATTACAATTCTTCTAGCTATTTTGAAATATACAGTAAATTATTGTTAACTAACAGTAATAACAAAAGCCATAATGATTAAAAAAAAGAAAAAAGAAATCTCATTTTGATTTAATCAGGTATGGGAGGAATGAACCACACAACTATCATACTGTTCAAGGATTGAAAATCTTTAATATCTAAGACAAATTAAGATTCTGTGTTCTTAATCCTTTTGCTACATCCCCCCCACCATGCCCCATGATTCTGCACTTACTATTTTGCTGGTCACTTAACCACTTTGGGTCTCATTTTACTCATCAGAAAAATGAGAGTTCAGGCAACCAAACTTCCCAGTTGCTCACAACACTAAGATTCTATGCTCTTGTGAATTGATAAGTGTGTGTGTGTAGCGGGGTTGCAGGGGAAACATTCTGAGTGGGGGTTACTGAGTAGGGTCTTTTTGAGACATGAACATTCTGGGTACGTGTGCCCCTCGGAGTTAGGTCTCTGGAATTCAGGGGGACTTCAAGGCCACCTAGTCCTCTTTTTGCTCCTCCTGAATATCTGTCTGCCCCAGCATCTTCTCTTTTCCTTTATACTCCTGGTGTCTAGGTTGCAATTGATTGGGTGACCTTGATCTCAGATCCATGCTTCCTGAGACTCTGCCCAGGCCCCATCTTGACCCCAGGGATCTTTATCATAGAAGCTGGGGTAGGTTTGGAGGCTTTGGCTCTCACCAGAGATGATTCCTGCCTCAGACCCCTAGTGAGCTTGGTTCCCCTGTGGAGGACTGAGACAGTTGGCGCTCATCAGCAGCGTCTAATATCAGATCTGGGGTAATTCCACAAAGGGCGCTATGGCAGAGTGTTACAATAGCCCTTGTGACCCGCACCTCCTGTTCTCCATGCCCTTATGTGGATTCCTCCCACATTGCTCAGGGCTTGGCCAACTGACTTGCTTTGGTCAATTGGACATTAGTAAACATGATACAAGCAGAAGTTTGATAAGCCCTTGTGTTTGGGGCTTGACCTCTTGGAATTCTAAACCCATGCAAAGAGAGAATCTCAGGAAACAGACAGCATCAACAGCTAGGCAAGCAAGTCTGGCCATCCTAGACCACCCTGTGCCCACCGAGCTGTCAGATGGCTGCAGACGTGAACAACCTTAGACAAGATGGCAAAAGAACTGCTCAGCTGAGCTCAGCCCCCAACTGCTGACCCACAGATTTGGGAGCAATAATACGTGTCTTGGGTGGTTTGTTGTAAAGAAATTGATAACCGATATGAGCTGATTGCTATGCAGCCATTTGCTTATGAGATCTGAAAGACTGAGAAAATCAACTCAGGCCCCTGCCACCCCCTCCCTTATCAACTCCCCCTTTGTTTGCCATGGTTTAGATGCTTCTCTTCTGTACTCTCAGAATGCCCTATACCCGTCACTCAGTATACTCCATCGGTTTGTTTGTTCATTTCTCTTTGACCCAAGCAACTTTTCAGCTTAGTATCTACAGGGCTCGGGACAGAATGGTGTAAGAAGTTGTTGTCCAATGGACAAATGGAGAAAGACAGTATGAATCATGGTCATTTGTTCATATTACAGAAAACCTTGCAGTGATGGACAACATTTTGACCCTGGAAGCCTTCCCAATGCACCAATTTGCTATGCAGCTGATGGTCACCCAGGCAAGCTGCAGGTATTGAGAGCTAGTCATGGCAGTCAATCAGGACTCTTTTAACTCTGCTCATCACCCAACTTCCATCCTGCCTCAGTTTCCACTGACTTTTGACTTTAAGTTCTTTGAAACTTATATCCTGAGCTGGTGTTCCTGGGTGCATGGTCAGACCTATTTATTATAAAATATGGGCCTGAGTAAGAGAGGGGATGAAGAAGGGGACAGCAGGGGGCATGAGGTGAGGCTTGAGGGGAGGAACTAAAGTTGAGAGTTTTCTCTTTTCTATGTAGCCCAGTCCGTGTCCACAGTGAGGAGACTGTAAAGAGACAGTGCAGAGGCAACTTCAGATAAAGAAAAAAGTGAAGGCAGTGAATGTCTTTAAAATGAGTAAGCAGAAGTACCCTAAATGAATGACTTTCTGAGGAGCTTTAACTTGATGTCTACCCACTCTGGCCAGACAAGGCTCATTCGTCTTTCTGTCCTCAAAATCTCTGGTCCTCTTCTGCAAAGGAAAAGATGAAATGCACATATTTTTGTTTTTCCTCCTCTATAACATAAACCTCACGTTACTTCCTTTATTTGTAGTGTTGTACTTTTCTGGGCACTAAGGTGATTGGATATTGATTTGGTTAAAAATGGGGAACTTCTCTCTCTGTTTAAACCCCGCTGTCCATCCTCCCTCCTATTCTCCACGTCACTTCTATTGTATTTTCCGAAAATTGGTTTAATTGAAAATGCCACAGATGGTTTATTGAATTCATTTGAAAAATAGATGATAAGGAGAAAAATGATTTGGTCCTATAATCAAGCAAACAGCTGTTTGGATATAGGTTTGGGGAGAAATAAAACTAATTGTTGAAACATCAGTTAATGAGAACACTCCGTTTTTCCAGTGCAATGTTGGAAAAGAACACGTCTTTATTTGATAATGGAAAATATTAAGAATTACTTGAAGCAGTCTGTTGAAGTAGCTATAGGAGAGCTACACGTTTTTTGTGGGTAGCCATTACTCTTTGTAACAATTAGCTTTCAATACCAGATCTAGCTCGGAGAATAATAACAGAAGTATACCTTCTATTATGTAGTTTGTTAATGAAAACTACACTTTTTCTGCTGATCACAGAAATAAATGCCTGAAATTTTGACTCACTCTAGGGGAGGAAGTTCTTCATCGGTCTTCAGAAAGAGCAAGGGGAAGCCAATTTGTCCTCCCCTAGACAGGAATGACGAGGATAGCTGTAGGCAGCCATCTTTCTACCACCAGGGGAACCAGCCTTAAAAGGAAGCCAGTGGTGTCTACAGCAAAAAGGAGACTCCTCTGTATCAGGACTTTTCAATAATTGACATTTTGGGCCAGATAATTCTTTGTAGGGGGGGCTGTCCTGTGCATTGTAGAATATTTAGGAGCATCCTTGGCCTTTATCCAATAAATGACAGTAGCACCCCCACCCTGCTCATGACCATCAAAAATGTCTCCAGACATTGCCAAATATCTTCTGGGGGACAAAGTTGCTCTAAAGTAATGCAGTAGAAATATAGTGTGAGCCACATATGTAATTTAATTTTTTTTGTAGCCATATCAAAAAAAATTTAAAAAGAAACAGGTGAAATTAATCCGAACAATATATTTCATTCAATCCAATTATTCAAAATATAACTTAAGCTGTAATTCATATAAAATTGCTGAAGTATTTTACATTTGCTTTTTTGTACAAAGTTTCCAAAATCTAGCAAGTATTGTACACTTAAAGAATACCTCAGTTCTCACTAGCCACGTTTCAAGTGTTCAGTAGCCACATGTGGTTAGTGGCAACCACATTAGACAGTGCAATTCTAAAGCCACCAACACAAAAACTTGCTCTACTTTTTGACTTATAGTTAACTGAGTCCATAAATGTCCTCATTTTTTATTTTTTTGGGTGTGATTATCTGTTCCTTCTGGCTGAAAGTATCCTAATACAAGCCTACATGGCTGTTTCTGATAATTAAGGCATTAACAAACTCCAGTAGATATCTTTGCTCGCATTTCTTCCTTATTATGCAAACATTGGCCAACAGTAGCCAAAAGTACTCCTTGTGTGGTTCTAAGGCATCACTTCTACTAAGAGAGCCAGGGTACCTGCCTGCATGCCTAGTGCTTGCAAACTTGGCTTTCTCATAAAGGCCTTTCTGGTCCATGAGCCATGCTTGCTTCTCTTTGCATTTTCTTGAGTCCTTTGGTTATGAACTTTATTGTCTGACTGCTAAGGCCTGGCTCATCCTTTCCTCATACACAGTAGTTCCTTGCTTGTGAGTTCCTACCATAGGCTCAGCACGTTTCTGGGTGACAGAAACGAATGAGTGATGGGAAACTCTCTTCAAGTTGGATGAGCAGAATCAAGGCAACTTTCTTGACCACAGCTGGGAACTGCAGTAAAACCAAAGGAGGGCATTCTTCCAGAGTTGTCATAATCAGAAACCGACAGAAATTCACAAGGAAGTTGTTTCAGGAGATATATTTTTTCCAGATGCAGCAGGTTTGCATAATTGAAAACACGTGGGTCTTGAAACCCAGGATTTGACTCTAAGAACTAGAAATGTTAGAAAAGTCTCATGGTCTAATTCCCCTTCCCATTTTACAGATGAGAAAACTAAAGTCTAGAGAGGTTAGATAACTCACCCAAGTCTATGCAGTGTTAGTAACAGATTCAGGACCATAATCTGTTCTCCTGGATCACCAAATATTTCCACCTCAAACTGCTGCCTTCTATATTTATTTAGAGTTCATTCAAATAAATCCACAATTCCCTTTCCCCAGGTGTTTTTATTTTTTAATCAAACATTTCCTTTTGAAATAATTTTACATATACATAGAAGTTGCAAAAATAGTACAGAGAACTTCCATGTACCCTTCACCCAGTTTCCTCAATGATAATATCTTACATAACCATAACACAATGATTAGAACCAGGGAATTGATGTGGTGCAATACTACTAAATACAGATCTTATTCAGATTTTACTAGTTTTTACATGTGCTCTTTTTTTTTGGTATATGTTCTGTGACATTTTATCACATTTGTATAAGCACCACCACAATCAGGATGGAGAACTGTTTGATCAACCCAAAGAAGCTTCCTTGATCCCTTTATAGTCAAAGGCTTCCCCCAACTTTAATTCCCAACATTGAACTATTCTTCATCACTATAATTTGTTGTTTTGAGAATATTATATAACGAGAAGCATACACTACAGTAAGTAACCTTTTGAAACATGCTTCTTTAACTCAGTGCAATGCCCTCGACATTCATCTGCATTGTTGCACGTATCAATAATTCATTCCCTTTTTGTTGCTGAGTAGTATTTCATTGTAAGGATGCAGCAGAGTTTATTTAACCTATCACCCATTGAGAGACATTGGCTTGTTTTCAGTTTTTGGCTTTTTAAAGAACAAGTATGTTATGAATGTTATAAATTCACTTTTAATCATTTTCCAGTGCTGGAGGTTGGATTTTTTGATGATTTTCTTGCCACAACTCTTAGTTTGTAACAATCTTTACCTGGCTGGCAGGGACAGAAATGGAAGAAAGAAACACAGGCTGCAAATTGTTGATTCCCTAATTTGGGACATGTTCATGATGAAATCCGATTGACTGCATGGTTCCAGACGAATTACCCGTGAAGAAATCTATCATTAGGACCAGTGGTTCTCAAAGAGGCTCCTTGGACCAGCAGTACCGGCATCGCCTGGGAGCTGGTTATAAAGGGAAGTTTCCAGGTCCTGCCCCAGACCGACTGTATCAGAAACTGTGGGGTATGGAGCTTGGCAATCTGTGCTTTAACCTTTTGAGAACAACTGGGGAAAGTGATAGCTGGAAGACTTCATGTTTTCACCAAAAAAAGTCTCAGAGGCTGGGTATGCACAGGCCCTGAGTCCAGGGAAGCTGTTTTCCCTCTGCTCTGTGTGGGCAGTGGGATGAATTTTTTTTTTCCCTGGCAGAGAGTGCCTGGTGGGTCCAAAAAATCTGGTAGCTTTTAGAAGAACCTGTGTCTTAAATATTTCCATTTCCCCCTGTAGACAGTGTGGAAGATTAATGTAACTTCAGAGGCACACTGGGGATGCAAGGATGCTGTGCACGTCAAGGAAAGAAGCTCACAGGAAGGCCCGTTTAGATCAGTGGGTATTTCTCAATGGAATAGATATGCTCATAAAACATAAAAGGCTCTTATGCAGATGGGTTTTAGAGCATTAAATGCACCAGGTTTAGGAGATTTAATAGAGTAAGACCCATTCTGGCCTTAGGCAGAATTGAGAAGCAGAAAAAACTGTCCTTGCTGGCTTGTTTCTGCTTTGTGGTTTTCTTTCCTCTTGTCCCCTGACCCCTTGTGGCATTCCTTTGCGCTTTGCACTTTGTCCTCCTTCCTTACCTCCCCTCTCTTAGAGCTTCAGTCCAACTTACTCTTTTCCCTGCAAGTCATTTAGACCCTTTCCTCTGCCAGGGGACACTGGGTTAACTAGACAAGAGAATCCCTCAATTTTGGGATAAATTTGGCAGATTATCCCCAAGACATGCTGTCACTCTGTTACCTACTCCTTACTTTTCTCTAGGAATGAAATCATTTCAGCCTGACAGTGAATGGTAGGTATTTCAGGCATGCTGTAAGAGGCACACGGATGATATTCTTTTCATCTGAGTTATTTAAAATAGCTCCAATGATTAAAGGATGCCAATTGGTCAGGTTTCTCCTGCTGATGGTTCTGTTGGATGTCTAGGGTTTGTGTGTGTGTGTGCGCTGGGGTGGTTCTCAGTGGTGGGGAGGCAATTAGATGCTTGATGAGGAATATAATGAGACTGTTCAACTTCAGTTGCCATGTTTGGGAGAAGTTGTCTGTTTTAAATTAAAAGATAAAGGCTTAGGTCAAACTAATCCCAATCTTCTCCCCCCCATCTTTTCTGGTGAATTTTGTTTGATTTTAATCATCATTCCTTTTGAATTCATTCTGTTTTATTAAAAAGAAAATGCACACGGCTCTCCAGTCCTCACTGGGGAAGGTTTTCCTCCAGGCAGGAAGCAGGGGCTGAGGGCGAGGTTGTTTAAGTATAAAGACCAGCACCGTCTCATGGCCCAGAGCATCCAGGGACAGGAACAGTCTCTCCGGCTTTATCCTAACTCTTGAATAAACTTTTTAAAGAGTCTTTGTTTGTTTGTGTGAATTGGAATTCCAGCTCTGCCGTTGCCCCTTCCCCCAGAGCACCGAGAGAATGGAAGGGCACTGAATGATGGGACCGCTTCTTAGGGCAGATTCTAATTTCTTTCTGTGAAGGCTGCCTTGAAATTCAAAGAAGCATTATTATTTCATCCAATTTAAAACCCTGCCTGATGCTGAATGGACAAGCACCTAATTTCACCTTTGGAGGCAAATGGGAAGCTTTTTGTGCTGAAAGAAGAAAAGAGGATTCTGGAGGATAATTGAATGAAAATCCCTTTAAGGTGCCAGAAAACTGCTGCCTTCCAAAAGGGATGAAACGAGGTCAAAATATATTTGTTAAAAGTGTGCGGCATGAAAGCCTTAATTATTTCTTTGGAAAGCCATGTCTTTTAAAGACTTAAACAAAAGCTTCAAGAAGGTAGACGCTGGGAGAAATTGCCCATGGCTTTAGAAAAGGTGAAGCCCAAAGGAAAGCAATTACTGGTTAACAATGGTGTATTAACAGCGATTATTCTTCCAGATTGGGGGAACCTTGCATTGGGTTTGGGATGAGACTTAGAAAGACCACCTGGTGGTCCTGCCCAGGTTTTGCATAAGATGCAGCAGGATGGAGAGGGGACACGGTCAGATGTGACTGGGCAGGCCAGAAGGGGAGCCCGGTTGTTTGACTAAGGAAGTAAAGAAATCGTCCTTATTTTTTGTATTCTAAGGAAAATATTTCTCTTGAGGCAGAATTGGGGGCTGTCATAGTGAATGTCTCTGGATTTAGATGGATATGTATTCTTAATCTCCAACCCCTCATTTACTAGCCTCATCACCTTAGGCACATTCCTTTATCCTCATCTTCCTCATTTGTAAAATGGGGAAATATTGCCCACCATAGAGGGTGGAAATTAAATCAGGTTGTGCTGAGCCTGGTACATAACTGATGCTCCACAGGTTTTGGTTCTCTGGATTTCTTGGAGCTATCTGCTTGGTTTGACTTGTGGGAGGCCCTCTGTGGCAGGGCGGATGCTTGCTCTGGAATGTATAGTGAGTCTCAGGGAAGCTCATTCCATGTGCTTACCCTGCATTCAACTTGGTAGTCTGCCGGTGAGGGCCAGGGGCAGTCCTCCTTGCTTTATCTTTCCCTCCAGACCCGGGGCTACCTGTGCACCTGCTTCCCTAGTGGGCGTTTCCCAGCTAGCAAAGGATCCAGAATCACTCCCAGGATTAACAGAATCCTTAAGGAAGTTTGCATTTCTACCCTTTTCATACTCACTGTGCTACAGGGCAGTATTTTCCTGCAGGGAAGGAGGTGTGCTAACTAAAGCAATCCATTCTGCACCTTTGGATTGTTTTATGTCATGCAGAACTCCCCCATGAGTGTTTCAGTTTGTATATTTATTCTATTCCAAGACTCAGCCAGGAGCTCTTCCTGGTTCCCCATCAATCACTTTTCATGGCAAGAACTGACATACAGCAAGAACCTTGTCTCAGTGCCTCCCCACCCCCTTCCTGAATGACATGACGCTTTCAGACCTGAAACCAGGACAGTGTGTTGGGGTTCCTGGCCAACCTAGCTGTACATTAACAGTGGGCAGTCAGGTCTGTGGGTGGAGGCAGGCTGGGAAGCCTCTTCTTAAGGAGCCACAGAGGCCTCTTTGAAAAGATTTCTAAGCCTTGTTAAAAACAGACACCCTTGGAGCTGTCAAATTAGTGAATGCAAAGATTTCCCAAGGGTTTCAAAGAGTAGACACCCCAGCCCAGCTTTTGAGGAAACTGTTAGTTCAGAGACAAGATCCTCTATCTGGTTTGTTGGTTGGGGAAGAGTTTCCATAGCACATGTGGGCATTGCAGGCATTGGTCCTCCTTGTCTCCCCTAAGGAAGTCAAATAGAGGCTGTCTTTTTCTGGCAAGAATTGGCAAGAAATAGTAACTCTTTCCTACTTTCCCAGATGATCCAGTAAAGGGGGTTTTCTGCATGATGTGCCTTTTTAGCTCGTATGCGGGGGGGGATATGCACATTGTCAGAAATATGAACACAGAACTTGTCCTAGTGGATACACTGGATTTTATAGTTATTAGGTGTTAGGCATCTTGACAGAGAGAATAAAGGATGTTAGAGTAGTGGCAGCAGCAGCTTGATTTTCTAATTATGTCTTCCCTGTTAGGGCCAAGGGATGCACATCTTCAATTTCGTGCCTTATCCCTTTTTTCTAAATTGGTAGACCTCGGTTCCTGAGGCAGATATGAGCATTGTATAAGAAAACAGAATTTTCTAACAACCAGAGTTATCTCAAAAGTCATGCGCTTCCTGCTCTTGGAAGTGTGCAAGTGGTGTCAGCAAAACTGGAATGCCTGTGTTCTCAGGGGGCTGAGCAAACGCTAAGGCAGAGGTTTCCAAATCTGGTTATTCCAGCAATCACCTTGGGAGTTTGTTAGTGATATATCCACTACTGGACCACCAGAACTGCCCAGAGTCAAGATCTGTGAAGTTGTGAAGGTGGGGCCTAGGAATTTGCATTGTTGTAAGAAGTGAATCTCCTGAGAAGTATTGCTCTAAATTCCCTTTTAATCTAAGATTCTAATAATACCGAATTTTGGATGAAACCACTCTTTGGCTAGAGTTCTTCCTGAACGCGCATCACCTGGGGTGCTAGGGCTGCTTTCTCAGTGCTTTCCAGGGTTCCCCTTGAGTGTGCAAGGCCCTCCCACTGCTCCCTGTCTCCTGCTCTTTCCCTGTTCCCTCTTCCCTTTCTGTACTTCCTTCCTTTTTCCTCGTCTCCCCTCCCTTTTGTCTCTTTCTAGGGTCAGTTTAGTTGTGTGTCTTCCTGACAAGGGCCCCACTGTGTTAGTGATCTCGAACACCCTGACCCTCCACATCCGTAAGTCAGAACCCCCGAATACATAATTTCCATGCAGGTCTCACAGGTCCAACCTCTCTGAAAGCACTGCCCTGGCCCTTGGGTGGAGTCTGGAACCAGCACAATGTGAGTGGCGTCTGAGGTGGGCTGGCATGCATTTGGGGTTTGCTTTAAAGCCAGAGAGAAAAGAGTTGACATCTTACTTTCAGGAGTTATCGCGAACTCTAGTTTGTAAGTACATGAGCACTGTATAATCAGAAAGCCCCTCTGTGCTATTTTCTCTGAGAGCTTTAAATACAGGATGCTTTGGCCACGAATTTCAGTAGTAAAAGGAAGGACCCACAGAGGCTGACACAGGTAAATCTGAGTGCGGATCTGGCGCAGGAAATCAAGATACTTTGCTTTGTCATTAGAAACAAATCCAGTAATGTTATTTCCATTAACTAATCGATTACTTGATTAACTCATTTTTTAAAATCACATACTTATTGAGTGCCTACTAAATGCCAAGTACTGTGCTAGGAACTAGGGGGAGAGAGATGAATAAAACATCTGCCCTCAAAGGTGAGGGCCTCTCAAAAGGAATAAAATAGAGGGACAGACAATTCTGGGGTGTAGAGAATGTGAAAATTGTGTCACTGATTTCAAAAAGGAGAGTCCCTGACCAGGCTGGGATGGGGCACGTGGTGATAAGGACAATCTCCTGTCTGAAAATCCATTCTCAGAGCTAGGTGGTACGTGGCACTGTATGTGGCTCTTATTCAAATGACCACACAGGACACGGCAAGGTCCCCACCCTCAATATACAACAACAAGAGCAAGTTAGCAATTTTATTAATACTTTGCCTCTAAAATGATAGAGGCAAAATTGTTTTCTAAAACAACATTGAGTGACTAAGTAGTAGTATAAAAGGACCAGAGAATTTGGAGGTAGACTTATTTCACCCCTGCGAACTGGGGTGGAGGGGTGTCTTAGAAAATTCTCTACTTTACTATCTTTAATTTCCTTACCTGAGAAACAAGGATTCCTCAGGGTTATTGTCAAGTCTAAATGAAGTAAAGAAAGGCAAATTGCCTGGCAGGGGTGGTCCATAAAAGACACACTCAAGAAATGCTACTTATATTAAAGGAAGAAGTAAAAAAAATAGATATCACAACTGAAAGTACTAGATTGCATAAAGAGAACAAGCTTTGTTACCAAGTGAAACACGAAATAAACTGGCACAGGCTATCGATAATTCAACAAGTAGACTAAATTTAAATTATGAGTTCCTAGGGAAAAGTGTCCAATGAAACAAACAGTTTTGGGGATTTCTGCAATAGTCAGTATCCAGTGTAGAGTCTCAGAGGCCTCTGGAGTGGAGGTTCCATCGAGGGCTGCTGTGACAATGGGGCTCTATCCCTTCTCTCTCTTCTGTTCTCTTCTCTTCTCTTGACAAGGTACATGTGAAAAGAGCCCTTCTTAAGGGTACAAGGAAACAAGTATTTGTATCAATAAGATCCCGTGAACTCCGAGTTTTGTTGGTTACAATCAGCAGAACAGTCTACAGGAAATGCCTTTCTTTCTTTTTCTATCAATTTACTTGATAAGAATTTGGAATATGCTAAGGAAATGCTCCTGAGCAATTCAGCTGTTAGTGTGACCCCGCTGAAAATGGACCAGGCTGGTAAAGGACAGGCCTATAAAATGTTCATGTCATTTTCATAGTTATCCAAGGTAAAGTTAATCTAGATTTTGGTTGCTCGTCTAGGAATGACAATAATTTATGCTGACTGTTGTTGTATGGTTTCTACATGGCTGGGCTAACAGCACTCTCAGGGATGGTGAGACATCTCTGGGGTGGTGGGACATAGGTGAGCAATTCACTGGTTACCTAACTAAACTTTATAGTGGAATAGAAAGCTCACTGGTTGTCTGCCACAGACCCAGGATTTTGGGAGAAACAGAGGAGAAGAGAAATGTGCAGAGATTATGCCATTGCAGAATAATGGGGAGATAGGCATGAAGCTATTGCACTCACTGAGCTGGCCCACCTGAGGGACGAAACTTCTGAATTTACTCTTGTTAGCACCATCTTTAACCAATGGGCTTTTGAGGGTTAGTGCCTTTTAGGGAGGAGTGCTATGAGTATGTATAAACATGATGTGGAACTGGCAAAAGATTGCTTTGAGGGTATTGCATACATACGGGCCTATGTTGCAGAAACAGTGCTTTCTTCCAAGATGGGGGTTTGGGTCCTACATCAGCTCTGACAACATGTTGACAACATGTCCTCATTCATGTAAGTGGGACAGAAATGGTGGGCTCAGAGGCCGGGCCCAGTGGCTCATGCCTGTAATCCTAGCACTTTAGGAGGCCGAGGCAGGAGGATTGCTTGAGTTCAGGGGTTCGAGACCAGCCTGAGCAAGAAAGACCCCATCTCTACTAAAAATAGAAAAATTAGCCAGGTGTGGTGGTGCACGCCTGTAGTCCTAGCTACTCAGGAGGCTGAGGCAAGAGGATCACTTGAACCTAGAAGTTTGAGGTTGCAGTGAGCTACTATGACGCCACTGCACTCTAACCAGGGCAACAGAGCGAGACTCTGTCTCAAAAAAAAAAAAAAAGGTGGGTACAGTTCTTAGAGTTACGTAACGGAAGAGGAGAGATACAGTGCAGTGATTCTGTGTTAGTTTGTTAGGGCTGCCACAACCAAATACCACAGACTGACTGGCTTAACCAACAGAAGTTTATTTTGTCACAGTTCTGGAGGCTGGATGTCTAGATCAAGTTGCTGGTAGGTCTGGTTTTTCCTGAGGACTCTTTCCTTGGCTTGCAGATGGCTACCTTCTCCCTGTGTCCTCACATGGTCTTTTCTCTGTGTACACACACATTCCTCGTGTCTTCTTCCTCTTCTTATAAGGACACCAGTCCTGTTGGATTAGGGCCCCACTCTGTGACCTCATTTAACCTTAATTGCATCTTTAAAGACTCTACCTCTAAATGCAGTCACTGTGGGTATTAGGGCTTCAACATATGAATCTTGGGAGGACATGATTCAGTCCATAACCGATTCCCTAAAGATTGTTTGTAGAAAAGTTTCTCCAGTATGTGATAACATTTTGTCTAGTTTGTGACAAAATGAGCAGAGTAAGTGGCTGGCCTTTTACTCAGCTGAACTTAACTAACCTAACCTCTCCCTACGCTTTCATTTCTAATGACATACTTCCTCTGATGCATTTCTTTCTGCCCAAATTCAAATCTCCCACACACACCAAAATTCAAATAACCTATGCCTGCCAAAACCCTTGTCATGTTCCCCCACCCCTGCCATTATACCTTAGGGTGTAGGAAGGGAGAGTGCATGTGTGCACACAGACACACACATGCGTGGGTGCACAAACGAACATACACTCACTCCTTTCTTAGTAAGGGAAGTATCTTAGTGTTAATATGTCCTTCCCTAAATGCTGGTGATAGCGGATGGCAGTGTCTGAGTGCACCTGAGGGTCCTCCTGGAGGGTTTTTAATGAAGCACTCAGATGTTTCAGAGAAAAGAGCTCTTCTTTGGGAACAGAAAGGTGGGCTTGGCACTGTTACCAGCATTTGTATTGTCTAGAGTCCAGCACCCCCAAGGACCCATGTCTTGGTCTTCTGGAGATAAAAGGCTGTGAGTAAAGAGTGAAATCTCAGTAAGCTTTGGAGTATAGTTGTATTGCTCTGATATGCCTCCAGCAGCATTTAACACAAAGCGGGAAAGGGGCATTTTCTTTTAATTTGCCAACCAGGTGAAGAGGTCCAGTAGAGGTGATTCTACCCAGTGCAATTGGCAGTGATGGCTCATGGGTCTGGTGGTCCCCAGCAGGGATGGCTTCCAAGGTGGTAAGGCAGGAAGCAATAGTACTGGGCAGGAGTGGTCCTTCTGTGGTCAGTGGGTACAGGACAATATCCATGGAAGGCAGCCTGCAGGCAGTGGTGGCCTCCCCATTGGATGTCCCTGAAGAGGTAAGGACATAGTTGATCATGTGCTTTATTGGGGGAACATATGTAAGATGCTTCTTGAGTCTCCCTAAAATAGTTGGACCAGGTGGGGGTCCTGATATATCAGGTTTGAGCAGAAAAATAATAGCTAAATATGGCCTGTTACTATTGACATGGACATATTTTATATGCAGAGCTCGTGTGGTCTTTGGAAAGTGACAGGTACAAAAGAATCACTTGTCATCATCATCATTAATCTGGGGTTTTCAGAGGAGGTGAGATTTCAGGAGTTTTTTGGAAGATGGAAAAGCTGTGTGGGCTAGCAGAAGAAAAGCATTCCCAGACTCCAAGCGTGTTGTGCAAGCTTTTCAGCCACACCTCTGCAGTCTGAAGCCGCACGTTGATTCAGACTGTGTATTTCTCTGCATTGTTCATTTTGGAGCCCCTTAGAGATAACACATCCCCAGTGTCCATCCTTGGCCTCTGGGGATTTGAGTCAAGAGGTGGAAGTCGTCACTCTTCCATTTCCCAGTGCTTGGGACAGTGAATCATGAAGGTGTCCGCTCAGTCCCATTTCCTGGGAAGCTGTGGAGGAGTTCCAGGCTAACAGCAGCTGTTGTCTCTCACTTCAGGATCACTTTTACAATAGCCTTGACCAAGACAGCTACCAAGGGGTCTTTCTTTCGGAATGAGGTCGAGGTTGACTCTTTCTCTATTAAGGACCATTTTATTCAAGATTCTTTGCCTGCTGGTCTTTGTGTTTAGAAAGACTTTTGTGTACTAAACATGCTAGATTGCTAAATAATAATTATTTTCCTTACTTTTTGCTTTAATAAATGATGTATTTGTTTTTTTTTAGGGCTCTGATCTTTGTGGGTTTGCCAGTCATCCCAGATTGTGTCAATACCGTGCCGGGCCAAACCTGAGAAATGTGACAATTAAGCCATCATGGGAAGTCCCCCATGGGCCAGTACATGGGTTTTATTAGCGTTTTTGGAATGCTGAAAGGAGGTGTGAACACTTGTTCTTCTCTTTGAGGAGCTCTGAGGCCTTCGACCCTCAGGATGGGAACAAGCTCTTGAATTTTTTTGAAGTTGTTCTGCTGAAATTTTTTTTGAAGTTGTTCTGTTGTCTGAGCGAGGGAGAGGGCAAATAGCAGAGAGGCATCTGCGTGTCCCTCTTGGGGCCCGCCACGGTGGGTGCATTTCTGGCATACATGTGGCATCACCACAATATTTGGAGGGTTGGTTAGCACGTCTGCTGGTCTTGGCCTTGGACCCACTTACAGTGTGTGAGGGCACAGCGGTTGCTCCTCATGTACAGACACAGGTCACCCTGTCCCTTCTCTTCCAGGGACTTTGCAAGCCGGGTAAGGGGTGAGGCAGATAGAGGAGAGAGAGAAGCAAAAGTGAGGCGGGAAAGATGGCAAGACAGGGCACGTGAGGGACGAAACTCCGAGCGGTTGCCAGGGAGAAAGAAGAAAGACTTTCATGCTGACATTGTTTTCAAATAATTGCAGTTACTAAGAAAGAAATCATAACTGATGACAGCAAATTATTGGGCCACTGAGAGTCAGAAATGCGTGTAATAAGCTAAGAAAACCGTGTGAGTATTCACCAGAGAGGGAGAGAGGGAGAGAGAGAAGGGAGGGGAGAGAGAGGGAGAAAGGGAGAGAGGGAGAGAGGGAGGGAACACAGGGGGAGGTGGTGCTGCTATAACATGCTACTCATATAAGACCAAAGCGCCTGTACTTTTTCTTTGCTTTTCCCTTCCACTTTTGGAAAAAAATTTGTTATATAAATATAATACACATGCTAGACAAAGGGATGATTCACGTCCCAGGTGGGATGCAGCAGGATAGCAAGAGATTTCACCCTGCTACTCAGAACAATGCACAATTTAAAACTTATGAATTGCTTATTTCCGGAATTTTCCAGTTAATATTTTCAGACTGCAGTTGACCACAGGTGACTGAAGCTGCATAAGGTGAATATAAATATATATATGTGTGTGTGTGTATACTTTTTACACAATTACAGAAAAAAACCATGGCTTATATTTCATAATGTACACAGGCCATTTATTACAGTTTTGACAATTCTAGTACATGCCCAAGTGTTGTGAAATTCTTGTTTTTCCCTCAATGGCAAGTTGGGAGATAGGAACACGTGCCTCCGCAGCCCTTCTCCACGCCACATGGATTTCTCCTGGCCATAGAGCAACGGGATTGCTTGTCGGGAACATGTAGCTCAGCTTACTAGGTTATGTGCTGCCTGACTGGTGACTCTTACGCAGTGGGTGCCCAGGGCTGCTGGCTGCAGAGTTGCCTGTTCCCCTGGCCATCTGCTGTTTCTCCCAGAGCAACAGCTGCCCCAGAGGATGCCTTGTTGGCGCACAGGGAGGAGAGAGCGCAGAATGGAGAGAGGAGCCCTCTGCTGCTTTCCTCTGGGCCCCGGAGCGGCTGTGCATCTGAAGAAGAGCGCAGATGCCCATGTGTTTGTTGTACCATAAAATTCTAGGAACGCTCCATCTGCACTGCAGGCCTGAGAATACCCAGCGTGACAGCGTATAAAAAAATTCCTGGTTTATGCTTCTTAATACTAGTCTGTAAAAATAACAGTGCAACTGGGTGAGATCATGGGGAGTTTGTACGGGGCCATCTGCCGTGGGCCGGGTTGGTGCCGACTGACCCTGGAGGCTTACGCTCCGGACTTGCCGGTTTGGGAAGGAGAAGGAATCAGAGGGTGGGAGTGGGGCTGGGGAGCAGGAGAAAGAGAGTGAGAAGGGGGATGAATGAGTCTATCTGAGCGGAGGAGATGCCCATCAGTTACAGCGCAACCGGGAAGGGAGGATGATATTACCATTTATTGGGCATCTACCATGTGTCAGATCATGTTTATATTTCATCTCATTTAGTCCTCTCTGCAGTATGAGTTGGGTCTCGTAAGCCCCATTTGCCAATGGAGAAAATCATGTCTCAGATGTAGTAAGTAATTTGAGTGAAGGCTGTGAGGGTGTCGAGACAATATTCAGCTCTAGGCCTTTCCTTCCAATCCCAAAGCCGTGGTGATTGTCATTGTTCTGCAGGATTGTCACATGAGGAGGAAGTCAGTTTCCTCATGAGTGAAAGTCTCCAAGTGGAGTTTATGTGGCTGTGGGAAACTGGTTTAGGTGGTTTCATTCTACTAAATGCAACAGTTGTTCTAGAAGCCCTGGATTAAAGATTTGCTCTCTCCTTTTCAGGCTTGGGTGATTTGGGATGGGCCATATGGACAAACATGGTTGCTATAGGGTCAGGTTGTTGGGGATAAGTGACCAGTGACCAGGACCAATAGTCAGACTTTTAGAAAACATTGTTCATCCTCTTTAGGGGGTAAATCAGACAGACTCAGCTCCGAGGCACAGAAGCATGCTGATCATGGGCTTGTCATGGTGGGACTCCTTACCCTGAAAAAAGTCAGAGTAATTCAAAAACTTCGTTCAATTGCACCTCTATTTTTCAATAAAAATATAGCAGACACTGAGTAGCGTCTATGCCTCAGATGTTTTACATGCATCATGCGTTTTAATTTTCACAACAACCTTATTAGGAAGGTGGAATTAGCTCTATGAAGAAACAGAGGCTCAGAGAGAATGTCAGCTGCCCAGAACAATACTATGATTAGGTTGCTGATTTGCAATTTGGACTCCATCTGTCTGATTTTAGAAGTTTTTTCCCACTAATGCCTAGCTCATCTCGAGAGGGACCAGGCGGGCTCCTGTCTCCTTAAGCACACTGGGTGTGCTCTGGTTAAAACAGGGCCCAAGGTAGTATTTGTCACCACCTTAATAAATTGTGTTGAGAATTCATTTAAAAGCCCTGTATAATCCAGCTGTTGAATGGCACTATTCCTTAAATTGGAAACAAAGATCTTTTTCTTTCTTCATTGAAAGTGGTTCACATTTTTACAAATAAAATTACATGTTTTACAACAGCTTTATTGAGATATAATTCACATACCATACAATTCACCATTGAAAGTGTACAATTTAATAGTTTTTAGCACATTCATAAAGGTGTACAACTCTCACCACAATTTATGAACATTTTCATTTCCCTAACAAAATTACATTTTTAATCAGAGAAAATGAATTAACATTACATAAAATTGAGAAAAAGAAGAGGATCTGTCATTATTCTATGTCTCAATTTAACATTCATGGTCATTGCCACACTTTCCAGTCTTTATTTACCAAAGATACAGTCACCTACTCAAAATGATCTGTGCAAATTGTTTTACGCCCGCTTTTTTAAGTTGACATTTTCCATGTTGTTACTTTGCATTTTTAATGCTCCATGATATTCTCTCACACTGATGTGCAATAATTTACTAACCTGCCCCCTTTTGCTGAACCATCAGGTTTTTTTTTTTCTATCATAAATAATGTTGCATTGAACATCTTTGCACATGAAGCTTATTTCCCCTGTTGAATATATTTCTTTGGGCTGCATTCCCAAGAGTGGGATTACTAGGTTAAAGGGTAAGAACATTTTATTTCCCTCTCTCCCCTCCCCCATGTTTATTTCTAAAGAGGTAGTATTATATTTCACAAAAAAACAAAAACAAAAAAATCCAAAAAACAGTATGGCAGATATTTGTATATATATACATACATAAAATACATAAAAAGTTATTTAATGTTACCAAGGTTTTGGGTTCATTATGTAAATTAGAGACAGGCGAAATCTGTGAGGTCAAACGTCATCCATTTCTTGAGAGCCAGAAAAGATTACCCTTTATGTGTCCCACCTGGTGACTTAAATAACTTTACCATTTCCCTTAGAAAATTATTCCCATGGAAAAAAAAATGATTCTCCCAACCTCCTGACCTTTTATTGGTTGCTGTCAGCCTGGGGCAACACTGTGTTTCCAGCTGTTCTCTAGCATTTAACCATTTGAAGGCCCACAGGGGTGAAGGGGAGTGGGGAACTGGGGAGTGGGCAGAGAGCTGGGAGAAAAGACAGAGAAGAGAGTCCTTGCACATTTGTACAACATGCCTTTGGGTCGGGGTGAGCTGTGGCATCCTGCTACAGAAGTCAAACCTTAGAGATATACATAGTGGATGAAAAAAATAGAACATTCTCAACTCACTCTGTTGTAAATAGCAACAATCTGGGAAGCTCTGATGCCATTAATGTCTATGCAAGAGGGGCTGTTAGTAACGCTGAATTACTGAGAGGGGGGCTTTTTAGGGCTCAGGTGTATTCACTCCTCATACTTCACCTGCCCAGAAACATGTTTTGAATTGCAGGACTTGTGGCATTCTTAGATGTCACCTATGATCATCCAAAATTCCTACTGGATTCATGAAATTCTGTATTGGTTAAGATGCTTTTGTCTGTAAACTGCAGAAATCCAAGTCAAACTAGCTTAAAAGATAATAAGAGTTTTTATGTCACTTAAAAGTCCAGAGGCAGGGTTGACACTTAGCAAACTTTGATCCAGAAGCTCAGGATGACAGCAAAGACCAGATCTTTTTCCTTCTCTTCCCTCTATTTTCCATGGCATCAGCTACATCCTAAGGCTGGCTCCGTATGTGGTCTCAGGACAGTTGCCAGGAACAAACAGAGGGGAATGCATGCTTTCTTACTCATGTCAAGCAGGAGAGAGGGGCTATTTCTTCTTCCCAACCACAGAACCTAAGTCCTAGACCTCACTGTGATTGGGCAAACTTAGGTCAAATGCCCATTTCTGTACCAATTTTTTTGTGAGAGGGTGAGTGTATGATGATTTGGTGAATCATGGCTTAGACAGATCAGGGCCCACTCATGGAGCTGGGGCTGGGATCAGTCCCACCCAAAGTATGAGGCTTCTGCACTGGGGAGGCAGCTACCAGGGTTCCCTACAATTCCTGAGTGACCTCGTGGATAAGGGATGGCCCCACCTTTGCTTGAACTGCTTTATGTATATATAAAGATAGTGGTAAAATAATAAAAATAATACAAATAAAAATACAGTATAACAACTGTTTGCATAGCATTTACATCGCATTAGGTATTATAAGTAGTCTAGAGATGATTTAAAGTATATGGGAGGATGTGATTAGGTTATATGCAAAATGACTTCAGCATCGCAGATTTTGGTGTAGGAGGGGTGTCCTGGAACTATTCCCCTGTAGATACCAAGGGATGACTATATGTGTGTATTTGGAGCGATGTGCCCCGATTCCTAGAAGATACATAAGGAAAGAAGGATTCCACAAATTCAAATTTTTATAATGAGACAGAATTGATTGACCAATTAACAGGACTGGGAAACACTAACAGGCTGACCTATGTTTGGTTCGGAACAGTGGGGAGTGGGCAGAGGCTGGTGATGGGGTGGGGGCAGGCAAAGTGGAGTTGGGGAAGAGTCCTCAGTCAATGAAGAGAATATGCCCCAAGAACTATGTATAAGAGGCTGTGCCTGGAAGTTTTCCTGAAATCCCCATATATTCCACTCATGGACCCTGGATTAGGTGGCTAGAGGAAGGGTAGTTATTGAAGAAATTTGTTAATAAGACATTTGATTAAATTCTAGGGCTGGGAGTCTATGATCAGATTTAGATTTAATTACTTATGAAAAGGAAGTTTCTACCTGAGACTGCAGGGCTGTGTGCCTCTGCCCCCTTGAAAAGCAATGATTTGCACCAAAGATGACAATTAATATATGCAGAGGTCAGTCAGGCCCATGGCTGTGATGGGTAAGTGTTAGTTCATCTAAAGTGAGTTCATCATAGAGTGTTGGTCTATGCTCTTATAGACACATTAAGATTTACCTTCCATGTTATCTAATTTTGCATATGACTATTTAAATTGATAATACAAAACCAAAGTATCTTAATGAGGGGCTTCTCGGGGTGTTGAATCACTGAAGTCTGAACTGAAAGGCTTCCCAGTGGCTCATGACAACTGGGAGTTTGGCCTTCCAGGTGGTTCCTGTGTCTCCCACTGGTTTTGCGGCCCTCCATGCCCTTACCAGAGCCACTGTGAGGGATTTGGAGCAGCAGGATGCTGGAAGATGTGATCTTGGTTTCCAGAAGCTTCCAAAGGAGCTGCTCTGCAGAAAGGGCCTGGTTCAGGGTCTGCCCCAAGAACATTCATCACTCCCTTCCTTGTTTTCTAGATGTCTCTTCTACCTTTTCCTTGTTCTACCCTACCACCCAATTGGGCACATCGTAGGTGCTATGTGAGGTGTGTTTATCACAATAGCTGTTGAATTCTCTTTCTGGACAAAAAAGGACCTTTGCAGTTGGGCTTGAACAGAAGTGCTCAGGCTGGGCCAGGTGTGTCTGCACACAGCAGGCACAGGGAGAGCTGGAAGGCGGCACCAAGGGGAGGGGAAGCAGGCTGAAGGGCTGGGCTTATAGAGACACCAGGGCAGAGGCCTAAGTCTGGAGACCCAGTGGTGAGTGGACTTTAAGCAGGTTCTAGAACAACTCCTAGAGCTGCAGGGATGTTGTGCAAGGCATCTGCAGCCTGGAGGGGGAGACCTTCTGGACAGGAGCTACCCTCCTGTTGCTTTGGAAGTCTTTGATTATGCCTAAAGGAACAGGAGGCCTTGCAGGCCTGGAGTGAGAGTCAGGAACTGGCTTCTCCACCGACCCTCCTGCCAGTGGGCTGCGTGATCCTGGGAAGGTGCTTCCTTTTTCTGGGCCCTTTCGAGTTGCTTCATTTGTTGGGACCCATTAGCTGAGTGAGAGAGTCAGCAGTTGATTTCTGAGGTCTGCTCGAAAGTAGTGCAAACTGGATGCCTCTCCTAAAGAGTTAATTGTTAACTCAAGTGTAAACTGTTGGTGGCATGCATTAAGTGTGACCTCCTCCTGGGTTATTTGCATTTTATAATGTACTCCTAGGAGACCAGAATTCTAGAAGACCCTAAAAGAATGGTGGTTTGTGTGTGTGTGTGTGTGTGTGTGTGTGAGAGAGAGATGGTTTTGTTTAAAACGTCTTACATCTGGAATCTGTCCCTAGTATATCAAAAGATGAGGATTTTCTGAATTATCTGGGATGCCCAGACCCCAGGAGTACTCACAATGGGATGTGCAGGAACTATATATTATATTTTATTTAGCTATGGTAGCTCTATATGAGCTAACCGAAATGTCCGATATGAAGTCAGTGTGATTGTCATTGATATTTGGGATTCTGGGGGTGGAAAATAATCAGATAGATGGCGCCAGTAGATTAGATGACATCCTAGTCTCCTCAGTGACAAGAGGTCGCCCCTATGGCCAGGTTTGGCTTATGTACTCTCATCTCCTACGCCTTATCCTTACAACAGTGCCCAACTGGTGCTCACCACCAGAACATAAGCTCTTTCCTTATGGCTGGTCTGCTGCTGGCATCCAGAGCCCGGATGATAACAGGTGCCCAATGCACTGTGGCTGAGGTTTGCTATTATTATCTCTGTTTTATGGAGAATTGAGACTCAGAGATGCTCACCATTTGGAGAGTGGCCGTTCAGGTGGCTCCTGCATATGTGGGCTGAAAGCCCAGGGTGTCCTCTCCAGCCTCCCAGGCGGGTGGTCACGGGACAGGCTGAGCTTGTCCTCTGCTGCCCAGTCAAGGGTCTGAGTCAGGGCCTTACTCCTCCTCCAGCTCCCATTGGGCCAGTCTGGCTGTCTCAGCTGCGTTCTGGTCGGAGGCTGCTGGACTTGGTGGCCTTTTAGGATAGAGTTTGTGAGCATCTGCCTCTCATCCAGCACCTCCCGCCCTGCTCTCTCAGAGGTGAATAAATGGAGCTCGTCACTTCAAAGAAAACCACTGACAGTATGTGTTGGCAACGATAACATTCAAGCTTTAAAGCAAAAATTTGAATTTTGGAAAACACATCCACCATTGTGAGCTTGACAGCTTCCCAATGCTTAAAGATTTTCTGATGAGATTGGTAGTGATATCAACAAATGTGACTATTTGACACTATATAATGAAATATGTTAACATTTGTATTTGTGTAACTGTGAGCTAATATATCCCAAATGACCAATAAATGATGCTACAAAATTATGCATGGGTAAAAGATCTATTAAAGTGCCCAGTGGATTTTTATGAAACAATGCACAACTTTGGATTCCACATTGCAAACAACATTTAAGAAACTACCACTTATTGAGTTTTGGTGTAGTATCAAAGAAGAATATCTAAAATTATCTGCAAAGGCTATTAAAATACTCCCCCCTCTCCCAACTACTTATATTCCTATACTTCAACCAAAATAATATATTATAACAGATAGAATGCAGAAGCAGATATGAGAATTCAATTGTCTTTCATTAAGCCAGACCTGAAAAAGATTTGGAGAAATGAAAAGCATTGCTTCCTTCCTCACTAAATGGTTTTAGAAATGGTAGTTATTTTTCATTTTAAAAAACCCTCTTAACTCAGGCCTCAAAGAACTTCCACAGCCAAAGTGCCTCAAAAATCAAAAGAAGTAAAATAAAACTTATAACTTCCACACAAGTAGAGAAAGAAAATGGAATAAGACAAATTATGATCAATGTAAAAGAAGGAAAGTAAGGAGAAAAAGTATTAATAACATAGAAAAAAACACTTATAGAAAGCCCAAGAAGAGTAAAATGGATTCAAATATATCTGCATTCACAGTAAATATATATAATCTAAATTTGCCAGTTGGGACAGAGATTGTCAGAACAGAATAAAAAGAAATAGAATCCAGTTACATGCTTTTTACTTGAAACATGAGGACAAATAAAGTTTGAAAACATATGAATGAAAAACAATTTATTATCAAATAGTCCATGAATGTTCATTTGTGGAGCTATATCAATATCAGGCAAAATATGCTTTAGGGCAAAAAAGTTTTACCAGGGCAAAGAGGCAGAATATAAGATTGATTCAAATTAGAAATTGATTTATGTTATTCATTATATTAAACAGATTAAAAAAGAAAACTCATGTGGAAAGTTATTCAATAAAATTTAGCATTTATTCATGATAAGTATTTTTAGCACACCAAGAGTAGAACAGAGTTTTTTAAAATCTGATGAAGGCAATTCCCCAAATAATTTACAGCAAATCTCATACTTGATGATAAACCTTTAGAAACATTTTAAAATTAGAAATACAACAAGGATTCCGGCTCTAGCTGCATGTTTTAAACTTTGTACTGTAATCCCAAAGTAGGAAATTAAGTGAAAATAAAGAAATATTCATATTATTATCATTATTTGGACAAGAATATCTATACAGAAACCCCAAAAGACCTGTTGGCAAATTTTAAAATTTTTAGTAATTTATGTTGACACAAAATGAATACACAAAATGAAATTGCATTTTTATGCAACCATTAGAATATGTGATGTAAAAAATATATAATTTAAAATAACAAACATGAGTACCTTGAAGATAAATCTAAAAACAAATGTCTAAGATTTTACAGATAAAATATGTTAAACTTTATTTAGATCTTTAAAAAGACAAATAAATGAAAACACATACAATGTTTACAAATATGATGTCTGAATAACAAAAAGGGGTTAATGTTCTCCAAATTGATTTATAAAATTTCCAACTGGACTCTCCTTTAGACTACCACAAACTGCTTCTAAGATTGTTACAAAAGATCAAGGGTCCAAGCACAACCAAGGCATTCCTAAAGAACAACATCCCTGGAGGATATTTACCTGACACAATGATTTAAGGTGAAACTGTAGCTTATTAATTAATATGTTGAGGGTCCTTTTGGATGGGACCCTGCACCAGGTCTTCCCTGAAAATCCACTTACCTTTCCCTGGCCACCTGTGGCAGTAACTTGCTCCCAGTGCTATGCCACCAGGCAGGGAGTATCAACTGTAGCTTCTCACCCTTGGCTTTCCTGGGGGGAGTAAGATACCAATTCCATTGGTGCCGTGACCCTCAAATTCTCTGTGTTAATACTTTCAAAGTTCCTCCACTCAGCTTGAGGGGGGAAGGGACAGATGCCGCTGGCTCCTCTCCTGTGGAGGTGGGTGGGAACCTCTACAGCCAGTGCAATGCCTCCAAAGAAATTCTCACTTCCTCGCTGACTTTTAAAGGGATGGAGGCGGTGACCAGCCCATGCTGGCAGAAGTCGCTTTGTGCTCCCTGCATGGATAGCCCACCATATAATTATAATGGCAGCACATGGCACCTACTGTTATCCTCAGCCTCTGGGACCTCTGCCAGAACTGAAATGCTGAGACAAAAGGAAGAGTCACGTTTAAGATCCTGTTACAGTGATCTCCAAAATAGTTTGGGTTGTGACAAACAGGACCCAATCAATTCCTGCTGACTCTGTGCTCATTTCTGTTTCTGTTTCCTTTGTGTGTGTGTTTTTCTCAGTCACAACAATTATTATTTATCAGCCGAGGTGACGAAATCTATGGAAGCATAGAATTAGTGGTGTGTGCCGGGCTCGCTTTTCATGTGAGGGTCATTTACCACTATAGCAAGAGAAGAGCAGAAGGGCAGAGGGTTTGAGGACCCACAGATGTTGATTTGAACTTTGGCTCTCATTAACCCAGCTGTGGGACCCGTGTTACTTCACTTCTCTGAACCTTGGTTTCCTCACTTGCAAAATAAGAACGACAATGTCTCCATGCAGGGATGTGTCCACCGCAGAGGACAGAGGCTGTTGCTGTATATGCGATCTTCCCTTCCCTCCTCTGAGCCTTGCATCAAGCACATGGATGTGTGCATGTGTGTCTGTGAGTCCGCGTGACTGTACTTTTCTTCTCTACCTTGTAGAATGCAAATAAATAGTCTCAGGTAATAATCATAGTAACAGGAGGAATATTGCCCTATTAAAGTTAGGAAGCAAGTTTCTCCCATCCTTGTTTTAGACCATACCTGCCCAAGCTCACATTCTGTGATATGAATTCCTGACGCCTCCACCCTCCCTTTTCCTATCTGTGGACAGCTGTTTTTTTGGCAACAGCCTAGAATCCAGGTCTTCAGTGGTTGAAATGATTGATTCCACTTTGCGTGTGTGAGAGCAAGAGAATCGGGGGGCGGGGAGAGCAAAAGGAAGAAGTTCCTAACACACACCCCCTGGGGCCTCATGCTGCTCTCTTGGACACCTGAACATCCCAACCCTGGGGTACTCCCTCTCCTGAGCAGAAGGCATCTGGGATGGATTTAACAGACTTTTTCTTTTTCTTTTTTTTACTGCTATTTAAGGCTCTCTTTTGGTGGTGTGATACCATAATATCTTGGGGTAGGTGAGCCTTAAATAGCATCCTCCTGATCACACTGGGTCCACCCACTTCCCAGTCTCAGACATTTCTCATGATGCAGCCACCTCGATGTGAACCCAGGCCGGGGTGTCTGCATTCAGACCTCTGCCCTGGCGGTGTGGCGGGGAGGCGTGCCGTGGTACTTGGAGTTCACGGTGCCTCTGGTGGTGTCTCTGACCTTGTTCTTCCTTCCCTCCTCCACCTAGGAACGTGTGCCGAATCCGAATCCGGGGGAGGCAAGGCTATCACCACAACAAGAGATAAGAGAAGACTCTTTTCCTGAGACTCGTTTAGTAGGCTGGGGGATAAGGCAGTGTGGCAAGGCGGGCAGTGCGGAGCAGGCTCCCGTGAGCCTGAACCGGATCTCATTTACATTGTCACACTCGCTGGGCTCTAGGGCGCGGGGGCAGGGTGCTTTTAAGAAACACCTGAATGTGACCAGAAGCTGAGTGTCCATGGCATAAACAGTGCCTTCACCCCAATTTCCTTTCCTTCACTCACAGAGGCGTTGTGTGAGGGATGCGTGTGTAAACCAGAGAAAGATTCCAAGCCAGCACATGATGTAGGGAAGCAACTTGAAAGGTGCTTTCTGATCATTCATTCATTCACTGGACAAAGCCTTATTGAGCATCTATAATACGCCAGGATACAGTGGTGAAGATAGCATCTCCTGCCCGCCCAGGGCTTCCCTGTCATTATTATTGTCATTAATCAAATAATCACACAAATAAACATATGATTTCAAACTGTGCTAAGTGCTAAAGGAGAGACAGGGTGACATGAAAGAGGATATTGTAGGGGATGAGGGGCTTTCCTGAGAAAGTGACATTCGAGCTGGGAACTGAAAGATGAGTAGGGGATACTGAGGCGAGGGCAGGATGGAGGTGGGGCTGAGGTGGGGGCGGAAGGAAGAGCCAGCCCAGATGATGGGAGGGTAGAATGAAATGGTCCCCACGTTTCAGGGCATCCTAGGGGAGGTGAATGGAATTTTCAGGTCAGGTCTGAGTTTGGGTAGGTTCCACTAGACCCAGCACTTCCAGCAAACGACCCTCTATTTGGCAGTTAGACTTGTGTAGAGCACCCTCCTTCCCAATTGTTTATGTACTTCCTTTGTTATGTGGATAAAAGCACTTTGATGTTATGTGAAAATGAAAACTGCTAAGTGTGGCAATTATATGAAAGTAAGGGATAGGCTGGCTTGCTCTGCTTGGAAGGATGATTGGAACAATGGTGGGATGGGGTCCCAACCAGGGAGGTGGTTGGGGAGTGAAGACAGAGGAATCAGGAATGGAGAGGAGAGAACACATTCCGTGAGCCAGGCTGGGGTCCTAGTTTAAGCAATACTAGGTGTGAAACCTGGGGCATGAGCCACCACCCTGAGCCCTGGGGCCCGGCTGCTCTCCCGTGACAGCAAGAGGAGATTCTGGGAAAGCGCTGGGCTTGGGGTCAGAGGGTGCGGCTGTGAGCCCACCTCGATTATTAATTTGTTGTCTGGCCTCACAAAAACATTTAATAATTACCATGATAGCCATAATGTTTATAGTTTAGTTAAATTAAACTATGAACTTTTACATGTCAGATGTACTAAGCAGGTAACCTCCAATAGGATTAAATTATTCCCATTTCATTGATCAGCAACAAAATAAGTAGGTGTAGTGGGTTGAATAGTGTCCCCCAGAAAGAAATGTCCAAGTCTTAAAGCCTAGTGCCTGTGAGTGTGATCTTATTTGGAAATAGGGTCTTTACAGATGTAATTAAGTTAAGGATCTCCAGATGAAGTCCTCCTGGATTTAGGGTGGACCTTTCTTTAACAGGAAAGGTGAGGGAGGTTTGACACACACAAAAACACAGAGAAGAAGGCCACGTGAAGACAAGGCAGACACTGGACTTCCTCAGCTACAAACCAAGGAACACCAACAGTTGCTGGGAGCCACCAGAACCCAGGAGAGAGGCGTGGAACAGACTCTTCTGTAGAACCTCCAGAGGGAACCAACCTGTAGACTTCTGGCTTCCAGAATTGTGAGAAAATAAATTTCTGTTATTTTAAGCCACCCAGATTGTGGTAATTTGTTACAGTAGTTATAGGAAGCTAATACACTATCCCAAGGACGTCTAGGCAGTAATAAGTAAGCCAGGATTTAAACTTAGATTTGCGAACTCCAGATCCCTGGCAAATATACTATATGACGTCTTGGGCTTTGTTTCTTTAACATAAAAACGAGAGGACTAAATTCTATTGACATGAGGTCCCTTTGAATGCTAAGTGTATACAACACAAAGGCAAATCTGATGATGAGATAACTTTTAGTCTTGTACCTGAGGTGGCAGGTTTGACCATCACTGGGCTCTGAGGACCTCATATTTGAGAATTCCCTGTGTGATGTTGTTGCAGGAGACCAAAATGATATAGGGATAAAAGGAGAGGTAAGAATAAAATATAATACTTGGGTCCCCAAAACCATTTGCCCAAGTGCCAAATTGGCAGGACATGGCAGAGCCTAACAATGTGGTGAAAAATACATTCAAGTGAGCCCCCTGTGGGATGGGACTGCAGGCAGCCGAGGTGACTCCAGGCAGTGTTTTCAGATATAAATGCTCAAAGCAGGGGTGGGAGGGTTCTCTGCTATACTCTGTTCATGTCACACTGGGTATCCTGGGAGTGACACCCATGGTAGCAGATTCCTTGGAGAAGGACAAGACTGGTCAAGGCCCTTTGAGATGGGAGAAGAGATCCCATGGGTGAAAGGCACAGCATTTGTGTGAAGGGCTGACATGTCAAAGAAGGGTCAGATACATGGGGATCCCATTCATCCAAAAAACTACCGATGCAGAGGAGGGAACCATAGGGAGATGGTCTAAGGAAGGGATTTGTCATGATCAGAGTTATCTAAAGGTAAGGAACTGCCATTGATAGGTGAAAAATTCCTTATCATTGGACATGAACAAAAAGAGGTCATGGGGACCACCTGGGGAGCTGTGATAGTAGGGTCTCAATCATCAGATGAGATGCTGTTTGTATTTCTTATCTACTTGGAGAGGCAGGGATTGTAGCATCTGGTATTGTAATGCCTTTGTTTCCTTTTTATTTATTTGTATGAATTTATGGAGTACAAGCTTAATTTTGTTACATGGGTAGATTGTGTAGTGGTGAAGTCAGGGCTTTTAGGTACACCAGTCAGAATGGCTATTATTAGAAAGACAAAAAATAACAGATGTTGGTGAGAATGTGGAGAAAAGGGAACACTTATACACTGTTGGTGGCAATGGAAATTAGTACAATCTCTATGAAAACAGTATGGAGATTCCCAAAGAACCAAAAATAGATCTACCATTCGATCTAGCAATCCCACTGCTGGGTATCTGCCCAAAGGGAAAAAGTCATTTTATCAAAAAGACACCTGCACTTGAATGTTTATTGCAGTGCTATTCACAATATGAAAGGTATAGAATCAACCCAAATGTCCATCAATGGATGATTGGATGAAGAAAATATGGTAGATATATGCAATGGAATACTACTCAGACATTAAAAAAGAATGAAATCATGTCTTTTGTAGCAACATGGATGGAACTTGAGGCCATTATATTATGTGAAACAAGTTGGGCACAGAGACAAATACCACGTGTTCTCACTTATAAGTGGGAGCTAAATCGTGAGTACATGTGGACATGGAGTGTGGAGTGATGGACATGGAGACTCGGTGGGGGTGGGAGGGTGGGCGATGGGAAATTACTAATGAGTACCATGTACTTTACTGCAGTGATGCATAGCCTTCTTCTCCTTCTTGACTGCTTACCCTCTCTTCAGCCTTTGTGGGACGGTTTTAGACAGACCCTACTGAAGGAACTGCCATACGTTTACACTGGGGTAGTCTGTTGGGATGTGATGCTCTGGAGGTTGGGGCAAAATATTTGCTTGGAAGAGCTGGAATTAGTGTCATCTCAGTGTTAAACTCATGTTCTGGGACCGAGGTGTGGCCCTTCATAGGAAAAGGGGACAAAAGGTCAGAAGTTATAAAGGAAGGGCCAGGAAGAAAATGGAGTATGTGGTAGGTAAAAGTGAAGGGTTTGGGGAAGTGGAGGGAGAGAGGGAGAGAGGGAGAGGGGTAGGTTTAGAATATTCTTCCAGCAGCAGCAGGGGCACTTGGTGGCATGGAGGCAGCCCACAGCTGCTCTGTCCTAGGGGCCGTTGTCACTGGACAGCAGGATTGCACTTGGATGTTGGAGTTCTCAGACTGAACCCATCAAGAGTGTGTGGGGCCTGTTTGGAAGGTTTCCTCCCCTGCCCAGGGAGGTTACTTAAGAACAATTCCAGGTCTTCCTGTATAATCCTGAGGTGAGCTTGCGAAGACAACACAAGGTCCAGGGAGTTCAGTTAGAGGCAGGGGAAGACTGCAGGCTGATCCTGTTTCCCACAATAAGAGCAAACCTTCCTGAGCAGCTACTGCCTGAACTCGCCAGGCTGGGCGCTGTGCTCAGCGTTTCCTGTGCTTTAGTGGCAGCAACAACTTTCAGAGATGGCAGCTGTTTTTTCTTGTTTTAATCTTCCTGTTGAAACTGAGATGCAGGGAAGATGAAAACAGTGGTTGAAGCCATTCGGCTACTAAATGGCTGAGTTGGGCATCAAGCCCAGGTCAACCTGACCCTGAGGCTGGTGCCGAAACCACTCACTGGACCTGGGCTGCTCGGGCCATGGGGTGTTAATGCTGGAAGACACTAGAAGAGAAATTCTGTTTCCCAACCTGTTCTTTTAACAAAGGAGAGAACCGTGGCCTGGTGAGGGAAGTACATGGCTTTTCTCAAAGTTTTACATTAGGAACATGCATCAGAGCTGGGATCGGGAAGCCTGGAATCCTAGCCCGGGTCCCTAGCACTTGCCTTCTCTTGTTTGGGTGCTGAGGGATCCTGGCTTCCTGCCCTGGGTCCATCACTGACAGCTGAGCAAACCTCAGGCTCTCCATTTCCTCGAGTGTAAATTGGAGTCTTCAAGCTTGGCTCACTCCTGGGCTCAGGTGGTATTATTACCAGGATTAATTACATGGCTGGGGAGAGGGCTGAGCCTTTTCTTGGGGAAAAAGGCTACATAAAAGACACTATTAACATTATTATTTTCTAACTGCCCTGATCTATTTGTAACTGGGGCCTCTTAGAATGATATTTAAAAAATAAATAGAGAAATGATCCAAAATTTAAACTGCAATTCTTCCTGCTATTTCCTGGTCAGCATAAGGAATATTGAGTTTTCTATCTAAGTGCTCATATAAGATACGAAATACCTGGGTCTCGGGAGCAATTTGCTACTTAAATTGGAACCTTGCAAATCAATTATCAGGAAGTAGAGCATGCATTTTCTCCTGAGCCAAAAAAAAATTATTCTTCAAAATGACATTTGGCTGTTCACTGCATGTCCTAATCAAACCAGGAGTGAGCTCCAGTGCAGTGGCTTTGCATCCAAGCGTAAAAGGGGGAAAAATATTCTTATCTGAAAAGTTTTAAATCTTCTAAGATATGTCATCCCCTATTTTCAAGACTGAAACAAGCCTTAGGAATTTACAGAGTTTAAGAGAGCAAAATTTCACTCAGATTCATTCCTTTACCGAATCATGAAAAGCAAAAATTCCCAGTTCCTTGGGGCGACACTTTATCGCCTAACTGTAGGTCCAGACGGGTCTTGAGCCTGGGGGGAGCATGTAGGGCAGGGGGGCATTTCATAATATAACAGTGGAAAAAGAGCTTAGAGCCTCTTTGATATGGTGCTTCTCAATCCTGGCTGCTCAGTGGAATTGCCTGGGATGCTTTACAAAACTATGGATGCCTGAGTATTAGTGAGGAAAAGCACACCAAGAACAATACCTGGAACATAGGTGCTCAAGCACGGTGACTTCCTTCCCCTGGTTTCTCCTACCTCTCCCCAACCTTCATGCTTTCTGCCTCCCTCCATCCCCTTATTCCCATCCCCTGCCCCCCATTCCTGATGAGTTAATAGAAGCAGAAACCTTTCCAAATCCCACCTCAGTGCCTGTTGTCGTTATCCTGTGTGTGTACATGCACTTGTGCATGTGGGCACATGTGCACATGTGGAGTGGGTTCCATACTGTCTTCAGAGGCAGGTGGTCGGGTTGGAAGAGTGGAGTCTATGGTTTCTGGCAGAGCGTAGGGAGCTTGTCCTTTGCCCACGAGGGTACATTCTTGGAGCCTTACTGTCATTATAATTGGGGTGTTCAGTCCGCCAGTTCAGACTATCCTAGGCTGGAGGCATGTGGCTGAGTATGGAGAAAGTTGCATACTTCTGTGGCCTGGGGGCTCACTCTGGGAATGAAGAAGGGAGGGTGATGTCAGGTCTGAGCTCAGCATTTGGGCAATAGCTGGGGAGTGGTGGGCAGTCCCAAGCATTCTGTTTGGTGGAGGCAAGGCAGGCAGGGCAGGGATGCAGTCAGCTGGCCCCAAGTGCCTTCTCTTGCTACCCTCAGGCCCTCAGGTCTCATAGCTACTGCATGCTTAGGTGCACAGGGGTGCAGAGGCCCACACTGGAGTGTTCTTTTCTAGTGTGTGCTTGGGCTTCTTCATCGCTGAGAGGGCCACAAAGGAAGCCCACCTAAGCCAGAGTTTGAGATGGTCTCCTTTCACCGTGGCTGAGTTTAAGAAGTGGAGGTGTGCAAAGCAAAGCTTGCCCCTTTTTGGATTGTTTAAAATCTTGTGGCAAATTGGATGTGGGTTATTTTCAGGGTTGTAATGAGGACTCAGTGTCAGCTGGGCAGCTGTAGGAGCCCAGAGAGAACTTAACCCACATCTTCAAATACCTGAAGAACTTTTCTAAGCATCTGGCTGACCTGGGACCACACCTCAAATGCCCTTCTCTTCAGGTACCAGGTGAGGGACCCTTCTCAGAATTGCTAATTTCTCTCCTTTGTTATAACTCTCATGCTAAACATATTTATTTGGTGATCTGCTTGCCTTTGTAGTTAAGAAGTGGCTTTGGCTCTATCCTTTATTTTTCTTTGAAATTGTGGTGGATTTGAGAAACCAAGTAACCTTGGAAGTCTATTGGAATGAGTTTAACTTTTTATTTCAGAAGAGCTTTAATTGACCATAGAAGTGAAAAGTTCTTACCAAAGATGGATATTGGAAAGACATACATCAATGATTGTATTTCCTTATTACTGTTTATATTGGCATTAAACTCTTTCAAATGAAGAATCTGGGTGTAGAAGAAAAATTATGGGCCACTTCTGAGATTAACACCCCTAATATGGTACATCTAGACATAGTGAGAGCTTTTCATCAATATTCTGCCAATATAAGTCTGCTACCCTCCGGGATGAAATTGCCTGGGCTGGGAGAGTAATTTGATCCTGGAGTGACTTTAATCAATGTGCTTCTGTAAAGCAAATATTTCCAATTTTTCAGCAGGTTTGTTTGCTGTGTAAATTTCTTTTCTCTGCCAATATGCTGAGCTGGCATCATTAATTTCCACAGGTGGGACGAGGGCTGTTGGCTCCCTGGGTTACTTTTCAGTGTGTTGGGAACTGGAGGGATAGAATTTCATGAGCCGCTGCAGCCAGCTAAGAGCACCTGGGTCAACGCTTGCAACGGCTGGGAGGGACCACCCTCTAACACCAAGTGCCCCCCACGTTGCTGAGGAAGGTCCAGTTGTTGGAGGTTTACTTTGGACACGTTTTCCAATCATAGTGGTTGGCATAGACAGGAAGGCTGAGCCAGGAATGAAATATCTGAGAGCCACAGATGTTCCAGCTGGGGGGAAACTTTCTGGAATGAACTCTGCCGAAGAATCTGCCGGTGGCAGAGGCAATTACCGCAGTCTCTTCCTAAATCAGTACCGTAGGAGAGAGAAGATTAAGATTCTGTGCCCTGTGTTTCTTTCTGCGTCACTCAAAAGGATTTGGGGCCTCCTTTCACGTTATAGAAACTGATTGCATAAAAATTGCTCAAGGGGGAAGCATCATTTTAATGCATTTACATTCACTTTACCTTCAGCCCTCAGCAGACACAGAAAAATTCCTTTTAAATGTATCCCTAAATTTATGTTGCAAGGAGACAAATGTGAAGCAAAGGCGAAGTTTCAAAGAGGAAACTGGACACAAAAATGCTTGTGGGCACACACCCCTACATGGCGCACCTACACCCCAGAGGCCAGCCTCACCCCATCAAGCTCTGTTTGTTCAGCTGTCTTTTCCTGATAATTCTGTGGATGACAGGGAAGTGGCCCTCCTTCCTCAGTGTGCAACGTTTTGCCCTCCAGTTACCCTTCCAAATTTTGCCCATCTTCAGGGCTTGGCCTAAATGTTGAACTGAGGGAGCCCAAGGCTCTCAATCTCGTACTTCTCTTATGGTGCTTGGCATTGGCTGCCTTGTCCCATTGCCTTTTGCTAGCTCTTTTAAAGACAGGGGCTCTGTTTGAGCTGGGTCCTGAGCTCCTAGCTCAGTGTCAGGAGCATGGAGGCTCCAGGTGATGAGCTCTAGCCTGTGCTTGGCTTGTGCAGGGTGGCCCTGAAGCTGGTTTGTGCACTTCTGCTGGCCAATACCTGTAGCAAGGGATGTGCCTACTGCAGGTTGATGGCTGATTGGGCACTGTCAGTGTGGAAGCTGAGTTTCTAATCAACTTCTATGGAAAACACTGGAGAGGGAAGGGGCATAATAGCTATAATATATCTTGGTCTTTTGACAAGAAGGCAGGGCCAATGCCTGGGGTGAGGATTTTTCCCTCATGATGATGATAGCAACTTCTTCTGAGTGCCTTCTCTGCATCAAGTATGGTGTTCAGTGCTTTCAAGAATGTTCTTTCATCTAATTTTCCCAAAAAACCTGTGGGGTGGGTGGTAAGAGGCACACTTCAGTGAAGAGCAATCAGTTTATGGAGGTGAAATAAATTTCCAAAGCTGGCCCTACCACTGGTGAAGTCAGGGTTCCCTGGTATCAAAGCCCTTGTTATCTTGGGTTCTAGTCCTAAAACTTTTGTCCAAAATTTGGGTTCCAAGTGATAAGAAAGCTTGAGGTGAAGACCAAAGTTGCATTGTTAGTCTGCTGGTTTTTCATGTGTGGGATATGGGTTAGAGTTTTGTGCCCAGATTGGAGTTCATTCCAACCTGGTTTCCTGGTCATCATTTTAACCCTGACCTACAAAGAATTAAACCTTCCACAATGAGTTGGGTCTAAGTGTGTTCAGACTATTATTTCTGTTGGACATACCAATATGTATTCGGAGTTTGGTCTTTATGATAGGCAAGGGAGAAAAATAAAAGTTCTTTCATGGTTTTGCTGCTCTAGATGAATGAGCCATTTCCAATCTGATAGACAAAGTGATGGATCAGTGTTTTGTGCCCTAAATCCAGAAAAAGAACTTGTTGCTTGTGATTGCCAAATTGCCAAAGCAGTACTTATACTTGGGACTATGAATGATTGGTTGGTATCGATTAACAATGAATAAACATTCTTGACACGTAAAATATACCAGCTATATAATAAAGCATACAATAGCAGCTTCAAAGCATTTGCCTATTTAAAGGTATATTTAACTGAAATGAGGCCAAACAACATGAAACAGCAAATACATATTCACACATTGGCAGGCACTGTAGTTAATACTTATGTGAGAATGTAATACTTTCTGGTAGTGATAAAGAAATCTTGATTAGCAAAGTACGACACCTTATGAGAAAGCGTGCAGCTCTTGAAACCCCTCACGCTTCCAGGGTTATATACCATAAACAGGACTTTTGGCTAGGAGGGAAATCTGAGAACACACATTTCTCTCCCTCTTTGATTTCCACTGGGGAAGAAAAAAAATAATAGAACCTGCCTCAGTGCTGTAGGATGGCATCCACATTGTGAAGACTTTGAGGAATTTCTGCTAGATTGTTATTCCAGGAGTTTGCCTGTGATTTCTCCTTGTGTAAATAAACAGCTTGCTCAGGAGGTGAGTGGGAGAGATAGCAATGAAACTCTGCCAGTACAGGCCTGCAATCTCCTATCTCAGATTCCAAAATGGGTGTAGATTTGAAAAAGCATAGCTTTTGCTTTAAAAATTGGCACCAAAACTGATTTGGCCACAAAATGTAACCTGAATAACCTGAACTATGATGGATCATTGTCATGACTTTGTGAACACAGGAGAAAAAGTTTCCATAGATTAGTGAAAATGAGCGATGGGTTAATTTTTGTGTTGGACAATATACACATACCCGTGAGTAAGAGATGATGGGTATTTACTCAGAGACTGTTTAGAAACACGTGATTACTGGGAGCAAGGACAGAGGAAGTTTGAAAATCGTCTTTCATGGTGCTGCTTATTCACCCGAGCATCTGCTCCCAGCCCATCATCCATGTCCAACTCCAGCATAGTCATGACAAAAACTCCCAGATGGCACGAATACTTCTTGCATGCAGAGGTAGCGGAGTTTAGTCTAATTTAAACCAATATGGGCTTGAAGTTATACTGAACGATTCCTTAGAAAAAAGTACTAGAGTATTTTTATTTATGGTCTATATCACATTATTTCACCAACCAGTTTATAATGAACTACAAAAAATACTCTAATATGATTTATATTATTTTGTATTCTTTATTCCACTTACTGAGACTCTTCCTATGTTTGACTGCAGAATGTGCGTTTGATTTCAAGAGGTTGGCTGAAACCTGCCTGGGGTACTTCATGAAGGTATGTGGTAGGCAATGTTGGTGCTATGCCCAGAACCCTGGGATCTGTTTTTATAATTTTGTTCTCATGGGCTTTCATTTCCCAGGGCCAGCACCTGAGACCTGTGGCCCTTTCGTTTAGGACTTCCCTCAAAGCTACTGGAGGATACTTCCTACCTGTAGAGTTGTAAGTGCTGAAAGTTCAGTACCTGAGAATTTATGCCTTATGTTTACCCTTCCCCCATCCTTAACCAATGACTGACTGGATGGTCCAGGTTCTTCGCCTCAGGTGGCACACCTTGAAGGTATAACTTGCACTCCACAGTTGCTCTGCAAGATGCTTTCCTGTTATTGAAATCTTCATTCTCCTGCTTCTACCTTTCTAAATTTGGAATTCTGAAACACAGCTGGCTCTGAAGGATGCAGAAAAGGAATTGAAGACCTGGGCCCTCTTCCTCGGAGGGGCTGGGGCTGGCAGAGAGGATAGGCCACAGAGCCTTTGAAAGATACTCCTCGATCCTACCTACATCTCCTGGAAGTTCCCCAGGCATTGTAGACCACATGGCCTGGGAGGCACTGAAGGTACACGTTCCTGCTTGCACTGGGTATAGATGGCCATGTAGTATATGCCTGACTCCTATTGAGAAAAACTTTTCTAGATAGTGAGCAGATGCTGTGGTGATTCCTGGTTGATGTCCAAAATATAGATAAGAATTCCTGAAACACACTGACGAAGCTTCTTTCTCCAATAGCTTTTGGTTCTGGAGCCCCCTTGCTGTTCCCAAAAGCTGGCTTTCAAAGAGCAAACTAATACCACACTCTATTAAAAATGTCCCCTCCTCTCTTAGTGTGGGCCAGAATGATATGACCAGAGGCCTTTATGTTCTTTGACAGAACTCATCTCAAATGCCAATGCTGGAAGAAGTTCAGCAGTTCAGCAAAGACCTTCCTCTAAAGTGAGAAAAAGGAGAAAAACATTACTGAACATAAAAAAAGGCATTTGCAAAGAAGATGGTCATGCTGAGGAAGGACAATCAATGAATACCCATACTGTTGTGTCTTAGTTCAGGCTGCTATGACAAAATACCATAGACTGGGTGGCTTATAAACAACAGAAATTTGTCTCTCACCATTCTGGAGGCTGGAAGGCTGGGATCAGGGTGCCAGCATGGTCAAGTTTTGCTGAGGGCCTCTTCTGGATGGGAAGATGACTTGCCCATCTATCCTCACACAATGAAAGTGGGGTAGGGGGGAACTCTGGTCTCTTCAGCCCCTTATATGGGCTCTAATCCCATTAATGAGGGTTCTACCCTCATGACTTAATCACCTCAAAAGGCCCCACCTCCTAATACCATCACATGGGGAATTAGGTTTTAATATATGAATTTTGGGGGTATACAAACATTAGACCACAGCATATTGTTAATAAAAGATGCAGAAAAGAACATTGGCAAACATGGACTGGATATGCAGCAAGATTCAAGACAGAATTACCTCGATGGTAATTGATTGTTACAAAGAAGGAACAGATGAGATCAGGAAATCTTGCAAGGAGAGGAAAACTTTTAATATTAAATTAAGACTGCCAGCGAGGTAATGGACAGCAGGTTGGAGACCCTAGAAATGGAATCAGTAGATACTAGCCTGAGAAATTCTCCCAGGAGTCAACCTAAAATGATGAGAGAATGGACAAGAGTTGTGAGGACTTGTTTAGAAGATGACATGAACACAAACAATTCTAGAAAGAGAAAACAGAGCCAAAACAATAATCAAATAAGTGGATGATGTCAACTTGCTTGAGTTGAAGAAATACACTGGAGTCTTTCCTGCACACTAGATAAAATCCATGATAATCAAATAATCATCTAGACCCATACTGATAAAATTTTGAATATAAGGAATAAAAAATATTGAGAATCAAAAGAGCAGATTGAATATCAATAAACCAAATCCATCATTGTCTAAAGTAATAGCATTGAAAGGCAATTGAAAAGAGTCTGCAGAGTTTTGAGAGGAACGATTGTAGAGTCATTCCTGTATGCTGGGTCATGTTGTAACTTTCATGGGCCCTAGGCACTTTTGCCTTTGTGGAATTCTCCCTCCACATAAAGATTAAAAATTATATTTGTAAATAATAGTAGAATACAGATTGGCTCATATTCATTTTTTTCCTCCCAATTTTGAAAGAAAATATTTTCATGGGAACCTGAAAATGTCTTAGGCTGTTGGCACTGTGCCCACTGAGCATAATGGAGAAGTTGGTCCTGACTGTAACAAAGTCTCAGACCTGCCTTGGGAACCCCAAGGTCAAAGACTATTTGTAAACTCTTCCCAAAAAACCTGAATGCTTTCTAACTGTCCTAGATATACACCAAGAATGAGGAAATTGTGGTTTCACAGAATTGGTAGTAAGCAATAAAGCTTATAAGACATAGCAGTCTAAACAATTTTTATTAATATAATTATAAAACTATTCAAATATTAAAAATTATTCCTTAAAGAGTATATAAATAATTTTAAAATATATTAATTAATATGCATCTAAAATCCCAGGTTATTAAAACCATACCTTGAAAATTATGAAGCAAGCAAGAGGGAAAAAAAAAAAAGAAAAGGCAGGCTAACTACCGTTGCTCACAGGGAGGGCTTATAGATGCCGTTTAGTTTCTGACATTGACGATTAGAGAAAAAGGAGTTAAAATATATTTTTTAAACTGAAGAAATCACTTGTAGAACAGGAACAGGCATAACTTTAAATCAGTGGATAAAACAAAACATACCATTTAGCATAGAACCAAAAAAAAATAAAAAAGGGCAAGGAAGTATGAAAACACAAGCGTGAGGCAAAAAGGACAGAAGGGTAGTCATGTTTTATGGTAATAAATTGCTCATAAAACAAAAGCTAATGAAGATATATGCTACTTTAGAGACATCTAGAACTTACATATTTAAGTTAAAAGTGAAACAAAGGACAAAAATAGATGTGAAAAATACAAAGAAAAAAATCATAGGTGGCATTTTTAATATTAGATAAAATACAATTTAGGGCAGAAAGCATTAAATGGAACAAAGAACTAATGTGCACAAGTCACAATAAATATTTAGAAATTATTTACTTTGGTATAATGAAAACAGCATAAAAATATAAAGAAATAGCTAGAAATATGATGGAAAGGCAAAACTTAGTAGCATTAAGAGAACTAAATGCATTATTCATCTCTGACTAATAAATAAGAAAAATTTATATATAGAATATTTGAATAAATGAATTAATAAGGTTGATTTAATCGATATAAATTAAAGTTTATGTCCTATAGGATACAAACATATTTTTGCAAACTACTGTCCAAATTAAAAAAACCTGATCTTGTTTCAAGGTACTAAATTAAACTTCAATTTATTAAAATGGATAATTTTTTGGTAATTCCATTGAAAAAAATTGAAAAAAAGTTTAAAAAGTAATATCACTGAGAATGGTGCAGTTGGGACCTCTAAGGATCCTTCCCTCCACTGAAGCTAGATTAAGCTGCCTAAAACTGTTGGCATAAACTCTTTCAGAAGCCTAGAATCTAATAAAAAACTTATAACAATCAGGGAAGTGCTTAGTGATGAAGCTGCCAAATTTTGGTAACAGCACTGTGGTGTTATTCCTTATTCACCTACAGTCCCCCATCCCCAGTTCAGCAGTGGCCATGGAGCCTATATCAGCTTTGTGTGGCTTGATGGCATCAGAGGGGGCAATATGAACCTTGTTCTCAAGGAACCGTGGCTGGGGTTTTGATCTGTCTCATGCCACCCTGAGGGTCTTGCCTTTGTTTCACCCCCTTGGAACACACTTGGGACTGGGGACTGGAATGGCCTCCTGGACAGTGGTTGTCAAAATCATTTAATGCCAAATACTATCTAAAGTCACCTGGGGTGGGACAACAAATGGGACAAGCAGCTGATAGACTGTAAAACCTAGGAAGGATGAGATTGAAGAAGGAAACACATGGCAAATAAAGGCTATGAAAAGCTCCTGAATATACGGGGGAAACCAGAAGGGAATCTGCATGTCTATGGCTATATGTGTGCTCAGAAAAGACCTGAGATGATCCTAAGTTTGAATACATGGCAGATCTTTAGGCTCTACGCAGCAGGAAATGAAGGCTGAGCCAGAATTGTAAACAGACTGGCTAAGGGTTGAAGGAGTACACTAATTCCCAGGCAATCTGGAAAGACTAGGAGAGTATTTCTTTTTTCTTCTTGGCTTCAGGTGTTTAAGAAAACCTCTGTCAAATCACTAATTAACCACTAAGCTACTGAAAGAGAAACTTCAGTGACAACACATGACAAAGAATACAGCTTTTTACAAAAATAGTTTAGAAAAGTCACTAACCAACTACAATCCACCATAAGCAACAAAAATAAGCCCTGGGGAGGGGGCAGAATCTGATTTTCAGAGTTGCCCTATTATAATGTTAAAAATGTCCAGTTTTCAACAAAAAATTATGGGGCATGCAAAAAAAAAAAAGTGGGGCCAACTCACAGGTAAAAAAGAAATAAGCAGAAACTGTCCCTGAGGAAGCCCAGACATTGGACTTACTAGACAAAAACTTTAAATAAACTGTCTTAAATATGCTCAAAGAGCTAAAGGAAATCAGGAGAATGATTATCAATAAAGAAATAGAAATTATGAAAAGGAACCAAATAGAAATTCTGCAGCTTTAATGTACAATAGTTGAAATAAAAATTTACTAGAGGGATTCAATAGCAGATTTGAAGAGGCAGAAAAAAAGAATCAGCAAACTTGAAGATAGTTCAATTAAAACTATCTTATCTGATGAGTAGACAGAAAAAAGAATTTAAAAAAAATGAACAGAGCTTAAGGGACCTATGGGACACTATCAGACATAACAACATATGTACTATGGAAACTCCAGAGGGACAGGAGAGAAAGGAGCAGAAGAATGTGAAGAAATAACTCCAAAAACCTCCCAAATTGGATGCAAGATATGAATCTACATATCCAAGAAGCTCAATGAATTCCAGGTAGGATAAGCTCAAAGAGATCCATAGGCACACAATGTGTAAAGATGTAATGTGACTCACTCCCTTGCTATGCTGTTGGCCCTTCTGCTGCTTTTTGGCCCATTTGGCCCTGCTTGGCCCTGCCTGCTCACCCACTGAGGCCTCCTCCACTGGACATGGCCTCAAGTGCCACCACCATCACTGTAGTGAAGATTGGAATAATGGGTGGAATAGGCCTGAATGATCCAGAAATTTTAGAAGGAAGAACTGAGAAATATGTGAATACTCCATTTTGCAAACTATCTGATGCTTTAATTTGGGGGAAGATAAAAAATGTTGATTGCATCCTCCTTGCAAGGCATGGGAGGCAGCACACCATCATTCCATCAAAATTCAACTACCAAGTGAACATTTGGGCTTTGAAGGAAGAGAGTGGTACACATGTCCTAGAGACCACAGTTTGTGGCTCCTTGAGGAGGAGATTCAGCCCTGTAATACTGTCATTATTCACCAGTTGACCAACAGGACTATCATAAGACCTCAGACCTTTTATGATGGAAGTCATTTCTGTGCCAGAGGAGTATGCCATATTCCAATGGCCAAGTCATTTTGCCCCCAAATGAGAGAGGTCTCCACAGAGATTGCTAAGAAGCTAGGACTCCAGTGCCACTAAAAGGGGACAATAATCACAATTGCAGGAACTTGTTTTAGCTCTCAAGCAGAAAGCTTCATGTTCTGCACCTGGGGGGCAGATGTTATCAATATGACCACAGATCCAGAGGCGGTTCTTTGCTAAGGAGGCTGGAATTTGCTATGCAAGTATTGCCATGGCAACAGATTATGATTACTGGAAAAAACATGAGGAAGAAAATATGGCCCAGTTTTCTGTTTTATTATCAAGACATTAAAATAGCATGGCTGCCCAGAAGAAAAGAAGACTTTCTAATTCCATTTTGGGAATTCCTGCTTAACTTAAAAAAAAAACATGGGAAAGACACGCATCTTTCATGCCCTTGCCCTGCCAAAGAAGAACATGTGGCAAGAAAGATAAGACATTGCATGTATTAGAGACTCCTAAAGGACTTGAACTACCTCAAAACACAGAAGAAAAGCAAATAACCAGAGAACATGTGGGAAAAATCTTACATTTTAGGAAAAAAACAAAGAAGATACCATTCTCCTCTCCCCCTATTAAATCTGTAACAATAAAGGATGTAGGCCAATATCCAGTTTCCTGTGTTGCCAAGGAATATGAGGAAGGAATGGGACTCTTTGGCTATTTATTGATGTATCTGTAAGTTGGTACAATACTTCTGGAGGCAGTTTGGTAAAATGCATCAAAAGGCTTAAAAATACTTACGTACTTTGTGCTGGGTACTTCTAAGAATTTCTCTTTTAAAAATTATCAGAGATAAATATAAAGAATTATGCATAAAAAGGATGTTTAATAGTGTTAGTTATAATAGCAAGTATTTAAAATAATCTGAATACTTGACAATTGGAGGTAAATTATGTTTTAGCTATAATTAGATTGTGAAAAAGCCAATTGAAGATCATATTTTCACATAATATTTTAATGTCCTAAAGAAATGGTTGCTCTAAAATATGAAATGAAAAAGGATATGTAAGCATTCTACAGTATTAGTTTTGTTTTAAAAGGCTAGGTAAATGTACAAAAAGACTAGAAATATATATATATATACACACACATACATAATCTTTTGTTATTGTATTCAGGGGAGGAATACTGGATAATTTTTATTTGAATCTTTCTGTTTCTTCACATCTTTCTACAATAAATATAGTCAAATAGTTAAGTTGTTGTAAAAATAAAAATGAACTTAGAAAGATTCAGGTCTTGAAAACACTTTCTGGTAATAAAGGAAAATTTAAGATGGTAATATTAAGAGGAGTTTAAGGGAGTTATGTTTTTAATCTGTTAAAAAAGAGGCTCATTGATGACTATACAATCATAACAATACTTGGGTTTGCAACAGCTTCCTGAGAAAAGCCAGATGTTTAATACTGAGGCATTCTAAAGGTCAAACTATTTAAAAGACTAAATACACATATTATAGTTTCAGGTATTTTAAAAATTAATATTTGATGTTGTTTCTACTCTTTATGACTTGGTGAACTATTTTACATGAGTTGGTAATTTTTGTTTTTTAATAAAATAAAAAAATGGAAGCTTGAAAAAATGTAATTTGATGTAATTTGTGACAACAGCATAATGTGGGGTGGAGCACAGAACCCAATAGGAGTGGAGTTTTGGTATGTTATTGAAAGCTGAGTTGGTATCAATTTGGATTGTTATAGATTTAGAATGTTAATTATAATACCCAGGGTAACCCATAGAAAAATACCTAAAAAATATACAGAAAAGGAAATGAAAAAGGAATCAAAATCAACTAAACAAAAGAGTAAGCAGTAATGGAAGAACCAAGAAACGATATAAGACATATAGAAAACAAATAGCAAAGTAGCAGAAGTAAATCCTTCCTTATCAGAAATTACTTTAAATGTAAATGGGTTAAACTCTCCAATTAGAATGCAAAGAATGGAAGAATGAATTAAAAACCTGATCCAACTATATGCTGTCTACAAGAGACTCACTTTAGATTCAAAGACAAAAATAGGTTAAAAGTGAAAGGAGAGAGAAGATATTTCATGCAAATAGCAACCAAAAGAGATGTCACTATACTAACATCAGACAAAATAGACTAAGTAAAAAACTGTTACAAAAGACTAAGAAGGACATTATCTATTGACAAAAGGATCAATTCTTCAAGAACATATGACAATTATAAACATTATGTACCCCAAAACAGAGCCGCATAATATATGAAGCAAAAATTCACAAAATCAAAGAGAGAAATACATCTATAATAATAACTAGAGACTTTAATACCCCACTTTCAATAACGGATAGAACATCTAGGTGGAAGATCAATAAGGAAATAGAAGAATTGAACAATACTTCTAGCCAACTAGACCTAACAGACATCTGCAGAACACTGTACCCAATAACAGTAGAATACATATTCTTTTCAAGTATACATGGAACATTCTGCGGGATAGACCATATGTTAGGCTGCAAAATAAGGCTAAATAAATTTTAAAACTTTGAATTCATACAAAGTGTCTTCTCTGACCACAACAGAATGAAACCAGAAATCAAACAAAAGGAAACTGAAAAATTAAAACATCTGTGGAAATTAATAACACTCTTAAACAATCACTTGGTCAAAGAACAAATCACAAAGGAAATTAGAAAATACTTTGAAGTGAATGAAAATAAAAACAGGACTGATTTTTTAAATTAAAAAAAATTTCCCTTAGGATTCTTATACACAGCCAGGACTGAAAACCACTGAAACAGGAATCAATTGGCAAGTCCAATCAGGGATAGGAGAGAAAGCACAAATATATCAAAGGAGAAACGAAAAAGGAAATGCTGGTCAGACAGAGAAAAGGACTCTAAAATGATCATAAAAATCACGTAGAATTATAATGTTGTAAACATTTTAATAAAATGTGTGGTTAGAGATGCATATATATATGTATACACACACACATATATATGATCCAAATTATTTCAAAGAACTCAATAAATAAAAGAGACAAATATCTAAGGTAAATTAAGTTTTCTCCAAGGTATTTTATGAAAAATTCACCAAAACTAGATAGATTTATACGTTTATTTTTTCAAATTTCAAAAAACACATCCTTCTTCTGCCAACTATTCTTGACTTAAAAAATATTTGACAAAACAAGGAAAAAATAACACTAGAACAATATTGCTTATAAACAAAGATACAAACACTTTAAATACCAACACTTTAATATTTTGAAATGACAAAATAGAGTTTACACCAGGAAATGCGTGATGATTTAATATTCATATCAACAGTGCAAACAATAACAAAAAAGCAATCATTTCAATAGATGCCAAAATTATTTGGTAAAATAGAGCATCCATATCTAATACATTTTAGGAAATTAGGAATGGATACTTACATGGTAAAATGTGTTCCCATAAAATGTCTTGCACCCAAACTTAACAGTGAAGAATTAGTGATATTCCCATTACATTCAGGAGTGTAAGAAAGCATTTTAGAAATAATGGATGAAGTAGTCATCCCAGGCTCCTTTTACTCTACCAGGAGAATGGCAAGGGGTGGGGATTTGGGGGGATGGGGAGAAAAGTAATAGTCATCCGAAAGAAGCGTTCCATGCCAGGAGGAGTGGGACTCTTCAGACACATGGGAAGTCTTTCAATCTGTTTATTACTCCCACTAAAGCTACAACTCTTGGTGCTATAGCCCAATTGTATGCCCTTGAATTTCCCATTTGCACTTGACTTCAGACCTGCCCAAACATTTGCAGGGCCCAGGGAAAAAGTACAAAGAAGGCTCATATACCATTTGACAAAATGTTAACTATAAATCAAGCTAAGAGACTATTAGGGTTCTGTCCTACTTTAACAAATATACCTTCATGATGAAGGCCAGGTTCAAAGTTAGAGTTCTCAGATTCTTTGTATCTGCACGTCAGAACATGGCATCACCGGGAGAGATGGCCGCGGGCCTGTCTGCCTCTCTTCTTCTCACTCCAGTCTTCACCCTATGCTGCAGAGAGCCTGCATGCCCACATGTAGATACCCCAGCCTACAAGTCCAAGCTTTATGTACACCCCCCTCCCATGCCCCTTGGCCACCCCTTGGGCCTAGGCATGTTCATGGTGGCAGTGTGGTCCACCCTTAGGACAAGAGGGAAGAGGCTCATGTTGAGCACAGAAGCAGGCTCGAGGCTCTTTGGGCAAGGAACTCAGATTCCCAGGCACCCAGAGTGTGATCCAGAAGTGGGACGGAGGGCTCAGGTTCCAGGTTGCACGTTGCATTGATCACCTGGACTCCTTGTTCTGCATGGAAGGGTGAGGGTGGATGAAGCATAGAGTGCAGTACCCTGAAACACTGGATTATGGATTCGTGTTCTGGATTTTTAATTTGTGACTTTAGTGAGACATCCAAACTCTGAGATTCACCTTATTTGCGGGAACAGTAATACCTGTCTGTCTTTTCAGAGTTGCTATGACAATCAATTAACTTATTACACAGGACACACTTTTTAAATGCTCCAGCTCTACACAGTGTGGTGGGATTGTTATCCTTTATTAGCACTTCCCTGGCTATTGCACTGATCAATGGTCTGTGGTAGAATTTGCTCATGCCCTGATGCTCTCTCAAAAGGGCAAGACATTTTTCTAGCATCCTGTGCTCTTCTACAGATCTATTCCTGAAATATTTTTCAAAACCTACTAAAATCTCCATCTTTCAGTACCTTCCAAATGGTCTGGGGGAACAAGCTTTATACACTGGTTACCCATTGGGTGTAAGGTTTCCCATCACAAGGATGTCGATGAGTCCTTCCTGATTAAGATTTCTTCTTAACCCCAGAGGCAACTGTAGTGTACTTAGGATTTTGTAGGGTCATTCAAAAGGATAAGTGGAGGATATGTCAACTCACACTTTAGATAAATTATATACATTTACTAAAGGTTAACTAAACTAAAATACATAAAATATTGATATAGGTATAGCATGGGTAGAATAAAACTGACAGTCCTTCCTCAGGTGGTTAATAATGAAGCCAAATGTGTCTAAGGGAGCATGTCTCTCCTGGTCTGATTCTTTTCATTTTGTCATTTTGTTCAGTGTCTTTTAAAATCTGAATATAATCACATACAGCAATATTCACAATTTGATGGGTTTTGTCAAATGTGTTTGACAACCATATAGCCAATTGAGATATAGAACATTTCCATCACCCTAGAACAGGGTTTCTCAGCCTCTGCATTATTGACATGTGGGGCCTCATCATTCTTTGTTGTGGGGGGCTGTCTTATGCATTGTAGGCTAGTTAACGCCATCTTTGTCCTCTACCCACTAGATGCCAGTAGCACAACAATCAAAATGTCTCCAGACATTGTTACAGGTTCCTTGAGGAGCAAAATCACCCCAGCTGAAAACCATTGCCATAGAATGTTCCTTTCCTGCCCTTTCCATTCAATCCCCCTTCTTCTCAGAGGTAACTACTTTTCTGATTTGTATCTCTATAGATTAGTTTTGCCTGTTCTTGAACTTTATATAAATGAAAGCACACAGTATATACTCTTTAGTGTCTGACATCTTTTGCTCAACATAATGTCCGTGAGATCCATCTTTAAGGCATCAGTTCCATTTTATCAAGACACCATGGTTTTTTGATTCTCCTGTTGCTGGAGATTTGGGTTGTTTCCAGTGTTTTGCTATGATGAACAAAGCAGCTGTGAACATTCTTGTGCAACCCTTTGTGTAAACATATATTTTCATTTCTCTTGGGTAAATACCCAAGGCACATGGTAGGTGAATTTTTCACTCTATAAGAAACTGCCAAACTGTTTTCTGGAATGGTTATATTATTTTACTCTCCCATCAGCAGTGCATGAGAGTTGCAGGTGCTCCACAGTCTCCCCAAAATTTAGTGTCATCTGTCTTTAATGTTAGCCATTCTAGTAGGTGTGTGTTGTTTCATTGTGGTTCTAATTTGCATTTCCCTAATGGCTAATGATGTTGAGCATCTTTTAATGTATTTATTTCAAATACATATATCTGATAAAGGGCTTGCATCTAGAATATATAAATAACTCTTTGAAATCAATAATAAAGAGACAAATAATCCAATGAAAATGAGCAAAAGATTCAAACAGATACTTCACAAAAGAAGTATGAATGCCTTATCTTTGTTTTTGTACCTTTGGTGATTCACACTGGTCACTTCTGCATTGGATGCTGCTCTTTGTTTAACAAATGTGCCAAGCACATTTCTTAGCACTTAACAATGTTAACTCATTTATTCCTCAATATTAACTCATTTAATTCTCAAAAAAACCTTATAAGGTATTATGATCCCCATTTTACAGAGGAGGAAACTGAGATACAATAAGGCTAAGTGACTTGCCACAAATCATAGCTAGACATGTGGAGGACCAAGGATTCCAGCCCAGGCAGCCTGGCTCCAACCTCTCACCATGATGTACACTTCTCCTTACAAGGCGGATGCTACGAGGGATCTCAATCTCTCTGCTGCAATTTTTCAAAGTGAGTTTTCAAAATTTTGTAAGTACAGGGGTGTTGGTTTCAGATACCCAGAATGTAGAATGTGTCTTTTTATTTCCATAGGTAGTTCTGTTGCTGATTGCTGTTATGCAATTTTTCAAAGTGGTGGTACCATAGGAGCTGAGAGTTTGATGCTCCTTATGAGTAAAAAGGTGTTTTTCAAGTAACTTCTAACTGTGGGTCTTCTTGTGATTCTGAGAGAGGCGTTATAGTCTTCTTTTAGGAAAAAAGAAAAAGGAAAGAAAAAAAAGGAGAAGCTTTGGTCTGAGGGCTGCCTGAAAAGATTTGTTCACTGTAACTCAAAACCTTTTCCTTCATGGCATTTCTCGATATAACTATACACACCTCACCTTCCTCCTCTAACCTCCCCGCTGCATCAGGAGTGGTTGGGGTTAAGAGTTACTTGAATACAGCAAAATTCTGGCTTATCTGGGCTTACTGCCTTACTGTTCCATATTCACTGGGTGGATCATTTCAGCACCATTTTATTTGAAACTTCTGTTATTTTCCTAATAATAGAATAAAATTTTATGTGTAAGACTCTTCTCAATATTCTCTTACTCTTGTATTTTGCTCATTTTAATAAGGCAATATTTAAATTTACACTGAGGAATGGCTAATATATATGTGTAAACATACTTTGGTGTTTGTGTATAATCACAAACTAGATACATATGAGCGCAGGGAACTATATTCATCCAGTTAATCCAACAAACATTTTTTGAGTACTTGCTAGCTGCCAGGCACCATGGGGAGACACAAATGGAGTATAGTTTAGTTCCTGTTATCAAGATGGTAGAAACATATGGTCATATATGTTACATGTCAATTATCATTAAGTTTCAAAAGTTCTTCGCTGCTCAGGGAGGTAGCAGAGAGAGCTTCAGCATGGCCATGGTGGGAGCAGCCCTTCATGACATAAATCTCAAGCTGGCCTACTCCATGCCAGCAGGGGAGCCAGACTTTGAGAAACTGGTTGGGTTTAGAATACTGACAAATGGGCAGGTGTGAGGCGGTGCTACAGGTACATGGAAGAGTGTGGTCAAAGGCATGTAGTGAGTTGTCTAGTTTACTTTCATACAGGCCAAGAACTAGTGAGATGCAAGACTGAGGTTGACAGTGTGGAAGGCCCTAAATGTCAAGCAAAAGAATGTCCCATGGCAAACACGCACAGACTGACTCTACTGTCTCTAAATGGTAGAAACAGGACTTGCACATCTTCCCCATCACCTTTTTTCAAAGCCACATAGGAATATTACAAAGGCTATTAAATTCATGGGGTAATTAAAATGCCATTTATAATACTTATGATAGAGGTCCTCTCTAAGTAGCCACGTTCTCTAGTGATAAACAATGGAGACATCCCTCAGGCTCCCTCTTCTGACACAGTCTTTGGACTATTTTTTGACTTTTCTTTGAATATTTTGAAGGAAGTGTTGGCATCTGAGATTTTTAAAAAATAAATACTGCCATGTAGGTGGATATGGTCCAGGAGTTGGTTTTGTGTTCAGGAGGACTTCCAAAAGTGCCTGGACTTCCCAAAAGCCTATATTAAAGGGCAATTTCATTCAACATTAAGATATTGAAATTTAGCAAAAGGAAATGTAGCTTGGAGTAACTGGTGACCCAGTTATCAACAACTGAAATAATTCCCTCTCCATCCTGAAGGGCTGGGGCATATCATGCCAAATGGCCTGGGCATCAGCTTCCCACATGATATGATTTTTAGCTCACAGAACATTGCAATCAGAAAGGAGTAGGACACTGAAGGCATTCTAAGTATCATGATACAAAGAAAGTGTTTATGGTATCAAAATTGTACTTTTAAACCTCCATGCAAAGGCTGGATGGGGACGTTGGTGGCTTTTAAAATGAAGCTTTTCATTAATTGCAGCTTCTTCCAAGGCCCATTAAAGTGAAAACACAATCTAGAAGGTGGCACTTTCTCTCTACCCAAGCAGAGGGTTCATTGTGTAAAAATCTCTGTACTCTTCATTCTTCAATACAATTAAGAAGCCCATACTTTTCATTGACTTACAGGTGAAGCACCCACCATTACAGATAAAGCACTGTGTGGGCACAGTGGACTTGAAAACAAATGTGATGTGGCCTCTTCTCATGGAGGTCACATTTTGGAGTCAGAGGAGAAACACACACCCATAACCACAAATAACATTTACAAAAGTGGTATGAACCAGATGCTATCAGAGCAGAAGGCCTAAGATGATAAAATGTGGCTGAGGGAGTTGAGAGATGCTTCCACTTGAAATGACATTTGGGCTCATATTTGTAGGAGGGCTTGGTTTTGCCAGGTGAAGGGGGAGTCTTCTAGGTAGAGGGCACATCCAGTGTGTGTGAAGGTTTGAACTACATGAGTGGGGAGACAGGCAGAGAAAGCTGAAAGAGCAAGTTGGTAAGGTTGCTTGAGCCTATATTGTCACAGGTCTTCTCCTCTATGAAAAAGCATTCAGACCTGATCTTGCAAGTCTTGGGGAGACATTGAATATGCTACACAGGGGAGTATGATGAGGGCAGTCTTTAGGATAGGCACTGGTAGCAGAGAGGAGACCTGAACCCACTCATGCAGGGACTGGGAACAAGAAATCACTTAGGGAAGATATTTAAGCAGTGATTCAATGGCTGTGTTTGTGGTATGAAGAACACGGGCTTTGACTCCTGACTTTTTGGGTGTGAATCTCAGTTCTGCCACTTACTATCTGCATGTTATTGTGCAAGTTACCGAGCCTCTCTCTGCCTTGGTTTCATTATCTATAAAATGGGGATAGTAGCAGTCACTAGAGCAGTGCTTCTCAAACTGGGATATGCACAAACATTAGCTTGTTAAAAATACAGATTCTGATTTAGTTGGTCCAGTGTGGAACCTGAAATTCTGCATCTCTAACAAGCTCCCAGATATTGGTGATGCTGCTGGTCCATGGAGCATGCTTTGAGTAGCAAGGCTTTTAAGAGTTGTTTTGAAGATTCTATGAGTAAATACATGCAAGAAACACCAGGAGCAGCATGTGGAATAATAAGAGATAGCTATAATTAGGATCCACAAGAAAGACTAAAAATATGTCTCAATTATTGCTTTGCAAGTGCTTTATACGTGAGAAAGTTCTCTAAAGACAATTATTAATACTTGGTATCTCAGATCTCTTTCTGGCCAGCTACCTGCAGAGGGTTAGTGTGGCTCAGTTTTGGAGAGGTAATCCAAGCTACCCACAACAATAGGCAACATAGTTGAGCCACAGGAAGGGTAGCTACACAGTTTACAAAAGTACCCCTGCAGCTCTTCCAGGTCTCTCGTGAGGTTAAGAGCCAGGACCATCAGAACCTGTCCTGAGTAGTACGTGAGTTTTCCATGTGCAAAGAGCTCCAGGAAGACACGGGCCAACTGTTGAGGACCCTTCAAACTCTAGGAATTTGAGCTGCAGCTTCAGTTGGGTCTAGGATGGGCTACCTGCCAGCTTTCCCATAGAATAGGGAAGACCACAGGTGAAAGAGCATATGCTTGAATTTTTCAGAGACATTAGGAAAATGGGGCATATGAAACTGAATAACAAAGAACAAACCAGTCAAGTAAACTTCATAAGTATTTAAGTTTTAGTTTCCAAAGGGAGGTTCTGGCCAACAGAAAAAAACAGGAACAACCAACCAACAAACAAAAAATCCAAAAAAACCCCTCTAAACCTCCTTCGCTTCCCCTTCCTCTTTTGCTCCCCCCAAACCATCTCTCTCTCCACTTTCAGCAATGATTCCTTCTGCTGTGAAGAATAAGCTCCCTGTGGAGAGAGAAGGTTGTTTCTCCTGTGAAGAACTTCAACAACAGGACTTTTTAAGCATCACCTTAAAAGCTATTATACATGAGAAGGGGGGATGTTTTATTTTAAGCAGAAATTTTGTATATACTTGATTCTTTGTGAAAAGTCAGAGCAACTGAAAAGAAAAGGAAAAATCCCACTAAGTAAAACTACAAATGGCTCCAGAGATTCACTCCACAGACATTTCTTTATGGTACTTCTGATACATGTAAGGAAAAGAGTAATAGCAATTATCCAGGCTTGAAAGCTTGGCTTATTTTTTGTGCCCAGTTGGAAAACCATGGTTGCTTAGCTGTGTTACTTGGACCAAGTACCCAAGCCTTGGTTTTAACACCCACATAATGCAGGAGAGTAAATGAAAGACTTGTTGTGAACGTTCCTAATGTGCCTGGCACATTGTAGGCACTCCAAAAATGTTTGTTGAATAAATGAATGAATGGATGAACAGATGAAAGTTCACAAGCTACATTTTGCTTAGGTAAAACAATACTTATCTTTAAGGGCTAATTTTAATTTCCATTTTCTCCAAGAAAACACTTCTCTTGTCCCTGCCAACTTTGATAGATTTGGTGTGATCTCCATCCCCACATCACACTCATAGTGATGATAGCCAACTCTTCATTCAGTGTATGTGCCAGCCACTATGCCAAGGGCTCTGAACACAAGTGATTCCAGTTCTCACAAAATCCACAGAGAATTCTTCTTGCTTCACAGACAAAGAAACAGGCCCAGAGAGTTTATGGTCCTTACTCAAGACTAGCGATTGGCAGGCCCAGTGTCCTAAAACTCAGATCTGGATGTTTCCAAAACTCAAGAAGATACCAGAGCATTTGCATGGTAATTCTCTTCCCTGGGAAGTGTAGGAACCACACATGCACTGCTTCCCTGCTCTGAATTGCAAGCTCCTGGAGGGCAGGTACTTTGTTTGCCATCTCTGTTTCTTGCATTGCTCCTTGCCAAATCCTCTGAGCAGCATGAACCGAGAGCAAGAAGGGCCTTGAGCGCCTGAGAGGTTATCTTTGACATAGTATACATAGTTTATGCTTATGATTTGGGAAAGGCAGCTTTTCCACATTGGCCTCACTCCGGTTGAACCACTCTGAATAAAAGTTCTCTGAAAAGGAATTTGGAGGAAAGAGATCCTACTCCGGTCAACAGTTTGCAAACTGGGGAGATGCAGCCTTCTGTGTAAAAGGAAGGTGCACTCCAGAGAACAAAATAGGGGCTTGAGAGTTTTATAGCAAAAATTGCCAGCCAGGTTCCCAGTCAAATCCGTTTATGCGAATGAAGGATTGAAACTTGCTTAGTTCTGAGCGGTCAATACAGCTGAGCCCTGATTGGCCAGCACAGATGAGCTCTGATTGATGGTTTAGGTGAGTTCTGATTGGTTGGCTTCCAAGCCCAAAACCAGAAGTCTCGGTCAGATGGTTCTTTCAAATGGCGGTGGAGGGAAGGAGGTGCTGCCACGCACAGTTTATCTTGGCATCGACAATAGGTACTGGTTTGTCTTGATTGTAGAAAGGAAGGTCCTGCGATACTTTTACAACATCTTTCTGAGCACAACAGAGTATGTGACCGTTCCTGCACCCAGCCATGGCCGTCTGGCTCTGTTTTAACTTTGAGCACCTCAGTTAGGCACCCGGAGTCCCTTTTGCCTGTTGCTTGTTGGCCGCAGGCATGCTTAACACTGTACTTCCTGTCCCCTAGACACTAAGCCTGATGGGGTGTTTGGGTTCTGATTTGCCCTTCTGGGGAGACTTTCCATGATGGGATTTGTCACTGTTGCCATTCTGCCCCATAGGATAAGCAGCATGCTTGAAGCGAGGGGGTGTAGCCATGAGCAGTTTAAAGAAGTCTTGGAAAAATCTCAACTCATCGTCTCCCGGTTAACACTTGGTTACATTGTGGAAAATCTGACTTTCAAGAGACAAAGAAAAATTACAAAACAGAGGGCTTGCTAAGGCTCATGTGCTTTCTTTTTTTGTTTACGAGAACTCTTTGCTGCATGAATTTTCCTCTGGCACTCTTCAGTGTATTGGTAGAACTTTACTCTTAGCACCGTCCTTTCGCTTGTCTTTGGTCTGCCCTCGCCTTCCACAGCTCTCTCAACGCCACTCTGTTAAAGACCCTTACACAATTTCCAACCGTGCCTTCTTGAAACTCCCTCCTCCCTGTTCTTCCATGTTCCTGCTTCTCCTTCCGTTTCCCTGCTGCTTCTTCCTCTCGGTTTCTTTCCTTGTTCCAAGAGATGGACTTCTCCGAATCACAGCCTCAGTGCCCTGGTAGCCCTTCTCTTCTGGGCTCATCTCATACATGCCCATGGTGCTTACCCAGTAAGGTGGTTACCCCAAACATATTCCCAACTGCTCCCCTTGCTCGAGCCCTGCGTCTCCAGGTACCTTCACCTAGTTGGACCCTTTCACCTAGTCATTCAACTCCCACATCAAGCTCAGTGCCAACAAATTAACTCAGTATCTTCACTCACCGAATCTTCCTTTTTTTTGTGTGTTTTTTAGTTCTGTGAGAGGTACCCACTCTTCTACCATTTCCCAAAGCCTAATTAAAATATGTATCAAATGTATTTATTAGTCATCTACGGGTCAGCTGTCTGAAAATGTGCATGCTCCTGGGAGGCAGAAAGGAAGACGCTATCGCTGCCCTCAAGGAGCTTATAGTCTAGCAGGGATGGCAGACGTGCCAGCCCACGTGGACCGAACACCAGGACCTGCCTGGTGGGCTGACACATGGCCATAGCACAGGAGGGTGAGTTGCTCTGTCCAGGCAAGGCCTCTTCGAGGAGGGGTGATGTTCCACGTGGAGTAGGGGTTTCATAGATGTTGGCTGAGTTCAAGTTTGTGAACTCAGTTTCCAGTGTTAGCCTAGGCTCTATAGAACTTGAGGTTCCAAAGCAGAGTTTTGGGTGATGGGTAAGAGGTGCCTCGGCCCAAAGAGGAGACCAGGGCACTGTCATTGGCTCGCCAAGAAAGGAGCAAGAGGGTGGGGAGAAGAAAAGAACCAGTCCTTCAGTTCCTCTTCTGAATTGTTTCTCTCTTTATCTAGAACTCCATGTCTTGTTTTGGGAGGATAGAAGGTTTGTTTGGTTTTTTATTTTTTATTTTTTGTATACATTTAAGGGACACAAGTGCATTTTTGTTACATGGATATACTGCGTAGTGGTGAAGCCTGGGCTTTTAGTGTGACCATCACCTGAATAATAAACCATGTACCCTTTAATTTCTCATCTCACCCCCTCCCATTTTGTTTTAAAACTATAGAGCTCCCTGGACATCTGTGGGAGCTGCTTGGGTCCAAATTGGCAGACCACTTCTAGCAACTTAATGACATCTTTGAAACAGGCATTTCCATGGGTGCACCTTTCCCACACTTTTCAGTTTATTAAATCTAGAAGAAGATGAGTCTGCTTTTCCTTAAAAGAAATTCAGCTGCTTTCCCAGGGGAGGCTTCTAGTGCACATGAGGACCAAGCCTCCCATTTTACAGACAAGGACACGGAGGCCCACTGACCTTGCATCTTTTGCTTGGAGCAGGCGCACAACCAGCGATCAGACAAAGCTGCTACTCAGAGGGTGCCCCCTCAGTCCCCCATCTAGATTACTTTTTTACAGCTGGGTAAGTGACTAAGCATCTGCTGTGTGCTTGGCCCTACACCACTGGCTGGGGGTGGAACGGCTGACTGGATGGGGCTCACCTGTCCAGTCCAGCCAGATGGGGAGCTGGGAAGGCACCTAAGTAACTGAAACCTGAGGCAGAGTGTGGTAAGGTCTGAGAGAAAATCAGCGCGGGTGATGTGTACCCAGAGGAGAGAATTGCTCCTCCTTATAGGGGAAGCTTCTGGATTATTAAAAGGCCCCATTTATTGAGCCCTTACCATGAACACAGTGTAGGCTGAGCAAGGGATATATATGATCCCTATATCATCCCTGTGAAATATGGGCTGCTTTTGCTTTACAGAAGAGGAAACTGAGGCAGAGTGGAACCATGCATTGGGCGAGTTGCGGAACTGAGGCTCAGCGCTAGACTCCGGGCTGCCATCCTCAGCCCTGCAGTCTGGGGCCTCCTGGACAGAGGTAGTGCTGACAGCCTGGCTTCCTGCGCCTCTGCCTTCATTCCAATTTTTTCTCTCAAGAAAACTCACTCATTCTTTCAATTCACCCCTTCCTTTCCGTCTGCCTTCTTGTGGCTTCAGCCCAGGTAGCTGGCTGCTCTGTTTCTCTTTCCCTTTTCTGCCTCTTCTCACAGCAATCGAAACCCGCCAAGACTCTCTTTGAGCTGGGTCTTTGCGGCTTTTTCTGCAGTCTCCAGACCTCACGGTTTCTCAGTGGCAGTTCACTCTGTCAGCTCCTTCTTTCTTGAGACTCTGACTGCTGCTTTTGCCACACTTGCCACCATAGGCCGCCAGTAGTGTTGGCTCTATGTCAGCTAGGCACTTGGTGATTTACGTGATACTTTCAGCTCCACCCTATCCCAGGTGAGCTCCCCATCTCAGAGCACCTTTTCCTGGTTTCACGATTAAGGTCATGTTCCTACCAAGAGATCCTGCTCTCCGGTCCTCCACTGGGGTGGACATTTGATCCCGGGGGTAAGGAAGCTATTGGGTGGCCACAGCTGTGCAGAGTCCCTCATTGAGGAATTTGATTTGAAAAATGCAGAGACTGTGGTCAGACTGCTGTGCTCTGCAGTCTGCTAGGGAAGAGGTCACTCCACAACCTCCCCAAGACTGCAAACATGGAAACAAGGGCCATGAACAATTACAGACCCTCTGAGAAGGAAGCCCTGAACAAAGGGTGCCTCGGAGAAGACCTGCAAGCCCAGAGTGAGAGAGATGGAGCAGCCGTGACTACCTTTCCAGTTTCTGTTCTCTGTTCTGTGATAGTCTCTCTTCTACAGAAAAGAAAGCCCTCTTTTGCCAGTGCTAGTCTGGCCGGTTTTCGGTTTTCTTTTTATGCAACTGCATTTGACTCCCCAAGGCGTCAACTTCCCCTTGCTTAGCAATCTATCCTGATAAACTGACGCCTCTGTATGCCCTGGTGGGGTTACCCATCCTGGATCCTAAGGCTGGGGCTTCTGACTGGTGGCTGCCAGGCCCTCCCTGCAGAGAGTGCCTTTGCCTATTGAGACCCAGTTTCATCCCAGAAACATCAGCCAACGGGTACTTAGCCTGCCCATTATAAGCTGTGAAGAGAAGGCAATGGTGTCTCAGATGGGGCCTTCTGTTTCCTCTTTGTTCTAGAAAGATGAGGCATGCATGTAGGACTCCAGTTGGTGGGGTCCCTTAGGGGTCTTCCACTTGGATGGCCAAAGAGATGATTTCCCAAAGTTTGTGTTGCTGTGCAGAGAGAGGCCTGCTTTGGCCAGGCAGAGATGGCAGTGGGAACAGGGACTAGTTGCAGATCTAGCAACATGGACCAACACAGGACCAAGACTCCTGTGGGGGCTGCTTTGAGTCATTTGGAAATGAATCTGAGGGGGGAGATTGCTTCTGGATGCAGGCACCCTATGTTTCTCATAAGACCAGCTCATGAATCTCTGCCCCATGTTCAGGGGTGGCCCCAAAGGCCTCCCAGGTGGCAGCCTTGCTGTGACTGATGGCTGTGTGAGGGGACAGGAAGAGAGATGGGTCTCCTGGCATCCAGGCTGTGGGAGGGGCAGAGAGGAGAGGCCAAGCTAGCTCCAGAGGCAGCAGCATACCAGTCTCTGGCCGTCAAGAAATTGGACCGAGGATGGTAGAGGAAACCCCATGTTTGAAGCACCTCCAGTTCCCTGGCTGCTGGGCCAGCCAGAGCAGTGACTCATGGGGAAGGATGGGAGACCAACATCTCTGTCCTGGCGAGGAGGGCAGAAGCCTATAGCTTCTCGGTGGCTTAGAGGGATCAGACCTGAGGGAAATCCCCAGGTGGGAGGGGAGGAGGTGGAGATTCTGATATAAGAGAAAGTGTGCAAGGGGCCAGGTCTTTGAACTTTCTAGTTCTACCTTCAGGATTCTGAAATATGGTCAGGTTGGACTATCATCTTCATTGCGTGTGTCTAAATTTAAAAAAAAAGAAAAACTGTCAAAAACATGTATTACTATCAAGGGCCTGTGAGGCCTGCTTTGACACACAACCTTGAACATGGGGTAGGAACCATGACTCAGATATCAGAAAAATTTGGACTTGTCATTTTAAGGCTTTAATTCAAATGAAGCGATTAAAACCTTTGCCTTTTTAAAAGAGGTCAAGTTTTCCCTAGTTCCATATGAATTTACTTCCTGAACTCTGTTTTCAGAGCTAGAAATCCATTCTTTTTAAGTTTCTGCATAAACAATCTCGTCCCTGTTCCAACAGGGCTCTGTAGTTGACAGTGCTTTAGTGAACTGGTTCCAATAAAACCTGTGTAATGCAGACTTCATTCTCTTCCAATCCTTTGTGCAAAAAGATAATTGCTGATTCTATGCTGTTTGTTTTGTATTTTTGGAAAAGAAAAAGGGAACCAAGTCAAGCTCTTCCAATATCTTTTACTATTAAATCTAAATTCCCTCTTTTTAAAATTTGTATAAATTTACAGGGTACAAATGTAATTTTGCTACATGCATAGATTGTGTAGTGGTGAAGTCAGGGCTTTTGGGGTATCCATTACCTGAATAATGTACCTTGTACCCATTAAGTAGAAATTCCCCATCTCTTTACTGAACATAATTCTAATCAGCCAAAACCTTAAGACTTGAGTACGTACCTTGGTGTAGGTCATAACAAACAGCAAGGAGATTTATAAAAGGAATGGTTATTCCTAAAACCTCACTCCCTGACCTCTTGGATGGCAATTTCCTTAACCTACCTGCTAATTCTATGAGGGGTTGTTACTACCTGGCTTGGGTTGGTCCCCACCCGATGAATAGATTTTCTGTTCCTGCCTCTTTACAATGAGACTGAAAACTCGTTGGGGACAGGGACTGTTCTCAGATGTACTTCTCATCCCTGTGTCTGCCCCATAGTTAGGACTCCATAAATGTGGGTGGAATGAAAATGCTTTGAAAATTCCACAAGATTTAGGTATGAAGCTCTGATTTCTCGATTCAGAGCATATACATTTAAAAATGTAAAGTTGTAACGTGAAAAACAGCATTTGGCCCTGACCATCGGGCATGCCATTGACAAATTTCCATGGTAGCATCTTTGAGAAACCCCCTGTGGAAGGACGCCAGGTAGAGCCCCACAGGGAAGCAGTCTCTTAGTCTGGGTGTTGGAATGGAGGAGGCCCAGAAATCATCAAGTCCCTTAAATCCTCTAATCTTCATTGGAGGAAAAGGGACACAGAGTTTCTGTGATTTGTATTTTATTTTTTCCCTCAGATACTCTGACAGAAATAAAACTTCCAACACAACCTGGAGTGTTTACACCCTAAGACCTACATATTGTGCAGAGAAAAGCCCAGGGTGGAGAGTTCCTTTTTGCTCAAACTCATTTTGGTACATCGATGGCTTCATCGCCCTCCCTAGTTCGGGGGATAGTAAGAGAAATGGGAACTTTGTGCATGTATCATCAGGTCATTAGGGGACAAGCTAATTCCTTCCTTTGGCTTATCTGAATATAAAACCAATCCTTAGAGACTCGTAGCAGAGCTCTTGGAAGAAAGCAGCATGAATTCCCTCCTAGAAGTGCCACTATAGGAGCCTGGCTCTAAAGGACCCAGAATCTGAAGGCTGGGAACTGTGCCCCTCCCCAGGGACCAGGATGGGCGGCCTCGAGCTTGGCACCAATTGGCTGCTCACAGGAGCAGCAGGCTTTGGGGCCTCCTTACTGTTTGCTTGGAAGTGGTTCTGTAGAACCCTCCCTCCCAGTGGGCAGAAAGAAAGCTCTTGCTTTCGAGTGTTTTATGATGAGATGTTGGAGGGTCCCCGACATGAATAAAGGACCAACACTCATCATCAAAGTCAAGTTCATAGGAAAAGATACATAGGGCCCCTCACCCATGATATTTTGCTTTGGAAAGAGGAGATTATGGAGGAGTAGGGGTCGGATGCATGTATCAAATTTGGGGGAGGAGGGGAGTTGGACTCCTCCAAAAAGAATACCTTCTTCCAGGTCACTTCATCCTGCCTCCACCTCCCCATCCTGTTCCTGCCCCACCTGCAACTGCCAAATAGCAGCCCCATCAATGGCTTGGCTCTCAGGATACCCTGGACCTGGAGCCCATCACAGAGTTGGGCCACAAAGGGCCACGATGGCCCCAGAAAGAGAGCAGAGAGCCATGACCAGCCAGAGAAGGGAAGGCTGACTTCCTGCTGGCTGTCCTGGGAGGGGCCGTGACGTTGGCGTGAGAACAAATCATGCCAGTGGATCGGCCCTGGGAAGGGTGGATGAGATTTTGTTTACGCGCCTGAAATATTAAAACAAAGGATGGAAAAGTTCCTTTTTATTTCCATTACTCTTAAGGCAAACTGACAAACCCTGAGATGAAAACACTGAAACAAGCAGAGGACAGCCCACTTGACCCCTCCTTGCCAGAACACTTCCGGGTGGCAGATGAAAATATTTATGTATTCAATTGTACAATTATGATTCTTTGTACACAAACACACCCAGGCGAAAGTTCTTATACTTTTCAAAATTTAAAATGTTACTTAGTCCATAGCATATACTTGGAAAACAAGTGCTTGATTTGCTAAACTAAGCCCAGTTAAGGTTTTTAAACAATTGACAGTGAACTTAAGAATACAGCCCCATCCTCGCCCTTTGCTAATTCCAGGGTTTCCCTGCTAGTTTGATGAGCAGTTTGCGTTCTCCAGGGGCCCTTCTGTGAATTCCCACAACCGGGCACGGTGGTTAGTTGTTTGTGGTTGATGGTGTGAGGAATTTGAAAGATTTTTCTGGAGTGTCTAGGGGGCGTTTCTTTCAGTTTGACGTATAGAAAAATATAACATTTAGATATGATAAATTACAAAACAGATTCCACTTTATAATTAAAATGCTTGTTGTGCCCTGGGTTGCAAACACACACATTCTTTCTTTGAGAGAAAAGTGTGAAGAAAGGGGAATGTCAAGAACAGCTTTTCAGAGGGAGCGGTTGTCCCCTGGCAGGAAGCGCTGCCATGATGTCATTTGGAATGGTCTCCTGCCCAACACTGGGTGTCTCTTGGGGCAGTAGGTCTCATGGGGTCCTCTGCCTGGCAGTGGGAAGGAAGGCAAGGGCTGGTGGCCAGGTCTGCACAGGCTGTGGTGCCAACCAGCCCTTGTCCTGTGGACGAGGACAGTACCAGCCCCCACCTGGGAGCAGGACATGACCGTCCCTTCCTCCCCCACATGCTGGCTCGTCCCTGCCCATTCCATTCCTGCAAGAGCTGCTGCAGGCACCCCGGGCTCAGCTGCCATTCACCCCTCAATCTTGTAAATGACGGGAAGAGAGAAGAGGTGGGTAGGGAGGAGCAGGAAAGAGATTCAGAGAAGACAGCTATGGAGGGGGATGTGGCTGAGGCCTGCACGCGCCCAGCTTGCTCTCCGTGAGGCTTTGCCATTTCATCTAGGTAATTCCTACTCGTCTTTCAGATGTCAGCTCCATTGTTCATAGAGAAGCCCAAAATAGATCAGGGCTTCAAGCTCTCGCTGTGCATGAGCTGCCTCTTCAAATGACCTATCACTAGCAATCTCCAGCGGGTGGGGGCTGTCCTGCTGCTGCTGTTATATTCCTCGTGTCCAGCCCACAAGTGCTCAATAAGTATTTGTTGAATGAATGAATGAGTGGGTTTAGGGGTTGAAACTTGTGGCTAGTTTGTGCCTATAGGGAGGATGCGTTGGGATTGATGTTGTCCTGATTCCCAATGAACACCCTTCGCACAGCACCAGCTCGTCTCGGAGACGGAGGCAGCTGTGCCTCCTGACCACTGAGCACAGAGCCCGTCAGCTCAGCGGCTGGGGTGGGGCTCCTCTCCAGGCCAGGCCCCCCAGCAGAACACAGAGTGGCCAGTTTGCCTTCTGGCCCATCGGACCCTTTGGGTCCTCAGCCCCTCGGGTGCCCTGGACCCTCATCTCTTCTTTCATATCCTCACAGGCCCCTACACCCCACATCCCTGCTCTCCTATTTCCGCAGCAACCTTGTCCAGCCCTGTCTGCCTTTCCTGGCTGTGGGGCCTGATGGGGCATCGCCCTCTCTGAGCTCCTCTCTGGGTGTCTGTGCCCTTCTCTGGACTATGAATTCTGCCCTGCCCTGGACCTTCGCCTCAACTGTTGCCTTCAACTGCCATCAGAATGTTCCACCCTCAAAATTCTTAGGGGTTGGTGCCCTGGCTCTGCAGCCAGGTGGGCTACAAAGGCCCAAGGACTGAGTCCACCCTTCACCTTCTGAGTGGGTTCAGCCTTTAGCACTCAGTAACCACACAGCAGTACATGGAAAATTGATCTTCTAACCTCATTCTTAGCCAAGTTTTCAAGGCTGTCATGGCCACACGTGTGACCCCTTTGCCAAGGCTTCACAATTTCACCAGACTCCCCTGCCATAGCTGGGAAGAAACCTCTTATGGATACATTGGCAGGCCCAGCTGAGGAACGCTGGGGCCCAGAGAACTTCCTGCTCCTTTGCTTGGTCCACTCTCCTATGCAATTCCTGGCCTCAGGCCTTAGGAGCCTCCTGTTGCAACTTCCCCAAAGCAGCTCCCAGTCCAAGGCTACAAATGCTTTTGCTCCTCCACTCTCGGGGCTGGGCCCAGGCCTTGGAGGAGGAGGGAAGGCCATGCTGGTGTCTCCAAAGACGGTGCAAATGTGTTGCTTATGGTGGCTTCCCCTGGGGTTGCAACGGTGTTTACCTCTAGGAAATATAAACTCATGCCCCCAACAATGCCTCTGGGCTTCTGTCTCTATTGGGAAAATTGAGGCTCCCTCTCTTATTTGATTGTATCATTAAAAAGCCCAGCTATTTAGTACCTGGGAGCTACAGACCCACCTAATCAGAGCTGGCCTTGGGCCCTGCAGCTTCCTCTGTCCACTCTTGGTATTCCTGGGACGGGGGATAGTTTGTTCTTCTCATTCATTCATTCACCCATTCATTCACTTAATAGCAATCAAACATCCCTATGCCGGGCATTAGCTAGGTACTGGGGATACAAAGTGTCCGGCAAACAGAAACGGACTTTCGCCCTCAGAGAGCTCCTGGTCTGATTGACTGCCTGTGTGAAGGGAGCAGGTTTTGGGTGACACCTGGCTGGTGTGACATGTGGTGAGACAAGGGTGCCAGGCGAGGCCAGGAAGGGAAGCCAAGATGCTATGAGAACTTGCAGACCAGGTTCAAGATTTCAGTTTTTGTCCTAGAAGACTTCGGGAGACTTTGATGGGTTTTAAGGAGAGGAGATATAAGATCAGATTTTTTTTTTTTTTTTTTTTTAGGGACGACACTCGCTGCTGTATGGAGCACAAGTTAGAAGAAGGCAAGAGTAGAGATTGCCCACAGGGCAATGGAGGGCTTTGGGGGAGAAATGTTTGAAATGTAACCCAGGCCGAGAAAAACTGATAGGCTGTGGGGGGTCAGGGATCTGCTCGCTGCGACGGCAGACACTGTGAGGGATGATTGTTAAGTTTATTAATAGTTTGGGGCATGTTGAGTTGAGGTGACTTTGACAGGAGGGGACATTTAGGTATGGAGCCCATGGGAGCCATCCGACCTGTGGATAAAATGTGGTGAATCGTTTGCTTCTGTATAGTTACACCATTGGCATGGGTGAGCCTGCCAGGGAGAAAGACTAGAAAAAAGTGGGTGCCTTCGCGCTTGGGGAGAGGAGGAGGAGCTTCAAAGGAGGCTGAGAAGGAACGGCCAGGGAAGTAGGAGGGACGCCAGGAGAGTGCGGTGTCATGACAGCCTTGAGAGAGTATCTTTGCTTCTCCCCACAGTGGTTTGCCCTTGGGAGATGATTTTGTCATGAGCATGTCGCCTCCAACCTGAACATGAGCTGCAGGGGGAGGAGGACCCTTCCCAACGTCCTCTGGGAAGAGCACAGGGCAGGGGTCCAGCAAAGACCTGGTGGCAGCGAGAGGAGCGTCTGAGGGTCAGGGGCAGGCCGGGAGAAGCCCGGGAGTTCAAGGCCGGTGGCAACATTCTCTCTGTCTGCAGGACTGTGGGCTGTGGGTCCAGGACATCATAAATTTAGGGCACAAGGAAGGCCGGGGGACAGGAGATGGCAGTGCTCTTTGGAGATGTTGTGGGGACTGAGAAGCCTGATTGGAGGGAGGAAAAAGGGAAAGGAAAATGTGTGAAATTCAGGAGCGATGGCGGGAAGGGGAAAAGGGGCGAGTGATCAGAGGGAGAGCAAGGCCAGCTGGGACCACTTGCCTCCAGGACGCGCCAGCGTGAGTGGCCTGTTGGGTCTTAAGATCAGCAGAAGCTCTTTTTTTCCTGGTATAGTCTTGTTTCTCAGAGAAGCAAAAAGCAGGAAGAGTTTGTCTCTGTAAAAGGTAAGAGAAAAGTCAGAGGGGAGGTGAGGATGGAATCAGGGAGACCAGCGAAGGCCCGGAGGGCCCCGCGAGGGAGCAGGTGAGGGCTGCGGCACTGCCATTCCTAAGGCAGGAGGGCCCTGAGACAGCGTCCGGAACTCCCACCCAGTCTTTTTAGAGCTGCTCAGAGCATCCAACGGGTCCAGAGAAAAGGGGCTGTGGAGAACAGGCTGAGAGAAGCTGGGAAGCGTCAGTGTGGGCCACAAGTGCAGACAGCCTCAGTGGATAGAAGCACCCCATCAGATCCCCTCCAGCACTCCCTGGGCCAGCGTGCTGCAACCCAGGGCAGCAGACCCCCTCTAAGCACTGGATCTGGTCACCCCAGACATCCCCCAGCTGGAGTCCCTTGTAGCAAAGCCCCACCACACAGAGGCAGTGCAGTCCTGTGAGGGTGCAGGCTCGAGCCATGGCCACAGAAGGAGGCAGGGGCAGGAGGACGTGGGGTCCTGGCAGGGGGCACTCACACTTTCAGACTCCCTTTGGAGTGTGGCTTTCTTAAGCCCTCTAAAGCAAGATATGTGTTGGGACAAAGATGTGGGTTTTCCGGGGGAAAGAGCAGGCTCATGATTGGCACCAGAGGAGGCCACCATGACCTTGAAGGAACAATTTTAGAGAGGTTCTCCCAAGGATGGGAGCATTGTGCCTCCAGCCCTCAATTTCTCCATTTATAAAATGTGGATAATAGTGTCTGTCGTCCCTACCTCATAGAGTTGTTGTGAAGGTTCCATGAGTTAATTTACGTACAGAAGAGTTAGAGCAGCCAGACACATCACAAATGCTAGTTAACGTCATCATGATTTCACCAGGCATTGCCCATTCACATGAAATGCTTGGACTTTGTAGGTCCAAACCACATCTCCTATGTGACCCCATGCTGCTCAAAAAGTACACATTTCGAGTTAAAGGTTGAAAGTAATGATGATAAGATTCAGTTTTAGGATTACACAGTTGGACAGTTTGGAGAAATCATTTCCCAAGAATGCTTATTAGAGTGGAGGGGATACAGAATTAGGGGTCGGAAGACCACAGCTATTATTGGAGCATCTTCCATGTGCTGGGACCAGTGCTGCGGGCTGGGAATTCATTGGCCAACAGATAGAGATGGTACCTGCACTAATGGAGCTGATGACTCTGATGGAGAGACACACCAGAAAAAAAAAAGTTATAAAATGATTACAAATTATGATTAACGCTATGAAGGAAACAAGGCCATGGGATAACAGGATAGGGTTTCCTACTTTAGGTAATGGAAATCTTCTCGGATGGGGTAATATGAAGGTCAGTGTTGGCCACTCAGAAGCAAGGGTGGGGGTGTTTGGGAGGTAGGGAGACCATTTTGGGTAGAAAATGGTTTCCTTTCTCAGTAAGGGGGTCTTAGGCTCTGTGAACCTTGGTTTCTACATTTGTAAAATGAGGATAATCTTACCTACCTAGGTGACCACACAGAGTTGGTGTCAGGGTGAAATGAAAGGATGTGGAAAGATTTTGTTAACCACAGATGGATGGGTAAACCCAAAGTCCTAACGAGAACTTCCCAATGAGGAAAGAACTCACTGATAGTTTTCTCTCATTTTTTCTGTCCATTAAATTTGGTTCACATGTAAAACGTGATTGTAGCACAGTGGTTGAAGGTCATGTTGAGAAGAAATGACCTTAGAGTTGAGAATAGCAGTGCAAGAAAATGAGGTTGTGGAAGGGAGACAAAGATGATTCTCTGGACAGGAGGTGGCCGAGCTGAATCTTAGAAGAAGAAGAGGAGATTGCAAATCTTTGTAAAGCTGAAAAGCCAGAGAGGATTTTAGTGTGGGGCAGTTGCTACATATTTAAGTCTTCAGTAGATACCACTCCTTCTATAACCTGTCCTGGGGGAAGGTCATAGTTAATGTTACTTAATCTTCACCAATCCCCCATTAAGTTCCAGAAATAGAAAGGCAGATAGGCCTTTCTCTGGGTGCTCAGAAACAGGACTTCCACCCAGCAGATCATCCACAAATGTTTGATGAATTGAGGGGCACTCCAAAGATGGGAGGTGTCCAAGGGAAGCACAGCTAGGCAATCCCTCTGTCTGGGCTGTTTGATGTGACACTCATGGACTGTGCCATGCTGCTGATTACATCACAGGGTCTCTGCAAACCCTGGTGACCACCCGGCCGTGCCTACAGCTTCTGAATGGGGTTCTCTGTGTGAGTGCTATTGTATTGGTGATTCTGAGAAAATTTAGGGAAAATGAAACATCACCCCTTGGTGAAGAAGTTGCCCAGAGCTGGAAATAGCAAGGTCACCTTCTGATAAAGACATTTCTCTGCTACACTTTCATCTCAAAAGACTGAAGTGCTGAAGCATGCGCTCGAGCAAAGGGGCTCTCAGGCAGCCTTCGGGTGACAGGGTGAGAGGAGGACCCCTCTTGAAGGGAAGGAGGAGGGAAGGGAGAGGACCCATGTCATCTGGCAGGGGGACATTGGAAGGAGAAGGGCCTGACCTTGAGATGCTGGGGGGTTTATGCTTCCTGTGCCCTGTTTGGGGCTATTTCCCTGCTGAGTCTGAGCCCCATGTTCAAGGGCATCTTGAATGGGGCCCATGGAAAGCACCTTCTCAAGCTGAGTGAGCCTTTGGCTTTTGAAACTGTAAAGTTAGTTTTTATGAATGCCCCCACGTAGGTGACGAGGAGCGGGAAAAGGAAGGCATTAGAGTAAGGAAGGTGTAGAAGGGGTAAGAGAAACGAATGGCCCTGGAGGGAAAGAGACAAAAGAGGTCGAGGGGCCTGTGGGGTAGATTCCTAAGGTCATGAGGAAGGAAGACACTATTCAGTGTTAACTGAAATGACCTACACTGGCAATGGCAGTCACGAGGAAGCGCAGGTATAACTTAGCTCTGCCTCGCGCAGTGGTGGGCTTGCCAGGGGGCAGGTGCAGTGATGGCAGTGGGCCCAGACACAAAGGGCTGTTTTCTGCTTTTCACGTTTCTCTTTTCCCACCAACAGCCTCAGATCCTGGCGAGGCTCTGGACTCAGCGGGAAATGCCGTTCGTGGAGAGCAGTGACGCAGGGATCGCTCTCATCTCGAGGAAGAAAGACCTCGCGTTGTGAAGTGGTCCGTTCTCCCCAAACAAACTGTTGCATTTAACACAATTCCCATCAAAATTGCAGTGGGATTTTTTTTTTTAAGTTGGAATGGTGTTTCTGCTACTTACGTGGAAGAATTTGTTTTTGAAGAACAAATGAAACTATCTCAGAGAAAAAGAAGAAGAAGAAGTAAAATAAGAGAGCAGAAGCTTGCACTGTTGGATTTCAAAGCATACTTTAAATCTGAAATCATTTAAACAGCATGACGCTTGTGGCCAAATAGATCAATGACAAAGAACAGAAAACCCAGATACAGGTTTATTTTTGCCTCATATGCTTTTAAAAGAGTGGGTGTTTCTACTTGGAACTTTAAATAACATAGATGCATCACTGTTCAGAGCAAAGCAAGGTAAGTGTTGCCATTAATGGCCACCATGGTGCAAAGGCTGGGATGAGGGTGTGGCCAACTGAGGGACATTGCTCTTCTTGCCTACACGTTCCCCACTGTTTCATGTCTTGTCATCTTGTGTCCAGCTGCTTAGCAAGCTTCCTTTTTGTATTTAATGCTTTTTATAGCTGGAACCCTGAGGTCTGTCAGAAGTCTGCACGTGCTTACTAGTTGGCGCTCTTGATTTTCTTTAAAGGTATGAAGAAAAAGGCAACAGCGGGTCTGTGAAGCCGCTCACCTCCAGCAGGGCTGGGAGAGTAAACGCAGCGCCTCCAATGGCACCCCTAGCTGATGCGAATGGCCTTCCTGCTTGCTGAGATTCTTCCTCTTTCTCCCTCCCCACCACCAATATGGCCACTCTGTGCATGACAAATGTAAGCGTTCATCCTTGAGTTTATCAAGGAAGTGATTTTACCTAATAAAGGCGTCATTCCAAATCAGTGTAAATCATGCAGTAATTGTTACAGAAATCACTTAGTCACCTCTTTTCCCCCAGTGCCTGCTTGGGGGCACTTGGGAGAGATCATTTCTCACCTGTCTCTCATAAGGGAACTAATCCTACTCATGAGGGATCTATGCTTATGATCTACTTGCCTTCCAAAGGGCTCCTAATTATCACACTGGGGATTAGGGCTTTTCCATGTAAATTTTTTTGTGGGGGTGGGAAACAAATATTCAGTCCATAGCATTTCTCCCTTGACTCTCCAAAATTCAGGTTCTTCTCACATGCAAAGTATATTCATCTCATCCCAACAGTCCCAACAGTCTTAACTCATTCCAGCATCGACTCTAACGTCTAAAGTCCAAAATCTCATCTAAATATTATCTAAATCAGATATGGATGAGACTTGAGGTAAGATTCATCCTGAGGCAAAATTTCCACTGTAGCTATGAACCTGTAAAAACAGACAAGTTGTGTGCTTCCAAAACGCAATGGTAGGGCACAAATAAGATAGATACTCCCATTCCAGAAGGGAAAATAGGAAAGAAGGAATGGGTGATGGGTCCCAAGCAAGTCCAAAACCTAGCAAGGCAGACTGCATAAGACCTTAAGTTTTGATAATATTTCTCTTTGGCTCTGTGTTCTGTCTTCTGGATCAACTGGAGTGGCAATGTCACTCCCATGGCTCAGCGGGGTGCCACCCATGTCATGGCTCTCTGTGGGGGTCCCACCCACACTGTGGCTTTGCTGGGTGGGAGTCACACCTCCAGAGCTCTGCTGGGCAGGAGGCCATACCCTCACAGCTTCCTCCCCCATGGCTCTGGGTGGCTTACCCTCACTCCTTTGGTCAGAGGCAGTCTGGCCTTTTGGAACCGATGTCATGGCCCTGATGGTTTATTTGAATCACCTTTGGGGATACTTTTTTTTTTGAAGAATAGTACAACTTCCTAGCCAAATAGCTTTATTGTCCTGTCCTGTAGAATCTAGGGAGTCTGATAGCCTTTTTTCCATCCTGTCTCCATCCCTTTTGGTTCAAACTGGCAGTGGATCTTCGGGGTGGATGATTAGGTCCATGGTTCACACCTACACTAATCTCCTTATCAAATGGTTGGTATGCTGCCTGTTTGGTCTTATGAACATACTCTCTCACTTTTTACAATATGAACAGGCTGAGAACTTTCCAAATCTTTAAGTTCTGGTTCCTTTTTGTTTAATAATTCCTTCTTCAATCTATTTCTCTCTTCTTGCCTTTTTCTACAAGCAGTTAGGAGGAACCAAGCTGCTCCTTCAACACTTAGCTTAGAAATCTCGCCTAAATATCTAATTTCATTGTTTGCAAGTTCTACCTTCCAAAAAACACTAGAACACAAACACAATTCAGCCAAGTCTTTGCCACCTTATAACAAGGATGGCCTTTTGTCCATTGTCCAATAATACTTTCCTTATTTCCATCTGAGACCTCATCAGAATGATCTTTACTGTCCATATTTCTACAACATTCTGTATATGATTATGTATTCTCAAAAAAGATGGAAGCTTTCTCTACAGCTCTCTTCTTTTGTTTCTGAGCCCTCATCAGAATTGCCTTCAGCAGTCCCTTCATGGCAATATTGGCTCTTCTAGCATGCACCTCAAAACTCTTCCAGCCTCTGCCCGTTACACCATTCCAAAGTTGCTTCCACATTTTTAGGTGTTTATTACAGAGCAGCACCCCACTTCTCTGTACCAACTTCTATCTTAGTCAGCTAGGGCTTCTGTAACAAAAATACCATACACCAGGTGGTTTAAACAACAAATATTTATTTCTTATAGTCTGGAAGCTAGAAGTCCAAGATCAAGTTGCCAGCAGATTCAGTGTCTGGTGAGAGTCTACTTCCTGAATTATAGGTGGCCGCCTTCTCCCTGTTTCCTCATGTGGTACGGAGAAACATCATCTCTCTCATGTCTCTTCTTATAAAGGCACTAATCCATTGATAGGGCTCAACCCTCATGACTTAATTAATTCCTAAAGGCCCTACCTCCTAATACCATCACACTGGGGATTAGGGATCCAACATATACATTTGGGGGGAACACAAATCTTCAGTTCATAGCATGAAATAACACAAATTCTGATTCTTTGACTTTACAATCATTGTGCTATCATTGTTTTGAGTCTACTGCTTAAACTCAGTTAACTCAGGGATATGTAGTGCTATAATCATTGGAGACACAAACTGTACCCAAAGCAAGCTCAAATGGTTCTTCTACACTGTGAACTGTGTAGAAGAGTGTGCTTACATAGACCTAATATATATAGCAAACCTAATGTGTGTGTGTGTCTGTGTGTGTGCACCCTCCTCCTACTCCCCAGCTTCCAGAAACATGCTTAGGCTCAGCATTTGCCAACATATAGAGCATTAGATTTTCCTTGATCATTTCTATAGCTGAAGTTCGGTTAAGTCAGGTAGCTTACTTCCTAGTTTGTAGCAAGTTCTTCGATGCTGCTGTAAGATGTTCTTTCAGACTTGTATTTCTATTGCTCTGATTAGGTGAATGAAAAACTACAGTCTTAATCATACGTTGCTACCTGAGTTTTCTGTACTTTTTGCCTCTCCCATGGAATTTTATTGCTAAGGAATCTATTTTCATGGCGCATCCTCCAGCCATCCATCCACCCTGAGCTCTTGCTTACTGAGAGTTTTAGTCCTGAAATGAAAGTAGCAAGATGAGCAGGGGTTATGGGTTAAGGTATCACTGTGGTCACTTCAAAGGCATCAGCTATGCAGTAGAAAGGCAGCTGTCCAGTGTCCAGTGCTGTGTTTGGATGGACCCTGACTCTATATCAGGTAACACGGCAGGGGCTGAGGGATAAAGCCTATTCCTGCTTTTTTTTTTAAAGAAAGCAAAGCAACTTTATTTCATATGTTAAAAAAATGCAGCAGCTCTGGTTGTTTTCACTAAGTTCACCTTATGAGTTGGAAGAAATTCCTAAATGCCACTCAATTTACCAATAGATTGCTTGTCAGTCATAGTTTGTGTGTGTCTATGTTTTCGACTTCACCTGTTTTGTAATTTAGTAGAAAAACAGGAGCGTAAGCCTTTATCATTTTAAGCTGAAGGTCTGGGCTCCTAATAAAATCATTTTCTCAATCCATGGCTTGTATTTGTGTTTCTGCCAGGGAGAAGCTAGAAGGGTGTGAGGGTGAGAAGGACTTTATAATTGTCTCTTTATAGCTTTGCAGTTGACAAGACGGCACCCAGGAGTGTTATCACCAGCTTGTTCCCAGGAGGCAGCATGACTCCAATCCAGTGACCCAATCCCTTTATGGCAGGCCTTCCCATGGGATATGACTGATGTTGGTGACCCTAAGGAATGGCATCTGTACCTTGAGACTGCTGTGATTGCTCTATTTCTATAATGTATGTTGTTGGCTTTTAAATGAAGGTTTATAAATAAGGGGTCTGTTTACTTAAAAGTTAAATGTTTGATTTGGGATAAGCAAACTAGGCCAACAGAAAGAACTTACCTCGACCTCTAGGTGGATCCTTGAGTTACCAGGCGTGTGTACACCAGAAAGCAGCCTTGAGTCTCATGGTCTCTGACCACAGGGTATGAAGGAAACCCAGGCTATTTAAAAAATGTGTTTGCTTCAGAAAAATATGTTTGTAAATGTTTTGAAAACATTATGACAAGAGGAGACTTTGGTAGTCAACAGAAGCAACCCTGTTCCAGGGCTTCAGACAGAGCTGCAGTGTGAAGTGAGCCTCAGCTGGAGACCTTCGCCTCCTCCCTGCCAGGACCACCACTCCCCGCCTCCCCTTCTCTGTCGGTCTCAGGGAAAGCAGGCTCCTTTAGTGCCCTTGGATTTTTACTCACAGCCTCTCACCCATTGGGTGAAAGGAAAAACACCAACTTGAGTTTTGCATTGTTTGCTTTTTAAAATCCCAATTAAACTCCATCTGGAGCTGTCTAGGGAAGGGAATAGGGCTCTGCCAAGCACAGCTGGGAAAAGATTTCTCTGCTCTGTTGTTAGCAGCCCTTTACTCACTTTTTCCCAGCACCAAGGAGTCTCTAGAAATGATCAGAGAAGTGAAAGGAAGTTTGGAGACCAGATGTCTTTTCAGTATTTCCAGTAGAGTCTTCAAATTTGAATGGAGACAGATGAATGACGTGGTATAGAACAAACCTGAAGGAGACTCTAGTGCTCACAACCTCTCCTTTAAATGCCCACCTGTTTGTCCTTCTCTTTCAACTTCTTGCTAATGCTCATTGTGTCTCATCGCCCAGCTACACATCAAAAGGAAAATTAAAGTATTTGGGATCAGAACAATGGATCTCAGATTGGGAAGGACGAGAGAAATCAGCTCATCCAATATCCTATTTTTCACAACTAATCTAAGGGCTCCTTATACCATGATGCACCTATATTTTATAAGTGATCAACTTTGGTCTAAATATAATGTGGAGGAAAAGTGCTTTGTGGCAAAGGTTATCAGTTTACTTTCTTCATGGTTAGGGACATGTGGGACTTGGATCAGAACTCTCTGGATCCTTAAAAACCATTCTACTTTAAAAAAAAATTATGGAATGGAAAAGAGTTTAAATAAACCCTTTTTTTATGAAGCATACAGGAGTTCCAGAGGCAGGAATGCTTGACAGTCTTATAAATACAGGGGTAAAGGGAAGAGGTCTGTAAGAATGGGGGGCTTGGGTGGATGGTACATAGAAAGGGTATAATCAATAGGGTAGACTCGGGGCGGGTTGAATGGTGGTGGGTGCTGTGGTAAGGAGACTTCTGAGGGGGGTGTCTGTGGCCACTGCATTGAGAGCCTGGAGTTTCTCAGAACAGCCAGTGATCTGCGCCTTAGTCTGTGCATCAAACACATCCCTCTCAACGGGACTATGTAATGTGTTTGCTATGGTTTGAATGTGTCCCCTCCAAAATTCAGGTGGTGTCAATGTGACAGTATTAAGAGGTGAGGCTTTTAAGAGGTGATTAGGCTATGACGGCTCCTTCCTCATGAAGGGGTTTAGGTGCTCTTATAAAAGAGCTTGCACGAAAGAGTTGGTTCCCTTTTGCCCTTGTGCTTTCTTCTGTGTGAGGACACAGCATTCTTCCTTTCCAGGGCACACAGCATTCAAGGGGCCATCTTGAAAGCAGAGAGCAGCCCTCACAGACTGAAATGTACATTATTATTAAAAAACATTTTAGTTTCTGAGACAAGGCTATTTTGTGCCAAAGGGACCACAGGACTCTTGCGTTATTTAAGAGTGACCACAAAAGTCATGGGACTGCTGCCTCTTCTTCAAGGGACCACGAAAAATTACCTCTTATTAAAGTACTATCATAAAAACAAAATAAAGTTACTTAGCGATTGAGCCCAGTATCAATTAAATTAATTTATATATTTTAGTGATTTCTCAGTCTAAATCCTAGGACTGTTTGTGAACTTAAAAATACCATTGTGAAGTTCATCTAAGAAGAAAGAAAAATTACAGAAAAGAATAGTAGATGTAACTTACTGATATCTTTCCAGAGAGAAACATTCTAAATATGTGTAGTAACAAATACTGCACAGTGTTGTACCACTGCAAGAATCCAAAGATGAATCAGTGAACCAATATGAATAGTGCAGGAACAGAAAATAGTCTGTATGAGAATTAAGTGTATAAAGATAATAGAACAAACCAGAAACAGATTGTTCAATATATAGTGCCAAGATAAATGGTTAACTTATTTGAAAAACATAATTCTGAATCTTTCATAAAATCTTTCCAAATAATTAAATAGTAAAATGTAAATAATGAAGCTATAAAGTACTAGAAAACAAAAACATGTGAATGGGTCGTCCCCCCCATTGTTTTCAGGTCACTTAATGGGAAGCAATGATAGCAGATACAAAGGAGAAGGGTGTTGAAACTGACTTCATCAAAATATCTTTGTCAAACACACTATAGTCAAAATTAAGAACATGGTGATATTTCTGTTTCTACCAGTATGATGAAATAGATGCCTAGACCGACTCTTTCACTGAAAATAGAAGTATTGGATAAATATATTTTAAACAAATACTTGATGAGACAAGATGGTAAAGGACATTAAGGCAAAACCACAATGAAAGTGAGACCTCTGAGAAGTAAGTAGGACTCACTATCTGGTTTTTGACTTGAGGTGTTTGGTCAGGCCATTGGGTGCATGGTCGCAAATGTTGTGTGATAGGATTCAATGCCCCAGGTCCATGCAAGGTGGAAATTTGAATAGGAGACTCACTGCATAAAACTGGGACTCTAAAGGGGGTGAAGTAGAAAAACACCTGCTTCCCAAACCTGCAGGGGACTGCAAAGATGAACACTTGGAATTGAATTGAGGAGATGGGAATACTCCCCGAGAAATTGTCACAAACTAGTCCTCTTGTTTACTGCCCCCAAAATTGCCACCTGGAAGGTCCACAAGTTGTCAATTTGAGAATTTAGTTTCAGTGATTGTGTTTGCGTATATGTCTGCCAGAAGCAAGACTGCTTCCAACTGGAAGAATTTATCTTCATTCTCAAAGAATTAAAGTTCCAGATAAAAGTGAGCAAGTCACAGTAAAAAAAACCAAAAAACAAAAAAATCACAAAACACACAAGATAACAACTTACCTTGAGTTAAAACCAGCAGACACAGAGAAACATCAGATCCCTCAAGACTTTAGATATTGAAATTTTCAGACCCCAAAAAAATCTGTTGATTTTCAAAATATAAAAGAACAACCTGAAACTTAGTGAAGAACAAGAAGATTTGTAAAAGAACCAAATAAACCAGAAATTTAAAATGATTGAAATTTAAAACTCGATGGTGATTTATTTCTACTTCTTATCAAAATTGAGTGACAGGGACCAGATTTTTATACTTTTGTCTTAACTACAAAATTAGGCAATATACATAAAATAGTTTTTAGACATTGAACAATGGGTAGACAAGGACTGTGATGCATAAGCAAGAGTCATGAACAAAGTGAGCCCTATGATTGTACCAACTTGCATCCTGCAGGCAACTTTCAGGCTGCAGCTCAGGGAGGAGGCACTCAAACCAAGGCTAGTGTCCTTACTGAGTTGAGAAGACAGAGATCAGACACTCAGGAGGCCAAATGGCCAGAATACAGCAGATCCGCAAATAATATCATTTCATTGATGAGGAAAAAAATCCATTCCCAGTTGGGGCCATTGTCCTAGTATGAGTGAGTGTGGATGTGTGTGTAAATGCACTCTGGGATAGGATGGCGTCCTATCCAGGGTTAGGTCTCACCTTGTACCCTGAGCTGCTGGGATAGGCTCAGGCCACCAAGACCTTGAACTGGAATAATTACCTTACTTGTTTTTACTAATCTTTCTTAAATGTATAATAGCTCACATTTACTTCAATATTTAATACTAGAAGTGATTCAGGTCCTTATTTAGAAGTTTGGTTATGTTTTTGTGACCAGAAATATGCCATACAAACTTAATTCTTGTTTATATTAATTAGCCTATTGTACAATTGGTTCATCATACATTGTTTAGCTTAAAGTCACAGTTTCCAAGAACCTATCAATGATGTTAAGTGAGGACTTGTATATGGGACAGACTACCAGGGAAGAAGAAGAAACTATAGAAAGAGCTCTGGAGATCTGCAGAGGAGTCTCCATGAATGTTTGGCTCGGTATTGGTTTGTGCATGATTGAAAAAAAACCCACCCCATAGCCAGGGAAAAGCTACTAGAACTACTGTAAAGGAGACAGCAGACTAATTGCCAGGGCTCAACAGGGATTGAGATAATTTGCTTCCCACTGACAAGAGTGGAAAGCCCTCATAATACATGAGACATCAGATAGGATCTTCAAAAAGGTATCACCTTAATAATGGTTCTAAATTAGGTCTAGACTAAAGGCTACTCTGAACCTTCTCTAACAAAGCCTGAAAGCAAGACTTGAAAGGATCGAACTGATTCCAAGTAATCTGTGAGCCAGAATAAAATCACACACTATTTAAAGAAAAAAAATTGAGCACTCAACGATTTAAATTTTACAATGTCTGACATCCAATGAAAGATTGCCAGGCATGTAAGAAACAGGAAAATATGGACCATAATCCAAATAAAAATCACTGAATAGGAACACATCACAAAATGACAGAGATGGTAGAAATGGCAAAAAGGACATGAAAAACAGGTATATTCCATGTGTCCATATGTTCAAGAATGTAGAAGAAAACATGAGATATTGAGGAGAGAAATGGAAGATATAAGACATATGAAACTTTAAAAAATAAAAAAATCTGAAAGAAAAAATAATACATTGGATGAGATTAACAGAAGGTTAGACACTACAGAAGAAAAGAACAGTGAACCTGAATATATAGCATTAGAAACTCTTCAAAATGAATAGCACACAGAGGAAAAAAAAGATACCCCCAGATACTGCCCCCCGACTTATTTTAATAGAGAATTAATGCAACCTCAAACCTCTGTCATTAACAGAGAATTAATGACGTGTGGGAAAATCCCAAGTAGGCTAAAATAAGGAACTGGAATCTCAGAAAGACAGGCCAGGAAGGGGAGCAAACTATAAAAAAATATATTATTTCTTGAAGTTGATTGCTTAAAGAAAAATAGTAACAACGCATTGTTAGGTTTATAGCATATGTCAAAGTTAAAGATGTGACCATAATAGCATAAAGGGTAGAAGAGGAAAAAACATACTGTTGTAAGGCTTTTATGTGACAACTGATGTGTTATAATGTTATGTAAAGATAATCAATGATTGGTTAAACATGGATATTGTAAGCTCTGCATAAACCAAAAAAGGCAAAAATAATAAGCCAAAAGTGAAGATAAAATGGAATAAAAAATCAAATGCAAAAGAAAACAAGAAAAGACCAAAAAAGAAATAAAATACAAACAAGAATAAATAGAAAATAAACAGCAAGATAAAAGATTTAACCCCAACATGAATAATTACATGAGATGTGAATAATATAAACACCCCAATCAAAAGACAGAGATAGTCAAATTGTTAATAACAAGAGCAATGCCCAACTATGTGCTGTCTGAGAGAAACACACTATAAATCCCACTCTCATAGTTTAAAAGGACAAAAAATGTATTCTGTACAACACTAATCAAACTAGTTGGACTAGCTATATTAATATCAGACAGAGTAGAATTCAGAACAAAGAAATTACCACAGGTTAAAAAAAAGCCATTTCATATTGAATAAGCGGTCATCTCATCAGATGATATAATAGCCACAAATGTGTACGTTCCTAAGAATAGAGTTTCAAAATATATAAAGCGAAAACTATTAGAAGCAAAAGGAGGCCAGGCATGGTGGCTCAAGCCTATAATCCTAGGATTTTTGGAGGCTGAGGCAGAAGGATCACTTGAGGCCAAGAGTGTGAGACCAGCCTAGGCAACAGGTCTCTATAAGAAAATTAAAAAATTAGCCGGGTGTGGTGGCACGTGCCTGTAGTCCTAGCTACTCAGGAGGCTGAGGAGGGAGGATCCCTTGAGCCCAGGAGTTCCAGGCTGCAGTGAGCTATGATCATATCACGGCACTTCAGCCTGGTGATAAAGCAAGACCCTGCCCCCCTTCTTCCCCCCAAAAAAAGAATTGAAAGGAGAAATAGACATATCCACAATCATTGTTGGAGATTTCAATACTACTACTCTCTCAGCAATTGAATAAATAAGTAGACAGGAAATCAGTAAGGATATAGAAGACTTGAACAATTTTAGCAACTAACATATCTAATTGACATTTATAAATCACAAAAAACAGATATATTCATTTCAAGTGCACAAGGAACATTCATGAAGATATACTGGAATACTAAATAAAACAAGTCTCAATAATTATAAGTTATTAAAATCATACAAAGTATATTCTCTGCCTGCAAAACATGAAACTAAAAATAAGAAATAGATGTCTGAAGAAAAAAATCTCCAAATATTTGGGAATTAAACAACACAATTCTAAATAAACCATGGGTCAAGGAGCAAATCACAGGCAAATTTGAAAATTTTTTGAACTGAATGAAAAATACAACATATCAGAATTTTGGGGTATGCAGGTAAAACAGTATTTAAAGAGAAATGTATAGCAATGCATAGTTGTATCATTATGGACTGGATTGTATCCCCCAAATTTATATATTAAAGTCTTAACTACTTGTACCTCTTGTGTTTGGAGATAATGTCTTTAAAAGAGTAATTAAGTTAAAATGAGGCATTGTAGTGGGCTCTAATCCAATATGACTGGTGTTTTTATAAGAAGAGGAGATTAGGACACAGACACACACAGTGGGAAGACCATGTGGTGACACAGGGAGAAGACGACCACCTATAAGGCTAGGAAAGAGACCTCAGAAGCAACCAACCCTGCTGACACTTTGATCTGGAACTGGTAGCTTCCAGAATTGTAATAAAATAAATTTTTCTTGTTTAAGTTACCCAGTCTATGCTACTTTGTTATGGCAGCCCTAACAAACTAAATTATTATACATACATTATGGTAGGCGTGGTGGCTCACGTCTGTAATCCTAGCACTCCAGAAGGCCGAGGCGGGAGGATCACTTGAGCTCAGGAGTTTAAGACCAGCCTGAGCAAGAGTGAGACCCTGTCTCTACTAAAAATAGAAAAATTAGCCGGGCGTGGTGGCATGCACCTGTAGTCCGAGCTACTTGGGAGGTTGAGGCAGGCGGGTGGCTTGAGCACAGGGTTTGAGGTTGCAGTGAGCTATGATGATGCCACTACCCTCTGGATGGGGTGAGAGCGAGACTCTGTCTCAAAAAAAACCCCCAAAAAACCAAAACAACAACAAAAAACCAGAAACAAACTGATATATTACACATACGTTAGAAAAAAATGAAAGATCTTAAACCAAAGGTCTATGTTTTCACTTAAAAAAATAGAAACAGAAGAACAAATGAAACCCAAAGCAAGCAGAAGAAAAAAAATATTAAAGAGAGAAGCAGAAATCTATGAAATAGAAAATAGAAAAACAATAGATAAAAATCAATAAAACCCAAATCTGGTTCTATCAAAAGGCAAATAAAATAGGTAAGTGTGAAAACCCAAAGCTAGCTCTTTGAAAAGAAGTAATAACATTGATAAAACTCTAACCAGACTGATCAAGAAATAATGAAAGAAAAAATTAACACCAATAATGATAGAATATTGATGGAGATCCTGCAAATAGTAAAAGGATAATAACGTAATGCTGTGAGCAACTTTATGCCAATACATTAACTTAGATGAAATGGACAAATTCTTAGAAAGGCATGAACTACCAGAGCTCACCAAGAAGAAATTGATACTCTGAATAGCCACACATCTATTTAAGAATTTGAATTTATAAATACTTTCCTACATAGAAAAATACAGGCCGAGATGACTTCTCTGTTTATTCTACTATGCATTTTTTAAAAATACCAACTCTATGCAAACTTTTACAGCAAATAGAAGAGGAGGAAACATTCCCTAACTCATTTTATGAGGCCAGAATTACCCTGATAGCAAAACAGAAACACAAATTCATTGTAAGAAAATAAATTACAGACATAAATATAGATGCAAATATACTTAAATTTTGGCAAATCAAATCCAACAAGATATAAATAGAATAATATATCATGACGAAGTGGAGTTCATACCAGGAATTTATGGTTGGTTTGTCATTAAAAAAAATTGTAATTCACCATATTAATAGACCAAAAATTCAATAAATACTGAAAAAAAATTTGATAAAATTCAATATATGATAAAAATTCTCAGGGAACTGGTAATAGAAGATAATTTCCTAAACAGGATAAAGGGCATCTATAATAAAAACTACACAGCTAACATCATACTTAATGGTTATTGGGAAATTGGTAAGTATATTCATTCTCACCACCACTTTTACTCAACCTTATTCTGGAGGTCCTAGTCAGTACAGTAGGCAAGGAAAAGAAATAAAAGGCATATACACATTGAAAATAAAGAAATACAGCTCTTTGTAAATTATATAATTATTAATGTAGAAAATCCTAGGGAATTTACAAAGACATTACTAGAATTAATAAGTGAATTTAGCAAGTTCTCTTGAAACAAAGACAACATACAAAAAATCAATAGTATTTCTACATATCAGCAATACAGGATCAGAAATGGAAATTTAAAACATTAAAATAGTAGCAAAATATAAACTAAGGACAAATTTTAAAAATATGTGCAATACTTACATACTGACAATGACAAAATATTACTGAAAGAAATGAAGGAACTTAATAAATGCAAAGACAGACCATATTTACAGACTGGCAGACTCATTAAGATATTAATTTATCCAAATTTGATCTGCATGTTATTGCAACCCTAAATAAATCTCTGCTTACTTTTTTAAAAATAGAAATTGAAAAGCTAATTCTAAAATTTATGTGGAAATGCAAAAAAACCTAGAATAGACCAAATAGTTATGAAAAAAAAAGAATAAATTGGGAGGACTTTTACAATCTAATTTAAGGACTTACTATAAATCTTTAGTAATAAGACAGTGTGATATTGGCATAAGGGTAAACATATAGATCAATAAAACACCATACAGAGTTTAGAAATGGACCCACTTGTATTTGGTCAGTTAGCTTTTAGGTTCCATTTTGTTTGTGGGCTTCGTCATACCCCAGCCGCAGGAACCCAGTTTCCAAGGACAGACGCTTCCAGATATCATTATGGAGGATCACCCACCTATCTCCCTGTGTGTGAAATGATGGCAGACTTTAATGAGTCCAATCCTGAAAAGTTGTAACTTGGGAATAGTCAGCTTTCTCTTTACCCATAGCATGCTGGCCATGAGAATATAGCAATAAAGATCACTATTTAAGTTTGCCATAGTGGTCCCACAAAATCACCTGTTTATCCTTGGCCTCCAGTAAATTCAACCATATTTGGTGAAATTAACATGTCCATAAATCCTTTCTGGGTAAGGATACATGCCCTCTGACAATGTTGCTGCTCATTAATTTGGTCACCCAGTCCATTTGTGAATTGTTTCATTGACTTTCCAGGCCAACTGCCAGCTGTGGCCAGTTTACGGGAGGAGAACCCCTTTGAAATTCCAGTTTGGGTAAACAAATTGTTTTCAATGTGGTAGCAAGCCCTAAGAAAGCTATTTCCACTTGACTAAGCACACACAGTCAATTTTCCAAGGCCTCTGAGTCTCCTTTGTCTTTTTTCTTTACTCCTTTCCATTATTTATAGCTCTTACATTTTTTTTTCTTGTTTTAGTGCATTGACTAGGACCATTAGTATTATGTTGAATCAGAGCAATAAATGATGACAGGTATAATGTTTATTGCATTTTGTGTGTTTTGATTGGGAACCAAGGTAATGTGTTAGCATTATGTGTAAACTAAGAGTAAATAGACTGTGAAAGAGGGCCTACTTTTCTCATTAAAAAATAAGGGCATTATATTAGATTTTCTCTCAGATCTTTTTCCTCATCTCTAAAATTTTCTGCCTAATCTCCAACTTCAATGGAAATGTTGCTAAGATTTTAACATTAAGTATGTTGCCTGCTACAGATTGATGATAATAATAGTATTTATTGAATACTAACTAAATGACAGTATTCTAAATACTTTATTAGCATTATTCATTTCTCATAATACCCATTTTCCAGATGATGAAACTGAAGTCCAGAGAGGTTAGGGAACTTGACCGTGGCCTTACATTTATTGGAGATTTGAATCCAGGAATGCTTACTTTAGAGTTCAAATGCTTAATTATTTTGCAATACTGCCAATAGGTTGATGACCTTATCAGGCTTAGAAGAGTTCCTTCTATTTCTAGCTTTTAAGGCATAAGCTGCTTTAAAAGATATACATATACATCAGAAGTTGGTGTTACACCTTATCAAATGCTTTTCTGCCGGTTTTAGGTGATTGTATGATTTTTGTCCTTTATTATGTTAATAAATTGAATAGTGTTAATGTATAGTGTTACATTGATAAATTTTCTAAAATTGAACTTTCTTGCATTCCAAGGATAAATTCTACTTATTTATTATTGTTTTGCTCTTTTAATATACTGATGGATTAAATAAGCCCTTGTCCTTTATTAAATACAAGCAGTCCTTGCTTTTCCAGGCACCAAGATAACTGAAATTTATGCGTAGTAGAACAATGTCTTCACTTTGCACAGTTCCAATAAGCATGAGTTTCGGTCAGCACAGTACTGTGCAAAGCATAAATTACTGTAGTTTGGACTTTATATCTTCTTTTCTTCATGGTATTTAGCAAAAGGCTAACCCTAACTAAATTACCAAATAATAATTTTTGATTTGGATTTATCCTGTTGGTGTTGTGCTATAGATCAGGGAGTCCTTGTCTTAAACCCCATGTACTCAATGTTTTAACAACTGTATTTTTTTTTTAGTTTATTTCATATCCTGACATTTCCTATTTTTTTGTACTTCCTGTCTCTGAAGGAATTACTTGCCATTTTTCTGGGTTGGTTTGGGACATTTCCAGGCTCACAGAAGAATGGATTTTAAAAACCAAGTTTCTGCTTTTTCTTTCTGCAAATAATGCCCAAGAAGCTAATGTTTATAATATTTCTGTCTCTTAATCTTCTCATTCATCAAACCTAAGTTCGATCTGAGAAGATCAGAAGGACCCCCATTGTCCTGTCGGGGGAAAGGCTGTTTCTAAGGGTGTCCCCTCTGCCCTGGCCTCAGGGCTCTGTAGCCAGGCCCACAGGTGTTCCCAGACACCCATGTTATTAGCTGAAATTTGGGTTTCACAGCCTTGTTCGCTATGTTTGTCAGCCTGAGCACAAAATACATACTCTCTGCTGGAGGTGAGATAGCTTAGCCAAACGACCTCACCATTTACAAGTACACCAAAGAACATTTCCCTTTTCACTTTCTTTATATTGAATAATTCTGGTTCCCTAGACCTATCTGTACACCAACACTTTTGTTTGTTTTTGTTTTTTAATACAGCATTGCTGGAATATCTATTCTACACAAGTGAATTTCTTAGTAATTGAATTCACTCCTTTAAAAGCAAGAAATCTTTTCGATCTTCACATTGTTAACAGAAATCTTTCTCAAATGTGTTTTGTAAATTCCTTCCTTCTTCAATAGAATATAACATAATTTAATATTTTCTTGTTAATGCAAAGTCATTATAACAGACATTAATGTCTTGTGCAGAAAACATAGTGACCTTTCCAAGTCACTAAAATTTTAGGGTTTTTGCCCTTACACCCATGTCCCCAGGCTGCTGTGCATTTTCAGTGTGTTGTTATATAGCCTTTTTTTTTTTTTTTTGCGTTTCCTCTGATATAGTAGGCTGTTAGATAATATATAAAAGCTTTTTTGTCTCTTTATAGTTTATTGCATTTTGTGTGTTTTGATTGGGAAACAAGGTATTGTGTTAGGACTATGTGTAAACCAAGAGTAAACAGATTGTGAAGGAGGGTCTACTTTTCTCGTTCAAACATAAGGGGATCATATTAGATTTTTCTCTCAGATCTTTTTCCTCACCTCTAAAACTTCCTCACCTCTAAAATGGGAATGATAATAATACTTACCACTTCATAGAATTGTTAGAAAGATTAGACAAGCTAGTATATGTCAAGAACTTAGAACATTTTGGGATCTAAAATTCTATTAAATTGAAATCTAGAGACAAGGATGATTACCTTTCTAGGATAACCTATGAAAACTTACCTAATGTATAATGTTGGTGAACTTCAGCACCAATTGTAGAATAAAACTGAATTATTGGTCCATTATATTGCTTGTAGGGGAATATGTGCTTAAGGTTGTGATTTGATGCTCTGGGGGATGTTTCTGCATCACATGGACAGCAGAATCTGAAATTCTGCCTTTCAATGGAAGGTGGAAATCCTGAATTGTGCTGAACCTAACACTGGACAGGAACATGGTGGCTTTGCAGCAGGCCAACCAGAGTGAGAATCTGTGCCCTGAGATTGTATACATAATTATTAACTTCTTTGAATCCTATTTTTCTCATTCATTCTGTCTGTCCTGGACAGAGGGCTAGGCTCTGGGGCATGAGACTTAGGCTGGGCCTGCAAACTGTTCACAGTCTATCAGGGGAGACAGATACTTTAAAAAAAGCATAGTGTTTAACTATAAGAATAACAAGAAACATGCTCAAGGAGAGGGAGCACAGAGGAGATAGAATTTGACTTTGTCTGGGCCAGTTGGAGGACGTGGCAGTTATGCAGTGTTTTGATATATTAATAGAAGTTAGATAGTTGAGCAAGGGTGGAATAAAATTGAGAACTATTAGGTTATTAAGTAAGGAATGTCTGATTTCCTTAAGTACTACAGTTTGACAGCTGGTATCTCTGACATTTCACTGTGACACTTCTTGTTTTTTTTTATTGTGAAGGTACATCCTCAGTCTTTCAAACACACGTTTTGGCTTGTGATTATCTTTCATATTTGTTTTTCTTTAAAGCAATTTTTGTGAAACCGTGGGTAAGTAAAAAACTCGTGTTATTTTTTAATATGAGTCCCATCGTGGAACCAATGCAGTGCAGACAGATCGAAATATCAATGAAGTGTTTGGGAAGAATGTGGCTGATGAATGTACAGTATGTCGGTGGTTTGAGAAGTTCCGTTCTGGTGATTTTAGTCTTGAAAATGAGCCATGTGGGTGACCTGAGACCAAGGTGGATAATGATGAGCTGAAAGCTGTAGTGGAAGCAAATCCATCTCAACCTACGCGTGAACTGGCAGCAAGGTTTGACGTTACTATTCCAACAATATTGGGACATTTGGAACAAATAGGCAAGGCAAAGAAGCTGGATAGATGGGTTCTGCATGAATTAAATGAGTGTCAGAAAAGAAATCGTCTGGAAGCTTGCCTTTCTTTGCTGTCATGACATAAAGGCGAACCATTTCTACACTATATTGTTATGTGTGATGAAAAATGGATTCTTTTTGACAATTGCAAGCATTCGGCACAATGGGTGGATAAAGATGAAGTGCCGAAACACAATCCAAAACCGAATATTCATCAGAAAAAGCTAATGGTGTCTGTTTGGTGGCTCAGCACTGGTATTATCCGCTACAGCTTCATGAAGCCTGGTCAATCAATTACAGCGCATGTCTACTACAAACAACTGGACGAAATATGAGGATGTTTGCGATTAAACAGCCGAGATTGGTCAATAGAGACAGGCCAATCCTCTTGCAAGGCAACACTCGACCACATGTCGCACAAACAACGCTGCTCAAACTACAGAAGCTGGACTTGGAAACTCTCTGTCATCCACTGTATTCACCAGACCTTGCACCAACTGACTACCACTCCTTCCAGGATTTGGACCACTTTTTGCAAGGAAAAATATTCAATTCTCAACAAGCTGTGGAAAACGCCTTTTGTAATTTCATAGCCACTCGCTCTCCAGGCTTCTTTGCTGCTGGCATAAGCTACTGTTAAGATGGCAAAACTGTGTCGATAGTTTAGGTGCATACTTTGATTAATTGTACTGCTTCTTGTTTGAGATATAATAAACTAAACTTTTGGTTCGAAATCACATATTTCATATTTAATGACCTAATACTTGGGAGGTAAAATCGACAGGGCTTGGTCTCTTCTGAGTGTGGTAGTGAGGAAAGGAAAGCCAGGCAAGCCTAGGCTTTCCAGTTTGGGTTTCTGAGAAAATGGGGAGAGGGAAACTACCCCGCAGGCAGTGCGTGGATTCCCCCAGTGATGTACAGTATGGGAAGGGCCAGGCACACAGGAGGGCTCTGTGCTCGCTCAGCCTCCTGCCTTCATTCGGATTCCCAGTGCTCAGGGTCTCCTGCACAGCCCAGACTCCATCATTAGAGATATGAGTGTCACTTCAAACTCCTCCTCCCTGGGCATGCCATTGCCCACAGGTCCCTCTGGCTATGACTCCTAGCCTTCCCAGAGCTAATAGAGCTGTCTGCCCAAGCAGGAGAGAATCCCTAATGCAGACCAGAAGGCTGGTTCACATTAGCAGGTGCTGCAGGTGGGTGGGTGAGTGGCTACCTCTAAGAGGTAGGAAGGTCCGGGCCAGGAGACAGAAACTCAATCACAGTGCAGGAGGGACAGGAGGCTTTTAGTCAAAGTGCCAGTCACAGGGGCCGCTGATACCATCGCGCCCAGGTCTGGTTACAGCTCCCTGCCTCCCTGGAGCGCTAAGGAGAAGCCAGCGGTGGAGACAGCAGAAGGGGATGAGGGCAGATCCCGAAAGACTGGGAAGGGGCGGCAGGGAGGAGAGGAAGGAGGCGGGAGGGAGAGAGGGAGAAGTGAAGGGGCAGCATGATTCCAGCAAAAGCTCTTACTCTCTAGATGAAAAGCATTTGGTAGTTTTGCCTCAAATCATTCCCTTAACCATAGAGATGGAGATCCCTTTCTTCAGGGGACATTGGTAGCACCTCCCATTACAGAAGATCATGCCAATTTTTGTGGCACACAGACCTTCTTACCTCCTCCAATTGTTGCTACCATTAGGTTTGCAGTTGCTAGAAAATGCATGGGACCTTCTCTTTCCTCCAGTCAGCATTTGGTTACTGAGGGCATACTGTAGCCTAGTTCTGGGCTCTGGAAACTCTCCCCTCAAGGAGTACACCACCCAGCTGGACAGAGGAGGTTCAAGCCATGCAAAGTCAATATTAAGTTGCTGCCTTGCACCTAGAGCTAGGGGCATTCTGCCTAGGGGCATCTGGTCATCCTACGTGGTTAGTGTTTTGCTAATGAATTGAAAGCAAGGCGCTGAGCCACACATGTGGCCAATTATTATCGCTTTCTTGTATGACCACAGACAACATGCCAAACCCTGTTTCAAACCCTTCTCCCATTGGTTGCAAAGGAGATGGGCCAAGCAATTCTGAATGTATCAGTTTAATTCTCCCATCACTACTGTCCAACTAAAGTGAAATGCCTGTTACTGGCCACAGTGTCATCCTTACCAAAAAAGGAGGTCTTTTTTTTTTTTTAGTGTTTTCTCTAGGTCTGGTGCTAATTAAATGCTTTGCATGCTTTATCTCAGTGATCCTCATAATAATCCCACCAGATAGGGCTTTTTTTCATCCTCCCATTTTACAGATAAGAAAACTGAGGTCTAGAGAGGTTAAGTCACGGGCATAACTGAGGTGTGAGACAACCTAAGATTTCTGACTTGATTCCCAAGCCTCTTGACATAACTTAAAGGTGTCATCTAGGTATCTGGTGTCTGTCACCACTTTGTTCTCTCACCTTACTAAAGAGGCTCTGCTATCCACTAGTGCTAGGGGCAAAAATGTGTAAGAGGAAGTTCTGCACCTGAGCAATGTAAGCTTCAGGCAGGGAGCTGAACCTAATGCAGCAACAGAGGAAAAACTCAGTGCTGTAGGAATGGTGACAAAGAATGCAGAGTGCCAGGAAAGTGGGGTGGGGTGGCTCCCAGGAACTTTCCAGAGAGAAGGCACAGCATGGCCAAAGCCACAGAGGTGGGGATGGGGGATTCTGTACAGCGGGGTCTGGGGCAGGCTGCATGGAGTCAAATCAGGAAAGGCCCCACTTGCCAGGGGTCGAGTTTCGACTTTCACAAGAGTTGGGGTGGGATGGTGGGAGCTTAGGCAGGAAAATGACTGGATCAGATCAGTGCTGAAGAAATATGTTTCCCAGTTTACTCACTACATACGCCCTTTCATTTCCAGACATGTCTGGGAGAAGTCCTTATCTCCAACCCTACTCTGTTTCCAGGTGATTTTTTCCCCCCTTGGTCTTTTAAGTTGGCTGTTTCCTCCAAGGATAGAAGGAAATCCCGTGTGCAGGGGGTGCTCTGCCCAAGGGACAAGAACCTGGATGAACATCAGGCTGACTGTAACCTCTGGGTCTGATGAACAACAGGTGTCTTCTGAAGATTCTGGATGTGCCTTGCCACACCTGGACTACGTTCCATTTTCCTTGCAGGTAAAAAGAGCCTTTCTTTTTCTGTCCCCATTTTAAACATCTTTCTACGCATTTGGAAAATCTAGTTCAGGCATACAAAGAACTTTGGGATGAAATCTCAAAGCCATGCCTGGAGATTTGGCCACACGGGTTCTACCAGACAAACTGTTATAATTATGTATCCAATTCATTCACAGAGCCTTGGAAAGTCTCCTCTCTGTATGTCCCATTAAGTTTGGGAGGCACCAAGGCCCTGATCACAATGGGAAATGATAAAACACCATATGGAATTTTAACATCATGTGGATAAAACATCATATGGAAGTTATTTTGAATTAATTTTATGATCCCCTAGCTTACCTTCTCAGCCCTCCCACCCTCGTGGGCTCAGAGTCAGTCTAACTCAGGGTTTCTCAACTACGACAGCACTGACACGTGGGGTTGGCTAATTCTTTGTTGGGAGGTGTTGTCCTGTGTGCCATAGGATGTTTAACAGCTTCCCTGGCCTCTACTCACTAAGTAGCAGCACCCCAGCTGTGACAATGAAAAACATTTCCAGATATTGCCAAAGTTCCCTGGGCAGGGGGCAGAGGGAAGGACAAAATTACCTCTTTGAGAACCATTAGTCTCACCTATGTTCCAGTCGTAGCTTCTTTATTTCTGAGTTGCATGGCCTTTGGCAAGTTGCCGAAACCCCAAGAACCCCAGTTTACTTGTTAGAAAAATGGGGACCCTCATATTTACCTTTCAGGGTGGTTGTCAAATGCCGACCACATCATTCAGTTCTCTGAAAACTCGAGTCCACCTTCCCCACTCCCTGCCCAATATCCCAGGGTGTAGAAATCCTTTCTACCATCCAATGGGTCTGGATTGCCTCCTAGGCCTCAGTGAAATTGCCAAACTGAATTACATAGAGGTGCAAAGGGATAGATCCCTCCTTGACTGGCAAATAATTTGCTGGGTGTATAGGCTTTTTGTGCTTCAGCAGCTGAGCATCCCACGGGAGAGCGGCCCACTGGACCCAGCAGTGGAGCAGGGTCTGGTCTAAGTGGATTGGAGCACTGCATGTGGCTGACTGTCCTCCTTCTTTCTTGTTTCTTTTCTATAGATTCTGCACTGGAACTTTTCTTTTTTCAGGCTTGCTCTCTCTGTCCTTATTTCCCTCCCCATCTGGCTTGCACAGTGCGCAAACAGTTAAGGGCACTTGGCTTGGCTGCCTCTCCAGTCCCTGTAGACTATACTGGAAGGATTGAATGAAATTGATAGTGCTAACATTACATCACTCAAATCCCCAAAGAAAGAGTATCTGGGCGGATAGGAGGAATGACCCTGGAGAAAACAGCTGTCAAGGGCAGCTATTGGTTTATCTTTCACGGAAAGGGAGACGTGATAAATTCCAAATGAAAAGAAGCCAGAGGCCGTGCAGCTTATGGGTCCAGCAAGGCTGCCACAGCACAGGCTGGAACTTTAGGACTGACTGCTGTCTCATTTGCACCAGGTCCCGGGCAGTCCTTCCAGCCTGGCCATGTTTGGGGAAGGCTGTTTTTGTGCTGCTTAAAGGTTTGGGAGCCTTCAGTGAGGGGAGCGCTGACACTGCTGGTTCAGGCCGTCTGTAGGACGGTGAGCTGCACAAGACAGGGGATCAGTTTCACAGGGCCTGGCCCCATGTAGGCCTCCTGTGCCTCCTTTTACTGCTGCTTTTTCTCCTGCACGCTGTGTGTGCCCATGTTTCTCCAAGATGAGGCATCAGTGGGGGCTTTATAAGGGAGGTGGTAAATTGTTGTAGAAAGAAGTTGGACTTTGGAGAGAAGCTGATATGAACTTAACACTTGGCTCATTTATCTTTTAAATGTGTGACCCTCAGCAAGTTACTTCATCTCTTGGAGACTCAGTTTCTTCATCTTTAAAATGGGGGTAAAATAACACTTACCTGTTAGAGTTTTTGTAAGGATTAGACAGAGTGTATACCAAGAATCCTTGCTCAGTAAGTGGCTTACATTATTGTTATTAGTGATTACTAAGGTTCAGAGCATTAAGAAGACTTGGATGTCATCACTGAGCCAGGAAGGAGCAGAGTGAGGACAGGAGCCCATGTGTGCTGATTCCAGGGACTATTGCAGCTTTAGATTTCCAAACTTTAGGACACAAAGGAACCAGGCAAACTGGACTATTGTGATGAGAACAGGGACTCATGTCTTAGAATGAGGCTCCTGAATCCCCCACCCGTTACCTGTGCATGTCCCCACTAGTAGCTTGCTTTGTTCCAGATCATGAGCACCTGGTAAGGCACAGCTCATAGAGAGGATGCTGTGTGTTCAAGAGCTGACAGTTATTTCTTCCATCAACCTCCAGGAAGTATACTCAGGTTGGAACCGCAGGTGAGCAGTGGGAGAGATGAGATCCCTCATCAACACTAGGCTAGTGGGGGAGACAGATGTGAACAACCCAGGAAACAGAAATGTTAAGAAGACTGAGTATAGGGCACGGTGAGACACATAGCAGGGGCCTGGTGTGTTTCTAGGCATCGTAGAGAGCTGCTGTAAAAAACAAGCAATATCTAAAAGATGAGTCAGAGTTAGGAGAACAAAAGGAGGAAAGGGAGCATTTTATTGATTGATTGATTGATTGATTGAGACAGGGTCTCATTTTGCCGCCTGGGCTAGAGTGCAGTGGCGTCATCTTAGCTCACTGCGACCTCCAACTCCTGGGCTCAAGCCATCCTCCTGCCTCAGCCTCCCAGAGGGAGCATTTTAAATAAAGAAAGTAGGTGGATGTGAAAATCCAAGTGACCTCGAGGAAAAAGAGGTAGAGAAAGTATTCGTCCAATGATCTCGGATGTCTTCTGCGCTCTACCTGTCCTCGCTGGGGTTCGGTCCACAAAGTCCCCCGTGTCTTCCCAACGTCTTCCTCTTTCTGTTCTTCACAACCACATGCTTCTTGACTAGGGAAACAAGTGGTTACACAAAAAAAGAATTTTTGTTTTTGTTTTTGTTTCTGTTTTTAAATTGCATGGTGTTCCTAATTTATCAGTTTTAAGCGAAAATCCATTTACCCACATGTTCACGATTGCTCACATTCTTCTCGTTGATCCTTAAATCATGGACTGGAAACCACAACTGTTAATCAATGTTCTCCTGGTTTTTACCTCTGAGTCATGTCTTTAGATCAAGGAGGTAGCAACCGAAATTTGCTGCTAGGTGATAGTTTTTGCTTTGCTTTATGTGATATTACCTGATTGTTTTCACAAAGTTTTAGAGGTTACAAAGTTATCCAATATCTATGATCTCAACTGACCTTGTCAAATGGATGAAACAGGTGCTGTGATCCCCATTTTATGGATGTTGAGTGTTTAAGGGATGACGGTTATTTCTTCTATCAATCTTCAGAAGGCACACTCTGGTGGCCCCACATGGGGAGGGAGATAAGATCCCTCATCAAGGCAAATTGACTCTCAGATAAATGGTGCATATGATAGAAGGTGAATACCAAGAAAGACCTATGTCTTCTGAAAACTGCATCATTAATTGTATTAAATTATTGATCCATCTTGAGTAATGGAAGTTAGGGAAAGTGAGTTGTAAGCCATTTTTTTAATTTCAGAATTTTATAGGGGTATACACGTTTTGGTTACATAATTTGCTTTTGTGCAGTTTGAGTCAAAGTTATAAGTGTGCCCTTTACCCAGTTAGTGTGCATTGTACCCGTTAGGTGTGACTTTACCCATACCCCTCCTCTCCCTCCCACCTACTTGATTTCCCTTGAATTTTACTTCCATATTTGCACATAAATGTTGATCGATTAGTTCCAATTTAGTAGTGAGTACATGTGGTGTTTGTTTTTCCATTCTTGCGGTACTTCACTTAGAAGAACGGTCTCCAGTTCCATCCAGGTTGTTACTGTTTTGTCTCTAAAGACTCTTCAGTTGCTTCAGACACTTGTATTTGAAAAGGCATTGGGGGGACAGTCCCGGTGATTGCCAGTTACTCTGCCAGAGGGCCAGTGTGTGGTGTGACTTGATAGTTAAGAATGGGGAGGGGCAGAAACCTACCTACCAGGTACTATGAACACTATTTGGGTGATGGGCACACCTTTAGCCGGGACTGAAGCATTACAAAAGTGATCCATGTAACCTAAAACATTTGTACCTCCCTAATATTTTGAAATTAGAAAAAAAAAAGTGGGAGAGTGGTTTCCAATTTTGCAGGAGAGGCCGGGAGGGTGGGCTAGCAGTTCAGGGCTGGGTGTGTGCTGGACACTAGGGGAGTGAATACAGTGGAAGTGGAGGAGGGAGGGAAGTGCACGTATTTCTCACCTGCCTGCATTCAAGAGACTCGACATCCTGCTACACGGGAGCTCGAGTCTGTTCTCTGATTGAAGGAAGGAGATAGGCTAAGGGGAGGATAGACTCGAGGGCCAAAGCAGGGGACCTTCCCTCAGAGAAGCGTTACCAGACATAGCAAATGAAAATACAGGAGTTAAACTTGAATTTCAGATAAGAAACAAATTTTTTTTCTTAGTATAAATATGTCCCAAATATTGCACGGGACATACTTCTGCTAAAAAAATTTCATTGTTTGTATGAAATTCAACTTTGACTGGGACTTCCTGTATTTTATCTGGTAACCTTATTGAGGAGCCTCACAAAATGATGCAGTGGCTTCCTGCTCAATTGTACTGTAAGGAACTGCTCCTTTGGGCCACCTCAGGGACATTGTTTGGCAGCAGCCATGGGGCACTCTGCTGGGCAGGCAGCTCCTGAGACAGAGCCCACACGGTGGCCGGCGGGCGGCGGAGTGGCTTCTGGGAGCTGTGATCTTCTGCAGCCTTCTTCCTGGGACTGCCCGCTCGGGTGCTTTTCCAATACTCCTTTCCTTCTTTCTCTGGAGCATCTCGTTCCTGTTCTTTCTTGCTGCGTTGCTTCTCATCTCTACCCCCGCCCCCCACATCCTGAACCCCGAGTTCTCTTGGGAGCCAGTTTCCTAATATCCATAACTCCGTTTCTCTTTCTCCTCTCCTCGGAGTTGACCTCATAGATTTGACTCCAGGTTTGCGTTTCACATTTGAACTTTTCCTAAGTGGCGATGAGGAGCAGGAATGAGCCCTCTTCCCCTTCCCCTGTGTCCCACCCCTGTGGGATAAGCAGGACACCTTGGGCTAGTAGCAGGAGGGAGATGAGACTCTTCCAGAGACGTTCCCGGCTTGGTTGCCTTCATCTCAACTCCAAGCCTGGGCTCCTGACATCCTCATCCCTGTGCTCTGCACCCCTTCACACCAACCCACCTCTGCACTCGCAGTTTTTCCTGTGGCTGGCACTCTGGGACCGTAGGGGCTTTATGGAGACAGCCACTCTTGCTAGTGCTGCTAATTGGAGTTAGTCTGGCCAAGAAGAAAATAATCCTTGCCTGATTGTGGTGTGGTTCTTTGCCCGGGATAGAAACATTTGCGGGTTCCCCTCTAGCAGCAGCCAAGGCCAGCGCTTGCTGCCTTGCTTGGCAGATCCAGGTAACAGTAGAAGAGCGCTCGAGCTCCCTGGTCTTAGTGGCTGGTCCTTCTGTGTCTCAGGAAGTCACATTCCCTCCCAGCTTTGTGTTCATAGGCTTTGGATTCAGTCGGCCTTGAGTCCACTTCCCAGCCCTGCAACCTCCTAGCGGGGATGAGATCAGCCCCCAGTCAACAAAACCTATGTCACAAACTCTAAATGTTAGAATCTCACCCAATGGAAAATATCCTTAATGTTTTATTCCTTTGAATAATTTCTGTTACTAGGACTGACTACATAATGTGTGGGAATGGAAATGCAGTTCCTCATGTTAAAATATTAAGGATGGCTTATACCAAAAAGTCCCCAAACAACAAATGTTGGCGGGGATGCAGAGAGATAGGAACACTCATACACTGCTGGTGGGACTGCAAATTAATACAACCTCTATGGAAAGTAATATGGAGATACCTCAAAGAACTAAAAGTAGAATTACCATTTGATCCAGCAATCCCACTACTGGGTATTTACCCAAAGGAAAAAAAGACATTCTATAATTAAGACATCTGCACTCGAATGTTTATAGCAGCACAACTCACAATTGCAAAGATGTGGAAACAACCCAGGTGCCCATCAATACACGAGTGGATTAATAAAATGTGGTATATGTACACCATGGAGTATTACTCAGCAATAAAAATCAACGGTGAATTAACACATCCAGGTATTATCCTGGATGGAGCTAGAACCTATTCTTCAAAGCAAAGTATCACAAGAATGGAAAAACAAGCACCACTGGTACTCACCATCAAATTGGTACTAACTGATCAATACTTAAATCACACAGGGCAATAATATTCATCAGGGGATGGGCAGGTGGGAGGCGGGTGGAGGGGATTGGAAAACTCACTGAATGGGTGCAGGGTACACAGTTTGGGGGATGTCCACGATTGTAGCTCTGACATGGGCAGTGCATGGGCAATATATATAACCAAAGTGTTGTACCTCCATAATATTCTGAAATAAAAGTAAAAAAAAAATTAAGGATTTCAAGACAGTGACAGTGGAGCTTTAAACCAAGCTTGGGGCCTTCTAAGTGCAGTGCCCTGTGTGACATACACCTCACATACCCGTGGAGTTGGCCCTGATCATGACCCCTCCATAGATTTTCAACATCATATGTCTTTTTGTGTTCCTGAACAAATGCTATGGCTCTATTTTCAAATGCCTCTCCAAGTTTGATTGCTTGTGAGGCTCATGTCTCTTTCTTATGGATGACTGCTTGGTTAATACTCATTCAAAAGGATGAAATTCATTTCAAATGAAGACAGATAAGATTGATATGTTAAGAACTGAGGTGTGAGAGTTGCAAGCTGAGCACCCATGGGGCTCAGATCACCAGTTGTCTGGGAGGCAGAAGAGGTAGCTCTCCAAAGCAATTGGTGAGCTCCCATTACTCCTTTGTGTGCTGGACGCCTTTCTCAGTTATGTCCTAGTGGGAACAGCAGCCCAGCCTCTTGTTAATGCCATTGTGATTATGGTTGGTTCACTCTGTGCAGCCAAAATAAGTGTGATTTCCTGAGCAAGAGGAGCATTAGCTGATTCCTTGAAAATACTTGCTGCCTGATTTAGCCAGGTTCACACACTTTCACCTTTTTATGTCTTTAATTAAAAACTGAGAAGGTCCTTTGCCCTGAAAGATGAACTGGGAAAGTGCCCTATTATTAGCACACACCACCTTTGGAATAAAACGATTCACACTGTGATTAAATGCAAATTGGTGCTTAAGAATAATTAGCCAGATGGCCCGGAAGCCCAGGGAGCACTCAGTTCATCACAGCAGTATTCATCCAATTACTTCTTCACTGCAGATTAGGGGACGGATCGATCATCCTTCTTGGCTTTGGAAGGGCTGAAGTCACACCCTCCCAAGTTCAGAGATTGACTTTAAATAGGAAAAAAATAAACATTCATAATTTGAAGATTAAAAAAAAATAAAATTCTATCAAGGCAAATGGAAATGGGCACAAGCTTTGGGTCCATACGACTGTTTTTCAGCAGTGGCAAATCAACTCTAGGAGCAAGTCAGTAGGATAATTTTTCCTGAAAAAGAGATTGGGATAAGGCTCTAAAATCTGCAAAGTCAGTGAATGTGGCTTGGTTGGGCCTGTCATTACAGAACCCACTCTCATTCCTTAGCCCATAGCTTATGTGTCAAACTAATTGCTCAGATGAACCTATTGTTCAAGGTTCACAATAATAATAGCTAATTCTGCAAAGTCCTTATGTGTCAGGTCCTGTATGAGATGCTTTGCAGTTTTATTCCATTTAATTCTCACAATCACTCTATGAGAAAGGTACAATTAGCACCATTTTACACATAAGGAAACTGAATAAGCACCCAAGATTCCAAAGCTAATAAACGGCCTCCTTACGAATGCATAGTATTTGTTAAAAAACTACGGGGTAACAGAATATGAATGCATCATGATGAACTACAAAATGACCGGGAAAAACAGTTCAACAATTGTCTTCCCTGTTTAAAGAGTCAGCAGCATCTTTAAAAAAGAATGGTGTCCAACACTATGTGCGTGAGTGCCCGTGTTTTGAGCAACCCTGTCCTAAAGGGACAGCCATTCCCCTCCCCCACTTCATACGTACCTCTGAACAAGAAAAAAGTTCCCATCCTTCGGATAGATCCTTAAGGGCTGAGAAAAAGTTAAATTACTATTTGCATAATTTAAAGGAACTAAAATATTTTTCAAGCAGGTTGTAATTATTCCTTTTAATTATAGATTATTTGAAAATTGAGTCAAAAGGAGAAAACGTGCTTTGGTATCTGACTAGTAAACCTCTGTTAGCATTTTGGTATATCTTCCTGCAATTTTTTTCCTCTACTACATGTATTAGTTATCCATTGCTGTGTGACAGATTATTCTAAATTTAGTGGTTTAAAGCAACAAACATTTTAAAATGCACAGCGTTTTTCCTAGGTCAAGAATCCCAGAGCATTTTAACTGGGTAGTTGTGACTCAGGCTCTCTCATGATGCTGTGGTCAAGCTGTTCCCCAGGGCCATGGTCATCTCAAGGCCTGACCGGGGAAGGAGTCACTCCAGGATGGCTCACGTGGCTGTTGGCAGACCTGCTTCCAAGCTCACTCATGTGGCTGCTGGTAGGTCTTGGCTCCTTACCATGTGGGCCTCTCTATAGCCTGCCTGAGTGCCCTCACAACGTGACAAGTGGCTTCCCTCCTTTGGCTGGTTTCCTCCAGAGTGAGTGATGACAGAGAAGGAAGGAGCAGAAAGGGGGGTGGGGAGAGAGAATTAAACCCCTACATGGAAACTGCAGTCAATCTTAGAATTGACATTCCATCACTTCTACCATATTCTATTCATCAGAAACAAGTCACTATTTTCCACCAGCACTCAAGGGGAGAGAAATTAAGCTCCATTCATTTCTTAAAAGAAAGGAGTATCAAATAATTTGTGGGCATCTCTTTTTTTTTTTTATTGGAGACAGGGTCTTGCCCTGTTGCCCATGTTGGAGTATCACAGCTAACTGTAACCTCAAACTCCTGGGCTCAAGGGATCCTCTGTGGGCATACCTTTAAAACCATAGATAATATCTTTAAAAGAGTTGTGATTATAGTATATATTTGGTTGTTTTTCAACTCTTTTTTCTTTTAACATAATGGGAAACAAATTTAATAACTATATGTTGATAATAAACCATAGTGGATTTTTCATAATTATCCTAAATACATATCTCTATATACTTACGTATCTACCGAGGTTGTTTCTAATGTCTATTAGCAGAAGTGATACTGTATAAACATTTTTGCTATAGTTCTTTGCATTATTTCATGGGGATAGATTTCTACAAGTGTGATGACAAGGTCAAGTGCATGGATGTCTTTTAAAACTTTTTTATACCTATTGCTATGTTCGTTTTTTAAAGGGCTGGGTCAGTTGACTGCCACACCTACTATACAAGGTCTGTCCAGAAAGTATCTAGCCATTGTTAATATAACGAGGATGGTTTGGGCAACATAGATGTAACCTGTCAGCCAAGGAGAGTGGACTGGAATGCGCATGCGTGAGCAATGACGACTTCACTGTACTAGTCAGTGGGGCACTAGACCCTGTTGAGGGAGCATGTGTACCGTGTGGCCGTCACATTCAAAACGACTGAGCTAGTAGAGCAAAGAATCTGCATCAAATTTTGCGTTGAGCTTGAACATGCCTCCGCGGGAGATATTTGGATGATTCAGAAGGCTTTCAGGGACGATGCAATGAGTACAGTGCAAATAAAAATGTGGCACAAATGCTTCAAAGATCGTCAGAATCTGTTGAAAGTGATCCACGTTCTGGAAGGCCTGCAATAAGCAGAACACCTGAGAATGTTGAACATGTATGGGTTAGGTTAAGAGACGCTGGGAGAACTGTGTGCAGTCCCAAGGTGCCTACTTTGAAGGGGACTGAGGTGTTACTGTCCTGTGTACAATGTTTCTTGTATCTTGTATAGTCTTCAATAAAAGTCTCTATTTTTCATGGTACATGGCTGGATACTTTCTGGACAGACCTCTATAACAATTTCACTGCAGCAGTTAAAAATCATGTTTCAAATCTCAATGATGGTGGAGCAGTGATATACACAATGCACAATGACTGCTTTTTCCCCAAAGAGCACTAGCTGTTTCTTCAATGTCTTGGACATGCATCATGGACAAAGTGTGACCTGGTTAATACAAAGGGTTCCTTCTCTATAGGCTTGGCTAAATAAAATCACAATAATAATATAATAATATAGTGTTACATAACCATGTACACATTAAAAATTTATTCTTTATTTCAGTGGAATATTTTAAGAAGATTAGTGCTGAGGTAGTCAAATTGCCACTATTATCTTTTCAAATATTTCTTTCCAAAACTAGTAATATTATGTTTAATATGTAACATTATTATTATAATATGTATTATTTGCATTGTAATATGTAATATCCTGAAAGTGGTTGTTAGTATTGCTTAACTTTTAAAAATAATTGTATTATAATTAAACTATCATTGTGACAATTCTTTTTGCTAATATAACAGTTTTATTGAGATGTAATTACATACCAAATAATTCATTCAAAGTGTAAAATTCCATGGTTTTTAGTATATTCATAGAATTGTGAACGCACAATTTTAGAACATTTTCATTACCCTAAAAAGAAATTCTGTACCCATGTGTAGTGTGACTTCACTTACTCTAAAAAGAAATCATCACAAATATCTTTTTTTAAATGGATGACTGGGACAGTTTTTCTATATCCTTTTTGTGATCTGTTTTCAGATACAGAAAAAGAGAATGGCTTGGCCAGCACTGTCAAAAATTTGTCATTGGACACAGGAATAAAAGTCAGCCTTCTGAATCCAATGCCAATGTTTGTGGCCTTGAAAAGAGCTATATAGATGGAATGTTAGAGCACATTTCAAGGACAATCCCTTTAATTCCATTTTCCTCAGACTGGGCAGTTGAGTGATTAAAAAAAAAACTATCTAAATATGAACATTTCAAATACATGGAGTATATTCTGGCAAACATCTTGATGAAATCTATAATAGGCGGTTAGGCCACATGCTGAAAAAAGAGTTGTGGGCAATCAGCAGCGTGCTAGCCATGTCTTTACCGACCATAATTTCAACATATTTTTAATAACCTTTTCCTCTTAAAAAGATAACTCTGGTTGCTTCACTTTTAGGTCAATGAAATCACTGTCTACAGGTATCAATAGCAAAATGATAAAAAAGAGAACCATTTTGCACAGGAACAGAATGGAATGTAAGCTTGTGACCCAGGGCCTCCGAGAAGTAATTCACTTCCGTCACAAGCAGAGGTTACCAATTTCCTCCCCAGGAGGTCCTTAGCAGGAGGTGTAGGGTTACCATGGAGTCTAGATTCTAAGAGACTTTTGAAATGTAATTGCTCTGCTGGTTTTGTTTAGCTACAAGATTACTCTTAAGCATAGGCAACAATGAGGAAATAATAGCTAGGATGGTCTTGGGTTGACCCATGCAGAAAAAGATGAATTTTTCTTTTTCTTTTATAGAAGTATGTATGGTCATTGTGATTGCTGTTTCTTTCAGATGCATTTGGCATTGGTGGTCAACCGAATGAGACAAAGATTCTTAGGTCAATCCTGAATCATAAGACATACATCAAAACTGAGCATCCAAAACCAAATAAACAAACAAAAACACTGAGCATTAAAACTTCAGCCCTATATGTGACTTTGCTCCTCTATAAGTAAGAAAGAGGGCTTCCCCTTTGGCTGTTGGGCAGAAGGCTGCTTATTTGTATTCAGTGTTTGAATTGGGCTGCTGGTGATATAATCCTTGCTGATTTTGCAGCAGTAAATAATTCTAATAAGAGGACTGCAACAGAGCCCACATCGATAGATATTTCCATAATGCAAGCCAACCTGGGGAGTCCTTCTTAGGCCATCACTGGATACCCACACACATTTTATAGAAGACTCAGATGTTGCCTGCCTGTAATCTTTTCTTAAGTAGGTTGTATGAACTAGCACAGATAGAGCAGAAACCTTCCTGTTCCCTCAAACTGATTCTTCACCTGAACTTGAACCCACACTAAAACACTTGAATTTTTGATGAAAGCACCTTTCCCAGTCTCAAAATAGAAATGCAGATTTTTTGAAGCCAGACATTTTGAAATGAATTCTCCTGGAGAAACAGCTCTTGTCAGAGTAAATTGTCTCTATTCAAGGTATCTGGTAGTTTATACAGCAATGCAGAGTTTTACCACCTCTCCTAAAAGGTCAAATTTCTCTCTCTTTTTAAAATTAGACTTGTGTTCATGGTTATTGGTCCAATATAAGGGAAACATCCTGAATTTCTGGAAAGAGCTTGTGAAATTTCAAAATATTCTTATGATGGCCCATATGCAAGAACACCCGGCGTTCAGGTGCGTGCTCATATTCCTTTGCTCAATCTCTCGTTTTGATTTTAAAAATAAATCAGAAAAAATAAATTAGCATCTAACATTTCCTTGATAACTGAGACTTTTTCTACTTTATCAAATCTCTGTATTCTATTTTAGGATTTATTTTGATCAGGAAACAGTCCCTTTGTCAAACAAAGGCAGCTTGATAATAGTAATACCAGCTCTGCTCAAATCAAAGTGCCATTTTGAAGAGTAAAGGACAGCATATGTGGAAAACATTAGACCACAGTCCATGTTTTCTTCTGTCTGTTATTACTCTTTATACTGTTAAAGAACCCACTGTCAAATGTGTTCTCCTGCTGCCCTGCTTTTCAGGAAACTCTACTATTTTGGAAGAATAGCCATTTTGATGTCTTCTGAGTGGTCTTTGAGGGTTCAGCAAGGATAATTAGACTAACTGGTTTGGTCTTACTTTTTATCTTTTATTTGATATTATAATAGACATGAAAGGCACATGTTCTCCAGTGTGTGTGGTTGTGTCAGTTGCCAGAGAGATTTAAGAGCTAATTAATGCTACTATTTCCCTGGCATTTCCCCCATGGAGCTGAGATAGTCCCAAACATGTGTACTTGTGGCCTGCTGTTAAATGGCTGAGAACTGATGAAGTAGAAGGACTTCTGAGAAATATTTGGCTCTATAGGACTTCCCCCAGAGAAGGTACCCAAAGGCAATAGTATTTGTGTACAGCACCCAGGTGACCCCGGGTCAGCCCTTCTGGTTCTTAAGCCCGTTATCCAGGTCCAATAGACTGGCTGGCTGGTGGAATACTGCTTTGTATACACTTTTTGTTTTCTTAGCTTGCACTTCTCTATTAGCATATTCAACTAACACTCCTCCATCTAGTCTTCTATAGGAGGGAATAGCATGGCAGTCAGAAGATAGATCAGAAATGAGCCACATGTGGAGTTGGTTGATTTGTTGCAAGTTTTTCCATCCCCTTGGATGGACTCCTGGTTTACCCACTGGAGTGCTGAGGGGAGCTTGCATCCAAGTTTATAGCTTAAACCGGGACTCTCAGATCCTGCCGGTGGGAGTATGAGTGGGTACCACAGATTTGTCAAACTGTTAAGTGTCACCTATTAAAACTATGTACACTCCTACCGTTTGATGGACTACTTCTACTCCTATCATTTGTGGGTGTCTTTTTCTGACTGTTGAAGTTGGCTCGCCCCCTCAGCTCGGCCCTTGCCTCTCAGCCTGAATGTGACATGAGGGCCATTCTTCCGCTCTCCATGTGAACCTTTGGGGGCAGGCTTGCTTTCTTTCTGACTTCAGGGGCTGCATAATACCATTCATGCCTAATTTACTGACTCCGATTAGGAAAACACTCTTCTTTGGTTGGATTTACCTAATAATAACCAAGTCTTCTGGTTTACTTTAAGTTCCAGGCCTGACTCAGAAAAATTGGGTCCAATAAAGTAGGAGCAAGGGAGAAAGGGTCAATGAGCCATTAAGAGTGAAGTTAAGGCCGGACTGGGCTACTAAGGAGGGTAATTAGGCATTTAGGGATGTAGTCCTTTATATATTCCTCTCCCCCCGCCCCTTATTTTAGTTTGAAGGTTGGAGCTGAAGGAGTTGTTGATCTCAGCAATGAGCTAATTTTCAGCATTATGAGGGTCTTTCTTTTTTAAAAGCATCTTTATGTGGTATCTCTAACTCTTACTGTGAATTCTTCAAATTAAACAGAAAGACTATTATAGGTTGAATTGTGTGTCCTGTCCCCCAAATATGTTGGAATCATAATCCATAGCACCTCAGAATAGGATTTTATTTGGAGACAGGGGCTTTACAGAGGTAATCAAGTTAAGATGAGGTCATTAGGGCGCACACTAATCTAATATGACTAGTATCCTTATAAAAATGGGAAATTTGGACTCAGAGACAGACACTCATAGAGAAAGACGATGTAAAGAGACACAGGTAAAATACGGCCACCTACAAGGCAAGGAGAGAGGCCCGGAACAGATCAAATCCCTCCCTCATGGCCCTCAGAAGGAGCCAACCCTGCCAACACCTTGAGTTTGGATTTTTAACCTTCAGAACTGAGAGAGAATACATTTTTCTTGTTTAAGCCACGTCGTTTGTGGTACTTTTTAATGGCAGTCTTAGAAAACTAATGGAAGTGAAAGATTTTGATTACAGGACCTAAAGAAGGCTTGTGAATACTGAAAACTTTGGTATAAATTAAGGTCTTTAACAAGAAGGAGACGAATAGGTAAACGAGGTTTGAAAACACTGACTGTTTTTTAAGTATGAGATATGATCTCTAGGGAAGATCAATGAATCAAAACCACCCCAGCAAAACTACTTCCTTGACTAAAGAAAATGACTAAGGTAATAGTAATCCCTTCCCCACCTGCTTGCCTGGGATGGGCATTTTGTGACTCGCTCCATCACTACCGCTGGGTTTGCTGAGCCTGGGGCCATGTGAGCAGTTTCTCTCTTTCTTTTCTATTGGTCATGGGAGTTTATTCTTTTTCACAGTCAATTGGAAAATAACAGTTGCAAAGGCATTTTGGAGAATACACACTGGGGTGTTGGGCCATCTTTTCTTGGCTTGAAAATGAGGCAAAGGGATCAGGATTCACAAAGGAAACCATGTATCCTGGCTTTTGTTTTTCAACAAACATTTCCTGAGTGCCTGCTGTGTTCCAGGTGTTGGCTGGGTGCTGGGGCCAATGCACAGTTGACTAAAAAACACGCAGTCCCTGCCCACATGACACTTAGAACCATTGTTTAAGAAGCAAGCTTAGACCTGAGCCACACGGGGGAATAGCTCAGATTCACAGAGGCAGGAAAAGACAATGTTTTAGAAATTTGAGTGGCAGTAGTCTGGGGAGCAGTGAAAGCAAGTAATGGGGGGGGGGGTTGGCTGGGGTTGGCGAGGCAAAGGCCCCCAACCCAAGTCTTTGAGTTAGTTAGTCTCTTCTGAATCCACACACTGCCATTTTTAACTCCCTCTGTTAGGAACTCACCTGCTCTCCTGTCAAAGGTGAATTCTGCAGGAAAGGTTATAGCCATGCCTGTGTTGCTATTGCTAATTCTTCCCTGAGTGTGAGCCCTGAAGGCTGTAGGAAAAGCAAATTTTTATCAGTGTATTTAATTTGAAAAGTAAAGTTCACCCATTTGTTTCTAGATAGATTTTGTCTCCCACCCTGAAGAAAATTTTTGAAAATGTTTCTCCCCTTAGCAGCTATTTATCTTGAAACAAAACCAGCCCTTAAAAATGTATTGCAATATGTGCACTTTCTGGCATGAAAAATGGAGTCTTGAAGAATCTTGTAGATACTTGTAAAATTCATGGAAAGCCCACCGTGCAGCTAGAATATGAGCATGCAACTGCTTCTCCCAGAGCAGGGGCTTCTACCCTGGTGGGGGCTGCTGGGGGAAACTTTGGGAGCCACCAGGAGGCCCTAAAGCCTTTGGGAACTTCAGGAAGGCATGAAACTGGGGGGGGGAGGGGTTTTGAATCCACACTCTCTATAGGCCCTTGATTTCCCCTGGACTGTTGTACCCAGGGTCCACCTTCTTTTTTCTTTTTCCATGCTGCCCCCTATCCCCCATACATTTGTGCTTTCTGGCAACACACCATGGCAAACTTTAGGACCTGCTTCATTTAGCCCTTTAAAGAAATTCAGAGCCTCTAATCTTAATTTTCTAACTGGGAATTCGAGACTCACAGAATGTCACATTGGATGGAACCTCAGGCAGACAAAAAGCTATTTTTCAGTATTATAGCAACTTTTCATTACCAATTTGATATATTAAAGTGACCTGTAAGGGTGATGGAAACCAGGGAACCATTAATACTGAGAAAAGAAATAGAGTTGGTTTTTCATTTATTCAATAATTGCAGAGGATCTACACATACATCCAACCCTAGACTAGGCACGGAAGTAAATAAGACTCTATTCCTGTCCTTGAGACCCTACCCAGTTAGCAGGGAAACATTCCTTGGAGAATCGTCCAATGGACGACAATGCAATGCAGCACAGTATCAGAGAGGTTCACCCAAGATGCAAGAGGGACCACTTGAGGGTGAAGGGAGCAGTTTACAGGGAAGGATTCAGAAAGCAGCTGGTGGTGGAGCTCAGTGGTGTCAGCTAGTTTTTGGCCAGCTGAGAGAGGCATTTCAGGCAGGGCAGAGCAGAGACAATGTTGGAGGACTGGCAGAGTACGGCATGTCCAGCAATGTGCAAGGGAGAGAGAGTGTGGCCACGTGGAGGGTGTTATGGAGGCAGGGCCAGGAACCAGCCAGGAACCAGCCAGGAAAAGTGGGCTGGGGCAGATCAAGGAGCACCTTCTATGGAGTCTGGAATTTATCATGCCGGCAATGAGCAGCATTAGGGGGCCCATAGGGTCAGGCTTGTGTTTTAGAAAGAGCCTGTGATGCCAGCATGGAGGTGGATTGGAGGGTGGTAAGCCTGGAGGCAGGGACCAACGACCCGGGCGCAAGTGACATCCCTGTGCTGTGATGTCAGGAGCATCCCAAATCTCATCCCGGCATACTGAGAGCACCTAATGGATGCATTCCACTTACTTAAAGACTGGCTGGACCAATTGTTTATTAACCATACTAGCAGGTTCCCTGTGTACCCTGACTCTGATGCTCACTCTTCCCGGTTTTAAAGCCCAGAGAAAACAAACTAGTTATTGGGACTGTCCCTGGCACTGGGGATTTAACAGTGAACAAAACGGACCAAAGTCCCTTTCCTTGAGAAAGCTTTCATTGTAGTAGGGGGAGAGAACTTAAAGAAGTTATACACATTAGATGCTAGGTAGCAATGAAGGCACTGGCCAAAAATAAACATGGGGAAAGGGGCTTGCAATTTACAAGAGGGAGCCAGTCTCAATGCGGTGCTATTTTAACAAACCTGACCTCTGAGGGACCTTCACTTCAAGGGTTCTGCTGTTTAAAGAGAGGGTAAGTGGGCTCCAATAGTGCTTGCAGAGGGTCTCTGGCCCCTAATGGTGGTAAGGGCTGTGCTCGCTGTCTCTGGAGCAGGCAGCCAGGTTGACCACGGGAAATCTACCTCTAGTGGCTGTGATGGAAGGAGGTTCTAATAAACACTTTCTGTTTCTTAGCTTGGAGCTGCTCTTGAATATCCAAAACAACTCACCCCTCCCTTCTCCCCTTGGGCCCCCAATTTATTTACTAAAAAGTAAATAAAGTTCAGCACAGCTGTAGCATCTGTTTCCTAGTGAAGTCCTTGCTTCTTACTCAATTTTCCAGCTGGTTTGACTTATCAGGACACGAATAGGTCACCTGACTGGCCTAAGGCCACACAATGAGGCAGGGGTTTAGCCAAAACATGAACCCAATATTATCATCATTATTATTATTGTTGTTATCATTTAAGTGGCAAAGTTTCTGGGAGCTCCCCAGTCATGGCAGGTGGGATGCAAATCACATTCACTGAAAATTTATACAAGGAGCCTCCATGCAGATCTCTGCACTTGGTTCAAGTAATTTGTATGACTTGATTTCTCCAGTGGAGTAGGGAAAGCAGGGAATTACCCCCCGACTAAAAGGCCATTTGGCACACGACTTAAAGGCTCCCCCAATTGGAGGCCATTGTTCCGATGCAGTTGCATTGGGGTTAGTGTCCTCCTCGAAGACCATGCCCGGGCGTGGCCTTGCCCCGTTAAATTATCGTTTCTCTTCCCACTCCCCTTTACTCATCCCTATCCGTCCTGCCCCCCAGCAATTTCAAGTTCATGAGCAAACTCCTGCAATGTTAGGGAATTTCTGGGTAGAAATTTCATGCAGTTGCAGGTGAAATCTTGGGGATAATTGCAGTGACGCTGGGATGTAGAAAAGTTTAAAAAGCACCTTTTGGACATTCTCATTTGTGGCTCTCCTTTTTGTCTGCAGTAACCTTCGGGTTAAGTCTTTCAGGCTAACACATTCAGCTTCGGTCCTCTAAACCTTTGATTTTTGTGTCCATTTAAGCTGCAGAACCCTACCTTCAAATGAAGCTTAATGTGAAAATACACTGGCTGTTGCTTTTATAGAAATTCCATTGGATCCAAAACCCTGCCCTGCAGACTTCTCCTTTCTCCTCTCCGCCTGTTCCCTTGTGACTCAGGGCCCTGTGGGACCTTAGGCAAGGGTCTTTAGCTCTCTGGGCCTCAGTGGTCCCATCTGTCATTTGGGCATAATTCTAAGTACCTCATGAGTGGTGATGGGGTTTACTGCAGTGAGGCATACACAGTGACTGTCATGCTGAATGGTTGATTGGTCTTTCCTTCCCTGACTCATTCTGATGTGGATTCTAATTGAGTTATCTTTATTTGTTTGGTCATTACCACTGCTTAAGTGAATCCTTGGGTTCACAGGGCTGAAGCTGTAGTGACACCCTTCCTGATCCCTGATGTTACCCGTCCAAGGCCCCCAGTGAGTTCATTTCTTGTCTTTATTCCTTTTCCTGTCTTTTTAGGTACCTCCTGCACTTCCTTCCTGGCTCTCTTCTCTGCCCCTCCTCTCTAACCCTCTTCAGCCACCAACATGATTTCTTTTCCTTTTCCTTTTGAAAAATTTCAAACATGTAAAAGTAGATTAGTAAAGAGTGAATATTACAGTGGACACTTATATACCCATCCACTATAATTAACAACTAGTCACACTTTTTGCCATATTTTCTTCATCATTTCTTTTGCTGAAGTATTTTAGAATAAATCCAAGAAATTAGGAATTTCATTCATAATTAGATCTTCTTGTATGTATGCATCACTAAAAAATAAGGCATCATATTATATATTCACAGTAGCATCATCACACCTTACCAAATAAAAGCCCAATGATTTGTTAATATCACCTAATACCCAGTCTGTATTCAGTGTCTTTTTATGCATAGTTCGTGAGGATTGGAATCCAAATAAGGCCCATGCATCGCCTTTGGTTCCCTCAATCCCTCGTCCCCGTGCCACAGTGCATTCTGTAAAGACAAGTCCTGATCACGCTGTCTTCTTTGGATTCCAGTTTGGGAATGGGGCAGAGGGAGCTGTCAAAGGTTAAAGACGATCCTTATCTTCCCAGGGTATTTTGATTGCTCGCTCTTCATTGCATATTTGTAAATGTTTAAAACCCTGCTTTTACAGTTTAACACATAAACCCTTCATTCTTTTGCAAAAGAGACATTTTGTTGCAGACACTTTCTGAGGATTTTTATGAGGAAAATTAAGACGGTGCACGTAGAATGCTTAGCCCTGCCCAGGACATAGAAAATGTTCAAAAAGTTTATGGATTCTTAATTGGTAATGATGATTGCATTTTGGAAAGAAAGTCTGTAGGTTAGCAGACCTGGGTTAAGAACCTGGCTTTCTACGTGTCATCAGGCAGGTCACTAAAGGAACATCTCATCAGTGATGAAGTGAGAATGATAATGTCTCTTGGCACTTTGAGGGAAAAGAGACACTGCAGATAAAGCACACACGACATTGCTGGACACAAACTAGGACTTCAACAGATGGTAGTATTATATGCCATATGTGTAAAATATATTATATCATCCCTTCCCATCTATCTTATTTTGCTCTGTCTCTCTGTCTCTCCCTACCTACTCACCTTTTTATCTTTCCTGTCTTTCAGTTCCTACCACATGTGGATAGGAATCTACACACATTTCAATGTATACATGGAATAGCGGAAAGAATATTTGTTTAGTATTCTAGATCTGGACTCATCTTTTAGTAGCAGTCCACCCTTAGGCAATTCATAGTGCTTGCTTGAGCACAGTTTATTCACTTGTGAAACAGGAATAATCATATCTGTTCTGAGAACCTTACAAGGTTAGTGTGATACTCACAGGGTGAGTTCCACGGGGCGAGAAGACTTTGAGGATGGTGAAAGTGCCAACTGACAGGCTACGTCCAAAGTACACCGAGTGGATTTCAAATAAGTGAAAACAAATTCCAATGACATGAAGTAATTCATGAGCATTGTCTTTTTAAAAAAATCATGTTAATCTTCTCAAGTTTATTTGGTTTTCTTTGCCATTGAATTATTCCGCCAGGATTTGCTATCTTTTGAGGATCAAGAACCACAAAATGCTAAAGGTAGGCTGAATCCTGGAGGTCGTGTGTTAAGTGGGAAGTCAGCATGATGCAATGGCATCCTCCCAGCGCATTACCAAGCAAGCCATCACAGAAGTCAGGGAACATAAAAGCTCAAATACCAAAATAAGATGTTCAAATCACATGGTTTAATAAACTTGTTTAAAATACACAGTGAGAACCAAGGGGAAAGAAAGAGATGAGGATTAACACACCAAGGTAGAGTATAATCAGGGTCGAAGGACCACACTCCCTGAATCCTGTATTAGGCAACGATCATAGCCCCTCTCTCTTCTGTCTCTCTCTCTAGCTCTGTCTCTCTCTCTGACACATCAGTCTTCTCTGCTGGGGTTATGAAGAGGACCAGAGTTAATAACAAGGGTCCAACAGATGGAAGATGCCTGAGACAGACACATACACTTCTTTTTGTGAGGCATGGGGGCAAGCATGCTTGGTCGCAGCTGTAGCTCACTAGTTTAGCCTGCGTTTTTATCTGTGTTTCTTAGGCAAAGGACAAATAGAGCAAAAATGAGTGTTCCTCATGAGCGGCCAATTTAAGTCTTGGTGAATTTTGTGTTCCTCAAGTATACTCAGTGTAATTTTGAATATTTGATGCCTCAGGCCCTTTCACCCTTCCCAACTGCCACTGACATGCACGTGCTCTCCTTACTGTATCTATGTTCAAGGTGTCTCACGCCACTGCATTTCCTCTATCCTCACTGGTCTGTTTCTCTTATTTCCTAGAGTGGAATGAACATCCTTAAGCAATACAGCAAACGTCTATCGCGTGACGTGTTCCAACTCTCTCACGAGAAACAAGCGTGAATGGCAGACCCGAGCACGCAGGGAGAGAAGCAAGCCGGGCCTGCGACACAGCCCTTCCTGCCCCTAGCCCAGCACACTCCTCGCCACCCCTTAACTTTCTGCCAGCTCTCAGGCTGAAATAAGGAGGCTTAAGGGAAGGAATGGAGACCAGGCTCAGTTATCTGAAACAAACAGACAAACAACCCAGCACCATACTGGGTCTTTTTGAATTTATTATTTGAATGTATTTGAAGGCACTTCCATTTTGCAGGCTGCATGATGTAGTAGAAAAAAACCAGACATTTGTGGGTGGGAACCCCAGCTTTTCCATTTTGCTAAATAACTTGACCCTGGGAGAGTTCCTCCTTTTTCTAGTCTACAAAATAAGAATAGAGTTGTTGTGCGAGTTATACGGGAAAAGGCATGCAAAGTGCTAATCGTTGAGACTGGCTTAAAGCTGGGCCTCGTATGAATGTGAGTTCTGCTGTTTTTCCACACACCTCTTCTCCAATGTTCATTTTAGCCTTCAAATTGTCCCCAAGCCGAGGGTGTTCACTGTCCCCATTTGTCTCCTGCTATAGTTTTGACTCAGGGTGGCGACAGGGGGTGATGCTGGCTTTGGCTGCCCCACCTGACGGTGAGAGGACTTGACTTATGGCGGGCACTCTTCTGCCAGGCGCTGCTTTCAGCTGGGTCTCTTTGGGGGATACCTCATTCTAGGCCAAGAGCGCTTCAAAGAAGGACACAATAAATTGTGCTGGGGGCTGACAAGCACGCTGCCAAGGGCAGAGTTACGCATGGCAGGCCTTCTTGTTCCTTTAGAAGAACTCTGAGCCCCTGGGGTGACGTTTCCTGTAAGTGTGGGTGTTAAAATGGTTTGTTTTGGTGTTGTTTTTGATACGTGCAACTCCTTCCAGAGGCTAAGAAGTGACAAACCCTGCCAGAAAATCATCACAGAGGAATAAATAATATCACAACCCTATTCTGAAGCCCAGGAGTCATTCTCCACGCTCTCATCCTCCAACGCCCCGTCCCAGTCGCCAGCTCCAAACTTGCAGAGGTTTCAGCAAAGAGACGCTAAGCAGAAAAGTGTTCCAAAGCCGTCTTGGCTCAGCAGGGCCCGCCCAGGCTAGGATGGGGAGAAGTCCAAGGTAAACAGGCTGCGTTATCACTCCAGACTTTCTTGGCACGAACGACCGGTTTCCAGCCCCAAAACATATTTTGTGTGGATAATGGACAACTAGTTACAGAGTAAACACACGAGGAGTTTGCAGGTGTTATGTTCCCTTGTGTTCGCCAACCAGATGTTCTTCTCTGGGACTTGCTTTTTGGCCCCTGGGTGCTCCAAGCTGAACTGAAATGTGATTCTTTCTCTCCCCTTTCAATGACATAAAGCAAAGTTCTCGTGGGTGATTTCCCAAAATGAGCTGTAGATTTCACTTGCAAATGATTAATCTATTTGTGTCAGTTTCTTTCTCTCTTTCTTTTTTTCCTTATTTTTTTCATCTGGGTTAGGCCAAGAAGCACCAGTCAAAATAAACATGTAAATCTTGACCTTTAGAAAAGTAACTACTATAACAGAGTTATAAAAGTTACCTCGGGAACTTAGGCTGTGAAATCCATGCCTGCGTCCTCGTGCTCTGGGTTGGCATGGGGTGCCACGGACGCCACCCACGCATTGCTGCAAACCAAGGCCAAAGGAGGAACATGCCAGTGCTATTTCTATTGCTCCTGGTCAAGACATCCAGCATGCTGGGGACATGTGGGGATGTTTGGACAGCATATTTTCTCTCCTTTTGGCCAAGGGTACTATGGATCAATGAGTCAGTTTGGGGAAGGCTGAGTGTTTCTAGAATATCTATCTGATAGACTGAGGGGGGCAGTGAAGGGAATGAATTTGGGTTTAGGAAATGAAATGTCATCAAAAACTACCATTCTGAAGTCCAATCTCATGTGTAATTACCCTAGAAAGGATCTGCCTGGTTCTTGTTGAACAAGTCTTGGCTTGAATCCTGAACTTGCTTGGCTGTAGCAGGGGAGAGATCACATGAAACCCTTTTTGCTATTAAGCCTCAGAATTTCTGGAGCAGAAAGGAGCTCCTCATTCTTCTATCCCATATTTCCCAGTGCAGGTGCAGCATGGGGCCATCCTTTCTCAGTAGCTGAGTCTTGGTGTCCTCCAATCTTCCTAAGACACACTCAGTGTGAGACAACTTGGGCTGCTTGGGCATCCTCCCCCTTAGGATCCTTTGGTCTTTCCCTACTAATGATAAATGGAGGTAGCCCTAAAATGTCCTAGAGGTTAAAGGTTGATTGTGGAAAATACACACAGCATGGTTGGCTGCATAAGAAGGTCTATGTCACACGTACTATGTGCTTCTCAAAGCACTGTAGTTATAAGATCTTACTTGTGATCTTATTTGATCCTAATTAATAATACCTTATGCTACCATAAGTAGTTGTGGTTTATAAAACACTTTGGCTTACTTTATTTAACTCTCAGGACAAATTTTTGAGGCAGGTGGAATTAGGCCCCCCTTTAGTGGTGAATTACCTTGGGTCTCAGGGTGTTTACGTGATTTACCCAAAGTCAATTTCCAGGCAGCGGCAAAACCAAACTCAAACTTGAACCTCTTAACTCCAAATCCAGTGTTTTTCCCAGGAGGCTGGGAGTTCAATGAAGTAGGTGCCACTATTCACATTTTGTAGATGAGGACATTAAGCAGGGATTAAAAAACTTGCCAACAAAAAGTAGTTTGTGATAGAATCTAAGAAATAATGCACGTTTCCTGACTCCTAGTCCGGTCCTCTTTTTGGGTTTCTAGGAAGCTTGGAGGGGGGAATAAGAGAAGGTGGGAGAGATTTTGTGATCATAGGAAAAGAAGCCCAGTATAAAAATCTTATCCTAGAGGTGATTACAAATTTATGGTATGCATATCATCATAAGGCGTAAAATATATTAGTGGTAAAAAATACTCTACTAACTCATCCATTCCATTTATGGAATCTATCGTCCAACTATCCTTTTATACCACTACAATATTTGTATGTGGAATGTGTCTAACTTATGAAAGCTGTAATTTTGTATTCAAGACATGATGGGTAATTATATACAGGAGTTGCACTTGAATTTTCCATCTACTGACAAAAATGATGGAGTCAGTCATAGCCTTGAGATTTCTTTTTGATGAAATGCTTTTGCTTTCCTGTCCAATTAGAGTTTTATGGACAGGATTCAAGGATTGCTCTAGACTGATAGAGAAAGTGGTGACTCTGTCTTATGCAGAAGGACTGGTATTGGTTCCTGTCAGTGCATATTCAGGCAGGAACGCACATCTATGGGAGATGTAGCAACTCTGTGTGGCACTTCTGGCTGGTGGAATGTTGGCTGTTAGGTTTGCTTGGCCCACATCCAAGTAGGCTTGCAGAGTGAAGCACCAGAAGACAGCTCTCTACAGCATTTTATTTCTAAGGAGTAGAACCCTCTTCCCCAGGCTGGGTTAAGGTTCCCTGCTATAGTGAGTCTCGATGCCCTGTACTTAAATGTCTGTCCTCCCAACTCTACTATCAAGCCCTTGTATGTTTATTTTTGCCACAGTTATACTTCAAGGGTCTAACATGGTGCCTAGCATGGAGCAGGGAATGATACGAAGCCGTTGAATAAAGGCATGGAGGAATTGCAAACAAACCTTAGATATGGCATTATGGTGATGCCCTGTGTGTTCCCATAAGCTAAATATTTCAATGTCCACTCAAAATTCAGCCCAACTTGGAGAGTGCAGCAACTCATTCTCTAAGCAAAATGAATTAGCCATTTGCTTGTTGACAGACTTGTTCTTGGGCAACTTACTTAAATTTCCTGGGCTTCACTTGATAAAGTGGGGTGGAGGTGTTTGGAAGCAGCCCCATTGTTGATTGAATTAAGTCTAAACACCTTGACAAAGCCGCCAAGATCTTCCTGTTGGTGCCTACCTTTGTGGTGTGGAATCAGGTCATCTGCCCAAAGCACATTGCTCTCAGTGGCACAGAACCCACCCCTCCCTCCTGGCTGTTCACTCTGCACACTCTTTTTCCTTTACAGAGCCATGTCTTGCTTGCTGTCAGTAGGGAATGCCCTACTTTACTTTCTTCACCTGGGAAGCTCCCACACATATTTGGCAACCCAGATCAAATGCTACTCTCCTTTTCTTCTCTCAAAAATCCCCTCCTCCCCCATCACTGGTACTCGTGATAGCATTTTGTTTATGTAATAATTATTGCATTGATCTCTTTTAACTGGAATTATTGAAAATACTTGACTGGCTCTTTTTAAGGGTAGGGGTTGTATTCTATCCATTTTGGTAATCTCCAAGCCTAAGAAAATGCCTGATACAGATGAAATGCTTAAATCTTTGTTGATAAGTAACTGACTGAACGAATGAGAGAGAAATAGAAGTAAGATGACTGTCACATATTTTTAATTTTTGAGAAAAGGTGAGATGGTTTATCCACAATTTTTGATCAATAGAGATTCCTAGTAGGACCTACTAGGTGATAAGTTCCCGGAATCACAACCAACCATCCCATTGCCTGGCAAATATTAGGGTTCAGTAAAGTTTTGTTGACAGGATAAAATAAACGTATGAACAAATAATCTGAGATTCTTCTGCAAAAATGTAAGTTGACTTTTGGCTCTGTTTATTTACTCATTTAGCTTACATTTAGTGATCTTTATTATATGCCTTTCCCTATGCATTCCTTCTCCTTGTCCCTGTCTAATTTCAAGCACTGGGACCACTAAGATCCTTAAGACATTATGAAAGTTGATACAGGGATGTTTAGAAAGTTTGTGAAATACGGTACCACATGAAGGGCCAATGGTTATTTTTAAATCTGACTCTCCTTCCTTGGGTTTCTAGCATCCGAGATCGTTAAAAATGGATAGCATTTTAGACATTTTAAACACCTATCTTACTTTATTTCCACCATTAGCTTTGCTTTTTCTTCCTGCGGTTCTCTGAGGTTGAAGAGAGAAACCTCAAGGTCACTTTCAATATCAGACAGTCTCACTGCATGGGGCCCACATTCCTGTTTGTAGGCTTCTTGATTCTCACATTCTGCTCCTTTTCATAAAAAAGATGGTTTGCAAAAAACCATATCTGATACTCAAAACATAGGGTTCTAAAACTTGAGACACTGGGATCAATATATCCACTCAAATGTCATTTGGATTTAAAATGTGGGGAGGGTATTCAGCTAGATGGTCTAGCGGATAATGAGTTCAAGATTCAAGGCTCTTTTTTGATATTAGCTTTTCACCATCGACTGGGCAGCAGAACAATCGCCTCTCTTCTGATCCTAATAGTCTCTCCCTTTAATAATATATCTGGGACCCGACTGCAAATCTTACTCACCCCAGCACCAGTGCAAGCCCAGACCACATTCCCCACCTCTTACTTCCTCCCTTATGTTGATTTGTTTCCTGACGGGATTTGTATCCACATCTGTTTTCCTCTCTAGACTGCAAATTTCTTTGAGGCAGGGACTTTTCTTGTTCATCTTCTTCTCTTCACCATCCCAAAGTCTATGACAATGTGCAATACATGTCTATTCAACAAATACAGACTTCCTCAAAAAGGTAACGGCTCCCCCAAAAAGTGTCAGGATGGAGCCATCAGAGCACGCTGACATTTTTATTCTGCTTAAATCACTGTGCACACCAGTGACTGCAGGCCTTCTATCATCTCTTGGCCTGAGCGCTCTATGTGTGCTTGTCAAAATAATGAAAGTGTTGTCTAGCTGCCACATTGATCGAATCTCGGGGAGTGAAGAAACAAGCCTCAGAAGGCCTGGCTCTGCTTTCAAAGGCACCAGACACGAGGCTGCTGGTGCAAAGCCCCTTGTGAAAGGCCAGCCCGAGTGCCCACAAGCTGTAAAGGAACAGCCTTTCAGTTTTGCTCTGTAACAGTGTCTGAAATCAATATGCATAGCACAGAATGTGAGGGAGGATTGGAGGCTTATAGTGCTGCCTCTGACATTTCAGGAGTATCACAGTTGTCCCCAAGGGCGGTCTGGCCTCATTCAAGCCCAGAGCTGTGCTGGGCTGGGTGGGTGGGGGGAGCCTGAGCTGTTCTCTTTAGAAATCCTGGAGCCATTTTTGATCTGTGCAAACCAGGGGGAGGAAAAGAGACCTGAAACCTTTGGCTTGTGTTTTATTCTAGCAGGGTCTGTTTTAATTCAGTGAATTGATTTGTAGGGCTGATGTCACACAAAGAATGATTCATTTTGCTGCTGAGTAAGAGAAACAGAGCAAAATGAGGCTCTTCTTGATGGGTTCCTAGGGCCAACCCATGCAAGAGGTGGATGGCTGGCCTTGCCAATGGGCAAGAACACCAATGACCTCCTGGGATACATTCCTTGTGCAAAATGTGCAAAAATATCTAGTGCAGTGCCTGGCAAAGCATTGACGCTCCTGAGTATTAGCACCCTTCTCTAATGTGACATCTAAATCTTTTATTGGCATTAATATAGGTGTGTCCCCATTTTAAGTAAGACACATATAAGGCCCATGTATACTTGTGAGGTATGGGGCTATTTTTGGCACTTCCCATTGGGACAGTGAATATCCTATTTCCTTTCTAGGGTACCCCCTTTACCCCCAATTTCTTTCTTCTAGCAACTCCCAGCAACCCCCATGCCCCCTACTTGTTTATCTGTTGTGCCCCAAGACTCATCTGTCTCCTGAATTATGGGAACAGGGTTTTCTAATAGGTCTTTCAGTCCCCATATTCTTTTGTCTCCAATTGAGTCCTCTGCTTTCATTGTGCTCATTCTAATTCAGATAGGTTATCCTCATTCCCATTTATAGTCGCTAATGCTTCTCAATATTATCTACAGGGTATTTCCAAAAATGTTTGAATTGGGTCATTGCATCTTTACTTCAGCCCATGTGCCAAGCCCTGTGTCTGGACTCACCTTTCCACATATTCCTGTTCTGGGAAGGTAGGATTGTTTTTCCCAACTCAGACATCACTATATTGTGACTCACTTGCATGCAAGCTCCTTCCTATCTGTCAAGACTCTGCTCAAATTCCATTTCATTTCTGTAACTCTTCATGCTTCCCTGACATAAATAATTAATCATTCTACCCCTCTCTGATCCCATGTAATGCTGCACCATATTTTTACCATAATGTTTATCATTCTGGGTTATTTTACTATTGATATTTATTTGCATATAATCTTCCATAATAAACTATGAAGACAGGAACTCTACCTTGATTTATGTTTGAATTTCTGGTGTCTATCAGGGTGCCTGCTAGTTGTCTAAAACGTGCTTTGACAAAAGTCTGAATTGAAACTTCAAATTTGAGACACATGTGGGTCTTGGGTTGACCATCCATATGGATAACATGCTGATAAATTGATATTTATTTGTTATTGCTGCTGTTTTGGCATTAGCCATGGAAATTATGCTACCTTAAAATTATATTCCATTAGACCCTGGCATTAAAAGATTCTTAACAGGCTTGAGGCTCATGTACTTCTTTTGGTTTAAAACGGCGCTTCTTAAATATTTTGTTGCCAAAAAATTCTGAACACTACTGCATGCAAAATTCTGCACATAATAATAAAGGGGGAGCTGGGGGCAGAGCAAGATGGCTGAATAGAATCCTCCAGGGATAGTCCCTCTGCATGAACACCTAATGCAACAACTATCCACCCAAGCAAGCACCTTCAGAAGAACGAAAAATCAGGTGAATGATCATACTACCTGGTTTTAACATTACATCAAGGAAAGAAGCACTGAAGAGGACAGAAAAGACAGTCTTGCATTTTCTACGCTACCTCCCTATCCCCTGGCTGTGCCGGGCTGGCATGCTGAGAGGAGAGAGAATCTGTGTGCCCTGGGGAGGGAGAGTGAAGTGATTGGGGGGCTTTGCATTGTAACTCAGGCTGCCCTGGCACAAGGGAACACAGCACAGGGCAGAATTCTGCCGGTGCCAATGGAGGGAGCATTTTGACCACCCCGGCCAGAGGGAAATCCTCTGTTCCGAAACCTGAGTTCTAGCTAGCCCCACCACCTGGGAGAAAATGAGGGGCCTGGGGCCTGGACTAAATTCTTAAGACAGTCAGGCCACAAGGGCTACAGTCCTTGGGCAATTCCTGTGGCTATGCAGGCCCAGAGTTGGTAGACTTGGGGTGCACATGACCCAGTGAGACAGCAGCAATGGTGGCCAAGATAGTGCCTGTGTCACCCCTCCCACAACTTTAGGCAGTGCAACTCAGGAAGAATCTTTTTCCACTTGGAGAAAGGAAAGGGAAGAGCTCAGAAGACTTTGTTTTGCAACTGGATGCCAGCTCAGCCACACTAAAATAAAGTACCAAGCAGACTCCTGAAGCCCCTGAGCCCAGGTCCTAGTTCCTGGATGGCATTTCTGGACCCGTCCTGGGCCAGAAGGAAGCATGCTGCCCTGAAGGGAAGGACCCAGTCCTGGCAGGATTCACCACCTGCTGATTAAATAGTAAGGGCCCATACACTTCCTTAAGTATATGTAAGAGAAGGTCCTACTTAGAAATCTCTAATAGAAAAGAATCTTTCAGAAAGAGGAGTCCATCTTCATTTTTCTGCTTGGTGACTTATCTAGGAGGAAGATGGGCTTATCTATGGGGGATTCAGGTTTCATAATTTGTATTTTCATTACCTGGGACCAGCTTGAAACTAATTTGCCAGGCACTGAAATCAGCAGGATCATTGGGTGGTCATATGTTTTTATAGGACTGGTGTAGGGCATTGCTGTGGTGCTAACTTGGTGGCAAAAGAAGTTCCCAGTGTCTCTATATCCATTACCCTACATCTACTGTGCATTACTCCTCTAGAGTCAGAGGGCCTGGGTTCCAATCCTGGCTCCACTAAGAGGTGAGAGCTTGCATAATTACCTACCATCTTTCAGCTCCAGGTTTCTCATCTGGACTATGGGAATAATAAAAATTGCCAGGGGAGATAAGATCACAATATGAAACATCGTAGAACATCAAAAGATCTATGTAGAAAACCTGTCTTGGTGTCTATTGCAGCCTCAAAAAACCCCCAGCTGTTTAGCATGATTATTTTTATATGGTGTGCTCTGCATTAAATGTTAGCACTCTTAGACCTAGTTTTGATTTATTTTTCATACATTTGATGAATGTCAATATTTCTTGGAAGGGCATGCTGTGATTTTGAATGTTTAAAATTATCATTCTTTGAAGTGTGTATTCTAAAATAAAACCAATGTAATCTAGCCTTACAGATTATTTTCATTTTTTTATTGATGTTTTCTATATTTTACAATTGTTCTAAGTAAGCATACATTGCTTTTGTAATAGAAAATTACGTACTTTGTCATTGTTCTATAATGAGAAAAAAATTGGTTCTTTTGATTCCTGTATGTGAATTGTCTTCATTTTCTTGGTTCTGATTTTTTATTTCACAAACTTTGTGACATATGTACCCTTTGCTATTGGTTTGAGAGCAGTATATTAATAAACACATAAAATATAAAATTGTCATTCTTTAAAGTAACATATATCCTATAAGTGAAACAATTTTAGGGGATGAAATATCAGGAGGCCAATCACCAACTTAGAGCCCAATTCTTGTTAAATTTTAAGAAGTTAGGGTTAGAAGGTTATTTTATATGAAATATTTGTTCCACATCTTTTGTATTTTCTCGAGGCACAAAAGTACCTACGTACATTAGTAAGTGAATAGTGTCCTAATTCTTTCAATTTTTCTTTTCTTTACCCTTTTGATTGTTTAGGTAGGCAACAGAAGGTTGAAAACAAACTCTGATCTTAGTTCTCATACAATACTGAGAAACTGACTGAAAAAATATGTTCAAATTGATTATTTAAACAGTTATGGAAATGTGTACCAAGTGCCAACCAGTGCCTTCTTACAGAGTCTCATTTAGTTTTTATAAATGTGTGAAACAGGTCTTATGACCTGATTTTAGAGGTGAGGAAATTAAGGCCTGAGGAAATTAAAAAGACTATGTTTTTAAAATATATTTTTATCTATTTTTCTATTGGATTGAGGGAGGGCTGAATCAATGGCATGATATGTGAGTGCTCCCATTTGTACATCAGGGATTCTTGAAGACTGCTTTTTCAAGAAAAACATTCCTTTGCATTTTGCTTTATGTTTGAAACAAAAATCATCATATTATGAGCTTCCGATTTGGCTGCAGAGCAAGCAGCAGCATGCCCTCTATAAATATCAAGGAAGGAAAAGCCTACTGACATGGCAAATTGCCTCAGTTTCCCACCCAAAATAGACCTCGACTGACTGAGGTTATGTCAAAGTTGGCTTCATGTTCCTTCAGTGGGGTTTAGGTATTACGTCTAGGATAATATGCACAACACCTTTTGTCTAAATATGAATTTGACACTATTCTACATTTTGTTATCATTAAAACATTTGAAAAGGCAACTTTCTTTAGTGGAGCTAGAGGTATTTTTATTTGTTGGTGTTAGGTTAGATCAGTGGTTCGCAACCAGGGGTCAATTCCATGCCCCCAGGACATTTAGCATGTCTGGGAACATTTTTGATGGTCATATTTAAGGGGAGCGGGGTGCTACTGGCATCTAGCAAGTAGAGGCCACAGATGCTGCTAAATGTCCTACAATGCACAGGACAGAGAATTATCTGATCCAACACGTCAAGAGTGCTAAGGTTGAGAAACCCTGGGTTAGGATAAATTGCCTTTAAATCTCTTCTGCATTGCTAACCTGAACCTATTTTAAAATATTTCTCCCTTCCAGCACAAGCAGAGTTAACGTGATGTTCAATTCTTGGGCTTTGTCTAAACTCTTAAGTCTGATGAGATGATCAATGCCTTGAATTCTTTCCTTGCTGTCGATTCTTGACTTTCTCTCTGGCTCTGGTGTCCAAGCTCTTGTTGCTCACAGGATGGTGTGGGATGTGGAGAGCTTGAACCATCTCCCACCTCCCTGAAATATGGCTTTAATTAGATAAGGAGAAATTATCTCATAAATTCAACACCAGGCCAATGAAGAGATTAAGGAGACAGGAATAGATGGCCTTGCTGATAAGAATTAGAAATACGATTTGAATATTTTTTGAGGAAATAATTTATTTATGTAATGGATAGATTCCTCTCAAGTCATTTAGAAATATGATCACTACATTCCTAAGAATCCTCCACTTACCCCCACTCCCAAATATCCTGAATGTTTCCCCTAGCATTCCATCTGCAATATTCAGTACACTAAGTGAAATACAGATGTTTGTGTAGTTATTTTGTGTCAAATTTCAATCTAATGTCCCAAACCTTGTCTTCATTCTTGCATTAATTAGCAAATTAATTTTCACAACCGTGTTTTATATGCCAAATATATTTTAGCACTCTGCTAGTTTTTTGAGCAATGCAAATGTGGACAGAATACGGTTCTTGCACTTAAGAAACTGATGAAGTCTAGTGGAAGAGAAACATTTTACGCAAATATTTACAATTAAAGGGATTTACAATTAATGCTATGTAGAAAGAACTGCAAAGCGTTCAGGAAACACACACAGAACAAATTCTGTTTAGGGAGCTGAGAAAAATTTTACGCACAAGGTAATAAATGAGTTGGGTTTTGAAAGATGAGTAGGAGTTTGACAGGCAGCGGAATGAGAGAGGCAAGAAGGTGTTAAAGAGCGTGGATTGATATGCTGCGGTAGGAATACAACGCGAATAGGGATGGACGACAGGAGATGAAGCTGGAGTTCACCCACCAAAACATGCTGAGCTCTTTGGGGGAAGAAGTTCTGCCCTGTGCTTTGTATCCCCAGTCCCTGCAGCTGTGCCAGACACATAGCATCTCACCAGCATCAGCCTCAGCATGAACCTCAGCACCAGCAAAGGACTGTAAAGCGTATGCACTGAGTCTGTATGCACAGAAGTAATATGATTAGAATTGAGGGGACTGGGGGAATGTAGAATCAGAGCAGAAGAAGGGAGTCTGGTCCTAAGGAAACTGTAATCTGGGCAAGATATGATAAGGACCACAGCAGAAAGAAAGAAGGGAAGAGGAGGGATTCTGAAGGTATTTAGTAGGTAAATCTAATAGGACTTGGTGAACAAAACAAATTGAAGAGTGATGTAAAGGGTAGTTGGACGTGCCATTGTCTTGAGGGTGACACTTTAGAGTCATTGTATTCACAGTGTGTGCAGAGTATGCCTAGAGCAATTGCCATGGGTAAGCAGCGCTCTCCTTAAAAGAAGTTTGTCTGAAGATTTGCTGGTGCACATAGCGATTTTTTTCCTGTGCTTTGTCTCCAGGGACCTTGACTGCTGGCTTCTGACCCACCTTGTGTGCCTTTGGCATCTCTTGTGACCTCCCAGTTTGGATCTTGGCCTCATCTAGTCTCTTTGCCTTTCTGGCCCACCACTCCCAACTTTAATCACAGACTCTGCCAGTTGCCTAATCTCTAGATTCTGATGACAACCTATGTACTTGCTCTTCAGGCCCTCAGTAAACTCGTTGCCCAAGCACACCACAAACATGAGTCAGTGAGTGAGTCTTTCATCATTTGGTGATCAAGCTGGCATTACTTTTACATTCCAACTGCCAGAAGAAAGTGTATTTTAACACAATTGCCCTAATGCCCTTCTTAACAAGACTTACACAAATTTATTAATGTATATATTTCTACCAAATTAAGTTTTGAGAACTATTTTTATACACTGATCTAGGACATTTTGGGGATATGAAATTAACTTTGGCATGCCTAGTGAAAAGAAAACCAAACAACAAATTCTATAAAGACCAAATTTGCTGTGAGATTTACATTTCTGGATCTCTCAAGAAATAGTGCATGGCAACAATTCTTTCTGTCTTCACATTTTTATGTTTGACAGTGCCAATATATTTTCTCAACATTTATTCCAAAAAGAATGTACTTAGTGAATTCCTTAAATACAGGATGATTTTGATTTTATTGGCCTAACAGCTCCTCCTTAGGTATAGGTTAGAATAACAGAATGTATATGAAGCTTGCTGTACTGTTTAAAATTAGGAAGCTTCCTGCAGCATACAGTACTTTTAAATGAAGAACATTGTCTGGGAAAGTATATAGGTCAATGAGATCAGGTTTGCCCTTCCAGTCTGTTATTTTCTTGATGCAAGATACCGAACTTCTTTATGCCTCTGTCTATAAAATCAGCTACCCAGGGTTGGTGTGAGTATAAGATGAGGGTGTATGTTAAAAGTACCAGCATGTCATAGGTCCTTCAACAGGGCTTAGAGGTTCTGGCTCAAGGTCTGGCTCATGTCCAATGAATACCAAACCACATAATTGCCCTCATCCTCTGTTAATGCATAAAGAATTTAACCTAGTCAGTCAATCTGGCACAGTGTGGTCATAAAGATTATATATATATATATATACACACACACACACATATATATTCTAATTTTAGTCTTTTTATAAATGGAAATTGGGTAGACATGGAATCCAAGCAGTGTGAAGGATCAGAATTAGTAATAAGGTGTTCAGTCCCTAGCCTGCAAGGCAGAGCTGGGCCAGGTTGTGAGGAAAGTGCTTGGAAGGGTGGATGGACACACTCTATCTACTATTAGCCAATCTCTACACAGGACCATATTCTTTTACATTTGCTCTTTATGACCACCCTGCAAGGAGGTAGTATTAACTCAATTTATAGGTGAAGTAACACAAGGTCTGAGAAGTTAAGTAACTTTCTAAGATTGATCTTACATGACCAGTAAGGATTTGATATGGTGTTTTAGTTTCAAATTTCTTATCTTTCCAGTGTTCTATGCTGCTTCCTAGGGACTAGAAATGAGTTCATCTGTAGACACTGAGAAGCATGTAGGCGTTTTGGTAGGCTTGCTCCCCAAAGGAAGTCATCTGCTTTGATATGTCAATAGACAGGACAGATTCGGCCACGGGGTGTTCAGTCTAGTCTGCTGGAAGGCTTCTCCTGCCATCCCTAGAAATTCTGCCCAGCCTGAGACATCATTGTCCCCATGGGCCCTGCCTGCCCTGCTCCTAGCTGAGGAAGGATTTGGGCTTTAGGAGGTGATCAATGACACTCAACTACTAAGGAAGGGACATTATTCAACCAGGTTACTGGTTCCTAACTCAAACATTTAGTTTGTAGTTATTAGAGTTTGTTATGAGCAGTCTGGGCTGATCTGGTTAATGTTTATCTATTGCTTCATTCTAAGAAAGGATTTAGGCAGTTTTTGGAATATAATAATAGCAATAATAGCAGGTTAAAGGGACATGATGGGAAAATAAAATGAGTCAACAAACCAGATGCAAACCTCAATGACTCACCATGAATTCATGAATACCATGAATATTGTCGTAGACAGGTCCCAGGGACTTGTTGCTATGATTTTTGGGCTGAAGGTGGTACTAGATGAAGCTCTGTCCTGGAGACTCTTTACTTGCTTAGACATCCTTGGAACAGGTCATTCTTTGTCTGCTGATACATGGTTTGGAGGTTGTGATTCACAGAATTCTGCCAGGTCATTATTGCCAATTGGCTTTATGGTGGAGGGTGTGTTGACAGAGTAACAACTAAGAAAGGCAGGTGGTGTTCTGCCAGCAGTCATAGATTGTATTGTTGTATCAGGCCTCTGGTTACAAAGCAAACTGTCCTGCTATTCCAAAGTAAAGCACTGTAGGCATAAACCAGGGTCCTACTTATAGGGAGGTAGTCTATCCTAGTGTTTAGGAATACAGATTATAAGTAGAGTAAAACAGACAGGTTGAATCATGGCTGTGCCATCACCAGCTAACTCACCTTGGGCAAGATATTTAATTTCATCATCTGGAAGATAGAGAGGTTCTCCATGTTCTACTTTGATGTAAAGTTTCATAAAAAATACTTTCAGGTGAAAATGCTAAAAATGGCTATTTTTAACACAATTAATGCTCGAAAGTATAGATACTTTCTAGGCACCCATAATCCAAGAGTTTGATTCATCAGCACTGCCTAGAAATGATTAAATATCACTTAACAAGCATGATACAAGTAATAAATAGTAAAAGGCTTTGTCTATCATTCTCAGCTTAAAAATATCGACTCTTGGCCTGATGTAAGAATAATAGTGTTCAGGCAAAAAGATAAAAGCATAACCTGGAGAAAGGAGTAAATTAGGGGTGGGACTAGAAAGGAAGGCAGAGTAGAGGATTCATATCTACCTCCTACATCTTCCCTTTGGCGTCTGCAAAGGTAGATGCAGATGGAAGGTGATAAATTGCATTTTATTCAGTCTGAAGACTCTTTCCTTTTGATTTTTTTTTAAGGCAGAAAAGAATGAATGTTGCTTTACCCTCTTTCTACTATAAGTGTTAATGACCCTGGGATAATATTTTAAAAATATATTATACCATTATATTTTTATTCTCTGTAAATTATGTTGTGCAAAGGGCAACTCATTTACCCACTACATTAATCTCCCCAGGGAACACTTAAGTCAAGGAGACCAATACTCACTTTTGAATTTCAGACAGATTTTCTTGAGTTTACATTGAAAAGTGGGGTTTGTTGAAAGTGAAAATGTTTACCTCAATTCCACTCATATTCCTTAACATAACCTAGATCCGAGACACGGTACAGAGAGGAGAAAATATAAGGTTTAAGGGAATATCCTATTAGATAGGAAGTGGTAGGAAGCTCTTCCACCACAGAAAAGAGGTGCCCAGACAAGGTATGCAAGAATCAGAGGGCAAAACCTGGGGTGCAAATGCTTATGAGGTCACTCAGAGGGACCCAGCAACTCTATCACCTGGAGCAAGGGAAGGGGACAGACAGATTGAGGAAGGAAGTCAAAAGTAAAGGGCTAGGGGAAAAGAGGGCACCTATGCCCTTCTTCCTATTTGAATTCTGGGGAGACCGCCTAGCAAAGTGCCCCAGACCAACATGCTGATGTGCTGCAGTCGAAAAAATGGGTTTGTGCAGGTTAGGCAGGGAGACCTGCACTAGTCCTCCTGGTTCCCCTTGGCCTGTGTGTGATATATAAGAGGTCCATAGTGGAGATCCTCAAGGTGAGGGGGCCTGTAAGGTAGCTGAGAATTAAGATTCTGTGTGTGCATTCCAAACAAGAGTTGATGCCATAACCCAGTTTCCCTGAAATGACTTCTTTCCAGGTTATTGTAAAGATTACCTTAGACACTGTGTGTGTAGGTGTCAGGCTTACTTTAGATGCCATGTGTGATGAGTTTAGTACAGGTGTGAAATAGAGCAAATAATCAATAATTGGTATTTAATATTACTGTTACTAAAGGAGAATGGTCATTCACTGGGAAACAGCAATTGCTTTGGAAAAGTACCAGTGTGATAACTCTGGGGGCTTCATTTAGAAAAATTTGAAAAAGCTTAGGTTCAGAGTAATTCTGGCGTGGTGGTTTATAGGTACAATAGGGGATGAGGGTGTGAAGGAGGCACTGCATGGAATAAACGTAGTGATGTCTTCATGGGCACACCCGTGGAGTAAATGTGGCACCACATTCTAAGACAGAATAGGTTAGTGTAAACTCATGGACATTGTACATGCTGGGATGGCCCAAAATTGTCATATTATGACATGTTGGGGGTCACTGGGGCAACATCTTGGGAAAAGGACCGAGAAAGATGGAAAGACGGAGCAGGGCCTCCTGCCAAAAGGGATTTGTGGACCAAAAAAACAAGTCAGATGGAGTAAGCGTGAAATGATCTTTCCTTAATCAGAGAAGTAACTTGAGGCGAGAAACCACGTTAATTGAAACTTGTGCCCCTAAAAGCTCACATGGTGCCTGGTACGTATTAGGCTTTCAATTAATGTTTGTTGAAGAAAAGGTTATAGACAATGGTTTGGGCACAAGGTGGTTTGGCAGTCTCGGGTGTGGTGGTGTTTAATATCATACAGAAAGGGGCCTAGCCAGGGGCTCTCTACTTTAAAACAAGGGCCAGGAGAGTAAATATGGATTCCAGTCTTCTGTGTATTACCATGTATTAATAATATATATACCACGTATATATTACATGAATAAGAAACTCAAAGAATGTTGGGGGATTTCCACCAAAATTCAAGGGTGATCTTTAATGTATTTCTTGGTAGGGGTCCCAGTACTGCGGAATAAAATCCCGATATCTGATCCTCTGCTGCTAATAGATGTGATTTTGTAAAGAACTTAGAGATTTTAAAGTCTCATTGAGGATATAGACAGAAGTCTTTAAAACAAAAGATTTATTCATAGAATATGAGTTCCGTTATTGTTTGTTTGGTTCACCTCAGTGCCTGGGAACTAGTAGGTTCTCAATAACTATTAATTGAATTTAAAACATTTCATAGAGAATTCTGTAGCACCTAGTGAATACTTGCCATTGTGCCAGGTGCAGACATACTCCCTTCAACAAGTGGCTTAGAGTCTAGTGGAGGAGACAGGCAAATAAACACTGTCAATGGCAGTGTGACATTGCACGTGTTATGACCAAGCAATAAACAGGGGATTCTTACAAGAGCAGCTGCCTTCCTCCATAGCAGAACCCATCCAATGCTGGCTTGCTGCTGGGTGCTACCTGCACATGTGTTTTATTTGATATTCCCAGTGTAGGCCCACCCAGCATTTAAACATTTTCAAATATCTTTTTAAAATTTTTTTTGGGATGGCATTTTCTCCCAGCTCTGAGCCTTTATACTCCAACTCCTTCTCAACAGTCAGGGCTCTGTTGAGTGGGCCTCCCCTCCAGCAAGTGTCCCTGGATGCCAGCTCTGCGTGGGGGTTGTGGCTGCTCTCCTCCCCCTCAAGGGAGGACCAGGATCTGTTTGTCCTATCAGGCTCCTCCCCCCAGCCCCCAGCATTAGCACAGGCCCCTGCCCAACACAGGGGCTCAAGGATGACCGAGGCTAGAACAAAGGGATGGTGGGTGGGGGGAGGCTGGGTAGAGGATTGGATATATGACTGATGTGATGGATGGGTGGGTGGTGGGTAGATGAAGGAGGGATGGAAGGATGGATGGATGAATGGATGGCGGATGGGTGAGTGAACAGACGGGTAGATGGATGGACAGATAGCTGGTTGGATGGCGAATTGGTGGTGGGGTGGTTAGATGGTGGAGAGGTCTCTGGACAAATTTACAAGAGGACGAGAAGATGGACAGCAGGGTGGGTGGATGAATAGGTATAGGTTTGGGAGCTGGGGTTCATTCATCCTCTGTTCAAAGGCCCCTCAATGGGATTGACCTCCATCTCTCAGGGGGTTGGGGCAGAGCTCCCCCAACTAGTTCCCAGGCTGCTGCTATGTGGATGAAGCCCTGGAGGAGCTCCAGGCACAGAGACAGGCCTGAGGTGGAGATGGGGGTGTGTGGGGAGCCTTTGTGGGGCCTGGGCCTGCCCCCTGCCTCCCACTGTCCTGGTGCTGCGCCCTCCCAGTCTTTTGGCCTCTCTCACCCTCCAACTCATCTGATGCCCCCCTCCCCCACACCTGAAGGACCTCCACCCTCATTTTATACAGGAAGAAACTAAGGCTCAGAGTGGGCAGGGACTTTCCTCAGGCACTGCTATCACAGCCTACATTTTAAAATATCTGCCACCAGCATTTACAAATAAGTATTGTTTTCCTGTGGAAATCTGAATTACTCTTGACCCTTGGAACAACACGAGTTTGAACTGCACAGGTCCACTTATACTCGGGTTTTCTTCTACCTCTGCCACTCCTGAGACAGCAAGATGAACCCCTCCTCTTCCTCTTCCGCCTCCTCAGCCTACTCAATATTAGGACAACTAGGATGAAGACCTTTATGATGATCCACTTCCACTTAATGAATAGTGAATACATTTTCTCTTCCTTATGATTTCCTTCATAACATTTTTTTCTCTCCAGCTTACTTTATTGTAAGAATACAAAATAGAATACATATAACATACAAGATATGTGTTAATCGACTGTTTCTGTTATTGGTAAGGCTTCCTATCAACAGTAGGCTATTAGTAATTAAGTTTTGGGGGAGTCAAAAGTTAGACATGGATTTTTGACTGCATGGAAGGTTGGCGTCCCTAACCCCTGCATTGCTCAAGGGTCAACTGTACTAGATTTTCTTGAAAATTCAGAAGCTCTGGAAAACCTGGGCCCAGATTTCCACATGACAGCAATTTTGGGGCTGAGTGATAGCAGCTCCATTCAGATGAGGCATGAGCCCCTTACTCCTTACTCTCCTCTCAACACTGAGGTTGACGTTAGTGACCATTAATAGTCATTCTTGTAGTGCTATCTCCATGCCACAGAATTAAGAGGAAGTTAAAGTATATACTATACCCATCTGTACTGAAACTAGAATAATGGAAGATACACTGGCAGGGCACCATGTTTCACTCAAGAAAGGAAGAAGGCAAATTTTGTTGTAGATGTGAAACGTATTCCCCGGTGTTTAATGTGTAATATAATTGTGTCTGTTCAAAGTGCCATAATTTAAGACATCCTTATGAAATGACCACACTAAGAATCATGGGCCAAAATGAAAACAAAATTGCTATGATTTCAACAGGTTTTACATTTGAATGAAAATAAATTATCATGCTGTTAAATTCAGTAAGAGTGACAAAAATTGCCTGGGCATTGTGTCTTTTAAGAGCTAGCAAGTTTATAAAAGAGGATTTCCGAGGTGCAACAGAAAGTATGTGTCATGAACAGACATAAGCATACACAACTAGAAACATGGCTTTGTAGTGTGTTGAATGTTTGAGCACCAGGGCCAACTTCATGGGCATGGCTCCGTGCATAAGGTTTAATGCTCTATGGTTGCTTTTTAAAAATTGCTAACAATTTTATCTTTGAGTCTGTATTTTATATGTGAAGTCTGATAGGATAATGGTGGATGCACCAGGTTTGGAGCCTCAATTCACGAGTGGTCCCATCTCTGGCCCCTCCCTTCCTCTACCCCTGGGAAGGATTCTTGTCCACTTGCTCCCCCACCTCCTGGCAGCCCAGGTGTTTTTGAACTCTCCCTCCCCATCCCACCCTGTGATTGCTGCCATCCTTTGTCCCTGGTGGGGGCCTAGGCGTGGATGTGGTGAGGGTCAGTCATGCCTAACATACATGTCCTGTGGCATTTCAGAGCAGTGTATGATGGCAGCTGTCTCCACCCTGGGCTGGCAGTGCCGTGGTGCTTTCAGTGGGTGACTTGGCAGGGATGAGACTCTTAACTACTCCCAATCTGGGTACCTACCACATCCTGGAAGAGACACTGCAACACACTTGAGGATTGCCTATCTGCCATGAAATGAGGTAGTAGGCTCATGGTAAGAAAAGATGCCTGGCTCAACTTTCTCTCCCTTGGTTGGGGCATGGTGTGCTGGTCTGGCTGCTTGAGGGAGGGGAATCCTGGAAGTTGGTGGACCATGTGTCAGCATATGCACATGTATGCACACAGAGCCACAGGGACAGGGCTGTGAGAGCCTGTTCTGATCACTTCTTCTTCACCTTGTTGGTAAGAGAGGGGTTCCCGACCTAGGGTTATTAAGGATGGCTGGACACGTGACGCTAGACATGTGAGGTTGACAGTGGTTTGTTAGTTTCTCACAACTCCAGGGAGGAGGAAATTTCATGCCATGCAAGGCCACACAGGGGTGGCACTTGGGAGCAGAGTTAACAAGCAGGGGCTACAGGAGGCTGGCTTTGAAGTAACAAGAGGGTGAGGTGATAGCTGGTTCCTATGGGAGAATGTAATTGGCTTGTTTAAATAATTTTGTGAGATGTCAGGGAACTGGAACCTGCTACTCACGGATAAGCGATACTGTACCTGGTTCCCTGTGAATATGGTTGTCTGGTTGGGGAACCCTATCTTCAGGAGCAGAGAGGGGAAGGGAACTTGTGGTTAGGCTGTTTGAGGCCCTCCAGCTTCAGATATTGAGGCAGTACATAGATTCTTAATTTTAGAGTCTGCACTTACCTCCTGAGTAACCCTGTGCTTGAGGATGCACGATATTAAATAACAAATAAAAAACACCTTCACAGGTGCATAGGGAAAAGGACAGAGAGAGTGGGGAGAAAGGAAAAAGCTTTATATTTTAGTACCTTTAATGTCCCTTTTTCCCTGCTTTATAAACAAAGGACCTTGAATTTTCATTTTGCACTGGAGTCCACAAATTATATAGCCAGTCCTGCTAAGAATTTAGAACACAAGTGTGTGTGCATTAGTTACCTGAGGCTGGTGTCACTTACTTTTGTTACTCACTTGACCCCACAGGTATTTGTGTTTGGGGCCATGACACATAAGATGCACTTGGAAATGAAATGTGAATTGTGCAGTAATGGTCCCTGTTGACCCACTTGCTGTCTGTGAAACTCCAGAAGTCAGGTAATTCCCTATTTCTTCTGGAGTACACTGTCTCTACTCCCAACACTTATTCTGATTCTCTGTATGATCATTAACATCTAAATCTGAGTCGTAAAGCATTGAAATGAATCCCTGATTATTGCATTTTCAGCTGATAATTAATGCTAGAGACCATCTGATCATAAACCTACTCTGCTTTTCTGCATTAATTGGTAATCTGGCCCAACCAGACTCTTAACCTGGTTGTCCCCATGTGAGTTTAAAGCCATTATTTTGACTTCACTGATTATTGACTTTTATTATTTAAGAGCTAAGAAACAGCAACTAATTGAACATATTGTGAAGTATTTTTCCTCTTGCTAAGAAATATGTTGGTTCTTGGCCAGGGACTTGCATTCATGGGAACACAGGAGGGAGGAGGCCAGCAGGCTTTGTTTGGCTTTGTATCCCACAAGCTATATTGTGTTGTGAGGTGTCTTGGTTTGGGTAGTGCAGCAAGCTGTGTTGCTTTCCACTTGCGAGTTGAGGTGGGGTCTCAATGTTAATAAAACAGAGGAAGAACTTAGAAAAGCCTAAATAAAATATTAATGATTCATTGTTACGGGGGGAGAATATCAATCTGATTTATAGAATTCTTCTCCCTCCTCCCTTTTTAATGAAAATAGTTTTTTGCTTTCAATTACAAAGAACATTTCTAACCAACTACTAAAAATAAAAAAGTGGGTATTGCCAAAGAGAACTCTTACCAGGCCTACCTAATGAATAAAAAAGTTTTATTTGTAATTAAAATTGTTCCTTAGGGGCAAATTAACACATATGTTCTTAATCTAATTTGTGAGTGTATATATGTGTGTGTGTGTGTGTGTGTGTGTAGTTTAAACAACTACTGTATTTGCATTCTTTCTCAATAGACAAAGGTAAACTCCGTCCAGGCCAAGGAGCACATATTCCAAAGCAGTGATATCAAGCCACAGAGTGTGCCCAGTAAATAACACCCCTCTCTTCCCCACCTGGATTTTGAACCAATGTAGAAATAAAGTAAAAGAATAAGGTAGATGGAAAGCACATACAGTAGTCCCCCCGTGGGTTTGCTTTCTGTGGTTTCAGCTACTGGCTGTAAACTGCAGTCTGAAAATATTAAGCTATTTCGAGAGAGAGAGAGAGAAAACATTCATATAACTTTTATTACAGTATATTGTTATAATTGTCTATTTTATTATTAGTTATTGTTGTTAATCTCTTACTGTGCCTAATTTATAAATTAAACTTTTTCATAAGTACGTATGTATGGGAAAAAACATAGTATAATGCTGTGTGCAGTTTCAGGCATCCACTAGGGGTCTTGGATGGTATCCCTTGTGGATAAGGGGGGCACTGCTGCATTACCTTTGTTAATGGCAAAAGTGGTTATGATGAAATATGGCTTAAGAATGAGAGGCAAATGTAATCATTAATAGCAAACCTCCAGAGGCAGCAGACTTCTTTATTCTAGTGGCAGATATGGCTGGGCTGAGGCAGGTCTCTGCGGATTGGGGGTGGGTACTTCTTGTGTGAGACTTAAGGTTTGCAGGAGCCAAGGAGAGTGAGAGCTCCTTGTAGGCATTCAACACAAAAAAATTGGAAAGAGAAGGGGGCTGGGCTTCAGGTTCACCTTCCAAATCCACCAAACACTTAAATCCTTCCATGGGTTCCCTACACTTGGGAGGAAACTACAGACGTGAGGAGGAAGCTTCTTTCCTCACCATCAAGTTGCTCAGCTATTTGTCCTTATAATCACTTGGCTTAACTTATAGTCACCCACGGATGGGCCTATCCCCTGAGGTGGGGGGACATCACAGTCTATAAGGACAGTTTTGTTCCCAAATTCATAAGGCCATGTGTCTTAGTATCAATCCCAGGACTTAAAGCAGTGTAGATTTTGGCCCCAGCAATACCCTGAGGTGGGTGAGGATAATGCACTTACTAAATCTACTCCAAGGCCACTCTGAACCAATGTCTGAAAATGCATTCCCTAATCTTTTTCCTGTGCCATATCAATCTGATTTATAGAATTCCTCCCCCTCCTAGGGGGGAGGCCCGGTTACATTGAGATAGAGATCATCAGAACTAACATAGTGACATCAAAAGGCCCAAAGCTAGCTTAATAATAAAGTGCATAAAGGCTCCCCAATCATAACATATAAATAGAAATTCCAAATTTGAGTATAAAATCATGTCTTATCATAAATTCCTCAAAGAAAAAGTAAATTCTGTATATCAGTTCTCCTAGTCCACAGATTAAAGGCCAAAGCTATCAAAATCCCAAATAAAAACTGAAACCACATTCTCTGTTCTACACAATTTAAATGTTTGAAGAAAATAAATTCGAGATTTACCTTCCTGACTTCCTATTTTGCTCTGTCGCTGCTAAAGGGATTCTCGATGTCTGGGTAGGGCTGGGAATCTTTCATTGGCTACAGACTAGGAGGATAAACACCTTGCCCTCACTCCTTCCACCCTTGAGTCTCCTGATGGTGCCTGCCAACCACAAGCCAGAGGACCAATGGACATGGGTGAAGCCATCGGTAGATGACAGCCTTCTTGGGCACAGACAAGAACATAGAAGGAGACTGGGAAGTTGGATGAGTGGACAGTGACCAGCACAGAAAACCAGACAAACTGCCAGGGTGTGAGAGAGTGGCCAGGCATTGGGCCACTGCTTACCCTTACTCAAAGTCTGTGTGCACTCACTTTGTAAATGGAATCTCAAAAGATGGTCCATTTTTCTTTATCTTAAATTTTCTGTGGGTAAATTTCCATCAACCACATATACCACCTTGCAGAAGCAAACATTTCAGAATCTGAGGAAGAGTAGACGATTTTAAGAAGGGTGAGAGGGAGGGAAAAGCAGCAAACAGTATCTTCTTTATTTCAGAATATTATGGGGGCGTAAACACTTTGGTAACATATATTGCCTTTGCATCGCCTGAGTCCAAGCTAGGAGCGTGCGCATCCCCCAGACAGTGCGCCCTGCACCCGTGAGGTGTGGATTTACCCATCCCTCCTCCCCGCCACCTGTCCGCCACCCGAGGAATGTTACCTCCGGATAATATCTTAAGAAGTAGAAAATTACTTGAATTTTACAATTAGGAGTTGTATGGCATTTGTAAGTTCATTTTTAGTAGGGTGGTGGGGGTGGAAACCAGATTACAAGGAGGTGAGCAGTGAAAACATGGTGAAGAGAAGGAAGGTGGCAACGAGAAACTTAACAGTGAAAGGAAGAGTGACACTGTGACTAGGTGTCGCGGCAACGTGATCGCGAGAAGTTTCCTGCGAATTGTGCCTATTTGAAGGCAGAGGAAGAGTCGGTGGAGGACCCTTAGATAGCAGAGCTGGCATTGGAAAGGAGGAGGCAACAGCTCCACATCTGAGACAAAAGAATAGAAAGAAAAGTCTTCCAGAGCTGGGGATTGAGTTGGCAGAAGTGGGAAACCTTAGGGGGAGAGAGTTCTACCAGGTAGTTGATCGTGTTAGGGCGTGGGTTAAGTATTTTCAAAAAGGAGCTGATGGTCCCAATGCATCAGAAGCAATTGGAGGTTCTGGTGAGGGCATGGAATATTTTGCTTGAGTGTGGAGGTGTGAGAGAGGCTGAACGTGAGCAGCATACCCATATTCCTTCCTGCCTAAGAGAAGCCCAGTTTTCTTCAGGGATCCACTCTATCCCCCGTGATTGAGACAAGATGAATCTTTCCTCAGCTGGGAAGGTATGGTCTGACTCGTGTCAGTCAGAGCCACTCAAAGTGCTGAATCGTAAGATCAGGGGCTCACACCAGAACGTGACTCAACTAACAGCTTTCTTCATTGAGAAAGTCTATATAGGTAAAAAAAATGTCAGATGGACTAAAAGGTGTGCTTAGTGAAATTTCTGGTACAAGCTCCGTATCTTGTAGTGGACTGGTCACAAATGGTTAGGGGACTGCAGTCGGTCATCAGCCCACACTTGGAGTAGCACAGGTCTAAGCCACTCATGGCAATCTTATGCCCCTTGTCGGTGAACGATTTAGGGAGGTTACGTCACTCAGTTGTTGTTGGCAACGAGATGCGAAAGAAAGGACACTTGCTGGAAGGGCTTCCTTGGAAATTTTTCTGTATGCTCAAGGAAGGGGCCCAACATTCTTGGAATGCCATCCTACCTGAATGTAGTTCCTGGACCTGCCACAGCCCACAATCACAGAGAAGGGCACAGGTGGACATTTCATAAGGAACTGGACTGCAGTTCTGATGTATCGTGTCTGGAGACCACTCTTCCACTGGACACAACAGATATGGGATAACCAATATCATTATTGCTAAAGGGAGTTCAAGCCAGGGTTTTCCAATACTTTCACCTGATTTCATCTGACCTGATATGAAGTAACCAAGAAACAATGAGTGTGTCTGGTGGACAGTCAGTCAGAATGTTAATGATGACAATGATGATGATGGATGATCAGAAGAACTGGAATAGAAAGAGGAAATGTGCACCAGGTGCTGAAGTTATCAAGGAAAGTGAAAGTCCCAGAAAATGACAACATAGTTCTGTTGCGATACATAAAGAGTGGAAAGGAAGCAGATAGGGAGGCAGGAGATAGAGCCCCATGTGGACCAAGATTAGAATTTTAGCTCTACCACTTATGGCTGAGTGAGCTTGGGATTAATCTCTCTAAGCATGTGTTTTCTCATTTTAAAAGGTAATATCTACTGTGAAGGACTATTGTGAGGATTGGCCCAGTAAGCGCCAGGCCCAGGGAATGTATTCAAGAAGTGGTAGGGATTGTTCCAGGGCTGGTGGGTATGATTAAAAATAGATATATTACTCAAAATTTAGATGACAAGGGGGCTTTAAGGGTTCATTGTAGAAAAGTGACTTAAAGGATAAAATGGAGAAAGAAATGAATTCATGTCTTTGTATCCCTGTGATTGAACAACTTCACAGGTGTCATAACCAAGAAGGTCCATTCATCGACTATTAAGAATGTCTCTGTGAAGAGTGAGGAGTGGGAGGTAGGTGGAATAATTTCACATCTTTCTGCAGGGAGGCATCATTGCTAACATGAACTTGGTTGGTGTCAGACTGGCAAGGACCTATAAAACTAACGTGACTGCGTAATGTACACATAGTTCTGTTCCTGAGCTTATTATTTCATTGTCCTAGTTTAATAAATGATATAATTTGATTAATTAGAATGGATGAAAATAAGATAGTACATAGTGATTTGAAGTAATGTGTCTCACATTATCTATGTAGAAGTAGAGATTTTTAAACCAAAATACTTTGCTAAACTGATTCTAGGATAAAGCTTTAGTGACATTTGATATTGGGACTCAGTATCCATCTGCTACTTATAACAGAGATCTGTGTTTAAAAATCTATGTAAATTAGAAGTCTCCATGGGATAGTCCTAAGTTTTGTGTATATTCTGCTTTTATTATATATTTGGGCATATTTGAGCAGGAAACTTTTATGTAATTGTTGGGTCTATGGTATCCTCAGTAAAGGTATTGACATTCTATGTGATTTGTGACAATCACATAGAATAGATTAAGAATAGCCTGAGAAATATTTACATAAAGTTTTAACAGGAAGGTAGCACACATATATTTAAAAGTAAAACCTTAGAGGAGTTAACAGGTTTTAAAGATTCTTAAATTTTTGAAGTTACACTCCAGAACATTTAGAGACATTGATTTCTCTAGTTCCTTCCTCTCTCCCAAAATGGATTTAATTTTCTCTCATCCATCAGAAATGCCAATATTCTGTCCAGGACACGGGAAGAATAGTTTATATTATCCCTAAAAGGAGCCTGTTATTTATGATCATTCAGAAATAAAAGTGGAAAGAGTGTTTTTCAGAACTAGCTCTGATTAACCTCAGACTTGGGTCTTGGTGTTTTGCCATGATAGCTAATGAGCAAGAGAGGATTGGTATTAAATTCATGGACATTCAGTGTCAGTTAAATCACGAAGTGTAGTGGTCCCCTCTACCTCCAAATTATGCTGGAGGACTCTTCCACAGTCTAGCCTCAGCAGGCTAAGATCTTGGTCATTGGCTTTGTATTAATTTCTCTTCCATCTGTTAATATATGAATTTAGTAAATTTGTCACTAAGACAGCATAATAGAGCAAGGCTTGGGTCATTCTACTGAGTGCAATCTCCTCTATGAGATCCTTCGTGAGTTGGAAAGGTAACAAAAGATTTCGTCTTGTACTATGTGAGGAGGAGATAGATGCATACTTACCTTGTTTTCAGACATTTTTTTATAGAAAATTTCAAATATGTATAAAAGTAAAGAGAATAACCTTCTCCTCCAACCTCCACCAGGTACCTCTTACCTCTTACCTAGTACTGATTACCAAGCTTCATCACTGATCAACTCTTGGACAATCTTGTTTCATCTGCATGTTACCCACTCACTCCCCCCGTTACCCTATCTGGATTATTTTAAACCAAATTTCATACTTCATATAATTTCATCTGTAAATAGCTCATTGTATATCTCCAAAAGATAAAGACTTTAGGATTACACAACTACAATGGTATATCTGTGTGTACAATACCATTATGACTTTAAGAAAACTAATAGTGGTTCCTTACTGTTGTCAATTAGTGTTAGTATTCACATTTTCTCTTGTCCTTTTTATATATTTTAATGTGTTTTATAATAAGGTTGTAAATAACGTTTATAGAGTACAATCTGTCTTAATAACATTTAATGTATTTAAGTACCTTTTAATCTAGAGATAACTCCTCCATTTTTTTACTTTTTTCAGTTTTACTAAGATATTACTAGTTTTGAATGTATTGTATTATAACATACAATAAACTGTACATATACTTTGACAGACGCATACACCTGCGACATCACCACAATCAAGATAATGAACGTATCCATCACCTCCCCAAAAGTTTCCTTGTGCCCTGTTGTAATTCTTCTCCCCTGCCTACCCTCTACTCCTATTGCAAGACAACCGCTGATCTGCTTTCTGTCCTTATCAATGAGTTTGCGTTCTCTAGAATTTTATACAAATGAAATCATACAGTATGTATTCTTTTTTCTTATTGAGGAAATATTCATATAACATAAAATAAACCATTTACAAGTGGGCAGTTCAGTGGCATTGAATAAATTTACAATGTTGTGTAACTCTCACCTCTCACTAGTCCCAAAACATTTTGATTGTCCCAAAAGGAACACCGATACCCCTTAACCACTCACTCACTCACTCTTTCCTCTTTCTAGCTCCTGGCAACCACTAAACTGCTTTTTGTCTCTATGAATTTATCTATTCTAGACATTTTATATAAATGGAATCATAAAATATGTGGCCTTTTGTGTCTGGCTTCTTTCACTTAGCATAATGTTTTCAAGGTTCATTTATGTTGTAGCATGTATCAGTTATTTTATGTCTGAACAATATTTCACTGTAGGGATAGACCACATTTTGTTTATCCTTTCATATGCATTTGGGCTTTTTCCATCTTTTAGCTCTTATGAATAATTCTGCTATGAACATTTGTGGACAAGGTTATTTTTGAATTCCTGTTTTCAATTATTTTGGATATATACTTAGGAGTGGAATTGTTGGCCATACTGTAATTCTAGGCCTGTTTTCCATAGTAGCTGAAACATTTTACATTACCACCAGCAATGTATGAGAGTTTCTGATTTCTCCATATTCAAGAACACTTGTTATTTTCTGTTTTTTTAAAATTATATTCACCCTAGTAGGTGTGAATTGGTATTTCATTGTAGTTTTGATTTACATTTCCCTAATGACTAATGATATTGAACCTATTTTCATGTATTATTGGACAGCTATATATCTTCAAAGAAATGTCTTTTCAAGTCCTTTGTCCACTTTTTAATTGGATTGTTTGTTTTTGTTGTTGCTGAGTTGTGAGTGTTTTCTGTGTATGCTGAATACCAGACCCTTATCAGATATATAGCTTGCAAACATTTTCCTCCATTTGTGGGTTGGCTTTTCACTTTCTTGATAGTGTCCTTTGATTAAAACCAAAGGTTTTAATTTCAATTGAGTACAATTTACCTATTTTTGCTTTTGTTGCCTTGTAGTAAAATTTGAAGTCAAGAATTGTGAATCCTCAAACTTTATCTTTTTCAAGATGTTTTTGGCTATTCGGGGGTCCCTTGCAGTTCCACATGAATTTTAGTATCAGCTCTTCCATTTTTGCAAAATTTGCTGGGATTTTGGTAGGGATTACATTGAATCTATGGGTACTTTTTTTGGTCTTGTTTCTTTTTCTCAGCGTAAATATATTGAGATTCAAGTTGTATGTATAAACAGTTCTTATTTATTGATGAGTAGTATTCCATTGTATGGATAGACCACAATTTGTTTATCCATTCATTTGTTGATGGACATTTTACTTATTTTAGTTTTTGGTTATTACAAATGAAGCTGCTATGAACATTTGTTTACAAGGCTTTGTATAGACATATGCTTTCATTTTTCTTGGGTAAATAGCTAGGCGTGGAATGGCTGGGTCTATGGTAGACTTACAGGATATTTAACTTTTTTCAGAATGGTTGTACCATTTTAAATTCCCAACAGCGGTGTACAGGATAAAAGTCTCAGTTGCTTTATATCCTTGAAAACACTTCATATGTTTAGTAATTTTAACTTGAATGTTTTATTTTTTTTATTTTTATTTTTTAGGTTTCCTTTTTTTTTTTTAATTTCAGAATATTATGGGGGTACAACACTTTAGCTATACATATTGCCCATGCACTGCCCGTGTCAGAGCTATAATCATGGTCATCCCCCAAACTGTGCTCCCCGCATCCATTCAGTGAGAGTTTTCCCATCCCCTCCACCCACCTCCCGCCTGCCCACCCCCTGATGAATATTATTGCACTGTGTGATGTAAGTGTTGATCAGTTAGTACCAATTTGATGGTGAGTACATGTGGTGCTTGTTTTTCCATTCCTGTGACACTTCGCTTTGAAGAATGGGCTCTAGCTCCAACCAGGATAGTACCAGATGTGTTAATTCACCGTTGTTTTTTATTGCTGAGTGATACTCCATGGTATACATATACCACATTTTATTAATCCACTCGTGTATTGATGGGCACCTGGGTTGTTTCCACATCTTTGCAATTGTGAATTGTGCTGCTATAAACATTCGCGAGTGAATGTCTTTATTATAGAATGTCTTTTTTCCCTTTGGGTAAATACCCAGTAGTGGGATTGCTGGATCAAATGGTAGTTCTGCTTTTAGTTCTTTAAGATATCTCCATATTACTTTGCATAGAGGTTGTACTAATTTGAAGTCCCACCAGCAGTGTATGAATGTTCCTATCTGTCCACATCCCCGCCAACATTTGTTTGTTGTTTGGGGATTTTTTGATATGAGCCAATCTCACTGGAGTTACGTGATATCTCATTGTGGTTTTGATTTGCATTTCCCTGATGATTAGAGAAGTTGAGCAATTTTTTATATGTTTGCTGGCCATTATTCTGTCTTCTTTTGAAAAGTTTCTGTTTATGTCCTTTGCCCATTTTTTAATAGGGTTGTTTGATTTTTTCTTGTTGATTTTCCTAAGTTCTGTATAGATTCTGGTTATCAGCCCTTTATCAGAGGTGTAGCATGCAAATATTTTCTCCCATTCTGTAGGTTGTCTGTTCACTCTAGTGATAGAGTGCACAGCTTGGCTGTGCAGAAGCTTTTCAATTTGATCAGGTCCCATGTATTTATTTTTGTTGCTGCTGTGATTGCTTTGTGGGTCTTCTTCACAAATTCTTTGCCTAGGCCAATGTCCATAAGAGTTTTTCCAACATTTTCTTCGAGAATTCTTATGGTTTCACGTCTTAGTTTTAAATCTGTTATCCATTGTGAGTTAATTTTTGTGAGAGGTAAGAGGTGTGGGTCCAGTTTCAGTCTTCTCCATATGGCCATCCAGTTTTCCCAGCACCATTTATTGAATAGGGAATCTTTTCCCCAGCGTATGTTTTTCTGGAATTTGTCAAAGATCAGGTGACTGTATGAGGTTGGTTTTATATTTGGGTTCTCAGTCCTGAACTTGAATGTCTTAAATGGCATCACACTGGCTTCCATTTACATTCTCTAATAATTAATGATGTTAAGCATTTATTCATGTGCTGATTTGTTACCTGTGTATCTCCTTTGGGGAAGAGTGTATTCAAGACTTGTGTATTTTTTTTCTTATAATTACATTTTGAGAGATCTTTATATATTCTGAACATGTCTTTTATCAGATAAGTGATTTGCAAATACTTTCTCCCACTTTGTGGCTTGTCTTTTAATTTTCATAATAGTGTCTTTCAAAGAATAGAAGTTCTGAATTTTGATGGGACCCAATTTTTCAATTTTTTTCCTTTATCAATCATGCTGTTGGTGTCATATCTAAGAAATCTCTGTCTAGCCCAAGATTTCAAAGGCTTTCTCCTATCTCCTAGAAGTTTATATTTTTAGGTTTTTATATTGAGGTCTGTGATTCATTTTGAGTTTTTGTTTGGGGAGTAAAGTGTAGGTTGAAGTTCTTTCTTTCTTTTTTCTTTTTATGTATAATGTATCCAATTGCTTCACTATCATGTGTTGAAAAGACTTTTTTCTCCATTAAGTTGCCTTTGCACTTTGGTGCTAAAAACCAATTAACTCTATAGGTGTGAATTTAGCCTTGAGCTCTCTTTTATGTTCCACTCATCTGTTTGTCTATCTATATGGCAATATCACATCATCTTAATTACTGCATTCTTGTAGGAAGTCTAACAATCAGTTTGTGATAGTTCTTCAACTATGTTCCTGTTTTTCAAAGTTGTTTTGGCTGTTATAGGTCCTTTGCGTTATAAATTTCCTATGCATTTGCTTTGTATGATATAAATTTTATAGGTAGATTGTCATTTTCTCATAAAGAAGAAAAAAAAATCCTCCTGCTAGATCTCTCCTTTTATTAACATGTTCTTTAATTTCTCTCAGTAGCGTTTTCAAGTTTTCAGTATAGAAGTCTTTTACATGTTTTATTAACTTTATCTAACTATTTGATACTATCAAAAATGGAAACTTAACAATCAGTTCCAATTTCTGATTATTGGTTGCTAGTATAGAGAAATGCAACTGATTTTCAAATGTTGATCTTGTGCGCTGCCAACTTAACTACACACATTTATTAGTTGTAGGAGCTTTTTTGTAGATCTTATATAATTTTGTTCATAGGGAATTATGTAATCTATGAATAAAGACAGTTTTATTTTTTCATTTCCAGTCTTTATATCATTTATGTATTTATGTGTGTGTGTATGAATTTGTTTATTTATTCGAGTAGCCTTAGTGCATAGACTGCAACCTCTACTATATCAAGTAGAAGTGGTGAGAGTGGACATGCTTGCCTTATTCCTGATGTTGGGGCAAAGCACTCAGTCTTTCTCCATTAAGTAAGATGTCAGCTATGGCTGCTTTGTAGATGCCCTTTGCCAGGTTATTCAAATTCCCTTCTGTGACTAGTTTTTGTCAGGACTGGATGTTGGATTTTGCCAGATGCTTTTTTTGTATCTACTGAGATTATGGTATAGATTTTCTTTTCTAGTCTTTTAATAATGTGAATTACATTGATGGATTTTAGAATATTAAAGAAGCCCTGCGTTCCTGGTCTAAATCTCACTTGGTGTGTTATGATTTTTATATACTGTTGGGCTCAGTTTGCTGAAATTTGAAGTTTTTGGCATCTCTGTTTGTGGAGGATATTGATTTGTTTTCTTATAATGTTTTTGTTGGGTTTTGGTATTAGATTAATGCTGGCCTCAGAGAATATATTGGGAAGTGTTCCCTTCTCTTCAATTTTCTGGACTATTTTGTGTAGAATTGGTGTTTTTTTTTTTCCTGGAGTGTTTGTTATAATTCATTAGTGAATTCACAAATGAGCCTAGGGGTTTCTTTAGGTAAAAAGATTTTAAATTACAAATTTAATTTCTTTAGTAGAAATAGTGCAGGGTTTTGCACCCTTTGGCACTGTTGACATTTTAAGCCAGATGGTTGTTGTTTTTAGAGACTGTCCTGTGCTTTGTAGTATGGCTACCCTCTATCTCTACTAGATGCCAGGAGCTCCCCACTTCCAGTTGTGAGAAACAAAAATGTCTCCAGAAATGATCAAATGTTCCTGGATAAGCAAAATTACCCTTGATTGTAAACCACTGATATAAGGCTATTCAAGTTATCTATTTCTCTTCAAGTAAGTGTATATAGTTTGTATATTTCAAGGATTTTTTTCCATTTTCATCTAAGTTGTTGGCATGTAGGTTTTCATAATATTTTCTTCTTAATATTTTCAAATCTCGGTGATCTATAGCTATGCCAGCCTTCTCATTCATGACAGTGGTAATTTGTGCCGTCTGTCTTATATTCCCGATCACTGGCTATAACAGTGGTTCTCAACTGGCGATAATTTTGCCACAGATACCACAGTCTGGATACTAAAGTGCTCATTGTTACTGAGTTGGTTATTATTTCTAGACTAGAGCTAGAAAAAATATTTTTAAAGATAAAATAAATGATAAATTTATTCTATAATATTTTAGTTCAAATTTAGAAATAAAAGTCTTTTATTTAATTTCATCAGTCTTACATATATATCTTTTCTGTCATATCAAAAATCCTGATTCTCAATGGCACCAAAATAGTTACTCGTGCTTTATTCCACAATATATATGAAAGAATCTCAAGATACCGATACCACTACCACCACCAACAATATGGTTGCAGAAAACAGTTTCAGATTTTTTTTTTTAAATATTATTTTTGCCCTGAGAGCATCACAGCATGGTTGACTACTTAGATTGCTATGTTTTCATGTCAATTGGAATAGTTCTTTACATGGTTATGTCCTCAGCTCAATACATTTGTTTATTAGGTGTATTCATTTCATTTTGCTTTTAATTTCCAGGAATTATTTTAAATTTAATTTGGTTTTATAATTACATTAAATGTTATCTTGGTTTCAAAATCAAATCAATAAATATTTCAAGGAAGTATAGTTTCTATCTCTATCCTTGACATCCTCCTTCTCCCGTAGGTAACATTTAACAAAATGTTATATTATCTTTCTACCAGTGAATGTGTGTGTGTGTGTGTGTGTGTCTATTCTTAGGTAAGTGATAGCACACACTTTATATTTTATACTTTCTACTATATTTACTATATCCTAGAATTAATCCATAGTAATACAAGAATATACACCTCATTTTCTTTGACAGCTTCATACTACTTCATTGTTTGGAATTATCATAATTTTTCAAATAATTCCCTATTTTTGCATATTTGGGTTATTGACAGTCTCCTGTTATTGAATTTGTGCCTATTTGAATAGGCTTGTGTATATATCATTTTATATTTTTGCCAGTGTATCTTTAGAATAGATCGCAAAAGTAATACCCCAGGATCTGAGAGTAAATTATATACAATTTCACTAGATGTTTTCAAATTCTTCTCTGTAGATATTATAGTATTTTTTCATTCCTTTAACAATATATGACTCTGCCTAATTTCCCATAGCTTTCATCCAAAATAAAAGTACATGATCAAACTTTTGGATATTCATCAATTTTATCTCAGTGAAATTTTAATTTGCCTTTCTCTTATTGTAAGTAAGGCATCAATCAGAGTTTGATCAAAAAAAGCAGAACCACTGGGGAATGCAGATAATAAGCAACAATTTTATGAATTTGGCCTTATGTGATTGTGAGAGCTGGTTAAACAATTTATGTATGATTGGTGCTTCTCTTTGTCATGCTGGAGCCTGAAATCAGCAGGGCAGGCAGTTTAGAAGAATAAAGAACATGAAACATGGGAAGCAAAGACAAACAGGAACCTGTGAGAATGTGCCAGAACCCAAGAGCTTGGACTGGAATCTGCTTTAGTCTCTTAACTCTTCTAAGCCTCTGATCTTGATTGTGGTAAATGGGGTGGTGGTGGGTGGTAGAAAAGCTGTAAGGAACTGTTTCCCTTTGATGCAGAGCTAAAATGCATCTGACCCAGGAGAGTGAGAAGTCAAAGGTGAAGAACTAGGAGGAAGGGGAGTTGCTGCAGCCTAGCTGCAGACCCCACCACAAGGTAAGCCAGCAGGTAAGAGACAATATATGTGAATGGCAGTAGTGCCTGGTGCCTTCCATTGACCTGAGTATAAAAAGAATATGGCTTGGGTTATTTTTGTTTTTGTTCTTGAGTTGTATGAGTTTCTTAGATATTTTGGATATTAACCCCTTACTGAATATAGAGTTTGCTAATATTTTCTCTTATTCTGCCCATCTCCCAATACTGTTGCATTAAGTTTCCAACACATGAATTTTGGGGGACACATTCAGACCATAGCAAATATTTTTCTGTACAATGACCAACTTATGTCCAAAGGGCTGATCATGAATGGACAGCTTTTTGTTTATTCCTGCTAAGACTGGGTTGGAATGAGAATAGATTATGAATGCTGATTATTCTTTTAGAATAGTTCAAGAATGAAGACTGCACTCCAACAGAATGCCAACAAATGAGTGTGGGCAAAGTATGAGTGTTACTTACTGTTATCTTAACTAAAAAATAGTAATTTGCTGAAAAACCTTTCTCACTATGCCTATCTTATTCAACAATATCTTGGAGAAATCCTTCTGGGTGAATTGGCTTAGCTCTAATCTATTCTTCTTAAGGATTGTGTGATACTCTATGATACAGAAGTACCATAATTAATTCAATAGTTTTCTCATTGATGGACCGTCACTTCATTTCTATTCCTTTGCCATTATGTGTGCATGTATGTGCATATACATATTGGTGTTTCGATCTCTCTAGAATAGACAACCAGGAGTGGGATTTCTAGGCTGAAAGACACACATATTTTTAGTTTTAATGGATTTTTCTTGTTTGCTTTTCCAAAAAGTCTACACGCAGTAATTTATATTTCAACCAGCAAAGTATGTGAGCATGGTTCCCTTCATATACTCACTAGCAATAAATGTTAAGTTTTTAAAAATAAATTTTGCCAATCTGATGAAAATAACTGTTATCTCACTGTTACTTTAATTACCATTTTCTCAATCTTTAATGAGTTTATGTATATTTTTATATAATCACCATTTGGATTCTCCCTTCTGTGACTTGCTATTCATATTGTTTTCCAATTTTTCTATTCAGTTGATTTTTTCTGCTTATCAGTTTGTAAAATCTTTTTAAATTGTATAGACATTATCTCTGTATCTGTCATTTGTATGGAAAATATTTTATCCAACTCTATCATTTGTATATTGACATGTATTTAGGACAAACAAAAATTTCTAACTTTTGATATGGTTAAAAAAGTTTTTTATAAATTCTGGGTTTCTTGCCTTGGTTAACATGTTCTGCCCATCCATAAATTGTGCAGAAAGTGTCCTGGTTTTTCTTCTGGGGTTTTGTTTTTAGTAGTAGTGAAGAGCGGGGTAGAGGAGGACAGTGGTGAGTACAACAGAAATCTAATGGACTCCGGGACAAGAACTACCAACAAAGGGCGTGTGATCTCTCTCAGTGTCAGCTTGGTTTTGCTCTTTCTCTTTCTGAGCAAAACCAAACAACAACCAATTCTCCCACCAATGGTTCCAAACATGACCTACCAATTAAAAGCCCCAAGGACAGCCAAAACAGTAGTCATGACTTACGACCGAACCTACTGGCTAAACCCCTCCAATCCTCTACACGTAGTGAATGATCTCTTTTCAGACTACACTTGCCTACTCATGGTTTATCTTGTTCCCTTATCATAGAAGCCTATTGTGACTGCTCAGGTCTAGTCTATGTCTAGAAACCTCCAAAGCTTTTTAGTTTTTGCTCCTAAAACTGCTCTGTCCCTCAATTTACTGTTTCACAAATCTTAACTGTATACTCATAGACCTGACCAGTCTTTGCAAACCAGGCATCTTCATTCAGGCCAGCCTGTCTTCAGTGGGTGCTCACCCTTGGTCCAAAGGTCACATGGTAGAACACAAGCTTTTGGTTGGTTCTTGTGAAGAAAGTGCGGGTTCTCAAGCATCATAAAGCTCCACCTGTTTTAAAAATGCTTCCACGGATTCCAAGGGACTTTAGCATCAGAAGTGATAATGTCGGAGTGGAACCAAGGTGGCCATCTGTAAACATAGAAACTTGAAAATTTGGGTGTTTCAGGCCACCCTTTTCTCCTATGGGTTTTTTCCCCTCATTATTATGAATGTGATTTCTTAAAAGACTATTTCTACTTCTCTACTGTCAATAGTGCTTTACATAGTAAAACACTAATGCCCCAAAAGTGGCTCTAAATGGTTAAGTTAGGATTAAAAAATAATTCGTTCATCAAAGACAACTTTGAAAATCTCTAGACCAAATTTATGTATTTATAAATCTTTCCATTCAGGGTTTCTCAAAAAGGTCTGGTTTTTGAGGAGCAAGGCCAAATACACACCAGTTTCATACATAACACATTTATTTGTTTACTAATTAATTTCCTTACTCTGTGGCTTGTTTAGCTTTGCTCTGGAGAAACGTTAACTATTGTTCAATAAATAAATCATGACTCATCCTGAAACCCAGCACTTAACATTGCCTGTCTGACAAGTAAGCACCATCACATAGCATGTCTACAGTTTGGTCTATTCTTGTCACTGTTAATTGGGAGCTCATGTTTAAAACCATTGAGTTTTTTTGGTTTGGTTTTTGTTTTGTTTTATTTTTGTTGTGCCCGTCATTTCTTTTTTTTTCCCCCCATGGCTTATTTTTCACTTTATTATTTTTTTCAATAACTGTATACAGATATAATTCACATACCATACAATTAAACTGTTTAAAATGTACATCTCAACAAGATTTTGTATTTTCACAGACTTGTGCAACCATTGACACAGTCAGTTTTAAAACATTTCCATCACCCAACAAGATCCCTGGTACCTGTTAGCAGTCACTCTCCACTTCACTTCACACCCTACCCTTAGGCAACCACTGATATAACTTCTGTCTAGAAAGATTTGCCTACCCTAGACATTTCATGTAAATAGAATCATACAATATGTATTATTTTGTGGCTGATTTCTTTCACTTAGTGCAGAGCTTTCAAGGTTCATTCGTGTTGTAGCACATATCGGTGCTTCAAATCTTCATTGTTAATTGTGGCAAAAAACCACATCATGACACCTACCCTTTTCAAAAATTTTAGGTGTATGGTAAATTATTGTTAACTATATGCACATTGTTGTGGAGCAAATCCCTAGAGCTTTTTTATCTTGAATGACTGAAACTCTATGTCCATTAAACAGCAATTTCCCATTTCCCCCTCCTTCCAGGTCCTTCTGTCATTCCACATTCAGCTTCCATGAGTTTGACTACTTTAGATTCCTCATATAAGTGTAATCATGCAGTATTTGTCCTTCTGTGACTGCATTGTATCTATTAGCATAATGTCTGCCAGGTTCATCCATGTTGTAATATATGACAGGATTTCTTCTTTTTATAAGGCTGAATAATATGTAATTGCATATGTATACACCATATTTTCTTCATGTATTCAACCAACATGTAGGTTGGTTATCTTAGTTATTGTGAATAATGCTGCAATGAACACAGGAGTGCAGAAATCTCTTTAAGAAACTCTTTTCATTTCTTTTGGATAAATATCCAAAAGTAGTGTTGCTAGATCATATAATATTTCTATTTTTAATTTTTTGAGGAAACTCCATACTGTTTCTCATAGTGGCTGCACTAGTTTACATTCTCAAAAAACCATACAAGGGTACAAATTTCTCTACATCCTTGCCAAAATTTTATTTTCTATTTGTTTGTTGTATGTTTTTATAATGGTCATCCTAATAGATGTGAGATAATATCACATTGTGGTTCTGATTTGCTTTTCCCTGATGATTAATGGTATCCAACATCTTTTTATATACCAGTTGGCCATTTGTATGTCTTCTCTGGAGAAATTTCTATTCAAGTCCTTTGAAAAATTTTTTTTGTTCTTTGTGAAACCACTAGTTTCTTTTTTCTTTTTTTTATTTCAGAATATTATGGGGTACAACACTTTGTTTATATATATTGCCTATGCACTGCCCAAGGCAGAGCTACAGTAGTGGACATCTCCCAAACTGTGTGCCCTGCACCCATTAGGTGAGAATTTTCCTATCCCCTCTACTCCCCTCCCACCTGCCTGCCCCATGATGAATATTTCCATGTGTGACATAAGTATTAATCAGTTAGTACCAGTTTGATGGTGAGTAACAGCGGTGCTTGTTTTTCCATTCTTGTGTTACTTTGCTTCAAAGAATGGGCTCTAGCTCCGACCAGGATAATACCAGATGTGTTAATTCACTGTTGTTTTTTATTGCTGAGTAATACTCCATTGTATATATACACCACATTTTATTAATCCACTTGTGTATTGATGGGCACCTGGGTTGTTTCCACATCTTTGCAATTGTGAGTTGTGCTGCTATAAACATTCAAGTGCAGATGTCTTTATTATAGAATGTCTTTTTTTCCTTTGGGTAAATACCCAGTAGTGGGATTGCTGGATCAAATGGTAATTCTACTTTTAGTTCTTTGAGGTATCTCCATATTACTTTCCATAGAGTTTGTACTAATTTGCAGTCCCACCAGCAGTGTATGAGTGTTCCTATCTGTCCACATCCCTGCCAATATTTGTTGTTTTGGGACTTTTTGATATGAGCCAATCTCACTGGGGTTAAGTGATATCTGATTGTGGTTTTGATCTGAATTTCCCTGATGGTTACAGAGGTTTAGCAATTTTTTATACGTTTGCTGGCCATTATTCCATCTTCTTTTGAAAAGTTTCTGTTCATGTCCTTTGCCCAATTTTTAATGGGGTTGTTTGATTTTCTTCTTGTTGATTTTCCTAAATTCTGTATAGATTCTGGTTATCAGCTCTTTATCAGATGTGTAGCATGCAAATATTTTCTCCCATTCTGTAGGTTGTCTGTTCACTCTAGTGATAGTTTCCTTGGCTGTGCAGAAGCTTTTTAATTTGATCAGGTCCCATTTATTTATTTTTGTTTCTGCTGCGATTGCTTTGGGGATCTTCTTCATAAATTCTTTGCCTAGGCCAATGTCTGTAACAGTTTTTCCAACATTTTCTTCTAGAATTCTTATGGTTTCACGTCTTAGGTTTAAGTGTATTATCCATCGTGAGTTGATTTTTGTGAGAGGTGAGAGGTGTGGATCTAGTTTCAGTCTTCTACATGTGGCTATCCAATTTTCACAGCACCATTTATTGAGTAGGGATTCTTTTCCCTAGTGTGTGTTTTTGTCTACTTTGTCAAAGATCAGTATGAGGATGGCTTTATATCTGGGTTTTCAGTCCTGTTCCATTGGTCTATGTCTCTGCTCTTGTGCCAGTACCATGCTGTTTTGGTTACTATAGTTTTGTAGTATAGTTTGAAGTCTGAGAAACTGACACCTCCAAATTTTTTTTTTTGTTTGTTTGCTTAAGATTGCTTTGGCTAGACAGGGTCTTCTCTGGTTCCACACGAAGTGTAGAATTACGTTTTCTAGATTTGCAAAAAATGGTGTTGGTATTTTGATAGGGACTGCATTGATTCTGTAAATCACTTTAGGTAGTATAATAATTTTAACAATGTTGATTCTACCTATCCAAGAGCATGGTAGGGTTTTCCATCTGTTTACATCCTCTCCAATTTCTTTTCTCATTGTTTTGTAGTTCTCTCTATATAGGTCTCTCACCTCCTTAGTTGGATATGTTCCTAAATATTTAATTTTCTTTGGTGCTATTGTGAAAGATAATACATCTTTGATTTGTTTCTCGGCTTGACTGTTATTGGCGTTTGTGAAGGCTACTGCTTTGTATGCATTGATTTTGTATTCTGAGACTTTGCTGAATTCATTTATCAATTCCAGTAGTCTTTTGGTTGAATCTTTGGGGTTTTCTAGACATAATATCATATCATCCACAAAGAGTGAAAGTTTGATCTCTTCTGCCCCCATTTGGACAACCGTGATTCCTCTCTCTTGTCTGATTGCTCTAGCAAGGACTTCCAGCATTATGTTGAATAGAAGTGGAGATAGTGGGCAACCTTGTGTGGTTCCAGTTTTAAGGGGGAATACTTTCAATTTTTCCCCATTCAGTATAATATTGGCTGTGGGTTTATCATATATGGCTTCAATAATTTTGAGGTATGAGCCATCTATGCCTGTATTTTTAAGAGTTCTTATCATAAAAGGGTGCTAAATTTTATCAAAAGCCTTTTCTGCATCTATTGAGAGGATCATATAGTCTTTGTTGTTGCTTTTATTTATATGGTGAATTACATTTATAGATTTGCATGTGTTGAAGCATCCCTGCCTCTCAGGGATGAAGCCTACCTGATCATGATAAATTATTTTTTGGTGTACATTTGAATTTGGTTTGTTAGGATTTTCTTGAGAATTTTTGCATGTATATTCATAAGGGATATTGGTCTGTAGTTTTCTTTTCTTGTTGTGTCCTTTCCTGGCTTTGGTATAAACGTGATATTGGCTTTGTAGAATGAGTTTGGGAGGATTCCATCCTTCTCGATGTTATGGAATAATTTCTCCAGTATAGGCACCAGTTCTTCTTTGTAGGTTTGGTAGAATTCAGGTGTGAACCCATCTGGTCCAGGACTTTTTTTTTGTTGGAGGATTTTTACTACTGCTTCAATTTCAGTGCTTGATATTGGTCTGTTTAGGAATTCTATTTCTTCCTGATTGAGCCTAGGGAGGTGGTGTGTTTCTAAGAATTTGTCCATTTCCTCTGAGTTTTCATGTTTTGGGGCATAGAAATTTTTGTAGTATTTGAAGATGATGTTTTGTATTTCTATGATATCAGTTGTGACCTCTCCTTTTTTATTTCTAATTGAGCTTATTAGAGTCCTTTCCTTTCTGCTTCTGGTCAACATGGCGAGTGGCCTATTTTGTTTATCTTTTCAAAGAACCAACTTTTCATTTTATTAATCTTCTGTATTGTTATTTTATTCTCAATTTCATTTAATTCTGCTCTGATCTTGGTTATTTCTTTACTCCTGCTGGCTTTAGGATTGGTTTGCTCTCCCTTTTCCATTTCCTTGAGATTAGTCATTAGTTTACTGATTTGTGAACTTTGTGTCTTTTGGATGTGGGCATTTAAAGGAATAAGTTTTCCTGTCAGGACTGCTTTTGCTATATCCCACAGATTTTGATAACTTGTATCCACATTATCATTTAGTCAAAGAATCTTTTGATTTCCATGTGATTCTCCTCCTTGACCCAATAGTCATTCAGCAACAGATTGTTTAATTTCCATGTTTTTGGATAGAGATGTTTGTTTCTGTTGGAATTGATTTCTAATTTTATTCTGCTGTGGTCTGAAAAGATACATGGTATGATTTCTATTTTTTTAAATTTGTTGAGATCTGTTTGGTGGCCTAGGATGTGATCAATTTTAGAGAAAGTTCCATGAGCTGATGAGAAGAATATATATTCAGTGTTATTTTGGTGGAGTGTTCTGTAGATGTCTGTTAGGCCCAATTGTTCTAGAGTCCTGTTTAGGTCCATTGTTTCTTTACTTATTCTCTGCTTGGAGGATCTGTACAGTTCTGTCAGTGGGGTGTTGAAGTCCCCTGTTATTATGGCATTGCTATTTATTATGTTGTCTAGATCAAGCAGTATTTACTTTATGTATCTGGGCACTCCTGTGATGGGTGCATAAATATTTAGGATAGTTAAGTCTTCTTATAAGATTTTTCCCTTCAGTAGTATATAGTGACCATCTTTGTCTTTCTTTACTCTTTTTGCTGTAAAGTTTATAATACCTGATGTAAGAATGGGTACCCCAGATTTCTTTTGGTTTCCATTTGCCTGGAAAATTGCATGCCATCCTTTAACCTTGAGTCTGAATGAGTTCTTGTGTGTAAGATACATTTCCTGGAGACAGCAGATACTTGGCTTGTATTTTCTAATCCATTCAGCCAGCCTATGTCTCTTCAATGGGCAATTCAAGCCATTCACATTTATTGAGAGAATTGATATTTGGGGTGCACTTCTGTTTATCCTGTTGGGTAGACTCTTATTTTGTTTTACCTCTTGAGCTATTGTGAAATCTGGCTTCTGGAGTTTTAGCTTTTGGGTAGTTTTATACTGGTGGGTGTCTGTTGGGTTGGCTCATGTACAATGCAGGTCTAAGCACTTCTTGTAAGGCCGGCCTGGTCTTCGCAAATTCTGTCAGTGATTGCTTGTCTGGAAGTCTTTATTTCTCCCTCATATAAGAAGCTTAGTTTTACAGGATAAAGAATTCTGGGTTGGCCGTTATTTTTTTTTTTTTTTTAGAAGATTGAGGATTGGTCCCCAGTCCATTCTGGCTTATAAGGTTTCAGATGAGAAATCTTCAGTTAATCTGATAGATTTCCCTTTATAGGTTACCTGCTGTTTTCACCTTACAGCTCTGAGGAGTGCCTCTTTCATGTTCACTTTGGCCAGCCTAATAATTATGTGGTGTGGTGAATGCCTTTTCATGTTGAGTCTCCCAGGAGTCCTATGTGCTTCTTTTACTCAGATATCAAGATTTCTGGCTAGACCATGGAAATTTTCCTCTATTATTCCTTCAAATAGATTTTCCAGCCCATATGAATTTTCTTCCTCACCCTCAGGGATGCCAGTGATTTTTACATTTGGCTTCTACATAATCCCACATTTTTTGTATGCTTTGTTCATGCCTCTTGTTTTTGTGTTCTTTCTTTTTGACTGATTTATTTAGCACATAGGAGTTATCTTCCAGCTCTGAGATTCTTTCCTCTGCATGATCCAGCCTATTCTTAAGGCTTTCCACTGTGTTTTGTAGATCCTTGAATGCCTCTTTCATTTCTATTTGATTTTTCCATAATACTTCAATTTCTTTAAATTTTTTTTTTTTGTATGGTTCTTGTGGTTTCTTTGTGTTGGTATTCAATTTTCTCTTGAATTTGATTGAGCTTTCTTATAATCCGTAAATGAAATTCCTCTTCTGTCATTCTACCCATTTCATTTAAGTTGGTATCCGTTGCTGAGGAACTAATGATTTCTTTTGGGGGTGACATTTCACTATGATTTTTCATGGTTCTTGAGTTCTTTTGCCAATTCTTTCTCATCTGGCCTCTTGGTGGTGTCGGGGTGTTGGGGGTGTTGGGGCTAGTTTATGGCCCTGTCTCCAAGCCCCCGAGGTTCATTCTTTGGCAGACCCAGGGAGAGGAGTACTGGTCTATATTGCCTTAGGTGTATTTTAGCATGTTTGGTGGACCTTTTGGGTTACCTCTGACCTGTTGTCTTCACCTCTTCCCGGTGGAGTGTAGCGAGTTTGTTCTCCCAGCTTGAGCTCCAAGCTGGTGGATTTTACTTGAGGGTACGAATCCACTGCTCCTAATAGCTTGAGATGGAAGGCAATGTTTTTAGCTGTGGGGTTGTTCCCACTCTTGTTGATTGTAGTTTGTGTGGAGTAGCCAGTTACTTCGGTATTCTGTTGTGTTCGTGGCAGGCTCTGGTCCCCCAGGTGGGGTATATGAAAGCCCTAAGCTTTGGAGGGGCCTTGTAGCTCCCAGGGGCTACTTTGACCCTGCTCTTCCTGAGGTGGGGGGAGAAACAAAATTGCTTTTGGCCACAGTGTGAGAGCTGAATTGGAAAAATTCTATGCAGCTCAGATGTTGCTTATCCAGCCATGTGTGTCTGGCCTTCTGACGTGCAACTCCATGTGTCACTGGCTGATAGGGGGATCTCCAATTGTGTACCCCTTTTCCACCACTAGACCCCAAAGTGAGGTGAGTGGACATCTCTATCCCCAGAAGTCTCCGCCAGGGGGATGTTCCCACTGGGGTGAATAGTGGCTGCTGGAGGCACTCTGCATTGAGCAGAGTTGAGTTAAGATTCTGTGATTTTAGATTTCTCTCTAAGAGACTTTCCAATTTCAAGAGTGCCTAAATATTTCTGAGAAACAATCACTGATGGTTGCAAATACAGGATGCAAATGCAAAATATGAACATTTATGGTTGAATTTTCTTAAAAGTTCCTGAATGTCGTAGAATTGATTAAAATATAAAATATATGCTTTAGGAACTGGACCCATCCACCATTTAACTGATAATGTCTTAAGAAAATTCAAAATTTTCATTTGTATTCTTTTCCAGGAGGGAGGTCATTCTACAGCTCAACAATGTTGAGTCACAGTGGTACCTTTAGGAAAGACACTTTTCTCAGAAGTAGTAAAAGGCTCTTCAAGCACTTGGGCATATCAATATGGCATTGGTCTGGGTTGAAAACATGGCTTCTCCTTTTGCTGGTTGTGGAGATTTGAGCATGCTACCTGATCTGTCTGAATCTTTTTGCCTTGTAGGTAAAACGGAGATAATACCACCTGTCTTTCACAGGGCTGTCTTGAGAATTCAATGAGGCAAAACTTATCTAAAAGTGTTTACCATGGGGATAAGAAGGGAGTAGGAATTATATAATTCTGTGAGGTCAATTTCCTTTTTTATTAGGTTAAAAATCCTTGGATTTTCCCAATAAAATATAATGGGATGATCATAGTCTGAAAAAAACACAGGGGTAGAGATTTATGGATTATTGATTTTTTAATTTCATTTAAATAATATTTATCAAAAGCTCATGCTCTGAAGATTTAACACAATCCTTAGCAGAATCCAAGCTGGCTTCTTTGTAGAAATTGACAAGCTGATCCTAAAATTCATATAAAAATTCAAGGGATCCAGAATAGCCAAAACAATCTTGAGAAAGAAAAACAAAGTTGGATGATTCACCCTTCCCAAGTTCAAAATTTACTACAAAGCTACAATAATTAAGACTGTGTGGTTCTAGCATAAAGATAGACATATAGATCAATGAAATAGAATTGAGAGTCCAGAAATAAGCCCATGCATCTATGACCAATTGATTTTGAGCCAGGGTGCCAAGACCACTGGGAAAGAATAAGCAGTGTTTGCAACAAATGATGCTTGGACAACTTGGTATACACATACAAAAGAATGAAGCTGGGCTCCTACTTAATATCATATACAAAAATTAACTCAAAATGAATCAAAGATCTACAAGTAAAAGTTAATGGTATTAAACTCTTAGAAAAAATATAGGAGTAACTCTTTATGATCTTGGCTTAGGCAATGGTTTCTTAGATATTTATCCCCAAAGCACAAGCAACAACAACAAAAATAGATAAATTGTACTTGATTGAAATTGAAAACTTTTATGCATCAAAGGACACTATCAAGAAGGTGAAAACACATCCCAAAGATTGGGAAAAAATATTTGCAAATCATATATCTGATAGGGGTCTAGTATCCAGAATATATGAAGACCACTTACAACTCAAAAATAAAAAGGCAAATAACCCAATTAAAAAGTGGGCAAAGGATCTGAATAGATATTTCTCCAAAGAAGATATAAAACTATCCAATAAGCACATGAAAAGATGCTCAGCATCATTAGCCATCAGGGAAATAAAAAAATCAAAATCACATTGAAATACTACTTCACAACCACTAAAATGATTATAAGAAAAAAGACAGATAAAAACAAATGTTAGCAAGGATGTGGAGAAATCGGAGTCCTTTTACATTCCCGGTGAGGATGTAAAATGACGCAGTCCCTTTGGAAGACAGTCTGGTGTCTCAAAAGTTTAAACAGAGAGTTACCATTTCAGCCAGCAATTCTACTCTGAGGTATATACCCAAGAAAGGCGGCACATATGTCTACACACAAATTTGTAAACAATGTGTACAGCAGTATTGGCCATAAGAAACAAAAAGGGGAAACAACCTAATTGTTCATCAACTGATGAATGATTAAAAAAATGTAGTATAGCCATACAGTGGAATATTATTTAGCCATATGAAGAAATGAAGTACTGATACATGCTACAATATAGATGAACCTTGAAAACATGTTAAGTGAAAGAGCCAGTCACAAAACCACATATCATATGATTCCATTTATATGAAATATCCAGAATGGGAAAATCTATAGAGATAGAAAGTAGACGAGTAGTTGCCTAACACCAGGTGTTTGGGAGGGGGGTGGTTTGGAGTGAGTGCTAATGGCTAGGGGGTTTCCTTCTTGGATGATGGAGAATATTCTAAAATTGATTGTAGTGGTGGTTGCATAACCCTGAATATACTAAAACCCTTTGAATTTTATACTTTCAGCAGGTGAACTTTATGGTATATGATTGTTATCTCAATTAAGTTTTTTTTTTTTAAGCTCCTGCTTATCTTTGATATAGTGGGCTACATAATGTGGGCAGGGGAATGTGGGAACGGCATCACTTTGCAGGTAATTAGGAAACCTAGGTTATTTCTAGACAGAATTTTGCCAGGGACTCAGTTTGATATTGAGCAGGTCACTTCTCTTTTCTATGCCTCATTTGTTCAATAAATATGTAAAATTAGAAGGTTAGACCAGATGACCTCCAGGTCTTTTCCAAGAATCTTTACTGCTAATTTTGTAGCTGGAAGTGTGCTGGATGTGTTTCCATCTTCCGCCTTGATTTCCCCAGTGGATCATTGAAGTGAGCTAGAGATAGAGTCAGACATTGCCTCAGCAAAATGTGTTTGGCTTGCTCTGCAATATGCTGTGTCATCCCTGGCACTCAGATGGTTTTATGTAACAGATGTGCTGCCTTTTTCATTATACCAAAATAGACCTTGTATCATGGTGTCCTGGAAGAAAACACTGCTTTACCCCAAGTTTTACTGCTAATTTGCATCAAGCTCACAAGATGATCTGGTCTCTACTTCTGGGCAAATTGTCTTCTCTAAATTCTGCATTTTGGAATGAGAGAAAGAGTCACAAGTTCCCTCCCTCTTGGCCCTTGGAAGGTTGCCTCGCTCTGGAAGTTCCAGTCCGAGACATTTCATGATTCATCTTCTGCTCTCTTATCCCACACAGAAAAGGGCTACTTTGCTCTAGACTGTCATTCCATTTGCTCATACCCATTTCCTGCCAAAGTAACTATTTCCCCCCAAAGAAAATAAAAGATGTTCTGAGTTGTTCATTAATTTCTGCATGTGGAATGAATGAGAAATTCATGTGAGGAACCCAGCAGTAATGAGGTGATGATCAAAATGGGATGGGGTGACCCAAGTACAATCCCTTGCAATGGACAATTAATTATTAAAAATTGGAGCCCAAGTACATTACGTTACTAAATCAGTCAGCCTGTGCTTACAGTCTCATTAAAATTAGTGAGTTTAAAGCCAATTTATTAGAAATGGATTGATATTTTCTGTTTAAAACACATACGAGTTTTTTGTGCTACAAAGAATCATATCTTTTCCAGATTATAAATATATGGTTATGAGCAGGTTCTTTATGGAAAATTTACACATATGTGTGGTTGTATCTTTATTTTTTCATTTCCAAAAAGTACGAGCTGGATTGCCTGTGTTCAAAGCTGAGTCTGTTGGTGGCAGGAATATGCGAGCATGTGGTGGTTGTTTTCTCCCCAAATTGATCTTTCCTTCTTATCCCCTTCTGCTGCCCCTCTCTATCACAAAAGCACAAACATATTTATAAGAAAGATGTGTCTTTCCTCAAAGATTTGAAGATCAGATGCCCTGAAATGAGTAAATAATGACTAAATAGTTATTTCACACTTGGATAATAAACAGAAAGATATTCCTTGAGGAAAAAAAAAGCCAGAAAAATGAGTACACAGGCATTTGAGAAAGACATATGGCGTTCAACAAAGGGCTTGTACCTGAAAAATATTTGGAATCAGTATAATTCTGATTCTTGCTGGGGATTTATTCTCTTGGCCTTACTCTTTCCTGGTATCCCTCCTACCCCCATACTGCTCTTGCTTAGTTTTTCTTTTGATTTAGTATCCATGTGAAAAGCTCCTTCCTCCTTTATATCCCTTTTAATCCACACAGAATATCAAAAGTAGTTGTCAGAACAGGAATAGAGATTTTCTGGAAGCAAAAAAGCAGCACAGTTTATATGCAAATAACTGCAATAAGTATGCCTTCTGTACATGAAAACAATAAAGGAGCCAATATCCATGGTTTCTGAAAAGTTCCTTTATTATTTCTTGAACTGGAGCCTTGCTCTTCTACAAGGAGTCAAGGTCAAAAACATTCATATGCTAAAATCCTAAGGGAATGATTTTGAGAATCTTATACATACACATACACATGCACATTCACATACAAGGCTTATTTTCAGGCTTATGCTTTTCATGTTCACAAATATAATATTTAATGATGGACAGTTTGGTATAATGTAGATATGTTGGGCACCACTTCCAAAGATTTTAAACATGGAGGTGTTCACCAAAAAAATTTGAGCTCCGTGAAGGCAGGGATTTTTGTCTTCTTTGGTCACAGCAGTGTTTTCTGGGCCTGACACATAGCAGGCACTCAACACATATTTATTAAATGCAAAGGGCAGGTTAAAGCATGGGTCCAGAGAGAAAATCCTAAGATATTTATTTTAAGGTCTCTTGGCAATAAGTGTTAATTGGTTCCCTTTAATGCAAAATTCTTGCTTTTAGGAAGAGACTTTTTGAACATTTTAATCAAATTTTCACTAAAAATTAAGATACTTTTCACCCACATCTACTTCCTATTTCAAGTTTTAAAATTCAGGTGTTTTATTTATTTATTTTTAGGGTAACATTAGGAAAAAAGGAAGACCTAATACTGTTAAAATATCAGTTCTCCCTGAATTGATTAATAGATTCTACACATCCAAGTAAAGTATTTTGTAGAAATTTACAAGCTTATTCTAGAATTTATATGAAAATCAAAGCACCTATAATAGCCAAAACAATTTTGAAAAAGAAGGACAGTGTTTGAGGATTTACCCTTCCTCATGTCGAGACTTATTATAAAGCTATAGAAATCAAGACAACATACTATTGGCATAAGGAAAGACAGATTATGGAACAGAATAGAAAGTCCAGAAGTAGACCCACATTTATATGGTCAATTGATTTTTGACAAAGGTGTCATGCCAAAGCAATTTATCGAGGATAGGAAGTTCTACTCAACAAATGATGCAGGAGTAACTGGATATCCACACAGAAAAGGAAAGAGGTTTGATCTCCACTTCACAACATACATGAAAATAAATTTGAGATGCGTCATAGACCTAAACACATCAGCCAAAATCATAAATTTCCCAGAAGAAAACAAAAAGAATAATCAGTGCAACCTTAGGGTAGACAAAGGTTCTTAGGGTACAGAAAGCAACAACCATAAAAGAAAAAAGGTTAAATGCTGGATTTAATCAAAACTATGAATTTTGCTGCGTGAAAGACATTAAAAGAATGATAAGACAAGCCACAGAATGGGAGAAAATATGTGCAGATCACACATCTGACAACATCATGAAGAAAAAAGTAAGAATAGTGTCCACGTAAGGATGGCGAATGTTGTTGGGAGGTGCAGGAATGATAGGAATGTCTCCTGTCTTGCACTGGTTACACAGATGTATGTGTTTGTCAAAACCACACTAAACTGTATCTTTCAGACCTCTACATTTCCCTGTATGTAAATTGTACCTCAAGTAAGATAGAAAACGATCATTTTGATAAATACCCACCCTTTAAGCCTAGAAGGTGAATTCTCTTTCTATGTAAAAGAAGACGATGAACACACAAACCATTATGATTTATGAAAAAGTGATTTGTGGGCTCCATAAAAGTATAATTATTAAAAGATATTAAAAAGGAAACTTCAAGATAGAGAAAGGTATAAAGAAAAATAACTTGTCATCTGACTCCCCTTAAAAACACGTTGACAGTTTTATAGTCTAATCTTAAGTTGAGAATGAAAGCCAAGTCAGACTTCTAAAGATAAGATATAGAAGAAAAATCTAGTGTTCTGGTAGCTAAGCAACTCATTGTGGGAATGCACACACTTTCTTGTGGTTTGTATACAGCCACCTAAGGCATTGAAATTTTCTTTCACAGGGCAAGGGAGTACTCATAAGGACTGAGAACAACTACAGCCAATAGCAGAATGTCTTTCTCTACCGGAACCATACCACAAAATTTATTTTTACAGAAGGAACTTGAGAAGGAAAGTCCTTTAGCAAAATCTAATGCCTATTAGCTAAGATGGCAGTTAAAATAGCCTGAAATTTTCTCACTTCCTAATTAAATGTTTTCTTATGTGTTGAAATCGCATACTTTTTTTCTAAGTTTTGTTCACATTCAATGCTATGATATTGGCTCATTTGGGGAGGAAAATGAAATTCTGTGTTTTATAAATGTGCTAAGTTAGAACTTTGAGTCTTAGGTTGGATTCCCTAGAAGCAGACCCTAGAGTTAAGGCTTCACGTGCAAGGGCTTATTCAGAATGAGCTCACAGGGAAATCTCTAGGTTTCCAGGAGAGGGGGAGGGAGGCAGAACCAGAAAGTCCAGCAGGGTGCAATCTGAGGCCAAGTCCCAGAGAGGGTAACTTCAGCCTGACCCCTCAGGGGAGCTCACGGGTGTAAGTTACGCAGAGTCATCCCGGGACAGCAGCCTGGGAGCTGGTGCTTGCACACCCTGCTCCTGTCCACCATTCCCAGGCACTCTGCCTTCCACCCATGTGGGCAGAGTGGCTCCAGTTGCCCAGGGAGCAGCGCTGTGAGAGAATCGGCTGAAGGTGTTGGCTGCTGGAAGCGAAAATACATTGGAGTCAGGGAGGTGCCAAAAAATGGCAAAGATCTGAAGCACCCACTTTATTATGGAGCCCTAACATTACTGTCACACTCTGAAAGCACTAGAACATTCCCAAATGTTTTGCCAGCATTTTGTCTACCCATATTTTGATACATGGTATATTTGGATTTGTTCCATATCATGTATTTTATGTTCTATCTACTATGCTGCTTCTCCTATTCTTTCCCCCACCCCCTTCCTGGTTTCTAAACTACTTGAGTTTGCCACCATTTTTTCCATCCTCTTTCTACTTGTGTGAAAGTTATGTCTTCTGTTCTGTTTTTTCAGTGGTTGCCCCTTGATTTCTGACATACATGCTTGACTGATAGGACACCAAGTTATCAATGCCGCAATTGTTCCCTTAAACACACAAGAACCTTAGGCTGCTTTACTCTGATCATCCCCTTATAGATTCTATGTCATTTTTGTCCAATAATCTATGTTTCTATATTTTTACCCCCATTAGTTGTTTTATTATTATTATTTTACAGTCTATGCTTATTTAAATTTACCAACATGTTTACAAGTTTCTTTGCTCACCCCATGCTACTTGCAACTGGCTTCATCTCTGTGGGCTCAGTTTTCACGTTACTGAAGTACATCCTTTAGTAACTCATTCTTTCCTTCTTTCAACAAGTATTGATTATAGTGAGGAAGAAGAGAAAAAGCCCCTGCTTTCATGGGACTTTCAGCGAGAGGGTTTGTGAGTGGTAAACTCTGAGTGCCTGTCCACAATGCATTCATTGTATCCTCACACTTGAATGGTAGTTGATGGTATCACATCTAGATTGACCGTATGTCCCCCCAGCATGTTGAAAAAGCAGTCGTGAACCGCATAACGACATTTCAGTCAATGATGGATTGAATATACAACAGTGGTCCCATATAGTATTTTTTCTGTATCTTTTCTATGTTTAGATACACAAATACTTACCATTGTGTTATAATTGCCTACAGTATTCAATAATGTGCTGTGCAGGTTTGTAGCCTAGGTGTGTAGTAGGCTGTGCCTTCTAGGTTTGTGTAAGCACACTCTATCATGTTCACACAAGATGAAATCGCCTAACAATACATTTCTCAGAATGTGTCCCTGTGGCTAAGCAGCATGCGTCTCATGACTGCCCTATGTCTCCTGGTGGGTCTTGCGGTGGAATCAGCTTGGCTCCTTCTTCGTGCGTCTTCTGTCTCTTCTTTCTAGTTACTTTTAAGGTTGTCTTTGTTTTGTATTTTCTGCAATTTCATCCATCTACATGTAGATTTATTTTTATTTTCTTCAGAACTTGAAATGCTTCTTCAATGTAAAGATTCATGTCTTTTTCTTTAATTCTGGAAAATTCTCAGGAATTTTCTCTTCACATATTGTCTTTCTTTCCATTCCCTCTGTTCTGACCTTTTGGAGCTTCTATTAGACAAATGCCTGTTTTAGTTTGTGTAAATGCTAACACATCTTACAGCCCAGGCGTAGATTCAGCCCATGCCTTCAAAGAAACATTAGTTCTCAGAGGAAAACCTTATTTCGGCTACACACACACAAAACAGTGAGCAGGAGCTGCCGGCATTCTAGCCCAGCCAACCCAATGCCTCTGATTCTCTCACCCAGCATCCCTCGGACTCTCATAGTCTGCTCCTTTCCAGTAGCTGAGTTTTTGACGAAGAAGCTCAACCTTCTATTTCTAGTTTTGGACAAGTTTGTATTTTGGGCTTGATACATTTGAGTTTCTTGGTTTTATCCCCTGCTGCTAGACCTGCTCCTGCATGAGGTACAGCAGCACTGCTGATGTGTTCAGGCTCCTGTGACTCTCAGAGCTGCCACGGGCTCTGCTGCTGGTGGTGCCCAGGCAGGCCTCTCCAGCTCCCCCATCATGTCGATGTGACTACCACGACCAAATGACTCTGGCTATTTTTTAAAAAAGACAATAATGGCAGCCACACGTCATCATACTTTTGTCCAAACCCGTAGAATGTACAACACCAAGAGTGAATCCTGATATAAAGCATGGACTCTGGATGATAGCAATGTGTCAGAATAGGTTCATCATTTGTGATAAATGTACCACAGCGGCGGAGGAATGTTTGGGGGGAGGGCTGTGCATGTGTGGGTGGGGACGGGGAGTAAATAGGAAAAATCTGTACCTTCTGTTCAGTTTTTCTGTGAACTTAAAACTGCCCTAAAAATAAAATCTATTAAAAAAAGATTATACACATACACATGCACATACAGACATAGACAAACACAAATTTTTTTATTTGAAAGAGGGTTGGGGTGCATAATTTTCCTTAGGTTTTAAGAATCACTCATACTTTTTTGCCGTGTATATGTATATATATGTGTGTGTGTGTATATAATGTGTATACATATGATGTGTGTATATAAATATAGAGTATATATAAGTATTATATATATACTCACACAAACCTCATATATACACACAAACACATACCCCATACACACATGCATCTCTCCCTCTCTCTCTCTCTCTTTCTATATATATATAAAGTATATACACACACATATATATCTATAAGTGAAAATACATTGGAGTCGGGGGTGCTTAAAAACAGTAAGGATCTGAAGCAGCAACTTGATTATAGAGCACGGACATTATTATTTCCCTCACTGTGTAAGCACTAGAACATTCACAAATGTTTTGCCACCTTTTTGTCTACCCCTATATAAATGAATAGAATGTGTTTAATGAGTACATTCTCTATATATCTCAATGTTTAACTTCTGTGGTCAAATTCCAAGAAAAGATTCTTCATTGGGTGATTAGGTGACTATATGTGTCAAGTGGAAAAGAGAAATTGGTAATCAATTAAGTGCAAACTACATCCCAAAGCCAGAGAAAGGAAGGGACAATGGCATTAGTAATGACAAAGGCCTTTTTTTTTTTCCACAGTTAGTCTTTCTGGAAGATCATCAGATTAAAACAAGAAAAGACAAAGCATGCAGAGAGGGTCCCTTCCTCTTACTTGGGCACGCTGTATAGATTCGTAGGAGCTCCTAGAAATAGTCTTGGACAACATGCCAAATACTAAAGACTTGTAACAGCTCTCTTCCAGAAGGGGAGAAAAAAGCCCTCATAATGAGCCGCTGACTGGGTCTTTATGGCTGGGAAATACTATAACCCTGTAATTTGGCTCCTGAAGGCCACATTCTTCTTTGGAGCAGAAGCCACAGGTCAATTATCACGGTTGGTGAGCTTCCCTTTTGGGCATGAGTCAGGGCCAATTTTGCATGAAAGAAGGGTTTCCCTCCTGGCACTGACTCACAACAATTATGGAATCATATTATGGGGTTGCCAAAAACAGGATTCTCCAGGGAGCTCCCAAGGAATCCTGTGGGGTAACCCATGGGGCACTGGGTGCTGGAAACCATTTCCCACAGCAGCACCCAGCATCTCCTGGTCACAATGCTGTCTTTGAATTTTTCTTCCTCTTACAAGATTTTGGATTCTAGAATCATAAATCACCCCTTACTAAACACGTGGCTGTGATCATTTATTCATTCTTGGTCCCTTGGTAACTACGCTGGCCTAAGTTACCTTTGCTTCATCTTATCTTTCTATTTACAAGAATCTTCCCTGCCTCCTTCCCTCCTTTTCCTTTCTCTCTCTCTCTCCCCCTCTTCCTCTTCTTCTATCTCTCCCTCCTCCTTTCCTTTTCCCTACAATTATTGATAATCTGTTAACTGAAAGGCACTCTGCACTGCTATGTTACACTCATGCTGTACATTTAGAACAGTTTTACACCTTCTCTCATGTGGTTCTCATGACTACCTGGGGGAAGAAGGAAGAACAATATCTCCAGAAGGGCAATGTTACTCTTGGAGAGAATGTGGATTTGGGAGTCATATGGAGGTTCAAATCCTTTTCCCACACTTACTACATACATGACCTGGACAAATTATTCCATCTTTTTGAGCTTCAACTTCCACATTTGTAAATAAGTAATAAAAACATTTCTTTCAGGATTGTTTCAAAAATTGGAGGAGATACTTCAAATAAAGTGTCTTGCACATTGCCTGACATGTATAAGTACTTAGTGCCTTGCTACTATTATCTTTTTTGTTATTAGTCTGAATTTAGACATAATGAAACTGAGCCTCAGAGAGGGGAGGTAACTTGCCAAAGAACACAAAGGTGACAAGGAGCAGAGCCAGCACGGTGTCTATGGCCTCTCAGACCAGCCATGCTTCATCCCCTGTCTTCATACGGGGAAGTGCTGCCCTCTCTTATAAAGAGGGAGTGGGTGGGCCAGATACTGCTGTTCTTAAAACATTCTTCCTTCAAAACGCCTCCATGAAGATGACGTCTTCCTCATAAGTTGTGAGTTGGAAGGGAATTTATTCCTTTGTTTTATGTCTGGCTTTTGTGGCTTTACTGTACCTGAAAATTTTTCAGTCTTCAGATAAAACCCCAGTGGGTGTGGTGATTCTGTGGGTGGTGAAAGAACACACGGAAGGGTCTGTGGTAGACAGGAGAAGGTCCCTGCAACTCAGGCCTCATCTCTTCAGGGAGGTGAGCCATGGCTCCGAGCTGTCTGAACAAGCAGGTAGTAACGACGCTGGCTTATTTATACTCTCTACTGCTGCTTCTTCCTCGTTGTTTTGGGTGTATCCAAGATTTTCTACTGGTGATTTCACCTTGAATACCAACCAAGTGCATGGCAACTGACTAGACACCTTTTCTCTCCGAAACAGAAGTCAGATAAATAACCAAAGTGATTTATTGTAGGCTTTTTGCTTGGACGATAACAAATAGAAAGTAATTTAAAAGAGAGCTAGAAATTTTTGTTGTGTGGTTTGGAATTGCTGCTGTAAAATCCTGTATTTGAAGAGGTGGCTGGTGGTCTCTGACAATAATGACACCCCCCGCATGCTAGGGCCATTTCTACCTGTGGTGTATCTACTTTAGATATTGTTGTGGGAGGGACTTGTGTATTTGAAAATGCTAGAATTACTCACTGTTTAAATTAAGTTTGACCTCTTTGCAATCAAAAAGAAAAATCCCAAGGCACATTACTTTAGTACAAAAAATGCTGACAAACTGTTTTGGGGACTGCCTCTTTCATACCTGGCTGTAATTTGAAAGCTCACCCAGTTGTACTCCCTGGGTTAGGTCACCAGAGTTTTGTCTTTGTCTACCTATTCCCCTTCTCTGCCACCCCCTACACCTTCCCTGGTAACTTCCTTTGACTTCAAGAGGCAACGGTCCTGAAACTTTGCTATAAAAATAGCACTGAGAGCAGGAACACCATGCTGTTTCAAAAGGCATTTTTTTCAGGATGACTTAGAAATGTCTAGGAAAAAAATTACATGGGGGTACATTTGGGATTTGGAACAAACCCCTTCTGTCGCTGTATCCTAGAATAGAGACCTGGGGTTTCACTTTAGTGAAAAGATAAAGAACTTTAAAGATAAAGCCATGCAAAGCATAATCCATCCCCATAGTCTTACTGGCACTGTGGGTGCTAAGTTGTACCAATGGGACATTTTGAGTAATATTAAAATTTGTTCTTGTGCAAAATAATATGAAAAGGGTAATTGAGGACTTTTCCAGGAATTCTTGGTCACCAGACAATATACAAACTCAACAAAATGCATCTATAGGAAGGCATATTTACCTGTTCAAGCATTGCCTATATATTTCCTTAAATAATTTGAACAACAGGTCACTTGAATAGTATTTAAAAAATCAGGATCAAGAAAACAGAAAAGAAATCATATGTTAGCGTGAATATGGTCATTGTCACACAGTGAATTTCCTCTAAGCTTTCTTGGTAGGTTAATGGGATAGACATTGTCCCCATTTTACAGGTGAGGAAAATGATTCACAGAAAGGAAAATAAAAATCCCAACATTTATTACATTCTACATGGCAGGGCATTGAAGCAAATCTACATCTGATTTCAGAGATCAAGCTTGTGACCAGTATACTAAATGTACCACATCCTCAGGCTAAGTTTTCCTTATCACTAAATAATAAAGTAAAATTCTCACTTGTCCCTAGGATTAACTTGGAATTTAATCACATGCTGAGTTGGCTTCCAATAAGCTATTTTTAAAATGTGTCTATATTTATGTACTGCTTGAAGCCTATCTGTATTAGTCAGGGTTCTTCAGAGAAACAGAACTAATGGGGGTGTGTGTGTGCATGTGCGTGCATATGTTGTAAGGAATTGGCTCACGTGATTACGGAGGCTGAGAAATTCCAAGATCTGCAGTCAGCGTGCTGGAGACCCAGGAGAGCTGATGTGTAGTTTCAGTCCAAAAACCTAAGAAGAGCTGATGTCTCAGTCCAAGTCCAAAGGCTGGAAAAGACCAATGTCCCAGCTCAAGCAGTCAGGCAGGAGGAGTTCTCTCTTACTCAGCCTGTTTGTTCTATTCGGGTATTCAATTGATTTAATGAGGCAGGTCCGCCCACATTAGGGAGGGGAATTTGCTTTACTCAGTCTACAGATTCAAATATCCATCTCATCCCCAAACACCCTCACAGACACACCTGGAATAATGTTTGACAAAATAAATATCTGGGCACCAGACAAGTGGAAACATAAAATTAACCACCACAAATGAATATGATGAACTGAATGTTTGTGTCCCTCACCAAATACCTATGTTCAAGTCCTAACTCAATGTGATAATATTTGGAGATGGGGCTTTTGGAAGGTAATTAGGTTTAGATGAGGTCATGGGATGGGGCCTTCATGGTGGGATTAGTGACCTTATAAGAGGAGACACCAGAGAGCTAGCACTGTCTCTCTCTGCCCCATGTGGATACAGTGAGAAGGTGGCCATCTGAAAGCTGGTAAGAGAGCACTGACCAGAACTCAACCATGCCAGCACCCTGGTTTTGGGCTTCCAGCCTCCAGAACTGGGAGAAAATAAATTTCTGTTGCTTGAGCCATGCAGTCTAGGATATTTTGTTATAGAAGGCTGAGCTGACAAGACATTATAACAGTTAGAAATATATTGAGCTACAAAGTATATAAAACCTGACAATAAGTGAAATAAACAACAGGTTAATTTTTCTCTTGTTGCAAGAAGTCTAGAGATAGGTAGCAGTTCAGGGCTCAAGAATGACATAATCCTCCCCAGGAACTTCTCCTTATATTTTATTGTCAGTACCTGAGTTACACGATCATTCTTACCTGCAAAGGAGGTTGTGGATTTGAATATTTTGCTTTGTAACTTCTGAAAAGAGGGTTTTGGGTGTGTGTTAAGTGAGGCAACATACAATGGCTGCCATGATATCAATGAAAGAATTGGATCAAGAAGAGCTATGAGAAATCTAAAATATCTAGGTTTAAATAAAAAAGGGACATTGATTTTATTTGTAATTCCTCCCTGGTTGGTACTTGAGTAAGAGTGGCTCAGAACTTTAGGTAAGAATCATTTGGACAGATATGTCCTTTCTAGCAGATACAAAATTAATCTCTAAATCTTTACTTATCACTTGACATATTTTTGTACCAAATCCAGTACTTTGCATGAGGCACTGGAAGCCATTCTCTTTGGCCATTTGTCTTGAGTGAACGAAGCCCCTTTCATTCCAGTATGATATCTGTCATGATATAAATTGCATTCAACTGGATTTAAAGACCAACCTTGCCCAGTTTAGGCTGGACCTTAAAAAGTGATGTTTTCATACTAGAGGCCCTTGTTTCTTTTCTAAATCTAGCTCCTTCTAAATCAGCCCATCTCTCTCTACCTGATGATCTTAGAAGGAAGACATTGTTAATTTTACTCACATTCTACCCTCATCCTGGGATTGACCAACCTTTATTGCAGTGTCCCTATCACTTTGCCCAGCTCTTCCTAGTCCAGGCTGAACCACACCCAGAATGGATCATTGGCAAATGTGAGCCCCAGGCTTCTGTTCCCATTTCTCTGAAGAGTCACTAAATTAGCCCTTCTCCTTGACTGGCTCTCCAGATGACCATCAATCCATTCGGACTCAGGTCTGCCTTCTTCTATCCAGGTTAATCCTGGGATTTTTCCTCCAACTCTAGCCTCCTTCATACTTCTTTGTCTTTCTGGTTTAACTTCTCATCAGCCAAGCCTCTGGCTTACTCCCTCCAAATTTGTACCACAGGTGCATTTCTTTGGGGAACATTTGGTGGGGGTAGGGTAGGAGGGAAGCTTTTGGAGGAAGTCTGCAATGTAGCATTTGCTTTTAATTCAACATAACAAGACAAGTCCTGAAGGTGAACTATAGGGATAGACTACTCCATTTTGTAAAAACGACTATTTGTGCCTGCTGGTGATTATCGAGTGGAGGCCAGATGTTTGCCAACAGCGATGTTATGGCTCTGGTTCTGTGTAGATGTACAAAAAAACATCAATTTCAGTAGACATGATTTTTGATGGTGGCACTTGGAATAATTTAAAGTCAAACAGAAAAGAAATTCTACTGGGGGAGGGGGAAGAGGCCAGGCACTCGTGCTTTGAACTAATTCTTCCTTTCAAAGAAAGGTGCCTGTCCTGAAGCCAATTCAATCATACTCTGCGAGATGGCTCATTAGCTAATTCAGTTCAGAATCACTTATGCAAATAAAATGATTTCAGAAGATTAGACTGTCAGTTGAGAAGCCCATTTGTTAATTTATGAAGCTTTTATTTATCATCAGTGCTTATTAATCCCCTCTTCTTTCTGCTTCAATAAGGACAGAATATTTGCACCTTCTAGATAAAGGTCCTTAAACTGGGGTCCATGAGCTTCTTGGAGCTTTATGTACAACTGAGATGCTGCCCAGTGTCTGACACATTGTATTGAAGAGATGTTCCCAACAGACATTTGTTAAAGGAATGAGTGTGATTGAATGAAAGCTCAGTTTGCCACAAGACCACAGGGCAGATAATTTCAGAAAATTCATTCATCTACTTTTATGGACCTACCACCTTTCTGAGATCCACTGCCTGAAAATGTGTCATTATTTTAATATGTTTGTCAGTCAGATTATCCTACACAATATTAATTGAAATCTAAGAGGTGGACACCATTTAAATTGGCAAGGGGACTGCTCTTTGCCCATTGCTAGAGCTGTCATTTGTATTTACAAGTCTCTTAAATGAGAAGCGGTAGAAAGGTAGAACTATGTCTTACTACTTCTGTCCTTGCTGGTTCTTTTTCCACTGTGGTCTGGTTCTCTGAACGACACTTTAGCTTGTGCTGACCTCTCTCTCCATTTCTCAAGATTTTTTTGAAGGCAGTGAAAGAGAGAAAGCAGAGAAAACACTGAGTGTGGAGTCAGATGACTCAGGCTTGAGTACTCACCACAACAAGGACTGGGCACAGGACTCTTGGGAAGGCACAGCTTGTACTGCCCTCAGTCTTATCAGCTGTGGATGGTAGTAATGATACCTGGTAAGGTTAAGATGAATCATAAATAAGCCATTATATATGAAAGCAAATTCTAAGCTACAAAGTGTTATCAGCAGAAAATGTTCCACTAGCAGGAACTGCAGGATATGGCTGAGAAAAGGTTTCTGGCCAGCGGTCAGAGGGAGGTGATTTGCTTGCAGCCCAAGCTTCTTTCTTACTTGTAGGTTAAGTTGAGGGCAGACAATGGTGGTCCTGGACCCTGCAGCCACATAGTAGTCAAGGCCCATGCTTGCTCTGTATTGCGGGAACCAGCAGCTCCTTTGCAGAAGGAATGATCCAGTGCAGAAGGTCATATGGTCATAATCTTCCTATGACATCCACTTGGCTTTCTGTGTCCTCTTTGCTACTTTTACATGTCATCATGCTACTCCATGGCCATGTCAATTTCACAAGCGTTTACTAAAGGCTTGGAGAAAATAAAAAATATTTATGACCTAAACACTGCCGCTGAGTTGCTTCTATTCCTAGGAGGGAAAATAAGTCAAACACAGTTTTATCTATAATGGCAAGGTAGAAAAAGGGAAGAATGACAAGGGCCAAGTTATAAAGAAATAACCTTAGAGGAGAGAATAATTACTTTTAGCGGGAGGATTCAGGAGATAGTGCAAGATTTCAGAACTAGACATTGAAAGGTGAGTAATGTTTTGCCAGGCTGAGATGAGAGGGAAGAGCATTAGGGGCTGAGGGAACATTGTGAACAAAGGCATAAAAATAGGAAGAACTTGAGACCTGGGAATCAACAAATGGTAGTTGGATAGTGGAGCGTATCTGGGGAAACGCTTGGAAAACCTACTGAACAGAGTTTGAGACTAGGTTGTAAATGGTTTGCAATGAAAATTAATAAAGTTTGTGTTTTATTTAGCTTGGAGAAATTTATAAAGTACAAATAAAATTTAAAAGGCAGCTATTTTCCCAGCATTGGTGCAATGATCATTAGTGTGTTGAAGTATTTCCTTCCAATCTCTTTCTTACATTTACAGATTACTTTCTTTTCCTTTCCCAGTGTTATTTAATAAGCATTATCGCATGTTGCAGCATCATCTTCATAATCAGCATATTTATAGAAAAGTCCATCTAGTGTTGAATGTATAAAGCCAGTTCAGTGTTCCCGAGATGAAGACTTGGCAAGGCTGGAGATGAAATTTGTTTAAAGGAGTCAATCATTTTGATTTTCTGTGGTAAGAACATAAAGAGAAAAATAGGTGCTCTGTGAGTTCAGATCTTTATTATTATTATTGGTGTTTTTTTCATTTTTTATTTAAGTAGATTTAGGGGTCACAAGTGGTTTTTTAGTACATAGGTGAACTGCATAGTGGAGAAGTCTAGGCTTTTAATTTACCCACCACATGAATCGTGTACACTGACCAAATAGGTAATTTTTCATCCCATACCCACTTCCCACTCTCCCCCCTTGGAATCCCTAGTGTCCATTAAGTCACTCTGTCTGACTCTATATGGCCATGAATACCCATTGCTTAGCTCCCACTTATAAGTGAGAATATGTGGTATTCGGTTTTTCATTCCTTGATTATTCCCTTAGAATAAGGGCCTCCAATTCCATCCAAGTTGCTGTAAAAGACATTATTTCATTCTTTTTGATGACTGAGTAGTATTCCATGTGTGTGTGTGTGTGTGTGTGTGTGTGTGTGTGTATCACATTTGTTTTATCCACTCATCAGTTCGTGGACACTTAGGTTGGTTCCATATTTTTGCAGTTGTGAATTGTGCTGTGATAAACATACAGGGGCAAGTGTATTTTTCATAAAATGACAACTTTTCCTTGGGTAGTTCCCACATTTATTGATTTGCGTATCTTGAACCTTGCCTCTCTGGAATGAAACCCACTTGATTGCAGTGAATTATTTTTTTTGATGTGTTGTTGGCCTAGATTTGATAGTATTTGTCGAGGGATTTTGCATCTATGTTCATGAGGGATATTGGTCTGTAGTTTTCATTTTTTGTTGTGTCCTTTCCTGGCTTTGGTATCAGGGTGATACTGGCTTTATATAATGAGTTAGGGAGGATTCCCTCCTTCTCAATGTTATGGAACAGTTTCAGCAGGATAGGTACCAGTTCTTCTTTGTAGGTTTGGTAGAACTTGGCTGTGAATCTGCCTGGTCCTGGGCTTTGTTTTGTTTGGAGGTTTTTGTTACTGATTCAATCTCGTTACTCAGTATTGGTCTGTTCAAGATTTCTATTTCTTCCTGATTCAAGCTTTGGAGGTTGTGTGTTTCCAAAAATTTATCCATCTCCTCTAGATTTTCTAGTTTGTGTGCATAGAGGTGTGTATAGTAGTCTAGGATGATCTTTTGTATTTCTGTGGTATCAGTTGTAATGTCTTCTTTTTCATTTCTGATTAAGCTTATTTGAATCCTCCTCTTCTTTTCTTGGCTAGTCTAGTTAGTGGTCTGTTGATTTTGTTTATCTTTACAAAGAACCAAATTTTTGTTTCATTGATCCTTTATATTGTTTTTTTTTATTTCAATTTTGTCTAGTCTGTCAGATTATTTTTCACTAAGAATTACATCACAGGCATATCTAAGAGACAAAGAGTGCCAACCTCCTGATAGGTACTGCAGTGGTATTTGTTTGTTCCGATTGTATCTACACCTCTGTGACCCCTGAAGGATCTAAAATTCTGCTGCATCTTCCCAAGCCTCCCTTGATGGAGCAACTAAACATTTACCTGCAAAAGGGCAGACAGGATGGCAAGAGAGACTGTAAAGCCAGGAAATCAGTCTTTCTGGAAAATTACTTAACTATGCCAACTACATGCAATTCATTTCAAAAAATTGTGGCATGGATGAGACAATGTTTTCTTAGATATAACACCAAAGATATAAGCAACAAAGAAAAATATAGATAAACTGGGCATCATCAAAATTAAAAACTTTTGTGTTTCAAAGGTCACCATCAAGAAAGTGAAAAGATAACCCACAGAATGGGAGAGAACTATTGAGTCCTCCCTTATCCGTGGTTTCACTTTCTGCAGTTTAAGTTACTTGCAGTCAACTGTGGTTTGAAAATATCAAATGGAAAATTCTAGAAATAAACAATTCACAAGTTTTAAATTGTGTGCCATTCTGAGTAATGTGATGACATCTCACACCACCCAGTTCCATATGTTGAGCATATCCACACTGTCTATCCTACCTGCCCAGGAGTCATCAACACTGTCTGCTTCTGACATCCAACCATTGACATCGTCATGGCTCAGTGATCCAGGATCTTCCTTCTGAGGGATCATCAGTAGGTCAACTATAGTCATTTAGCCCCATGTCACAATGCCTATGTCATTTACCTCATTTCATCTCATCCTGTAGACATTTTATCATCTCACATCATCACAAGATGATGGGTAAATACAGCACAAGATATTTTGAGAGAAAGAGAGAGACCACATTCACATAACTTTTATTATAGTATATTGTTATAATTGTTCTATTTTATTATTAAAACTTTATATAATATGTTGTTAATCTCCTGCTGTGCCTACTTTATAAACTGAACTGTATCATAAGTATGTATGTATAGGAAAAAACATAATATATATAGGGATTGGTACTATCCAGTTTCGGGCATCCACTGGGGGTCTTGGAATGTATCTTTCTTGGGTAAGAGGGGGACTACTGTACTAATGAGGATCAATTTCTAAATTTAGTTGTATTTTTTTGGTGTGTGAAAACATTCCATTGAGCCCTTTATAGATTGTTTTTCTCATTATGTTACAGAAACATTTCTATAAATTAAAGCATCAACACATTGTTATATTTGCTATGAATTCTTTTCCAAGCTATCCTTTTATTTTTTCTTTATTTTTTTATTTCAGAATATTATGGGGGTACAGATGCTTTGGTTACATAAATTGCCTTTGCACTGCCCAAATCAGAGCTACAAGTGTGCCCATCCCCCAGATAGTGGGCACTGCACCCCTTAGGTGTGAATTTACCCATCCCCTCCTCCCCCTCCCACCTGCCCGACACCTGATGAATGTTACTTCCATATGTTCACATAAGTGTTGATCAATTAGTACGAATTTAATGGTGAAGCTATCCTTTTATATCTTGTCATATAAGCATTTGAAATTTTTTCATACAAAATCTGTCCATCTCTTCTGTGGATTTCTTCCCTTTCTTCTAGGCTAGAAAAGTCTCTTTCTCCAGAGATCTGATAGATATCACATAGAATTTTCCTCTTTTATTTTTCATGTGGTTTTAAATTTTATCTTTAACTTTCACTTCCAAAAATAGTCATTTAGTGTCAACTATGTGATTGTTATATTGCTAGTATTTATTTTGGTTCAAGGTACAATGTGAAAGTCTGTTTTTCCAACTTGTTATCAGTCTCTAAACATTTTATTGACTAAGAGTGTGTATGTGTGTGTGTGTGTGTGTAAATTGTTAACCATTCCTCTATGTTACTATGTGAATCTTCTGTTCAGTTTCTCTGTCTAGCTTGTGCCAGTACCATACAATTTTTAGTACTAAACTTCTACAATATATGTTGTTATCTGATGGTAAGCTTGTTCCCCCTTCATTATACATTTTCAAAATTATATTTACTTTATAGTTTTTCCTCCGGGTGACATTTCAAGCAATTTGTCAGGCAAAAAAAAAAAATGTTAGGATTTAGATTAGATTTATGTGAACCATAAATTGATTTGGGAAAACTGGCACTTTCAAAACATGTTGCCTCCCATCTCAGGTCATGGTGCTCCTTTTCACTTCTTCAAGTTTTTACGTCTTCCAGTAAAATACTGCTGATTTACTCACACTTCTCATTAAAATTATTTCTTATAATTGCATTTCTGTGGGCATTGAGAATGAGATTTTATTTTTCCATTATAACTTCAGCTACTATATGGGAAGTTCTATGTGTGTGTGTGTGTGTGTGTGTGTGTACACACTTATCTTTTGTCAGGCCACCTATCAAGCGTTCATTAATTAAAATAGCTTCCTAGCTTATTCTCTTGGGTTATCTGACTATGAAATTGTACTGCGGGACATTTTTTATCATTTATTTTTTATTATGTGTAACTCATATTGCTATATCTCATTTTTGTTTTCAGTGAATAGAATTTCTAGGATAATAGTGAAACTGGATATATTTATTTTATTTCCATTTTAACATGTATATGGCTTTTAGATCAAAATAGATGGCCTTTATTATGGTAAACAGTTTTCCTCTATTCCTGTATTTCAGTATTTTATCAAAGGACTTTATTTTTGAATATTTTTCTTCTTTAATACACTTATGCTAAGAATTATGTATCCTTAGAGCATATTTTCTTTTCTTTAATCTACATGTGTCAGATATTTTCTTACTAGATGTCCTTATCTACTGATGGGACTCTTCCTTGAAATAAAAAAAAGCTTGGAGAGAGTGTGTCATTGTAAAAGATGTCCTCATACTGAACCACCCTTGAACTGGAAGAGTCATTAACCCTGGAACATGTGTCCTTAGGTCCTGCTTCACATTATGGCTGCCATATTGAATGTAAATCTGTGGTTTTCAACTCCAGCCAGAGCAAGGGGCTTCTTTTGAGGAGACTGTGGATGGGGGGGTTGCCCTCAGAGGTCTGAATTGCTCCAGGAACAACTCTCCATCCCCAAACGTGCCTTGTGATATTGGTCCTAAGCTGTTGTTCACTTTGGGCCCCTGAGAGCAGCCAATTGCTGTTCTTTCTTCCTTCAACTCTGGAAATGACCTCAGAGGACGGAGAAAATTTGAGGTTCCTCAGCTTTGCTGTAAATGGTCACCCCAGTGATCCGCTCCGACTGGCATGACTTTCCCAGCTGGACTCTAAGCACCATGTGGAGTGATTTGCTACAAGTGTGAACTCATCATTGCAGCTTTTAATGTTTTTATTTTCTCCCCCTCTCTGGTTTATACCTCTCTGTATTCTTCTTTATCTGTTTCAGTGCTGTTAGATACTTGTCTGACAAGAAGGCTGCACTGGTGGTCAGGAGATCGTCATACTCCAAATGCTGAAACTCACAGAATTTTACTAATCTGCATTGTCACTCTTAAAATGCTTCAGCGGCACACTTTCAACCCGGGCTGAATTCCAGAATCACCTGGGAGTCCTCTTAAAAATGGTGACACCCAGGCCCTACCGTACACCAATTAAATCAATGTAGTGTCTGCCACGCCCTCCAGCGCGGGCTGCGTGTGGTGAGGTGTCAGCCAGGGCCCTCAACCCTTGCTGGGCGGCCCCGCAAAAGCTATGTGTCCAGGGAGGTCAGCTCGTCTCAGACACAACTGCCACTTCTTTTTTCCTCCCCTCTCAGGGCAGAGGGTCGAGCTAGTCATTCTTCTCCGTTCATGGAACATTATTATCCTGGTTTATTGGAATTCCCACTCCTTCTCCACACTTTCTTTCCTAACGAGACATTATGACTTTTGTGAGCCTTAGTCACTTTTGTCTTTGTGGGTCCCTCCTACCATAATAGATTTTTGTGGTTCCTAAAATTTTGTTTTTTTCTGATGTGAGAAAAACAAGTTAAAACTTTTTAGTCAACCCCAAAAGTTCTTAGTTTTATTCTGATTTAAAATAAGACTTAAATATTTTCACGGGTCCCTAAAAGTCTGTTGGGTCTAAGGCACTGTATTTGCTGTACCTAACAAATGAGTTAGCCCTGCGTCTCCCCTCCTGCCTTCCCTCTATCTCCAGACCCTGCTGTTATTCTCCTTCCCTAGCCAAACAGGCAAACTTTCTGATGTACGTGAGGTGGATCTGTTTCTTCATATGCATTCTTGCATAATGTATATTTTTATTTTGTTTGCATGTGTTTAAATTCTTTAAAAAAATTTTAGAACAGTTTTAGATTGCCAGAAAGAGTGCAAAGATTCTACAGAGAATTCCCAAGCATTTCGCATCTATTTGCCCTATTAACATCTTACCTTAGTGTGGTACACTTGACACAATTTATCAACCATTATCAACATGTTGTTATTAACTACAGGCCACAGGGCATTCAGATATCCTTAGTTTTTATCTAATATTCCCTCTCTGTGTCAGGATCCCATCCAGGATACTACGTTACATTTAGTCATCATGTCTCCTTAGGCTCCTCTTGGCTATGACAATGTCTCAGATTTTCCTTGTTTTTAATGACCTTGGCAGTTTTGAGGAGTACTGGTTGGGTTTTTTGTAGAATGTCCTTCAATTGGGATTTGTCTGATGTTTTTCTCATCATTAAACTGTAGATATGAGCTTTAGGGAGGAAGATCACAGAGGTAAAGTCCTTCTCATCACATCACATGAAGGGTATACTCTGTCAACATGACTTGTCACTGTTGATGTTAACCCTGATGACCTGGCTGAGGTAGTGTTTGTCAGCTTTCTTCACTATCAAGTTACTCTTTCTCCACCCTCTGCCTTTCCATACAGTACAGTCTTTGAAATACAGGTGCTATGTACAGCCCACACTGGAGGTGGGAAGCTGTGCTCTACCTCCTCGAGGGGGTACTAGCTACAGAAACTATTTGGAATTTTTTCAGGAGAGGTTGGTCTCTTCTCCCCACTTTTATTTATTTGTTTAATCATTTCTTTGTATCAGCATGGATTCATGGCTATTTATTTTATACTTTGGGTTATCATCTAATACTACTTAATTAATTTTGTTGCTCAAATTAAATTGTTTCAGCTTTGGCCTCTGGCCTGCTTTTAGTTGGTTTCTTGTCCTTTTGATATCTCTCTCTCTCTCTCTCTCTTCTCTGTGTCTCTCTCTCTCTCTCTGTGTCTCTCTCTCCCGCTTGCCCCCATTTCCTTACTCTCTGGCATCACAAGATACTCCAGGTTGAAGCTGTAGATTCCCTGCCCTGGTCCTAGAATCAGCCATTTCTCCAAGGATTCCCAGTTCTTTTTGCTGAGAATAGTATTACAAACCAAAATCTTGGCACCAGGTGTGCTTGTTGCTAGTGGGCTATTGTTCCTTCTACACCCTCTCAGTTGGTAGAGTAAGGAAATATATGTGTGTATGTATTTATGCACATGTATATTTTTGTAAATATGTAAACATAAACATTATACATATATAAATATTTCTATATAAAATATTTCCATATAAATATCTCTGTTAAGCTAAATATGAGGTCATATTGATGTCTCCAACTATAATATATTATCATATGGATCATTTGAGTTGCTTCGCCTTGCATGTCTATAACCTCCCATTCAACAGTGTGAAACCTGGCTCCTACCATCTACCATCCACTTATTATATTTAGTTGTCCTACTCCAGTATACATGTATGGCAGTATCAGAATTATTAATAACCACCCCCATGGAAAACAACTTTATCAACTAGAGTGCAGTGTTTACATACAGTTTCTTTTGCCTTTAATTTTACAGACTTCGTTTCCAGAGTTATCTAGGCCATTACCTTTTCTCTCATCCCCATCAGTGTGGTTGTTTCTTATGCTTGTAACACAGTTAGCTTTATTTGTCACAGTCTGCATTCTCTCCTGGGATCCCCTGATCTCCTAAATGATTCAGATTTTCATACCTTAAGGTTCTCTCTTTGAGCCATGAAGTTCTATGGATTTTGACAAATGTGCAGTGTCTTGTATTCATCATAATAGTTTCACTGTCCTAAAAATTCCACTGTGCTTCACCTGTTATTACCTCCACCAAACCCTGAACCTCCTGGCATTCACTGATGTTTTTACCATCGCTGTACTTTTGCCTTTTCTAGAATGCCATATAATTGGAATTATACAGTATGTAGCCTTTTCAGACTGCTTTCACTTAGCAATATGCATTTAAAATTTAAAATTCATCCATGTCTTTTCAGAGTTTGATACTTTGTTATCATTGAATAATATTCTATTGTGTGAATATACTATAGTTTGTTTATCCATTCACCTATTGAAGGACACCTTGTTTGCTTCCAGTTTTTGCTGACTATGAATGAGGCTGCTATAAACATTCATGTGAAGGCTTTTGTGTAGTCGTAAGTTTTCAAATCAGTTGAGTAAACACCTAGGAGTGGGAATGCCCTATGGTATGGTAAGCCTGTGTTTAACTTTGTAAGAAACTGCTAATCTGTCTTCTCAAGTGGCTGTGCTATTTTGTACTCCCACCCACAATGAATGAGAATTCTTGTTGTTTTGTATCCATGCCAGCAATTAGTATTGTTAGTTTTTAGATTTTAGCCATTCTAATAAGTGTGTAATGGTATCTCATTGTTGTTTTAGTTTGTAATCCCATAATGACATGATTCACATGAATGTTTAATCAGTATAAATTGATTTGTGTTGTATATCTCACTCTGTCACTTTTTTTTTTTTCGGTAACTATTTTATATTTAGGATTTGCTCATGTTACTGTCTAATCTATTGTTTTTAACTGTTGTGTAACACTCAGATGCATCCACCGTATGTCTCAATTCACCGTCTCAGTGTTAGACATCCCAGTTGCTTCCTACTTCCTACCTCCACAAACAGCACTGCAGTGAACATCAGTGTTCATAGCCTCTTATGGATCCATGAGGAAATTTCTTGGAGAATATACACCTAGATGAATTACTGGGCCAGCAGGTATGCACATGCTCAAGGTGACCAAGAATGCTAGATTGCTCTGCAGAGTGGCTGCACCAGCTCAAGCTCCCACCTGCCATGCATGAGAGATTCTACGTCATGTACTTGACATTATCCATCTTTCTAATGTTTGACATTCTAATAGGTGTAAGTGATAGCTCAGTACTGTTTGAATTTGTATTTCTTTATTTCTGTAATTACTGTTATTACAAATTTCTGTATTACTGTATTTCTGTAATGATTTTGAGCATCTCTTCAAGTGCTTAGTAAATCTTTTGCGTTGGCTTTCTTCTTTTGCAAATTTCATGTTCATATTCTTTGCCCATATTTCTATTGGGATTGCTGTCTTTTGTTGTGTTGATTTCTAGGCACTCTTTGTGTATTCTAGCTATTATGTCTAATTGGTTTTAGACATTGAATATAACTTCACACACTCTCTCATTTTCCAATTAACTCTGTCCTTGCTATTTTCCTTACTTTTGATGTAATTAAAACTTATGGATTTTGCCTTAAGTTTTGTGCATTTGAACTTTGGTTTAAAAATGTATTTCCCTGCTCTGAGGTCACAAAGATATCTTCCCACCTTTTTTTCCTACTAACTATATAGTTTTATCTTCACATTTAGATCTTTAATTTATCTGGAGCCTACCTTTTTATGAGGTGAAGGAATCAATTTTATTTCTCTCCATATCGGGAGCCAATTTTCTTCCAAATCATCTTTTAAACAGTCCATCATTTTCCTACTGATCTGTGGAGCTACTTTTATCATGTATTCATATTCCTTTATATTCACGGATCTTTTTCTCTTGTTTCATTGGCATGGTTCTTGCACCAGTGCCATGATATTTTTATTGATTTTTTACTGCTATAGTTTTGCGATCTGTTTTGGTATCTAGTGATTCAGGTCCCTCCACTTTATTAATCTTTTTAAAGGTTGACTTAATGGTTCCTGGACCTTCAATCTAGAGGAGGGGTTTAGTAAGGAGCTTCCAGCATCCTCCTGTGCTGGCCATTTTGCCAGAGTTCTCTAGACTTCTTTACATTACCAATAATGCATGTGTGTTTTCTCCCTTTGGTTTTTCCAGTTGCAAACAGTGCATCTCAAGAGACGATGATGCCAATCTTAGGGTTGTTTACATGATTTCCACTAAGCATGAAAAAGAATTTCAAGGGCTAAATGATCAGCCTGTTTTGTCTTGTCAGGCAGTTGTAACGAGGGTACTGTCTTGGCTGAGTTCTGGGCTGAGGATTTACTCCTGATAGCAGCGTGGTAGTATGTCTTGGTTCAAAATTACTGGAAAAGCCCCGAATGTAATTCAGCTATCAATGCAGCCACTCTGCATCCTAGATATTTTGGTGACTTTGCCTCAAAAGTCTAATTTTCTCTGCTTGGACAATTTCAAGGACTTCATCCTTTTTTTTTTTTTTTTTTAAATCACATTCCAACTCATTTCTTCTTGTGTTTCTCCTTATTTATTATTCTTCCCCATTGTTATGTGCCATCCCTCTTTCAGGATGCAGTCCACTACACAGTTCAGTACACAGATCTCAGTCTCTTCTCTGTTTTCCTGAAGAAATCCATTCACACATATGGTTTTATGGATCTAACAGCTTTACTGAAGACATGTAGATCACTGTTACAGCGTGCATCCTACATCATGCTGCCGTCACGCATATCAGTTAGTGCATGGTACGTATACATGTGTGGGTGATGCTGAGGTTGTGAAAGAATGCATCCTACTTTCACAGACTCATGTCCCTTCCCTGGGTCCACCATCCTCCTCTGTTGCCTTCCAGAAGCTCTAGATTTGGCCACACGACATACCCCACTCAGGGGAGTAGAGTCCAATCCCCCCACAATGCTTTTCTCTTTGGAAAGCAACCCTTCCTTTCTAGGCAAGTTCTCTCCACCAGACCTCTGGAATCCTAGAAAATAAAGTTATCCTAGACTTTTGACATTCTTGTTTGTATTGATATTATTATCATGAATATAGCCATCAACACTGATAGCTCATGCTTACATTTAAAGCTTCCTTTGGAGTACTAAATAAAAAATACAGTCAAATGATGACCTCATTTGAATTCCTATACTGGACGTTTAATGTAGTGTCTGCTGTAGAGACCATGCTGTGGGACTGTATCGTACGTGATAGAATCAGTAATAACAAATTACCAAGAGCAATAAAGATGAAAGCTACTTTCACTTAGCACTCACCATGTGCCAGGAGCCTTCTAAGTATTGTGTTATCTTTGACCCTTATGACAAACTGGTGATGTAGAAATTATCATCTTCAGTTGATGGGCTAGAAAACTATGTTTGAACAATGCCTCATGTCATATTTCTCAGGAAAAAAACACCTATTTGGGAGAGAGGGAAGATGGATTGGGAAGAGGGAGGAATTGAACTGAAGTTTCAACAGAAGACACAGCCAATCCCATGGGAGGCTCTGAAGTTGGGATGACCTTTCAGAGATATCCCAAACTGAAGCCTTCACACTACTGCATTGACCTTCATGGGACGAGGGCTACCTTCTAGAAGTAGCATAGCGTAGGGTGAGGCAGTTCCTTTTGGCTGAGGGCACATCCAATGAGGAACTCAGCTGTGAGCTTTTATTTTATTATTTTTTTGTTTTTGTTTTTTTAAAAAATTTTTTCCAGTTCAGAGTATTACAGGGGTACAAATGTTTAGGTTACATGTATTGCCTTTGCACTGCCCAAGTCAGAGCTACATGCATGCCCATCCCCCTAGATAGTGAGCACTGCACCCCTCAGGGGTGAATTTACCCATCCCCTTTCCCCCCTCCCACCTGCCAGACACCCGATGAATGTTACTTCCATATATGTGCATAAGTGTTGATCAATTAGTACCAATTTAATGGTGAGTGCATGTGGTGCTTGTTTTTCCATTATTGAGATACTTCACTTAGAAGAATGGGCTCCAGTTCCATCCAGGATAATACAAGAGGTATTAGTTCACCATTGTTTTTTGTGGCTGAGTAGTACTCCACGGTATACATATACCACATTTTATTAATCCACTCATGTATTGATGGGCCCTTGGGTTGTTTCCACATCTTTGCAATTGTGAATTGTGCTGCTATAAACATTTGGGTGCAGATGTCTTTATTATAGAATGTCTTTTTTTCCTTTAGGTAGATGCCTAGTAGCGGGATTGCTGGATCAAACTAAAAACTACTTTTAGTTCTTTGAGGTATCTCCATATTACTTTCCGTAAAGGTTGTACTAGTTTGCAGTCCCACCAGTGGTGTATGAGTGTTCCTATCTCTCTGCATCCATGCCAACTTTTTGATATAAGTCATTCTCACTGGAGTTAAGTGATATCTCATTGTGGTTTTGATTTGCATTTCCCTGATGATTAGAGATGTTGAGCATTTTTTCATATGTTTCTTAGCCATTAGTCTATCTTCTTTTGAAAAGTTTCTGTTCATGTCCTTTGCCCATTTTCTAATGAGGTTGTTTGATTTTTTCTTGCTGATTTTCCTGAGTTCTATATAGATTCCTGTTATCAGTCCTTTATCACCTGTATAGCATGCAAATATTTTCTCTCATTGTGTAGGTGGTCTATTCACTCTTGCAATAGTTTTTTTTTGGCTGTGCAGAAGCTTTTTAATTTGATCAGGTCCCATTAGTTTATTTTTGTTGTTGCTGTGCTTGCTTTTGGGGTCTTCTTCATACATTCTTTGCCTAGGCCAATGTCTATAGAGTTTTTTTTTCTAGAATTCTTATGGTTTCATGTCTTAGGTTTAAGTCTGTTATCCATCATGAGTTGATTTTGGTGAGAGGTGAGAAGTGTGGATCCTGTTTTAGTCTTCTACACGTGGCTATCCAATTTTCCCAGCACCATTTATTGAATAGGGTTTCTTTTCCCCAGTGTATGTTTTTGTCTGATTTGTCAAAAATCAGATGGCTAGATGAGGATGGTTTTATGCCTGTGTTCTCAGACCTGTTCCATTGGTCTTTGTTTCTATTCTTGTGCCAGTACCATGCTGTTTTGGTTACTATAGCCTTATAATATAGCTTGAAATCTGGTAAATTGATGCCTCCCAATTTGTTCTTTTTGCTTAAGGTTGCTTTGGCTATACAAGTTCTTCTCTGGTTCCATGCAGAGCATAGAATTATTTTTTCTACATCTGTGAAAAATGATGTTGGTATTTTGATACGGATTGCATTGAATCTGTAGATCACTTTGGGTAGTATAGACATTTTAACAATGTTGATTCTGCCAATCCATGAGCATGGTATAGTTTTCCATCTGTTTGCATCCTCTACTATTTCCTTCTTCAGTGTTTCATACTTCTGCCTGTAGAGATCCTTCACCTCCTCAGTTAAATATATTTGTTCCTAGGCATTTTATTTTCTTTTTTGCTATTGTAAAATGTATTGAGTCTTTGATTTGGTTCTCAGTTTGACTGTTGTTGGTGTATATGAATGCCACTGACTTGTGTACATTGACTTTGTAACCTGAGACTTTGCTGAACTTATTTATCAATTCCAGTAATCTCTTGGCAGAGTCTTTGGGGTTTTCTAGATATAAGATCATATCATCTGCAAAGAGTGATAGTTTGACCTCTTCTGGTCCCATTTGGGCGCCCTTGATTTCCTTCTCTTGTCTGATTGCTCTGGCTAGGACTTACAGCACTATGTTGAATAGAAGCAGTGATAGAGGGCATCCTTGTCTGATGCCAGTTCTAAGTGGGAATGCTTTCAATTTTTTGCTGCTCAGTATGATGTTGGTTGGGCGTTTGTCATATATGGCTTTTATCGTTTTGAGGTAAGTACCATCTATGCATATTTTGTTAAGTGTTCTTATCATAAAAGGGTGCTAAATTTTATTGAATGCTTTTTCTGCATCTATTGAGAGGATCATATGGTCTTTGTTTTTGCTTTATTTATGTGATGAATTACGTTTATAGATTTGCATGTGTTGAACAATCCCTGCATCTCTGGGATGAAGCCCACTTGGTCGTAATGGATTATTTTTTTCATGAGCTGCTAAATTCGATTTCCTAGTATTTTATTGAGAATTTTTGCATCTATATTCATAGGGATATTGGTCTACAGTTTTCTTTACCAGGCTTTGGTATCAGGGTGATGTTGGCTTTGTAAAAATGTATTGGAGAGGATTCCTTCCTTCTCAATGTTGTGGAATAATTTCTGCAGGATAGGCACCAGATCTTTGTAAGTCTGGTAGAATTCTGGAGTGAAACCATCTGGTCTGGGACTATTTTTTTAGGAAGATTTTTTATTATTACTTCAATTTCAGTACTTGATATTGGTCTGTTCAGGAATTCTACTTCTTCTGGATTAAGCCTAGGGAGGCTGTGTGTTTGTAAGAGTTTGTCCATTTTCTTCACATTTTCAAAGTTTGTGTGCATAGAGGTTTTTTATAGTATTCAGAGATGATATTTTGTATTTCTGTAGTAACAGTTGTAATTTCTCCTTTATCATTCCTAATTGAGCTTATTAGAGTCCTTTCTTTTCTGCTTCTGGCTAATCTAGCAAGAGGCATGTCAATTTTGTTTATTTCTTCTAAGAAACAACTTTTTGTTTTATTAATCTTCTGTATTGATCTTTTGTTATTGATTTCATTTAGTTCTGTTCTGATATTGGTTATTTCTTTTCTTCTGCTGGGTTTGGGATTGGTTTGCACATCCTTTTCCAGATCTTTGGACTATTCATTAGATTGTTGATTTTTGATTTTTCCATCTTTTGGATGTAGGTATTTATGGCTATGAATTTTCCTCTCAGGACTGCTTTAGCTGTGTCCCACAGATTTTGATAACTTGTGTCTCCATTTTAATTTAGTTCAAAGAATCTTTTGATTTCCATCTTAATTTCCTCTTTGACCTGAAAATCATTCATCAGTACATTGTTCAATTTCCATGACTTTGTGTAGAGATGAGTGTTTCAGTTGGAGTTAATATCTAATTTTATTCCACTGTGGTCTGGGAAGATGCATGGTATAATTTCTATTTTTTAAAATTTGTTGAGACGTGTTTTATGCCCCAGGATGTGATCAATCTTAGAGAATGTCCCTTGCACTGATAAGATGAAAGTATATTTGGTGGGTTTTGGGTAGAATGTTCTGTAAATGTCTGTTAGGCCCATATGTTCTAGAGTTCTATTTAAGTCCCTTGTTTCTTTATTTATTTTCTGTTTGGAGGATCTTTCCAGTTCTGTCAGTGGGGTGTTGAAGGCCCCAGCTATTATGGTGCTGCTGTCAATCACTTTGTTTAGATCATGTAGGATTTGCTTTATGAATCTGGACGCTCCTGTGTTAGGTGTGTAAATACTTAAGATTACTATGTCTTCTTGTTGAATTTTTCCCTTTACCATTATATAGTGACCATCTTTGTCTTTCATTACTGTTGTCAATTTGAAGATTAAGTTATCTGATATAAGAACTGCTACCCCTGCTTTATTTTGGTTTCCATTAGCATGCAAAATTGTTTTCAATCCCTTCACCTTGAGTCTGGATGCACCCTTGTGGGTTTTATGTTTTCTGAAGACAGCAGATACTTGGCTTGTGTATATTTATCTATTTGGCCAGTCTATGTCTTTTCAGTGGGCAGTTCAAGCCATTCACTTTTATTGAGAGAATTGATAAGTGGGGTGGATTTCCGTTCATCCTGTTGAGTTGAACTTTGTTATTTTGTTTTATCTTTTAAGCCATTGTGATGGTATCTGGCCTTTGGTCTTTGGCTTTTGGGTAATTTTACATTGGTAAGTGTTTATTGTGCCGCTCCATGAATAATGCAGTTCTGAGAACTTCCTGCAGGGCAGGTCTTGACAAATTCCCTCAGTGTTTGCTTGTCTGGGAAAGAAATTTATTCCCCTTTCATATATGAAACTTAGTTTTGCCGGATACAAAATTGTAGGCTGGGCATTATTCTGTTTGAGAAGACTGAGGATGGGGCCCCATTCCCCTCTGGCTTGGAGGGTCTCAGTTGGGAAGTCTGCTTTGTTAGTCTCATGGGTTTTCCTTTGTCAGTTACCTATTGCTTTTTCCTCATGGTTTGTAGGAGCACCTCTTTCCTATTTGTTTGGGCTAGTCTGATGACTGTGTGTCATGGTGTATTCCTCTTTGTGTTGAGTCATCCAGGTGTCCTATGAACTTCTTGTACCTGGATATCTAGATTTCTAGCAAGGCCAGGGAAATTTTCCTCAATTATTCCCTCAAATAGATTATCCAACCCTTGTGTATTTTCTTCTTCACCCTCAGGGATGCCTATGAATCTTATGTTAGGCCTTTTTACATAATCTGACATTTCTTGTAGCTTTTGCTAATTCCTCTTGCTTCTCTGCTGTATCTCTGTGACTGACTTGTTTTATTGGGAGTTGTTGTCTTCAAGCTTTGAGATTCTTTCTTCTGCCTGATCTGACCTGTTCTTGAGGCTTTCCACTGTGTTTTGTAATTACTTGAATGAATTTTTCATTTCTAGAAGTTCTGTTTGATTTTTCTTTAATAATTCAATATCTTTAGTGAATTTTTCATTCATTTCCTGTATTGTTTTTGTGATTTCTTTGTGTTTGGTTTCTATTTTATCATGTATTTCTTTACATTTCCTTACAATCCATGTTCTAAATTCTTCATCTGTCATTTCTATATTCTGCTTTTGGTTGGTATCTATTGCTAGAGAACTTGTGTTCCCTTTTGGGGTGACCTTTTGCTCTGATTCTTCATATTTCCAGAGTTCTTTCACTGGTTCCTTCTCGTATGGAACAGGTGTTGCTTCTTACTTTTTGATTTTCTTTTGTTTAGATAATGACATGCCCAGTTTAATCTCTGAGCCAGTAGGTGGTGCTTGTGGATGAGAACTGACCACACCCTGTATGATGAGTCAGTAGATGCAGTAATAGGATGTGCAAATTGACCTCCCTGTCAGTAGGTGTCACTTGCCAGAAGGAACAAGCTGCAATGTTGTTTTTGGGTCCTGTGATCAGCTCCAGTTCCTCAGGAGGAGCACTCTAATGCCCCAGGTGGTGGGTGGGGCCCTGGGACTTCCAGGTGAATCCTTTATTCACCACCACAACAGAGGCAGGTGGGGAAAAGAGGCTGGGCAGGGTTAGGTTGGGTAAGCCTGCCCGCAAGCTATTCCAATGTTGGTAAGGGATATGCAGGGGTTAAAGGTCAGTTCTTTGCCTCTGGGATAAGTTGCCTGGAAGTGGCTGAAGTGGCCCCACTCAACCAGAGAGGCTGCTCTGTATCCCCAGAAGACTCTGCCAGGGGACTCTACCCTCAGGGGAATATTGGCAGCTCAAGAAGCTCTTGGATTAAGCTGACCTCCCTTTTAAAGTGAGTGGTGGTGGGGGCACCTGCTCTGATTCATCCTGTGGCACCAGAGGCATTTGGTTGCTACGGGAACCAGTACTTATGCAAATTGAGTCTCCTAGGTTCAGCATCCAATCTGGTGATTCTCCAGGGGAGGGGCTGGTTCAGCAAACGCTGGTGTGGTGGTTCTTGGGGGAGGGGTTAGGGAGCGCACTTACTGATCCCTACTCTCCTGTGCACCTCCACACCCTCTGGATGGACACAGACTCTCACTCACCATCTGGACCCTGAAACTGCAACCTCTCCCCCATGCCTCCATGCCCCACTGTCTGTGCCATCAGCAGGCAGACTCGCCAAATGCTGCTCTACTGGCTTGGGGCAGAAATGCACCCCTGGTGCTGAAAGGGGGCCACTCAGCAAAAGATCTCTAGAGGCTGCTATGGTGGTGGGGGAGGGGCCATGGTCTTTCTGCACCGCTGGGGGGATAAAACTGGTCTGCCCTCTTCCTCTCCACAGCTACTCTGTTAGAGGCAGGCTTAGTGGGTCATGCACTCCCTGCCACCTGAGACAGGCCCAAACCCTCAGCGCAGGTCTGGCTGGGAGCATACTCCCCACTGCCCTAGGCAGGCTCAGTCACACAGCATGGGCCTGGCCGGGAGTGTGCTTCCTGCTGCCCGAGACGGGCCCAGACCCTCAGTGTGGGCTTGGCTGAGAGTGTGCTCTCCACCCACAACTGGCACAGTCACTCAGTGCGGGTTTGGCTGGGAGCTCGCTCCCTACCACCCTAGGCAGGCTTAGTCACTCAGGCAATGTGCTTTGGCAGTTGCTATGGGGTGGATGTGGCCATAGGGCTACAAGCAGCTTGAGCCAACATTACTTCCTGGGATGCCGGGAGCATGGAAGGTGCAGAGGATGTGTCATCCAGACACAGGGATGGATGCTGGTTCTCTGGTTCCTTGTGGCACTACCCCTAGGATGAGAGTCCTGCATCCTCCTGCAGACCCAAGGAACCCTGGTGGGGGTAGGGGAAAAAAGTCCCTTACCCTTTCCCTGATCCCCAGCACTCCCTTGATTTGGTTTGTGCCAACTTCTTTCTTCTATCCTTCTCTCTCTCAGCTGTTCAGTTCCTGCTGGTGGTATCCTGGACTCCGCTGGTGTCAGAGCCTGTGGTCCACTCCCGATCAGCCATCCTCCTCCACCCCCCTCAGCCAAGCTTCAACTCCTGCACCAGGAAGGTGCAACAAGCCCTGACTCTAGTCGGCCATCTTCTCAGCCATGACCTTATAATCACCAACACTTGCACGAGCTAGTCCCCAGGTCCTGCAGTGGGATCTGGGTCACACAACAGTATTTACTATAGCATGTGAACTTGCTCAAGGTCATGATGGGCCAGTGTTACTACCTTCTTTATTTAAAGATGCTTGCAGTGGAATTTTTAGATGAAGATAAACAGACAGACAAACCAGTAAGATAGACAAACCAGTAAGTGACAGAACTGGGACTTAATCCAGAGATGTCTCTGGCTCTGAGATTCTGCCCTCCCACCTCTACTACTTTTTTCTACACAATACTAGTAATTACTTTTTACTAGTAAGCAAATTTGTTTAAAAGGGGTTCATAGAATTCAAATAAAAACAAATATTCTCCAAAGTACATACAACATATATACAGAACTTGAAATATAGTGCGTCAGTGTTCAAATGCCAGCATGATTAGAAGAAGTAGACTTTGAGGAATATCTGTGTTCCACTTCTGACTCAATCACTTATTAGCTGAGTGATCCCTGTCAATATTTTCTTTTTTTGTGGATCTAGCTCTCTCATCTCTTAAAGGAGGGGGAAAGCAAGAGGTTTGCCAAAGCCCCTGCCAGATCCAAATAACCAGCTGGGCCATCCCTGTGACTGATTTACAAAATTCATCATAGTTACCATTCTCCTTTGAGAATAGGAGCATGGTCAGAACTTTTAGGGTTGTCATGATAATGATGCTAGAGCATTCTATGAACACCCAGGCCACATGTAATTTTTCCCTCCCCCACATCCCCATCCCCAAAATTTGTGCTTCAATCTCCTGACCTTGGAGAGGATGATGTCGTGTCCATAATCAACTGACCCCACTCATGGGCCAATGAGGGTCTGTGGGAACTGCTTGCTCAGGACTGATTGGGGTATAAGGTACAGGGGCATGTGGTTGGGGGCATGTCCTCCAGAAGGCAATCTTATATCCAGTTTAGACTTTCCCTTCACCACTTATGGATGGAACAATGGAGACCCAAAAAGTGATGGCATTTTTGGAGTCATAGAGCTGGTTAGTGGCAGGGCTAAGATGGGAACTCTTGTTTCTTGGCCATTGGACTCCTAGTATAGAGTATTCTTTCCTTACATTATATCACATGGCACTTTAAAATCTAGAATTTACTCCCCTAGGGAAATGTCCACATTTTTAATGACACTTTAAATAGATTATTTTGCTTAGTTTCTTTGGGGGGATGAGATGGAGGGAGGGTAGAAACAATAAATATTAGCATAACTTTTCCTACATCTAACTATTAAATATCGATCAAACACATACCACCAGGCACTGCTAATTACCATAAGGTGACTTTTTTAGAGTTGGATAAAAGTAGACATATGTATATGTGATCTGAGAAAAACAAGCCTAGTTATGAAGACACTGTTTAGAACAGTGGTCGGCAAACCACCACCTATCTGTCAAATCTGACACATCACCTGTTTTTATAAATAAAGTTTTAGTGGAACACAGCCACATCCATTCCTGACATATTTTATATGACTGCGTTTGTGCTATGAGAGCCAAGTTGCTATAATTGTGACAGAGATCACATAGCCTGCAAAGCCTAAGGTATTTGCTATCTGGTCCTTTACTAAAAAAATATGTTGGCCTCTGTCATATTTTAAGCGTATTTTAAGACTCATTTCCATGACCACATCTGTTGGTTTTATCTTTGGGAAGATAAAACATAACAGTGAAGAGAAATGACTTTGGACTCAAATAGACTGGATTTAAAACCCAGTGTGACCATTGCTTGGCCATAAGACCTTGGGCAGGATACCAAACCTCTCTAGGCTTCAGTTTCTCAATTTGAAAAATGGGAGTAATAACATCTACTTCTCATGGTGGATACGTGAGGTAAATTAAATGATGTACAAAAAGCACTGAGGACAGTGTCTAGCACATGGTTATTGCTAAATAAGTGGAAACGTTTGCACCATTGATCCTTTATTTTGTGACCGTTGTTATTGTTGATGTTCTCTTCACATGAGGCTACTGCCCTGTTCATTCATTTTCTATAAATATCCACATCCCCAGCCCTCCTTTTTGGATCAGATGTCAAATCTCTGTCCACTCTCTCGTTTCTAGTGCTGACCATAAATGCCTCCAGTTTTTTGTTCCTTCCCTCACAGAACCGTTACCCCTTTTTGGATATGACCTGCTGTCTCTACTAGAGATGATCAAATCAGTACAGAGACTTTGAGAGACATTTATTAGGTGGAAGTGACAAGATAAGATAGCTACCGAGATGTGGGTATAGAAGAAACAGTCATTGGGGACGACTTGGAATCCAAACTGGGATAACGACAGATTGTGACACCATTAATAAGGACTGAGAATTCCAGAAGCAAGTGTGTTTTCCTGGAAGAAGTGGTCCATTTACTCTTGGACAGGGGTTTTACAATATAGACTTAATATATGTTCATCTTCACCTAAAAGGTTATTATCCTAGACTCATACTTGATTGTCCCCACAAATAATGTATTTCTTTATTTAACAAACACTTATATAGGCCTTACCATGTGCCAAGCACTATTCTAAGCCCTTTACAAGTATTTATTTATTTAATTCTCCTAATATTTCTATGGGATAGATGCTATTAATATCCTTATATTAAAGATAAGGAAATTAAGGTGAAGAAGGGTTAAATAACTTGCTAAGATCCCATAACTACAGTGTGCTTATCATCCAAGGAAGATACTTATAGCAAACATGGTCCTTTTATTGGAGGTTCACATCACATTGGTAACTGGATAAAGTTGAACAGATCTCAGGGACTTCCTGAATGTTCGACCCATAGTGAGGTTTGGTTGGCACTAGAGAGTTCCACATATAAAGCAAACAGGTGCCAAGAGAAATGCTTTGAACAGTTTTCTTCAGTGGTTGTAAGATTGATAAAATAGAATAATTTATGGTTGCTTTACTAAATAATTTACCAACCAAATCACTCATGAAAGCAGTAAGATGTGAAATGAGAAAACTTGGGAGAAATGAATTTGAACTAGGGAAGAATCAATAAGAAACAGTAGGACCAAAAACTGCCTGTCAGGGGTGGGGCACCTTGGTGTTCGCAGAAGCAAGGCAGATAGCAGCTGAGCTGTCCTCTGACTTCAGGGGCAAAACATGCCAGACTGCTGAGCTTGCTGCTTCCTTTGCAGAGTGCTGCCTGAGAGCCTATGTCCACTTTCAGAGGTCTCTGAATTTTTTTTTCTCAATGGTCTGCTCTTTCTGAATGGATGTCTAACTTACCTTTGACTAGAGTATCTAGATGATCTCGGTATTAGGATTCACATTCACATCAAAGATTTCACTGGATCATTGGTGCAAATTGCATGGCTTCTAAAAATGACCGTTTGAGGAGCATTGTGCAATTGATGAAGGATTTTGCATGATATCTTGTTTAATCCATACAACTACTCTCAAGATCAATGTTGCTGTTGTATCTTATAGGTGAGGACCAAGGGATAGAGAGGGTCAACTTCTGACTCCACAGCCCATTTCTTTCCACTCTACTGCAGGTGCCTGAGTCTCATACACCACAGGGAAAGATCAGATCCAAAGTCAAAGAGCTGGCTTTCTGTGAAAACCACTTCATTAATTTTAGTCACTTCTGCATTCTTTATCCCATCTATTATATTATCCATCATAGACATCTGTGTAATATCACTTGGGAACAAAAGACATTTTCCTTGTAGTATAACTTCAAGATTAAATGGCCATTCTGAATGCTCATTTTTCTAATCTTGTTTAGTGCCTGTACCATGGGTATTTTTGCTGCTCTCTAGGCTTTTGCAGTAACTTATCTTAATTAACTGAGAAAAAACCAGAGTGACTGGCCAAAGAGAAATGATGTCAGCTTTAGAATCAACTCAGATAAATAAATAGGTGGAACAGATTTTTCTGGAATGTTCTTGCAGATGGTCTCACAGTGTTGTTTAGAGAATCCCTAGAAAATTGTCCTGAAGAAATAGTCAAGCCTAGTTTTCCATTTCTCACAGTTGAGATTCCAGATGATTGTTATACAATAACAATAATTACTAATTTTGTACAGCAATTTACAGCTTAAAAAGTGCTTGCATCAGAATTTGAGACTTAGCTCCAACTTCATTCGAATCTTTATGGTGTGTACTGAGAGCTTGACTAGCTATCAGCCTTGTCACTGTACTTACATAAATGGGCCATGATTAAGAGCATCAGATTTCTTTGCCCATTTTAACAAATGAATGGAATTTACCTTCAGTTGATCTATGTGTTGCAGCAATACTTGAACCTCATAAAATTTCCTATCAATGTGTTATGGCTCATTCAGTTATATTGCAATGACCATCTAACTGTATTACAAGTTGGTTTGGGACCAATAGCCTTGAGATATTAATATTGAGAAAGTAAAGAACAATCTCATGGAAGTTGTAAGAAGTGAACTTGTGTTTTAAGATAACTGGATCCACTATACAAATCATGTGATTTGTTCATTGTTTCACAATATGATTAATGCTGAAAAGAAAAACTTCCCTGATTTCTGTTATACATGTTCAGAATTCTACTAATCAACCTTTCAGCAAATGGTCAGGTCCATGGTGGGCCGTTTTTTCTTGTGGGTTTTCCATGGAATTGGCTATGATTATCAATCCATTGCCTTTGACATTTTGCTCAGAAGATGAGTGCTTAGCAAAGGGATGGGGGAATGGTTGTTCATAATTGTTCCCTTTGCCTATTTGAGACAACATAGGGAGAACAACAGTTCTGTATGTTTGATATTCACCCCCCATTCTCAGCAGCTGATATCTATCTATTAAAATCCCCAGAAATTGAAGAGTAAAGGTGGGAAATAGGATTATTGCTTATTTCATTTTAGGATAAGAGATTCTTAGGAAGTTATTCTCTCAATTGTCAATGGCCTTTATTTTTGTAAAGCAGTTTTATTATAAACTACATTGTGAGAAATTAAACTCAGAAGAATGAACTATTATATAATAGTAATATGCAAATAGCCTCCTCTCAATATCTTCTTTTTGTTGTTCTGAATTAACTGCTCAGTAAGAATTTTTTTTTAATTTTAAAAGAAATGCATGAAAACATTGTTCAGAAATATTCAAGCACTATAAGAGAATGTGGAATTTAAAAGATAACTGGGGAAAATATACTTTATCTCTCAATCTAGGACAGCTTATGACACAGAATAACCTGTCTTAATGATATATAAAATCAAAATTTTATTTCTCTATTATGCTACATATCCATTGTGGGTTGGCTAGGAGCTGTGCTCCATTCTTGCTCAGGCACCTAGGGTGTCAGAGCTGCCAATGACAGTCCCTACATTAGAGCGAAAGAAAACTTGGGGTGTGATGCTTTGGGTCTTAAATCTTCTACCTGGAAATTATACAGGTCCCTTGTACTCACATTTCATTGGCCCAAGTAAGTCACATGACCAGACCTAACTTCAAGGCAGGTTGGGCAATGCATTAATACCCTGTACAGAAGAGGGAAAACAGAAATATTTGTTGGATGACACTAAGGACTATTGCAGTGACTTTTATATTTCAAACTACAACTCTCCTCTTTCCATTCATAGATTCTTAAACCTATCCAACATTGTTTCAATTACTAGGACTTTTCAGTATTCTCTGACACCTGGTAGAATATTTAAAAATATTGGGGAGATACTTGCACATTGATAAAAATTAGAATAATTTTCTCAAGTTACATGAAAAGTTCCTCTCGAATCATGATTGGAATTGCCTTAAATTTATAGATTAATGTATGGAGAATTGCTCTCTTTCTAAAACTTAAGTCTTCAGTTCCCTTTTAGATACAGTAGTGAATTTGTAGTATCAATACATTTCCCTGTAATTTTGCTTTATCTTTGTCACATATATTTGTAATTCAGCATTTGTATTAGTGTTCTATTTGTTACTTATCTTTAATTTTATTGAATAAAATCAGACAACATAGTATGTTTGATGTCTATCTTTGGACTTTATTGGGGCTTCCTTTTCTGACTGATTCTATGTTCTATTTCTGATTAGCTGGTTTCATTTAGATTTTAAATTTGTTGTTGGAATGTTGCACTGACAATTTTCTCATATTTTAGAAAACATTTAGATTTTCCATATGTATATTTTTTCCATGTTTAGTGCTTTTATTTGTATCTTCTCTCTTTTCTACTTAACACATGTGTCAAAGATTTATTCAATTTTTGGGGGGAGGGAGGGTCTTTTCAAAGAGGAAGCTCTTAGTTTTGTTAATCACGTGTTTTTCTTTCCTATTTTACTAAATTAAAGTTTTAATAATTATTGATTTATTTCTTTTACTTTCCTGGGGTTCAATTCACTCTTCATATTTCTAGCTACTTGTGTTAAATATGCAATTCTTATGTTAGTGTTATTTGTTTTATAAAAAATATATTCAAGGTTGAACTAGTTACTCTGAATAACACTTTGGCCACATCTGATCAGTTTATATGTGCAATGCCTTCATACTCATTCATTTCTAAATATGTTTAGTCCTGTTTTCCTCTTTTACCAAAAAGCTTATTATATATTTCTTTCATTTGTTTGTTTTTAATTTCTAGATGACTTGATACATTTTTGGTTACCCTTTTTGTTATTAACTTTGGATCCAGTGACTATATCTTTTGGAATTTTTGAGATTCCTCTTTGTGGCCTAATACTCAGGATTTGGGAATGTTCATATATATTATAAAGCAAGCATTTTTGTTTGTTAGGTGCAAAGTTTTATAAATGTTTCTCTCATATACACATGCACTTTTAGATCATACTTTTTGACTAAGTTATTAAACTCACCTAATTTTTATCTAATTTTACTGAGGAAAGATTTCTCAAATCTGAATTTTTCAGTTTCTCAATTTTTTTCTCAATTTTTCAAAAAAAAATTTTGAAATTTTTTACCTTAAATATTTTGATTTCATATTGTTAATTATATAAAGGTCATGGATATTATAACATTGTTTTTTATTTTGCCTTTTATCATTACACAATATCTCTTTGCCCCAGAGTTTGCTTTTGACTTTGTATCATTTTGGCTCCACGTGAAGTTTTGCCATGCGTCTTTTCCTTTTGTTCAATTTTACTTGGTTCATCCTCTTCCATCTTTATAATTTTTAATTTTGTATGTCATTTTATTCTAGATATGTCTCTCATTAATAGCATAAAACTATATTTTTATTTATTCCTTTTAAAAAGTTTTTCTGTCAGTCCCTTTTCAATAAGAAAGTTTAAACCGCTTACATTTATTATTACTGGCCTCATATTTTATACTTTTTCTGTGCAATACTTTCTTATTTTCTTCCCTCCTATTTATTGGTCTTTTATGTGTGTATGTGCAAGAGTGTGTGTGTTTGTGTGTTGAAATAAAATGAATTTTCTTAGCTCCAGCTTTCTCTTCTGGTTTGGAATTATGATTCAATATCTATTTTTGGTACTTAGTATGTTTAACTGTTTAATGCACATTTTAAAACTCATATTTTTCTATAGTCATTTAAAGTTAGTCATTGTATTTCTCTTAGATCACTGAAAGAATTTTAGGATACTATCTCTTTTATTCTCACCACCATGTTGTAATACATTAGTCTCATATTTTCATTAATTGTTAAAGAGTATGAATCAACTATTGTTTAAGAATAACCATAATTAATTTTTTGTGAGTATCCCATCATCTTCTTTATTATGTAATTAATTTTTTTTTTATTTTTCTGCAGTGTATCATTGAGTGATTCAGAGCAGGTTTGGTCTGATAAATCATCTGTATTGTTGCATGGCCACAATATTTTTTCTTTTCTTTTGTTTCCCCCTTGCACTGACATGTTATTTTGCATATAGAATTCTAGGGTCCAACAATTCACCCTTGAAACTTCAAACATATGTGCTTCTGATTTGTGCTAATTATCTAGTGATGTTGATGGAAAGCCAAGTGTAAATTTATTTTTTAAGGGACTTCCATTTATTTCTTTGGAAATTATATGCTATTGTTGTTACCATGGAATTCCAAAGTTTTACCAGGATTTCATATGAGTTGTTTATAAATTTGTTTACTTATCATTCAGTGTGCTTTTCAGTATGAAGAACCATGACTTTCTTCACATCAAGGACATTTTTTTCTGATATTAATTGAGTAATGTATGCTTTAGGACTCTTACTCAGTGGAAATTGAGCTTTCTAGATTGATTCTTCAACATTTAGCACAGTGCCTTAATGTATTAGGTACATTAAAATATCACTTAAATTAAAAATATCCTCAGTAAGGAACACATTGCCTAATTTTTGATGAGTTTATTTAGGAAGAGTTCATAGATTATGTAACACATTTAATAGACCTTAAAGACAGAGCCAGAATCTGAGAGTTGGAAAAGAGATTTCATGTAGAAATAATGTCCTGGGCTAAGATGTCACTCTAGAAAGGTTTATTGCTCTGTTAGAATAAAAGGAATTTGTTGAGAAGTAGTAAAATATATAGCTAGAAAGATACACAACAGATTTTAGAGGGTTTTTTACATCAGGTAAAGAAATTTATGTAGTTTATGAAGTGGGCAGAGAGAAGCCACAGGAAAGACACCATTCACGTGATGCTACAGGAAGTTTAATATGACTGAGTTGTATGAGTGACTGGATTTGAACAGGAAGGACAAAGTGCAGATCAGTTAGAAGATTCTACGGTTTTCTTGATGGGAGATTATAAGGATCAAAAACAGCGAATGGCATTAATTGTGGAAATGGGAAAATGAACATGAGAGGTGGGAGGAGAGAGAGAGAGAGATGATAGTATCATCTATGTCAGCAGAGGCAGTTTAGCAGGAGGAAGAGTCAGGATTTAAGGGAAATGGATATGGTCAATAAAGAGAACTTTGTTTTGGTTGAAAGGTGAGTCCAACTTTGGATGTATTGAGGTTCTGGTTTTCTCAGAACATCCACCTGGAGAACTTCAATATGCAGATAGAACTAGGGCATGAGAAATCAGGGAGGAAGAACAATCTTTCATAACAGTGTGAAGGATACAGGTACTTTGTAAGGTACAGTTTTGTTTTTGTTTCCTCAGGGAGCTTAACATCTATTTGTGAGGTCAAGGTAACACCTTATAGGGCAACAATAATGAAGAGAATGTAATGTATGGCTAAAGTGGGCATGACAGATTTTCAGTGTTGTGGGAGTTTAGAGAAAAAGGGATTAAAGCCTAAAGACAATGAGGACTTGAGTTGGCCTTTGATAGATGAGGAGCTTTTAGTTGGGTGCAAGAGCAGGGAAGGTTGACATTGATGCTGTTTTTTAGAATTAAGAGGTACCCATATGTTATGGTCACTGTGAGTAAAAGTCTTGACAATCAATTAGTTCTGATGAAGGGAAAGCAAGGAATTCCTGTGTATTTCTGGGTTTCTGTACTCTGTATGCCAGTTTGGTGTTGCATCTGTCATCTACACTACATGTGAAGTAGGTCTATGTTTCCTTATGACTGTAGCTGGCACAGGGTAGCTAGTTTATGTACATGACAGATGCAAAATGTGGAACTAAAGGGATGTATGCCCCTGTAAACAGGATGATGCCTAATCCCTTGGAAAGCAACATGATGCAAGATTTTGCAGAGACTTTAGGTGATTTCGTTTCCCAGGAAAACCTAGCATGAATTATGCAGCTGTACACCCTCGGACTGGCACCAAGAAGCCACACAAAAACAAGGGACTCTGTTTTTTTTTCAAAGAACAGACTGAAATCTTGCTTCATTTTTTTCATAATAGTCTCTCTCTGCTTTCTAGGAAGAGGAAGCAAAACACACGATTGAAGTGTGTGGGTGTGATGTAGCATCTACTAAAAGTTCTCCAAAGCAGCAATGAAGAGCCAGGTTTCTGCCAAGGTTGAGTTGATGCCTGTGTGATACACTTGGCCTGATACTGCCTACCCCTGCCCCCTTTGGTGATTGCATAAGCGGGAATGCTGGAACCACTTATTCTGCAGATGGAGAGTTGTCCCCATCTGCCTGGACAGCTCCTGCTTCTCCTTCCTGACTCAGCTCAAATGTCATAATTTTAAGAAAGCTTCTCTACCCTGGCCTTTCCCCCTCATCAGGCTCCACCCAGAGCCCCTCACTCTGTTCCTTTAGCATCCTTTAAAGCACTTACCTCTGTCTGTTAATTGTTGGTAGAATTTTCTGAAGATTATGAACTTCTTGGGTGTGCAGAGCCTGGTATAGTCATTTTTGGATCCTCAACGCTAAGAACAGCAGGCTCTCAACCGAGGCTTCCTCAGTGGATGAGTGAATGAATGGATGGCATGAATGTGTGGGCTCTGTTATATTTTGTGCCCACATTTTGCTCGCCAGCTGCTGCATGGGGTGCTGCAAACTGACCACTTTGCTTTGAGGTATCAGAGGTGCTTTCCCTCCCTCCAGTGCAGACTTGGATGGACTGAGATGCAGGTTCTGGGGATATTCGTCACCCCTATTTCTCATTTAGAAGGATACATACCTCACCTCGTAAAAGTGAGAACTGAATTCCCTGTGTGTCTGAATAAGCTCTCACCTTTTCACTCCATTACAGTCTGAGAAAATTTCACTGCACAGATAGAGGCAGTGTACACCCCTTGTGGACATTTTCCTTTCTCCTCTCTTTGAAGAAAATACCGTGAGAAACTGTAAGACGCCATTGGCTGCCCTGTTGTGAACAGACTGAACTCTGCCTTCAATATCAAAGGTTTGGCACACAAGGCAATAACTATGCATGCAAATTACCCCATTGCTGCTGTTTCACTGTCCTTGAGAAATTCCTGTTTTGCTTTCCTGGGAATGGAGGTTTGTGACATGGAACCGTGGATGCCTGTGAAAATGTCTGCTACATCCCCGAGACAAATGGTGGAACAAATTGCTCTCTGTGGGGTTCCATCCAAGAAAATGAATACATGGTGTCGTTATTACTATTATCTTTAGCAGCATTGCACTTAGTCTGCTTGCATATTGACAGGCAAAGAAAAAAAAAGAGTAATATTTATCTGTATCATCATTCAGAGAAATGTTATGGATTTGCAATTTTGCATTTTAGGAAGATGGTAGAAGTGTTACAGAAATTATAGCTATTTTTAAAGAATTTTCATGCAAGGGTAAAAACACACAAGATCTGTGGATGTACTGGGGCTTTGGTTAAGAAACGGAGGTTATATGTTGATTTGAAGGTCTTGAGTTCTCCTCAGCCTAGGATTTTGCACAGCCTTTTCTTGACTAGCACGAATCTATCAACAAATCCAGCTGGATTTGATACTATAGAATTAACCTTTCAAAAAGGACAATGCATTGTTAGCTTCTTTCCTACGTAGCAGAGCAATGAGATGACGTATGAGAGTGTATTTTGAAAACTGCAAAGTACTGTGTGTGGGAATGATGACAATGACAGTGATGATGGTGATGATGGTGATGATTTATCAGCAGAAATTCTGACCCAGAGGTATTTTTCTCCAGTCAGTCCTATGGGGAAATGAAGGTCTGTAGTCACATAAATCACAGCAAATCAGTCCCCTGGGTCCCAGCAAAGGAAACACAGGTGTGGAATTCCAAGTGCAGTTTGGATTCAGAAGCAGCTCCGGGGGACTGGATGCTGAGAGCAGGCAGGGGCTTTGCATCTCTGTGAGAGGCCACTCCTATGGCCCTGCACCAGGGCCCAGGGCAGGGCATAGAGGCAAAAGAAAAGATTGGTTTGCTGTTCAGAGGCTCTCATATGTCACTTTGATTGTACAGACACACCACCCTGCTCTTGTACACCGTACTTACATGCAGTCCTTATACACACACCTTCATGTTATACAGTATCCCATGTGCACACATATATACCTGCACCTACCACCCTGATAAGCATAACCCCTCTGTAGCTTACACACATTACCCACATACTCCATACATATTCTTTCTCTAATCTCTCTCTATATCCACAGCCCCACACCCCTTATTCATGTATCCCCCACATCCTTCATAAACACATGCCCCACACATCTGTAGGCACCCCCAGATACCCTACCCTTAGGCACTATTACACATTCTCCCTCACCCCACATATATGCTACATACACACAGACCCATATGGATACACTCAGACACTCATACGTAGTCATTCACACATGCTGACGGTCACTGCTAGGGAGACAAATTGTGTACATTTATTACAGTTAATCTGTCATTCTTTTCCCCTCCCTCTGCCCTCATTCTTGGTCCCTTTCCTGAAGATTGTTTGTAGAGGAACTTTTTTTTTTTAACTTTTGAACAAAGATTTATAGAGCTATAATGGACATACAATACAATTACAATTTGGTAGTTTGGGCATATGTATGCACAGGTAAAATTATCACCACAATCAAGATAATGAGAATATCCATCACACTCAAAAGTTTGCTCATGCTCCTTTATAATCCCTCTCTTTTTCCCATCCCTGCTCTACACAGGTGTATTAGTCAGGGTTCAAACAAAGAAGCAGAACCTGCAGGAGATTCATTATGAAGAATTGGCTTGTATAACTGTGGGGTCAGGTTAAGCAGTCTCAGTAAGGTTCCCTGTGCGATGCTGTATGATGCTGAAGCTTGAAGTCCATATGGCAGGCAATCCTGCCATGAGTAGTCTGGAACTCCAAAAACACAAGCTGGACTGAAACTTGTGTCCATTCTTGTTGTCTCTGATCTTGGTGACAAGGGTGTCCTGCAGAAGCCTGGCTCCTTTGTTATGGAGGTAAACATATACACCTGGTCCAGCTGCTGCTTCACACCAAAGAAGCAATTCAGCAGATCAGTAACAGTGTATTTGTGCTACAAAATGGCTGCTGCATCTCTTCTGCCTTCAAATAAGAGACTCTCTGTAGAGCAACTCTTTTTCAGTTTTCATATACATTGCTTTGCCTAAAATGCAAGCACGTGGCCTGAATTACCATGTATCTACCTTTTGATGAAGTCTCAAAGAAAGAGTTTCTTAAAAAAAATGTACTTGGGGATGTTTTTGTATTTATTCAGCTGCTCTCATTACCAGATCATCTATCCTGGAGTCTTCAAATACATTGAGATGGGATTAATTCCTTTGGATGCTCAGGCAGAGGCTAGAATTGCAGAGGTCATCAATATTTTCCTCCTTTCTTAGATGCAAAGGTCAAGGCCATCCCAAGTTTGCTGAAACTAATGAGCTTTGGTCAAGGAGGAGTCCACTGCTGCACATGGAGCCAGGTAACCAGCTCTTCATTTTCTCTTAGCTGAAAAAACAATTGGTTCAAAGACGACTATATCTCCTTAAGCAGCATAAGGTACATACATTTTGCAACTTCTCTTTAGCAGCTCAGCAAGATGAAATGACATTTCAAAACCTCATGGCATATTCTGTGTCATCTAGAAGGGTTCTTTGATTTTGGCACAGCCATGAAATGTTTAGTTGCTTGCCTTCTTATGCTACCCAGATCTGAAGCTCTCTGAGAATACAAAAAGGGCCTCCTGCTTCTTGTGGTTTCTCCAATGGAGAGCTTAACACTGCATTGATGATAGTGGATGCCCATGGAATCATTGTAGATTTCACACTGTGAGTGTGAACTCACACCTGTAGAAGACAGAAGAGCCTTGGAAACAAAGCCATTTGCTACAAAAAGAAATTTCTAATATATTTTCCCAGGAAATTTAACAAGGAGGAACACTTTCTCAGAATCACTGTCTCACTATTTCACACCCATGGTAAGACCCAGTGTAGACTGGCCCAGCATTGCTAGACACATGAGGATATCAGAGGTGGAGGGAGAGGGTGATAAGTCTGCAAATGGGGCTCAGAAGGCAAATAATGACAATTCAAATGCATAGGCTTTTGCTTACTTTTTTTTTTTTCTAATTTCATGCCCTATTACAGTTTTTCATTAAGCTGGAGAGTCAAATGGACTTAGTCTAAAGGTGAGGCATATCTGGAAAAGGTGCCACCTCAATTGTAGTGGAATGACAGCTGTGTGTAAGGACCTAGGGTTGAGCCCCACCAACAACATTTGCAACAACACAGGGTGTATTGTAAGAATCTAATAATATTAAGTAGGTTAAAAGGATGAGAAAGGTCATTGCAAACTGTGAAAAGCTGTACAATATAGAATAATATATTAATCTGTTAATGACCTTCCTTAAAATAGGGAATCTTTTTTCTGGAAATTTTAAAAACTGGAGGATATTATCTATGGACCTACAGTTAATCTGAGGCTTCTTTGAGGGTAGGGGGCATAACTTTGCCTTCATAACATCTCCAGGAAGAGGCCAACAGTCCAGTAGATGATTAGAAAATCAAAACTTAATTGGTTGTACATTTTCATTCCCCCTGGTATTTGAGCCCAGAAAACGGGGTCAGAGAAAGCACTGAGAGTGAGCAAAAGGGCACGTGGGAGAAGAGGAAAGAGACGGGGAGAAGTCTAAAATAAGGAGAAGGGCCATGAGCCAGAAGCTTCCTCTATGTTAAGGCACTTAATTCTTGCTGCCACCCTATGAGGACTTTCACGCAGATGTCCTTTAATGTCCCATAGTGGGCTGGGCAGCTCATCCACACAAATTCCAGAGCTCTCCTCAATACGTCATGGATTTGGGTTGTTTGTTTTGGTGGTAGTAGTGGTGGTGGTTATATTATCTTTTTTTCTACTCAGACTCTTTCTTTCTTTTTGTTAACCTGGACATTAACACCTTCTCACCCCCTGGGCTGCCGTCTTCTTTTCCTTTGGCTTCATCTCATGGTTATCACCATCTACCTCCCATGACAACAGGAACACAAAGTCTGCTGTGAGCAGCAAGCATTTACTGAAAGCTTGAGGGATGTAGAGAAGGAGGTAAGTATGAAGAGGATGGCACAGGGCATGAAATACTTGCACAGTCGACACTGGGTTGGATTGGGGATTTCTCATCTGGGTGGTGTTTCTTGGTAGTCCCCTGACCAGGGCTGCAGCTTTGCCTGAGATAAAGGGTGGTCCTCCATCAGGGGCATATAATTGGCTTGACTAGAACAGAATTCCAGCCCCCACTGCTTCACCTCCTCTTGCTGGCCACCGTTGTGCAAGGACCCCTGCTTAATCTTCCCCCGTAGGCCTGCCCCTGCTTCCCCCACACCCTTGGGGTACCCCCATGGATACTCCTTCAATCCCTCTCTTCTCTCTGTTTCTAGTACTCTTCTCTGATCTAGGGTTTGACCTGCAGAACCTCAGCCTTCCTCACACATCATTGGGGTAGACATCTGGTTGTCCAGTGTCTTTGTCTGCCCAGGCTCTTCCCAAGTGGTATCATCTTTAGCAACCCCAAATGACTCATGAAAACCAAATTGAGGGATTTTTCTAAACACCTCAGAGTGTTTTTCTGTCAGCCATACAAAGTAGAAATGCCTGAGGTTAGGTTTTTGTATTAAATAGCAATGTCTTTTGTTGGTTGGTTTTTCTACAGTTCTATATGAACAGCCCGTTTTTAGAAAACAGAGGCTCAATGAATCTAAATAACCTTTCCAGTTAATTAATTATGATACAAATTACTAAAAATATATAGAACTGGAATTGAAATTCAAGGCCATGGGCTTCAAGTCCCAATATTTTCTAATCTCCTGCATAGTCTGTAGGAAGAGACCAGCTTTGGGCCACCTGGCACCCTAATACGGTGCTCAAAAAGAATGCTGTTCGTGCAATCCCGCCCTTGGCACATGGACGCTTTGGGACATTGGGATGGGCTTCAGTGGCTGCCTGCTTTCTGTGGGAGGAATAATGAGACTAAGCCTTAACTCCATGCAAAATAGCAGCCAATTCTGACATTGACCATTCCTCACCTCCCTTCCCTGGGTTTGCCCTACATAAGGAAAGTGCAGTGATACTCAGGGGAACTTCCAAGTCAGCAACATGCCTTAAATCTTAGTGGCCTAGTGGCATTCATGGCAAAACACTTTTGCAAGGAAAGACTCATTTCAATAACTAACTGCAAAGAAGTGTGCCTAAGGAATGTTGAGCCCAAAACACATTTGCAAAAGGAATCTGAGAAAGCAAAGAAATGAAAGGCAAAAAGTCTTTTCAGTATTTTCGAGGCTCTGATATTGGGCACTAGTAGTAAACAAAAAAAGAAAAAGAATAAGATGGAAGTACACATAACAAAAGCTTTTGAGCCAGGATGAAATTCCAGCTGCTTTTATTAACAGATTTTGTAGACAGCCACAGGGACACTGTTGAGACCATTTTAATTTTGGTTCTCCTCAAATAGCCTCTCATCTAGTCATTCACTGATTAGTAGATTTCTTGAGCTGTGAAAATGATTTCTTCTCATTGATCTGACACACAGGGATGACACTCTCAAAAGAGCAGGCAAGTGACATATATAGTTCCCTTTGTGAGATACACCACAAAGCGCCTGAGAGCACACTTAATAAATACTCTTTGATGAAGAAGACTATAGTAAGATTGGGACAGATACGTTTTTAAGACCCTAACATAATACGTAAAGTTATTTTTGTTTTGTTTTTTGCATACATCATTTTTAACTGATTTTTATCTTCCTCCTAAAACCTTAATACCTTTACATATTTGTAATATTTTTAACTTTCCACGCAAAGAGTTTTCCTTTGGGTGATCCATGCATAGTCATAATTGTCTGTAATGGAAAAGGGAAAAGAGCTGGGTTGTGGAATCAGCCGTAGATTTGGACTGTCATGTAATTGCTGTTTAGTTACTTAACTAACTTGGATCTGTGTTTCCTCAATTGTAAGATCAGGATAACAATACCTCTCTAATAGGATTGTTTTGAGGATTAAAATTGCGAGCTTATTTAAAAAGGGTCTTAAATGCTGCCTGGCATGGAGTAGGCATTAAAATGTTCATTTTCTTCCCCTTTTCCTACATTGAAGTGTTCATAATAACTATCACTGCCAATTTATTCTTCAACATAATATTTTGAGAATATCAGAGGAAACCAGATGAACATTTAATAAAATTAATTTATCACTTCACTTATTTATTCAATAAATATTTAACTTTAGATATGATAAGTGGAATGAGCTAAAGTAAAACATATTTACTGCTATGGTGACTATTTTAGTCCTGGGACTTAAGTACCTTTGACTTTGAGTCAAAGAATTTCAGCATTTTCCAAACATTCAGGACTCTTTGAGAGTCAACTGATTCAAACCTATGGAGGAAAAAAAAATTAACATATGATTCTGTTGTCCATTGATATATTTTATTTCTACATTTGGTGAACATATATGCATGAACATACATTGAACATACATTGCATCCATGATGCAAGTTGCTTATCCCAGTAGGAAAAGTTTGCTGGCTTATCTATGAAACTACTTTGATAAGAGGTAGAGTGAAGATACATCTTGGTTTTTAACATTTATGTTTATATCTACTGACTTGGTGTATTTTTTTTTTGGTGATGATCAACAGTGGAGATGATGTAATTATTAATAAAACCTTCCTTTACCCTCCAAAGTGTTCCAGGAGATGATAAATGTGTTTGGATGATATATCACATGGTCACCCTTAGTAATAGGTGTCTCCTCTCAGGGACAGTGGTTTTGTGGCTCCTTCTGAGAGATGCTGGAAAGTAGTTACCTTGACCACTTCCTGTGTAAGTCCTGGGATTCCATCGTGAAGGCTTCTGGAACATCAGGGGCCAGGCTATCTGGGGGGTTGCTATAATGAATGGAAACACACACAGGGCCACCAAGGCCAGAAGAGATAGAGAATGGATGTCCAATTTTGCAGGATGCACTAATGTTAACAGTTCCATTGCTAACTAATTAAAGATCAGCCTTATGATAAATGACTTCCCATTTACAGCCTATAATGAACATAAAATCATGCAAAGACAGATGAGATGATGCTTTGAGTAATCTCTGATGAAACTGGTTTGAGAAATAAAACCATTTGTCTCTCCCATTTGACTGGCTCTTGTTATATAGAATTGCTGTGTAATCATCTTAAACCAGGACAGACTGGAGGAGCTGGGGGACAGAAATTTCTGAGTGTTATGTTTCTGTTATCCACAGCTGCTCATCAATAAGTAAGAAGCAAATGTTCCAACAAGCACTTTCTCATGACAATACTGAGTATTCAGGCATAACTTGAAAAAAATTTTTTTTTCCATGGATTTGTGAGCACTTGTGTGATGAATTTTGCTCAGTGATTTGCCTTGATCAAAAAAGTCAGGAGGCAAATCTTTGGCAAAAGCATATTGTTACCCTGAATAAGTTAACTCTGGAGCCCAGCTCGTTTCCAGCCATTTGACTGTTTATCATTCAGATTCTTGGTGGTCTTAACGCCTGGCACCCATCCTGTTGAATTTGCCATGTTGATAATTCAATCGGCTATTAACACAGTCTAAACAACAGAAGATTTTGGGACGAGAAAGTATTGTCTATTGGAGAAAACCCTGGATTAGGAGTCTGGTGACATTATTTTCTAGTTCTCTTTGTAACCTTAGAAAAGTCACCTCACTTCCTTATGCCTCACTTTTATCACCTGTAGACGGGATTCACCTGGCTTACATAAGTGCCGTGATCCAAAGCACCAGAGGTTCCGTCTACATGCGCTGTACCTCCCTATGTGCCTGATTGTATTCCTTGACTCTGCTCCCCTCCACTCTTTGCATAAAAATTAACAATATTTTGAGAGGCAACACAAAAGCCAGCTTTGCCATAGGAAAATTCCTATTTTTCCCCCAAGTTCTTTGAAGGAAATGATGTCCGATCTCTACTTGTTCATGGTAACATCCATGTTATTACTTTCTACATTTTATTATCATTCTCAAGAGTATGTTAGTTGTGGGCTAGCTCTGTTGCAGCTTGGGTTACCTGGTTGCAAATGTTCCTCTTTGCTCTGTCCATTTTTAGAGCCCTATTACAAACATTCTGTTTAATTAATTTCACTTGTTTTTGGGATTTTTTTTCTCCTATCTTTACTTTCCTCTGCCCTCAACTTTCTTCCCCCGTCCTCGATCACAGTGCAATCAGCATGGTGGTTCCTAATTCCTTAATTTTCTCTTAGACCTATCTGTACCTCTTCAACCCTACTGCTACTGGCTGGTTTGTTCAGGCCCTTCTACTTGTTCATGGCTAGTGCAGTTTTCTTCTAAGAGGTTTTCCTAGGTCTTCTGCTAACAATTATCTATAATACATCTGCAGTAATTTTTTAAAAGATCTTTCTTAAATCTGATCAGCTTGTCACTGCTTAAAATCTATCAAGGACTCTTGATTGTCTTTCTTCAGGTCCGGCTTCACAGGCACATAACATGAGCAGTTGCATAGGACCCTTGTTCTTAGAGGGGCCCCACACCTGGTTTAATGCTCTGTGGTCACTGTTTTGCACTGAGCCCTGCAAATTATGTTAGCTGGTTCTGTCTTTGGTGTATAATCCAAGTTCCATAAAGAGCCTTTATTACCCATGCGGCCACCTCTTCTTGTGCCCTAGTCATTGTTCTCTGACCCTAAACCCTGTGCTTTCCTGTTTCTTCCCATGCATCTTCCCCCCAATCATACCATTTGGTCTAGTTGGTGTCATTTATGCATTAATAACTCATCCCATGCCCCATGTGTGCTAGAGATTGTCACTGGGTAGAGGAAATACAGAGATGAGGGCAGAGACCTGATCTCATGGAAAAAACAAAAACTATACACAGATAACTGCAATACAATGTGGGAAGTGCAATAAAAGAGAAATAAATAACTGATAAACCAGTTACACAAACATTCACATATATACGGCTTCTGTTTATCTGATTTTTGCCAAAATAGAATTATGTTTTATATATTATCTCAAACTGTTACCTATCCTTTGTAATTTTTCTACATATTTATGTAGGGTTTCCTTTCATTGTTTGCTTTTTAAAAATGACATATTAAACATTCTTCTTTGCTTCTTCCTTTTCTCCCTCAAAAATTCCTTGTGTAATTATCTCCTAAATCAATGATTAAAACAAAGTTTGGGATTATTTTAAGAATCCCCTTTTAATCACTTCTTTGTTTCTGTCGTTAGAATAGCTAGCTTAAAGTTCATTTTCCTTCGACTACTTCAAAAAGGACCATTGAATAGTACTGTTTTCCAACTTGAGCTTTTTGCTTATTAAAATTAAACATTCAGTTCCACCCTTGTATTACATTTATTCTTTCAAGTAGGCAAACTAGCATATTATTTGGAATTTTTGTTGTAAATGCTGGCTTTCCTTCACAATTTTGTTCTCAAAACATCTGTTTAGGGAGGGAGGCTGTAAGTCATAAAATAATTTCACAAATAAGATTCAGATGAAAACTCTGCCAGCTCAGCCTAATTTTAGAGCCACGTTACGAATATTCTGTTTAATTAATTTCACTTGCATTTGGCTTCCTTTCTTCTTTCCTTACTTTCCTCTGCCTGGGGGGGATCCAATTTTTCCTAATGTTCCCCTTCCCCCCTTCGTGAAGCACAGGTCCCTGCTAACTCCACGTTTCTCTCTCTGCGTTCACCAAGATCTGCCTGCAAAAGTGCTACCTGCCCTTTCCTTTCTTCCTCGGCCAGGATGGCAGTTGGCAAATTGAGCTGGCATGTTCCTATAGATGTGCAGAGGATGGCAGTTTTAATTGAATTTAAATTTTAGGAATTAAAAGGCTTTATTTTTCCCAGTCTGAGTTATCTTGGGTGAAACCTCATTTTGACTGGGAGCCTGGGGAAGGAGCAGGGAGCAGGATTAATTAGACAGTAGAATCCATCTGCGCTTGAAAACAAAGCAGAGACTGGGAAGCCCAGAGACATTCTGGAATCTTATTTCCTTATTGCTTTAGCCCCTTCTCTCTGTATATTTAAGGCCTTTATTCCTGTCCCACCATGCACCATGCAACAGATGCACACTTTCCAGCAGAAACCATTCCCCCACAGATTCTTCAGGCCTCCTCTCCAATTTCACTCCTCAAAGAACCTGTCTGGGACCATCCAGGCAAGACGGACAACGCTGTTTCCTCTCTAAGCGCCCAACACCTTCCCTTTGTAGCAGTGTCACAAAATGTTATTGCTGATTTATTTGACAGAGTACTTGCTCAACGCCTGTCTCCCTACTGGGCTGAATGCTTTTTGAAGACAGGGCCTATCACAGAGGCCAAAATATCTAAGGTCTCAGTAAATCAGCACTGCATGATAGAACCTTCTGCAGTTATGGACATGTTCTGTGCCAGTAGTGTCCATTATGGTAGCCATGAGCCACATGTGGCTAGTGAGTATTTGAAATGTAATTAGTATGACTGAAGAATAGAGTTTTTAAATCTATTTAATTTTAATCCATTTAAATTTAAGTAGCCACATGTGACTAGTGCCTTCTGTATTGGACAATGCAGACTCTGAACTGGGCTGGTAGTGTGTGAATGGGAGAAATCCAAGGAAGTGAGTAACTTGGTATAGGAGTAAAGGAGAGCCAAGGTCATCACAGGTAATATTTTTGCATTTTTCTTATTCAACATACACACCCACCCAACCACATACACACACCTGCTTGCTCCACTGGCTGGACTGGACTGATGCAGGAGGTGGAAATTTGTAGCATCCCATATTGGTTCTGATGTCTTTGCTCTCATTGAGTAAAACATCATTGCAGTTGAACGGGGTGTAGCCATTCCCAGCCCCATTTCACCCTTGCACATGGCCCTACCTTCCTCTGGGTACAATGAGGTCATCATCAGTCTGAGCATGTTGGTGTGGTCCCCAGAGTCAACAGGAAGTGGCAAATCCTCCCTGAGTGAGTTCCCTGAACTGGGAGGATATCCTGAACATGCTATAACGTGAAAAAGCACATGTTTATCTAGCAGCATAAAAGCCCTCTGTTGGCCATATAGTGCTTGTTAATCCAGGAATCTCTTTCAGCCTGACTCAGTAGGTGGTAAGTAAAGAAATGAATTTACCCTCTCTGTTCCTGTAACAACTCATGCTGACTGTGCACACCCCTCGACTGGAGGCTGGTTTTTGCTTTTCCAAAGGGTATGTTTCTAAGGATATGTCTATCAAAGAATCCCTTGCCTTGGATAGGCATAGGCAGTCACAACCCAGTTCACTTTGTTCCTTATTTAGAAAAGCTGAGTCCGAACGGCGTGGCTTAGAAAGTTTCCACTTCCAAAATTTTTGTCGACAGGAGAGCCTCAGGATGCAGTTCTGAGTGGAGTGCCAGGTGCAGCAAGTACTTATAGACCCAGAAGATAAAACTTGGCCCCTCAAATACGCCCTCTCAGCAAATGAGATGCCAATCTCCAGGCCACCTGAGAGAGAAAAGGCTTTCTGACCTTACTAAAAACCCAACACAAACATTTCAATAGCCTTTTCAAATGTCTATTTACAAGTTCCTCTCCTGCTGGTTCAGTCTGGGGGCTTAAGTAGTTGTGGCACGACAGCAGGGATTGTCTCCAGGAAATCTGCCTTCTCTATGGCTGGCCTAAGATATTCAGGGATGTTTAATTTATTTAGTCAGAGGAAACAGAAAATTCTAGGAGACGAAGCATGTTATTTTTGGTTTTAATAATATTGTGGAATAAAGTAATTTCTACATGTAATTTTATTTCACTGAATTTTTGTACCCTTTCAAATTGCTACAGCTCCTTGCAATGAAGCCCCGAAATAAACCCACACATATATGGGAATTTAGCATACAAGGATAGCATGTTGCTGTAGAAGGAAAAATAATAGATTAATGTAAATATTTTGGGTCAATTAGTAATTCATCTGAAAAAATATTTAGATTCCTACCCCATACTACACACAAAAATAATCTAGATACATTTCAACACAATCTTTAAAAAAAAAGCAAGCAAACAATAATAGCAATTCTAGAAAAAAAAAGATTTTTGCTTTAAATAATGTTGAGCAGGAAAATCTTTCCTAAGAAAAGTTAAAATAATCAAATTTCATAAAGAAAAGAAAAAGATAAAAAGATTTTATCACACAAAAGCTCAAAACATATGATTAAAAGCATAAATAAAACACAAGCAAATGGCTGGAATATTTTTATCAGCAACAAAAAGCACAGATAAACGATTAACACTTAGAATAAAGCATTCCTATAGATTAATAAGAAAAAGACAAACAACCCAATATACAAATAGGCAAACACCGTGAGCAGACAATTCATTGAAGACAAAAGACAAATGGCCAAGAAATAGCTGAAACAAGGTTCAACCCTGCTAATAATCAAACAAATGCAACTTAAAGTAATACTGACTTGTTAATTGCTTATTATATTAGTAAATTAATTAGTAAATAATTTAAAACAATGCCGAATGCTGGTAAAAGTGGAGAAACTGGAAACCTTTGTGCTACTTGTGAGAATCTAAATTATTACAACCTATTTGGACAGAAAAAAAGACACCATCTATTAAAGGTTTAGATGCACTTGCCCCTTGATCCAGCCAATTCTACTTTTAATAATTTATCCTATAGAAATACTTGCACGTCTAAGAATAGATACATAAAATAAGGTTATTCCCTGGTGTGAAAAATTTAAACCAAGAAAAATGCTATTAATAAAACCATGGTATAATAAATCAAGCCAAGTTATCTGCTTTTCAAATCTTTAAGAAATTATGTAATTATACTTTTAGATATTTGTTCAGAATTTAGACATGGCATATAGAAATGGCAAAAGGATGTTCTCTGCTCACCTAAGTTTCTCTTTCACTTTCTCATCATAATTTCTTAGATATTCATGAAAAAATATGCCTTCACTCAATTATAGAGTTGATAGGCATTGTGGTGCATAATAGCAATAATATTTGAAATATAATCAAATATATTTTTCATTTATGGGTGTAATGGCTCTAAGATGGGGCCCACGTTAAAGGAATGACCATCACTAATGAGAGCTAAGGCAAGATTAAAGAGTAAGGCAAGAATAAGTAGGAGCTCCTCAAGAAAAATACAGAATGTTTTTGCTACCGAGAGACCGGACCAAGAGGAAGGGACTGAGAAAGTCTGTAACAGACGATGTTTTAAACCTGAGTTCAACTTAGTAATTAGCACTAATTACTAAGAATAAAAGTAGGATCTCTTTCAACTGGAAAGGGCTGAATTATTTTTAGTTGTTGAGTAAGGAGGGTTTTATTTTGGTTTTGATTTTGCCCTCAGCAAAACAGGGGATCCAGGGCTAATTGAGTTCAGTTTTAGCAAAATAAAGTAACATTTCACCATGCTCAGCATCTCCCATCACGGGTGACAGCAAGGGCAGGGAGAGTATCTATGTAGTAGCCACTTCAGTGGTTCTTATCCAGACAATGCACTGGGTCACCAAGAGATTCAGCCTTTTCACATTCTCAGCCTGGCTCAGGTCGCTGGTAGCAACAGGCAGGATGAAGAGGACACACAGACAGGGGGTTCATTACACACCTGTGCCCTTGAAGCCAGAGGGAGAAAGAGCAGGTCTACTCTTGGCCATGTGCAGTCTCAATTTAATAGTTTTATAAACACAGATTCTTTCCCTCATGACCTCATCCTTTGTGTGGCATGTTTTCCAGACTCTTTCAAGGTAGACCAGCCTTATGACAAATGTCTCTGCTCTTCAGTGCTGGTTCTTCCATTTTTATATAGTTCCCGCCTTTCACAATATTATCATCTGAACGTGGAGGGAAAAATGTCTGGGCCTCTAGGAAACCTCTGGCTACTTGATCAAAATACCATTGTGCTCTAGGCGCCCCTTGCCCCACCAGGAGCTGAAATTTTGCAAATTGTTCCATACTTGTGCAGCACTGTCTGTTTCTTGTGACCTGGACATTTGTCTACATCTTATTTCTATTAACACACTTTACTAAATTTCCTCTTTCTTTTTCAACAGATGCCCCCTTCTGAACAACCCTACCAACTCAATACTGTATATTTGCATTGCAACTAAAATTTTTGACTCGCTTACATTCAGAACAAATGGAGAGACCTCATTTAGTTGATTGAGGGTGGCAACAAGGAATAAAGTTCTTGGAAGCAGTTGGTTCTCCACCTCTGCCAGACCTGTTTTTCTTCCCATGACCCTCCCTGTCTCTTCCTCTGGGATTCTAAAAGCTTTAGGAGCGAGGTGCTCTAAGGACAGAGCTGAAAAAAAGCAAATGGAGATGACATTTCATTGACCAAGGTGATTTATGGGATTACAGGACCACAACAGCCAATGCTGGAAAGGACCTCACAGGTTGCCTGGTCCAACTCCCACATTTTCATTTGAATAAATTAAGAAACTTAAGTGACCTTCCCAATAACATAGAGCTAGAGTTGAAACTCAAGTGAAATCCACAGAACTCACTTCCAGAAAGTTCAAGTAAGACGTATGCAGCAATCTCTGGGATCGACAGTAAAATAAACATCTGAAATTTGAAATAAAGGCAAAGCACTGGGCTTCTTTGCACATTATTATTTATGCAAAATAATAAAATTAATCCAGGCAAAATAATAGTAGCATTTTAATTTTATAAGTTGATGTATAGTTATCCAAGCATTGTGGTGTAAATCCTCATTTAATATTCATGACAACTTTGTGGAGTCTGAATTATTATTCTGATTTGCAGTTTAATTATTCTAGGTGCAGAGAGGTTAACTGGCTTTCCCATTAACTTAGAGCTGGTAAATGTTAAAACAAGGAATCAAATATGAGTCACATCACTTTGAGGGCCGCACCAACCAGAGCCCGAATAGTAAAGGCACTTCCAACTCATATCACAGATGTATCACCTAATGTTTCCAGAAGAATTGAATCACTGATCACCTTCCCGCTTTAGTGAGGCTCATTTCGGGGTTCACCAGCTCTCATTATTGGTGTGATCTCAGTTATTAAGGGGACAGGAGAGTTATCATGACACAGCATGTTTCCTTCAACAGTTATATGTGAAGTGTCTAAAATGATAAAAGAGGCCAAGAATGAAGTCATCTTGTACTAGTGTTTTATTAAAAAATAATCCTTCTTCCTAGCATTGTTATTGACAATAATTAAGTTAGGTTTCAATTTTTCACTCAGTCAAAATTATAGAATTGATTATGCATTTGAGAAGGGAAAGTATAAATAAAACAAAAATTATTCTCTCATCGTAGGCAATTGACAAGGTTTCAGGGGATGTATTAAGGCTTCTTATCCAGCATTGAGGAGCAGCTGACTCCCCCCGCCTCCCTTTTTTCTCCTCTTGGGATATTTCTATAATCTCTTTTCCCACGCTAGAACGGATTCAATTTCACACGCATTTTTGCTCATGATATTTCCGGGATAATGCCAGCCATGTATGCCAGAGACAGAAAGAAACATGCTTTGCTGGAATTGTGTAGGTTGTTCCTCGCAAAAGTTAGATTCCTGTAAAATTGGAAACTTTAGGGTAATTTGTTGTGGTTTATGGTTTTATGGACTCAGGGCCAGAAGAGATCGTGGAAGTCATCCAGTGGCACCGTTTTATGTTATAGTGCATGGAAAGAAGACTCCAAGGGATTAACCGAGATAGCCTGCACTTTCCTGGCAATTTCCTTGAGAAATAATAATACTTAGTGGCAGAAGAGTGGCTAAAATACAATTGTGTGGGTCCAAATCATGTGGCTTTCCCCCACCACACCTCACTGCCTCTAGTTACAGGTTTTAGTTTGTCCTCCATTCCTGATATGCTGTAATATCTGGGACAAGTTCATCTTTCTCTGCCTCTCTCCTGACCCATGGATCAGAGATAGGACTTCTTTTTTTTAAGAGTGTCACTGAAGACAAATTTTCTTTCAATATCATACTTCTGTACACTTATTTTTAAATGACACTTTTCCATTTTAGCTCCTCTTGCAAATAGTTCAACTTTACAGGGATAGGCTTGATAATCACTCCCTAAAATTGTTTACTGACTGAAGTGTTTTCCCCACTTCCAGAGCACGTACCACATGGTATAGCAGTTTCAGTATTTTCTGGTCTCTGTCTTTGATTGCACTGTGTCCACACACCTCATGGAATGTTTGTTGAATCTTCCCGCTGGTGCCTATATCTGCATGTTGCAGATGAACTGGATTGCTTCACATTCTCATCGTTCATTTCTAAATAATAGTAACGGCAAACATTATTAGGTGCTGATTGTGCGAGGCTTAAGGTAAACAGGTGGTACGGATCATTATATTTAAAGAAGTTCACAACTCTATGAGGTAGGTACTATCATTAGCTCCATTAAACAGATGAAGAAACTGAGGCTGAAAGTAGTTAAGTGGATTTTCCAAGGTCCCGTAGGCTGAGCTGTGGAACCAGGATTTGAACAAGCCCATTTTACTCACTGTGGTATTCTGCCTCTGACGTAAAGTCAGGGAATCCCAGTAAGGATGAGAAATGCCTTGGCATCCAAATCTTATTCCATGCATGCTTCAATCCCTTTTCCAACATTCCTACCATGTGGCCATTTACTCTCGGAACATCTCCTGGTTTAATGTATGCTGTTCCATCTTCATCTGTTAGAAGGGCCATCCTTATGTTAAGGCCAAACCTGCCTCCTGGTCCTTTATAAACATTGGCCCCTGTGACAGAGGTCACAGAGAAGAATCTAACTGTTCTTCCATAGCACAGATTTCAAAAACCGTGAGACTTATTTTTTCCTTATTTGACTCCCAGTTAGTACATCTAGTCTTTGTATGTCAGAATTTTAAGCTCCTTCACGAACCTGCACAATTGGATCCGACACCCTCCGTTTATCTGTGTGCCTCGTAATAACAGCATTGACACCACCCCGTTAGGTTTGGACCCTTCCAAAATCTAACCATGCTTCCTTCGTCACAGCACATAGCTCATTTTAGTTCAAGAACTAGCTGTGCTCAGGGAGGTCAGAGTCATTGGTTTTGCTGGGAAAGGAGAGGAATGAGGAACCTCTTGTCTGCGGCAGGTGGTGTCTGCACTGCCCGTTCTTCCCTCTCATCTGGCCTATCTGTTGCCCCTCCCCAGACCTTGGCTGCCCCTCCGACACCACCCTGCTTGTCCTCTGGCTCTGTGTGGTCCTTGCCTACTGGCTGCCTGTCTGGCTTTGCCCCTGTGCTGCCTGGGTTACTTAGTATTTTGACATTCTCCCATCCCAGCGTTTTCTTCTTGCTAATGGCAGTGGTTGAGGCTTTTTCAGAAATACTCAAAGGAGTGCTTTCCTTCCCTCCTCCTGTCCTGCCTTCATTCTCCTCCTGCTTCCTCCCTCCCTTCCTCCCTTCCTCTCATTCTTCATGGGGTGGAGATAAGGAGCAAAAACACATAGAAAAATATCCCCAGGTAATCATGATATGTAATACTCCATGTCATTCCTTTACTTACATTCATCGTTTTGCACCCCAAGAAGGAAAATATTAAACAACAGCAAGTCTGCAAGTCTCTCTACAATATCTGGTACAATAGTCCTATATTCTTTCACATAAAACAAAAAAAATATTTAAGAGCTTTGACACTATTTCAAAAATTCAAAACTTCACTAAACTGGAAACTAAGGGATTGGGATTATCATATAAGAATTGTCAACATTTTAAAATATTTGATATGACTATCTCACTTTAAGAATTGTAAATTTTCTTTTTGGCATTTTGCTTGTAATTATAGTCTGCTGCCAACATATAATTGAGGTTCCTTGATGAGGTCATATTTTTATACTGAACTTCACATCTAGTACTTAACAGGCGTCCTCATTCAATTACAATTATTCATTTTTCATAATTCAAGTAGTACCCTCTCTTAAAAATCAATCATCATTATTTCATTAAACATCCAGCACAGCAACATTAAACAATGCCACATTTACATAAGATATGTTTTTGGAGTAGTATAATAATATGATGATGATGAAGAAGAGACAATTGGGACCTATTGGGTTTTCTCACTAATACCAAACTATCAGAATCCATTCTTTTATAAAATTTGTTTAATTCCCAAATTTGAGAAGGCTAGTCTCTCAGCCTCAATATAAATCTCTATCTTAAGGTAAGGGAATTTCATAATTTCCTGATAGACTATTATTAAAATTTTTCAGATTTCCCCCTGCACCTCCCCTAGCTTCCTTTTGTAGAAGACTTGGAAGTTTATTTATCTTGCCTTGCTATGTGAGCACATTAAAGGGAGAAGCTGACTTTTTGCTCTGGTTCTCCACTGACTTCTCCGGTGATCCTTCTCCTGCAGTCAGCTGAAAGTGAGAGAGAGAAGACACGTGGGCTACCTAGGAAACCGTGCAAAGACCACCCCCCCACCCCAAAAGAAGCAATTTTTTCTGTCTCTTAGAAGTAAAGAGAAGTTTTCTGCACTCACCTTGAATTTGAATGAGTTTCTGTGAATTTAAATTTGTATACTAATATTTATTTGTCAATTCTTGTACGAGATTAAATATATTTGCTTGAGGAAACCTCTTTTATTGTAAGTTACAGAAATTGAACTCTGCTTTTATTTTCTGGAAGAGATTGGAGAGAATCAATATTATTTCTTCCTTAAATATTTGGTGGAAGTCACCAGTAAAACAAGTTGGGCCAGATGCCTTGTTTTTAGAAATGTTTTTAACTGCTGATTCAATTTCATTAATAGGTATAGCACTATTTAAGTTATCTCTTTCTCTTTTTGTGACTTGGTAGTTTGTGTCTTTTAAAGAGTTGGTCCATTTTATCTACGTTATCAAATATGTGGGCCTTGAGTTTTTGTAGTATTCCCTTCTTATCCTTCTAATATCCATGGGATCAGCAGTGATGACCTCACTTTCATTTCTGATATTGGTAATTTGTGACTTCTGTGTTTTTTCCTTGGTTAACCTGGTAAGAGGGTTTTCTATTTTATTGATCTTTTTTGAAGAACCAGTCTTTGATTTTATTGACTCTTTCTATCATTTTCTACTTTATAATTTCATTGATTTCTGCTATAGCATTTTATTATTTCCATTTTTGTGTGTTTGCTTTAGGTATAATGTGCTTTTCTTTCTCTAGTTTTCTATGGTAGAAGCTTAAGTTATTAATTTTAGTTCTTTCTTCTTTTCTAATATATGCATTGAGTGCTATAAGTTTCCTTCTAAGCACAGCTTTCACTGAATTCCATAAAGTTTGATGAATTTTCTTTTCATTTTAATTTAGTTCAAAATATTTGAAAATTTCTCTTGAAATTTTTTGATCCATATGTTATTAGAAGTGTTGTTTAATCCAAATAATTGGGGATTTTCCAGCTATCTTTCTGTTATTTATTTCTATTGTGTTCTGAGAGTGTTCTTCACGTGATTTCTATTTTTAAAAATTAATTGTGTTGGCCAGGTGTAGTAGCTCACACCTGTAATCCTAGCACTCTGGGAGGCTGAGGTGGCAGGATCACTTGAGCTCAGGAGTCTGAGACGAGCCTGAGCAAGAGTGAGACCCTGTCTCTACTAAAAATAGAAAAATTAACCAGGGTGTCATGGCACGCGCCTGTAGTCCCAGATACTTGGAAGGCTGAGGCAGGAGGATTGTTTGAGCCCAGGAGTTTGAGGTTGCAGTGATCTACGATGATGCCACTGCACTCTACCCAGGGTGACAAAACAAGACTCTGTCTCAAAAAAAAAATTCATTGTGTTTTATGGACTAGAATGTAGTTTACCTTACTGAATGTTCTTGTGAGCCTTAAAAGAATGTGTATTCTGCTGTTGTTGGAGTACTCTATAAATGTCTATTAGTTTAAATTGATTGATAATGCTGTTCAAATCATCTATACCCTTACTGATTTTCTGCCTGCTTGATCTATCCATTACTGAAAGTTTAGTGGATTTATCTATTTCTCCTTGATGTTCTGTCAGTTTTTGCTTCATGTATTTTAACACCCTATTGTTAAGTACTTACACATTTAAGATTGTTATATCTTCTTAGAGAGCTGACCTTTTTATCATTATCCCTGATAATATTCCTTGTGCTGAAGTTTGCTTTGCTGAAAATTAATAATCCACTAAGCTTTTGTTTGATTAGTGTTGGCATGGTATATCTTTCTCCACCCTTTTACTTTTAACCTATTTGAGTCTTTATATTTAAAGTTAGTTTCTCGTAGACAACATATAGTTGGGACTTGGGTTTTTTTAATTCACTCTGACAATCTTCATGTTTTAATTGGTGTATTTAGTCCATTTACATTTAAAGTGATTATTACTATTGTTGGATTGGTATCTACCATGTTTGTAACTGTTTTTCATTTATTGTTTGTCCTTTGTTTATTTTTTTCCTCACTTTTTCTGTCTTCTCTGGTTTTATTGCGCATTTTATGATTCCATTTTATTTCCTTTCCTAGCATAGCAATGATAATTCTTCAAAAAATATTAGTGATTACCCTGCAGTTTACAATATACATTTTCAACTCATCTAAGTCTACCTTCATATAACACTTTACACTTCACATGTCATGTATGTACCTTATAACAGGGTATTTTCAGTCTGTACCTCCTATCCACTGAGACATTGTTGTCACCCGTTTCTATTCTGTGTATGCTATAATCACTCAATACAGTGCTACTATTATTATTTTAAACAGTTATCTTTTACCTCATTTAAGAATAGGGAAAAAAATTTATTTTGCCTTCATATATTCCACACAGATACTCTTCTTTATGTTTATCTAAGTTCCTGAACTATACTGTTTTCTTTATTACTGAAAAACTTCTTTTTACATTTATTACATTTTCTGTGGAGCAGCTATGACCTTAATGAATCCCCTGAGTTTTTGTTTGCCTGAGAAATTATTTTCCTGGATATTAGGTTTAAATTGTGGGTTGGTGGGTTTTTTTTTCTTTCAACTTTAATTAATTAACATCTGTCATTAACTTTGGAAAATTCTTGGCCATTGTTACATGAAATATTTTTTCTGCTTTGTTCTCACTTTCTTTACTTTCTAGTGTTCCAAGTACACAGATGTTACACCTTTTGAAATTGTCCCACAGTTCTTGGATATTCTGTTCTGTTTTTTTCTTTTCATTTACTTTTCTTTTTTCATTTCAGTTTGGAAAGTTTCTATGGACCTGTCTTCAAGTTTATTTATTCTTTCCCCAGCTGTGTCAAATCTACTGATGAGCCCATCAAAGACATTCTTCATTTCTGTTACTGTGTTTGTGATTTCTAGCATTTCATTTTGATTTTTTCCTTAGAGCTTCCACCTCTCTGCTTAGACTAATTTTTTCCACTAGAGACCTTAACATATTAATCATAGTTATTTTAAATTCCCTGTCTGACAATCCCAACATCTGTGTCATGTATGCCTTATTCTAATGCTTGCTTTATCTTTCCAGGTTATGTATTTTATTCTTTTGGTTTGCTTTCTGATTTTTTGTATTGGGTAATAGGAAAGAGGAAAATAGGCCTTTATGATGAGGATTTATGTTAATATGGTTAGGAGTTGGATTGTGCTTAGTGTTGCTCTTAGATGTGGGTACCAGACATTTCAAATTCCTCCAGCATTCTTGTTTTTGTTTTACCTCTTGTTTTTTGGGTTTTCTTGTATACTCTTCCTCGAAGAGAATTTTTCTATTGCAGTTCTTGCAACTGTAATACAGATATTACACTGACAACCTGTTGATGTGATGGTTAGGTGTGAAGGAGGTAAAACATTCTATAGTTTTCTGATTAAATCTCACCCTTTTATTAGGTCTGTGTTTTGAGGCTGTGATCTTCACAAGTGTTTCTCCAGTGGTGTAGCTTTTTTCTCTTGGTCCCCACTACCTTTCTGGCTGCAATGTTCACAATTTATTTCCTTGAAGCTCTGACCTCTGTTGACTATTGTGTTTTCAATTGCCTTAGGTGAGATAGAAAAGCTGGAGGAGACTGGAGCTGGGAGAATTTCCCTTTTCCTCCCGGAAGAAGGCTTCAGAATTGAGCTCTGGCAAAATCCCTTTTCCTGGAGAGTAAAACTTTTGTTTTGTAGAAGTATCAGGGCGTATTTTATACTGGTTATTTTTCCCCTCCACTTGCGAGAGCTATGAGGATATATTTCTCAGATACTCACCATGTGAACCTAGTGGAGTTTCTGCAGGGAAGGACCATGAAAGTGTAGAGGTCCCTCAAGGCTCCCAGGAGATTTTTACTCTCATCCTAGTGCACATGTAGCCTCCAGAGAGTCATCAAAATTACTATTTAATTGTTCATACCAGTTTATGGCTCTAGAAGCTTCTGTTCCAGGTAAGTAGATATTGGTTACTATATCTTTCTGGATGTGTCTGTCTTTCTGGATTTGAGAGGTGGTTTGCCCTGTGACTTCAATTTTATGGTGGGTCCAAGAAAAGTTTTTGATCTCCAGTTTTTCCAGATTTTTTTTGTAAGGATGGAGGTGATGACTTCCAAGATGTTTAGATGTTGGAGCTGAAACCAGAACTCCCTACATTAACTGTTTTACTTCCAGTAGAAGAAAGTCCCACCACAGTGGGTAAACGCTAAGAAGAGACTTCTAATCTGATGGATCAGAGTCACTGGGAAGTGAAAAGGAAGTGGAAGCTCTGGGAAAGGTCCCCTTCTGGGGAATTGGTGGTACTTTGTGGTTGATGGGGTCTCTTTAGGCTTCCAGTTTCAGATCAAGAGCCTACTGAAACAAAATAGTTTTCCAGAATAAGGGGAAAAAGAAGAGAAAAAATTGCTTTTCACTGTAGAAACAGAATATGGCAATTCTGGATTCTGAACTATGAAACAATTTACCCTCCCTTCCCCCACTTTTAAAACCCCTCTCCACATGGAATTTCTTGCTATTGTGAATCTGGGGAAAATCCAATACTGATAATAATAAAAACATAAGAAACCAGCACTTATGTAAAGTTATTATAAGAAGAAAACATAAACTAATATCAAAACCTTTAGCAGATTAAAATACTGACCAAAAAACCATGAAAAAGAGAAACATTGTAACAGACACACTATTAAGAATTAAATATCATTTAATGAGCAATTGCAAATATGAAAGAGTACCATAGATAGAGAGAAATCATTAAATCTTTTGGATTACTTTTGGGACTGTCTTAGTCTATTTGGTGTTGCTATACGGGAATACCAGAGGCAGGGTAATTTATAAAAACAAGAGATTTATTTGGCTCACAGGTCTACAGGCTGTACAAAAAGCATGACACTAGAATCTGCTTCTGCTCAGAGTCTCAGACTGCTTCCACTCATGGCAGAAGGCAAAGGGGAGCTGGCATGTGCAGAGATCACATGGTGAGAAAGAAAGCAAGGTTGGGGGAGATACCAGGCTCTTTTTAACAACCGGATCTCATAGGAAATAACAGAACAAAAACTTATTCACTATCATGAGGAGGCACAAAGCCATTCATAAGGGATCTGCTCCCATGACCCAAACACTTCCCACTAGGCCCCATCTCCAACATTGGGGGTCAAATTTCAACATAAGGATCGGAGGAGTCAAACATTCAAACTATATAATTCTTCCCCAGCTCCCCTAAAATTATACCCTCCTCACATATAAAATACAATCATTCCATCTCAGTAGTTCCCGAAAGTCTTAACTTGTTCCAATACCAATGCCCAAAGTCTCATCAGAGACCAAAGACTAGTTCCTTACATCTGTGAGCCTGTAAAATTAAAAACAGGTTATTTGTTTCAAAAATACAATGGTGGAAGAGGCATTGGACAAACTTTCTCGTGCCAAAAGAGAGAAATAAGGCGAAAGAAAGGGATAACAGTCTCCATGAAAGTCCAAAACCCAGCAGTGCAGACATTAAACCTTAAAGCTCCAAAATGATCCTTGACTCCATGTCCTGCATCCTGAGCACATTGGTACAAAGGTCGGGGGGGGGGAATCCCAAGGCCTCAGGCAGCATCACCCCTAATGGCTTTGTAGGGCACAGGCCATGTGTCTGCTTCACAGGTTGGAGTTCAAATGCTTGTGGCTGCTCCAGGCTGAGGTTGCATGCTGCCAGTGGCTCTATAATTCTGGGGTCTGGTGGGTGATGGCCCTGCTGCCACAGCTCCACTAGGCAGTGCCCTGGTGGGACCTCTCTGCAGGGGCCCCAACCCCACATTTCCACTCAGCATTGTGAGTCTGTCTGTGAGGACTCTGCCTCTGAAGCTGGCTTCTGCCTGGGCACCCAGGCTTTCCAATAAATCCTCTCAAATCTACGTGGAAGCTGCCAAGCCTCCATGGCTCTTGCATTCTGGGCACCTATAGATTTAGCATCACTTGGACACTGCCAAAGCTTACTGCTTGCACCCTCCAGAGAGGTAGCTGGAGCAGTACTTGGGGCTGTTTGAACCCTGACTGGAGCTGGAGTGGAGGGATGTGGGGAGCAGCATTATAAGGTGGTGGTGTGCATGGCAATGTGCCCCTGGGCCTGTCCCCTAAACCATCCTGTTCTTCTAGGCCTGTAGGCCTACAATGAAAAAGGCTGCTTCAAAGATTTCTGAAATGTCTTCAGGGCCTTTTTCCCACAGTCTCAATTATTAGTACGTGGCTCCCTTTTAGTCATGCTAATCTCTTTAGTAAGTGGTTGCTCTGCAGCATCCTTGGATTCCTCTCCTGAAAATGCTCTTTCCTTCTCTACCACGTGTCCAGGCTACAAATTTCCCAAATTTTTATGCTCTACTTCCCTTTTAATTATAAATTCCACCTTTAGATCATTCCTTTGCTCCTGTATCTGATTGTAGGCTGTTAAAAGCAGCTGCATCACTTCTTGAATGCTTTGCTGCTTAGGAATTTCTTCTGCCAGACACCCAAGATCGTCACTCTTAAGTTCAGCCCTCCACAGAGCCCTAGCACATGGACTCAATGCAGCCAAGTTTTTTGCTATGGTGTAACAAGGGTGACCTTTGATCCAGCCAATAAGTTCCTTATTTCCATCTGAGACCTCATCAGCTTGGCCTTTACTGTCTGTATTTCTATCAGCATTTGGGTGACAACCACTTAATCAATCTCTAAGAAGTTCTAAACTTTCCTTCATCTTTCTCTCATCTTCTGAGCCTTACAAACTCTTCCAACCTCTGTCCTTTACCCAGTTCCAAGGCTGCTTCCACATTTGCAGGTGTCTTTTTATCTTTTTAGCAACACCTCCATGTCAGTACCAATTTTCTGTCTTAGTCTATTTAGTGTTGCTGTAAAGGAATACCTGAGGCTGGGTAATTTATAAAGAAAAGAGGTCTATTTGACTCACAGTTCTAAAGGCTGTACGAGCAGCATGGCACCAGCATCTACTTCTGCTGAGGGCGTCAGGCTACTTTCAGTCATGGTAGAAGGTGAAAGGGAGCCAGACGACACAGAGGTCATATGGTGAGAAAGGAAGCGAGGGGGGGGGCAGATGAAGGCTCTTTTGTTATAACCAGCTCTCATGGAAAATAATAGAGTGAGAACTCACTCACTGCTTTAAGAATGGCACCAAGCCATTCATGAGGGATCTGTCTCCACAACGCGGACACCTGCCACTAGGCCCCACCTTCAAAATAATGGATCAAATTTCAACATGACGTTTGTAGGGGTCAAACATCCAAGCCATAGAAAGTACTATGTAACTTTTATCATATTTTATTCCTCCATAACACATCTTAATCTCTATACTTTGTAGTATGTATTAATATCAGGTTTCTATGCTTTGTATTTCTTTAGAAAAAATTATCTTAGTTATTTTTGGCCCTTCCTATTTCACATCAATATTATGGTCAGCTTGTCAAGTCCCACAAAAATTTTGTTGCAATTTGATTACTGGTGTTTAGGAAGGCTATGAAGTTTTGTATGCTAATCTTATTCACTGTAATTGGTTCTAATATCTAATATTTTGCCATCAGTTTGTCTTCAGATTTTCTTTTTCTTCCTTTTTAATGTAATTAATACCCACTAAATAAGGAGAATAAATCTCAATCTTTCCAATTTTTAATTTATTTATCTTATTTTATTATATTGGCTGATGATAACAATACCTGTTTGTGTTTATATTCATTATGGCTTCTTTGGATTGATAGACACTTACATAATTCTAACTTCCTAGATCATATCTGAAATGTGAAGGAAAAAAACCAAACAAACCTAGAAGTCCACAATGTTCATAGAGAAATGACCAGGAATTATCAAACAATTGAAGAAACTGAGCATCCTAGTCTTGTTCTTCACTTCATTAAAGATAATTCTAAAGTTTCATCCTTTAGTTTGATGATATCTGTAAGTTTTGATAGAAATGCATAATCAGGCTACTTTTGAGATTTTGTCTTTGTCTCTGGCTTGAGCTGTTTTACTACAAAATTCCTAGGTTTGATTGTCTTTGAATAAATCCTGCTTAATTTTTACAGAGTTTCCTGAATCGATGACTTGATCCATGCCTTGCTTCTGTTTTGGCATTTTCTTAGTTGTTATAAATTCAAATATTGCCCCACTCTCCTCCATCTTTCTGGTTCTTTAATTATGTGTGCACTAGAAATTACTCTGTGTCCCACACATTTTAATACTCAGTGTGACTTATCTATTGATTTATCTTTCAATTCACTAGTTCTATATTCTGTTGTTAAATTCATCTTCTGAGTTAATTTAGTTTTAGTAAATATTTTCTCAGTTCTGAAATTTCCTTTGATTCTTTTTTATAGATACCATTTCCCAGATAAAATTCTGAATCTACTTCTTGATTTTCTTAACCATATTAATTATAGATTTTTCAATGTCCTTGTTTAATTGTTTTAATACCTGGTTCACCCCAAGCCTATTTCTATTGTCTGTTTTTGGTCATTTGTTTTTGTTCCTTTCATGTTTAGTAATTTTTATCGAGTGCCAGGCATTGCTTATGAAACATTTTAGAGGCTCTGGATGATGTTATCTTCCTACACAGAAGATTTAGTATTTTTCTGTTGGGAAATTAATGTATGGGCCAATTAACATGATTCAATCAAAGTGGAGTTTCAGGACTTATTAGGCCTGGTCTATTTTTGGTTTGACCTTAGTCCTGAATTATGTACTAAGATTTTATTTCTATTTTGTTCTAAACTTGGTGGAAGCTGGTAAGCTACTCTTAGAATGACAGTCTAAAAATTCTCCCCCTTGACCATAGGTTCTGAGGCTATGATTCTTAAGTATTTTATGGACTGTGGTGCCTCAGTAACTTCATGGACCATATGCCAAATATAAGAAAAAGCAAACCTGGAAGTCCATAATGACCATGAAGAAATGACATTGAAACCTTGAA